>OY856409.1:1084396133-1085873008 GCA_963693085.1 Alisma plantago-aquatica | reverse complement strand
ATCTTTATAGATGTATTGAGCTTTGCTCCCCTTTGTAAATTTTGTGAGTAATGAAAGAGAAACGTGCTTATTGATAAAAAAAAAGTTATATGAAACCATTGTACCTTAGACTTCTCGGTTCCCCATTCTTTAACAAGATTTTTAAACTGGTCCATATCTATGGAAGCATTTTTCTCAACTTTCTTCATCATCAATTCTGGTTCAATCTTGTACTTTTCATAGTAATCTTTCTTTACACATGCCCTCCACACTGATATCCCTTTGCTAATGTGTTCATCAATGTGATTCCATGCATTAGGGTGACTGCCTAAATCAAAGTATTTCTACAAAAACATAGAAAATATTACTTTAGATATAACAATCATACAATTTGTTGGTCTTTTTATGAAAAAGATTACCTCAATAAATGATTTTCTATCTGCAAAAGCTTGTTCTGGTTGTTCGTTCCACTTCAAGTCTAGATGCCATATGTGTGGTTTCCTTGCTAGCATATGACAATAACGATTCAATTTGGCACCATTCTCCCCAATAGCATTTCCTTCATCATCCCATTGGACCTTGTGACGTGGCTGCCCTTGCTTAGGAAGTAGGCTTTGCTCACTTGCAGGCCCACGTCCATACTTCCTATTCTCATGTTCATCCTCAACATTTTCTTCAACTATTACATCATTTTCAATATTGTTGCACAGTAGAGTAGGTTCATCCTCACAATTTTCTTCAATTGTGGATGGAGGGACAGCAATAGGTTGACTGGGTGTGTTGTTACAACTAGATCTAGTGAATCTTCTTCCTGCCATCCTTCAATTGACAAGGAAAAAAAATTAGATTATTGGTGCAGAAATGTCAGTAACAAAAGTAGTAGCTACATTTGAAAAACAAATAAATTGCGGAGAATATGCGACACCAACATATGAATATTCAGCATTTGAAAAACATATAACTTGTAGAGTACCTTGGTTTCATATCCAAAAAAAGAATAATGATGTCCTACTTGCTGGTATATGAAACAAGACTAAATAAATTGCAAAGAATATGCCATATAGTAACAGTTTGCCAAAAAAATGCAATACAACATATTCCCCAAGTAAATTATTCTAGACTTGCAAACAAAACAGATAGATTAATGAACTAAACATTAGCCCCATCATTTTTTTTTTAGTTCTATCAACAAAAGATCCCCCGGTGTCACTCCTCATCCAAGACACATCACTAGTTACACCACCATCAGATTGTAAACCAGTCAAACAATTCTCAATAAGAGGTACTTCAGAATAATCTTTAGGATGATGCTTTAGCACTGTGCACCAATCATCATCATTAGGATCCTTCACATAAAAGCATTGCAATGCTTGAGAAGCCAGGATAAACGGTTCCTCCTTTTTTTTATCCTTGAAGTGTTGATTTGTGTGAACCCATACTCATCAATTCGCAACCCGTTAGAAGTGCTTTCATCATACCAAGAACATCTGAATAATGGAACTTTGATTCCTAGACCATAAGTTAGCTCAATAACCTCCTCTAAGTAGCCATAGTACGTGACTTCAGCATTTATAGGATTTCGATCTCTACCACTTGAATAACTTGAAGTGTCAGCACACAAATACACTCCACTATTTTGTGTAGTACATGTACTTTCAATGGGCTTTGAACGGAAACGATATCCATTGACCAAAAATCCTTCATAAGACATTCCCTCAGCACAAGGGCCTTGGGATAACCATCTCAAATCATCGCTAATATTGTTCGGCCTAATCTCTCGCATTTGCATTACCTTCATAAAAAAGTAAAACATTAATGTAATCTACACTAACTTGAACATTAAGAGTGACAACAATATTTATGTTTGAGACTTACATGCTCTTTCAACCACTTAGAGAACTCCTTTGCATGTTTTGTTTCTAGGGTCCGTGGGGCAATGTTGGGTTCCATATCTTGAAGAATACACATGTGTTCACTGCTTTATAAGAAGTGTCTAAATTAATGTACAACATATATACAAATATCAGCAAGAATTTTAGGATGTAATTAAATCTTACCTTCTGTAAACATCCAATTCCTCTTTATTGAAAAGGACATAACGATGGGCTTGTTCCAAAGTGTGGATGTCGAAATTGCTTGACACTCCAAATCTAATTGGAGATCCATCAACATTATGAGGAGTGTGGATCAGTTTTGTCTCAAAATTATGCAAGTACCTACCACAAAATATCAAACTTTCTTCAGCTAAATAGCAACTAGCAATACAACCAGCCGATTTAGCTTTATTTCTTATATACTTCTTCAATTTCTTCAAGTATCTCTCTATTGGGTACATCCACCTAGTTCGGACAGATCCGGCTTTCCTGGCTTCATAAGCTAAATGAATGGGAAAATGCATCATGATGGTGAAGAAAGAAGGAGGGAAGATTCTCTCCAACTGGCAAAAGAGTGACAGCAATTTCTTGTTCCAATTCTTTGAATTCCTCCACATCAATAATGTTAGAGCAAAGCTTGTTGAAAAATGAGCACAAATTAGCAATAGGCTTGTACACATCTAAGCTTATGCAATGTCTCAAGGCAACAGATAGAAGTTGATGCATAAGAACATGACAATCATGACTTTTCAGCCCAACAAGTTTTCTATCAGATTTGCTAACACACCTAGATATGTTAGAAGAATAGTCATCAGGAACTTTCAACTTTTCTAACACAGATAGGAACTTATCTTTCTGCGCATTAGTCATGGTGTAAGATGCTGGAGGCAAGTAATAGCGGTCACCTGCATCTACTGGCCATAAATCTCTTCGAATGCGCATTTTCTTCAAATCTTGACGAGCTTGTAAGTTGTCTTTACTTTTCTTAGAATCACCCAATAATGTGTTTAAAATATTCTCGCACACATTCTTTTCTATGTGCATCACATCCAGATTGTGTCTAACAGATAAATACTTCCAATAAGGTAGCTGAAAAAAGATGCTTATCTTATTCCAACTAGGAGGTAATGGTTGAATTTGATCTCCAAGGCTCTTGCGCTTATTCATTTTTCCAAATGTGATATTTTCATACCCATCAAATTGCCTCAGTATATCTTCTCCAGATAGTGGCTTAGGTGGAAGTCGAAAATCTTTTTCACCATCAAAATTTTTCCTATCACGTCTATACGGATGATTATTTGGAAGAAAACGTCGATGGAAACCATAGCATTGCTTTTTCCCATACTGTAACCATTTTGATACAGTCTCCACATTACAACAAGGACATCCCAAATCTTTCTTACCTTTAGTGCTCCAACCAGATAAGTCACCATATGCTGGGAAATCGTTAATGGTCCATAAAATCATTGCCCGCATAGTGAAGTTCCTTTTTCTATATGCATCATAAACTTTGACTCCAAGCTCCCAAAGTAGTTGCAACTCCTCAATTAATGGCTCCAAGTATACATCAAGGTCATTGCCAACCATATGTGGACCTGGGATTAATAGGGACATCATAATAAATTGTTCTTTCATAAGAAGCCAAGGCGGAAGATTGAGAGGTGTCACCAACACAGGCCAGATGCTATGTGATGCACTCATATTGACAAATGCATTAAATCCATCTGTTGCTAATGCCAATCTAACATTGCGTGGTTCAGTAGCAAAGTCTGGATACCTGGCATCAATAGACAACCATTCTGGTGTGTCTGAAGGATGATGAATACGACCATCCTTGCCTTTTACTTCTGATGGCCAAATCATGTCTTTAGCAATAGATGAAGACATATAGAGCCTCTCTAACCGAGGTATCAAAGGGAAGTGATACATGAACTTAGCAGCTACCTTCTTTCCCTTTGTTTTGTATTGCTTTTCATTCCATCTTGAAGCACCACAAGTATCACAATTTTCTTTTGAAGCTGCATCTTTGCGAAAAAGCATGCAATTATTTGTACATACGTCTATAGTAGAATGATCAAGTCGTAAATCCTTCACGATCGCATTTGCTTCATAGTACGTCTCCGGGAATAGACAATTTTCTTCCAGAAATCCTGAAACAATCAACTGTAACAACTTAGTGAAAGAATCGTTGGACCATCCAGATTCCTCCTTCAGAAATAGCAAGGCAACCAAATACGATAGCTTAGAATGACTTGTGCAACCTCTATAGAGTGGTTGATCTGCCTCTTTTAGTAGCTTGTAAAATCTGTGTGCATCTACATTTGCGGGTTCCTCTGTAGCTTCAGTAGAGTGGTCATTTGTTGTGTCACCCATACCAAACAAATCCTCCAACATCTGATGCATATTGTCGGTGCTAGGCATGTTTGGTGCCACAACAGGATTGATCCTACCAATCACCTCCCCATGAAACGTCCAAACATCATAGCTATGCACAAATCCTTTTTGTAATACATGTGAGAATACCTCCTCCTCTGTTTTAAGGTATCTGTTCAAACATACCTTGCAAGGACATATTAATTTCCCCTGTCTAGTTGGTCTCTGATGGATAAGAGCAAACTCAATGAACTTTCGTAACCCTGCCTTGAATACATCACTGCGCACTCTGTTCCCAATATACATCCAACTCCGATCTATTAGAAAATCCATATACATGAAGGAAAATATATAATAAGTAGAGGAACAACTGTTTGAGATGTAGTCATGTAGGAGATGTAGTCATGTAGGAGCAAGAATAAGTAAGAAAAAGTAGCAATAAGAGGGGACATAGAAGTAACAAAAATATAGATGCAATAGCAGGAACAGGAAATGAAGGAGAAATTGCAAAAAAAGAAAAGAAAAGAAGCTAGAATAGGAGACACAAGAGGAAATAGAAAAAAATCAAAGAAACAGTAGTATAAAAGGACTGATTTTTTTGCAACAATTGCAACAAAAGGGGGTCGAATATACAACATGAAAAAGGAAAAAGAGAAAAGGGGATGGAAGGGAGAAGACATACATGAAGTCTATCAATATACAAGAAGCAAAAAAAGAGGCAGAAGAAACATCCTTCAAGAAAAATCCTTCAAGAACTGCAATAGCATAGGTACCCACCTAATCAATAATAGTTCACAGATCCATCCATTAACTTTTTCTCACATGTCTCAACATATACTCAATTACATGGGCTACTTATACTGTCAGACTAGCTACACTGCTTCTCTTCTCAAACTAGGCGATCTCTCTACTACAAAGGAGTATTTTGACGCATGGCTATTTAGACTCTACCAAAGGAGATTCAAAGTTGTGTGTGGTCCTGATGCTATGGGTTATGTCCAACATATCCCATAGAATATCAATATTGTAGCAGATCTCTATGCATAAAGGCACTGACAGTCTATTTCTTCTTAGATCTGATATCAACATATTGTTATTACTTATAACAAGCATTATGAGACAAATACCTAACTGTCCCTATAAGTCAGCTGAAATACTTAAACATATAAGTATATGATATCATGTATAACATCTCATAAAATTAAGAACTGAAATACTTAAAATAAGTCAGCTGCATAAGACTTAACACCAACCAAGATAGAACATATGACGTGCAGACCAGGACAACAGGGACAATTTCATTGTTTGGTATCTTGTTAATAACACAACACTCAAATTATGATAGTAGGAGACTGTAAACCAGCAGAACAATAGACTAGCAGAAGAAAACAGTTCATATATACCAACCACTACAGAAGAAAAGAAGTTTCCTCCCAAGAGAAACATTGTAGAAGTGTCTATCCCATCTAAAAAGATTACTTTCATTGATAGCTGCTAGATATCAAAAGAGGAAAATACCCACTTCCGAAAAATGGCAATTTGGATACAGAGATGAGTAGCAATAGCCTCCAACCTGGGAGTACAATAAATACCAAGAAAGTTGACCATAGATATCAATATTTTAGATGGAATCCTTAAGAAGGTATTTCTCATGGATCAATTTGATCCATAGACTACCTTAAGAAGATGGTTACATCATCCCACTTAAGAAGATGGATATCATTCTTGCCTTCACACTATCCCCACAAGAAATTTATAATAATTATTTCCACTTCATCACAGATAGAAGTAGGAAGTGAAAAGGAAGAGGACCAGAATTTTTGATTGGCGGACATAGTAGAATTACAAAGTTCTAGTCTCCAATGGTAACTGAAATGATATGTAAATAAGTTTGGTATCTTTAAAAATCAAATGATGGGCATAGAAGCACTAAAGCATGGGCGTGAAATGAATGTAACTTCTGGTTCACTTGTATGATATGTATCATTATAAGTTAGTACCATACCATCTTTGTGCACACTTAGCATCAATAGAATGTCTTTCATGACCATGGAAAGCTTCAGACATGCATTCAACAAAAGGTCTGCTCTGGTTGAGAAGTCTAGCCAGAATCCTCAAGAACGAATGGGTGTTCTTAGTAATGTGGGTTCCTCCTTGATCCCTTTGTTGTTAAAACAACATTTGTATATTTGTCTTTTTTCGTTTTCCCCCTCCATCTAAAATAATTCCCTTTCTTTAACATGTGGTTGTGATGCAGGCCCTAAAAGCCAATAACTATGATAATGATCCTCTTCTAAGTGCAGCTCTATACCTGGAGATTAATTAAAGGCCGACTGCCCAGGGCTCCCATGGCACACATCCATTCCTAATATAATAGTTGGCTCTTAGGAGATCTTTGGCATGGATGGAAGATGCAGAGAAGTTCACCACAACTGAGCATCCTCCATCCATGCCAAAGATCTCCAAAGTGCCAACTATTATATTAGGAATGGATGTGTCCCATGGGAGCCCTGGGCAGTTGGCCTTTAATTAATCTCTAAGTAAAGAGCTGCGCTTACCAGAGGATCATTACCATAATTATTGGCTTTTAGGTCATACATCACAACCACATGTTACAGAAAGGGTATTATTTTAGATGGAGGGGGTAAAGGAAAAAAGACATATAATATATCCAATTGTTGTTTTAGGAGGAACCCATATTACTAAGAACACTCATTCGTTCTTGAGGCTTCTGCCTAGACTTCTCAACCAGATCTGAGATGTTGACAATGACTTAGTGTGCCTCTGCAAAATGCAAAAACACCAGGCTATATTATACTTACAACCAAAAACAAAATTAAGTGGTGACTAGACTCTTACATATTCCATTTGACCCATATAATTTTAATAAATCATTACACTTAGCTTACTACATGTCTATTTTTAAACATCAACCCATTCTCAGTCCATAGTAATATTACCCATTTATCAAACATCACAATGTGAGTTCCGAATGAAGGCTATAAGGTTTGAGATTTAATTTATATGGCTATTTTATGTAAAGAGGAGATACGTTATAGGAAACTCAAAATTTGGATACGCAAATGAAGAAAGAAGCAAGCACTGGCAGTAATTAACAGATTACAGTAAACTATTGGGATACACATATGAAGAAATAAGCAAGCATTGGCAGTGAATAGTATATTACAGTGAACTCAAATCTGGGATACACATGAAGAAGGATGCACATTGGAATCATTACCTAAAACTAAATGACCAACACATGATTGAATCAAACAGCATAACAACAAGCAAGCACAACAGTTGCAAGAGAATAATAAAACAAGTAGCACAGAAAAAAGATGCAGTTTTAGTAGCAGTACCTTTTCCCACGCTTCCGGTCAATGGACAGAAGCAACGCGATTAAAACTGAAGAAGAAGAACAATGGACGTTGCAAGAGAAGAACTGGAGCAGAGGCGGTTGGGCAGCTTATGGGCGTCAGATCAAGGAAAAGAGACCAGTAGCTTGATCCAAGGTTGAAGTATTCTTCAGAGCTCCTGCTGGGCGCTGCCTGAGTCGGGTGCCGCTGGTTTCGCTGGGATCCGGCACGATATGGCTACTCCTGGCCGTGGAATTGGAAGACGGCCGACGATTGGAGTTACGACCTGCTACAGTTGGGGTGGCAGGAGCAGTTGGGGCGCCGTCCGGGAGGTAGGCGTGGTTGCAGCTGGGTGCGACCGGTGGGATTTGGGAAATGCTAAGCGGCTGGGGTCGTGGGGTTGCTGAGGCTGGGCGGCATTAAGCTGGAGCAGACCCTGGCCGTGGAGTGAGCGAGGCCTGGTCGACGGACTGAAGGCGTGGTCGATGGAATCAAGGAGGCGTCGAGGACGAGGGCAGGTGATCAGTGCTTCCCTAGTTCGTCATTGTGCAGAGGGACGAGTGGGGAGGGTTTTTCTTTTCCTTTTTAATTTTGATATCCAAATGTTGTATTTTAGAATGGAGGGAAGGGAAATGAGATGGAGGGAAGGGATATGAGATGGAGGGAATCATTTGTCATGGTATTTTTCAAGGAATGATTAGTGACTAATGTATTTGTGAGGGATTAGTATTTGTAAAGATGTTAAAAAAACGGTTGAGGGATTTGGTCCCATATTTGAAGGATGAGCCCTCACAAATAGCCATCATTATTCACAATCTATGGTTCCTCACAAATGTTCTTCAACAAAGGCCAAATTTTTTGTAGTGTGTTGTTCCACCTCACTTGGAGAACCATCAACCTTGGTGCCTCAAGAGGAAAACCATAAAATCTCAAGCCACTCAAGAGATCACCATCAGAACTCAACACCTCAAGGTGGACCATCAGATCCAAACATCCAAAGGAAACCATCGAGTTAGGGCATCTAGGCGAGGAACCATAGTCCTCAACCCTAGGTAGTGATCACCCAACAATTGATGATGCAACTAGTTTCCCAAAGGTACAAATATAAGCAACATGATATTTAAATTTATGAGGAACAACATACATGTGATAAATTACAAGAAAAACCCTAGTTGTGGAAAAATTGCATAAAAGCCCTTATAAGCACATAAATAGTAAAACATGCTCCAACAATGTCCAAACTGAACCAAACTTGAAACTTACTTTGTCACATGATATAAAAGCATTAGTTAGGGGTTGGTTAAGGTTTTAAGCATCCAATTATAATAAGAAAACATGTACAACCATAAAGCAAATTTAGGGGTCTTACGATACCCCCATACCAACACCCAAATTGTCCCTTTAGACTCACTTTAAGTCATAGGGTGAACTATCCTTCTATTCCACACTCCTACTATCTTCACTCTAGAAAATTCTTCTCCCAAAATTGTAATATTTATATGAGAAGATGTTGTAGATGTGGTAAGGAGGATCAAAGGGCTTCTAGGTTTATTAATTTCTTAGCTTTTCATCTATATATTAGGCATATATCAAACTATTTGGCTTGTATAACTATTCTAGCTTGTTCCAACTAAATCGATCTCAATTGATTACTCAGTCATGCCATGTTATATATAGATCTTGGTCATGTTTGTCTAAATCCATACATCAATTACTTGTTGGAAACTACTAGATTCTTGCTTACATTTTTTTATTATATTTTGATTTATCACAATTACCCTTATTAAAGCTCATCATTTCTCATATCTTCTTTCTTGGTCCCTCTTGAGAAATATCATGGGAATCTAACTTCATCCTTTTCAAGATTGAAAAACTCACTTCAATGTATCTTAACCATATCATGTTAACTTGAGAATTTCATGAGTTTTAATTCAAACATCTAAATATTGATGTTCTGATATCTCTTTTTGTCTCTCTAACACACAAAACACATATTTTCCTTTCTTGCCATGATAGATCTCTAATGTGGGAGGCCCCTAGGTGATTTGGATCCCTAATCCATTAGAGTCCCCAAGGACAATGATAGAAACTCCACAACCATCTTAAGATCTCAAGAACTCACACACCAGATAGCATTTGTATTTGCTTCTAACTCGAAAACATGATACAACTTTTTTTCTCAAAATTATGCTTTTACATGTGGAATATGTATTTTCAGGAGACAGATGGTGTCAAACACCTTTCCCAATCATAATAGGATCTCATGGCTACATTTTCCTTGCTTCATATATCCTCTACTAGAGTCATGTTTTGGTGTTTTATGTGTTTGCAATGATGAAGAATTAGTTGTGATTTTCTTTTTGTTGATCTCTCAAAATAATGTGACTATTACAAATTCTTTATCTTCTATCTTTTTTTTATTTTTATAGATATTGCACAAGAGATGTATCCCTTTTAATGGGTAAAACAATCAGTTAACCAAAGCAACATTTGGGATCTGGGTTTGACATGCGAGGAGTAAAAGTACCTGACATGATCACATGAGGTGGAACTTTCACACATGTCCTAACATGATAGTCAGTAAAAGGGTGCAGTGAAGTATTTGAATACGATGGATAATATTTCATAATGGAAGGAAAATATGTTAATCAAGAAGGATGGGGATATGGAGTGTGATAGATGGATGGTTCTCAACCATATGCTAGTTGTCCTCAATCACTCAATGAATAATCTCTTCCATGTGAAGGCTCACTTTATCCGTATCATCCTTGGAAGCCCTAATCCTTATAGATGTTGTGAATGCAATGTTGGATATTCATTAACACTTGATGGATGTTCATTAATTATTGATGGATGTTGTACAGATTATCCTTCAGTAGAAACCCCATCTTTATTTTGAACGAGGTGTAGGGTCTGCGCTCCCTCTTAGTTTTGAGTGAACCACCAATTGCAATGATCTATTTGTTAGGGAAAACAATTAGATTCTCTATTCAATATTTCTTCTCTCTTGTTAGATATGATCCTGCTTCAAAAACGTTTGTGTACAATCTGTCATTTTTTCTAATCCCTCTTTTATTTGAACCATTTCTCAACTATCTAGCCAAGTCCAACATTAAAATGGTCTTTTCTATGATATATGTTTTTATTTCTAATTTGGTTCTTTGTCCATACTTGTTTCATCAGATTGAATCCGATGGTGCTTCAAACCACACACTCTACAATCAACAATCCATCATATTTTTCTAATCCATTTCTTTGGTTGATCTAGTTTGCTCTATTCTAGTGTAATCTAGCTATAAACTGATTGCAGTCTACAATCTATCATTTTTATTCTAATTTGATCCTCTATCCAGTCCATTCATGCTTTAAAACAATTTTGTGCATGATCCATGATTATTTACAAATATTGTTCTATATATGATCCATTTTTCTCTAGTACGATCCTATCCAACTTTAAATTGGTCTAATTTTGTAATCGAAAACTTGCTTTCTATTTTAGTGCCATGTGAAGTTTTACTTTGCTCCTACTTGGTTTAGTCATGCTTTAAATGTCTTGGTGACCCATCATTTTTTTAATCCATATCTATGTTTTGTCTATTTTTTCTATAAACTATTGTGGTCCTTCTATTATATGGTTTGGTCGATTATTCATAATTGTTTTTTTTATTTCGATCCTCTATCTTCTCACATGTCCGATCTACAATCTATTATTCTTTACTAATCCGATTCACTATCAAATCCGCTCCAATCCAACCAAACCTGATCCTACAATCATACTTTAAAATAGTATGGTCTATGATCCATCATTTTTCCTACTCCGATTCAATTTTTGTTCACTTTCATTCCAATTGAGATTACAATCCATCATTTTACTAATTAGGTCCTCTGCTTAGTCTTGTGCACTCTTTTCCGATTTAGTCCCGATTTAAAATGATGATGTCTAAGATCCATCTCATTTTTCTAATTTGATTCTCTGTTTGACTCATTACCATTCATTCTAGTGAAGTCCAGCTTGGTCCGCTTTAGAATCCACCATTTTGTCTTTGCTCATATACGATCTGGTCCGTCTATCAAAGAATCCATTATACGATCCATTATTATTTTTTAATTTGGTTCTCTATCAAGTCAGTTTTCCTTCAGTCAAATTCAGTCCCACTTTTACATCAATTAGGTTTGCAACATATATATATATATACATATATGTTGCTGACTTGGTTGAAAGGGGAGATCAGAAAACAAAAGGGAGAAGTATTATATAGGAGGAGAAATTGATGGATGCAAACAAAGTGTATTTTTGTGATAAATGCATGATTTCCATTGGTCCTCTTATAGGAAAGAATTGACTGTTTCTTATACTACAATTTTTTGAATCTACATTACCACAAAAGAATGATTTAATTGAACTAATTATCACAATACCATATAATTTTCTTTTATAAAGTCCTAACCAGTCAGAATGCATTGTTTTTACAATAATGCAATATCCTTGATTCTCTCTCTTACATTTTCCCTCCCTAACTTTTGTCTAATTTTTCATTTTTATCAAGGATATTCTAAACAGTTACGTACTTTGTTTCTAGTAGAATGATGGCCACTATCTGCACAATACTCACCCATTGGGTTCAAGACTAGGGATAACAATGGTGTTGAGAAACAATCATATCTGGAAATAGCTCTACTATATTTTATGACATGTAACTACACCAAATGATTATGGTGCAGATATGATTTAAAATTTTTGAAATCACTATGTGCGGATCTAGAGAAAATACTTTGGAAAAAATCATAATGCAGATAATCTATTTTAAATATATATAGAATATTATATCGTTCAGTCTATTTTTCCAACCCTCCTATTCAGTCTGGTGTTGCTTTAAAACGGCCCGATCGATGATCCATCATATTTTACATATTTGGCTCTCTACACTTTAGTTTGTTCCGATCATGAATACCTATAAACCCCTAGCCCCTGTTTGATTCAAGATCAAGATTATAAAATATGGGTTGGGTTAGTCGATAGATTCAGATTAATTTATCGGGATTCGGTCCTCTTTTTGTTAGGCAACACATCCCATTGCAAGCACGAATTAGATTGGACTGACCTCCTAACTTGTGTTTTTCAGTCTAACATTTAAAATAAAATAACAGAAAAGACAGAGTCAAATTCATACTGGGATTTGAAATCTTACTAAGAACATGATTGACTTGGTCTGGATTAGAAGATTATGGGGTCCGAAACGGACCCGACAGTTCAATTTTTACAAAACAAAATAAGACCAGAACTGAACTGGGTTAGTTGAGATTAGCGCATATGTGGAAAAAAAAAGTCAGCCTACTTCAGATCAGATCCCGAACCAAACAACACCCTAGGGTCTTAACTCGGGTTGAATCCAAATTAAGACTTGTATTTTGCATCATGTAAACATAGTTGAGTCTAAATTTGAGGCTTGCGCCATTTGTTATAGTTGGATTGAACAAACCGGGTTGAAATATCTCTTCAGGCCCATTTGAAAATCTAGATATCTTAATTTACTCAACCTGGTTAAAATTCAACCCGGAATTAAAAGTAAGATAGTTCCCAAACAAGAGACTGGTTACCTTACAGAAACCAAACCTCGGCTGAGTCCCAGCGCCTATATACTCAGTCACGGCCCCTTGTAACTCCATAAATACCCAACCCCAACCCCAGCCCCAGCCCCAACCCAAACCTCTACGTACCAGAGCACACCAAGCATGTACACCAAAGTGTTGGTTCTTCTGTCCTCCATCCGACTCTATAAATACCCAACCCCAACCCCAGCCCCAGCCCCAACCCAAACCTCTTGCCTCTGTTTGGTTCAGGCGTGGACCGGGTTTAGGCCTTGTCGCGTAGCGACACGTAGGACCAAACCAGTCCGGCTCGGGTTGGGTTTCCGTTTGGCAAGGAGATTGGTTCGAAACCCCGTTTTGAGTTTAGTCAGTCCCATTTTGAGCTTGACGCAGTACAGGTAGAGGCAGGTTTGGAATCTCAAACCCGGTTTACTCCCTCGCATCGCGTCTTTCTCCCTCTCTCCCTGGCGAAGCAGCTTTCCCCCTTGTCTGCTCCCGACGCAGCTAGCTTCGGCGCTGCTGGCTTCTCCCTCGCCCGTGACGAATCCACAGTTGCCTACCTCGCCTGTGAAGTAAATGCGAGTAGGCTGCCTCAATCTGCCATGGTTGGCCCGGTCAAGCGGCCGCTAGGCTTCCGGCCGCCTGCCACCGCCGAGCTAGGTCGGTCAAAAGCAAGGATCCGGTGCTTGGAAGAAGGCGAGCTAGGTCGGTCAAAAGCAAGGTTCTGGTTATCTCCATTCGCCAGGTCTGCCATGAATGGTCATGTCGTCCACAGAAGAAGGTGTAGGCGGAACAGAGGAATCCAAAACCCTAGTCCATGTTGTGCCTTTAAATTGGGGGTGTGGTGCTGCGAGGTGCTACACAAGCTTCTTCGTTGAAGTGTTGCGAGGTGTTCCGCAGAAGATCGTTGCCGCTTGCTCGTGGTCTGTCGGTGCTACCCAGGTCAATGCTTGTGCCCAGGTTCTGCCGCTTCTGTCGTCACTCCAAGGGGAGATTCTGCTCAGGTTGGTCTCTGGGTAGGGTAGAGGGTTATTTCTATTTTAGGGCACAATGTCGAATAAGTACCAAAACATTTGTGAAATGGTGTTCTTTATCGAAACTTGTACGGTTGAATCTGATGTTATCGTCATTTCGGTTGAGTTTATCAGTTTTTAGATTGGGTTTATATGATGTTAAGTACGAAATAGTTGACTCCTTTTGCTAGTTAAAAGCGTATATTTTTTTAATGTTGTTGATTTTGATACTTTTCCCGTTGTTTACTCTGCACAGAACATACTTGTTATTGTTTTGATGCTCTGGACGAGCATGGTCTCTCAACTGATGTGGTCTGTAGTATGTTTTGGTCTAAGAAGTACGATTTCAATAGGAAAAAAATTGATTCCTATAGACTATTGATAACATTATGAAGAATGTGACTCTCTTACTTTATAGTGATGATTATTTAATGAGTCTAACATTTCCAACATTCAATTTAATAGAAAATTGAACTAGCAGAGATACATGACACTCACATTCAATTTTTCAACTAGATTTTAAGAAAATAATCTGTTTCCATCATCCTCTTTATATATAAATAAGTAAAAAATAATAAAAAATGGAGAGTCTCTTATATAGAAAGATGTATAATTACTATATAACAACCCTTATTGAACCTATAATAACTTGCTTCTCATTATGTAGCCATTTTTCTCATTAGATCCTTGAACCAAACAGGGGCTTTTATCCTTAATTTTTGTGATGTTAGTGACGTCATTGTTCTCCCTCTCTATCACTGCTATTGGTTTTGGGTGTGTCACCGCCTCACCGTTGTTTTCATGGTGTTGTATTTGATAAATAGTGGCGCCACCACTTATCATATGCTCCAATACCACCTTCAGTATTTATTTTGATTTTTTCTCACCTCCAATAAATATTTTTGATGCTCACATCACAGATGCCTCCCATCACTACCACCTCCTTAATTTTCTTCTGTCACATGTCTTGATACTTTTCCTTCTTCAATCACTCTCTATTTTGTTTTTGTTGCTTGTGCCACCTCTATTGTTGTTTCTTCTCCACACATAGGATTCCATTAACCATTTTCGTACCTTGATATTTAGTATGAAACAAGCCATTAGACTTTAATTGTGATTGCATGCATACTATATGCTACAAAAAATGATTGAGAAGGTGATGGGTTTTCATTTAGTTTCAGGGTGCATCATTATGTATGATTTTTTATCATGCTTCAGTTACCAAATACAAAAGTCAACACACTATGGCTATCACATGTGAAATCCATAAAAAGTTGGTGATTTTTACCATATTTCCTACATCCATTACATTATGTATGCACACTCCTATAGACTTTATTTTATGAAAAAATATTTGCATAACCATGTGGGTGATATTCTATTTTTTAATCACCTCACTTAGGTACCAAATATGTGTAATACATCACCTTATAAATAAAGGTGATATCTTGGTATGCTTACAATTTATATAACAATGAAGTTGTATACCCATTGCACTCTGTAGCCTCATCATGGGAAATTCCAGTGGCATCAACACGATAGAATGTGGTATTTCTAGTCCTCTTGCAATCTTGGTTGTGTAAAAAGCACAACTCTATTAGACTTGCTAATGGAGCCTAGAAAGTGTGTTTCTATATTGGAACACACTAAAACAATTGGAGTTATCTAGACACACACCTTGTTACTCACTTTTATATGCTACTTTTGAACCATGTCATTATACCTTTATTTCTGATGCTCTATTACTAACATTTAAATGACTAAAAACTAGATATCAGTTGAAGATTTGTCAAACAATATTATTTGTATATGTAATGAAGGTCTTTGCAGTTACCTTATCATATGTACAAATAGTTGATTTAATGTATGCCATACTCCACTTGCATTTGAAGCTTGAAATGTGTTTTTCTTAGTGAGTCTGTATTCCATCTTGGTTAAGGAGTATCCTTTCCTCTGCTGTCATATTAGTGAGTTTGTATTCCCTGGTCGAGATGCTTTCTCTGTAAACCAGTTGGACAAAAGGTTCTCGTTCATCCATTATTCCTTACTGGGGCTGGGTATGCATTCCATCTTGGTTATGGAGTAATTACCAAACCTTTTTCAGTTTGTACCATCTCCTATTTTGAGATCATGTGCTCTCATTGGGACATTCAAAGGTATAAAATGTAAAATGTAAAATGTATGCCCTATGATCTACCTATATGAAGATGTGACAAAATATAAAATGTAATGTATGTGAAAGTGATCTAGGATTCTACGTTCATATATTCTTGTGTTCTTATTAGACATGAAGAAGTTATGGGGATGTTAAATGATGCTATGAAGATGTGTCTTATATCGAATGATAGATGATGATAGGTCCAGGGAGGAGTACCTCATTCAGATGAATCATTTGTTTTTTTGTAAATGACCTTTTATATGGATAGTAGAATGTAGGAACAAGTAAATCATGTTACACTAATGTTAGTCATGTGCTCTGCTGAAAAGGTTTATCTCTGATGTTTAGTCCTGAACTCATGTTAAAAAAGGGTGGCTTAACTTTTTAATCGGTACTAATGTTAGTCATGTGCTCTGCTGAAAAGGTTTATCTCTGATGTTTAGTCCTGAACTCATGTTAAAAAAGGGTGGCTTAACTTTTTAATCTGTACTAATGTTAGTCATGTGCTCTGCTGAAAAGGTTTATCTCTGATCATTAACTGTCTAATCATTCTATTTGATCATTAACCTGCCTACATGCTCATTGGTGTTTCATTATTTGTGTTTGGGTGTTAATCAATCAAGCTTGTCTCATTTGTGTATATTTGTAACTTGCCTATATGCTCGTTGGTGTTTCATTATTTGTTTTTCGGTGTTAATCAATGAAGCTTGTGTATATGCTGATTGAAGGAACACACACAAATGGTTTCCGTTGTGACTGAATTGTATTAAACATTTACATTGATTATGTAAAGGTACTAAAAAATAGAAATGTATTTTACCACAAAAAATTTGAGTGATGATCTCATACAAAGAATTGGACTCATGTTAAAAACTATAACCCTATAGACATGTTAGGTTTTTGTTCTTTTATGTATATGTGCTTCAGTAACATGCGTTTGAACACATTGGTTACAACTTCATGAATGTGCTTTAATTTTAGTGATCTCATGTTATGAATTAGATGGAGTCATTTGATATATATTTATGTACATCTTAGTTACCGGTAGTTGTCAGCAAATATTGCAGCAACTACACAAGTATGCCTCCCGTCAACCCTAACCACCGTATTGTATGGACAAGAGAGTTTGATGCCGCTGTGGTGACAGCATTGCGCAAACAATATGACCTAGGCAGGTGTATTGATGGTAATTTTACTAGGGACTCTTGGAGGGAAATAACTTCTGATGTCAATAATAGGCTTGGCGACGTGTATAAGTTAGACCAGATAAGATGTTGCTGGAAGAACCTTAAAAAGGACTACTTCCATTTGAAGGGTTTGACCAACAAGAGTGGCGTTGGATGGGATGAAGAAAGGCACAAGCCCATTGTACCGGACACCCCTGAGTGGAAAGAGGCCATTGCGGTACGCACACTATACAGAACTTTTATCCTAACAAATTGTGATTGTACATGTAAACATGATTATCCTAATACACATATTTTTGAAAGCGTAGGCAGACAGGGACCTGACTAGGTTGCTTAGGCGCCCATTTCCCCACTACTACGACATAGAGCTAATGGCGGGGAGGAACATTGCTAGAGGACACCATGCAATGTCTTCGGCGGACAGTCAGATTCCTGTAGATGTTGCGTATGAGGATGATGTAAGTGTTGACTTAGGCGCGGCTGATACACCCATTTACACACAATCGGCAACAGACGAGCGTAGCGTACCCGCAGCTATCGTGCAAAGTGAGGGTGAAAGCACGCGGCCTGGGGGAACAGATAACTCGTCAGTTGGGGGTAGGAGTCCTTCTACCCATACGCGCAGGAAACAACAATCAATGCCGCAAGAGCGATGTAGTCTTTCCAATGAAGTTCTGGCTGAGTTCACACAGGTTTACACAAAGGTTCACGAGTTAGGCACATCCATGTTGACCAAAGCCTATGAAAAAGAAGAGTTGGCAAACATTTTACAACATTTTAATGACAATTTCCCCAATGCCCCCACCGCTGTTTTTACTACACTTGTGAACGCCATCAAGGACTCTACAAACCGCAACATCTACCTTAGCCTCAAAAACACCCCTGCAAAGATAACCTTGTGGTTAAACGACCTTTGTGAAAGGTCACAATTCGGTTTTGGCACATCTGTACCTCCAATGCCTTCATTTTATTTCCCGTCTCCGCAACCATTCCCTTCACCCAACTTCAACAGCACGTCATCTCAACAATCATTTGTGTCACCATTCCCTTCACCCAACTTCAACAGCACGTCATCTCAACAATCATTTGTGCCACCATTCCCTTCACCCAACTTCAACAGCACGTCATCTCAACAATCATTTGTGCCACCATTCCCTTCACCCAATTTCAATACCACATCGTCTCACCCACCATTTATGTCGTCTTCCTCTGCACCCAACTTCCCAGGCACATCGTCTCAGCCACCATTTATCCCGCCACCCAACTTCCCAGGCATGCCACCGATGTGGTCTCCTACATCCAGTGATGGTGGCCCATCGGGATCATAATTGCACGGTTTATTTCGTATGCATTTGATGTTTATTATTTTCCATCCAAATATTTACATTTGATTGACTGTTGTAATAATTTATTTTCCTCACACACATTACATTTGATTGAGTGTTGTAATAATTTATTTTTCGCAACGGGTTGTACCCACAATTGCCACACTAACCGTCATTAGGGCTGCAATGCTTTCACAACTTGCATATGCACGCAGTGAACGTCAGCTATGGTCTTCCCAGTGTGACTTTGTCTGTTCCACCAGAGCAGACACTGATAGGCTACAATTAGAAATTATAGATCTACGATCGAGGTCCCAATATCTTCGCCAACGTCTTCACATAACTACTGACGACAACACTTCAAATGAGGACAGTTACAATGCATCATAGATGTATAACATCTTTGATGTATGTCGAACATTCATAATATAACCTTGATTTTATGATTGAACAAACCATGGGGCCTATCTTGTATGTTATTGTTTCAATTTTCAATCAATCTTCATTACCATAAATCCTTTGACTGATTCAAATGCATGGTGTAGATGTCTATTAATCCAACTGAAGTTGTGCGGTGTGACTGTGGGTTAGACGCAGGCTTGCAACTTAACACTGACGATGCAGGGTTGTATGAGTTTGGAATTCTCAGTGAAAGACCTGGCGAAATGTATTACATATGTCCTTCTCGCGAGGTGTGCTTGTACAAACACACATATTAGGTAGCCACTCTGTACGTTACACATTCGTTGTCATTTACGTAAACTTCATAATACATTTTAGGGGAAAGATCGCTGCAAATACTTTCGTTGGACAATCGATCTCAGGCCTACAATTGATTCATTGAAAGCTGAGATTGCGTTACTCACGCTCGAGTGCAAGTCAGTGTGAGGTTAGGCTACGAAACTTGAAAGATTTTGTTGAAATTCATCACAACCACCATGATGTTTACACCAACAAAAAGTATGAGCATGATTATCTAGAACGCTACGTAGAAGAACTGGAGGAACAATGTAGGCTTCTGTTGGACACTCCTTCCCCCCCCCCCCCGATGACGCCGTAACGTCGAATGGCGGCCATACTTTTCATTCGCGTCATCGGTTATACATTTTATTGTTTTTATTTAGAAGTTCTCGTGATAAGTGTTGTCGATTGTTGCTTGAAAACGAATATGCCATGGTTTGTATTTTGAATGGAAAATGCATTACATTTTAAGTGGTATGAAAATTTTCTTCATGTTGATGAGTGTTTTATTAATGATGTATGTTATTATTCGAATTTTTTCTTAACATTACCTCAAACCAAATAATACAATTAATTGTGATATACACCCTTACTTTTGAAATATATTACTTACAGAATCTGTTATATGGCTGGCCAACCGCCGACACCCTCTTTTATCTGGTCACATGAGCTTGATATGGTTCTCAGGGGTTTGATGAGAACCCAATATCACGTGGGTAGATGTGTAAATGGAGTATACTCTACACAGGCTTGGATGGAGGCATGGCACCAGTTCTTATACATAACTGGAGGCCCTTACATTTCATTGTCTGAGTTGCAAATACGATGGCAATACATCAAAAGAGAGTTTGTAAGAGACAATATGTTCATATTGACAGATTTATTGCCTTCCCCCACATTGGCCGCGCAACAAAGCATTGAACGCAACTTCTTGACGACGCGTCACACTTACCCACCAGAGATTTTTTTTAGCATCGACGAATGAAATAAACAAATGAACTTGTAACATTTGTGCTAAATGTAGTTGTGTTTTTGCGTCGCAACAATATACATTCTCTACTTATGTGTTACATTATTATATGTTGCTACCATGATGTGATCAAATTTCCTACTTCATTATTATCTTATTGCCATAGTTACTTTACGAATTATGTTATTTGTTCATACCTTTGTTTTTATTAATTTTAGATGTCGACATCGCGTGGAGGCAAACTTTTGATGTCACCGGATAAAATTCATAAATATGTTGAAGATAACCTTTTATGCACAAAACCATGTTGCAAGCACACAAACGAGGAGGGCAAAATCGGGACCGATGATCAAGTCAAGGGCAAAGTCAGTCAGCATGTTCCTCATTTGCCTTTGTTTGATTGGCCAAAAGACGACATCAAATAACAAAACAAGCAGCCGGTGCAGGAACCATGCCCAGTGTCATGGCACGAGTACGATGAGGCCATAACGTTGGCCTATTTTAATCAAGATCCACATCCAACCATGTCTCCCCAAAGTGCCTTGTCAAAATCTTAGCTTTGGTTTGGCTGTTTATTGCTCCCATTTTTTGTCCTTCTCCCCTGACGAAGATCACCCGTAAACAATTATGTAATTATCAGTGATCGTTTATGTTTCACTAATGACGACAATATGATTATTAAATATAATTTGTTTATGTTATGAACAAAATATATTAGGCCAATTTCATATTTCATGTAGCTTGACTGCCAATTTCATATTTTAGTTTTTTTTGGTCTCAAATTCTGTTTAAACGGCGTCACAAGGCCACATTTTTAACAACAGTTCTGCGAGAATAGGACAGATTCAGCTAATCCTGCCTACCATTCCCAAACAGAATCAGACTAAACCCAGCCTGCACAGCCAAACAGAATCAACTTGAAACGAGTCTGAAATGAGTCCAGTCCCCCAGAATGAGACTGGTTTGCCAAACAGAATCAGACAGGTTTGCCAAACAGAATCAGACTCCAGCGGGCCTAAACTCGTCCAAGACAGTCAGGCTTGCATAAAGCCAGCCCCGAACCAAACAGGGCCTGCGTACCAGAGCACACCAAGAATGGACACCAAAGTGTTGGTTCTTCTGTCCTCCATCCGCAAGACGGATCTCTATCTTGTTGCATCTCACTTTCAGTTTGCCATCAACTGGATGACCAAATATCTTCCGGACTCCATCAAGGGTTATCTCCATGGAGTTCTACGTTCGTGCTTTCAGTACCGGTTGAAGCACGAGATTAGGATCCCTCTTCCACTCCGGGGTTCTGCGCCCGTTAGCTCCGGCTCTGTCTCTTCAACAACGGTGGCTTCCACGCCTGACGTGTACAGCGCCGTGTGCAGCTACTTAGCAATCATCGACCAGCACCCGAAAGTTTCGTGGATGAGGGCGAACGGCATCAACGGGAGCCCGTTCTTCACCTTTCACCCGGATGGGAGTGATAAGGTGGTCGACTCCTTCGGCGGAGCTTGGTTTACCTGGGTCAAAGGTTCCTCCTACCTCGCAGTCAGATTCTACGCACGCCACTTCGAACTGGCCAAAGAGCGTTACATCCCTCATGTGCTCCGCTTGGCGTAGCTACATATGGGCCTAGGTAGGCACAGGCCCTACCCAAACTTTCAGAAGTATGTACAAACTTGTATTGGAAAAGTAGATATTAGTGTAAAATGCATCATATGTGCCCTACCTTAGTTCTAACGTCTGCATTCTAATGAAACGGTGCCCCTCCTCACGGAGTTTTCTGGCTACGTGCCGGACATCAGGCGCTGCTGCTGGATGGTAACTCTACTCCCGATCTATTGAAATTTGAAAGTCATGACCCTGAACGGTGCTACTTGGCAGTCTCGACTGGTGCCCTGCTTGTGTCTTGAGAACATCATAATGCTCCCCGAGAAGAGCGCGACATTAATGAGTAACCTTCGCTGTTTCTCGAACGCTAGGGAAAACTACCTTACTAGTGGATTTGCGTGGAACAGGGTTTACCTCTTCTGTGGCCCACCTCATACAGGCAAAGCGACGATGGCTTCCGCAATAGCAAAATTTCTAGGTACTCCTCTTTATGTCCTAACTGCCTCTCTTCCAGACATCGAAGACCTCCATCCTCGTGTGACTGCCACTCCTTTCGTTCTGTTAGTTGAAGATGCAGAACATTTTGATTCTGAGAAAATCGTGAAGATGTTCACTTCTATTTGTGGGTGCCTACTTATCTTATCAAACTACCGAAAATACTAGATTAGATATTAGCCCCAAGTTGGTCGATCTGGAGGTGGCATTTTCTTATTGTAATTTCACCGAGTTTCTGATGCTTGCTAATAGAATGATGAAAGTGGACCGTCATCCTTTATTTAAGGAAGTTCAGAAGCTGCTGGAAGAAGTGAAAGTCACCAAGGGAGAAGTGGCCAAACTCCTTCTTCCCCGACATATGGAAGACCCACTACTAAAAAGTATGGTATAGGTGACAGTCATGTAAAAGATTACACACATTAAGTGACATATTTGTACATCGCTTATATTCTATATAGACCTATGTAAATAGATGACACACATTTTAGTAATTTTGAAAAGGTTACATACCATAGGTGACATGCATATGCATCACCTGTACTCTATTTAAACCTGCATAATATAGATGACAGATATTTTATCATATTAAAAAAGGTTACACGCTATAGGTGACATACGTTTAAATCACCTTTCTTCCAATGGGGGTTTATCATTTAGATGACATGTATATGAGTCACATGTGGTTTACAAAGGGGTATAATATTTAGGTGACATGCGTGCATGTCACTGAACTTTTAGGTGACATACATGCATGTCATCTAACCTTTAGGTGACACACATTCCAATCATTCAACATATTTCAACTAATAATAAACATTAACAACATTAATAATATTCTCAATGCAGATTCGTGGGATATATCACTACATTTAATTGACTACTCATAAAGGAGACGTGTGATAGAATTTGTTGATGAGAGTCTTTCTAAGTCATTAAGAGAGTCATTCATTAACATTAGCATGTCGATCATCTCTATACTCAAATATGTATTTTTTTGGATCATTCTAAATCTAATATTCTTTTGTCTTTCCAGGCAAACTCCTCCTTCGAAACAGCTTCCGTAGACCATTCACTCCCAGCAATAATTGCTGCAAATGGGTGGTGTTGATTGATTGTGCTCCGATCTTCCCAAACACATACATGTCTCCTTTTATTAATAGTTGAGAGGACATCACATTATACATTTATCTTATCAAAGAATTTTAGGGACTTGTTGTGAGATGACGTTTTCATGATATGTGCCCTAGCCCCTCCCAGAAATATTTTTGCAGACATGTTGTGAGAGGACACTATCATGATATGGACACTGGCTCTTTGTAAATACTTTTTGAGGTACTTGTTGTGAGAGGACATTCTCATGATATGAGCTATGGCTCCTTATACATATCATTTTAGAGATTTATCGTGAGAGGACTTTGTCATGATATGTGCCCCAACTCCTCATAAATGCATTTCAAGGGACTTGCTATGAGAGGACATTGCCTTGATATGGGCCATGACTCCTCTCGAATGCATTTTTTTGGGGATATTATCAATATATTTATTGACAATCCACAAAGAAGATGTGTGAGAGAAATTACTCATGAGAGTCATTCCAAGTCATTTATAAAGGTATATTTACATGGATATCATCTCCAAACTCATCCATGTCTCTTTTTGTGATCATTATAAGACTAATGAGTCTTGTCTTGTTGGGCAAACTGTTCCTTGGTAGTGGCTTGTGTAGACCACCCACTCCAAGTGACAATTATTACAAATGAGTGATGGGAGACACAAACACCCGACCGGCCATTCTCCGATCATCCTCAAACTCATATATGTCTCCTTCATGAACATTTAAGAGAACAACACATTTATACACATATTTGATGAAAGCATTCTCAGGGACTTACTGTGAGGGGACGCTATCATGATATGTGTCTTAGATCCTCCTTGAAGTATTTTCTCTAACTTGATGTAAGTGCACACTATCATGATATGTGTCCTAGCTCCTCCCATAAGTATTTTCGTTGACTTGATGTGAGTGGACATTGTCATGATATGTGTCATAGATCCTCACAAATGTATGTTGGGGAACTTGTTATGAGAGGACATTCTCAATATATGGGCCCCTCCTCATAAATACATTGCAAAGGGACTTGTTGTGAGAGGGCATTGCCAAGATATCAACCCTGGCTCCTTGCAAATACATTTTGGGGGACATGTTGTGAGAGGATATTCTCCTGATATGAGATTAGATTCCTCATAGATACATTTTTAGGGACTTACTGTGAGAGGATATTATCAAGATATGGGCGCCGACTCCTCACAAATGCATTTCAAGGGACTTCTTGTGAGAGGAAACTATCATGGTATGGGCCATGGCTCCTTCCAAATGCATTTTTGTGGGGATATTATCAATACATTTAGTTGACAATCCACAAAGGAGGTGTGAGAGAGAAATTGTTGTTGAGGGTCATTCTAAGTCATTATGAAAGTCATTTATAAAGGGATATTGGCATGGTGATTGTCTCCAAACTCATACACGTCTCTTTTGTGATCATTCTAAGACTAACGGGCCTTGTCTTTTAAGATACACTGCTCCTTGGCAGCGACTTGCATAGACCACCCACCTTAAGCAAAAATTGCTACAAAAGAGTGATGGATGCCACAAACACCCGACCGAACATGCTTCGATCGTCCTCAAAATCATACACGTCTCCTTTATGAACATTTTAGACAATAATGCATTTATATATATTTCTGATCAAAGAGTTTTTAGGGACTTGGTGTGAGGGTAGATTGTCATGATATGTCCTAGTTCTTCCTAGAAGTATTTTCATTGACTTGGTGTGAGCGCACATTGTCATGATATGTGTCTAGATGGGCCCTAGTGTGGAGTCTTGCTGCGAGAGGACACTGTCACACTATTCCTCCCATATTCATTTTAAGGGCTTTTTATGTGAGGACATTGTCATGATATTGATCATGACACCTCAAAAATGCATATGTAGGGGTATGTTGTGAGAGGAAAATGTCATAGTTTGGGCCTAGATCCTACCTGAAAAAATTTCATGGACTTTCTATGGGAGTACAATGTCATGATAAGGGCCTTGGATCCTCATTAATACATTTCAAGGGACTTGCTACAAGATGGCATTCTCATGATATGGGTCTCAGATCGTCACAAATGCATTTTCAGAGACTTATTGCGAGAGGATACCATCATGACATGGGCCATGGCTCCTCACATATGCATTTTGGGAGATTTTTTGCAAGACAGCATTCTTATGACATGGGCCCCAACTCCTCACAAATGCATTTTGTGGGACATGTAGTGAGAAGACACTATCTTGATTTGGGCCTCAACTCCTTACAAATGCATTTTAAGGGACATGCTATGAGAGGACATTGCCATGATATAGGCCTATTGGTATGTATGCCCTGAGAGCCAATCATGGGATGATTGGTGGGATACATTAAGATTGATTTGATAAACATCAAATGCAAGCTTCCAATTCTTTCTGCTTCAGTCATATGAGATAGTGATAGAACAGATTGAATGTCTAGAGAATGACAGTACTCAATGACGTATGCCTTCAGGTTCATGACCTGAACGATGAGATCATACAGATGCTAAGAGTTTGTACATTCTTGTTATGTCCCTAGTCGGATGTCATTGTGGAAGGTAGATAGATAGCAATGACACACAAGACTAGATTGTGGTGTTGGTTGGTGACAGAATCTCATTAGTCATGATATAGAGATATCAAACCAAACACATAGGTACTTGTTAGAGAACAAGTGTACCAGACAGACCCACCGTGACTTTGACACATGGAACCATGACATGGTAGTCACAGTCAGTACTCACAGTGATGGTGGTGAGTGTGATTCTTAGACCTGAAATCACGGCACTCAACACATGTCGTTGGGCACACTTTGACATCATCAAACGCAGTCCTGAAACATGGGTTGTTATAAAGGTGATGATTGGGTGGCTTTGAAACATGGGGCTTTTGAGGGGTGAGTGATAGATATGGGATTTGTCCATCCTGAGGGAGTTTGATATCCATGGCCACTTGATGAGTAGGATTGAGAAAGGCGTGCATGCAAGTGTGAGTCAGTATGTGATACTGATGTCATAACATATCTCTTCCAATCTGCTCTGAGATCAAGAAAGTAAATGAACGTTGACAGGATGACTGTTCCATGCCTCGAGTTCATTCGGGATATCAGTGATAAAGGAATTATACATTCACTGTAACACCATTAACGGATTGTAGGATTGAAAGTTGTTCTCCAACTTTCTACTTTCACTTGGGTAGCACTGATGTGTGACTAGGCACCGCTCTTTACTTGTGAAGTCATAAGTGTTATGGACTTTCACTGCCAACGTGAAATGGACCTGCAGGGTCACACACATAGGATTTAACCTGGAAGAGGAGTTTTGTCCACAAACAATGTTTAGATTGATTAGTAAAGGAGTTTAGTAGTTCAATTAAACAATCAATTGATTGATAGCTCAAAATCATAGTGTTCAAGGTGTTGGACAGATTGATTAGAGTATCAGATTGATTGAAATTGCAATTGACTGATTCTGTACAATCTGCACTCCCAACCGATCGGCTCATGTGATGAACCGATCGGCTGAGCTTGGTGAACCGGTCGGCTCAAGGACAGGGTGAACGATTGGTTCAAGTGTTGAAATGATCAGTTCAACTGTTGCAACCGGGCAAGTTGGGAAAGTAGGATTGGTGAGAAATTTCCTTTCGTTTCACTTGCCCAATTTGATTGGAACAAGGATTGGTATTTGATACCAATTAGAAACAAAAGTTGGAAAGTCAACCGGGAACTGGTCAGGACCACGAACCGACCGGTTCAGAAGTGAACCGACCGGATCATGGGTCCCAACCGATCGGTTGAGGTGTCAACCGACTGGTTCAGGTCCCCAACCGACCGTTTCAATTGTGAAACGATCGGTTCAAGTTGCGAGTTGGTTATTTTTTTTGGTGGAAAATTCTGAACCCTTCTACTCCTGCTTTAGTCCCATATTGCCCGGGATGGAGAACCCTATCCCATGACCCTCCTATATATATAGGGGTATTGGGGGCTTCTCAAAGTACAACTCAGTGCAACCAGTTGCTTTGCAAAGTTGTCCTTCTCTCTGGTTTTGGTAACCGAGAGAGAGTCCGAGCAAGTGCTACCCGCAAAGGGAGGTGCAGTAAGGGAAGGACAACTGCAGTTGCAACTGGAGGCAAGAGAGTGTGTTGGCGACTAGTACGTCAACAGGAGAGTGCGACTCCTTCCACTTCCTTGTTGGACAAGGAGTGTCGAGTTCCAGGTGGTCCGTGTGGACTACTTCAGAGGCGGGAGGTTTCTTCCGCTCAGGAGGACAACTGTCATCCGACAGTCTGGTGAGATCAGGAGTCGTCAGTCCCGGGGCGACCAGGAGCTGCACAGACACCGTCGAAGACCGGATTTGAAGATCGTGTAAGGCGCGAGGTATTGTCGTCGAGCAAGCCTCGGGATAAGGTATGATTCCACAAACCATCCTTTCCTATTATATAGACGTTGACGCGTTTCCTTATTCCGAGTTTGGGGGAGAAAATTTTTGTTTCCGCTGCCTTCTCTGCCTCCCCTAAAACCCAACAGTGGTATCAGAGCCACGTCAACTGCTCTATATTTTAGGAATATCGATATGATCGATTTTGGTTTGTCGCATTTATTTATTGCATACGATGCGAATAAAATTGGCTTTATGCATGTCCAATCCTAAATCCACAAATCCCAATTACATATATGATATGTATTATTAATGCACTCGATACGCGTCACCCTTAAACGAGTTTTGTGGTGGATGTATAGCGTGGTTATGGCCAATAAACCCTATCTGTGAATGGTTGTGTATGGTTCCTTGCATCTCGGTTTGCACACCGATCTTCCCTTTCTCCTATTCCTAATGTAACTCGAAATAATTCGAGATTCTTTCCTACCTTTGCTCCCCCCGAATGTAACTCGGGGTTTTTCCCTTTTAAGCAATGTAATATTAGATAGATTTTATTTCCTGTTATGTCAAAGAACGGAGGACATCAAGACGACAGCTGAGACGATCGGTTCAAGGCGTGAACCAATCGGTTGATGTTCCAGACGATCGGTTCAAGGAGTGAACCGATCAGTTGATGACCGGTTCGAGGAGAGAGACGAGCGGGTGGCGGCCATGACGAGATGCACGACGACTAGGCGAACCGATCGGTTGGAGGAGCCAACCGATCGGCTGGTGGTACCCAGATGACCGGCCAGAGAGAGCAGATCATTCATATGATGAGTTGATCAACTCAAAAGGCAAAGCATAGAGTTCATCTATTACAGGTTGCATGTGATGTAGACCTAGATGACCGTGATTCCTCATGGCTCGAGGAATCACATTAGGGTGGCCATAATCGTCGTTTTTATCGTTTGTGCATGTTTTTTGTGGTATATAGCATGTATATGATACATACTATGTATTGTGGTGATTGGATATGTATATGTATATAAAAACCAAATCCCTCATTAAAATATTAAGTCTTATATGCCTTCCATTAGCGACACACATGAAAAACTCGATCGACCAAGCATAGGTTACGCCAAAGCATGGTGCGTCGTCTATCTTGTGGAAGTGTGAAGGGTAGACATGTAGGTTCTGCCAAAGCAGGGTGCATGTTTACCGTGTCGGCTTTTGGGTTAGACTTAACTGGTGATTCTTAGAGCGTCTAAGCCCAGAGGCAAGGAATGTTCATGGCAAGGTGTTGCGCATGTTCATTCATCAAGAGTTGCATATGATGCAATTGGCATGATGGCCTACCTAAATAGTCAAGATTGTGGGCGATCAGCCAAAGCTGACTCATGACTTGATGAAATATGGATCTTGCCCACTAGAAGGTTGTACGCTGCAATCTTCCAAATTGATGATGAGGGCTATCAATTTGAAGTAAAATATTGGGAGCGATAATTAATTAAAGGCCTAATTTTATCGTCACTTTTCAAATCAATCAAATAATTCAAAAATGAGTTTTTGGACTAAAATTGCATATTTCCTTTTGTAGTACAAATGACAACAAACAACAATCACTTCTCTTTGCGATCAGTCCTTGAAAAAGACAGACCAAATGGGACAAACTTCCACGACTAGTATAGGACATTGAGAATTGTTCTCACTCAAGAGCGAAAGCTCTATGTCCTGGATACTCCAATTTCATAGGAACCGGCTCCTAATGCACCAAAGGCAGAAAGGGACGCTTACAAGAAGCATTCTGATGATGCCATTGATGCAAAGTGCTTGATGTTGTGCTCCATGAACCATGAGTTGCAGAGACAACATGAGAATATGGGTGTCATTGAGATGATTCAGCATCTCAGGAACCTGTATGAAGATCAAGCACGGCAAGAGAGATACAATGTCTCCAGGGCACTGTTCAAGTGTGTCATGACAGAAGGAGATCCAGTTGGTCCTCACACACTCAAGATGATTGGGTATGTGGAGAACCTGCAAAGACTGGGATTTCCACTGAGCCAAGAGTTGGCTACTGACCTGATACTACAATCGTTGCCAGAATCTTACAGTCAGTTTGTGATGAACTACAACATGAACAACTTTGATAGGCCACTGTCAGAGTTGTTGGGCATGTTGAGGACAGCTGAGACACAGATGAAGAAGGACAAGCCTAATTCTGTGATGGTGATCATGAGCAAGAAAGGCAAATCCAAGCGCAAGGGCAAGGGCAAAGCTAAGAAAGGTTCTGATGGTAGCCAGGAGCCCAAGATGACTTCAGCTCTCAAGGCCAAGGGAGGCGTGACCAAGAAAGGCAATTGCCACCATTGTCAAAAGCCAGGACATTGGAAAAGGAATTGTCCTCTCCATCTGGAAGAACAAAAGAAGAAGGAGCTGACTGATGTCTCTACTTAAAGGTGTCATGAAAGTAAACTTGTAACACTTTTTGAGGTATATGTTACCAAGATGTAAAGTGTAAAGCACTCATAATTGGGGCAAGTGTTTCCACCATAGATAGGAGTACTTTAGTTTATTTTCAGCATATAAGGCATGTAATACAGTTATGAATTGCTATTTCATTTTTTCCAATAGATATAAACACTTTATTTTGCATATTGTACAACAATGATGGCAATTAATAAAGTTGAGTTTTCAATCTTAAAGATATGATCATTGTGGCAATGCCTTATTTATCTTGTGGTATTTGATATGCATAAGATAAAATGATACCTAAAAGTTATAGACAATCAAATTAGCATTAATCATGAGAAATTCATTTCTAGTTTCCATATGATGGATAAATCTAGACTCTTTTGGTTAGAGAACCAGTAAGAGACATGAATATCTTGTACATGATTAATCAATCTTCACTAAAGGTAGTGGGAGAATGATTATCCTATTAGGTATAATACATGTGATGTATTTACATACCTATTGGATCAAATGCTAATACTTGAAATGGTGTTTAGAGAAATACCAATATGAATATCTTGAAGTGTTCAAGATTATCATAGATGAAGTACAAATTTGGTAAAGTGTTAATTCTTGATGATATCAATGAATGAAATACTTAGACCAAATGTTTGAGATCCTTATGATTAATTATGATAGTGTATCATAGTGAACTCATGATTAAGGCATGGTGATGTCTAAATCAAGAAGGAATCATACTCTAAGGAGTTAGAGAATGATTATCAAATAACTGAGTTCTTCTTAATAAAAGAATACCCCTCACTAATAAAGGAAATTAAGAATCACAAGGGTTGTGAGTTCTTATATCCTTAACAGATAGACCTCAATTATCTATGTGATGAGTTTTTCATGTGATGAGTCAACTATCTAGATAAATATGAGGAATCAAATTTTGAGTTATGGTTTATGACCATTACATCCTAAATGACATCCATGTCAACCATAAGGTATGACCTTGATGGTAGCACTCATTGGATGAAATCCATAAGTGCAAATGAGTCTTAAGTGTTAAGACACATGGATAACATTTTGAGAAGGATGGTGCTTGTTAATTGCAACTTAATGACTAAGATATTTGGCATATGGATACTAAAACCGCATTCCTATGAGGAATAAAATAAGGATGTGTACGTGACACAACCTATAAGGTTTATGAATCCACTAATGCAAATGAAGTCTATAAGTTACAATAGACTAATCAATGTGATTGATTGAGTACAAGTAACTCAGAATTGGATCTTTACTTTGATAATATAGTCAAAGGGTTTGACTAATATGTCAAAGATAAAGAAGGGATCTATGATTTAGTGGGAGCGTGTTCACATTCCACAGGTTGATGTGAAATGGAAATGTTCTAGAATGGAAATCCAAAAGTGGAAATTATCTTTAAGGAAGATAGTGATATTTCCTATGTGATAGGAATAGAGATCTATAGAGATAGTTCTCAAAAACCTCTTGACCTGAAAAGAGAAAGCATACATTGGCAATCTGTACTGAAGAGTTCAGTGTGCATAGATTCAGTGGGAGAAAACTTGTCCATGTTACATGGAGTTAGTATCCCAAGGCCAAGTGTCCAATTCTTATGAAGAATGGGAACACTAAGAATAGATATGGATCTATCATGTATGTAAACATCCCATTATCTTGCATGTATTGACATGGCAAGAACAAAATGCATTCATCATCTTGTATGTATGACATGGCAATATGATGTGCTCATCCTGATAACTCGTATGTGGGATATGACGAGTGGATGTCTGTCAACTTCCAGTAAGGGTTACTGGAAACCATAAGAACTTGATAAGGACTAGTTCTATGGAGAAAAGGAAGAGTTCGATGTAAAGAGTTACATTGATGTGAACTACCGAAAGGACAGAAAATTAATCGCAATATATATAAGATATATAAAAGTGAAAGTTTGTTAATAATTGGAAGTGTTCCAATAAAAACCATTTAAAAGGAAATGCCGAGTATCTATGTGTTAGAGAACAACAATGGATACTATATGGATCTGGAAGTTCATGAAATGAACTTATAGATATTCCTCTCATTGATGACAAGTATGGAATCCTTGATCATGCAATGTGGCTAAAGGTTAGCAAAGAAATACTAGATCGCATATTACAGCAACTCCATCTCATACGTGTGACGTACAGTGAAGAGATGAGAGACATGAAATTTATACTGACTTTGGCAAGGTGTTGCCATTACTCACTATGTTAAGCACTAGAGTACAATAACATGTGGGACATGTTTGAAGATCATTATGAATATGATTTAAGGGTGATTGGCTCACAGTGCAAGTGGGAGTCTGTTGGTATGTATGCCCTGAGAGCCAATCATGGGATGATTGGTGGGATACATTAAGATTGATTTGATAAACATCAAAGGCAAGCTTCCAATTCTTTCTGCTTCAGTCATATGAGATAGTGATGAAACAGATTGAATGTCTAGAGAATGACAGTACTCAATGACGTATGCCTTCAGGTTCATGGCCTGGATGACGAGATCATACAGATGCTAAGAGTTTGTACATTCTTGTTATGTCCCTAGTCGGATGTCATTGTGGAAGGTAGATAGATAGCAATGACACACAAGACTAGATTGTGGTGTTGGTTGATGACAAAATCTCATTAGTCATGATATAGAGATATCAAACCAAACACATAGGTACTTGTTAGAGAACAAGTGTACCGGACAGACCCACCGTGAGTTTGACACATGGAACCATGACATGGTAGTCACAGTCAGTACTCACAATGATGGTTGTGAGTGTGATTCTTAGACCTGAAATCACTGCACTCAACACATGTCGTTGGGCACACTTTGACATCATCAAACGCAGTCCTGAAACATGGGTTGTTATAAAGGTGATGATTGGGTGGCTTTGACACATGGGGCTTTTGAGGGGTGAGTGATAGATATGGGATTTGTCCCTCCTGAGGGAGTTTGATATCCATGGCCAATTGATGAGTAGGATTGAGAAAGGCGTGCACACATGTGTGAGTCAGTATGTGATACTGATGTCATAACATATCTCTTCCAATCTGCTCTAAGATCAAGAATGTGAATGAACGTTGACAGGATGACTGTTCCATGCCTCGAGTTCATTCGGGATATCAGTGACAAAGGAATTATACATTCACTGTAACACCATTCACGGATTGTAGGATTGAAAGTTGTTCTCCAACTTTCTACTTTCACTTGGGTAGCACTGATGTGTGACTAGGAACCGCTCTTTGCTTGTGAAGTCATAAGTGTTATGGACTTTCACTGCCAACATGAAATGGACCTGCAGGGTCACACACATAGGATTTAACCTGGAAGAGGAGTTTTGTCCACAAACAATGTTTAGATTGATTACTAAAGGAGTTTAGTAGTTCAATTAAACACTCAATTGATTGATAGCTCAAAATCATAGTGTTCAAGGTGTTGGACAGATTGATTAGAGTATCAGATTGATTGAAATCACAATTGAATGATTCTGCACAATCTGCACTCCCAACCGATCGGCTCATGTGATGAACCGATCGGCTGAGCTTGGTGAACTGGTCGGCTCAACTGTTGAGTCGATCGGCTCAAGGACCAGGGTGAACGATTGCTTCAAGTGTTGAAACAATCAGTTCAACTATTGCAACCGGGCAAGTTGGGAAAGTAGGATTGGTGAGAATTTTCTTTGCATTTCACTTGCCCAATTTGATTGGAACAAGGATTGATATTTGATACAAATTAGAAATAAAAGTTGGAAAGTCAATCGGGAACTGGTCAGGACCACGAACCGACCGGTTCAGAAGTGAACCGACCGGCTCATGGGTCCCAACCGATCGGTTGAGGTGTCAACCGACCGGTTCAGGTCCCCAACCGACCGTTTCAATTGTGAAACGATCGGTTCAAGTTGCGATTTGGTTGTTTTTTTTGGTGGAAAATCTCGAACCCTTCTACTCCTGCTTTAGTCCCATATTGCCCGGGATGGAGAACCCTATCCCATGACCCTCCTATATATAGGGGTATTGGGGGCTTCTCAAAGTACAACTCAGTGCAACCAGTTGCTCTGTAAAGTTGTCGTTCTCTCTGGTTTTGGTAACCGAGAGAGAGCCCGAGCAAGTGCTACCCGCAAAGGGAGGTGCAACAAGGGAAGGAAAACTGTAGTTGCAACTGGAGACAGGAGAGTGTGTTGGCGACTAGTACGTCAACAGGAGGGTGCGACTCCTTCCACTTCCTTGTGGGACAAGGAGTGTGGAGTTCCAGGTGGTCCGTGTGGACTACTTCAGAGGCAGGAGGTTTCTGCCGCTCAGGAGGACAACTGTCATCCGACAGTCCAGTGAGATCAGGAGTCGTCAGTCTCGGTGCGACCAGGAGCTGCACAGACACCGTCGAAGACCGGATTTGAAGACCGCGCAAGTCGCGAGGTATTGTCGTCGAGCAAGCCTCGGGACAAGGTATGATTCCACAAACCATCCTTTCCTATTATATAGGCATTGATGCGTTTCCTTATTCCGAGTTTGGGGGAGAAAATTTTTGTTTTTGCTGCCTTCTCTGCCTCCCCTAAAACCAAACAAGGCCATGTCTCCTCCAAATACATTTTTGTGTGGATATATCAATACATTTATTTTACAATTCATAAAAGAGATGTGTGAGAGAAATTGTTGATGAGAGTCATTCAAAGTCATTCTGAGGGTCATTCAAAAAGAGATATTGGCATGACAATCATCCCCAAACTCATACACATCTCTTTTGTGATCATTTTAAGGCTAATGAGACTTTGTCTTGCGAATTAAACTACTCCTTGGAAGTGGCTTGCATAACCACCCACCCCAACCAACAATTGCTTAAAAATAGACGGTGGCTGCCACAAGCACCCAAGTGACCATACTTCGATCATCACCAAACTCATAAACACTTGCTTTATGAACATTTTAGATGACTACACATTTATAGACATCTTTGATCAAAGAATTTCTACTGTTTTGTTGTGAGAGGACACTATCATGCTATGGGTGCCCAAAAGCATTTTCACAGAGTTGCTATGAGAGGACATTGTCATGATATGGGAACTAGTTCCTCACAAATACATTTTGTTAGACTTGTTGTGAGAGAACATTCTCATGATATGGGCCTCAACTCCTTACAAATGCACTTTTAGGGCTTATTGTGACAGGACATTATCATGATATGGGCCACAACTCCTCACATATGCATTTCAAGGGACTTGCTGTGAGAGGACACTATCATGATATGGGCCATGGTTTGATACATTTATTTGACAATTTATAAAGGATACCTGTGAGATAAATTGCATTTTAGAGTCACTCTAAGTCATCCAAATTCATTATGAGGGTTATTCATAAAGGGATTTAGCTTGATGATCATCCCCAAACTCATATACGTCCCTTTTGTGATCATTCTAAGGTAAATGTTCCTTTATCTTGTGAGGCAAACTAATCTTCAATAAAGGCTTGCATAGATCACCCACCCTAGCAAAAACTGCTTCAAATAGGTCAGTTCATACTTCTAAACTGGTCACTTCACTTTATGAAGCGGTCATTTCATATTTGTGAAGCGGTCATTTTTAGATTTTGTGGCAGCCAAACTTTGCTCTGATCATCTTCGAATTCATACATGTCTCCTTTATGAATAGTTAAGAGGAAAACACACATATATATGTCTCAGATCAAAACATTTCCATGGACTTGCTGTGAGAATATATTGTCATGATATGGGCTCTAGCTCCTCCTAGAAATATTTTCATGGACTTGATGTGAGAGGACAATATCATGATATGGGCCTTGGCTCCTAGCAAATGCATTTTGAGGGACTTGCTATGAGAGTACGTTCTCATGATACATGCCAAATCTCGTCACAAATGCATTTTTAGCAACTTATTGTGAGAGGATACTATGAAGATATGGACCACAAGTCTTCAAAGTTGCATTTCATGGAACTTGTGAGTGAACACTATCATGGTATGGTTCATGGATCCTCCCAAATGCATTTTTATGGGGGTAATATCAATACATTTATTTGACAACTGAGGAAAATTTCTCCTGAGAAATATCTTACATAGACCTCCCACCCCCATCAACTATTCTTGCAAATGGGCGATAACTGCTACAAGCACCCAATAAACTAGGCTTCAATCATCCCCAAACTCATAGATGTCCATTTATGAATAGTTAAGATAACATACATATACACACATCTCAAGGACTTTTTTTGAGAGGAAAATGTCATGACATAGCCCCTAGCCCGTCCTAGAAGAATTTTAACGAACTTGTCTGAAAGGATATGTCATGTTATGGGTCGTGGCTCCTCGCACGTGCATTTTAAGGGACTTTCTTGATCAAAGCATTTACATGGGCTTGTGAAAGGATACTGTCATGATATGGGCCCTAACACCTCCTATAAGTATTAATTCTGACTTGCTATGAGAGGATATTGTTCTGATATGGGCCCAAGATCCTCACGGATGCATTTTAGGGGACTTCCTATAAGATGAGATTCTCATGATATGGGCCTAGGTTCTTCAAAGATGCATTTTCAAAGACTTGTTGTGAGAGGACACTGTCATAATACGAGATTTAGCTCCTCACTAAATGTGTTTCAAGGGCTTTCTATGATACAATATTGTCATGACACTAGTACATATATGACATATTGCGTCAATTTAAAAAAAATGATATGGGCCTTGACACTTGCCAAATTTATTTTTATGGAGTTGTTGTGAGATGACATTGTCATGATATGGGACATGACACCTCCCAAATACATTTTTTAGGACTTACTTTGAGATTACATTGTCATCATATGTGCCATGGCACCTCCCAAATGTATTTTGAAGGTCTTGGCGTGAGAGGATATTGAGCCCTGAATTCTTGGAAATGCATTATAGGGAACTTCCTATGAGATGACGTACTCATGATATTGACCCCAACTCCTTCAAAATGCATTTTCAAGGACTTTTTGTGAGAGGAAACTTTTCTTGGTCTCCTTTCTCTTCATATTAACTCTTTCGTAGATGAAAATTTAATCAAGTTAATCACACATAATGCAATCCCATACCTAAAGACAATTTTTGGAGATCAAACCGATTTTAATTCAAACATATCATAAAACTCGTATTCAGATTGTACTGATTTGCCTCGAGAAGTTCCTATATATGTATGTATGTATATAAATATATATAGATAGATAGATAGTTAAAGAGAGAGAGATTTAAGAGATTCCTATAAAGTGCTAAATTTTTTAAAGAAAATATTTATCTAATTTTATGTACAACTAGAGAGTTTATTATAGTGTTTCACCAAACATTGTAACTTTAGTGATCAAAGAAAGAGAGAGAATAGTTAACATGATCAAATTTATATATAGAGATTTTATTAATTCTTTTATTAAAATGAATAATATAAATCTTGTAATGCTTCACTGACCATAAATTCTTTCTTTTCAGTTGACATACAATCCACTAGCATAACATTAAACTCCACATGTAATGTTTCTATAATGGTTAGTATTGCACACGTTTATATTCTTTTTCTAAGGAAAACAAGAAGACTAAGAACGTGGAAAGGAATTAATTGTAGTTGACTGTTGAGGGAGAGAGACCGAAGGAGAGACTATCCTAGATAATTGGGGATGGTGGGTCTATGTAATGCATTGATTTCATATTTTTAATTTGATAGAATTTTTTTTCATAGAGAGCAATTGAAGTTAGTGAGAGTATTATAAATAGCTATTGTTGGCTTCAAAGTGAGAGTAGATGTTAAGGGGTTACCATTAATGAGATGCAGATGAAAATTCAAAATGATTGGTGATAAGGTGCACTAATGGACTGAGTGTGGGATGGAGAGATCGGTCAAGCCATCTTCACCAAATTTTGATTGGATGAAAAAAGACTTAAGAAGTATTAATGTGATTGTAAAGAAAGAGGAAATGAAATTATTTTTTGACAAAAATAATTATAAATATTTTAAGATGACAAGTTTAGGAAAAATAACCTTTTTAAAATGTCATTTTTATTGAAAAAGTTAGAGACTAAAAAATATGATGAGATCAATGGGGTTTGCCATTAAAGACATAGAGTTAATATGATTCCGCTCACAAATCAATGAGAGAGTTTATCGGAAATGGAGAACTTGATGTTATGACATATATGGTGACATTTCAAATAGAGTGATTTAGTGGTAATTCATTTACATTGAGAAAACGTACTACAAGGGAGATAAATGGCAATTTTAGATTTTAGTTAGTTAGAGAAGGAGAGAAAAAACGAGTTAATGTGATTGGACTTTTAAAGGATAGGACATGATGTCGTTAATGAACGTAGATAGAGAAAGTCGATTTTCGTTTTTTTTTCTCTTGAAAATAATAGAAAATAGTAAATAGAATGCGGGGAAAGGGAAAGAAGAGGAACAAAACTTTTTTTAAATTAGTTAAAAAAAATAGAAAAAATGATCTATATGTACTCGGATGCACAACTTTCAATGTTATAACATACAAATAAATATGAGAGAATTTGTTCTAAAAGTTTCAAAATTTATCAAAGAAATATATTGATGCACTGATAATATACTTTCATCAAATTAATTTTAAATGTTTTAAAATTTAATATTGATGTGTATGGTCATATATTTAGTATTATATACTACATAATTCGAGTACAAATTTAATTCCAACCAAAAAATCAATAGTCAACATAAAATAGACATATTTTCTTACTTTCATACATTTTTAAAATTTTAAATGTTTCAATTAGTTTCGATGTGTATGGCCATATAATATAGTCTTGTTTCCTTTTTTGCACATGTGTGAGTCATGTGTCAATTTTTTAAATTTTAAATGCTTAAATTTGATTTTAGTGTATGGTCGTATATTTAGTATTATACACTAAAAAATTCAAGTACGAATTTAATTTCAACCAAAAAACTCGTTAGTCCACATAATATATTAATGTTTTCTTTTTTAAACAATGTTTAAATTTAATATTGGTATGTATGAATGTATATTTAGTATTAAATATTAAATAATTATAGTACAAATTTAATTCCAACGACAATCAACATAATTTAATTACGTTTTCATTTCCGCACATATTTCTATTGTATCATTTAATCCAATCTTAAATGTTTAAATTTAATATATCATGTTTCCTTTTTCGCACATACTCCGTTCATGCAATTACATGTTGAATTATGTAACTACCTTTTCCGAGACTTAAATGTCCTTGTATTACTCAAGCGGTTTAATTCCCCTCTCATTAATCTCGCTACTGAAAAACCCTTGTCGTTACGTCTATTTCTTCTCCACAACCAAGTATATAAGAAGAGCTTGCCGATAGAAGAGCATCATCTTCAGTTGCAAATCCAGAAACTGATGAACGCCCTAGCTTGGACTCCCAATTCTAACAGCAAGGAATAGAAATGGTATGTCCTCCTCTATCTCTAAATTTTCATTTTTGCCTCTGCCAAAACAAAAGTTTCATGTATTTCTTTCACCTCTCACATCTGAATCGGTTGCATCTTCACCATGAGTGTCCCTGCCCTCTCTATCATTCTTGTGGGAGCTATTTGCTTGGGGCGGAGGGGTGGTCTATGGGGGTAATATTGTTGCTGCATCGCCTGCTCACAAGGTGTTTGTGAAATTTATGAGGGATTCAGGCTCTAGTCCATCGTGCTTCAATCATAGTAATAAGACCCAGATGCTTGTTTACTGTATTCCATATTCCTTTTTAAATTGGGCGGACACTGTCATCCTGTTCGTGCCTCCCGCTGGCCTTCCGTCCGCCGCACCTGCTGACGGCCAAAACCAGAGAGACCTTTGGTCTCAGTACCCACTCGTCCATTAATGATATTCACGTCGACTGCCCTTCCCCCTCTAGAGTCTCGACCTCCTACTGTCCCACGCTAGCGATACCAAGAAGCTATAGGTCATCACCTGACCATGATGAGATATAGCTATCAGGTGACTTGTAAACTGATTTCCTTACAGATTCATCTTCGAGACGATAATATTTGTCGGACCCCCAACTTCCATTGCTGTGAGGGCGACCTTCAACAGTGAAGCGATGTCACGTTCTGGAGGACGCAAGCATAACGTGGTCTTTACTCTGTCCAAAACACCAAACATAACAAATTATTTGACTGAATTTCTAGAAACCAGGATGTTGTTAATTCTGTATTTAGTAAATGCATCATTCATGAAAATCCCACTATATCCAGCATAACAAACATGCCCTCAATGAAGATGCGCCCTTTCTTGTTAATAACTTAGATCTGCTAGGATCTGTGGTCCATCCTGTTGTCATTTTTGATATCTTAGATCTTCTAGGTTCCCATTATTCCTCTACTAAACTAATTTCTCCTTTTTCTCATCTATAAGTTGATTTCTTAGTGCTTTTATTTCTATCATAATATAATAAACATAACATCATTTATGCCTTACATACAATAGACAAAGATATTAACTTAATAGCTTAGGCCCATGAATATTATATTTGTACATGATTTTCGCTCCCATACTTGTGTGTATCAGTCAAACGTGTTTATATTTATGTGCGTTTCCATTTTAACAAGCTTCACCATGCACAAATGTTTTTGAAAGCTACCTTCTTTATTTAGTAAATATTGTGTGATACAATAGATGGTGGGACGAATGAAAACAATCCATGACTTCTATTAAAAAAGATGATGAGATCAACAACCAACCTATTTTAATGATTGTTTAACTTTTTTTCTCTTTACAAAATTTATTTTTTATTCTATCTTAATCTGAGAAAATCAACAATAATGACCTATTACCCTCAAATCAGTTTGGTTTCCCCAAATCAGATCTAACACAACATAAATTGGCCAGGTACTAACACAAGCAGCTTAGCAGCAGTGAAGTTTGGCCACAATTAGAAGGAGATCCGACCCCTATGTAGTTTGTTACCTTTTTGGGTTAGTTCTTCTTTCCTCTTCTTCCTTTGTCAATTGCCCATCTTTCTCAATATTTTTCTCTTTACTTTACTACGATTTCATGGATTTCAGAAACCCTAAAGCTTGTAATATCATAAACAGACCCCAATAGTTATATTTTGGGAACTACTGGTTCTCTTTAGGTCCCGTAGTTTTATCTTTTTAATATATGAATGGATTTTATCCAAAAAAAAAAGATTCTCCAACCACTCAACCTGAAAGAGTTTTTTGTTTGTTTGTTGAATATCCAACCCTTACCCCTTGCTCTATTTATAGTCAATCCTTTTATTTAATTTATTTGAGTCTGTATATGTAAGACAAGTATCCTGCATTATACAAAGCAATCTTATCTATACAGTTGAGATCTTGATTCTTGTAATCAGTTTTTTAAAAAGCGGTGTATGCGGCCACATACAAGTTGCGGACCTCCAAAAAAACGCATAATGAAAATCGGTCCAAAAAGCGGTCCAAGCCACATAATCGGTTGTACGACCGCATACAAGGCTGATTATACCCCAATTTTTAGTTAGAGATATTCTGATTTCTTCTTTTATACATTTACATTCATTTATGTTTGTTTAAATTTAGATTATAGTGCATGTTTGTGCTTATTTAAGTTGTGATGATTGCATATTTGCATAATTGCATCCATTATTCTTGTAATTGTACTATTTAGATAAACAATTGCACAAATTAAATATGTAAATCATGATTAATATATATATATATAATAACTAATTAAAAAAATCGAAAACCGCATATACTTCCGCATATACACCCGCATACCGCATATATTCTACAAGGTGACCTCTCTGAACGCATAACGCATACCGCTTTTTGAAACACTCCTTGTAATACAAAATACATAACATATAACAAGACCCACTTCTAAAATGATGTAAAAGGAATTAAAACTGAGATCTCTGATGTTCTACATTTTTTTGAATTATTTTTCAAATGAAACTAAAATTTGTGCATTCTCATTTTTTCCCCTTATTATATTGTGTTTGTTTTTTTTATTTTTATGGAAAAACTTAAATAAATTACAATTTCATGACCTAGATGCATTACTCCTCAATTCATACAAGGGAATAGGTTGCAGTGGTATATTTTACTAACCAAAGGGGCATTTATCCAAGAAAAGAGACATTCACAAACCTTTTGAGGGACCAACCACTCACCCAAAAGCAAACAATCTTGGATCCTTCTGCCACTATGTAGGACATTTAGTTTAAAAGTGACAATATAGGAAGACTGACCCAAAAAAGCTTGTGTGACAAAGTGAATTTTAGCAAAATAATGAGATAATTACTCTTTTGACCTCATTATATTCTCTCATGGTCTCAAATTATTTTTCTTGTCTTCATAATCATTATTGAGACTCAAATCCAAGATTTGGTGAACAATGTGGATTTTATACACATTATAACACTTCAAATTGGATTCATTCATCACTTTGTCCAAAGAATAAAATTGGTCAATAAAACTTTGTCTTTTGGTTCTCAAACTTTTTCCATATGTTCTCCACGTTTTTGTGAAGTTGTGTTTCAAATTTGAAAGCAATTGGACATTCCTACAATTTATTATGAATTTTTGAAGTTTATGTATTGAAAACCCCTTTTTCCCCTTTTATTAGCCCATTTTCTTGACTTATCCAGGTCAACGATCCAGGGCAAGGGATCGGGGGTGTGCCTCAGCCATCAGATCTCCTTCCCACGGATCAAGGCCAGATCCAGCGACCATGCCATCATCTTCTACCTCCGTTGATTGCGGGGAGGAGACAATAGAACTGAAACGGTCAATCAACCAATTAAGATCGCCTTTTAAAAATCTGAGCGAGCCAAAATCCTCGTCTCACAATTCGTAACTGATCTACCCCTTATTTTGACCATCATTCATACCTATTTGTGCTGCCAGAATGATCCATTTGCCTTGCGCCTCTCCTCCCGACGGCCAAGACTGCTGCTCCAAGTCCTCTAGCCCTAAACCTAAACCAAACCCTATAAAATCCCTCACAAATGTCCGCCTACATCTTTCCGCATGGATCCCCCACCCTTTCCGTGCTTGCACATGGACACACGCACCCCAATTTGTCCCCGACCTCCTGCTGCTCCAAGCAGCCCCGCCGACCAGCCCATTTTGGGCGTTCCTGTTATGCACCTCCTACTCCCTTTCTTTGGATCCCATCGAATCCGCGAGGTGATGGAGAACTGGGACGGCCTACTCGTGGCCTCCGTCGCCCACCGCAACTCCTAAAGCTGCTCCACGCCGGCGAGTCCCTCCGCCGCTTTCTGTGGCTCCTGCAGAGGTGTTCGTGAAGGGAAAGCAACGAAGGACCAAGGGCGGCCCGACCCGATCCGACCAAGTCAAAGGCCCCGCTGAACCACTATCAAATCGGACAAACCATGTTTGAACCGGCCGATCAAAGGCCTGAACCACCAGGCGAGCCACCCCCACCTGCATGGCTCCATCTCAGCCGTCCTTTACACATCGAACGACCCTCGTATTTCGTAATTAAGGTATTTTGCCTCCTCTCTGCTCAAAATTGCAACAGATGTTCAGATCTTGTTTTAATCATAGAAAATGCATATGAACTCCAAAAATTACAAATAAGTAGTCAATCTTGATCAGAAAAATCCAGTGAATCCATTAAAAATAGTCTTGAAGCCTGATTCTAAATGTTTCTCACTGATATATCTAGATCTTTGATCCTTTGCATATTTAAATTGTCAAATGACTCATAATCATGATTAATCTTTGGAAACCATATTTTTGGACTCTGATGATATTTTGTAACCTAGATCTGATCTTTTTGAATCATCTACTGTTGAAAGTGAATCATTAGTGAATCTAGATCTATTTACTTGATTCAATCTTGATAATAATCTTGATGATGAGCAATCTTGATCTTACAAAATAATTGATATAGTTTTGACCCATCAATATGATATTGAATACAAATGATGTAGAATATGATGATGACCTAGAGACTTGATGACTTGAATAATGATGATAATATTTAGGGTTGACATATATTCTTAAAATACCTAGGTAGATCATCCATCCTCGAATATGCTTGACACTTGAGTAAATATTGAAATCTTGATATAATGTTGACTATATATGAATGATCTACCTTAGGGATGAATAGGATTGGAAAACCCTAATTTGGTGTACTTGATTTTGGTCTATAATATGATCTTGATCCTCGATCCATATCTTGATTGATCTAGGAACCACTTGAGACCATGATCTTCTACTCTAGTTGATTAATACTCGAAATCTCGGTGAAAGGTACGCTATTTATATAACTCCTCCTTGATTGTATTGAAGATACTTTTATGTATCTCTTGACCGTATGCTTGGCTAGTTATTTGGATGAGCTATTGTTCCCTATGATTAGTCTTCTGTTTTTCTATATTATATTTTGAAAAACATGAAAACATAAATTGAATGCCCATTATGACTGCCCGTATATTGATAATGATGATGATATTGATAATGTTGATAATGTTCATATTGAGTGCAATCACCCCCTCATTTGGAGGTGGGACTTGTACATTAGCCTCCTATGTTCCTATGACGAAAAAGAGCCTAGTGACCTTCCCCATCGCGTTGGGGTAATAGAGTCACACAAATTATATAAGCATGCTTCTCGAATTACAGCATAATGGGAACTCGTAATAAAATTCGAATTGCTTGAAAAACTTGTCCAATAAATGTTGGATTTGCAAATTGCTTATTATTTTTTTGAAATATAAGTCCTGCCAAACATACTATTTTGTTATAAATCGTTTTACTTGATTTTGATAGCGTACCGTGCAATTGCATGATTGTGTCTTGATTTTCTTGATTTTAGGCAATATACATGGAAAACTGAATATGATCGCTTCCGCACTCATATACTCTAATGACAAAGACAAATTGGATATATCTCCATATTGGGTTAGTTCCTTTTTCTATTATCCAGTTTTGAGTTATTTATTTCTTATTGTATATGCCAGTGTGTTAGATCCTACGGGGCCACTCAGGGACGGGCGCTTCAATCCTTTTTCTACTGTTTCGGCAGTAGGATTGGGATTGGGGTAAGAACGGTTCCGTGACAGTTTGCTTGGATCTCAAATTGATTTTGCATTATGTGACCAAATCTGATCTAAGTCCCAAATTGTGTAACAAATTTGTAGTATTATATTTTCTAATTGAGGTATGGTTTGGGTCAAATTAGACCTGATTGGCCTGACTAGACTAGACTCCTACTTTTTTATTTTCTAATTGAGGTATTGTTAGGTCTAGTTAGATCTGATTGTCCTGACTAGGCTAGAATAGGTCTGATTTTGGGAACATTAACTAGGCATTTATGTAGTGTTCTTAGACCCAAGGAGACATAATTTGAACAAACCCTACCTATTTTAGCCTATAAATAAGACCTAATCAGTGATAACATGACCAAATTATACCTTAGGGGCTAGGCACCCAGTTTGAAGCACCTTGACTAGAGTCAACAGGGTCTTAGCAGGCATAAAAATTAGACCTATTTCCCCCAAATCAGTTTTGTTTCCCAAATCAAATTTAACACCCCATAAAGGCCCATAAAGGACAAATGATCTCATATTAGCATCTACACTAGATTCTTGCTAGCAAATGATGTCAACTTTTTAGTGTTAGGTTCTTATAGTGAACATAGAATTAGTGGCCATGTGAATATTGCAAACTAATATAATTTAACATTCCATACATTCTAGTCTTGAACTTCTAATTTTATATAGCACCTAAAATGTCAGATTATTTCCCAGTTGAGGCCAATGTCTTATTTTGGTACATTTAAGGCAGATTTGGCAATATTATCTAGGCGTGTAGGCAGTTGTACCGTACCAAATGTCCTAAATTTGACCTAAGCTCAAGGTCTGAGCCTTAATTACCTAGGAATGAACAGCCCAATGTGGTCAATTTTTCTGACCTAACAACTGTAGTAACATTTAGATATTATGATTTGTACATATAGTGTTGTTGATGTCTAACTAGAATTCAAATTCTGACCTAACTCATCAAATCAGAAGTATTTGCCTCAAATTATAATTGTTCTTGACCTTATCGGCCCTAATTTTAACATACTTAATTCATATTTGATATAATTTGGTATGCCAGGTACTAACACGAACAGTAGAGCAACAATGAAGTTTGGCCGCAAGCAGAAGGAGATCTGATCCCTGTGAAGTTTATTACCTTTCTGGGTTAGTTCTTCTTTCCTCTTCCTCCTTTGTCAATCGCCCCTATTTCTTAGTCTTTTTCTCTTTACTTTGCTTTGCTCCGATTTCATGGATCTGAGAAACCCTTAAGCTTGTAATATCATAAATAGACCGCAACTATTTTTATGTTTTGGGAATTGCTAGTGCTCTTTAGATCCTTTAGCCTTATTGTTTTAATATATAAATGGCTTTTGTTTAAAGCAAGAATCCCTAACCACTCAACCTGAAACAAATTTTTTGTTTGTTGAATATCCAACCCTTACCCCTTACTCTTGTTTGTGGTCAGTCTTTTCTTTTAATACATTTGATTTTTATATTCTTCCCCTACTTCATGAGCATATTGAAAATAATTTGAGTCTGGCTCAGAAAAACAAGTATTCAAGATTATACAAAGTAATGTAACCAATACATTTGAGATCTCAACTGTTTTAGTACAAAATGCATAAAATGTAATAAGACCCATTTCTAAAATGATGTAAAAGGAATTAATTTTGTTATCTATAATATTCTGCATTTCTTTGAATTATTTTTCAAATGAAACTAAAATTGGTGCATCCTCATGTATTTGTTATTTCTTAGTATATTCTTATGTATTTATTAGGGTGATTCTCACCCTTATAGGAACCACATCGTCTGAATACTTCCACCAATTGTTCTAATACAAACATCAACTTTATTGATAACACAAATAATACTAATGTCAACATAATTCAAACTTGAACTAAGTTGTTCACATGTGAGTGTTTGTTTTACTCACAAGGTGAATGTAATTTTGACATGACTAGTACCTAGGCATGCCAATGGTGAGTTACTTTCAACTCAAACTAAACTTTAGAGTTGTCAATCCCAAATATTGGGACTTAGAACAATCTAGGACCATTTTATTACCTCTCTTGTAGTTAAATGTATCTAGGCTAAAGCACACCTAACTTGACCTAAAATTGACCTGATTGGCCCTAATTTGAAATGACTTATGTATATTTGATATAAATTGACCTAGCTTGTCCTAATTTGCCCCAAATTTAGACCTAGATTTCTTTAGGACATAGTATCTAGGATAACATAATCATTAAAGAACAACTCTGAGATCAGGTTAGAAACTAGATAGTGTTGGAAATAGTATCTAGGATAAATAGCTTGTCCTAATTTGCCCTAAATTTAGACCTAGAAACATCATAATATTATTAGGTTCGAAACGATTCTTTTTTCATGTTTATGAATTAAAGTTATTGAACATTAATGACAAATTTAGGAATTTGCATGATCATTTTTTAGGGAGCCATGGATACAAGTTGGATGAGTAGAGGAAAATCAAAACATGAACGTTTCCAAGAGGCATTCATGCAAGGATTTAATTCCTTTTTGGATTTTGCATTTAGGAATAATATTGAGGTCAAGTGTCCATGTGTGAAATGTGAGAACAAATTTTTCTATAATAGGAAGACAATTACATGGCATGTTATTAAATCTGGATTCCTATCCACCTACACTAATTGGGTATATCATGGTGATATTGAAAAACAAGATCATATGGTCAATAAACATGTGGATAACTCTTGTGATGATATGGAGGGGTTGATTAATGATGCATGTTATGATGATGTTGAAATGAACACAAACTTTACCAGTAGTGGTAATGAACATCCTCTTAATGAGAATGGTGGTAGTTATCATAGAAATCCTACTCATGATGATAAAAAATTTGAGGATATATTGAAAGATTCTTGTGAACCATTATATCCAGGTTGTGATAACTACTAAAAGCTTTCCTTTGTTGTTCATCTATTTAGACACAAATGCTTGAATAAAATAAGCAACAAGGTGATGTCTGGATACCTGGACCTTCTATCTAAGGTGTTGCCTAAGGGACACAAGTTGCCAACAAGTTGGTATGAATGTAGAAAACTTATGTCTTCTCTTGGATTGGATTATCAAACCATCCATGCATGCCCTAATAATTGTATACTTTATAGAGGTGAATACAAGAATTTAAACAAATGTACAAATTGTTCTACCTCAAGGTGGAAGGAAACACACCCAGGAAGACGGATAAAGATTAAAAAAAAGACACCATGAAAAGTTCTTCGCCACTTTCCCCTGATTCCTAGATTGAAAAGATTATTTAGTTCAACAAAGACATCCCCTTGGATGATTTGGCATTCCACAAGTACAACTGGCGCAGTGGAAAAAATGGAACATCCAAGGGATTCTGATGCCTGGAAAGATTTTGATACTAACCATCCATCATTTAGCAATGAGCCGTGAAATGTTAGACTTGGCTTAGCAACTGATGGATTTAGCCCTTTTAATATTGCCATGGGGAGCAGTAGAAGTATTTGGCCCGTCATCTTAATTTGTTACAATCTTCCTCCCTGGCTTGTTATGCATCAATCTTTCTTAATGATGTCACTTCTTATTGATGGTCCTAAGTCACCTGGAAATGACATTGATGTTTTCCTACAACCATTGATTGATGTATTGAAGATGTTGTCGAGTGGTGTGAACACTTTTGATGCAAACTTGGGTAAGGTATTTAGCATGAGAGAAATGCTTCTATGGACCATTAGTGACTTTCCTGCATATGGTATGTTGTCTGGTTGGAGTACAAAAGGCTACAAGGCATGTCCCCACTGTCATGTTGACCATGGTTCTATTTACCTTCCATATATTCGAAAGTGTGTCTATCTGAGGCATCGTCGTTTTCTGCCAATTAACCACCCATGGCGTGTAGACAAAAAAAGCTTCAATGGAAACCAGGAAATAGAACCTGCGCCTCAACCTTTAGATGGAAAAAAAATTGAACATTTGTGGGAAGATTATGATAATGTTGTCTTCGGAAAGGCTTCAAGTAATAATTTACAAGACCAACATGAACTACCAGAGGGGTGGAAAAAGAAAAGTATTTTTTTTAGCTCCCTTACTGGAGCTCATTGCTGGTTCGACACAATTTGGATTTTATGCATATAGAAAAAAATGTTAGTGAAAATATTTTGGCATGGTTACTTCATAAGGATGGTAAAAGCAAGGACAATATTAAAGCTCGACTTGATTTGCAACACTTAAAGATCCGTAAATCATTATGGCCTAAAGTTTGAAAATCGAATAATATTAGGGAGCTTCCTCATGCAATATATAATATGACAAAAGAGGAAAAGGAAAACTTCTTGTCTGTATTGAAGGACATTAAAATTCCTGAAGGATTTTCATCAAACTTCTCTCGCATGGTTCAAATACAAGAAAGGAGGTTAATGGGTATGAAGAGTCATGATCACCACATATTGCTACAACATCTCCTTCCAATAGCTGTGATAAAGGCATTAACAAAGCATGTCAGAAAAGTTCTAACTGAGTTCTATGTTTTTTTCAAAGAACTAAGTGCAAGGGTCATTACTGTTGAAAAGATGGAAGAGTTGGAACGGAAAATTCCTATGATAATGCGCAATTTTGAAAGGATTTTCCCTCCTGCGTTTTTTGATGTCATGACCCATTTAGCTGTGCACCTAGCGAGCGAAGCAAAACTTGCTGGACCAGTTCAGTTTCGGTGGATGTATCCCATTGAGATATATCTTTACACACTGAAGAATTACATTCGTAATAAGAGTAGACCAGAAGGGTGTATTGCTGAAGGGTACTTAATGGAGGAAGCAAGCATATTCCATGATAGGTATTTACATGATGTTGAAACCAAGCTACATAGACCTGTAAGGTACCCCGATGGTCCACTTGGTTCTTATTCTATAGTGAGTGTATCTGTCGAAGAGATACATCAAGCCGAATGTTTCATATTGCTTAATACGGAGGAAGTTCAACCTTATGTCAAGTAAGTACATGTTATTTGTTCTGGTACATTTATGAAAATACCCTAAAAAATATTAGCTAACATATATAAATACAGGAAGCATAAGGATGTCTTGAGATGTCAACACCCTAGTTGGGATGATTTCACCTTGCAATTGTATCACCATCAATCATTTGTAAAGTGGTTTGAAGATCATGTAAGACAATACCATAATTTGATTTAGCATATTGTATCAATTATGTTTTATTTCTTAGTTTTTTTTGTATGTGTTTTCTTCCTAGGTTGCTTCCAGACATAATTATGATAAACTTCCTAAGCATATCCAATATCTGTCCCAAGCACCTAAGATAGGCATATATTCTTATAAAGCTTATTTTGTGAATGGATACAAATTTGAGCGTCAAGATGTTGATAGAGATCAGGTAACACAAAATAGTGGCATTGCCACATCAGGACCTAATGGTGGTCTATTATGGACTTTTAGATGATATCTTTGAGATCCACTATCATGGAATGGATCCTTATTTTCTTTTTAAATGCTCCTGGTTCAGTGTTGATGAGGAAGGGTTATCAATTGATAACCTTAACATTGAACATGTTAACACGTGTAAGAGGAGTTTTAAAGATGAACCATTTATTTACCCTGAACAAGCTGAACAAGTCTTCTACTCAGTGGATCTTGTAGATAGACAATGGAGTATTGTATGCCATTGGAAACCTAATAACATATATTTTGATAAGGAGATTGTTGAACAAAAAGATAAGTACTTAGCTAAAAGTCATGAGCCGCATATCAATTATGAATTGGATGATGGTCATAATGTTAGATGGACAAGGTGTGATATACCGAGGGCATTACAAGTTCCTAAAAGTTTAATCAAAGATATTTTACATCCTAAAAAGAGGAAGAGAGTGGAGGTATAGTCAACAAGATGTTTCAGATATCACATTTTTATTTCTAACATTATTATAGAGAGTTATGCAATCTTATTTTTTATAGAGTAATGCCACCTAAATCAATGTTCAAGTCCATCAATAAAATCATTGAGAAGGAAAATCTTGATAGAGATCTTGCATCAAGAAAACAAGGTATATGAAATTTAATTTTCTTGATTGCATACACTTTTAATTGTACCACAAAATATTTCAACATTTTCGTTATATTTATTAGTTTCAGAACAAGAGGTGGTTAACAGAGAGAAGAGAAAAGCACTAACTGAGACATACATCAGGTCAATCCCATGTATAAATAAAATCGCAGTATACAAGTAATAAATCTAAATATTTTTTGGTAATTATGAGGATATGTTTCCATTTATTGTAGAATCTGATCATGGAGATCAAGGTGGAAAATCAGCTGACGGTTGATCAATAATGGATCAAAATCAGGTCAATATCATGTTTTCTTCAATGATGACTATATGACTTATATTCTATACATGCTTTCCCCCCTCTACTAGAAACCATTATAGATTAATTATAAATTCCATTTGTGACAGTGAGGCACAATTCATATGTAATAGCAAATGCCAAAGGAAACTCTGTGCCATCCACAAGGAACTGCTTAAAGAAAACTTGAGCGGGATAATGTCAAGTAAGTTTGAAGAACTTTCATTACTGCATATATATTCCCAAGTCTTAACCTTGAATCTTGTATTTCTTAGACACATCAGCTAATGAAAAGCTAGCAAACTTAAATAATCTGAATGAGGATGCTCTAATTGCCAAAGCATTTAAAAAATCACGAATCTGTGGTATGCAATATTGTACCGATTTGCTACATAATATCATAATTTATGTATTTTGACATGATATCATCTATTAATGTGCAATGATTGAATTTTTATAAGTAGTTCTATGAATAGAAAAGGAGAATCACTTCCAATTAAGAAAAATATGCATCCAAGCTTAAAGGGGAAGTCTGATCAGTATGTTCCTATTGCTTTAAACAATACCAAATCGATGAGGACTGAACTAGGTAATTGCATTATTTTTTATTTCTTTTCTTACATCATCTCCTCATATTCATGTACATAATATTTAGAGATTATTTTTTATGATATCTAATTATAATATTCTAATTCATTAAGGTGTTGAGAATGTTAAAATCTAAGGAATTTCTGAAACACTTGGTCCAGGTGTTATCTTTAGTCATTTTTTTCAATTATTATAATAATTTTGCACAATTCGTTGGTTGAATGTAGATATTACATTAGTAGGCGATAAGGATCAACATAAGGAACAATTTAACAAGATAACGTCAAGTAAGTATACAGAACTTTATGTGCTTGTATATATACTCCTCATTCCTAATATTTCATCATATATTTCTTAGATCTATCAGCAACAAAAAGGGCTGGAAATTTAGTTATTTTGGACGAAAACGTTCCCATCGCCAATGCACTTAAAAAGTGCAGAAATTTTGGTATCAAAAGTGTACTAATTTCTACATGTAAAAGATCTTGACATCATCTCCCTTTATCTATGTGCAATGTTTATATTTGATTAGGTAAGTCTATGAATGGAAAAAGTGATACACATTCTCTCAAGAAAAGTACACACCCAATGCAGTCAAATTTCGATGCATCAAATAAAAAAAATCTATAGGGACTAAAAACTTAGGTAACTAAATTAAGTCGATTTTTTGTGATATTGTCTCCTGTTATTGATGTGTATTTATTGATTTGGTTTTGGTGAATTTGTAAAAAGGAGAGAAGAATCGAATACTGTTAAGAAAAATTTGCATCCATGTGTGAAGGGAAAACCTATACACTCTAGTTCAAACACCTCAAACCATACTACATGTCTAAGGACTGAAATCCTAGGTAAATCCGTATATAAGATATCTTATTTTAAAAAAAAAATTCTGTAACATTACTAAACCAACAGGAAATGGAAAAGGCAACAAGAGGGTATCTACTTCACAAGATGATACTGAAATATATGGTGATATGTGTGGGTCACCCATGAATTTTGACACAAATGATGATGATGTATCACATCTGAATGAATTTAATAATCGGGAAGATTTAGGTGGTTATGTGTCCATTTATACATAATATTCACATTGTCATTTGTCTTTCTAAATTTGATATGACATTCATATCTATTAAGATTTTCAGGGTGAGCAACACATTCAAGCAACTTCAAATACCCTTGGTTTAGGTGATTTCAGTTAAAATATTTTGATTAGTATAATTATTCTCCATAAATCATTGATATATGTAAATATTATGACATTAGGCAATGGAGATAATGAAAATGATTTCAGTTTTGATGAAACTTCAATTGCCTATCTATCAGGTGACCCACTAGATAATTTCATTACCAAAGCACATGACTTTCTAATACACACAATGCATATTATTTTTTATAAATTAAAATTCTATCTTATGGCAGAAGACAATGATCATCTTGAAGAGGAGATGTGTCTAGAAGAAGATGTGGGACGGAATGAAGGAGTTCAACAAGAACCAAGATGTAAAGGTAATGTTTGTCATTGGATCTTGTTATTGCATTATTCATGGGTGTTATTTAAATATTTCACAGTTCCATATAAAGTTAAGAAGAATACAAGAGGGTGCACTACTTACAAAGCTGTCGCCCCAAAAGATGGGAAAAAATGGGTTTGCATAGTTGATGAGGAATTGGGAGTACCCGTTGATAAAGAAGCTTCAAAGCTAGCTGAATGGTTGGGTTTATATGCTCGTCGTGTGGAATTTTTCCCTATAGGTGAAAGTTGGGGACAAAAACATGAGAGGATTTTTGAGAATGTGATGCATAAGATGAAGGTATGCAACACTATATTATTGAATATATGGATATGTTAATTAGAGGATGTAACTATTGATGACATTTAAATCTTGTAGGATGATTTTGAGTTTGTTATGGAAGACGGAGAAACCCAAGCTCCACTAGATGGTGTGCTTACTTATGGCAAAAGAACACTTCAAAAAGGGTTAAGAACTTGGAGATTCAACTTGAAGTGCAAAAATTATGATGAAAAGTATCTGGAGGAATAAGCCCCAAGTTGCAAAGATAAAAGGATTTCTGACAAGCAGTGGACAGGACTGTTGCAATACTGGAATCAAGACAAAATTAAGGTGATGCTATGTTTTTAAATATTCTCACTTCATTCTAATATGAAATACATTAATTATTTCCTTTATTTCAGCTTGTGTCCTCTAGAAATAATGCCATCAGAAGCATCATAAGACCCACCTATACTCATGGACCAGTGTCATTTGCAAGCCATCGTTATAAAGAAGTAAGTATATGTTGGTAACATAATTTAGATTAATACTTTCTCTTGCAATATGTTCCTATTTTTTATAGATAGTTTAATATTCTGATCAAATAAAAGAAAAAAGAACATCCAGCATTGGAGGTGTATGTATCAGGCCATTTGAATAAGGATTTGGAATTCTCCGACAATGGAACTGAAGATATTGTTGTAAGTAGCTATTGACTCTAGTTATATAATTTTTTTACACATTTCTTAAGTATATTGACTTTTGAATAAATATTAGGGAAATGTTATAGATGCATGCATAAAACGTGGGATTCAAGACACTCGAGATCCATTAGAGTTTACATCACTTTTAGATGAATCGTGTGGAAAACATCGTGGAGGTTATGAGAGGGGTTTCAGTGGTAAAGTATCTCGTCGAGACATGCGCAATCGCAAGGCAAAAAAAGCACTTCATCATGTTATTACAGATCTTCAACAAAAGTTGAAGGATAAAAGTGAAGAACTAGAGGTTACGAACAGAGAACTCGCTACAGCTAAATCAACAATAGCTAAACTGGTATGGTTATTACACTTCAATCCTTAATTTCATTTTTACCATATATAATTTGATTTTGATTAAAACTAGGAGGGCAATCATGGGAAAAGGCATATGATTGAAGGAAGGCATGCTCTTCGTCAGAAAATTCTTCGTAATTTGGTACTATAAAGAAATTTCTGGTCTACTATCAAATTGTATTCGAGTGCAAGCACCAATAACAAATATTGTATAATTAGAGCTTATATCTTTTTCTTTGTTTTGTAGGGTCGGACTTCTTCATCCATGGTGCATCAATCCGCTTCAATGGAAAATGCAGACTCACCTTAGTTCTTGAAAATTAGTAGTCTACTTTGCATTAGAGTTTAGAATTAGTTAAAAAGTTATTTAGGCACACTTTTTCATATTTGAACTTTAAATTGTATTTTTTGCACAATTTTTCTTTATTTCATACTCTTTAGCTGATGTATAGGTAGATCTTATATATATTTATGTTTCCATTTATTCTATTTATCCTATCTCTAGATGTTTCAATGTGCATCTTCCAAACAACCAAAAATCTACAACCCCTACAAATGCATTAAATGGTCTAGATAATATCTCATGACTAATGCAAATTTGATGTTGTTCTTTAATTATTACATTTAGCATGACTGTCACCTATGTATGTGTGTTTGTTTTACTTTAATTATGACATTTAGCATGAGAACAATGCTCTTATGGACAATAAGCAAGTAAAGGGAAACAACCCTTTATGAACTATAGCTTCTCACAAACCTTGCAACAACATGATTCTTGAAAGTCAGGGAATTTGAAGAGAAGGAGTTTGATTCTCCAATCTAGTGGATAATTAACTTGTTCTCTACTCTCAATGGGTGAACCTATGACCTTAGGTCACGTGAGGGGGGCTGATATACCCTATAATAGCCCCTGATAGGTGGGTTGTTTTTTCTCTCATAGTACACTTGATTAGGTATGAATGGTGACATTTTTTACTACTATTTCAGTTTGGTGCTATGTAATTACTAAATTTTCTATACATTAAATATCTGCTTTCATGAGTCTACTGGTTGTTTGATTGTTTGCAAAGCAGTACCCGAATATGGTAGAACAATTCTAATGCATTGCAAACTAGGCCTAGACTTTTGAGCTTCTTACTAATTGTCTAACCACTTTCCAAAGTTCTCATTCTTTCATGAAAGTTAGGAATAATTTTTTTGATGTTTATCAATGACAACTCCCGAATGAGAAGAACAACTTGAATGTAGTTAAGATTAAAAAAGATGTGGATAGCTTCCGCCCCATGACACCGGCCATCCATCTTGTGATGAAAGGAAGAGTACCATTTATTTTCTCGTGTACTCCAAAAGGATGTATGGAGTTATTGCACATATATGAAGTGTTGATCAGATGTTGTTATTGGACGTAGGAACATTATGGAATGCATGTGCAAATTCTACTACAGGTAAAAGACTCAGTTATCTTTTCATACTGATGAGCTTCTTTTGAGAATGTATCCTCTACTATATAGTAGTGGTTTATTTAGACACATTATTAACTTAGCAATTCTTGTCAGATAGAACATTCTATGGTAGTGGATAAAGCCTTGTGCTAACATCATAGATGTTGGAATCAATCTAGTTGATGTAAGAATTATTTCATTTTTTTTCAACTACTAATTTATATTTTGTTCTATTCAAATTTTGTGTAGTATCAACTTGAAAATTAGAATTTTAGAAAATAATTCCTATTTCAGTTCATTCCTACTTTACTGAGTGGACCAATGGATACCACAATGTTGATGGAGGTGGAAAGGTGTGGATGTTGGCCACTGTTAGCTATCTAAAACAATTGAGCTGCCAAAAGAAGCAGCCACCTCTTGCGGTCCAGTGACCTCTTGGCCATCAATGGTCCCTTAAGTGGGCTAGCAATGAGGCTCCACCAGGCACCCAGGTTAGATCAACAAATCCAAGCACATAAATGCCCACCCCTATTCTACAATGTCTAAATTTAATTCTTGTTTTACTCCCAACTGGTTGTTGTTGTTGGACAACCCCCTTTCTTATTTTCACTAATAGCACCCATGTCTCTCTGTTTGGCTTCTAAATATTTACTACTCTTATACTATTCATGACTACGGTAGTGTTTTATTGGAAAAATGATGCACTTGCTTGGTAAATGAATTGGTAAAAAAATCATTTAAATCTTGTTGTTTGGTGAATCAGATCCTCGTTTATGATTTGTGACACTATTAATATTCTTGGAGGAAAAAATCAAAGTACAATCAACAATAAAGACATTAAGTTGTAGTCTTTTTAATTCTCACTTGACTGACACATCTTGTTTGGACAGATTGTGCATTAGTAGTTGGATCAACAATGTACATTGTGTAGTCCAGATGTTCATATCCATTTAGTTCTATTTAAAAGTTGGAGCTAAGATGTAACCAAGATCTTATGGATTTCTATCTTATTTTTCTTAGCAATTTTCAGAATATAAGGAAAACCATTTTAACCAAAGATCCCATCCAAACATTGGAATCCAAAACACTCATCTTCGGGGAGGAGAAACTACTGACCGACTACCTAGATTGCACTTTGAAGTTTCAGAGGGACGCATGGAAGTTCAAGGTTGGAAATCATCACAGTGATACTATCATACCCCACTGGACGCAACCTTAGATGAATCCTTTCAATCAGAGGTGAGAAGCAATGTAACTGGTGCATCCTTAGCTAATGCAACTGGTTTTTCGCTTTCAACATAGTATGTTATGACATTGATTCTTAACAAATACCCAATTGTTTGATTTCCAGGATGTTTTTGTCATTAGATGTGTGCTTTGTGTTGGATATCTGTGAGGCCATACCACACCCAATGTCAGGTCCCCACTACGAGCGAGAGTTGTTGATTGTTGCATGCAGTTCATGCATATGCCAGTGACCAACAAAAACTAGTCTTCATCAGGCAGGAAGTAGAAGTTTGAAGGCTTCTGAATGTTCAGATTGCTCTGGGCCGCATTATTGCACTACAAGAAGAGGTCGTTGGTTTGGTTTGCTCTTCCATTGGCTATGAGCAATCACTTCTTTGTTGCATGTCCATCAATACGCTGAGTGTGCTGAATACTGAGAACTCTCCATCTTCTTTTAGTGTCCATGTCCATGCATTGTCAGCATCAGTAGCTGTTGGCCAAATGGTGGAAGAGATCTATGAACTGGTGCCTGCAGCTAGGTGTTCATGTATGAATACAAGTTTGTAGCCACATATAGCAAGGGGCACAGCAGCAGCTTTGCGCACACCCTACACCTGTACTGGTGTGATGGGTTCCCAACTCCACCCTAACATGCTTGCCCCCAGTGACACACTTAGGCCGACAAAGAGGAACCCCAACAACAGGAAGAAGGGCACTGTAAAGATTAACAAAAAAAATAAGAAGGGCACTCAGAATATGTTGGTTGTTCTTTGCTTCACCCAATACCCAATGGAATATGGTAGCGCTAGGCGCATGTTCCCCACTTCTTTGCTTGCTTCCTACTGTCTTGGCATGATCAGGTAGCTGCTAGGCCAACTACCGAAGACTCCTTCCTCTACCACCAGTGATTGGACTGTGGAGCTTTAGGGCCTGAGATGGTTGACAATATCATCGTGTCCCAACCTTGCTACTGCTGCTGCTTCAGCTGCTCGTCCAGGCTCATCACGACGTTGGGGCCTGGTGGCAGGATGGTGGTTGAGCTTCCTACTGTGGCTTTGCACAACAGAACGGATTCTTTCAAGGTCCTTCATAGAATTGACATTGAGTAGCTCAATGTGTGCGAGAAGTTGGTTGTATACTTCACTGGATATAACATTAGAGATATTGTGCAGGAGGGGGCCTCACGAAAAATGGAAAGAAAAAGATGGCAGTGACATGGGTTCAAAATTTGGAAATTCAGTGTAGCGATGCACCTGCAATTGTAACAGTGATCTGAACATATACTTCATTTTGAATGGACAAACAAACTAGAGAGTATATGTAAATATAAGGTAGTATAGGATTCAATATACATTGGTTCTTGTTGAGCATGTACATCAATATTCCATATAATATGAGTTATGATTTGCTTGATCTAGTTTCAATGTTATTATTGTCGATTTCTATTGTTTTTGTTGTGATGTGGTATGAGGAGGCTGTTTTATAGATTTTGGTGGAAATAATATAAGCTCCCTAGTAATACATATACATGTGTTGAGCTTGAACTGATTAAAATGGTGATCTGTTTATGTTGTCTTCTATACTTTTACGTACATGATGCACATTGCTATCATATCTTGTCAATTAAATGCATGCACTTGTTACATGTTGTCTGCAGGTCTGCAAAGTGATTGTTGAGTCAATTTCTGTCTCATACTCCTGGTCAATGCAGATTTGCATTCCTCACTGTTCAGGGACGTTGGGCATTACCTTATCAGGTGGTCTCGAGTGCAGATGTCTTCTTATAAAGATGACACTGGTAAATGTAGTATTGTCCAGGTGATGTATTATGGTGTCACCTATTGTCATTTTGGAGCTACTGGAAAAGTAAGTATAGGTGACATAATTTTCAACTGCCTACATACATTATAGTTTACATACAAAGGATGACGTTGAGTACACTTCTTACTTATAAGTATGTAATCCTTTTGTTAAAAGATGACATAGACATATGTCACATATAAGATGTGTTTTAGTAGTGACCATTGGGGCGCCCACTTCCCGGATGGGCCTCTCCGCCATCTTATTGTATCACTTGAAGGTAACAAATCTGACATTTTGGAGATTTAGGAGTTGTGTGGTCAAGGGAAGCATTAGTAAAAATTTCTGGTTTCAATGAGAAGATTATGTGGTTAAGCATAGGCCAAAAACCAAAATAGCATGTTTAGGTATTTTAATTACCAAAATGGCACAATTCCGAACTTAATTCCCAAAATGGCACGTTTCTGAGGCAATACGTCCCCAAAGAGGATGCATTACTCCTGATGAGACCAATATGGAGATGTATTGCTACTTTAAAAAAATAATGCGTCCCCGGTGGAGACGCATTGCCTCCAACATAGCAATGCGTCCCCAATGAGGATGTATTGCTTTTTTTTATTTACTTTTTTTACTTTTTTTAATTATGATATCATGTACGTTATATAAGTGCATATATATGTCAAATTGCTAAATGAACATAATCTACTTTAACTTATATAGAATTAACCTTATATTTTAAATAATACCTGAACACAATAAAATAATAACATTATATTATATTTCATTAATACATAATACTTATAAATGTAGATAGAAGTATTTAAAATTAATGGATACAACACTAAAATTATATAGTAACGTTTAAAACTATAGAAATAAAACAAATATATACATATATACATATACTTATATATACTTATTTGTAAACTTAGAAAAAAGAAAAAAAACTAATATAGCAACATATACCACATGTTGATATGCACTATATATATATATATATATATATATATATATATATATATATTAAAGGTATTATACATAATATCAAAAAAAAATGTCAACTATATAAAGTAAATATACATGATCAATAACAATATATATATATATATATATATGTATCTGTGTGTGTATTTTATGTGCACCAGCGTGTCTTATATACTACCATATTAGTTTTTATTTTAGTATTTTCTTATTTTTATTGCTATATTAGTTTTCTTTTTTTCTAAGTTTACAAATTAATTCATGTATATATTTTCTTTATTTCTATAATTTTAAACTTTATTATATAATTTTAGTATTATATCCATTATTTTTAAATATTTTTATCTACATTTATAAATATTATGTTTTAATAAATATAATATTCTATTATTATTTTATTATCTTTAGATATTATTTTAAATATATGGCTAATTGTATATAAGTTAATGTAGATTATATTCATTTAGCAATTTAACATATATATGTATATATAATATACATGGTATCATAATTAAAAAAAATAAAAAAGAAAATAAAAAAAAGCAATGCGTCCTCACTGGGGACGCATTGCTCTACTGGAGACAATACGTCCCCATTGGGGACACATTGTTTTTTTAAAGTAGCAATGCGTCTCCCGAGGGGACGTATTGGCCCCACCAGAAGCGATGCGTCCATTTTGGGGACGTATTGCCTCAGAAATGTGCCATTTTGGGAATTAAGTTCTGAATCATGTAATTTAGATAATTAAAATGCCCAAACATGCTAATTTGGTTTTTTGGCCTTAAGCATATATATATGTTCGCAATTTCTCTTTATTTTGAAGCAGTTTTGGTTGTATCGGAGGATCATTTTGTGGTAAGTAGGATCCTCCAAGTTTCTAGCTATTTTAATGTAATTTTTAGAAAAATGTAGGAAGACGATGTTATCGAGGCTTACTATTTGGTTCCTTTTAATGTATTGGAGGAGGATCATTTTGTGGTAAGTAGGTTCCTCCAAATTTCTAGCTATTTTAATGTAATTTTTAGAAATGTTGGAGGACGACGTTATCGAGGCTTAGTATTTAGTTCCATTTTATGTATTGGGTATATTTCAAAGCAGTTCGAAAACTCTCATACATATTGTTTACGATTACAATAGTTTACGATTGAAAACAAAATCGCAATTCCTGCAGTATAGAGAGAGGGCATATATAAGAATAGGATCTTCGATGGGAGAGAATGATGAGTTATAAGATGTTCTCAGGATATACAACAAAGATCGACACGAAATTTTGACCGTCTGAGCGTTGGGTAAATAAAAGACGCATGAGAATTTTAGTTATTCACAATCATTGACTATTATTGTCAAATTTTAAAAAGGATTTTTGTTCATTACCGATAGATGGTCAGAGAAGGTTAAGTAAGATTAATTTCAGTTTTAATAAAAATCTGGATGTATGATTTAATTAATTTATAAAACCATTTAGAGTCCATTTTATAGAAAGTTTCAAAATCACTCCCCAGTTATAAAGTTTCAAATCCAATCTAACAATTCTAGTTCGAACTAAAGACAAAATTATTAGACCAGAGCATTCCATTTTAGAAGGTTCAATAGGTCTAGCCCCACGTAAGGCATGTTTGAAAATCTCGATCCATACATAGATCATATATTACAGTCAAATCTTTTTTTTGGGTCGAAATTAGGATGTAGACAAATGCGACAAACAATTATCTTATAATATATCAAAATCACAAAAAAGCAAACAATACAAATATCGAGGCAAATAAACAAATACAATTCAAAATGACCCGTATTACCATGATGCCATTGACGGTAATATGAAAATAAACTGTTCACATGTTGTGCTTGGTGGGTCATTGTAAAAGGTTCATCACCAAGGATGTAAGAATGATGAAAGGATATTAGCCCCAAGTTGGTCGATCTGGAGGTGGCCTTTTCTTATTGTAATTTCACTAAGTTTCTAATGCTTGCTAATAGAATGATGAAAGTGGACCGTCATCCTTTATTTGAGAAAGTTCAGAAGCTGCTGGAAGAAGTAAAAGTCACCAAGGGAGAAGTAGCCAAACTCCTTCTTCCCCGACAGATGGAAGACCATTCGGGCACCCACTTCCCGGATAGGCCTCTCCGCCAACTTATTGTATCACTTAAAGGTAACAGATCTGACATTCTGGAGATTTAGGAGTTGTGTGGTCAAGCGAAGCATTAGTAAAAATTTCTGGTTTCAATGAAAAGGATTATGTGGTTAAGCATAACAAAAAACCAAAATAACATGTTTAGATATTTTAATTACCAAAATGGTACAATTCTGAACTTAATTCCCAAAATGACACGTTTCTGAGGCAATACGTCCCCAAAGAGGACACATTGCTCCTAGTGAGACCAATACATCCCCTGAGGAGACGTATTGCTACTTAAAAAAACAATGTGTCCCTAGTGGAGACGCATTGCCTCCAGCATAGCAATGCGTCCCCAATGGGGACATATTGCTTTTTTATTTACTTTATTTACTTTTTTTAAATTATGATACCATGTAAGTTATATAAATACATATATATATATATTAAATTGCTAAATGAACATAATCTAAATTAACTTATATATAATTAACCTTATATTTTAAATAATACTTGAACACAATAAAATAATAATAAAATATTATATTTCATTAATACATAATACTTATAAATGTAGATAGAAGTATTTAAAATTAATGGATACAACACTAAAATTATATAGTAACGTTTAAAACTATAGAAATAAAACAAATATATACATATATACATATACATGTACATATTTATTTGTAAACATAGAAAAAAGAAAAAAAAAACTAATACAACAACATATACCACACGTTGATATGCACAATATATATATAAATATAATATATATATATACATATATATATATATATAAATATATATATATATATATATATATATATATATATATAGAGAGAGAGAGAGAGAGAGAGAGAGAGAGAGAGAGTCAGGCTAGAATACACTCGAGTGTATCCGGAGCGGAATACACTCAAGTAGTTTTTAATGATACAATATTTTTTTTGAAAATCTAATCCATTGATCTTCTTAAACATCTCGTGAATAGCTCATATACAAAATTTGAGGCCATTTGGATATGTATAGCTCATGTTATGAAGACCAAAAAAATTATACATTTCAAATTAGTTTTGTGCGTCGATTTTGTTGCCCTTGGATGAGTGACTTACACTCATCCAAATTGGCTAAAAATTTGTATGTAGCCTAGTTATAGCATGACAACGAAGATCAACGGTTTACATTTTACAAAAAAATAATCTTGATATGCAAACACACTTGAGTGTATTTGTGCGATCCGTACACTTGAGCGTATTCTAGCCTGACTCTCTCTCTCTCTCTCTCTCTCTCTATATATATATATATATATATATATAGAGAGAGAGAGAGAGAGAGAGAGAGAGTCATGCTAGAATACACTCGAGTGTACGGATCGCACGAATACACTCAAGTGTGTTTGTATATCAAGACTATTTTTTGCAAAATGTAAACCGTTGATCTTCACCGTCATATGATAACTAGACTACAAACAAATTTTGAGCCAATTTGGATGAGTGTAAGTCACTCATCTAAGGGCAACAAAATCGACGTGTGAAACAAATTTGAAATGCATAATTTTTGCGGTCTTCATAACATGAGCTATACATATCCAAATGTGCTCAAATTTTGCGTACGACTTGTTCATGAGATGTTTAATAAGATCAACGGATTAGATTTTCAAAAAAAATATTGCATCATGAAAAACGACTTGAGTGTATTCCGCTCCGGATACACTCAAGTGTATTCTAGCCTGACTCTCTCTCTCTCTCTCTATATATATATATCAAAGTCACAAAATATAATATCAAAAAATATAAACGTCAATTATGCAAAGTAAAATATATTATATCAACAACAATAAACAATAAAATTAAAATATATGGTACATACAATTTTAAATTAAATAAAAAATCATTATATATTTGATTTTATCATATTATATTTGTCTCTGAACTGGATAAAAAGTTACAAATATTATTATGTTATTATGATTTATGTTATTATATTATTTTTTAAACATAATAAAAAAGTTTGCATCATAATATATTACAATTTTTTATGTGTTGCATTTATGATAATATGTATCATATATTTTATTTTGATTATATATTGTTATTGATCATATATATTTACTTTATATAGTTGACATTTTATTTTTGTTTTTTTGATATTATGTATCATACCTTTAATATATATATATATATATATATATATATATATATATATATATATATATATCTATTTGTGTGTATTTTATGTGCACCAACGTGTCTTATATACTACAATATTAGTTTTTATTTTAGTATTTTTTTTTAATTTTATTGCTATATTTGTTTTCTTTTTTTCTAAGTTTACAAATAAATTCATGTATATATTTTCTTTATTTCTATAATTTTAAACTTTATTATATAATTTTAGTATTATATCCATTATTTTTAAATATTTTTATCTACATTTATAAATATTATGTTTTAATAAATATAATATTCTATTATTATTTTATTATCTTCAGATATTATTTTAAATATATGGCTAATTGTATATAAGTTAATGTATACTATATTCATTTAGCAATTTAACATATATATGTATATATAATATACATGGTATCATAATTAAAAAAAATAAATAATAAAATGAAAAAAGCAATACGTCCTCACTGGGGACGCATTGCTCTGTTGGATACAATACATCCCCATTGGGGAAACATTGCTTTTTAAAGTAGCAATGCGTCTCCTGAGGGGACGTATTGGCCCCACCAGAAGCAATGCGTCCATTTTGGGGACGTATTGCCTCAGAAATGTGCTATTTTGGGATTTAAGTTCTGAATCATGCCATTTTGGTAATTAAAATGCCCAAACATGCTATTTAGTTTTTTGGCCTTAAGCATACATATATGTTCGCAAATGCTCTTTATTTTGAAGCAGTTTTGGTTGTATCGGAGGATCATTTTGTGGTAAGTAGGTTCCTCCAAGTTTCTAGCTATTTTTATGTAATTTTTAGAAATGTAGGAAGACGCTGTTATCCAGGCTTACTATTTGGTTCCTTTTAATGTATTGGAGGATCATTGTGTGGTAAGTAGGTTCCTCCAAGTTTCTAGTTATTTTTATGTAATTTTTAGAAATGTAGGAGGACGACGTTATCGAGGCTTACTATTTGGTTCATTTTAATGTATTGGGTATATTTTGAAGCAGTTGGAAAACTCTCATACATATTATTTATGATTACAATAGTTTACGATTGGAAACAAAATTGCAATTCCTACAATATAGAGAGAGGGCATATATAAGAACAGGATTTTCGATGGGAGATTATGATGACTTATAAGATGTTCTCGGGATATACAATAAAGATCGACACGAAATTTGGACCATCCGAGCGTTGGGTAAATAATGGACGCACGAGAATTTTAGTTATTCACAATCATTGACTAGTATTGTCAAATTTTAAAAAAGATTTTTGTTCATTACCGATAGATGGTCAGAGAAGGTTAAGTAAGATTAATTTTCAGTTTTAATAAAAATCTGGATGTATGATTTAATTAATTTATAAAACCATTTAGAGTCCATTTTATAGAAAGTTTCAAAATCACTCCCCAGTTATAAAGTTTCAAATCCAGTCTAACAATTCTTGTTCGAACTAAAGACAAAATTATTAGACCGGAGCATTCCATTTTAGAAGGTTCAATAGGTCTAGCCCCACGTAAGGCATGTTTGAAAATCTCGATCCATATATAGATCATATATTACAGTCAAATCTTTTTTTTTCTGGGTCGAAATCAGGATGTAGCCAAATGCGACAAACAATTATCTTATGATATATCAAAATCACAAAAAATAAAACAATACAAATATCGAGGCAAATAAACAAATACAATTCAAAATGACCCATATTACGATTATGCCATTGACGTAATCTGAAAATAAACTGTTCACATGTTGTGCTTGGTGGGTCGTTGTAAAATGTTCATCACCAAGGGTGTAAGAATGTAGTGGCGGAGCCAGCCAAGTTTTAAAGGAGGGGCACACAAATTATTCACAAATTCTTTTAATGTAAAATCAATATCCATAAAATTCATAAAAGTTACATGTATAAAATTTAAGAAATAAATATCATGATATTGCTGAGTTTGTAATGAAAAAATATTGAATAACTTTTTCTTGTCTTCTTTGTTTGAATGGCACTATAACATTATTTGGAATAATGTTTATTTTAATTTCTCAGAACATGTAAGAAAATGCATTTGACATCATCATTGTGTTCAGCTAGAAAATATTTTATAGGCTACTAGTTAGTAAAAAATTATTCAAAATATATTTTCATTGAAAAATATTATCTAACAATGTGAAAGATTAGACGAAGAAGATGTTATTTGTCCCTTTACCATGACACTCATAAAAATGAGGAGAATTCAACAATGTGTTGCGGATGAAAAATTTTATACCGTTACTTTAAATAAAAATTCTTGCATCAAAGTATAAATTTATATATGTTAGCCAAGAATTTAAACATTATGATTTTTATTAGAGACAACAAATTTTTTTACCAAAATGGTAGACATGAAACTAGTTTCTCCACGGAAAGATGAGAAATGACTATAGAGACATGCAATGACCATAAGGACGGACATGAATTGATTTCTTAGGTCTCAGTTGACAAACCGCCGTGATGAACGACTGACATGTCACAATCACAAACACAAAATTTCTTTTCTAGACTAAAAATGAGCAATGTTCATAATGTTAGTATGTCCCCTGTCCGGAGGAGAGCAAACGCCACGAATATGATGGTTGGATGAACAACTAGAAATTTGGATCTGCAACTCAGAAATTTGGATCCACGAGAGACATAGACGATCTTTGTGCAACGAGAGTGTAGTATGAATGAGTGTAGTATGAACGGGTGTTTGCCCGACGGCAACAAAGTAGACCAAATCAAAGGAACTGAGAAAAAAGAATGTGTGCATGTATATCATCTATAAATACACCAAATGTGAACGTCATAGAATGTTCTTATGTTGTAATTGAGTCCTTATTTCACAATAGTTGTATTTGTATAGTACACAAAATATGATAGGAATACAAAAAATATAGCAAAAGCCACATATGAATGCATGGTTCAGTATATAGAACATGACAAAAAGTACACTAAAAAGGCACATACGAATGCATGGTAATTTCAGTGCCATGTGAGGAGTATACATGTTGGATATGATATAACTAATGATGGATTTGTGGATAGTAGTAGAAATGAAGAAGGAGAGAGGATATTAGATTTTACACTTGCATATAATATGATTTCCCATTTCAAGAAAAAAGAATTGTCATATGATATTACTTTCAACAATAGGTGAAAACTAAACCCAAATCGATTACTTCCTTATAAGGTATTGTGGATCAAATGGTATGTAAGGATTATAAAGTGGTTGCTGATGAAGAATTCACTATAACATAGTTGGTGGTTTTAAATAGTAATATCAAGATCAACAAAGGTATGCACAAAAAATCTAAGATAGAAGGATAAAGTGGTGGAATATTAAAGGAAAAAAATTAACATTTTGTGATAAACTTGTCATGTAGGGCACTTGAAACTTGGAGTAGATGTTAACACTGTGTGATAATATGAATGTTCAAATATTGCCAAAGAGGTTTTGGGGAATTTCAAAGGATGTGGGTGTGTCCAGAAAGAGACTTTATCATGGAATAATGAAATACGAAATGTCGATAAACCCAAAGGGAAGCGATTTTTAGGAGCATACCAAAATCTTAGGATGACATTTCTTTCTAGAGATACAAACATACAAAGAATGAAGCTAAGAAGGTAGTTCAAGAGGCAATTTCCAAACATTTTAAAGGAATATATAACAAATTGGACACTAGAGAAGGGAAAAAAATATACATAAAATTGCTCGTAATAGAAAGGAAAGGAAGAAACGTGAGTAAAGTAAAATGCATCAAGTATGAAGATAGTAGAGTTTTAATGAAAGGATTATGCAATTAAGAAGCAATGGAAAAATGAATTTTGTAAGCTTTTCAGTGAAGATAATGTGAACAAAGTAAGAGACTCATCTAGAATAAATTCAAAAGATATGACATACACAATGACTTTCACAATCTTAGGTCTAAAATTTTTCTAAAGCATGAAAAAGAGGAAGGCATGCAAAATAGATGGTACCCACATTGATTTATGAAAGAGTATATGGGATGCAGGAGCTACTTAGTTAATGAAATTCTTTAATAAGATTATGATGACTAAGAGGATGGAAGATGAGTGGTAAAATAGTACTACAATTTCCATCTACAAGAGAAAATGGATATGTAGAAGTGCAAAATCTATGAAGGTGACATGTTCACGAGTCACACTATGATGATACAGGAGAGGATTATTGAGAAAAGGATAAGAGTATGGTGCATATATCAGACAATTAGTTTGGTTTCTTATTGGAAGGTCAACAAAAAATGTGACTTCTATGATAAGGAGACTTTTGAATAAGTAAAAAAGTATATATTTCATATGATTTTTTATTGATTTGGAGAAAGCTTATGTTGGAGAACACATGGAAGTTTTGTGGAGGGTCTTAGAGAGATATGATGTGTTGATTCATTAAAATGACTTGATCAAAGACATGTGTGAAACCTCAATTGCATGTGTTAGAACTCCTAGAGGAGAGACACCAACTTTTCCTATCACAGTTGGGGCACACCATGGATCAACACCCAACCCTTATTTCTATAGATGAGTTGAAAAAGCATGTTTAAGATGGTATCCTTGGTGCATATTATTTGCTGATGATATTGTGTTGATTGGTGAAATGAAAGATATATTAAATGATGAAGTTGAAATTTCAAGAAATGTCTTGGAATCCAATAGATTTTTGACAGTTTGAAACAAAATAGACATGCAATGTAATTTCAACCAATCTAGAACTGTGAATGATGGGGTCAAGTTGAATGTAGTGGGTGTACCAAAATACAATAAGATTCGTTACTTGGGTTATACTAAACAATACATGGTAACTTTTAAGATGATGTTTTTCACAAGATTATAGTAAAATGGTTAAAATGGAGGAACACAACTAGAGTAGTATCTAAAGAAAAGATCCCTCTTGGATTAAAATATAAGTTTTTGAGGATAATTATACTACAATCATGCTATATGGGAGTGACTGGTTGGTAGTGAATAAACAAGGTTTCAACAAAATGTATGTGATGTCCCTTGATTTTTACTGCCTTGACCACATGTGTGAGTGAACCCTCACATAAGTGGGAATACCAATTTTAAAACCAAACACTAGACCTAGAAGAAGAAAATAAGAGAAAGTTGGAAGAAAACAACAACAACACATGCACATGAACAAAAAAAACATAACCACAAGCTCACCAATCAACATATAATTAAAAATGATTTGTTACAACATTTGATATTATAATGGAATAGCAAACTTTTAAATATGGATATATGACATTTTAAAACAACATCCATTTACAATGGGTCCATCTAGATCAAATGTCTTCATCACCTAAAGATGAGAGAACAAGTGCTACACCTCAACACAATGTACTAAAATATATTATGCTGAGTACGCTAAGTGATTCATATACCTCTCATTACTATAACTTTGCAATAAGATAAAACTAGAACTTTGCAGTTTGTAACCAAAACATACTTGAACAAAGATGTTGATTAAAAAAATAGAACACATATTTAGAGCATATTTCCAATTATATCATCCATACATTTCCACCCGAGGGAATAATGCACCATCTTGGCTACCAAAGAGCTCAAGACATAAGGCCTTATCATCTACTCCTAAAGAGTTAGATCATTGTACAAGATGGTCTACTACCAAAGAGAATGATTACATTCCAACATGAAGAAAATTAGCACTTTCATATAATGGAAAAAAATATATTATATTTCATGTGTTCAAAATTAAATATACATGAAACCAAATAAGGTAGCATTAACATACAAGAACAATTGTTCCATCCAATATCATAGGCCAAGTATTTGTATAAACATAATACAACATATAAATAGTAGGCCAAGTAAGAGGTAAAGCATATCTTTATTTGAGATAACCTAATCATTAGAGATTCCTCATGCCAACTACAACTTTGGTAAAACCCTGCTTAAGACAAGGTTACATATACCATCATTAGATTCACATAATTGACCCTAGTTATGTCCATTTTAGGGTTTTTCTTAGTCATTAGGATATGCACATCATTACTTATCATATCATTTTGGAATTAGGTTACTAGTTTTAGATTCTAGATTAAGATACATAATAGGATTATTTTCTTGCATATAATTGTGTGCACATATTAACCCTAGGTTACATGCATTAATCAGGCTAGGGTTTTCTCATTATTTTAGGATCATTGACAAGTAACATGAGTTATGTGTATCTGATTGAACTCAAAATTCTAGTTAGGGTTTCATGTATTTATATTAAATTATTATGAAAATTCCATCTTTGATTAACCTTATATGTATTTATACATTTTGTTTCTTGTTACTAGATATGATACACTATATTTAGCAAAGCAAGTGATTTCATGCACAAAGGTCGTTATATATGGCTTGCTATGAATTCTATATAAGATTTAATTTTTATGGGTATTATCATAATTTTGGCCATTGTTTGTTATTTATTATACATGATATTAGCATTATCATTCTTATACAAGCTTGAAGAAATCTAATAATAAAAATATAAATATTTTGGTTCCATACTGTTCTAGACATTATTTTGATAATTTTGATACTTATTTTGTAATTTTCTGTCAATCATGCTAATTACTATGAATTTTTTAACAATAAACTTTATTATGAGATTTATAGGGTCATCTACCTTCAAAACCAGTAATGTGCCACCACATGGCTGATAACACCTCATTTTATACACTTTTCTCATATATTTTATACCTCCCCTAGCATACATTTTATAGATGTTTCCACTTATTTTAGTACTTTATGCCAAGTATGTCACTTACCCACTTTTCCCTTGTTTGCAGGGTCACAACGAGCCAAGGTCATGGTCGAAACCTCGACCATGGCCTATTCAACCATTAGAGCAATCCCACCACTGTCGAGGCCTCCCAGAATCACCTCGACCCCTCACACCCGTGACCTTCACAACCGCGGTGCCTCATGGTCCACACATCCATGACATGTAGCCACAATCGAGCTTTAGACTGCGGTCTGACCTAAAGGTGGGGCAATCGGGCCGCGACTGAGAAGGTGGCTTACTTAACCAGGCCACGACCAAGGAGAAAATGGAAATGAAGCCAAAACTGAGGTCAAGCCTTGACCAAGACCAAACCTTGACTGTGGTCGAGGAGTTAAGTTAGTGGAGCGTGCCTATAAATAGGCCTCCTACATGTCTTGTCAAATCATGAGATCTGAAAAGGACCACGAAGTGCTGCCATTTTCTAAACCCATTCCCATCCATCCAATCAATCTTAGATCTCCAAAGGAGGAAGCTGAGGAGAGAGAAGACTGAAGGATCCATCTTCTTAGATAGAAGGAGAACATCCACACCATCAACCTCTTAGATCTAGATCTGAAGAAGTACTGTGTTGTATCACGTTCATATCTCTCTATCTAGATCTATCACTTTCATCTCGATGTACTTCCCTCATCTCTTCATGGAACTTGATGTATCTATCATTTTGTAACGTTGTTATGCTGCCCATAAACATGTGTGGCTAAACATTTAACTTGGGTTGGGAGTATCCACTAAGGCTCTCTCAACATGTATATTGTCTCTCCTTTTTGAATATACCCTTTTGAATATATATATATGTATATATATGTATATATATGTATATATATATATATATATATATATATATATATATATATATATATATATATATATATAAAGAGTCAGGATAGAATACACTCGAGTGTACAGATCACACAAATACACTCAAGTGTGTTTGAATATAAAGACTATGTTTCGTAAAATATAAACAATTGATCTTCACCGTCACACTATAACTAGGCTACATACAAATTTTGAGCCCATTTGGATGAGTGTAAGTCACTCATTCAAGGGCAACAAAATCGACACGCGAAACTAATTTGAAATGCATAATTTTTGTGGTCTTTATAACATGACCTATAAATATCCAAATGTGCTCAAATTTTACGTGTGAGCTATTCACAAGATGTTTAAGAAGATCAATGGATTATATTTTTGAAAAAAATATTACATCATGGAAACTACTTGAGTGTATTATGCTCTAAATTCACTCGAGTGTATTCTAGCCTGACTCTCTCTCTCTCTCTCTCTCTATATATATATATATATATATATATATACTCTTGTCAAGATTATCTCCATGCACCCATTTTACTGCTTGACTTGTATGCTTAGCTACCATCTTGTGATGGTTGATCGTTGGTACCTCAAAAGAGTAGTATCACTAATATCTTGTGTTATAGAGTAGTATGAATGCATGAAAATTTTAGAATGATAAAGCTTATGATCATATGTTTGTCCTAGTAGTTTTTGGATAGTCATCTCGAGAGAGAGGTTGTCCCTTGACATAGATCTATCCTCATCTTGAGAGAGAGGGGAATGGACATCTTTATGATTGCTTGTAATTTTGATAGGAGTGTATGAGAGGGAGAGATGATGCTTGCATGTTGGCGAGAAGTCTTAGTGGGTGAAACCCAATCCAAGTTTCCCTTCCATATCTTTGTTTTCATCTTATTTTCTTAAGCTTTGTTCTTCTTTTCTTTAATTTATTTCTTTTACTTTGGTTTGAGTACTATTGTTCCTTTGGGAACACCCTTTTAAACCATCTATTATCTGGAGTATCTGAGTGTGATACCATGTGTGCTTAATAGCTACTAACCTTTTCCATGTGGTTCGACCTCGATTACTACATCATACCCCATATAATAGTTGTGGGGGATTAAGTGTAGGGTTACTATCTTAAGAGTTTGACTACTCTAGATCTGCTCCTTTTTGGACGTGTGATTTAGGGCGATTAACTTTTTTGTGCCGTTGCCGGGGACAAGGCAAAACAACACTGTTAAGAACTTGATTCCACTCACTATACTCCTGTGCCTCAAGCTTAGTCATAAGCTTGACCGCGTAGTCACATTAAGTCTGCTACCCTGCGTTTGCATAGAATAGTTCATTTTAACACATTTAGTTTACTAACTCGACTGTGCAGTCTATTCAGGGAACCTAGAGGGAAGCAGACTTGTCTAACTTTATTCCTTAAACTTGACTTACCATGCCACCTTGCATGGATGGTACTCTCACTAGGGATGAGTAGAATGTGAGGATTCAACATAACCCCCACCACACCAGGGTTGGACGAAGATAGAGATGGTCGTTACTCAGATGGTCATTGATGTGAAGAAGAACATCGGGAAGAAGAGCGTCGAGATGACTATCGTCATGAAAAAGATCGTCACGAAGAAGATCAACTCGACGAAGAACGACGCTACTGATGCCAAAGAAGGCACCATTGCAATCATCATGACAATGAACATAAGCACATTGGTCGGGACAGTGACAATGAGGATGATGAAGAGGGGAAGGCTCTTAGAGAACTGGAAACAACTAGGGCCAATGAATCTAGATTCTCGATCGTCATCCTACACTTCAATGTAGAAAACTTTGAGTTGAAACCAACTATCATCTCCATGATCCAGAATAAGCCTTTCTGTAGAAATTTAGAAAGTGAAAACCCATACCATCACCTCGATGCTTTTTAAAATATCTATGATACCATCAAGATGAAAGGAGTCCCACAAGAAGTGATATACTGTAAATGCTTCAACTTTTTTCTTGAAGATAAGGCTCTATCTTGGTACCTCAATATCCCCCACCAGTCCATAGATGGGTGGAGACCCCTGGCAGATGCCTTTGTTACTAAGTTTTACCCTATCGAGAGGACTATCTGTAACATGTAGAAGATCACTTCTTTTGCACCAAAGCTGGGAAAGAACTTGCACGAAACATGGGAACACTTCTAGGAATACTAGAGGGATTGTGTGCACCATAATTACTGTAAGGGGTTCCTCCTGACCACTTTCTATAATGGATTGACTCCTACTGAGAGGACGTCATTGAATGCAGCTGGTGGCAGTGACTTCCTTGGCAAGAAACTGAGAAGAACCATGAATATAATAGACAACATGACTGCACTACAAGAAGGCCTAGACTATGATAGGAATGACTAAGGATAAATGAGGAAAGTAGGGGATGAAGGACCATCTATTAAAATCAAGGCCTTGGAGATAATAACAACACATATTTAGAAAATAGCAACTGATGTCAAACAGCTAGAAGATATTGGAGCCAAGGGCAAAAAGCATATTGAGAAGGTCATGAAGTGTGTCACCTGTAGAGAAGGAGGGCATGGGATCGATAACTATATCTATACCAAGCCCGAGGAAAGTGACGAAAGAAACTGTGAAGAATAGACGGAGAATGTCTCCTATGTCAACTTCAAGTGACAAGACCACCTTGGGTTTAGTTATGACAACAAGAATGTTGTGGAGAACACACATCAACTGGGGATTTCATCTAAACCTCCCCTGGGGCTTGAAAAGAAAGGTGTGCCAACACAATACACCAAGACTACTAGCTACCAGTTGAACAAAAAACTATCAAGGCCAGAACAAAAATGTAAGCATGAAAGGACAAGGGCAAGGCCCAGGGCCGAGCCAAGCAAAAGACAATAACCAAAATGACATGATTGCTCAACTTTTTGACTTTGCAAAGAGACAAGAATCAATGAATGATCAACTGGCTCAAAGTGCTCTCACGAATTCGGGAGTGTAAACTAACATGCAAACTCAAATGGTGGATATGCAAACTCATCACAGGTAGAATGATCATCAACTTGCAAAATTGGCTGAGCTCATGAAAAATCCTTCCGAAAAGATCATGTCAAATACCGAGACTGCCAAATTGCTACTCTCTGATCTGGGAAAATGATGGAGAATGCTAATACCAACAATGCTGAAGAAGAAAGAAGTTGTGCTGATCAACAATCTAAGAGTGAAAAAGTAACTAAAGAATCAAGAAGGAAAGAATAAGCTAACCATGGCAAGGAAGCAGGACAAACTGAAAAGAAGAAGAAAGGAGAGAAAAAGGACCCAGACCCTCTAGGAGATGTTCTTTTGAAGAAAAATCCATATGCCCCAAGAATTCCTTTTTCCTATAAGTTAATAAAAGTACACTTGAATAAGAGGTACAAAAAGTTCATGGAAGCTATAAAGAAGCTTCATCTGGACGTTCCCTTTCTGGATGCCATAGAGGAAATGCCAAATTGTGCAAAGTTCTTCAAAGATTTGAGTACAAAGAGAAGAAGAGGTGACCACATTGAAACTGTCTAGTTAGAAAAAATGTCTAGTGCTTTCATCCAAGTAGAGCTACCTACCAAAAAGAAAGATCTCAGAGCTTTCAACATACCTTTCTGTGTTGGGGATAACATGGAGAGAAAAGGATTAGCTGATTTGGGAGCAAGCATATGTATAATGCCCCTAACTCTAGCCCAAAGGATGGGGCTAATAGACATGGTAAAGATAGGTATGAGGATCAAGTTAGCTGATCATACCTTCACGAGGCAAGTGGGGATAGTAGAAGACGTTCCGATAAGAGTTGGGAGATTTCTCATACCATGTGATATAGTGGTAATAGACACGGTCGAAGACTCTAAATGCCCTATGATATTTGGAAGGACTTTCCTTGCAACGGGGAGAGCGTTGATAGATGTTGCTGAAGGAATCATCACACTACAAGTAGGGAATGATCACTTGGATTTTAAAGTACAAGATGTCATGAGGGGACCGTCTCTATCTGAGTCGGCCTACTTCATGGAAAACAATAATCAGTGTTGTGAAGAAGTGCACAGAGATAAAGCAATCATATATCCATTAATGCGAGCCCTAAATAGCCATGATCCTTCCATGGAAAGCCAAGAATTTGTAGAAATCTTAGATTATTTGAACCAACCAAAAGGATAATCCAACGATGATGAAGAAGTAATTGAAATAGTGAAGTATGCTGCATTGGAACATGCGACTGAGGAGAAGGAAGCGTTGAAGCCCAAGCCAGAGTTAAATCCTCTTCCAAAAGGGTTGAAATATGAATTCTTAGATGTAGAAGAAAGGAATCCAGTAATTGTCAATGCCAACTTATCAGATGACCAAATGGAAAGGTTTCTAGACGAGCTGAGGTTGCGTAGAAAAGCCATAGGGTATTCTATAGAGGATATTATAAGACTTAATTTGGTTTTATGCATGCACATAATTTTCCTTAAAGAGACAGCCCAGCCACTGGCTCAACCATAAAGGAATCTAAATCAAATGTTGAAGGAGGTTGTGAAGAAAGAGGTTATAAAGCTACATGATCCTGGAATCATCTACCCAATAAGCGAAAACAATTGGGTCATCCCCATCCATGTTGTACCCAAGAAGGGTGGAATGACATTCGTATGAGGGGAAGATGGAGATGAAGTCACCATGAGGATAGTGACAGGCTGGCGCATGTGCATAGATTACTGCAAGCTTAATACAAAAACCAAGAAGGATCACTTCCCCTTGACATTCATCGACCAAGGTTTAGGAAGGCTGACCCATCATGACTACTTTTTTTTCTAGATAGATATTCCAGATTCTATCAAGTCCCTATTCACCCAGATGATCAAGAGAAAATGACATTCATGTGCATCTATGGCACATATGTGTTCAAGAGAATATCGTTTAGACTATGCAATACACCTGCAACGTTCCAATGTTGTAAGATATAGTAGATGTCTTCATGGATGACTTCTTAGTCTATGGGAACGACTTTGATGCATGCCTAAGAAATTTGTCTCTAGTGCTGCAAAGATGTGAGGAAAAACATCTCGTTCGGAATTGGGAGAAGTGCCACTTCATGGTACAAGATAGAATCATCATAGGTCACTAGATTTTAAAGAAGGGAATTGAAGTAGACTTGAGTAAGATTTTAGCTATCTCAAAGCTCCCACTGCCAAAGTCTGTAATAGGAGTGAGAAGTTTTGTGGGACATGCATGATACTACAAGAGGTTTATAAAGGATTTCTCAAAAAATTCAAAGCCTTTGTCTAATCTTCTGCTCAAATATGTCGAGTTTGCATTCACCAACAAATGTCTAGATGCCTTCAATACACTGAAAAGAGCGCTAACAACAACACTGATTCTTCAAGCATCGGACTGAGAATTGCCTTTTGAAATCATGTTTGACGCCAGTGACTATGCAATAGGCATTGTCTTGGGACAGGAAATGGACAAGAAACATCATCTAATTTGTTATGAGAGCCGAACACTTGATGAGGCATAAGTAAACTATACAACTACAGAAAAAGAAATGCTAGACATTGTATTTGCCTTTGATAAATTTAGATCATACTTAATAGGATTGAAGGTAAAAGTATATACAGACCATGGAGCAATTAAGTATCTGATGCAGAAGAAAGATATGAAGCCATGACTTTGAAGATGGGTGTTGTTGTTGCAAGAGTTTTATCATGAAATCATTGATAAGAAAGGGAAGGATAATGTGGTTGCAGACCACTTGTCTAGAATAGTCTTCCACAAAGAGAATCCATTACCAGTGAATGACAAATACACTAATGAATCCCTACTAATGGCTCAGTCTGATGAGCGAAGACAATGTTGGTTTGTAGATATCTGTAACTATCTAGCTTGTAGGTAGTTGCCATCAGAAATCATGAACAACCAGAAGAATAAGCTTTTTTCTAACTTGAAGAATTACTATTGGAACAACCCATTGGTTTTCAAATGAAGCTCAGACAATCTATATCATCGATTCATACCAGAAGAGGAGGTCCCATTGATCCTAAAAGAGTTCCATTCGTCACCTTATGGTGGGCACCATGGTGGGGATAGGACAACAACAACGGTCCTACACTCTAGATTTTATGGGCCCACACTCTTCAAGCATGTAACTTCTTTTGTTAAATCATGCAAAGAATGTCAGCTAATGGTAAATATAAGTAGGAGGAATGAGATGCTCATGGAAAATTCGGTAGAAGTTGAAATCTTTGATGTTTGGGCAATTGACTATATGGGACCTTTTCTACCACCAAAAGGAAATCAATACATCCTTGTTGTTGTTGACTATGTTTCCAAGTTGGTTTGAAGAAGTTTCTACTCAAACCTGTGAGTCCAAGGATGTGATAAATCTTTTCGAGAAAACTATATTCCCACACTTTAGAATACCACGTGCGGTCATAAGCAATGAAGGTGTAACATACCGAAATCTGGGCATTTTGCCTTTTGGTCCTCTTTTTCCATCTTTTCCTCTCATTTCTATCCTCTTTGTCTGTTCTATTTATTTTGTGGACAATATGATGGTTTACTGAACATATATTCACCTTTGATTCCAATATTTGAGTTTATGCACAAATACCTCAGTAAGACTTTAGATAATGGGCCTAAAATGCAAATTGTACACTAAGCAATAAAAATAATAAAATATTTCGTCCTAGAACTTTCTAGTGTTTTTAGAATATGAAAAAGAAAGAAAATCCCGAAATATAAATAAAGGAGATGATAAATGCAATAGTTGGGGATAATATGGAATATTTTGGATAAAAGAAGATAATGAGGAATATATTGTTCCAAAAATCCTAAATAGAAACCCAAGAAGATAATTTGGATAATAAATATATCAATTTCGTTTTCTTGACTTAAAAGTTTCTTAATGGCCAAGTATCATCTAATTTGGATAATAAATAAATATATAATGCCTTTAATACAAGATAATGGGAAATAAGCCATAAAAGAGAGATAAAATATTTAATGCACTCAAATTGGAAAAGTAACTCCAGATTCGTAATCTAAATACAAAAATAAGACTTTGAGAAAAATTGTATTTAATTTGGTCAATGTTTAATATTTTATTTTATTTTATTCTGGAGAGAGAAAATGACTTAAAGACTAAAAATATTAAATATATGTTGACAAAAATTAATTAATATCAAAATCCTGTTCCACACGTTTATTATTGCTTATAGACCAAGTTTTACATTTTTAGAAAGTTTCTAGATGCCTCTAATAAATTAAAAGGTTAAATAAGTGATAAAAATTAAATGAATTAAATAAAATAATAAATGTCTTCAAAAAAATATATTAATTCCAAATTCGTGTTCTAAATGTTAAAATATACCTTTGGATGAATTTTGAATCAATTTGGAAAATATTTGATGAGACGATAAATTAAGGAGAGAGAAAGTGTACAAAACTTTCAACTCATTATTTAAAATAATAAACAGCTTCAACAAATAGAAATAATGATAAATTCCAATTCAACATACTTAATATGAGTTATGGGTGAAGTTTTGTAATTTTTGGATAATCATAAAGTCATAAATAAATGAGGAAAGAGAAAATGTCTTTTGAATTATTTAACCTATTAAAGTTCCTCAAAAGGCAAAACTAATTCCATATTTGGATTCTACACGTCAAAATCAGTCACGATGTCAATTTTGGTTAATTTTTAAAATCGTTTGAGCCCTCAAAATAAGAGATAGAAATTCATTAAATAGTGCATATGTTACTATATTCAAAATCATAATTTGATAAGGCTGTTTTTGTGCGGATCGATGACCGTAGATCTTGGATCCGACGGTGGTCGGTCATCTCCTACCTTGGTTCAGATTAGGAAACAGGGAGAGATTTGCGGATTTTCGTTTGGAAATAACTCGATCTACACTCAACCAAATCGAACGATTTTTGGTGCTACAAATTCCTCGCGAGATTCCGCTTCTCATTATCCCATATTTTTCATATTTTGGTGAAGATTTAAGAAAACCGCAAGGTTGCCGCAACTCTTCTCTCATCGCTCTTCACCTATATATAAACCTATTCCGAGAAACCCCCTCTCCTTTAAGACTCAATGCACCCTTCAATCACAAGCTTTGCAGCTGTTTTGGCCTCCGTCGAACCGCCGAAGCCGCTGGTGTTGCGATGGATGCTGCTCCCTCCTCACTCCATCTCCAATCGAATTAAAGACACCAACAGGTGCGGTTTTGTCTAAGCTTTCTTTCGCATATCTTAACGCCGGATTTGGTCGAGTATTTAGATTTTTCCCAAAATAGCTAGCAGCAGTAGCTGCTGTTCGTCGGCTGTCGTGCGGGTGAGTTGGGGAAGATGACGATCCGTCATTTTACCGTTTTGCCCACTATCAATTCTTTCGCCTTTGTCCTGTGTATGGACATGATCGTCTTTTCGTCCGTGGTTGACCGGCCTTTGACCCGGCTTGGACCTTTGCCAGCCTGTGGGGCGGGCCACTGACTTGGGTCGCTTTGATTGGGCCAAGCAGTGGGCCCGGTCCCACCTTCTCTGCTTTTCAAAACGAAAATCAAAATTTCTAATTTTCTCATTGGCTGATATTGTAAAATTCATAACTTTTTACTCGTTGCTCCAAAAATTAAAAATAAATAGTGTTTTGAAATCAGGAGAACGAGATCTATCCACTAAAAATATTTTCGTGATTTGATTCTGATGTTTTCGGATATGTGTTTTTAAGGATTATTTAAATTACTTAAAAATATGGAAAATAGCCTAAAAAGTCAGTATCTCGAAAATATACAAACCCATATGTTATTTTGATCAGAAAACCCTAACTAAGTCGATGGTGATATTTTCAGAGTCTAATTCGAGGGTCTGCGCAAAAAGTTAGTAATATTAAGGTTTTCAACCTTTAATGAGTATACTTAATTCTAATACATAAATATGATGATCATATTAGGGCAAGTGGATCTGATCTCATGTAAAAGTTATGAAAAGTGGTTCTAGGATTCTAAAGATTAAAGGTATGTGTTTAGTATGTGTTTTGTATGTGCATCTACCCCCTTCAGTTGGGAAAATTTTATACCAATACCCATATTCCCTAATGAGGCTTAATCTGAACTAATCCTTGATTCTTGAAACCTAAATTGTTTATTGCCTCAAAAGTAGTTGTAGTAATATCTTGATTGGGTATTCATACCCCACTACCATGTTATATATTCTTTTGATTAATCTTGCCATAACTCTTTGCTAGCATGTAATTAAATGTTCTATTTAATGTTTAAGTAGTGGTACTTATGTACAACCACCCATAGAGGGCATGTATATAATCGCCCTAGGGGAATGTTTATAATTCTCCCCATAATAAAAATTTTAGGTGACTGGGAATGTCTTATTCTCCCCTCACCTAAGGTTAGAGGTCCGGTAGGTGCCTCAACCCTACTTAGTTAGGTAGACATATTAATTTACATGTAAATCCTTTATTTACTTTTGTTATTGGCAAGTTTCCTTAATAACAACTTCATACTCTTGATGTCTCATCTTATGATGAACCCTAGCCTGTTTTCACATGCTTTACTTATCTCTCCATCTTAGAATAGTTTTGTAACACATACTTTTTATTTTCCTTTCCCTTTTGCTGGGTGACTTCCCAACCACCCAGGTGTGAAGCAAGGTGGTTGAATAGGACTTGAAGATCTTGGCTTTGGCTTGGACTTAGATGATGGATATGTTGCTTGGAGACAAAAGTGGAGTAGTTAGATTTCCCTCTACTTAGATCCTCTTTTTGTATAAAGCATGTACACCCATATTGGGGAAATTTTTATGTACACTTTATTTAAATTGAATATAGTCAAAAAAAATTATCTTCCGCTGCTATTTCAATTGGATTTTGTTTACCATTGTTATTAGTAGAGAGGTGGATGATTTCACTTCTTTACAGCATGGTATCAGAGCCAATGGTAGTCGGATCTTTGACTATTTCAATTTGTCTCCCTAGTTAGAAACCTAGATTGCATAGTTCCTTTAGGTGACATGGTTACCCTAGATTTGATCTACCTTGATGATAGGTTGACTTAGGAACCAATAGTTCCACATTAGAACCTCGATGAATAAAATCCTAAAATACTTATAATTAAAATATGCATAACTTGATGTTGTTTAGGTTTGCCTTTAGGCAACTATTAGGGCATGCAGTTGAAGCAAGGGTGTCTAGAAAGGATCAGGGTTTCGGGGGCTGGCAAAAATTTTCTCCGCACCACTAGCTTGGTATATGAGGACTCCCGTGCCCATATGATACCGGCCTGACCTGCACTGATATGAATTGTCCAAAATAGTTTGCTTTTAGGCAATAGTAACCTTAGATTCTATGTTGTTTATCTTTGGGAACCCTAAGTTGACTTGTTTGAGGATATATACCCTATATAGTTCCTTATGTCCCTTAGGACTATATGCTTGAATAGTTATCCATAGAACCTAGACCTTGGAGTTTGGGAGTTTGGGAAGATATTAGAGTGCGCAGTGGAAGCATGATGGATCTGAGTATGGTTTAGTTAGACTTATCCTTTAACCCGTAGTGTAGTAGGTCAAACCCTTTAAGGGGTGGAGTATGGTTAGTTGATGATGTTTGAGGGTTAGATTTCGAGGGCAAAATCCTATTTAGGGGGATGGAACCCTATAACATCTTGATCTATCTTTAGAAACCCTAACTCCATAGATAGGGGGTTAGTATGCTTGGATCCTTAGTCGTGACCAAACATGTAATAATGGTAACCCTAACATGCTTGTTAATATGTAATGAACATATAATTATCATCTAAGGAATAAATCATATGCTTGAACCCTAATGAACATCCAATGCACATAATATGAATATCAATGCTAATTATCAATAAGTAAGATGTTAATAATGTCATGAACCAATAAACCCTAATGATATGATGAGTAAGGTTATAATTCGTAATTAATGCATGATAAGAAATGAATAAGTGCAATATAATGGTCATGTTGACCTAAACCCTAAGTTGTAATATCTAACCCAAATCTATACATCTTTAATGCCTTTCACGATACGTTAATGATGTTAAGTGTCATAATCAGTTAACATACTTTGATACACATAAATAATATATATATAACCATCTAATCACATATTAATTAAGTCATCAATATAATAATGAATGTTGAAATAGTTGAGTAACACCTAATTGTGATAAAATCCTTAATAAGATAAATGAGAAATATATATATATATATATATATATATATATAAATAGTTTAATGGATAATAATGAAATATAACCCTTTTGACAATAAAGTGTATATGACATGACGTAATTAAATATAATGATGACAATGTGTTATCATAATGAATATAATGTTAATAAGTCAAAAATGTAAATAAAGTTAAATCTCTTAAAAAGAATATCTTAATAATGGACCCTAGGTGATCCTTGAGAACCCAACCTATGTTGAGTTGTATGTGAAGTTTCAGAACCGTTAGGTGTAGTTGAAGTATAAGTTTTGGTGGAAGTTGTGTGGTTAGAGGAACAACCTGAAGTTTTTTTGTGATGTGAGGTTGCACACTCACCCTTCCCTAAATTGCTAGTGATTTCGGGGACGAAATCCTCTTTAAGGGGTGGAGTGCTGTAACATACCGAAATCTGGGCATTTTGCCTTTTGGTCCTCTTTTTCCATATTTTCCTCTCATTTCTATCCTCTTTGTCTGTTCTATTTATTTTGTGAACAATATGATGGTTTAATGAACATATATTCACCTTTGATTCCAATATTTGAGTTTATGCACAAATACCTCAGTGAGACTTTAGATAATGGGCCTAAAATGCAAATTGTACACTAAGCAATAAAAAGAATAAAATATTTCATCCTAGAACTTTCTAGTGTTTTTAGAATATGAAAAAGAAAGAAAATCCCGAAATATAAATAAAGGAGATGATAAATGCAATAGTTGGGGATAATATGGAATATTTTGGATAAAAGAAGATAATGAGGAATATATTGTTCCAAAAATCCTAAATAGAAACCCAAGAAGATAATTTGGATAATAAATATATCAATTTCGTTTTCTTGACTTAAAAGTTGCTTAATGGCCAAGTATCATTTAATTTGGATAATAAATAAATATATAATGCCTTTAATACAAGATAATGGGAAATAAGCCATAAAAGAGAGATAAAATATTTAATACACTCAAATTGGAAAAGTAACTCCATATTCGTAATCTAAATACAAAAATAAGACTTTGAGAAAATTTGTATTTAATTTGGTCAATGTTTAGTATTTTATTTTATTCTGGAGAGAGAAAATGACTTAAAGACTAAAAATATTAAATATATGTTGAAAAAAATTAATTAATATCAAAATCCTGTTCCACACGTTTATTATTGCTTATAGACCAAGTTTTACATTTTTAGAAAGTTTCTAGATGCCTATAATAAATTAAAAGGTTAAATAAGTGATAAAAATTAAATGAATTAAATAAAATATTAAATGTCTTCAAAAAAATATATTAATTCTAAATTCGTGTTCTAAATGTTAAAATATACCTTTGGAGGAATTTTGAATCAATTTGAAAAATATTTGATGAGACGATAAATTAAGGAGAGAGAAAGTGTACAAAACTTTCAACTCATTATTTAAAATAATAGACAGCTTCAACAAATAGAAATAATGATAAATTCGTATTCTTTTTTTTTGCTCAGTAAGCGCCTTACCTTTTTTATTGAGACAAAGATGGTTTATGTACATATAAAGCTCATGTACCAAAGTACACAGCAAACAGAAGAAAATAGAAAGAACCTATTCAAAGAATGTGTCAAGAACATAGGTATACTACTCATATAACGAGACTAGATCTCGAATGCTGTTCCAGCATTTATTGAGATCCAAGCTGGAGTTCCTGAAGATTACAGAGTTTCTTTCTCTCCAGATGTGATAGAGAATGAACAAGCACAAAAGTTGCTGTTTCTTAGACACAAAACAAAGGCAATCAGCAGGTATCCTCGGAAGCTTATCAACAAAATTACAATACCTCGCCCTCTTCCACAAGCCAACAGCAAAACTGCACTTGAAGAAGAGATGCTCAATGTTTTCAATATCTCTTTCACAGAGGGCACATCGGGGTGCAAACTGATAATTGACCTTCTGAAGATAGTCCAGGGTAGGCAACTTAGCCAAGAAAAACTTCCAAGCATGAATTATAAGAGTCCTAGGATGATCATATTTCCAGATCCACTTCGCCCAATTCGTATTCAACATACTTAATATGAGTTATGGGTGAAGTTTTGTAATTTTTGGATAATCATAGAGTCATAAATAAATGAGGAAAGAGAAAATGTCTTTTGAATTATTTAACCTATTAAAGTTCCTCAAAAGGCAAAACTAATTCCATATTTGGATTCTACACGTCAAAATCAGTCAGGATGTCAATTTTGGTTAATTTTTAAAATCGTTTGAGCCCTCAAAATAAGAGATAGAAATTCATTAAATAGTGCATATGTTACTATATTCAAAATCATAATTTGATAAGGCTGTTTTTGTGCGGATCGATGACCGTAGATCTTGGATCCGACGGTGGTCGGTCATCTCCTACCTTGGTTTAGATTAGGAAACAGGGGGAGATTTGCAGATTTTCGTTTGGCAATAACTCGATCTACACTCAACCAAATCGAACGATTTTTGGTGCTACAAATTCCTCGCGAGATTCCGCTTCTCATTATCCCATATTTTTCATATTTTGGTGAAGATTTAAGAAAACCGCAAGGTTTCCGCAACTCTTCTCTCATCTCGGGTTCTAAAAACCCTATCCCACTGCTCTTCACCTATATATAAACCTATTCCGAGAAACCCCCTCTCCTTTAAGACTCAATGCACCCTTCAATCACAAGCTTTGCAGCTGTTTTGGCCTCCGTCGAACCGCCGAAGCCGCTGGTGTTGCGGTGGATGCTGCTCCCTCCTCACTCCATCTCTAATCAAATTAAAGACACCAACAGGTGCGGTTTTGTCTAAGCTTTCTTTCGCATATCTTAACGTCGGATTTGGTCGAGTATTTAGATTTTTCCCAAAATAGCTAGCAGAAGTAGCTGCTGTTCGTCGGCTGTCGTGCGGGTGAGTTGGGGAAGATGACGATCCGTCATTTTACCGTTTTGCCCACTATCAATTCTTTCGCCTTTGTCCTGCGTATGGACAGGATCGTCTTTTCGTCCGTGGTTGACCGGCCTTTGACCCGGCTTGGACCTTTGCCATCCTGTGGGGCGGGCCACTGACTTGGGTCGCTTTGATTGGGCCAAGCAGTGGGCCCGGTCCCACCTTCTCTGCTTTTTAAAACGAAAATCAAAATTTCTAATTTTCTCATTGGCTGATATTGTAAAATTCATAACTTTTTACTTGTTGCTCCAAAAAATAAAAATAAATAGTGTTTTGAAATCAGGAGAACGAGATCTATCCATTAAAAATATTTTCGTGATTTGATTCTGATGTTTTCGGATATGTGTTTTTAAGGATTATTTAAATTACTTAAAAATATGGAAAATAGCCTAAAAAGTCAGTATCTCGAAAATATACAAACCCATATGTTATTTTGATCAGAAAACCCTAACTAAGTCGATGGTGATATTTTCAGAGTCTAATTCGAGGGTTTGCTTAAAAAGTTAGTAATATTAAGGTTTTCAACCTTTAATGAGTATACTTAATTCTAATACATAAATATGATGATCATATTAGGGCAAGTGGATCTGATCTCATGTAAAAGTTATGAAAAGTGGTTCTAGGATTCTAAAAATTAAAGGTATGTGTTTAGTATGTGTTTTGTATGTGCATCTACCCCCTTCAGTTGGGAAAATTTTATACCAATACCCATATTCCCTAATGAGGCTTAATCTGAACTAATCCTTGATTCTTGAAACCTAAATTGTTTATTGCCTCAAAAGTGGTTGTAGTATTATCTTGATTGGGTATTCATACCCCACTACCATGTTATATATTCTTTTGATTAATCTTGCCATAACTCTTTGCTAGCATGTAATTAAATGTTCTATTTAATGTTTAAGTAGTGGTACTTATGTACAACCACCCATAGAGGGCATGTATATAATCGCCCTAGGGGAATGTTTATAATTCTCCCCATAATAAAAATTTTAGGTGACTGGGAATGTCTTATTCTCCCCTCACCTAAGGTTAGATGTCCAGTAGGTGCCTCAACCCTACTTAGTTCGGTAGACATATTAATTTACATGCAAATCCTTTATTTACTTTTGTTATTGGCAAGTTTCCTTAATAACAACCTCATACTCTTGATGTCTCATCTTATGATGAACCCTAGCCTGTTTTCACATGCTTTACTTATCTTTCCATCTTAGAATAGTTTTGTAACACATACTTTTTATTTTCCTTTCCCTTTTGCTGGGTGACTTCCCAACCACCCAGGTGTGAAGCAAGGTGGTTGAATAGGACTTGAAGATCTTGGCTTTGGCTTGGGCTTAGATGATGGATATGTTGCTTGGAGACAAAAGTGGAGTAGTTAGATTTCCCTCTACTTAGATCCTCTTTTTGTATAAAGCATGTACACCCATATTGGGGAAATTTTTATGTACACTTTATTTAAATTGAATATAGTCAAAAAAAATTATCTTCCGCTGCTATTTCAATTGGATTTTGTTTACCATTATTATTAGTAGAGAGGTGGATGATTTCACTTCTTTACAGAAGGATCACATTTTGGTGAGAAACAATTTGAAGCGTTACTAAGAAAGTATGGGGTGAAGCACAAGATCGTGACTCCTTGCCATCCCCAAATATCGGGGAAAGTGGAAGTATCAAATAGATAAATCAGGGAAATCTTAGAGAAGACTACGAGCAACACAAGGAAAGATTGGTCAATCAAGCTAGATGACACGCTTTGGGATTACCGAATCGCTTACAAAACACCCATAGAGACAACACCATGCAGGTTGATCTATGATAAATCCTATCATCTACCACTCGAACTAGAGCACAAGGCTCTCTGGGCCATAAAATTTCTGAATATGGATATCGACAAATCTGGTCAAAAAAGGTTCTAACATCTCTAAGAACTCAAAGAATTGAGACTTCACGCCTATGAAAAATGTAAGGATTTATAAACAAAGAACGAAAGTCTGGCATGATGCCTATTTGAAGAACAAAGATTTTCATGAAGGGGACAAAGTCCTTTTATTTAACTCAAGTATCAAGTTATTCCTGGGGAAGTTGAGAACTAGGTGGTCAGGTCCATTTTCTGTGGTAAAAATATACCCATCAGGGATGATGGAGATATCAGGAGAGAAGACAGGAACATTTAAGGTAGAGGGACACCGAGTAAAAAGGTACTACAAAGATGAAACATTTGTGAGGAGGTCAGAACTCAGTTTAGGGGAGTCCAACTCAACAACAAATAGAATGAATGAGGCAACAACTGCAGCTATGGAGGGATAATGAAGATAGGATGAAAGAGAAAGTCGAGATAAAGACTTTAAACAAGTGCTTCTTCGGAACCAACCCAAGCTTTACTATTTTCATGTTTCATGTTTTCCTTTATTTCGTACTCTAGTGTTATGAGATAAGTATCTCTAGTTTTCCCTATATTTCTTTTCCCTTTTCTAAAAGGTGTGTAAATATTTTATGTCTTTTGTCCAAAGATGGTATGTTGGAGGCACAAGTTTTTGTTTTGATTTCATGATGTTTTGGTTTGAAGGGATGCGGTCACGGTGTCAATCTTGCTCAAATAGAAAGAACATCATGACCCACAACACTCTCTCTTAAGGCTTTGATAGGTCGTGGCTGTGGTCAATACCATGGAAGAGATCGACCACAATTGAGGTGTTCCCCACACCTCGGGTCGTGGTACCAAACATATATATACTAGAACTCTCAAAATGACATTCTTCTTGACCTAATCTCAGTCTTTCATGAACTAACAAATCTATCACCTGAACCATCCTTGACAAATGAGTACTCGAGAGACGTCAAAGCAGCTGAAGTGAGTCTGCACTGACAAGGAGCATCCCCAATGCCCCCTGCATCCCCAACTTCTCCCGTGATTCTCAGAGATTTTCACTCTATTGAGGTATTCATTTGCACTTTCTCTCAATTCTCCATCACCATAGAAGCATCCCATTGCTCGCTATTTCTCTCGAGTGTTTAGTAGCCTTGATTGATTCAAGAACCGACGCGACAACCGCCACGGTCTTGCCAGTTTTCTACAATCACCGCCTAACCCTGGCTTGGGTTTAAGACCCATTTTAAACACGTGCCTTATCGAATGAGGTTTAGACCTCTAGTTCTATCACCATCTTCAATGGAGCAGGACCGCTTGTCCTATATTTTTGCGACTGTGACATCGCTCGACGATTATGGGTCATGGTGTTTATCGAATGAAACATCACTTGCTCACTGACCGCAGGTCACGGTCGAGACCTACCAAGGTTCTTTTGGCTGCGGTCGTGGTCGTTCTCCTTTTTAATTCTCTTGACTGTAGGTTGTAGTGTTTTTCAACGTGATGATAGACCAGGATTTAACCATAGTTCAAGGTCATAGCTAGGGCATAAATCCTTCAACTGTGGTCACAATCATCCTTGTTTGCTTCTCGAACGTGGTACTTCTAACTTAGTTATATTTTTTTGATCATTAGACCTCAGTCACAGTGTGATGGACCTTTTGACCAAGTATACCTCGATCGCGACCTGGTCCACAGTCAGGGTCATCTTTTGTTTAAAGACTACAGTCGCAGTGTTAAGAGAGAAATAAAAAATACAACATAATTAAACATACATATGATAATAAAATAAAATAATCAATGAAGGTTGGTTAAAGATTAATATCCCAATGCTGATGATATAATTTGAAACTTTTCAGAATGTCGGGATCAACTGGTGACTCATTTCTCAAAAGGGCAACATCATTGAAGGAAATAAAATAGATCGTCGACAAGATAGTAGTAGCCTTAAAGAGCGATACAAGCCTGCCAGCAGCAAGGAGATTGCAACTACAACTGACAATGGAGAAGTATCAACACATTCTGGGTCATCATACACTAGAAGAGTCAGAGGAATCATAGGGTAGGTATTGAATAGAGACTTTAGAGTACCATCCTACAGAGGCCGAACTGAAAAGCATGGGGAAAAGGAAGGCTCAACCCAAGGAGGTCAAGCGCCATAAAAAGATGAAGATGATTGTGGCAAAGGAAACAAAAGGGTACGAGGAAGAAACGGTCCAGATAGAGGAAGAAGAGATCGAGGGATCATCACTAAACTAGAATGGGCCAGCATTTGTGCCAAAGGATGTTGTGTACTAGTCAAATTATGATTCGATGCTGCAAACCAAAGTGTTCAGGCCTACAGGGTATCTCGACGTCGATGACTTCAAGAAAATGAGAGTCTATGATAGAGTTGTCCAATTCCTAGAGGGTGCAAACCTATGCACCCTATGCACCTTAGAAACCCCATCCGTGAAGCAACTAACAACAAAATTTCTTTCATCCTTGGAGAAAGTCCCAGTAAAGGAAGAAAAGCACAAAAAGGGGGTGGAAAATTCAAACTAGAGGTGAGACTAGGAGGAAAGTATCACACAATTACAGAGGCTATGCTGAACACCATCTTTACATGAATAATAGCAGAAGCAAAACCCTGCTCCGCTGCACTTGGAGAAAAAGAAACTGTCAGATACAACAACCACAAAATGTGGAATGAACTGATAGGAGAAGATGAACATAACTCTAAAAACTCCAAGGCTACCCTGATCACCTCATGCTTCATCAGGGTGATACAAAAGATAACTGCTAACACGATATACATGATATTAGAGATAGGGGGAGTAACCAAGGGAGACCTCTTCATGATATTGTCAATACTAAACAAGAAGGAAGTAAATATTGGAAAAATCATAATTGAAAGGCTATCGGCAGCCGAGGGAGGGGAATCCAAACAGACCAAGTAATTCTACATGAGAGGTCATATCGCGAAGATAGCCCACCACTTCATGAGTGCATACTTGTTGATGAAGTATAAAGTAACAAAGGGGCACATGAAAATCGGCATCAAATCCCTCGTCAACACAGGAATCTTAGTGCACAAGGGTGATAAACTCTGCTATAAACAAAACTGCTCCAAGAAACTCCTTCCCCTCTTAGAAATGGTGTATTATGACGTCCACAAGCTGCGGCCCACCCAAGAAGACATCGACAAGATGTACTTAGGGTTTGCCATCCACAATATCATGGAGAAGCCATCACTAGATGATAAAGAGGGCAATAAAAACAAATTTATAGAGATAGAGAAGAAGAAGCCGGAGGAAAAGAAAAAGCTGGCAATAAGGAAGAAGAAGAAGTAAGTGGTAGACGAGCCCACTTCTCTGAAGGAAACCTCACCTCTCATAGATGTAGAAACAATAGTGAGAGAGGGATGCCAACCTCACAAATAAATAACAGAGCAAGATGTCCAGGTGAACCTATATGACACAACAAGAAAAAGACCACACCTTGAGGTGTAAAATGTAAAACAATAAGTGATGGGCGAACAAGACACCAACCAACAAGGCAAAGATCTGAAGCTGTACCCGAACTAGAAATTACATAAGTGATCCTTCAAATACCGAGATAGCTAGATGATAGAGTGCACATTCCGACATTTCCAAATCCAGAACCGGAGGAACCAAGAGCATCCATGACATACGTGCAATCACAACTACAACATCCTCCAACCTTTGGAAATATATTGGGTAAAAAGTTTGATGTACTGTGGTGACACATGCATCAAACATCTGAATTTAATTCAAACATAACCTCTACCCTATGTAAACTAACCACGCAGGTGTAATCACTGAATGAGAGGACCGAAGCACTACCCCAGTTCATGCAAGGGGTGCTAAACACCCAAAACATGATGATGGTAGCACTGGAGGCCCTCATAGAGGAAATGGCAGCCCTCAGAGAGAGAGGGATGTTCTATGGGTCAGAAAAGACCACTTAACAAGTGGCTACGAGATAGTAATGAATGACCTCAAAAGGGAGCGCCAACATTTAGATGAAGACCGCCAGCTGCTGGAAGTCGAACATAAAGAGATCGATAACTATCAGCAGAGGAAGAAGAGCAACTGCGTGGCAGGCCCCTCAACATCGCAAGTTTCATCGAGCCCTCTAAACCTGATGGCAACGATAATGACAATGTAGGAGGGACAAGTGTAGGTACAATGCTAAAAGAAGAAAGCTCCAATGTAAAAACTACCCCGACAACTGAACCTAAAGCAATGGAAACACTACTACCATCACACACTCCCAAAGACAATGAAAAAAGAAAATGAATACGTCGTCAAGGGAGCTCAATTTGAATAGAAGTCCTAAATAGGACAAAGAAAAATTCGATAAGGGGGAGAGGGAACCTAAACAAGACCAAACTACCCCGACCATAAGAAAGGCTACATTAGAAGAATCCACACAGGCAATCATCGCCAGAGCAGAGAGCATACCGACAAAAGATCTTATATAAAAAGAAATCAGAGATCTGAATAAGTTCCTGGATGACCTGACATTTGGGATGGATATGTGCAGTGGCTTCCTACAATCCCCAGTACACAATGAATAGAATGACTATTATTATGATAGAAAGATGGAGGCAACATTAGCAGTGCTGAACACTACTGAACTTGGGGAGCCGTATGAGGAAAACAATGTCAGAGACAACATAGCTGCGGAGGCTTCTACAGACATTGCATATAAGGTGACGACCCAGATACCAATGAATACAGAAAGACTGCATGCAACCGGGGAAGCACCCCTAAAGGCGATAACACCTCAGACGATGAGGAAGGTAGGCTCGCCACTTTCTTCCCAAACATGCTGACCAGGAAGCAGAGAACACCAGTCAAGAAAGTAGAATTAGGTGTGGCTCCTCCTCTGCCTTGCAAAATAGCAGATATGGACTTGACTAGACTATTTAGAATAACATGTAGAGATGTCCATATCTTGATAGATATTCTAAACAACAGTCTACCCGGGATCGACGTTGTATACCACAACAAGGGCAGACGTCTCACCAGGAAACACTTCAAAGGAATCTTCATGAAAAGGGCACGAGTACACAATAAGATGTTCAAAGTACTCTATGCCACCCTCCTCAAAGAGTTCTTACATCTAGACAAGGTGCAACAAGTATTTAACAACACCACACATCTAGTAGGACTCCTTACAATGAAGACTACAAGGCTGCTGATGTGACTGAGCTAAAACAGGATGTGAGAAAAAAAAGAAATGATGTTTGCGGACCTGCCCATAAGGAATGTGAAGCACTGGCCACTAATCGTCGTTGATTTATATGAGTGAAAGATTACAGTGTTCAACTACTGCATGACCGAACTGGACAATACTACCCTCATATATATAAACAAGGAAGCTAGAGATATATTGAAAGTGTTGTTGCGTCTACAGAGAGCAATACAATCAGCGAACGATAGATTTAAGGGAATATGGAAACTATTCTCAATCTGTAATAAGGTCCTACAAGAAGAGGCTGGAATAGGGGATTGTGCCTTCATCGTATTAAGAATGATGGAAGCCATCAACAAAGGCATCTCTCTAGAAGACTTATGCATGAAAGAACTACATAGGTTGCATGGAATGTACGCGATGGAGGTCTTCTATGACCACTGTTTATTCAGTGACTTGAAGATGCCTCTGGATGCAATACTGTGGAGACTTAATGAAGAGATCTGTAACATCCCTAACCTGGGTTATGCTTTAACCCTAGATGTTTTGTTTAATAAAGTTAATTACGTGCTTGCTTGTAAGATACTGAATCTCAGAGTCTTCCCTGCAATTTACCCATATTCTATCCTTTCATTTCTTTCAAGTCCTTTTGGACCAATTTCATAAATTTCCCTTCTTTTATATTCTTTTTGGACTCCTTGTGCAATTTGAGCACAATTCAAGGTTGAAATTACCTTTTTCCCTCATTTATATAAATGGAGGGGTGTTTGCACAAATAACCCACACAATGAAATAATTGGGGTCTTAATATGGAAAATGTACACTTAAGAGAGCAAATAAGTGGATAATGTGTTTTTAGAGATCTTATATCTTTTTGGACTAAGATGTGAATATTAATGTGTATTTGAGTGTTTAATGAGAGTATTTCTCCTTTTTCCTTCTCTCTCCTCAAAAATGATAATAATATATATAAATAGAATATTATGGTGAGTTTTTGCTCTTAAAGCTAATAATGGATGAATATCTTGAATTTCACTCATATAATTCATTAAAAGAAGTCTTTTCATATAACTCATTCATTTTAATATATTAATATACACTTTAATGAGCAATATATTTATTAAGGGCCATATTATGTATAAAATGAGAAAGTAATTGCATATCATGGTTGTAGACTTTATTATGAGCATGTGGTTAAAAGTTGGTGCCATTTGGACTTCATTTGACCCTTCAAATCCATTCTATAATCTTTTAATATAGTGTAACCTTAGTATTAAATTGATATCATCTATTTGATTGGTAACACCAGTGTTCCGTTTATTTTTCATGTCACGCGGTAGGTCAGCTCTTGCGCCCGATCCAACAGTCCTGTTTTAATGAGATTTTGATCCGACGGTGTAAAACCCGTCTTCTACCTCCAGCCCACCCAAGTGACACAACCTCCTGGACTCCCTCGGTCTCGTTCTCTCTCCCTCCTTCATCAATTCACTTCATTCTAAATGCATTGAGTTCGACTTTTCAAGTCATTTCCAATGAGCCAAAGTTTTCCCTCTCTCGTTCACCAGAGACGAAATGCCTATTAGGGCATTTCGACCTCTCTCCGCCTCTAGTTCACAACAAGACCTAGGGCTCGTCTCCCGGCTATATAAGGGGCATTGGAGCACCCTCACTCCAACCATGTTTCTCCTCTTCCTCCAATTCCTCCCGACATAGCCCGAGGTACCTAGACCTGGCCGCTCTTGTTGTTCGGCAATGGCGGCTAGCTGCTCGCACTCCTCCGGCCACCTCAGTGCAATTGCCCACGTGGTAAGCCTCGTCGACCAACGATCTTCTTTTGTGCTTCCTCTCTCTGCCTTGTGATGCTCCCATGTGCTCTGTCCTATAGCCAGCTTTTGATCTCCAGCGGCGCCGTGCTCGTTCTCACCATGGTACACATAATCCCACTGTGACACTAGTTTCTCACCCACTTTGGATCCACGAAGCTACTCCCGACCTCGATTTTCGATTTGGTTGTGTCTCTGTGTGGTTTCCCCCAACTTTGTTTTCCCCTGTTTCCGGCCAAGTTGGGCCTTCTTCCTTTGCTCCTGAGCATGCCTTGGTGCGTTTTTGAGCTCCCTGTGACCGCGTGACGTCGAGGAACAACTTCCCAATCTCAGCTTGGGACAACCTGCAGGCAAGCAGTCTGGAGCAAGGGAGTCTGAGCTCCAGTTGCTTGCTCCAGCGCCATGGCGAGAGCAGGTAGATGCCTGGTCAGTAAATGACCAGAGCAACCCTCACCCCTCTGACCAGTCAATTTTTACACAAGGGAAATCTCGTAATTACACCTTGAGTTTTGTTTCTCGCTTGCAAAAGTTGGTTACATGAGAATGACAATACTGCCCTCGGTGTTTCAATTGATTTCATTTTATACACAAGGGAATTTTGGTCATTTCACCTATTATTTACATTTTCATTTAAATTACTGTCACGCCATGGATTTTTCTTGCATTCTGATTGGTTGATTTTACTTAATTCATAGTAAATCGATCCATGGTCAGAAAAATGCGAATAAATAGTCAATGGAAAGGATTTTTAATGTAGAATTCGATTTTGAAGTTTTTGAGTCATGATTTGGATTCCTTTTTCGAAGTTTATCTGAAAATATCATTCTAATCACCTTAAATGATCTAAAATGTGTATTTAATTCATTTTAACTCCAAATTGAGAAATAAAATATGTTTTATTATTCAAGAGAATATGACTAATCTGTTTGACTAGGTTTTGAACCTTAAATTGTGGTTTTGAATAAAAGTTCCAAAATTAGGGTTCTCCTATGCTTTAAGCCTTATAAATACTAATACATGTGTAATGTTTGCAACTAGGGAAATATGGAATTGGATACAATCAGATTAGTGAATGTGATGGTAATGAATTGAAAATAAGGTATGTGACACCTATTTATGTATGTGACTCCTATGTATGTGACTCCTATGTATGTGATCCCTATGTATGTGAAAACCTATTGGTGTATGTGGACCCTATTTATATATGTGAATCCTATCAACGATGAATGTGAATGTTTATTGTGCAAATAATCCTAACCTTCAGTTGGGTCTTATCCAACCCTAAAAACATTATGTGCTAGCCTTGATATCCTCCTAAATGCCTTATTTGAATCTTTACTTATTTGATGCTTCTAATTCCATTGTGGCTCATTCATTTGAAACATTTGAATCTTGCTACTACATATGTTGGCTCATTTACTTGGAGTTCTTGGATATTGTTGTTGCCTATGATGGCCTATTTATTGAGATTTATTCTTGGGTTTTACTCCCAATGCTATGTTGCAAATCTTGTTGTACTTCTAACTACTTCCAAGCGACTATTAAACATGATGTATTTTAGGCCAAATGACAATGTAGTGTACATGAGTACAAACCACCCATAGGGCACTGAGGTTTTAGTCCTCCTGCCAGGCACTGGGGTTTTAGTCCCCCTGCCATTTTATATTAGGCACTGGGGTTTTAGTCCCCCTACCAGTTTATACATGCACTGGGGTTTTAGTCCCCTTACCAGTTTATACAGGCACTGGGGTTTTAGTCCCCCTGCCACTGGTGAGGTCCGGTAGGTTCCTCACCCTACATTGAGATGACTTTGTGTCTTAATATTTTCATGCTATGTGATTATTATTGTGGTGATTGATTATGGCAGTTCTCTTTTTCTTATTTGAATATTTTTCTCATTCTCTTAAAATCTTGTAGCTTAGAGAATCTTTTATTATGCAATGTTGTTGACTATTACTTGTCTTATTCATTTTGATTGACACATACTTTTATCCTTCTTTTGTTGGATGATCCCAACCATCCAGGTATAGGATCAGAGTGCGCAGCTGAAGCATGGTGAACCTAAGGCTAAGGATAGGACAAGAAGAAAAGGAACATATACCTTGCATGTTCATAGTTTTCTTTATATATTAAGTTGTTTTGTTTGGAGACAATATTGTCTTAGTCTAAGTCTTCCTCTAACTAGATCCTATGTTTTGTATAAAGTTGTACTTCTTCATGGAAATTTTGTAATGTACTCTTTATACATTTTGAATAAAGTCAAGTTTTATTTCTTCCACTGCCACACATTTGATGTATTTGTTTATCATGTTTAATAGTAGAGACTTGGTCTTTACATTGCTATTATCTTTTGAAAAGTAAGGTTCAAGAGGAACTTATGTTTCAATTTTAGTCCTTTTTGAATGATGTTGAAAACAATGCTTTGACTATTTTAGACTAATGTACAAATTACCAAAGTTGAGGGGTTAACTTGCAAATGTTACAAGATAAAATGTTCCTCAAGTGTTGAAGCATCATAAGAATGAGAATGATGCAGAGGTATGACTTGTGGTAGCCTGAGAACCAAGAAAGAGCTTGTTAAGTAATATTTGTGCATTAAAACCTAGTTTTGGTGTAATGTGCAATTTACCCAAAACTTAGGGTTCAATATGCAAAATACCACTTCTAGAGAGTCCCTAATATTTCTGGGTATCAATTAGAGACAATAAAATCAGAGGGGAATCTCATTTGAATCTCTTTGGAGGAGAGAGAATCTTGATATTAAAATAATCAAGATTTAAGCATAATTGAAACCCTAATTCAATTTAATGCAAAAATAAATATATTAATTGAAGTGCCTTTCAACCAAAAATGGGATGGTTAAATTTGTATAAGTGTGGACGTCCTTTTTCCTTGCAAAGGCCACAAAATATCTAAAGTGAGTGGAAAGCCCACTCACATTAGTTAACTAAAAAGTAATATCCGCTAACATTGGATATTATTATTATAATGGTTAAGGTGCTTAATTGCTTTTCCTTTAATTCATGGATAATGAAGAGGAATTCGAAGGTGGAGTTGATAGCTTCGTATGCAAGGAAGTGAGGGGGTTAAGTAGCACCAATTTGGGGAGTTGAAGGATTATTATAAGACTTTCTCTCTCTTGAAATTCCCTTATATATACCTCAATTTCCACCCACATAAGGACTCTTTTTCGGATTTTCTTTTTCTCCTTGCTTTGGCCGAGCACAAGGGATCTTAGGAGAAAAAAGAGGACGAAATCCAACCTGTAGGTAGGCTCCTTAATCATCTTCAACCTTGATTTCATGGTGGAAATCGAAAATCAATGATTGATTTCTTCTTTTCTCCATTCAATCTTCAATCCTAGCCATTTCTTTTCACTCAAAAGCTTGATTGATTTCTTCTTTTCTCCATTCAATCTTCAATCCTAGCCATTTCTTTGCACTCAAAAGCTTGAGGACGGACTTTGGGAGGTTGAGAAAGCTTCATTCACCATTAGATACGTGAAGCTTGAAGCTTGGTTTCAACTTTGAAGGCGGGTTATATAACTTAAAACCTTAAATGTTATTATTACATTCAATTCTTCATCATTTGTTGATCATTTTGTTCTTCTTGAAATTCCTTTGAATAATTGATGAAATTTCCATAAGAATGGAAGTAGATTTTGAAGGATCGAAGCTTGATGATGATGACATCATCATAAGCACATATCTTAATGAAAATCTTGGGAAAATGGTTTCACTCTTGAGACTAAACGATCTCAAGATCATTTGATGAGCAAACAGTCTCAGGACCGTTTGACACCAAATGGTCTCAAGACCGTTTGGGGTCAAATGACCTCAAGACCATTTGAGGCCAGGTCATGTCATGGTTGAATGGTGATTCAATGGTTTCAATTGGATTAGTTCCGATAATGTCAACAATTGATGGTTTCTTGATTTCAAAACCCTAATTGATGGTTTCTTGATTTCAAAACTCTAATTGATGGTTCAAACGGTTTCAACAAACCGTTTGGTTATGTTGACCATTTGGAAGAGTTGAATGTTTGGAGGTCTAAAAGGTTTCTAACCGTTTGAGGTGTTGATTCCAAACCGTTTGGTCATGTTGACCGTATGAAGGTGTTGACCGTATGGAGGTGTTGACTGTATGGAGGTGTTGACCGTATGGAGTAGTTGACCATTTGGGATTAAACGATCTCAAACCATTTGAGGTTCAATCTATCTCAATGTTGGATTGTCCATTCGGTTTCAAAATAATTGATGAGCATTTGGTTTCAAGACCGAATGGATGAAATCAGTCTCAAGATCGAATGGTTGATTTAGTTTCAAGACCGAATGGGTTGATTCGGTTTCAAGACCGAATGGGTTGATTTGAGTTACAAGATCGTTTAAGGTCAAGACTGTTTGAAGGTCAAGTGACTCCAAGACCGTTTGAAGGTCAACGAGGTCAAAACCGTTTGAAGGTTTCAAAGTGTTAAAACCATTTGAAGACCTAATAGGCTCAAAGTTATGAAAGACCAATTAATCCCTTGATTGTTAATAGCATATATCCAAGTTAAATCCAGTGGTTATACCTCTAAAGCACTTAGATGATTAGTACCTTTAGAGTGGTTAACCTTTGATGCTTATGGAAGAAATGACTTAATACACTATGCTAACCCTTCATTCAAATTGATTCAACCTAATCAAGATTGAAGTAATTAACATCCTAGAAAGGAGGAGAGAAAGGAACTCATACATGAGTGATAATCAAGTAGTGATTAATCTTCAACACTTTCAAAATGAAATATGTAATTAGGGTATGATCTAGGATGATGAGATCATAAAACTGTAATCGAGAAGGTTAATGAACCCTAACCCTAATTTAGGGCAATGCTAAGTGAAACCCTAATCTAGGGTGATGGTGTAACCCTAATTCAAGGTAATGATGTGTAAAACCCTAATACATGGTAAAGGTATAAGAAACCCTAATTTAGGATTATAGTACATGAAACCCTAATTTTGGGCAATGAGATGATTAACCATAGCCGTAATGATGGATAATGGGATGAGTATCCCTAATTGACATGAATTGGGAAACCCTAACCCTAATAAGGGAATAGTGGTGTTATCCTTATATTTCATAGTGCAGATATGTAATTGATATAGCTGTTGTCATGATTACTAACCATGCAGATATCATGAGATGATGAGCATAGCCAGGTATGAGCTATGATGATTTATTATTGAAATTGTTTTATGGGCCTTGTGAGCCATAACATGCCTTGTTGCCGAGTGAGAGTTTATAAGAGATATAATGGGCCTGGTGTGCCATGTGAGATGCTTCTATAACAAGTATCATATTTACCTTGGTCAAGATGACCTGAAGGTATTAGTTACCTAATAAGTGGTAACAAATGTTCTACGATGAACTGAGGGTTTGAATACCCATATTTCTTAATCATGATTATGAGTTGTTGAGAAATGAGAATGCACCTGATGAGGTAAGGGATGGAGATCCCAGTGTTTTATTAAAGATTGGAACAATACTTGATGAAGGTATTACACATTCTTTGTAGCAATTGTTAAAATAATTGATGTTTGAGAACTTGTTGGATGCTAAAATAATATGATAATACACTTAATTAATCAAGCGATATCATATAATGTATTTTCCCTGACCACATATCCATCAACATAAAAATTTGCTGAATGGTAACACGAGTTAATCTCAGAACGCATATTTTTGAATATGTGGGGGGTAATTGGGCAATTATATCCTCATGCCCCATAGGAATGGATGTTGGCTATATCCTATGTGTGGGATTGGTTATGGACCATACCCCAGTTTGAGTATAGCTACGGGCCATGACTCCATGATATGATACCAGGCATTGGCTACATGCCATAACGGTGAAGAGAGTATATGCTACGGGCTATAACTCTATAGCGAAGATGCCACTATACCCTGGCAAGCTAATTGCAGTTTGACATGTGATGTCTCTGCCATATAATCTCGTACCGACCTAGAAGGTTGAGGTCTTGGAGTCCGGCTCTTCCATTGACCTTGTGTGGTACCGATGCTTTATGTAATCGTGTTCGGTTGGAGAATGAATGATATACTTCATCTCTTCAGGGCATTAAGTATGATTGTAAAATGTAATCAGCCGTGTAGCATATTTTCTTAAGGTTGAAATATGGGAATCACTGGCTGATGTTATCTTGCTTAGTATAGCGGATAAATGTTATACATGTTCTTCATATTCCTCATTGGATAAGTGACATGCTGCTTTGTTAAGTTATAGCTGAAATGCCTTGAATAAGAATATTGTTCTAACATGTTTAGACATTAATTTGACTACTTTTGAATATATATGATTCCTCTGCTCATTTTTATTCTAAATAAACTACAATAATAATATTTCTGGCGGAGAGTTATATCTCTTGTTGGGGTAATTTCAAATTGTCTCACCCTCGTGGGATCCAACTTTTTAGGTAGACACAGAGGAAGAGGCAGAAACCCTATAGCAGGGGAAGAGTAGCAGCAGCAACAGCAGGGACAACATTGAATTTTCAGGTGGAGACACTAGTTGTCATGTCTTGTATATAGAATCCTATTTGTCATCTCTGTACTCTTAGGTCCTCAGAGTCAGTAGTTAGTTTAACAAATCGATCTGAGATTTTGGCTTGATGGCTCAAGGATTTTATGCTGCCTGTGTATAGTTTAAACATGGCAGTTGATGTTTGTAATCCTCGAGAAGGAATGGTACAAGATATATACTTGTGAACCAGAATGTAATTAAATTAATTTGGTTCTTTTTGAAAGAGTTTTCTAGTCTATGGATCTCTTTCTAAATGGTTTTAATTTTTAGTGATTTTCAGTAATTCTGCTGCTAACGGACGCTTCCGCTTAAGTAAATCATGTTTTTGTGATTTGTATGCCACAAATTAGTGGTATCAGAGCTCTAGGTTCACTGAGTCTATAGAGACATAGGATTAAGGTTGTTGAGTCTGTTCCAGTGTCTTCCATTTTATCTGATAGTGACTTCTACTCATATAGGAGGAGAAGAAGAACTTGAAGATGTCTGGATCACACGAAGAACACATTACTGAGAGCAGTGTTGTTGCACCAGGAGGAGGTGCAAGAGACCAGACTAGGAACCTGTACCTGAACAACCCCAGTTTGGCCCAGCCATGATAGAGAATCCAGCTTTCAATGCTCTGTTTGGGAAGTTCATGGCAGTTATGACACACATGACAGATAGGATGCCACCACCTGCACCGAGGACACCAGCCCATAATGAGGGACAGGGAGCTGGTAAAACTTTTGAGAGGCTTCACTAGGTAGGAGCCACATAGTATGCTAGTACAGTTGACCTAGTAGATGCATATTTATGGTTGACTGAACTGGAGAAGGCTTTCAGAATCCTCAATATTCCTAAAGCCGAAAAGGTGAGGCATGTAGTATACCTATTGAAAGGGAGTGCTAGTCACTGGTGGACAATTGAAGAAGGCAAAAGGCCAGGTGTCGAAGTCGGATGGGAAGAATTCTGATGAGAATTTGTCATTAGATACTTCCCTTAGACTTACCTAGATGAAAAGATATCTCAGTTTGAAAGGATAAGGAAAGGACCGATGAACATTAGTGAGTATGAGGCTAAGTTCATGGAGCTTTTGTGGTTCTATACACATATGACAACTACGAATGAGGAAAGAATTCAGCATTTTGAGAAGGGGTTGAACGTTGAATTAACCACTCATGTGTCTGCTTTGAAGAACAGGGAGAGGTTTGCCATGTTTGTGGAGTCCGTGAGACAGATAGAAAGGTCGGTGATCGAGAAGTGACAGACCAGTGGTAAGAAGGTGTACACTCAGTTCCAAGGACATAGGTTCGAGAGCTTTAAGAAGCTGAGGTTTTCTGCACCGACAACACCATCAAGATTCAATACCCAGACACAATGGACATCAAGTAGGGGTAGGGGCCATAGTTTTGTTCCAAATAGAGCCCCCAATACAGCATCAACATCTGTGACTGGACCTCATAGACGCTATCCTGAGACCAGGATCTGTCATCAGTGCAGACAAGTGGGACATCTGGCAAGGGATTGTCCAGTTGGGAACACGATGGTGACTCAACCCTAAAGGCACAGTCAACAAGGCTCTCAGAGGAGGCAGTTTTCAAGTGGCACTCGAGGACGTGGGCAAGCTTCCCAAGCTGGTTCGTTGGCACCCAACAACCGAGCACTGAGTCAACAACAAGCAACGACTAGATTCTATGCGATGAATCAACCCGAAGCAGTAGTCAACCCTTGAGTTGTGACAGGTCAGATGAGACTATTTCATTCTGATATGTCTTCATCCTGCTTCATATCTATTTTAATTGATCCGGGTGCTACACATTCCTTTGTCACTCGAAGAGTGATTCATGACTGCAACATGACTGTCAGTCATAGAGAAGATAGTCTGTTATTAGAAACCCTTTTGATGGGATCTGCAGTGTTGCGGGAGGTGTGTTCTCCCTGCATTCTTTCCTTTTCTGAACGTCACATTCAGGTGGATCTTATACCACTTGAGATGCACGTGTTCGATATAATCCTTGGGATGGATACCCTAGAAAGATATAAGGTTGTACTGGACTGTGATTCCAAGCAAGTTGTGTTCACTGATGATGGTGACACATGGATCTTTCAAGGAGATAGAAAGATTCTTCCAACTTGTCTTGTGTCAGCTATGGTAGTTGAGAAGCTGATGAGATAAGGATGCTTTGCATTCTTGGCACATGTGGTAGACACCACAATGGAGAGCTCTAATCTCTCTAAAGTTCTGATAGTTAGGGAGTTTGAAGATGTGTTCCTTGAGGAACTTCCAGGTGTACCTCCACCCTGAGAGATTGATTTTGAGATTAATCTAATCCCGGGCACACAACCAATAGCACAAACACCGTATAGAATGGTTCCTACTGAGATGGCAGAGCTCAAGAAATAGCTACAGGAGTCACTTGAGAAAGGTTTTATCCAACCGAGTACTTCACCATGGGGTGCTCTGGTTCTCTTTGTTAAGAAGAAGGACAGATCGATGCGGTTATGCATTGATTACAAACAATTGAATAAAGTAACCATAAAGAACAAGTATCCTCTGCCAAGGATCGATGATCTGTTTGATCAGTTGCGTGGTGAAACTATCTTCTCTAAGATAGATCTGAGGTGGGGATATCATCAGTTGCATATTAAGGAGAGTGACATACCTAAGTCTGCTTTTAGTACAAGGTATGGTCACTATGAGTTCATAGTTATGTCATTTGGAGTAACTAATGCACCAACTGCATTCATGGAACTCATGAATAGAATCTTTCGACCTTTTCTTGATCAGTTCATAGTAGTCTTCATAGATGACATCTTGGTATATAGTAGAGATGCTCAACAACATGAGCATCACCTCCCTAAGGCTTTAACTTTGCTAAGAGAGCATAAATTGTATGCTAAGTTAAGCAAATGTGAGTTCTGGTTACCAGAAGTTTCTTTTCCAAGACACATAATATCTGCCTCAGGTATCCGTGTTGATCCTAAGAAGGTAGAATCTGTCCTGCAATGGGAACAGCCAAAGACACCGATAGAGATACACCGTTTCCTAGGATTGGCAGGATATTATAGGAGGTTTATTAAGAACTTCAATTCTATAGCTTTACCCCTAACCAAGTTGACCAGGAAGGAGGTTCCTTTTATCTAGAATGACAAGTGTCAACATTCTTTCCAGCTGTTGAAAGAAAGGTTAACAAGTGCACCTGTGTTGGTGTTACCTGAGCAAGGGAAGGGGTATATAGTTTTCTATGATGCATCTAAGAATGGTCTAGAATGTGTGTTGATGCAGGATAATCAAGTGATTTCTTTTGCCTTTCGACAGCTTAAGAAACATGAAGACAATTATCCAACACATGATCTAGAACTAGCTGCTGTGGTCCATGCTTTGAAGATCTAGAGACATTATCTCTATGGAGAAACATTCCAGATTTTCACAGACCATAAGAATCTAAAATATATCTTCTCACAACATGAGCTGAACATGAGACAACGCCGCTGGATGGAGTTAATCAAGGACTACGATTGTACAATTGATTATCATCCAGGAAAGGCTAATGTTGTGGCTGATGCACTAAGTAGAAAATCATCATCACCAACCCTAGATAAAGCACAGTTGAACTCCTTAGTGTGCTTTAAAAGAGAGATTCTCATCTCCTTGAGGCAAAAGAATGTACAACTTAAAGTATCATTGTTAGTCGGGCTGTTAGCTGAGATGCACATAAAACCTACTCTGAGACAACATATTAAAGAAGCACAACAAGTTGATACTGTGGTTTAGCAGAGCAGGTCAGACTATGGTAGTGAGAAACGGGATGGCTTTCATGAGTCAGAGGATTAGGTAGTCTGTTACCATGGTAGGATGGTAGTACCTGATGCCAATGATTTAAGGAAGTTAGTTTTAGAGGAAGCTCATTCTTCGATGTATGCAATGCATCCAGGAAGCACCAAAATGTATCGTAACTTGAAGGATATGTATTGGTGGCCAGGATTGAAGAAAGATGTTGCTGAGTTTGTTATGCGGTGTCTGGTGTGTCAGTAGGTTAAAGCTTAACATATGAAGCCCATAGGAACAATGCAACCTTTGCCTATACCATAGTGGAAATGGGATCATGTGACCATGGACTTTGTGGTTGGTTTTCCTAGAACAACTAAAAGCCATGATTCCATTTGGGTGATTATTGATAGGTTGACTAAAACAACACATTTCCTTCCTGTCAAAACAACCTACACTGCTGAGAAGCTTGCACAGATATATATAGATGAGATAGTGCGGTTGCACGAAGTTCCATCTACTATTGTTTCTGATAGAGGTCCCCAGTTCACGAGTCATTTTTGGGAACGACTACATAAAGCTTTGGGTACACAGTTAAGGTTTAGTACTTCCTTTCACCCACAGACAGATGGACAATCTGAGAGGACCATACAAACCTTGGAAGATTTGCTTAGGGCATGTGTCCTCCAGTTTGTAGGAAGTTGGGATCTACACTTGAGCTTGATAGAATTTGCTTATAATAATAGCTATCAGCACAATATTGATATGGCACCATATGAAGCATTATATGGTAGATGTTGTAGATCTTCTTTATGTTGGTACGAAACAGGAGAATATCAACTTTTGGGTCCTGAGTTTGTGCAACAAACAACTGAGAAGATTAAAGTAATACAACAACAATTAAAGACTGCACAGGATAGACAAAAATCATACGCCGACAAACGGAGAAGACCTTTAGAATTTCAAGTTGGAGATAGAGTATATCTCAAGGTCTCACCTTGGAAAGGTTTCTTAGATTTGGAAAGAAGGGAAAGTTAGTTCCTAGACTTATGGGGCCTTATCCAATCATTGAACGGATTGGAAAGGTAGCCTATAAGCTAGAGTTGCCACCTGAGCTGCATAAGTTGCATCCAGTGTTCCATATCTCCATGCTGAGAAAGTGTCATCCTGACACAGAGTTAGTTTTGCAACCTATGGAGGTAGAATTAAATGATGATATATCATATGTTGAAAGACCTATGATGATCCTTGATAAAAGAATTAAAAAGCTAAAAAAGAAAGATATGTCTTGTGAAAGTTCTCTGGCATCACTGTGGCATTGAAGAAGCTATGTGGGAGTTAGAGGAAGAGATGAGGAGGAAGTACCCTTCTCTTTTCTCTTGATGATTTCGGGGATGAAATCCCTATTAGGGGTGGATAATTTGTAACATCCCTGACCTGGGTTATGCTTTAACCCTAGATGTTTTGTTTAATAAAGTTAATTATGTGCTTGCTCTTATATTTTGAAAAGTAATTAAGGTTCAATAGGAACTTATGTTTCAATTTTAGTCCTTTTTGAATGATGTTGAAAATAATGTTTTGACTATTTTAGACTAATGTACAAATTACCCAAATTGAGGGGTTAACTTGCAAATGTTACATGATAAAATGTTCCTCAAGTGTTGAAGCATCATAAGAATGAGAATGATGTAGAGGTATGGCTTGTGGTATCCTGAGCACCAAGAAAGAGCTTGTTAAGTAATATTTGTGCATTAAAACCTAGTTTTGGTGTAATGTGCAATTTACCCAAAACCTAGGGTTCAATATGCAAAATACCACTTCTAGAGAGTCCCTAATATTTCTTGGTATCAATTAGAGACAAGAAAATCAGAGGAGCATCTCATTTGAATCTCTTTGGAGGAGAGAGAATCTTAATATTAAAATAATCAAGATTTAAGCATAATTAAAACCCTAATTCAATTTAATGCAAAAATAAATATATTAATTGAAGTACCTTTCAACCAAAAATGGGATGGTTGAATTTGTATAAGTGTGGATGTCCTTGTGCCTTGCAAAGGACACGAAATATCTAAAGTTATTGGAGAGCCCACTCACATTAGTTAACTAAAAAGTAATATCCACTAACATTGGATATTATTATTATAATGGTTAAGGTGCTTAATTGCTTTTCCTTTAGTTCATGGATAATGAAGAGGAATTCGGAGGTGGAGTTGATAGCTTCGTATGCAAGGAAGTGAGGGGGTTAAGTAGCACCAATTTGGGGAGTTGAAGGATTACTATAAGACTTTCTCTCTCTTGAAATTCCCTTATATATACCTCATTTTCCACCCACATATGGACTCTTTTTCAGATTTTCTTTTTCTCCTTGCTTTGGCCGAGCACAAGGGGTCTTAGTAGAAACAGGAGGACGAACTCCAACCTGTAGGTAAGCTACTTAATCATCTTCAACCTTGATTTTATGGTGGAAATCGAAAATCAATGATTGATTTCTTCTTTTCTCCATTCAATCTTCAATCCTAGCCATTTCTTTTCACTCAAAAGCTTGAGGACGGACCTTGGATTCATTCACCATTAGAGACGTGAAGCTTTAAGCTTGGTTTCAACTTTGAAGGCGGGTTATATAACTTAAAACCTTAAATGTTATTATTACATTCAATTCTTCATCACTTGTTGATAATTTTGTTCTTCTTGAAATTCCTTTGAATAATTGATGAAATTTCCATAAGAATGGCAGTACATTTTGAAGGATCAAAGCTTGATGATGATGACATCATAATAAGCACATACCTCAATGAATATCTTGGGCAAACAGTTTCACTCTTGAGACTAAATGATCTCAAGATCGTTTGGTGAGCAAACGGACTCAAGACCGTTTGACACCAAACAGTCTCAAGACCATTTGGGGTCAAACGACCTCAAGACTGTTTGAGGTCAGGTCATGTCATGGTTGAATGGTGATTCAATGGTTTCAATTGGATTAGTTCCAATAATGTCAACAATTGATGGTTTCTTGATTTCAAAACCCTAATTGATGGTTTCTTGATTTCAAAACTCTAATTGATGGTTCAAACAGTTTCATCAAACCGTTTGGTTATGTTGACTATTTGGAAGAGTTGACCATTTGGAGGTCCAAATGGTTTCAAACCGTTTGAGGTGTTGATTCCAAACCGTTTGGTCATGTTGACCGTATGAAGGTGTTGACCGTATGAAGGTGTTGACCTATGTAGGTGTTGACCATATGGAGGTGTTGATCGTATGGAGGTGTTGAACATTTGGGATTAAATGATCTCAAACCATTTGAGGTTCAATCAAACACAATGTTGGATTGTCCATTCGGTTTCAAAACAATTGATGAGCATTCAGTTTTAAGACCGAATGGATGAAATCAGTCTCAAGATCTAATGGTTGATTCGGTTTCAAGACCGAATGGGTTGATTCAGTTTTAAGACCGAATGGGTTGATTTGAGTTACAAGGCCGTTTAAGGTCAAACGGTCTTCAAGACCGTTTCAAGGTCAAGTGACTCCAAGACCGTTTGAAGGTCAAGGTGGTCAAAACTGTTTGAAGGTTTCAAAGTGTTAAAACCATTTGAAGACCTAATAGGCTCAAAGTTATGAAAGACCAAATAATCCCTTGATTATTAATAGCATATATCCAAGTTAAATACAGTGGTTATACCTCTAAAGCACTTAGATGATTAGTACCTTTAGAGTGGTTAACCTTTGATGCTTATGGAAGCAATGACTTAATACACTATGCTAACCCTTCATTCAAATTGATTCAACCTAATCAAGATTGAAGTAATTGACATCCTAGAAAGGAGGAGAGAGAGGAACTCATACATGAGTGATAATCATGTAGTGATTAATCTTCAACACTTTCAAAATGAAATATGTAATTTGGGTATGATCCAGGATGATGAGATCATAAAACCGTAATCGAGAAGGTTAATGAACCCTAACCCTAATTTAGGGCAATTCTAAGTGAAACCATAATCTAGGGTGATGGTGTAACCCTAATTTAGGGTAATGATGTGTAAAACCCTAATACAAGGTAAAGCTATAAGAAACCCTAATTTAGGATTATAGTACATGAAACCCTAATTTTGGGCAATGAGATGATTAACCATAGCCCTAATGATGGATAATGGGATGAGTATCCCTAATTGACATGAATTGGGAATCCCTAACCCTAATAAGGGAATAGTGCTGTTATCCTTGCATTGCATAGTGCAGATATGTAATTGATATAGTTGTTTTCATGATTACTAACCTTGCAAGTATCATGAGATGATGAGCATAGCCAGGTATGAACCATGATGATTTATTATTGAAATTGTTTTATGGGCCTTGTGATCCATAACATGCCTTGTTGCTGAGTGAGAGGTAACAAGAGATATAATGGGCCTGGTGTGCCATGTGAGATGCTTATGTAACAAGTATCATACTTACCTTAGTCAAGATGACGTGAAGGTATTAGTTACCTAATAAATGGTAACAAGTGTTCTACGATGAACTAAGGGTTTGAATACCCATATTTCTTAATCATGATGATGAGTTGTTGAGAAATGAGAATGCACCTGATGAGGTAAGGGATTGAGATCCCAATGTTTTATTAAAGATTGGAACAATACTTGATGAAGGTATTACACATCCTTTGTAGCAATTGTTAAAATAATTGATGTTTGAGAACTTATTGGATGCTAAAAGAATATGGTAATACACTTAATAAACCAAGTGATATCATATAATGTAGTTTCCCTGACTAGAGATCCATCATCGTCAGAATTTGCTGAATGGTGAAATGAGTTAATCTCAGAGCACATATTTTTGAATATGTGGGGTAATTGGGCAATTATATCCTCATGCCCCATAGGAATGGCTGTGGGCTATATCCTATGTGCGGGATTGGTTACAAACCATACCCCCGTTTGAGTATGGCTATAGGCCATGACTCCATGATATGATACCAGGCATTGGCTACGGGCCATAACCCTGAAGAGAGTATATGCTACAGGCTATAACTCTATTGCAAAGATGCCACTATACCCTGGCAAGCTAATTGGAGTTTGACACGTGATGTATCTGCCATATAATCCCGTACTGACCGAGAAGGTTGAGGTCTTGGAGTCCGACTCTTCCATTGACCTTGTGTGGTAATGATGCTTTATGTAATCGTGGTCGGTTGGAGCATGAATGGTATACTTCATCTCTTCAGGGTATTAAGTATGATTGTAAAATGTACTCAGCCGTGTAGCATATTTGCTTAAGGTTGAAATACGAGAATCGCTGCCTGATGTTATCTTGCTTAGTATAGAGGATAAATGTTATACATGTTCTTCATATTCCTCATTGGATAAGTGACATGCTGCTTTGTTAAGTTATAGCTGAAATGCCTTGAATAAGAATATTGTTCTAACATGTTTAGACATTAATTTGACTGTTGTGGAATATATATGATTCCTCTGCTCAGTTTTATTCTAAATAAACTGCAATAATAATATTTCTGGCGAAGAGTTATATCTATCGCTGGGGAAATTTCAAATTGTCTCACCCCATGGGATCCAACTTTTTAGGTAGACACGGAGGAAGAGGCAGAAACCCTACAGTAGGGGAAGAACAGCAGCAGCAGTAGGGACAACAATGAATTTTCAGGTGGAGACACTGGTTGTCATGTCTTGTATATAGAATCCTATGTGTCGTCTCTGTACTCTTAGGTCCTCGGAGTCAGTAGTTAGTTTAATAAATCGATCTAAGATTTTGGCTTGATGCCTCCAGGCTTTTATGCTGCCTGTGTATAGTTTAAACAAGGCAGTTGATGTTTGTAATCCTCGAGAAGGAATCATACAAGATATGTTCTTGTGAACCAGAATGTAATTAAATTACTTTGGTTCTTTTTGAAAGAGTTTTCCAGTCTATGGATCTCTTTGTAAATGGTTTTTGTTTTTAGTGATTTTCAGTAATTCTGCTACTAACGAACGCTTCCTCTTAAGTAAATTGTGTTTTTGTGATTTGTATGCCACAAGATCCCTCCATCTAAAAAGGTAACCTGGATGGAACAAATCAAGACCCTATGAATTGACCTAACAAAACCAGCCAGAGTAGCAGTATGGAAACAAGGTTGGAAAACTGACACTGGAGTAGCTACGAAAACATGCCAGAAATAGAACCTGAATGGCCTCTAGTGGTAAAAGATAAAGACAAACAACATGTAGCGGGGCAACTAGAGGAAGGCAAAGTCGAAGATGATCTGCCTAAAGAGAAACCAGATGGGCTGACTGGAGAGATAATACCTACCTTCAAGGAGTTAGACAGGTGGAGAGGCGTAAGCCTATCTGCATAATCCCTAACCATGATAATGAAGTCCTTGAAAGAAGATGACACGCCAGAAGAAGTTATATTTGAACGGGACATGATATGTGTGCTAAAGGATGACCTCTGTGATATGTTGAAAATAGGAGGGTACCTATCAATCAACACGATGTCATCCTACCAAGCTCTGATAGGCGACACCATGCCAAATGCATATATGACATACTTCTTGCTGGTGGATGACTATCTGAAGGATAAGAGATCAGGTGAAAAAGAATGCCTAAAATAATGCTTAGCGACGTCCCTCCCAGACTACATCTTTTTGCCTATTCTTCACGATAATCATTGGACTTTGCTAGTAGTCAATGTTATCAAAAGGACTGTAGTGTTATAGAACAGCTTAGATGCAACCTTCACCCTAAACAAAAAGACAAACATGACTACTGCAAATACACCAATCGAAGAAAAGGCTGCCACATGCGCTGAAGTGATTGTTGAGATGTTGAAAAGCCACAAAAAGGGTACAAGCAAACAATAGGCAAATACTTCAAGAAAACATAGTTCTACCACAGAAGCCCTCAACATGTTCCTCTATCAAATGACTATGGATTCTTTTGTTTAGCCTGGATGATGGACCTAGCTAATCTAGATACAAAAGTGGAGGGCATGCAATACAAATAGTATCATCTGCTGCGACGAGTATACACAAGCATGCTCTTCGAGTATAAGTGGGCCTCCAACACCAACAAACCAGAATAAAGAAAGCTCGTTTATATGTATCACTCAAATTTTGACACCCCAAGTTGGGGTGAAGGATAAGTTTGGGGGAGAAGTCATAAACAGGATAGAGAGGTACAATTTTGCCACCATTTTACCTTTCAATTTTTTTCAAAAACTTTACTGGTACATATTTTAGCTCTAGACAAATTGCTCTTGCTTTTAGCTCAAAGAAATATGACTATAAGCCACAGTGTTTTGTAGCTACCTTAGAAATGTGTCTTTTTTCTTGCTAAAGGCTGTAATGCTATCGTCTCATTGAGAGAAAAATACGAGCAACTAATGCATATAAAAGTAAAATGAGAAGCATAACAATACAACTTCATGTCATTCTTGCAATAAGACATTGTGTGTGTAATAACCTTAAGCTTATGAAACCCTTGAAAACTAGAGAACTTCACAAAGCCATACTCCTGACCAACCACCCTAACCTAATGACTCCAACCAAAAAATCCTCACCTCAGTCGAGAAGGAAACATCTACCTCTTTTGAGTCTATCTAACCCCACTTTGGGACTAAAAGAGGCTTGGCCACCCAGAAGACCGCTTAAATCCCACTACCCAAGACAGAGAGGAGATATAAAAAGCCAAATAAAATAACAATGAGAGTTGTGCCCAAAAGATTCCAAAACTTTCCAAATGGCTGGTGTATTGCTGCACTCATGAATGCATATATATCATTCCCATAAGTGGAAGCTCGAAGCTACACTTAACCACATCCAATCCTGAATGAAACTCACACAACCACCTTACTCTAAGTCCAAAGCTCGAAGGGAAACACTGTCCCTATGATAGTTGTGGGTGAGGAAATTTAGGAGAGGAAGAAAACACTTAAAGCCTAAAACTTACCCAAACACATTAGCATAGGACCAATAGAAAATAAAGAAAGAGTGTGAAAGCGACCCCTTAGGGAGATGTTGTATTTGTACGACTGGTAACTTAACGCAGGAAGGGGTGATACGTTGAGAAGGACATACCTTTTCTACCAAAGGCAATGGCAAGAAGTTGAATTTGTGCGACTCTGGTTGTAAAGGTGGAGGAATGAGACTTTAGGGTTGAGAAAACATGCCACAATAGTCTTGATGCAAGAATGAGATAATTTAATAGTGTTAAGTTTTGTAAAGATTTTTTCAAACAAATTTGCTCATTCTCTCTATGTTTTCGAGCCTACACTTAGCCTAAGGACATGCTTGATTTAAAGTTTGGGGGAGTTGATAACACCTCATTTTATACACTTTTCGCATATATTTTATACCTCCCCTAGCATACCTTTTATATATTTCCCACTTATTTTAGTACTTTATGCCAAGTATCTCACCTACCCACTTTTCCCTTATTTGCAGGGTCACATCGAGCCAAGGCCATGGTCGACACCTCGACTGCGGCCCATTCGACCATTAGAGCCACCCCACTGTCATCAAGGCCTCCCAGAATTGCCTCGACCCCTCACACCCACAACCTTCACATCCACGGTGCCTCATGGTCCACACACCCGCGGCATGAAGCCATGACCGAGCTTTATACTAGGGTCTGACCTAAGCGTGCGACAATTAGGCTGCGACTGAGAAGGTGGATTAAGCAAGTTGTGACCAAGGATAAAATGGCAATGAAGCCTTGATTGAGGTCAGGCCTTGACCAAGACCAAACCTCGACCGTGGTCGAGGAGTTAAGTCGGTGGAGCACGCCTATAAATAGGCTACCTATACATATTGTCAAATCATCAGATATGAAAAGGACAATGAAATGCTGCCATTTTCCAGACTATTCCCATCCATCCAATCAGTCTTAGATCTCCAAAGGCAGAAGATGAGGAGAGAGAAGAATGAAGGTTCCATCTTCTTTGAGAGAAGGTGTGGCGACACATCCCACTATCACACAAACAACGAGGTGCCACACGAAAACGTGTGGTAAACACCATAAGCCACCTATTACCAAAAATACAGGTTAATTAAAACTGATTTCAGAAAATGGATAAACCAAGAAACTATTACATCTAGATCCTCATCCTGCAAGAAGACAGATTATATAAGCATTTACAAGCCTTGATATGTGTCCACAACATATAAGATCAGCTATCCTGTCAACACATGAGTTCATCACCCATTTATACACACACAACGTGCCACATCCGGCCAGCAGTAGGATATACAAAGCTTCATCAGCTACATATCGTAAAACAACGTCAAAACACCTCCGAGGACCTGAGAGTACAGGGATGACTCTAGGACTCTACTACAAAATAACCAAAACAACAACGTATCCATCTCTTGCCTTCTACTGCTCTTCTTGCTGCTCGGCCACAACCTCGCGACCACCATCACGTCTAGCGCGATCACCTAAAAAGGTTGTAAACCAACGGGGTGAGACACAGATTCCCAACGAGAAACATAACTCCCCACCGAAACTATAAAACTCCAAGGGAGGCTTAAGCAGGTAAAAAGAAATATAACTAGCATAAGCAGATTATATGAGCAACATACTGAGCAAGATTGTTATTACCATCAAGCTTACCAAGATATCCAGGAGGCATATAACCAAGTATTCTTTATGGAACATGATTGACAAGATAAGATTTATAAGAACTTACCACAAGATATAAGGATCGTACGCACAACTGCATAGTTCAACTAGATCAGCTATATAAGCAAGGCCTCAAACAATGTTTCGTATTTTTCTTTAAGCAAGATATACTTATTCGGCTGGATTACATTTTATTATGCCCTGAGGAAGTGAGATGTACCGCTCAAATCCAACCTTCGGTTGCAAAACCCAAGCCAGTTCCATAAAAGGTCGATGGAAGAGCTAGACATCACGACCTCCCCACCTCATGGTCAGTGCACGAGTATAACACAAGTAGGACCGCAGTCTCATGCTTAAATGGCCTCAGCCACAGGGTCTGGCTACCCTCTGCCTAGCCCACCTTGGTATAGGTATTGGTGCTAGTGAAACCGAGCCACGGGCATAATCACCGTGCTCTGAGCCATGAATGCATTCAAGCTCTCTCTCTCTATCAACACATCCTGAGCCATGGGCCTGTTCACCATGCTCCAACATGTCGAGCTATGGGCCTAAAACCACGCTCTGGAGTCTACAACTAAAGTTGCACTCTAACCTCCTCATTTTCAGCTGGGAGAGACCACACATATTCAATAATATGCGCTTCCAGGTTAACCCGCAGGAGAACCTATTTCACCATCACCAACTATTGATGATGATGGATCTATGGCCAGGGCAAACTACGTAATATGTTCCACTGTAATTAGTTAGTATATTTTAAGTGGATTGTTGAGGCAGCCAGGTTGTAACACATACATAACATTAAGTTACATTATTACTACCACCATCACATTATCCCGGGATCTCAATCCCTTATCACAGGAAACCACTGCCTCTTAAGGCATTCTCATCATTTTACATCATCACTTGGGATATCAATCCCTGATCCAATCATCAGAGGATAACATCTCAACTAGGCACTTAGCCTTTATCAGGTCCTCAGACCTAATCACATCATACTTGGTGATGTATGTTATATCATCAACAAGAGTGATCATCATAATGCAATGTTATTCAAACACTTATACCTCATAGCCCTTACTTGGCTATGAATTCATCTGATACACCTACATGGTTAGTATGCACATCAAAAGAGATAACTTAAAATCACCAGACATAACTCTTATGTTTATCATATTATTAGGGTTTGTAGATGCACATGTCATGATCATAATCGTATGAAGCATATATTGTTTCAGTTATACTATTACTCTCAAATCATGGGCATCCATCTATGCTTTTTACTTTATAAATAGGAGCAAGAATATTGACATCATCTTTAAACATCCAACATAGCATAGGTTCGCAAACTAACTTTCATTGTTCATTATCAACAAGGATGCGATCTCACGATGAAGGACTACTAGGTAGGATGCCTGCTACCCTCACTAGAAGTGTGATGGGTAGGGAAACCCACACTACAGGTGGTGTCGGGCAGGGTAACACCCCTCACTAGAGGCCTATCGGCCACGCACTTGTCCACACATATCGGTCAACGATGGGGTGCATCCATGCACAAGGGATATTGTGCAAGCAGATCTGATGGAGTAAGTCATGAAATTGATCTAGGAGTTGTGTATCGTGCAGCTCATACCATGCAACCAAGGAGCAAAGGTGCATCGGGCAACACAACTAGCTCTACGGCCAAGACCCTATCGTCCAACTAGGGTTAGGGTTTGTGATGGGCAACAACTACCTAATCATCCAAGCATCAACGCACAGCGCTGTGTCAGGCGACACCATAGCAACGCGCAATGCCCCGAGACAGGAAACATAGGGTCGGGCAACACCCACATCAATGTGTCAGCAGAGAACACTCCTATCGGCTAAGGACATAACGCCCAACCAACACCATATTGGGCAAAGGATAACACCAACTAGGGTAAAGGGGTCATCTCGGTCAAGGCATCTTGCCCAAGCTTGCCAACAAGATCAAGAGGACCATAAAAGCACAAAGCCAACTGAACACAACAGAACCGTAATGGCTAGGCCAAGACCTAAGACAAAGAGGTGTCAGGTAACATCTCATCAAGGGTGTAATGTGCAAGGCACCAAGCCCATCCCGACAAGGTCATCTTCAACCTCAAGCACAAGGACACCAAACTCTAATTGATCAAGAAGATCGGCTCACCTCTGAACAACCAAGAGAGAGGGGTTTTGCACAACCTCTATCACACAAGGATCCACCCCAACATAGGTCATCATATAATCAAAATCTCACCTCTCAAACCCATGGTGAGAGGAGGGTGTTGCCCAAGAAACTAGAATGTAGACTCACCTCTCAACTAAAATGAGAGAGGGGTATTGCCTACATCACTAGAGCTTAAACTCACTTCGCTAGACCAAGGAGAGATAAGGGGTATTTCTCAACAAGGAAAACCTAAACCATGGTTCGGCCAACTAGGTACGAAGGTACAAAGCATCAACCATAACAACAAGATCACTATATCCACAAGACTAAAGGTGCAAACTAAACAAGAAACATATCTAGCAACATACATGGCCGATCATGATCATATGAAAACATGCAACATAAAAGAAGGTAGTATGGTTAGGGTTAGGGGTTATGTAACCCGCCTTAAACAAGATCCAAGCTCCTAGCACCTAGCTTCCAAGCTCAAGAACCACCACAAGAAGAAGAAAAAGCCACTCTATGGTTCGGCCACCACTAGAGGAAGAAGAAGACTCCAAGGAGAAGGAGGAGGATCAACCACGAATCTTGCAAAGGAGAGGTGTCGTGCACCAAGGAAGGGGGAAAACTAAGGAACTAAAGGGATCCTTAGCAAGAGAAAGGGGATACATATATAGAAGAGGATGGAGGAGAAACAAAGTTAAAACAAGGCAATGTGTTGCCCACCTAGGGACACTTGTCCATGGGCAACAACACCCTCTCATCTCGCCCCAAACACATGTCCAAGGCAATTTCCACATGCAAGCATCAAGCACCAAGTGTCCACTAGAGTGGTGACACAAATGAAGCTAGGAGTCAAAGGTGGTCCATGGCTGATACACCCACTCCTTGCCCGATACAGCCTCATGGGAGACACACCCATGGCCGACACAACCATGGCCAACACACCTATGGCCGACACAAGGTCAAACAAGGCAAAACAAGGATTAAGCAAGGCATAACAAGGCCCCAACAAGGCTCACCCAAGGCCAAGGCAACCCAAGCAACGAGCCCAACCCTTCCTCTCAAAACACTAGAGGAAGCAAGGAGAGAGAGAGAAACACCTCTAAAGGTGACCAACTTGCTCATCAACCCTAGACTTGGGTTATTTGCAAGTAGCACCTCCAACACTCAACAAAGCAGAAACAAACCCTAATCACCACTAAAGGTGATTAGCAAGCAACTAAACACCAGGGTTAGGCAAAGCAAATAGGATAAGCCCAAAATGGGGGTCAGGGTCCTTACAGAAGGAGACCATCCATGCCATCAACCTCCTGGATCTGCATCTGAAGAAGTATTGTGTTGTATCACATTCTTCTCTCTCTATCTAGGTCTATCACTTCCATCTTGCTGTACTTCCCTCATCGCTTCATGGAACTTGATGTATCTATCATTTTGTAACGCCGTTATGCTGCCCGTAAATATGTGTGTCTAAACACTTTACTTAAGTTGGGAGTAGCCACTAAAGCTCTCCCAACATGTATATTGTCCCTCCTTTTTGAATATATATATATATATGTATATATATATATATATATATATATATATATATATATATATATATATACTCTTTTCAAGATTATCTCCCTGCACTATTTTTAATGCTTCACTTGTATGCTTAGCTACCATCTTTTTATGTTTGATCATTGGTACCTCAAAAGAGTAGTATCACTAATATCTTTTGTTATGGAGTAGTATGAATGCATGAAAATGTTGGAATGCTAAAGCTTATGATCATATGTTCTTCCTAGTAGTTTTTGGACAGTCATCTCGAGAGAGAGGTTGTCCCTTGACTTAGATATATCCTCACTCAAGAAAGAGGGGAATGGACATCTATATGATTTCTTGTAGTCTCGATAGGAGTATATAAGAGGGAGAGATGATGCTTGCATGTTGGTGAGAAGTCTTAGTAGGTGAAACCCAATCCAATTTTCCCTTCCATATCTTTGTTTCCATCTTACTTTCTTATGCTTTTTTCACATTTTCTTTGCTTTATTTCATTTACTTTGGTTTGAGTACTATCATTCCTTTGGGAACACCTTCTAAACCATCTATTATCTAGAGTATATGAGTGTGAGACCCTGTGCTTAACACCTGCTAACCTTGTCCATGTGATTTGACCCTGATTACTACATCAAACCCTGTATAATAATTGTCAGTGCTTAAGTGTAAGGTTACTATCTTAAGAGTGTTTTTGGATGCATGATTTATGCCTGTCAATGGGTATTTATTGATGAAACAAATTTTTAGCTGATTCATGCATGTTTTGACTAGAGTTGCCCCATCCTCTCATCTTGTCCCTCTTATGATCTATGCATCATAATGGAGAAGGGGGTCAAAGTGCATTTTTATTCTCTCTCATTCTTCACTCCCACACTACTAGTAGAGAGTCTAGTGCCATATCACCTAGTCAAAAGGGTGAAAATAAAGTATACACTAGTGTATCTACCAAAAACATTGATGCATCATATGTCAAGGGTTTCACTTCCCATGATGTACATAATTTCCTAATAATGCAATATCCCATACCATCAAATTATAAGGAATGAATGATACCTTAAGACGTACTATACAACAAGCACCAATCTAAACCTAGTTCTCAGACATCTAGGTGCTAACCTAGAGGCTACGTCAAATCTAGTCTCTAAAATATGACTAGTATAACCCTAAGATTCCAATGTCCATTTTTTTGTTTAGTTTGAATTGCATAAAGAGAAAATATCAAACTTTGCTATTATGCATGCTCTAAGGTATAGAAAATATGCTTAAAATACATGTTCTCTTTTGTTAATCAACATCTATGTTCAAGTATGCTTTTTTCACATTTATTACTGCCAAGTTCTAGTTTTATATTATTTCCATGTTTTAGTAATGAGAGGTACATGAATCATGTAGCGTACTCAACACAATATATTTTAGTATATTGTGACGATGTGTACTACTTGTTATATCTTCATTAGGTGATGAGGACATATGATCTGGAAGACCGTGATAGTTGGAAATTGTTTTAGTGAGTCGATATATAGGTGGACCTATTATTAAAAGATCTTGTTTTATAATATAGTATGTGCATATGTAAAAGTTTTCTATTCAATGTGATATCAAATGTAGTAACAAGTCATTGTCTAATATATGTTGAATGGTGAGCTTGTGGTTATGTTTGGTTTTTGTTCATGTGCATGTTCTACTATTATTTCCTTTTGACTTTACTCTAATTTTCTTCTTCTTGGTCTATTGTGTGGTGTTTAAATTGGGATTCCTACTGAGGTGAGGGTTTCAATTTGGACATCACATATGTGGTCAAGGTGTTGAAAATTGGGGACATCACAATGTGTGTGGCCAAAATGCATCTTTTGAGTGGAAAATAAGAAAAGATTTCCAAAGAAATGACTAAATCAAAAAGAAAGTGGGGGTGATGAGCATCGATGACATGTTTTGTGAGGGCCATATGAGATGATATGGACATTTATAATGTAAGCATCACCTATTAAAATCAACTTTATAGAGTCGACCAAAGTTCAAATAAAAAGCTTGCCTAAATTAACTTGGGAAGAGCTTATAATGAGATATTTGAATCTGTACATTTTTTTAGAAGATGACCCATGCCATAACTAATTGGAAGAGAAGGATCCATGTACCTAAACCAACATAGTTGGGATTAATGTTTAGATGATGATGATGTTGATTATTGTGTGTGTTTACTTGAAGGGTGTGTTTTGCAGTATGCATATCACTAACTAAAAATATTACACGATACTCATTTCACACCAAAATCCACTTGAAATTATGTGGACCACAAGTACACATAATTAGCAAATTAAAGAGTAAATATGACCGTTTAGGGAAATTGTTGCATCTAATGAGAAATTAACTCACAATGGTTGAATTTATAAAGTACACAAAATTGGGAAAAGGTACACTAAATATGATTAAAATTACACAATAATATACCATTTCCTACACAAATTATAATAAAAAAATTACACCAAAAAATGATCTTAGAGACTGTTTATATATATATACACATATATATGTATATATATATATATATATATAAAGATAGTTAAGAAGTAGTGGAAACAAAACTACTTCAAAATTATATGATGATTCATATACAATTGTTCCTCATCATTAAATGATACATGTAAAAATAAAAAGGTATACACCTAATAACATGTAAGTCCAATCATAGGGGGCACCCCAACCATTCCAAGTTATCCTCAAGTCCACATCATGTAAGTGATCTTCTTGTGTAATTGTCATCTAATGTACCTACACCTGGGTGGAAGAATAGCATCACTCAGAAAATAGGAAACAAAAGCATGTATCAGTAAATAGTTCTGAGTATGTGAATATAAACTATATTTGGGGCATTATATTGGGTTAAAAGTATAAAAAAGATGTTTTCATGAAAACAGGCCATATAAAGGTAGGTAAGTTCAACAAGAATCAAATCAAGAGATTGAGACATAATATTTACAGAGAGAAACATTTGAGATCAATGAAACATCTTTCCATAACAAACATACATAATTTCTAAATTTAAATATGTATGCATGAAAATATAATGTCGACTAAATATACCTAAAATAGGGTCGTAACACCATAGGTTAATGTCCTAAAATGTAAGGGTGGAAAATAACACCTTGGGAAGAATACATGTGCCATGTATGTGTATGGTTGTACATAAGTAACACTATTCTTAATATTCTAGTCAAGCATTTAGCATGTACAAATAGAGTGGAAAGACTAATATCCTGATCATGATACACATCAAGTAGTAAAAGAATATAATGAGGGACCAAAGGACCGATAAAAACAAAATAATTCCATTCTCTAAAAGTTTGTAAGATTTAATATCTATAAATATGGATCTTCAACTTTGGATTTCCGAAGAAGGATAATAGTCAAGTAAATACCTAAATATTTGAATTTAGATCACTACCATGATAATGACTACAATAAGATAGAGGTTTCACATAGCTAATATTCATGAATATGTTTAGCTCAATAGAGATACTTGATGTAAAATCCCACCTTTTTAATAATATAACTCAGGAGAAGCTTTTATCTTGAAAGGGGATGTCACATTAATATGATCATTGCAAATAAATACATAAATCACCATTTAGATTTGTATGTTGTTATTTGAAAAGGAAACTATAATTGACTTCTACAACATGTCCAAAAATCTAATCATTTATAATCATAGAATACTAAGCATGAAAGTTAACATTTCTACATGAATGAATCGCCTAATATGGAAGGAACCCCATCAGTTATCTCTTAAAGGTCTTCTATTCCTTTCTTGCTCCTCTTGAGTCCTTATGTGCTCCAACTCCTGGGGACATCATGTTCCCAACAATGCAAAGGGGAAAATCAACACATCAGTAAACAACACTGGCAATTTATAATATAAACAAAGTAAAAACTTGACATGTAGGAAAACTTGTCATGACTTAATTGTAAGCATTCCTGAATCATTATTAACATGAAGAATTGCATAGAAAATGTATGCATCCCTCTATGATGCCCCATTAGGAGCACATGATTGCTAGGAAAGCCCTTGATTCTAGGAAAGCCCTTGACGACCTCTTGAGGTCCGTGATTCAAGAGCATATAAGACTAGTTCAATTCCAATTAACTTGATCATTAACATTAAAATTAACATGATCCTTGAACTTTAACTTGATGGGATTTCTTCCTATTAACATTATATTTTTACATGATGGGATTCCTTTCACTTGAACATTAACATGAATTTCATGAGTCATTAATTATAAGCTTTAATCATAGTGAACATTATAACCATAGGACATAACATATAAAAATTATCAAGTAGTGATATAGAGTGATCATGATTTGAATATTAAACTTGAAATGGCAATGTCTACTTTATACTTAGCATGCAATAAACCAAGAATACTTGTTCTTAGAAGCATGACCCATTTACCTTGGAGCAAAGTTGATCCTAAGATGGTATCTTTGACCTTTGAGCCAAATCTAAGTCAAACCTTCCATTGTCTTTATTAGGGTCTATACACTTGTATATAATTATTAAACATCATAAATGAATACCATGTATTGATCCTAGATTGGATTAGAATATATTAGGGTTTGAGTACACTAGGTTTACTTTTACTAATCAATATCATTAAATTATGAAAATTTGGTTGACTTAGGTCACATCAATCATATGTGGTACATAACTAGGGTTTCATGAGCCAAATTAGGGTTTCTAATAAAACATTAGAACAAGAAGTAAAATCATATATTGAAGATCCTAAAATCCATGTTCTACTCAAAAAATCATTTCCAATGACTATTTATTCATATTTTTCTAACAAACGGTTGATTTATTGTGAATTTGCAAAAACTAACCAATCAGGGAGCAGTGAACTATGTTTTTGGATAGTGAGGAGTTTCACCCCTGTCCAAATATTAGTAGAGAGAGAGAGAATTATCAATAGAGTACAACAAGGGCTTTTAATCCCATCCTATATTGCCCCATCAGGATTCACAAAGATTCAATCATGCAACCTGCACTTCAGAAGCAGCATGCTTGACTAGAGTAGAGAACTATATTTTGACATTGATTTAAATCAACATTATTCTAGTGTAAATAAAATGCAAAAGTACCAAAGTACCTTAGGTGCACATTACATATAATCAAATATGTGGGGATAAACTTGTCATTTAATGATAAAATATGCTTCGTGATTGATAAACAAAGGCGCACATAAGATCCCCAAAATACCCTTGTCATATTAATCATTTAATTAAATGGACAAGGACACCACGGTCATCATATGGCTGGTCTTATTCTCCCTCACGATCCATGGATCGAGCAGTATCCTAGAGACCTAAACTATGACTCTGTGATGAACCATCAAGCACAACATAAGCAAACCAATTATTCGGGCATGTACTTCGGGGCATGGCGAAGATGAAGAGATGATAACCAAGGAATCTTCTGAGCTCATTAGAGAACATGAGAAACATGGGAACATACTCAAAGGTTGTAACCATTGTGCCACCATGAGAAAACATAACTAAAAACTTATTATAAACATTTACCAGGGGAAGGTGAGTATAATGGGTGGGTTCCCATGATCGGAAGAGCACTAAAAAGTCAAAACTGTGAACCTCCAGTGAGGTGTGAAGTCTAGTCTATAGGATATAGAGATTGTGGCAAACCTATGGTGAACCAACGGTTGCAAGTGAATATGCCAAGGAAGCTCACTCGATCACCAATATGGCCTGAGGAAGAAGAGGAGGATAGGGAGAAGCCAAGGTCGCCAGAGACTGAAACTGAGTAGTTCGGGGATCCTTGGGGTGCTGGAGGGTGAATTGAGTGAGGAGGAGGAACTGAAGACCTTCAAGGATCATTTTCAACCTCTTATGTAGCCATGAGATGGCTCATAGCTCCCTCCGCAAGTTGGGGTGGTGGGAGGAGGAAAACCTTAAATAGGAATTTCACACTTAGAGTGAGAGAGAGGGTGAGTAATCCACTATTCAACTTGGAAAGGAAGGATGAATTCACTAGTGAAGAAATTTCATGAGAAGGTGTATTTATGGTGGAGAAAAGGATCGAGGAAGGATGAGCTTGTGAAACATCTCTGACTCATGAGAATCATGGAGGAATATGATGATCCATCCATTCGATCATATATTAGATCGAGCACATTGAATCACAACCATTGGATCATCTAAAGTAAGGGAAAGAAATAAAAAGGGTGCATTACATGAGTATAATTTGGAACTTAGGTGTATCTTATGCATTAAATGATGGTTTCAATTAAAATGTTTTCAAAACTATACATAACTCTTTTCTAATTTAATTGGAGGGTCAAATTTCATTCAAACAAGTTCAAACTTGAACCATAGATTATTTTGAAGGTCTAGAATATTCCTAGACAATTATTTTTTCATTTTTGTACACATCAAGCCCATTATTTCTGTAGTGGACATTAACCTTAATTGTAATGCATTAAAGGTAAGATAATTTGAAAAAGGCTTTTATTATTGAACCCTCGAGCCAAAATTCGAGATGTTTTAGGACTTTACTCACTCTTTCAAGAGTCCTCTTTTATGCTTTATTGTCATCTTAGGGGAGAGAGAAAAGAAAAGAGGACCTTCTTTGAATTGATTGTACATTTAAATGAGAAAAATATATTTTTGTTGCTTTTGAGTTTTCTTACTCCGTTTTCATATAAGAAATGCCACTTATTGTCTTTTTACATCTAACCCTTCCACTATTATTATTTAGGAAAATATATTTTCTAGGGTTTTTAAATTATCTTGAAAATTAGGATGTTACAATTTTACCCACCTTAAAACAAATTTCATCTTCAAAATTTCATAGGGTACTACCCACCTTAGGGGTTCTCTTATTTGTTCATTCAATGCATGAAAAGGAATATCTTATGTAAAAAGTTGATGTGAACATAAATTAACTATTACGTCATTACTCATCTCCTCAACTTATACCTAGGGTTTATGAAACCAAACCCATCTTTACACTTAGGAAACCCACCTTCAACTTTGCATAATTTTCTTAGCATTAGGTCAAGGTAACTATTTACCATGATGTCTTTAGGTACCTCCTACATATCTAGATATGTGGTGATCAATAATATACCTAGAGATGTGAAATCTTAACATGCTACCTCTCATTAACCTACTAGTACCCATGTCCCATACCATATGGAGTAGTAAGAAAAGAGAGATATATAATGGGTCTCATGCTCATGACATTCCTCTTCTATTCTCAATTGACCGGCCATAACCAATAACAATGGAGAGGTTATCTCATTATCTAGGATAGGATGATACTTTATATCTGAACATTTATCTCTGACATCTCTACCTCTTCTAGGGTGGAAACCCTAATCATTCTAGGTCATAGTATCTTACCTCTAGGAATCTATCCCTAAACCATAGTCTCATCTTTTCATTCTAGGGTTATAACATATGATTCAAGTTTCTTCCTGGTGGCCATCCATTTATTATCTCTGATAGCAGTAATGTAAAACCCCACCTTTTTAATACACAACATAACTCAGTGGAATCTTTTATATGAAGGGGGATGTCACATTAATATGATCATTGAAAATAAGTACATAAATCACCATTGAGATTCATACATTGTCCTTTGAATAGGAAACCATAACTAACTTCTACAACATGTCTAAAATTCTAAGCATTTCTCATCATAGAAAATTAATCATGAAAGTAAACATTTCTACATGATTGGATCGCCTAATATGGATGGCACCCTACTAGTTATCTCTTGAAGGTCTTCTAGTCCTTTATTGCTCCTCTTAAGTCCTTATTTGCTCCAACTCTTGGGGATATCACGTCCCTAACCATGCAAAGGGGAAAATAAACACATCAATAAAAGTTACTAGAACTTTGTAATATAAACACAATAAATATACTTGACATGTAGGAAAACTTGAAAAAATATAAGCATTATTGAATAATTATTAACATGAATGTTTGTATAGTAAATGTATGCATTCCTTTATGATGCCCCCTTAGGAGCACGTGATTTCTAGGAATGCCCTTGGTGCTAGGAAATCGCTTGATGACCTTCCGAGGTTCAGGATGTGGGGGCATTTAAAGATTGGTTCAATTCCAGTTAACTTGATCATTAACATTATCATTATCATTAACATTAACATTAACATTAACATTAACATTAACATTAACATTAACATTAACATTAACATTAACATTAACATTAACATTAACATTAACATTAACATTAACATTAACATTAACATTAACATTAACATTAACATTAACATTAACATTAACATTAACATTAACATTAACATTAACATTAACACTAGTCCTTGAACTTTAACTTGATGGGCTTTCTCCCTATTAACATGATCTTTTTACATGATGGGATTTCTCCCACTTGAACATTAACATGATTTTCATGAGTCATTAATCATAAGCTCTAACCATAGTGAACATTATAACCATATGACATAACATATGGAAATCATCAAGTAGTGATATAGTGATCATGAGTAAAACATAAAACTTGAAATCGTAATTTCTACTTTATACTTAGCATGCAATCAACCATGAATACTTTTTCTTAGTAGCATGACCTATTTACCTTGGATAAGAGTATATCCTAAGATGGTATCTCTAATATTTGAGAAAAATCTAAGTCAAACATTCCCTTGTATTGATTAGGCTCTATACACATGTACATAATTATTAAACACCATAAATCAATACCTTGTATTGATCCTAGGTTGGATTACGGTATATTATAGTTTGAATGAATTAGGGTTAGGCTTACTGATCAATATCATTAAATTAGGAAAACTTCGTTGACTTAGGTCATATTAATCATATGTGGTACATAATTAGGGTTTCATGAGCCATATTAGGGTTTCTAAGAAAACATTAGAACAGGAAGGAAAATCATAGCTTGAAGGTCCTAAAATCATGTTCTACTAAAAAAAATCCCCATTAATCTTAATTATAATGCATTAAAGGTATGATAATTTGAAAAGGCTTTTATTAATGAACTCTTGCGTCAAAATTCAAGATGTAATTTACTCCCTCATACAAGAGTCCTCTTTTATGCTTTATTGTCATCTTGGGGGAGAGGGAAGAGAAAAGTGGATCATCTTTGAATTGATTGTACATTTAAATGAGAAAAATATATTTGATTCTCTTTTTGAGTTTTATTACTCTATTTTCATATAAGAAATGCCACTTATGGTCTTTTTACATTTAACCCTTCCACTATTATTATTTAGTTAAAAATCTTTTCAAGGGTTTTAAAATTATCTTAAAAATTAGGACGTTACACTGGATCCCCCAATTTTGCATATTTATCCTAGGAACAAATTCAGTATGTTAGTCAAACCAAAGTCAAAATGTGTATTGATTCGTATTACAGCTATATCTTTAAATTTTAACCTAGTTTTGATCACCAAGTGGTTTATCATGGCCTCAATGTTATTAAGTGAATGTATGATCCATTAGATACCTATTTGAATTCTATCATAAATCTTCCACATAAGTTTAGGTACATCTGAGTTCTATATATGTGTGGGTAATAATAAGCATTCTTTCATTTTGAGTCATGCAATATCATTTTCCCTCATTATTGTAAGGCCCCTAAACTGGCTTAATCAGTTGAATAAGCTTAATTATCATAACTATACTCTTATAACCCTAATTAAACTTGTTTTATTCTTTTAAATCATAATACAAGCTTAACTTTCAAATTTGGTCCAATTTGGACACTATTTGAGCAAGTTATGCAATTTTATGTACAGTTTGGACTTTTCTACAATTTACCCAATTGAGAGGTTTTATTTACAATTTATCACTTGAATTATGTTCATTGGATATTCTATCATCATTATTGAGCTTCTTGAGCCATGGGGCACCTATTTAAACCTTGATTTGAAGGTATTTTCTCCAAGGGTATTTCAAGATTTACCCCTTCATGGATGAGCTACCTTTAGTAGATATCAACTAATGAATTTTGTGATTGGATGAGAAATTCGACAAAGGAAAGCTAAGCAGGTCTATATGTATAGTGGTGGAGCTGCTTATGTGTGTGCTTGTATATTATTAATAGTTTAAGGCGATAGACATATGGGGAAGCTACTTTTGCACCTCATGCTTGCTTCCATCCTTAACCATGGGCTATATTTACCTCTTCCTTGCCCAAGAACAAAACTATGCTTTCTTTCTCTTTCCTCTAACCTGGAGCAAAGACTCCACTATTTGTTTTCTTCAAAACCATGTTCTCTAAGGTAGAAGAAAACCTCATTTTGGAGAAGAAGGTCTCCTAGAGCTCCATTTAGCCCTACCTAGGGTTTCCAAGGTCATCTTCTAGGGATTTCGACCAAGGCAAGTTATTTTCTTCCTTCCTTCTCCATTTCTCTTTCTCTTCTCCTTCCTTAGACCTTCCTCCAGGTCAGAACCTTTCCGTTCCATGGTATAATTTTCTCTAAATCTCTAATACACTACCTTTCTTGCTCCTTATGCCTAGGGTTTGCTCATTTGATGAAGAAAGGTGCTAGATGGTATCTAAAACCTACCTTTCTCTCTCCTTATGCCTAGGGTTTTCTCATTTGATGAAGAAAGGTGCTAGATGGATGAGTTCATAGCTTATGCTTGTATTTTCTACCCTACCTGCTCGAGATTTCTTCTGTTTGGGGTTTCATCTTCTCATTAGAGGAAAGTTTTATAACTTGCTCCACATTTATTGCTTACCATAAGCTTGTTGGCTCATGTTCTTATTTAAACATGATGATCCATGCACTAAAAAGCTATATTTGACTTGGATTTTGATTTTTATAATGTTCCCTATTTGGATTTTAGTTCTAGATGAACCTATGATCATGTGTACGTTATTCCTATGGTATAATATGACTTGGATCAGGTTGGTTTGACAACCTATGGTGCCAAGCACCTATCAACCAATGGTCAATTTTAGGGTTTTAAGCTGATTTCTTCAATAAACCCATGACCCGATGATGGTACAATTGCAACAAACCTATGGTGTTGTCTTCATGACAACTGATGGTGGTGAACAAGGGTGTCAACTGACGTTCACCCCCTTAGGTCATGTTTTGGCCTGATTATAAGCTTAGTGATTAACAACTAAGTACCCTAATGATGCTATCAGTCAATGGTGATATTAGTTATATATGTGATGTTGATTAATGAATATAGTGCTGATATAACAACCTATGATGACTTAATGGTCACTAATGATGGTGGATCAGGTCTAAAAAACCTATGGTGAGTTAATCATATAGTTGTAGCATCAATTAATCCATAGACCAATTGTTTGTTGGGTCACTTGATGCAATGGTTGGACCTATACTATAATTGATGGTTTTAACATATGAACTTGACCCAATGGTCAAAATCTAATGTTTATTCCTCCAATAAAGTGGAATGATAGCTAATGTAATATGTTTGTCCTAATAATGTGATTTATATGGTTTCCTTTATATGATCAACTTAAGGAGATTACTTATTGATTGGCTTGTTTTAAATGAACAATCAATTTTGGGTTTTACCCTAATCTCAATGGAACTTTCTGTGTTGTTAATCAAGGAATGTCTAGGGTTAGATGGTGAATATTTCTAGAACACAAATCAAGGACTTCATATGTGATTTATCCAAGGTGTTTACTTATGTAAACAACCAATGGTCTTACCTTTTAAACATCCAATGGTTCTGGGTGACATTGTGGTATAGTGTTATGGGTTGAAGGATGATGGAGCAAATGGAGGATTACCCTTAATAAGGTAGTCTTAACGATTCATTCATATGAATAGAAGGGATGATAATCATATTGTGTTAAAATGTAACCCTAATGAGGTATAGCTTGTTATACCTAGATTTAATATAGCTAAATGATGGTAATTGGGTATGAATAGTCCTTGAATGACTAATAAAATCATGGAGTACTTTGTTACTATTGTTGAAACCCTAGTATGGTATAACCTGATGGTTAAACCTTTATTTAGGTGTGGGTTCATACTTTAGAATAGTATGGAATGTGATGGTGATGCTTCACCTTATGCATCCATGATCCAATGGGGATGCCTTGAGTTAGGGTTTGGGTATGTGTTGATTAGTAACATTATTATAATTTATCATGTTGAACCTAACTCTAATGCAAGTAGATAAAGATGAGTATTCATTTTTAACATTCTTTTATGATGGAATGATGGTGGAATAACCTCTTTAACATGGTCATAACCTTAATATGTTAATTGGTGGTTATCATAGCCATATGGTTGATACTTTCTTATGCTAAACATGTGCATTATGAATATGATGAGTTTAATCATATCTAGATTCCTTGCATGATGATGTAATAAAGGAATGTTCTTAATGTTAATATAACCCTTCAATGATTGTTTATGAATGTCTCCTAGATCATTAATGCAATATTGTTCTGATTTGGTGTATTATATGTAAGTGATGTTGTTGGGCCTTGTTATAAGGCATGCAAAGATAATGATGATCTTGCAGGGAATCGTATGATGGTCTTAATGACCTTTGGGCATGGTTGAGCCCTGAATAAGTTGTAATCCTCTTGTGTTGATAAGGGTTAATAACCTGTGATATAGTGAAAAGGATTTATATCCTATGATAGTATGATGGTCTTAATGACCTTTGGGCATGGTTGAGCCCTGAATGAGGTGTAATCCTCTTATGTTGATAATGGTTGATAACCTGTGATATTGTGAAAAAGATTATTATCTTGTGATAACATAATGACTAGTGTGGTCTCATGAATGGCAAGTGAATATTACCATGTGATGATGAGATGAGAAATTATGTTTCACATATTTTCTATCTTTTGAAGTTGTGATATTTATATGCTTGCAAGAAGTGAATTAGGTTTTGTATGTCCACTTGTTTGATGCAGCCTTAATTTACCCAATTGGAATAACTAATCAAGTGCAACTCTAGTCATGTAGTGCCCTGTGCCATAGATCCATCTGAGTGTCAGAACTTACCAGATGGTGAAATGAGTATTCCTAAGGGAAACTCGAAGTGTATACTATTGGGTATGTGGGGGTGGCAAGTTGATGATTTATCCTTGTCATCCACAATGTAAGATATGGAGGTTGTCTATGGTCATGCCTCATACATCTGATGTGATTGAGAATGGTTGTGACTGTGTCTCAGTGACTATATATATGACAAGATTGGAGGACAACTGCAGTTGTACCTCAGATGGTAGGGTATGCGTACCAACCTCCTTTCACTAGTTCCATGACTTGTACCAAGGACGGACTAGGCTAGGTTGTTAGTAGCTTGACCTTATGTGTTGTTGTGGCAGACCCGCACTGACCGAGGGCGGAGAAGATCTTAGGAGTCTGGCTCTTGCTAGATCTTGTATGGAACTTGTTCCGACTTAGCAGTGTTTATTTGGATTTTGAGTGGTATCCTAAATTTCCTTAGGGTGTAATAAAAGATGTATGACAGCCATGCAGCATATTTGTTTAGGGATATACATGGCATTTCACATTGGATGATAACCCTTGTTTGTTATCTTTACATAAATATGATGCTTAGTGCAATTAAGAGATAGTAGATATACTTATGTTGTAGATATGCTTAAGATTGTAGATTCGTACATACACTAGGCATGATTATGTTGATAACTATACTACTACTACTGATTATAATCATGATGCTATCTATCTCATATTGTTAGTTATGTTTAGCATGCTAGCCATGCCTTTGTAACTAGATATGCATATCCTGCTAATCATGCTTATCCAAATAGTTGTGCTTATGTTGTTAGCTCTTTTTATGATGTTGATATGTTCAACCTATTATACATGATAATGTTGTTAGCTATGCTTATGTGGTTAGACTTATTCATAATGATAGAGATTCTATGTTACTAGACTTTCTCATGATGCTAGATATGCATATGCTACTGAATTGCTTATATTGTAAAAAAGATAAAGGATGATAGTCTAGCTAATGATGATAGTTATTATCTACTCATTTATGTATTTTGTTAATCATCAGTGTGCTGAGCTTATTTGTTATATCTGATTAAACTGCTTAATTGTTTAATTACTTAAAAATTTTGTAATCAATAAATGTTGTTGGAGGTTATATCTCTTACTGGGACATGGGTCTCACCCTTGTGGTTCGCCACATCTTTTTAGGTAATCAGAAGTGATGAAAACAAACATGTGGTAGCAAAGAGGAGCTATAGTAATGAATCTTTGAGAAAGTTGATTAGATGTCTAGTGTGTCCTAGAGTCATCCCTGTACTCTCAGGTCCGGGTAAAAAAAACTATGTATATAGTATTTCAAACGAATCAGTCTTTTATTAGCATATTAATGCTTGTTTTTGTGGAATATACAAATATTGTTCTCCTATTAATATATGTGGTGGCTAAGATGATAGAACAATTTGTATCAAATTCGTAGCATAGTATGGACATAAGAAAGATGTTGGGCTCTTATGCAAATGCTTTTGAGTGGGTGCTGACGTTGAAATCGATATTAATTTACCCATATTTTTGGGTATGTCATTAATTAGTGATTGATTGTGTCTTATGTTTTGAGTAATATAGTTTTGTGTAATGGGTTATCACAAGTTGGTATCATAGCTTTAGGTTTATTGAGTCTATAGGGACACTAGGACTTAGGTCTAGGATGATGTCAAAATTAGGAATATGACATAAAAATATGGTGCATACTACCTAATCTCAGTATTTGCGTGCCCTGGCTAGGTATTCAATTATTGAAGAAAAGGTAAGTATGGAACTCTTAGATTGTTATTTTTCTAATTACTCTGATCAAGTAATCATTTTGAGACAATCTAAAGAACATAATGAATAATAAATCATGGTGTGAATATCTTAATCCTACCTTAAAGAAGATGAGAATTGCATCATTATCTATCAAAACTTGAGTGTTTCGTAACTATAATAGAAAGATACAACACCATGAAATCTAAATCTGAATATAAGTTAGAAAAAGAGGAGTCCTTGAAGATGTGATTCAAGAAGATAATAAAGTAAAAGATAGATAAGTCTATGCTTATAAAGTGACTCAAGATATGAGATCCACACAAGATGGAGAGAACTCCAATGATAAGTATAAAATGAGAAGATAAATGAGAACAATGACAAAGGAATAAGGTGGAACTTGAGTTAATCTCAGACCAACCTATGTGTATAAGAAAGTTTTAATGTCAAATAAGCATGACGTATGAAAAAAATTAAGGGAAATGATCCCTGTTTAAGGAAGAAAATGAAGAATATGATGATTTACCTATTGATAAGTGGTTGAAAAACATAATAAAATAAGAGAACATACACTAGTGGGATAAATAGTCATCAAGGAAGGAGAAATGAGGTATGTTAATCATGATGATTCCTATGCTAATGGCAAGGAACCCAGAATGAAAAAGGTAAAATGATACATAAGAAGTTGTAACCTACATAATGAAAATAGAATTGGTTACCTTTTTGCTAGTGACCATTGAACAATGCTTCTATGATGTGGGAAGTGTGTTTCCCTTTGTGTCTTTCCTTTATAGGGAACATCTTTCAAGTGGATCATTGCCACTTGGTATGTGTGGATTTGTTATAAACATGAGGGTGGATAGCTTATAATAACATAAGGTTGCTTGCACTATGGCTCTAAGATCATAAAGTTTGTGATGAGTTTGCTTTTGAGCCTTCCAATAATTAGGAAGACTCCTCTTATATTTCTTGATATTTTTTATGTTGGTAAATTTAGATAGGATAAGGATGTGAGTTCCTTATAGCACATGAGGTGGGTACCAAGGTAATGAATCCTAGTATCCAAGATGTATCAACAACATAAGAAATATGTGAAGGTTGGAGATGTTTATTAAATAAGCATTCCAAGTATTCCTCTCCCATAGAGAGAGAGAGAGTTGATGATGATCCTAGAAATGTTGTTTGGAAGGAAAAACAAAAGTGACTCTATAATGTTGTGTATGGTCTAGTGATAGATGGGCAAGACCACTATCAAGGATACATGGTTTTTTGATACAATAGATATAATTTTTGGATGATAGCTAGAATTTAAAGTTGAAAATTACTACTAGAGTTGTACAGATGACACAACAAGTTTCTACATTCCATGTTGGGAATGTCTTCTTATGTGGGGTTTTTATGCTGATCGAAGATAAGATATGTATGATTTGAAAGAGAAGAACATGACCTCTATAAGAGAGATGCGACATTACCATAATATGGAAGTAACCATGTGTAATATTGAGTATAATGTACATGAGAAGTGTCCATCTATGTGTACCTTGGATTTCGGGGGTGAAATCCCTATTAGGGGTTTATATTTGTAAGGCCCCTAAACTTGCTTAATGAGTTTAATAAGCTTAATTATCACCCTAATATAACCTTGTGATATGCTTTGAAATCATAATAAATCTTAAGTTTCAAATTTGGTCCAATTTGGACACTGTCTGAGCAAGTTATGTAATTTTCTGTACATTTTGGACTTTTCTACAATTTACCCAATTGAGAGGTTTTATTTATAATTTATCACTTGCACTATGTTCCTTGGATATTCTATCATCATTATTGAGATTGTTGAGCCATGGAGCACCTATTTAGACCTTGGTTTGAAGGTGTTTTCTCCAAGGGTATTTTAGGGTTTACCCCTTCATGGATGAGTTACCTTTAGTAGCTATCAACTAATGAATTATGTGATTGTCTGGGAAATTCGAAAAGGAAAGATAATAAGGTCTATATGGAAGGTGGTGGAGCCACTTGTGTATTTTCTTTTATATTCTTAATAGTTTAAGGCCATAGACACATGGGGAAGCTACTTTTACACCTCATGCTTGCTTCCATCCTTATCCATGGGCTATATTTACCTCTTCCTTGTCCAAGTATGAAACTATGCTTGATTTCTCTTTCCTCTAACCTATAGAAACGACTCCACTCTATTTTTCTATGGAACCACGTTCTCTAAGGTAGAAGACAACCTCTTTTTGGAGAATAAGGACTCCTAGAGCTCCATTTAGCCCTACCTAGGGTTTGCAAGGTCATATTCTAGGGATTTCAATCAAGGCAAGTTATTTTCTTCCTTCATTCTCCATTTCTCTTTCTCTTATCCTTACTTAGACCTTCCTCCAGGTCGAAACCTTTATGTTCCATGGTAGAATTTTCTCTAAAGCTCTAAAAGCCTACCTTTCTTGCCCCTTATTCTTAGGGTTTTCTCATTTGATGAAGAAATGTTCTAGATGGACGAGTTCATAGCTTATGCTTGGATTTTCTACCCTACCTGCTCGAGATTTCTTCTGTGTGTGGTTTCATCTTCTCATTAGAGGCAAAATTTATAACTTTCTCCACGTTTATTGCTTACCATAAGATTGCTCTCTCATGTTCTTGCTTGAAAATGATGATCCATGCACTAAAAAGCTATGCTTGACTTGGATTTCAATTTTTATAATGTTTCCTATTCTAATTTCAGTTCTATATGAACATGTGATCATGTGTATATTATTCCTAAGGTAAAATATGACTTGGATCAGGTTTGGTTTGACAACCTATGGTGCTAAGCACCTATCAACCAATGCTCAATTTTAGGGTTTTAAGCTGATTTCTTCTATAAACCCTTGACCCGATGATGGTACAATTACAACAAACCTATGGTGTTGTCTTCATAACAACTGATGGTGGTGACCAAGGGTTTCAACTGACGTTCATCCCCTTAGGTCATGTTTTGGCCTAATTATAAGCTTAGTGGTTAACAACTAAGTACCCTATTGATGCTATCAATAAATGGTGATATTAGTTTGATATTTGATGTTGATTAATGAATATAGTGCTAATATAACAAGCTATGATGACTTAATGGTCACTAATGATGGTGGATCAGGTATAAAAAACCTATGGTGAGTTAATCATATAGTTGAAGCATCAATTAAGCCTTAGACCAATGGTTTGTTGGGTCACTTGATGCAATGGTCAGACCTATACTGTAATTGATGGTTTTGACATATGAACTTGACCCAATGGTCAAGATCTAATGTTTATTCCTCCAATAAAGTGGAATGATGGCTAATGTAATATTTTGGTCCCCATAATGTGATTTATATGGTTTCCTTTATATGATTAACTTAAGGAGATTACTTGTTGACAATGGTTGGCTTATTTTAAATGAATAGTCGATTGTGGGTTTTACCCTACTCTCAATGGAACTTTTTGTGTTATTAATCAAGGGATGTGTAGGGTTAGATGGTGAATCTTTCTAAAACACAAATCAAGGACTTCATAGGTGGTTTATCCAAGGATTTTACTTATGTAAACAACCAATGGTCTTACCTTTTAAACATCCAATGGTTCTGGGTGATATTGTGGTATAATGTTATGGGTTGAATGATGATGGAACAAATGGAGGGTTACCCTTAATAAGACAGTCTTAACTATTCACTCGTATGAATAGAAGGGATGATAATCATATTGTGTTGACATGTAACCCTAATGAGGTATAACTTTTTATACCTAGATTTCATATAATTAAATGATGGTAATTGGGTATGAGCAGTCCTTGAATGACTAATACAATCATGGAGTACCCTGATACTATTGTTGAAACCCTAGTATGCTATAACATGATGTTTACACCTTGATTTAGGTGTGGGTTCATACTTGAGAATAGTATGGAATGTGATGGTGATGCTTCACCTTATGCATCCATGATCCAATGGGGATGCCTTGAGTTAGGGTTTGGGTATAAATGGTGATTAGTAACATTGATATAATTTATCATGTTGAACCTAACTCTAATGCAAATAGATAAAGATGATTATTCATGTTTAACATTCTTATATGATGGAATGATGGTGGAATAACCTCTTTAACATGGTCATAACCTTAATGTGTTAATTGGTGGTTATCATATTCACATGGTTGATACTTTCTTATGCTAAAAATGTGCATTATGAATATGATGAGTTTAATCATATCTAGATTCCTTGAATGTTGATGTAATAAAGGAACGTTCTTAATGTTAATATAACACTATGATTGTTTATGAATACCTCCTAGCTCATTAATACAATATTGTGCTGATCTGGTGTATTATATGTAAATGATGTTGTTGAGCCTTGTTATAAGGCATGCAAAGATGATGATGATCTTGCAGGGAATAGTATGATGGTCTTAAGGACCTTTGCGCATGGTTGAGCCCTGAATGAGGTGTAATCCTCTTGTGTTGATAAGGGTTAATGACCTATGATATTGTGAAACGGATTTATATCCTATGATAGTATGATGGTCTTAATGACCTTTGGGCATGGTTGAGTCCTGAATGAGGTATAATCCTGTTATGTTGATAAGGGTTGATACCCTGTGATATTGTGAAAAAGATTATTATCTTGTGATAGTATGATGACTAGTGTGGTCTCATGAATGGAAAGTGAATAGTTCCATGCGATGATGAGATGAGAAATTATGTTTCACAAATTTTATATCTTTTAAAGTTGTGATATTTATATGCTTGCTAGAAGTGAATTAGGGTTTGTATGTCCACTTGTTTGATGCAACCTTAATTCACCCAATTGGAATAACTAATTAAGTGGAACTCTAATCATGTAGTACCCTATGCCATAGATCCATCTAAGTGTTAGAACTTGGCTGACGGTGAAACAAATATTCCTAAAGGAAACTCGAAGCACATACTATTGAGTATATGGGGGTGGCATGTTGAGGATATATCCTTGTCATCCACAATGTAGGTTGTGGAGGTTGGCTATGGTCATGCCTCATACATCTGATGTGATTGAGAACGGATGTGGCCGTGTCTCGGTGATTATATATGTGACAAGATTGGAGGAAAATTGCAGTTGTACCTCAGATGATAGGGTATGTGTAACCACCTCCTTTAACTTGTTTCGTGACCTGTACCAAGGACAGAGTAGGATGTTAGTAGCTTGACCTTATGTTTCGATGTGGCAGACCCATACTAACTGGGGGTGGAGAAGATCGTAGGAGTCCGACTCTTCCTAGATCTTGTATGGTACTGATTTTGACTTAGCAATGGTCTGTTGGATTTTGAGTGGTATCCTCAATTTCCTCAGGGTGCAATAAAAGATGTAATACATCCATGTAGCATATTTGTTTAGGGTTATACATGACATTTCACATTGGATGATAACCCTTGTTTGTTATCTTTACATAAAGATGATGCTTAATGAAATTAAGAGATAGAAGATATACTTATGTTGTGGATATGCTTAAGATTGTAGATGCGTACATATAGTAGCCATGATTATGTTGATAACTATACTGCTACTTCTAATTATAATCATGATGCCCGCTATCTCATGCTATTAGTTATGTTTAGCATGCTAGCCATGCCTTTGTAGCTAGAGATGCATATACTGCTAATCATGCTTATCCAGATAGTTGTGATTATGTTGTTATCTCTTTTTGTGATGTTGATATGTTCAACCTATTAGACATGCTAAAGTTGTTAGCTATGCTTATGTGGTTAGAATTATTCATAATGATAGAGATTCTATGTTACTAGACTTGCTCATGATGCTAGATATGCATATGCTACTAAATTGCTTATATTGTAAACAAGATAAAGGATGATAGTCTGGCTAATTATGACCGTTATTATGTTCTCATTTATATATTTTATTAATCATCAGTGTTGATGAGCTTATTTTTTATGTCTGATTAAACTTCTTAATTGTTTAATTACTTAAAAATGTTGTAATCAATTAATGTTGTTGGAGGTTATATCTCTTGCTGGGACATGGCTCTCACCCTTGTGGTTTGTGACATATTTTTAGGTAATCAGAAGTGATGAAAATAAACATGTTGTTGCAAAGAGGAGCTATAGTAATGAATCTTTGAGAAAGTTGATTAGATGTCTAGTGTGTCCTAGAGTTGTCCCTGTACTCTCAGGTCTGGGTGAGAAAAAGTTTGTATATGGTATTTCAAACGAATCGATCTTTTGTTAGCATATTAATGCTTGTTTGTGTGGGATATATAAATATTGTTCTCCTATGAATAAATGTGGTGGCTAAGATGATAGAACAATTTGTATAAAATGCTTGGCATAGTATGGATATAAGAAAGATGTTGGGCTCTTATGCAAATGTTTCTGAGCAGGTGTTGACGTTGAAATCAGTTGTAATATACCCATATTTTTGGGTATGTGATTAATTAGTGATTGATTGTGTTTTATGTTTTGATTAATGTCATTTAGTGTAATGGGTTCTCACAATTATCTCATATATCTCAATTTGTCCAACTAACGACAAGGATATGTGTTACATGAGTTATTTTTTATCAAAATACCCTTATTAGAGCAATCTAGGGTGTAAAAATACTTCCATACATGTATGAACCATATTCATATACTAATAGATATATGTCTAGTATGTATATACATGCACACATTTATTTTTTATTTAAATGTATTAGATGAAATAACTTGAGACACATTTGGAATATGGTGTACCCTAAATTTATTTTTTGAAAACACCAACTCAGTCATATTGGTATTGATACAAAATTCTTATAAGATAGCTTCTATTATAATGGTTTATTTACATCAATAAAGTCATACCTAGATTATATTATTTCTTATAGCATAATATATGATAATGCAAATCATCCAATGCATTATTCCATATCATATCACTAAATTCTTTTAATTTGTAATATATCAAATGAGTAGGCCAATTTAATCATCATTAGATAAGTGAATACTTAATGCATACTATTATCACTTTAGTCAAATCATCATTTACTCTCTTATCCATTACATATTTATCTTCTTTTTAGTGTTGATAGATCATTCCATAGTCAAAATACACTATTTCACCCTAATATTATCTATTATGATGTAATGTATTTCTATAAGCTAACATTCTGACAACTCTCAGAGGAATGAACCAAGGGAAAAGAAACTTACCCTAATTAAGGTTCCATTAAAATACAAAGATACTACGTATATCCAAGTGTAGGAGGTTATCATAGTTCAATCTTTGAGTTTCTCCTTCCAGTATTCTTGCTTTCAGAAACCAAACTGAATCTATTCCTTGTCATCTGATTGCTTTGTATTGCATTGTGGCAAAAAGATTTGGACCAAAATACAATGTTTATATTTCCTTACACAAATCATCAACTATTGATAGGGAAATACAATATTAGTGTTGTCAAATAAAGGAGGATAAGTCAAACTCCATTTATGAAGAGAAACAACTGACCATTGGGATAGCAGATAGGTAGGGACATGGTTGCGAGGGGACTGCAATATTTATGATTCTTGTTTATGCTTGATAGTAGAAGGTGGTGATGATGTCGAGAGATATGGTGACATGGTCAGGATTGGTGGAAACACCATGGTAACCTGGGACATACAATTTCATTACAAGTGTTGGGAGCGTGTAGTTATTGTGAAGTTAGGTAGGCGGAGGGTGAAGACAGATAAGTAGTCGAGGAACCAGAAATGGCTAAGTGTTAAGGCCACAAGAATGAAGAGGGAGAGTAAGAAGGGGGTGATCTCTATAATAGCAAGTCATTCACTGACCCAACGACCTGTAGTTCATGGTGATTATACAAGTTGGGAGGGGAAGGGGGAAGGAAATAGCTTCACAAGCCAAGGTGAAGAGATGTTCATGGTAAATCACTACTAGGTTGTAGAAATACATGGCTGTCATTGTTCGTAACCAACCATGATAGCAGAGGCCATTACATCATGTGGTGATACTTTCATGAAGCCACAACAACCAGTGATTGTTGGTTTGTACATGCTTCATTTCTCTAGTATGCATGTTAGGCGGAGTCGAGGCCTTGCACAATTGGTTGTTGTTGTTATCCACTATGATATTGTAGTTTCAAAAGGGAATTGTTGGCAGAGTGAAGATAGTAGAGCAGGGATTTAGGTGAAGGATGAAGGTGGTTGTTTGTAGCATGTTGATCCAGAGCCACACTATCATTATAGATAAGTGGAGGAAAATATTAGTAATGGCATTGTTTCCATTGGTGTTGTCACCCTGCTATCATGGGAAAAGGCACAAGAGGAGAGAGGGGCATAGGTAAGGAGAAGGGGACAAAGAGGAAGAAATATGTGCAAGAGAGGAGGATGTAGGAGAAGTGGTCTATTATATTTAATTAATTGCATACTAGCATTCATTAACTACATGTACTCATCTTATATTACATCTTAATTAGATTTTTCATCTTATATCCCTAGGGGTCTTTTAGACTGTCAAATTAGAGCCAAGCATGTATTTGGTATATTTGTTCATTTAGTTTTTCTATTGTATGTATTATGGCAATAGTAACTTAAATACCAAACAATAAGAATAATTGTATATCCATGAAACTAATTGACTGCAAGGATTACTAATGTATTTTGTATTAGGGATAATGACACTTTATGTTAACATAGTCGAATAGGGGCCTAGAGGAATGGAGGTTTAACACTCTAACCCTTAAAAAGATTTTTCCATGAAATCCATACGTCTATAGACAACTATTTGTACTAGGTTATGATTTCATATATTTATGGTTTGCATAATATAGTGAATCATAGTACATCACCATGTATCACACCTATAGTCATATACCAAGGTGAAACTATATCATTCCTTGTCTCAATACTTAAATGGTCTTCTCATACAAGATGTTGAGCTATAAAGTTACATCAAAACCTAGTTTTGTGTTACTAATTTTGTATTCATTATTGAGGTGATTATAACTTTCACTTTATCATGATTAACATCACTTCAAAAAGGTTATCATGATTGATTTTTTTACATAGTAACGTATGTTACTTTTGTCCATAATTTTGGATACTAAAAGATTAATTTTAAAACTTATTATAATTATGTAACTAATGGCCATGGTAGTAAATTTTGCAAATCTTACCCCTCTAGTCTATTTAGGTGGTAGATACACACTTATGACCGTAATGCTGAATGTTACTCATGTATTACTTATTACAATCACTATTTACCTCAAATATTCTTAAGTTAAGTTACATTTTCTAAATGATGAAGTGTCAATACTCCAACCCTTAAAAGGATTTGAATGTATTCTAACTTGCCATCTAGAGTGGCAATATGGGTAGATCAACTAGGTAATTTATACCTAAAACTCCTTCTCCATACTCACTACATCACTCTACGTCCTAAGGCCTTAGGGTTGATCATGCTAGTCGAGGGATTATTCCCTAAAGGATTTCTCTACAACTCAAACTTCCTTGTTGTGATGATTTTGTTCCAAAAACTTGATTTATATGGGATTTCTCTACAACTCAAACTTCCTTGTTGTGGTTATTTGGTTCCAAATACTTGATTTTCATATAATAAAGCATCTACTATCTCCTCAAATACCAAGATAACTGGAAGTTCCAACCACTAAAAACCCTAGTGAATCTAAAGAAAGGATACATGTCCAGAATAGCCATGGAGATTGTTAGAGAGTGAGAGTGAGAGTAAGTAGAGGAAAAATTTGTGGTAATTTGGTTCCAAAAACTATCATTAAAATATGAAAGCTTGTCTTCTGTACATATAACTTAATATAAAGAATAATTTTAGCAACAAAAAGTTTGCGGTGAAAATCCAAAATTGGTGCAAAAATTCGATCCAAGAACAAAGTCATCAACCCTCTATAACGCATATGCTATTATTTTATTAGTACTTAATTCAATAAAAACTTTATACTTCTTCATACATGAAAAGGGTATATGACTGCATCTCTAATATATAAGAATAGGAGATAGAATAGTTTCTTATTACACATAGTAAACTTATATCAAACCCTAATAATGCATACCATTACCCACTTTAATGCAATCATCGGTTACCCTATGTTATCTTGAGAGTTAGAGAAGTGTTATGATCATCCAATTAATATAGAAGGAAATTTAAGGTTTTCCCATCTCTTCCTAATGTTTAGCCATGGTGGCATCACAAGATAAGGTAAGCTATTTATTCAAGACAATATTCATCTTGATTATTAACCAATCGAATCACACTATGGAGATGGGAGGTGAAACTCCTAGGAATACCTATTAAAACATATCAATTTCATCAACTAGGCATTGTGAACGAGGTATAATAAACTCATTGATTATTGTATGAGGACATAGATAGATATATTTGGGCATATCTATGTTGATATACTTCTTGTTGAAGGTAAGACATGTCTAACCATGATAGAGATAGTCTTGATTACCAATTAGTATCAATTTAACATCTCAATTCTAAAATTTACATAATGTTTTGGGTTTGTAATATATGCATGCCCAGTACCCAAAGTGGTTGTAACTGAGGCATGCTTTGAACAACAACAAATGAAAAGGATTACGATGAGAACTGGGGTAACACCTAGCTATGAGTGTTCTTCATAATTCTCAAGAAAACCTCCTAGATATTAGAAGATATGAATGAAACACTAGAAGAGTTAGTCCATGTGTCGTATCATTCACACCTCCATAAAGAGGTCAGAAGTGATCAGGGTTACTTAAGGTTGACTCTCAACCACATAGGTAGCTTCAGGAGTGGAAGTTACCAAATTAGTTTGGGATTCAAATCCTAGTTAGTATTCTAGGACTTAGGGTTAGGCATATCAACAACCTATAAAGGATACCAAACTATCTAACATGCACTAACTTAAAATAATCAACTCACCATTTTATTAGGCTCTAATACCAAATTGTAAAGAGCAGGACAAGAGAGGGGATTCAATTCTCAATGATTTGAGAAATACAACCAAAATATTTTGAGATGAAGGAAGGGAAATTTTTTTATTTAACTCATATATATATGTATATATATGCTTATATATGTTTATATATATATGTTTATATATATATATATATATATATATATATATATATATATATATATATATATATATATATATATATATTGGGAATATAAGTACAAAAGCGATTATATCTAGGAAAATCAGGGGGCGGGAGGATAGAAGGAAATAAGGTTAAATCATCTAAATAGAAGGGTATAACTATTGTGGGGCATGAGTTCCATTCTAAGTATTCATCTGGTTGCTTGGGGAAGAGCTTATCAAGTTCATTAGTAAGTTTATTTTGTTTCCTATTCCGATGAACAACTTCTTGCACCTGCACAAAATTTAGTGATTCTTGAATTTTGTTGACTATTAGGCAATATTTATCAGGTGGTACCTTGATCTTCTTGATCATACATACATACATATAGACTAGAGAGATATAGTTAATACGAAGTGGAATTTTTTTATTACAAAGTAACATGATGATTCATTTACAATTGTTCCTCACCATAAAAGTGTTGGTATGTATGCCCTGAGAGCCAATCATGGGATGATTGGTGGGATACATTAAGATTGATTTGATAAACATCAAAGGCAAACTTCCAATTCTTTCAGTTTCAGTCATATGAGATAGTGATAGAACAGATTGAATGTCTAGAGAATGACAGTACTCAATGACGTATGCTTTTAGGTTAAGGACCTGAACGATGAGATCACATGGATGCTAAGAGTTTGTACATTCTTGTTATGTCCCTAGTCGGATGTCATTGTGGAAGGTAGATAGACAGCAATGACACACAAGACTAGATTGTGGTGTTGGTTGATGACAGAATCTCATTAGTCATGATATAGAGATATCAAACCAAACACATAGGTACTTGTTAGAGAACAAGTGTACCAGACAGACCCACCGTGAGTTTGACACATGGAACCATAAGATGGTAGTCGTAGTCAGTACTCACAGTGATGGTGGTGAGTGTGATTCTTAGACCTGAAATCACTGCACTCAACACATGTCGTTGGGCACACTTTGACATCATCAAACGCAGTCCTGAAACATGGGTTGTTATAAAGGTGATGATTGGGTGGCTTTGACACATGGGGCTTTTGAGGGGTGAGTGATAGATATGGGATTTGTCCCTCCTGAGGGAGTTTGATATCCAAGGCCACTTGATGAGTAGGATTGAGATAGGCATGCGCACACATGTGTGAATCAGTATGTGATATTGATGTCATACATATCTCGTTCAATCTGCTCTGAGATCAAGAAAGTGAATGAACGTTGACAAGATGACTGTTCCATGCCTTGAGTTCATTCGGGATATCAGTGACAAAGGAATTATACATTCGCTGTAACACCATTCACATATTGTAGGATGAAAGTTGTTCTCCAACTTTCTACTTTCACTTGGGTAGCACTGATGTGTGACTAGGCACCACTCTTTGCTTGTGAAGTCATAAGTGTTATGGACTTTCACTGCCAACGTGAAATGGACCTGCAGGGTCACACACATAGGATTTAACCTGGAAGAGGAGTTTTGTCCACAAAGCAATGTTTAGATTGATTACTAAAGGAGTTTAGTAGTTCAATTAAACACTCAATCAGTCGATAGCTCAATATCGTATGGTTCAAGGTGTTGGACACATTGATTGGAGTATCGGATTGATTGAAATCGCAATTGACTGATTTTGCCCAACCTGTGCTCCCAACCGATCGGTTCATGTGATGAACTGGTCGGCTGAGGTTGTTGAACCGGTCGGCTGGAGTGTCCAGGCCGATCGGCTCATGCCCAGGTTGAAACGACCGGTTCAAGGGTTGAACCGATCGACTCAACTGGTGCAACCGACCAGTTGGGAAAGTCATGTCGACAAGAATTTTCCTTTAGTTTCAAATTTCCCAATTCGATTGGGAATAATATTGGTATTCGATACCAATTGGGAAAGAAACAAGGAAAGTCTTTTTGAGCCGGATTAGGACCATGAACCGATCGGTTCAGGGCACCAACTGATCGGTTGGAGTGCCCCAAACGATTGGCTCAGGTCCAACCGATCGGCTCAATGGCCGAACCAATCGGTTCAGTTGTGAACCGATCATTTCAAGTTGCGAACCGGTTGCTTTTTGTGGAAAATTCTCGAACCCTTCTACTCCTGCATTAGTCCCGCATTGCCCGGGATGGAGAACCCTATCCCATGACTCTCCTATATATAGGGGTATTGGGGGCTTCTCAAAGTACAGCTCAGTGCAACCAGTTGCTCTACAAGTTGTCGTTCTCTCTGGTTTTGGTAACCGTGAGAGAGCCCGAGCAAGTGCTTCCCGCAAAAGGGAGGTGCAGCAAGGGAAGGACAACTACAGTTGCAACAGGAGGCAGGAGAGCGTTTTGGCGACTAGTACGTCAACAGGAGGGTGCGACTCCTTCCACTTCCTTGTGGGACAAGGAGAGTGGAGTTCCAGGTGGTCCACGTGGTCTAATATAGAGGCGGGAGGACACTTCCGCTCAGGAGGACAACTTTCACCCGACAGTTTGGTAGGAGGAGGAGTCGTCAGTCCCGGTGCGACCAGGAGCTGCACAGACGCCGTCCAAGACCGGAGTTGAAGACCGCGCATAGCACGAGGTATTGTCGCCGAGCAAGCCTCGGGACAAGGTATGATTTCACAAACCATCTTTTCCTATTATATAGACGTTGACACGTTTCCTTGGTATGGGTTGGGGGAGAAATTTTTTGTTTCCGCTGCCTTCTCTGTCTCCCCTAAAACCCAACAGTGGTATCTGAGCCACGTCAGCTGTTCTATATTTTAGGAATATTGATATGATCGATTTTGGTTTGTCGCCTTTATTTATTGCATATGATGTGAATAATATCGGCTTTATGCATGTCCAATCCTAAATCCACAAATCCCTAATTACATATATGATATGTATTATTAATGCACTCGATACGCATCGCCCTTAAACGAGTTTTGTGGTGGATGTGTGTAGCGTGATTATGGCCTTTAAACCCCTATCTGTGTGTGGTTGTTTGTGGTTGCTTGCATCTCGGTCTGCGCACCGAGCTTCCCTCTCTTATTCCTGATGTAACTTGAAATAATTCGAGATTCTTTCCTACCTTTGCTCCCCCCGAATGTAACTCGGGGTTTCTTCTTTTAAAGCAATGTAATAAACAATATAGATTTTTATTTCCTGTTATGTCGAAGACCGGTGGACATCAAGACGATAGCTGAAACGATCGGTTAAAGGCGTGAACCGATCGGTTGACGTTCCAGACGGTCGGTTCAAGGAGTGAACCGATCGGTTGATGACCGGTTCGAGGAGCGAGATGAGCGGGTGGTGGACATGACGAGATGCACGACGACCAGGTGAACCGATCGGTTGGAGGAGCCAACCGATCGGCTGGTGGCACCCAGACGACCGGCTGGAGAGTACAGATCATTCATGTGATGAGTTGATCAACTCAGATGGCAAGGCACAAATGTTCATCTTGTACAGGTTGCATGTGATGTTGACCTAGATGACCGTGATTCCTCTTGGCTCGAGGAATCACATTAGGATGGCCATAATCATCGCTTTTTATCGTTTGTGCATGTTTTCTGTGGGATATAGCATGTATATGATACGTACTATGTATTGTGGTGATTGGATATGTATATGTATATAAAACCGAATCCCTCATTAAAATATTAAGTTTTAGATGCCTTCCAAATGCGACACACGTGAAAAGCTTGTTCGACCAAGTGTGGGCACGCCCTAGCGTGGTGCACCGTCTACCTCGTGGAAGCGTGAAGGATGAATGTGTGGGTCTGCCCTAGTAGGGTGCATGTTCATCGTGTTTGCTTTGGGTCAGACTTAACAAGGTGATCTAGATGGGATCTAGTACCTTGAGGCATGGAGATGATCATTGCAAAGAGTTGTATATGACATCTTATCAAGAGTTGCATATGATGCAATTGGCAAAAGTTGCCTACCTGAGAGATCTATTTTGTGGGTGACAGCCCTAGCTGGTTCATGGCTTAGAGGATTTCAGGATCTTGCCCACTAGAAGGTTGTACGCTGCAATCTTCCGAATTGATGGTGAGGGCTATCAATTTGAACTAAAATAGTGGGAGCGATAATTAATTAAAGGCCTAATTTTATCGTCAACTTTTCAAATCAATCAAACAAGTCAAAAGAGTTTTGGACTAAAATTGCATATATTTCCTTTTGTTAAAATAAATGGTTAATCAACAAATCACTTTATTTGCGACCGGTCTTTGAGACCAACAAATTAAATGGGAATAATTCCACGATTGGTTAGGATGATGAGAAGTGTTCTCAGTCAAAGAGTGAAAACTCTAAGTCCTAGTTATACCAGAACCAGATGAACTCGATCCCACCACATCAATGGCTGAAAGTATGCTTATGGAAGCATACCCAGGATGACATTGATGAGGAGTGCTTGATGTTGTGTTCTCTGAACTATGAGTTGCAGAGACAACATGAGACATATGATGTCTCCAAGACACTATCCTAGTATGTCATGACAGAAGGAGATCCAGTAAGGGATTCACACACTCAATGTGATTGGGTATGTTGAAAACCTGACTGAGAAGTATTCCCTCTGAGCCAAGGGTTGGCTATTGGTATGATACTGCAAATGTTGCAAGAATCATACAATTCATGATAAGCTACAACATGAACAACTTTGACAAGCGTTGACAGAGTTGTTGGACATGTTGAGGACAGTAGAGGCAAAGATGAAGAAAGACAAACCATAATCTTTGATGTGATCAAAGAGAAAGGTAAGTCTTAAGGGCAAGGATAAGGGCAAAGCAAAGAAGTGTTCTATTTCTAGCCGACAATCCAAGCCGTCTTCAGCCTCAAGGCACATGGGGAAAGGGTGTATGAGGGATTGCCCTCTATATCTGGAAGAACAAAAGAAGATGAAGGAGGGGATAGAGATCTCCACCTAAGGTATCATGAAATGAACATCTTCTTTATCAGAGGTATATGATACCAAGATATGGATATGTCATATATGATATGCAATATCCACAAAGAAGTGATGGCCTTTGTGAAAGGACCAAGAAAGAAATACCCATCATTGGAGCAAGTGTTGCTGCCATAGATAGGAGTATCTTTCAGTTTATTTCAGCCTAAAGGGCACGAAATAGAGTTGAGAACTGCTATTTCATATATTGCCAATAGATAGAAACACTTTATTTTTGCATATTGTATGACAATGATGGCAATTAATAAAGTTGATGTTTCAATCTTAAAGATATGATCTTTGTGGCAATGCCTTGTTTATCTTGTAATACATGGTATGTATAAGATAAAATGATACCTAAAGTTATTGATAACTCAAACAATTAAATTAGCATATATCATAAGAAATTCATTTCTAGTTTCCATATGATGGATAAATCTAGACTCTTTTGGTTAGAGAACCAGTAAGAGACATGAATATCTTGGACATGATTAATCAATCTTCACTAATGGTAGTGGGAGAATGATTATCCTATTAGGTATAATACATGTGATGTATTTACATACCTATTGGGACAAATGCTAATACTTCAAATGGTGTTTAGAGAAATACCAATATGAATATCTTGAAGTGTTCAAGATTATCATAGATGAAGTACAAATTTGGTAAAGTATTAATTCTTGATGAGATCAAAGAATGAAATACTTGGACCAAATGTTTGAGATCCTTATGAGTGATTATGATAGTGTATCATAGTGAACTCATGATTAAGGCATGGTGATGTCTAAATCAAGAAGGAATCATACTCTAAGGAGTTAGAGAATGATTATCAAATAACTGAATTCTTCTTAATAAAAGGATACCCCACACTAATAAAGGACATTAAGAATTACAAGGAGTTGTGAATTCTTATATTCTTGACAGATACACCTCAATTATCTATGTGATGAGTTGTTCATATGATGAGTCAACTATCTAGATGAATATGAGGAATCAGATTTTGAGTTATGGTATAAAACCATTACATCCTAAATGACATCCGTGTGAACCATAAGGTATGACCTTGATGGTAGCACTCATTGGATCATATCCATAAGTGCAAATAAGTCTTAAGTGTTAAGACACATGGATAACATTTTGAGAAGGATGATGCTTGTTGATTGCAACTTAATGACTAAGACATTTGTCATATGGATACTAAAACCACATTCCTATGAGGAATAAAACCAGGATGTGTACGTGACACAGCCTATAAGGTTTATGAATCCACAAATGTAAATGAAGTCTATAAGTTACAATGGACCAATCAATGTGATTGATTGAGTACAAGCAACTCAGAATTGGATCTTTACTTTGATGATATAGTCAAAGGGTTTGACTGATATGTCAAAGATAAAGAGGGGATCTGTGATTTAGTGGGAGCGTGTTCACATTCCACATGTTGATGTGAAATGGAAATGTTCTAGAATGGAAATCCAAAAGTGGAAATTATCTTTAAGGAAGATAGAGATGTTTCCTATATGATAGGAATAGAGATCTATAGAGATAGTTCTCGACAAATCTCTTGACCTGGAAAAGAGAGAGCATGCATTGGCAATCTGTACTGAAGGGTTCAGTATGCACAGATTCAGTGGGAGAAAACTTGTCCATGTTATATGGATATTAGTATCCCAAGGCAAAGTGTCCAATTCTTATAAAGAATGGGAACACTAAGAATAGATATGGATCTATCATGTATGTAATCATCCCATTGTCTTGCATGGCAAGAATAAAATGCATTCATCATCTTGTATGTAGGACATGGCAATATGATGTGCTCATCCTGATAACTCGTATGTAGGACATGATGAGTGGATGTCTGTCTACTTCCAGTAAGGGTTACTGGAATACCATAAGAACTTGATAAGTACTTGGGATGTACTAGTTCTATGGAGATAAGGAAGAGTTCGATGTAAAGAGTTACATTGATGCGAACTTCCGAAAGGACAGAAAATTAATCGCAAAATATACATAAGATGTATAAAAGTGAAAGTTTGTTGATAATTGGAAGTGTTCCAATAAAACCATTTAAAAGGGAAATGTCGAGTATCCGTGTGTTAGAGAACAACAGTGGATACTATATGGATCTGGAAGTTCATGAGATGAACTTATAGATATTCCGGTCATTGATGACAAGTCTGGAATCCTTGATCATGCAATGTGGCTAAAGGTTAGCAAAGGAATACTAGATCGCATATTACGACAACTCCTTCTCATACGTGTGACGTACAACGAAGAGATGTGAGACATGCAATTTATACTGACTTTGGCAAGTTGTTGCCATTACTCACTATGTTCGCACTAGAGCACAGTAACATGTGGAACTTGTTTGAAGATCACTATGAATATGATTCAAGGGTGATTGGCTCGCAGTGCAAGTGGGAGTCTGTTGGTATGTATGCCCTGAGAGCCAAACATGGGATGATTGGTGGGATACATTAAGATTGATTTGATAAACATCAAAGGCAAGCTTCCAATTCTTTCCGGTTCAGTCATATGAGATAGTGATAGAACAGATTGAATGTCTAGAGAATGACAGTACTCAATGACGTATGCTTTCAGGTTAAGGACCTGAACGATGAGATCATACAGATGCTAAGAGTTTGTACATTCTTGTTATGTCCCTAGTCGGATGTCATTGTGGAAGGTAGATAGACAGCAATGACACACAAGACTAGATTGTGGTGTTGGTTGATGACAGAATCTCATTAGTCATGATATAGAGATATCAAACCAAACACATAGGTATTTGTTAGAGAACAAGTGTACCGGACAGACCTACCGTGAGTTTGACACATGGAACCATAAGATGGTAGTCACAGTCAGTACTCACATTGATGGTGGTGAGTGTGATTCTTAGACCTGAAATCACTACACTCAACACATGTCGTTAGGCACACTTTCACATCATCAAACGCAGTCCTGAAACATGGGTTGTTATAAAGGTGATGATTGGGTGGCTTTGACACATGGGGCTTTTGAGGGGTGAGTGATAGATATGGGATTTGTCCCTCCTGAGGGAGTTTGATATCCAAGGCCACTTGATGAGTAGGATTGAGATAGGCGTGCGCACGCATGTGTGAATCAGTATGTGATATTGATGTCATACATATCTCGTTCAATCTGCTCTAAGATCAAGAAAGTGAATGAACGTTGACAGGATGACTGTTCCATGCCTTGAGTTCATTCGGGATATCAGTGACAAAGGAATTATACATTCACTGTAACACCATTCACGGATTGTAGGATGAAAGTTGTTCTCCAACTTTCTACTTTCACTTGGGTAGCACTGATGTGTGACTAGGCACCGCTCTTTGCTTGTGAAGTCATAAGTGTTATAGACTTTCACTGCCAACGTGAAATGGACCTGCAGGGTCACACACATAGGATTTAACCTGGAAGAGGAGTTTTGTCCACAAAGCAATGTTTAGATTGATTACTAAAGGAGTTTAGTAGTTCAATTAAACACTCAATCAGTCGATAGCTCAATATCGTATGGTTCAAGGTGTTGTACGCATTGATTGGAGTATCGGATTGATTGAAATCGCAATTGACTGATTTTGCCCAACCTGTGCTCCCAACCGATCAGTTCATGTGATGAACCGGTCGGCTGAGGTTGCTGAACCGGTCGGCTGGAGTGTCCAGGCCGATCGGCTCATGCCCAGGTTGAAACGACCGGTTCAAGGGTTGAACCGATCGGCTCAACTGGTGCAACCGACCAGTTGGGAAAGTCATGTCGGCAAGAATTTTCCTTTGGTTTCAAATTGCCCAATTCGATTGGGAATAATATTGGTATTCGATACCAATTGGGAAAGAAACAAGGAAAGTCTTTTTGAACCGGATTAGGACCATGAACCGATCGGTTCAGGGCACCAACCGATCAGTTGGAGTGCCCCAAACGATCGGCTCAGGTCCAACCGATCGGCTCAATGGCCGAACCGATCGGTTCAGTTGTGAACCGATCATTTCAAGTTGTGAACCGGTTGCTTTTTGTGGAAAATTCTCGAACCCTTCTACTCCTGCATTAGTCCGGCATTGCCCGGGATGGAGAACCCTGTCCCATGACTCTCCTATATATAGGGGTATTGGGGGCTTCTCAAAGTATAGCTCAGTGCAACCAGTTGCTCTGCAAGTTGTCGTTCTCTCTGGTTTTGGTAACCGTGAGAGAGCCCGAGCAAGTGCTTCCCGCAAAAGGGAGGTGCAGCAAGGGAAGGACAACTGTAGTTGCAACAGGAGGAAGGAGAGCGTGTTGGCGACTAGTACGTCAACAGGAGGGTGCGACTCCTTCCACTTCCTTGTGGGACAAGGAGAGTGGAGTTCCAGGTGGTCCGTGTGGACTACTACAGAGGCGGGAGGACACTGCCGCTCAGGAGGACAACTGTCATCCGACAGTCCGGTAGGAGGAGGAGTCGTCAGTCCCGGTGCGACCAGGAGCTGCATAGACGCCGTCCAAGACCGGAGTTGAAGACCGCGCATTGCGCGAGGTATTGTCACCGAGCAAGCCTCGGGACAAGGTATGATTCCACAAAACATCTTTTCCTATTATATAGACGTTGACGCGTTTCCTTGGTATGGGTTGGGGGAGAAAATTTTTGTTTCTGCTGCCTTCTCTGTCTCCCCTAAAACCCAACAAAAAGGTGGCATGAAAAAATAGAAAATGTATACATCTAATAAAATGTAAGGCCAATTGTGATGGGCAACCCAACTATTCCAAGTTATCTTAAGTCCACACATTATAAGTAATCTTCATGTATCATTGTCATCTAATGCACCTACACCAGGTGAAAGGGGAACATCACCATGAAAATAGGAAATAAAAGTAGGTATAACTAAACACTAAGTATGTGCATATAAATAATGTCCGGGCATTATATTGTATTACACATATAAAAAAGACGTTCCCATGAAAAAGGTCAATTTAAAGATAGTTAAGTTCAACAAGAGTCAAATTAAGAGATTGAGGCATACTATTCTTGGAGTGCAATATTTGACATAAACCAAAAATCTTGCCATGACAAACAATCATAATTTCCAAATAAACGATATCTTCACATGAATAAATAATATACACTAAATCTACTTAAATAGGTCCATAACATGAATGGATCATGGAATACAAAGTAAGGGTGTAAGTTCACACCCTGGGAAAAATACACACACTCTATCTATGTATGGTTGTAAAAAATCACCACAATTCTAGATACTCTACTCAAACATTTAGCATGCACAAATAGAGTAGAAAGACTACATCCCAGTTATAGTTCACATCAAATATTACAAGCATAGAAAAAGGGGTCAAATGACCCATTTAAACAATAAAATTCAATGTCCAAAAAAGTTCATAAGATTTCAAATCAATAAATATAGATGTTCAATTTTCGATTTCTAAATAGGGATAGGCAAAGTAAAAGCCTCATATGAGAATTTAGATCATAGACACAATAATGTGCAAAATAAAATAGAGGTCGCAAATACATGATATGCAAGATTAATGGTTAGGATAATAGATGTACTTGGTCCCCCAAATTCAAGCATTCATCCTATGTACAAATTAGATATGTTCATCAAACCAAAGTCAACTTGTGTATTCATTCTTAGTATAGATATATCTTTATAATTTACCCTAATTTTGATAACATAATGGCATACATATGATCTATAACAGTCATATCTTAGTTCTAGTATCCATCCTCAAATAAGTTAAAGTACATACGAGTTACATCTATGTGTGGGTAACAATATGCAGTCTTTCAATTTGGGCCTTGCAATGTCATTCTCTATCATTATCTCATATAGATCAATTCGATCAACTAGGATCAAGGATATCTATTACATGAGAGAGTTTTGATGAAAATACCCTTATTAGAGCATTCTAGCATCTAAATGTACTTCCATAGATGTATGAACAATACTTATATACTAATAGGTATATCTCAAGTATGTATACATGCACATATTTACTACTTATTTATATATATTAAATGATATAATTCACAAATAGTTAGAATTTGGTGTATCCTAAAGTCATATTCAAAAAACAAATTCCTTCATTTTTGTATTAGTACAACATTCTTCTAACGTAGTTTCTATTCTAACGTTTCATATAAATTAACAAAGTCCAAACTAGATTATATTATTTCTTATACCATAATATAGGTTGATCCAAATCATCTGAAGCATTAGTCCACACTATTTACTAACCAATTATGCCTTTATAATACTCACTAGATAACTAAATCCTTAGTTCATATTATAATCACTTTTATATACAGTTGGTGCAATAAGCATTAAATCTCTTATCCACTACATAATTAACAATCAATTTGGTGTTAATAGATCATTAAGTAGTATGAAGATGTTGATTTACCCTAACTATTATCGATGATGATGTAAGACATTGCTATAAGTTAAATTCTGACATAATATCTAGGGAATGAACTAATTAGCAAGAGACTTACCATAATTGAGGTTCCACTAAATTACTATGATAATAGATAGATGGAAGTATAGGAGGTTGATCATGGTTCAGTCACTAAGTCTCTCATTCTAGTCTTCTTGCTTCTTAAAACCAAACTAAAGGTATTCCTATCATCCAGTGACAAATATTTTCATTGTGGGAACGAGAATTAGACCAAAGTACAATGTTGATATATCCTTCTACAAACCTTTTGGGCGTTTGACATGACCATAAGTGATAGTTGTTGTCGATAATACATGCTCCAAGTAGAAGGAGAAACAACCGACTATCAAGATCGTAGACATGCAGGAACATGGTTGTGATGTGATTGTGATATTCAAGATTCTAGTTTATATACGACATAATTAGGTGCTAATAGTGTTGAGAGATGTGGTGACAAGTTTCATACTAGTGGTGATGCCTTGGTAACATGGGACTAACAATGGGATTGCAAGTGCTAGGAGCATCTAGTCAACTTGAAGTCAAGTTGGAAGTTGGGTGAAGATGTTTGTCTTGGTGAGGAACTAGATGTGTGTGGGTATCAGGGCCATAGGAATGATTAGGGAGAGGAAAAAGGGGCATGATATCTGTATGGAAAGTCATTTGTAGATCCGTTGTCCTATAGGCCATGGTGATCACATAAGGTGGGGGAAAGGAAAGATCTTCATAAGCCAAGGGAAGAGAAGTGTCATAGGTAGTCACGATTAGGGTTGAGAAAGACATGACTTTTTTTTCTCTAGCAATTAGTAATGTTGGTGGTGAACATAAACATAGGTGGTGATACCTTCATGTAGAGATGGTGGCTGGTGGTTCTTGGTTTGCAAATGATTCTCTTATCTAGTACTATATAGGTCGAACGAAGTTGAGGGATGCCACAATTGGTTCATGTTTTTTTGTGTCGTACTGTTGCAGGTCTGCATGGGAAGTCTTGGCAGAGTGAGGATGGCAAATATGGGTTTCAGGTGAAGGATGAAGGTGGTGGTTTGCATCTTACCGACCAAGAGTCACACTCTAGTTGTAGATGAATGGAGGTAGAAATCAATAATGATACTATTTCCACTAGTGGTGGTAGCCTGCATTCATGGAAGCAAGCATATGGGGGGTGAGAGGGGCCCAAATGAATAGGGTTTTCATTGGCATAAGAGAGGAGAGGAGGAAGAAGAGGAAGAAAGATGTGCAAGAGAGGAGAAGGTGGGGGAAGCAAACTTTGCTTTAAGTCACTGCATGTCCTAAACCATAAACATATTCTTAAGAAAATTTGCAATTGAACTTATTTGTAGCTAATGAATGCTCTAATATCAATTAAAATCTTATAATATAAGAAGTTTAGATTTTCCATCAATTTTATATGTAAACAATATGACATTAGATTTCCTTAATCGTATACTAAGCCTTCATTAATCATATTCACTCGTCTTAACACCATATTGCTTATTAATTTGATTAATTTCATCTAATAACTGTAGGAATATCTTAGGATGTCAAATTAGATCTAAGCTTGGTATTTGGTCTATTTCATATAAAGTCTTGTAATTGATTGTACTAGGGTAATCTTATCTTCAATACCAAATATTAAGGGCATTTATATATCCATGAAACTTATTGAGTCCAAGGATTTTGAATGTGCTTTGTATAAGTGAAAAAATTACTATATTCTAGCATAATCAAACAAGGGCCTAGAAGAAGGGATGTTTGACACATATGCCTAGATTTGAGTTGTTATCTTATTTTATGATGTAGCTAGTTGAATCTCCTAAAAATTTATATACAAAGTATATAGAAGTAGTATAAAAAACTAAACATGGGTACATAAGAACATGTGTTGTTACTAAAAGTGATTATACAATTATACAAGGAAAAATACACAAAGTGTTGGGTTTTATGGGAATCAGAGAAGGCAGCGGAAACAAAAAATTTCTTCTCGCAAACCCAAAATAAAGGAATCGCGTCAACGTATATAAAGTAGGAAGGATGGTTTGTAGAGATATACCTTGTCCCGAGGCTTGGACAGTGATGTTACCTCGCGGCTTGTGTGGTATTCACCTCCGGTCTTAGACGATGTCTGTGCAGCTCCTAGTCACCGAGACTGTCGGGATTGACATCTATCCTCTGAGCGGCAGGAATCTCCTGCCTTAGTAGTAGTCCACACGGACCACCTGGAACTCCGATCGCCTTGTCGCATAAGGCACCGAAAGGAGTCGTACCCTCCTGTCGGCTTACTAGTCATTGACACACTCTCCTTCCACCAGTCGCCTTTCTATAGTTGTCTTTCCCTTATTGTGCCTCCCTTGTCAGGTAGCACTTGCTCGGGCTCTCCTAGTTACCACAACCAGAGAGAATGACAACTTTGCAGAGCAACTGGTTTCTAAGTTGTACTTGAGAAGCCCCCAGTACCCCTATATATAGGAGGGTCATGGGATAGGGTTCTCTACCCTGGGCAATGGGGGATTAAAGCAGAAGTAGAAGGGTCTGAGGTTTTCCACAAAATCTGGCAAATTGTGCCAGTTGAACTGATCGGTTCAGACTTGAACCGATTGTTTGGGACCCTGAGCCGATCGGTTCAAGCATGAGTCGATCGGTTTGTGGTCCTAGTCCAAATAAAATTTACTTTCATGTTTTTTTCCAACTAATCAAATATTAGTCCTTATCCAAATCAAATTTGTACAAGTGAAACAAATATGTATTTGCAAAAAGTGTCTTCTAGCTTTCCAAACAATCTCAGTCGGTCACATGAATCGACCAGTTCAACAATTGAGCTGATCATTTCATTGATATATGAGTCGATCAACTCACAACTTTGAGCCGGTCGGTTCTCCAACCTGAGCCGATCGGTTCAACCCTATGAGCCGATCGGTTGGGGCAGTAGACTGTGCAAATCAGTGAATTACAGTTTCAATCAATCTGATACTCGTAATCATCTGGTCCAGCACCTTGAACACTATGATTTTGAGCTATCAATTAATTGAGTGTTTAATTAAACTACTAAACTCCTTTAGTAATCAATCTAAACATCATTTGTAAATAAACTCCTCTTCCAGGTTAAATTCTATGTGTGTGACCCTGCAGGCCCATTTCACGTTGGCAGTAAAAGTCCATAATACTTATGACTTCACAAGCAAAGAGCGGTGCCTAGTCGCACATCAATGCTACCCAATTGAAAAGGAAAGTTGGAGAGAAACTTTCAATCCTACAATCCGTGAATGGTGTTACAATGAATATATAATTCCATTATCTCTGATATCGCGAATGAACTCAAGGCATAGAACATTCATCCTGTCAATGTTCATTCACTTTCTTGATCTCAGAGTAGATTGGAGGAGATATGTATGACATCAATATCACATATTGATTCACACATGCGTGCACACACCTATCTCAATCCTACTCATCAAGTGGCCATTGATATCAAACTCTCTCAAGAGGGACAAATCCCATATTTATCACTCACCCCTCAAAAGCCCCATGTGTCAAAGCCACCCAATCATCACCTTTATAACAACCCACATTTCAGGACTGCGTTTGATGATGTCAAAGTGTACCCAACGACATGTGTTGAGTGTAGTAATTTTAGGTCAAAGAATCACACTCACCACCATCACTGTGAGAGCTGACTGTGAGTACCAAGTCATGGTTCCATGTGTCAAACTCACGGTGGGTCTGTCCGATGCACTTGTTCTTTAACAAGTACCTATGTGTTTGGTTTGATATCTCCATATCATGACTAATGAGATTCTGTCATCAACCAACACCACAATCTAGTCTTGTGTGTCATTGTTGTCTATCTACCTTCCATAATGACATCCAACTAGGGACATAATAAGAATTTACAAACTCTTAACATTCGTATGATCTCATCGTTCAGGTCCTGAACCTGAAAGCATATGTCATTGCGTACTGTCATTCTCTAGACATTCAATATGTTCTATCATTATCTCATATGACTGAACCAAAAATAATTGGAAGCTTGCCTTTGATGTTTATCAAATCAATCTTAATGTATCCCACCAATCATCCCATGATTTGCTCTCTGGGCATACATATATATTTTGTAAGGCCTTTGTCATATCCCTTCTTTATCTTTGTCATATCAGTCAAACCCTTTGACTATATTATCAAAGTAAAGTTCCCAGCTCTGAGTTGCTTGTACTCAATCAATCACATTGATTAGTCCATTGTAACTTATAGAATTCATTCACATTAATGGATTCATAAACCTTATAGGTTGTGCCACATACACATCCTTGTTTTATTCCTCATATGAATGTAGTTTTAGTATCCGTATGCCAAATCTCTTAGTCATTAAGTTGCAATCAACAAGCATCATCCTTCTCAAAATGTTATCCATGTTATTTAACGCTTAAGACTCATTCACACTTATGGATTTCATCCCAACTGGTGCTACCATAAAGGTCATGCCTTATGGTTCACATGGAAGTCATTTAGGATGTAATGGTCATAAACCATAACTCAAAATTTGGTTCCTCATATTCATCTAGATAGTTGACTCATCACATGACCAACTCATCACATAGATAATCGAGGTGTATCTTTCAAGGATATAAGAACTCACAACCCTTTGTGATTCTTAATATCCTCTATTAGTGTAGGGTATTCTTTATTTAAGAAGAAATTAGTTATTTGATAATCATCCTCTAACTCCTTAGAGTATGAATCCTTTTGATTTAGACATCACCATGACTGAATCATGAGCTCACTATGATACACTATCATAATCACTTGTAAGGATCTCAAACACTTGGTCAAGTATTTTATTCATTGATCTCATCAAGAATCAGCACTTTACCAAATTCACACTTCATCTATGATATTCTTGAACACTTCAAGATATTCATATTGGTATTTCTCTAAACACCATTTGAAGTACTAGCATTAAGTCCAATAGGTATGTCAATACATTACATGTATTATGGCGGCAACACTTGCCCCATTTATTGGGTGCTTTACACTTTATATCTTGGTATCATATACCTCAAAAGTGTTATAAGTTTATTTCATGACACCTTCAGGTGGAGATGTCTGTCGCCTCCTTCTTCTTTAGTTCTTCCAGATAGAGTGGACAATTCCTTTTCTAATGTCCTGGCTTTTGACAATGGTGGCAATTGCCTCTCTTGGTCACGCCTCCCTTAGCCTTGAGAGTTGAAGATGACTTGGGCTGTTGGCTAGCATCGGAACCTTTCTTAGCCTTACCCTTGCCCTTGTGCTTGGACTTGCCTTTCTTGTTGCTGATCATCATCACAGATTTAGGCCTGCCCTTCTTCATCTATGTCTCGGCTATCCTCAACATGCCCAACAACTCTGTCAATGGCCTGTCAAAGTTGTTCATGTTGTAGTTCATCACAAACTGACTGTAGGATTCTGGCAATGATTTGCAGTATCACGTCAGTATCCAACTCTTGGCTCAGGGGAAATCCCAGTCTTGTCAGGTTCTCCACATAGCCAATCATTTTGAGTGTGTGTGGACCAACTGGATCTCCTTCTGTCATGACACACTTGAACAACGCCCTGGAGACATCATATCTCTCTTACTGTGCTTGATCTTCATACATGTTCTTGAGATGTTGAATCATCTCAATGACACCCATGTTCTCATGTTGTCTTTGCAACTCGTGGTTCATGGAGCACAACATCAAGCACTTTGCATCAAAGGCATCTTTATAATTCTTCTTATATGTGGGCTCTGATCTCCAAAACATAAGATAAACATAGCGGAAGCGATTCGATTAACAGCGGAATACAAAAATCATCGGAAATTAAAACTTTTTGAGATAAGATCCTGAAATCATGAAACTCCTTTTATAAGAAACAAGGTAAACATATTACATCTCTGTTAGATCACTTCATGAGTGATTATACACAGCCAGATACAAAATCTCAAGATTTAAAACCCAAAATCTCAGACCAAAAGACTCCAAGCACCTGAGAGTACAGAGATGACATAAGACTTTCTAACTACATGACTTAGCAGTCATTATCTCCACCTGAGATTCACTGCTGCCCCTGGTGCTCTTGCTGCTGATTCTGATCACCTGTAGACTGGTTCCTTCGTCCTTGACGACCACCTAAAAAGTTGAAATCTACGGGGTGAGACAATTTTAAATAACTGTCCCAGTGAGAGTTATAACTCTCCGCCAGAAGCTTTATTATAGCAATCAAAGAGCAACATAAGCAATAAAAGCTTTAAGGTGATCAGCAGCAGATTTTTATCTATTAGAACAACAACATTTAAGGAATATGAAGAACATGTATACTAAGTAATGTAAGTTCAACCAATGTATCTCGTAGTTCAACCTAAGCAGAATTCTACGCGGTTGATTATGTTTTACAAACATTATTATGCCCTGCGGAGATGAGGTATACCGCTCATACTCCAACCGATCACTATTAAGTCGCATCGGTATCATACATAGGTCATCAAAAGAGCCAGATTCTTATGACCTCATCTTCCTCAGTCAGTATGAGGATCAACATGCAGGACATTTAGTGTCTCTGCTACTATAGCTTACTAGGGTATTCTGGTACTTTGCTATTAGAGTCACAGTGGCATTCTGTACTCTCTTCGCCATCGAAAGATTTCTTGTTTATCTCTCATCGATGATGTACAAAAGATTTCCTCGGGAGATTAGTGTTACATCACCCCGGCATAAACACATAGTGAAGGATTGATAGATTAAGATACATCTACATCGATTCCTATACTAGGATGTAAGGGTATTCACATCCATATTCCCCCACATACTCAAAAGTATGTGATCTAGGAGTTCCCTTAGGAAAACTTGTTTCACCATCATTTAACTCCTGACAATGATGGATCTATGATCAGGGCTCTACATGGTATGATTATACTTGATTAGTTAGGTACATTTCAGTATTCTTTTAACATCATACATGTTCTCAAACATTAATCATTAGAATAGCAGCTATGAAAGTAGAATACTAAATGTATCAAGTCTAACTCTCATCAATTATCATTTTTCAATCATCTCATCACAAGTCATCTGACAAGCATGACCTTGATGATACTCATGGCTCTCACAGCCTATCATTCTCATAAGATGCCACTTACTAGGCATCAGCATATGTCATTATTCATAAAGCTAATAACATGCTTTCAATGAATATGAAATCATAATCCTTACCTGGATATGATCATCATCATGTATAAGAACCTGCATGGTTAATTCAACTGATAATAGTAAGCAGTTCATATTAAGAGTTGTACCCTCATATTCTTACAAGGGTTAGATTCCCTGATTTTCATCAATTAGGGTTTACTATTCACATTACATGTCATCACCCTAGAATTAGGGTTTACTATTCACCTCATGGTGAATTAATCTCATAATATCATCATGTATGAGAAACATCATCATTAAAGCCCTCAGATAAGATTAAGATTCACCAATTATTATATTTAGGGTTTCCATGATCTCACATAAGTGGATCATACCTAATCTTGCATATTCAAGTACATTGAAGGTATTTTACTTGAGTTTTGACCATAAATGGTACTTTATCTCTCCTCTCACTAGTAGATGGTGATTACACCACTCTAGATAGGCTGGGTCAAGTCATCCTTGATTAACATAAACCAAATCATCACTATCAGGTGATTAGGGTTTGATTAGAACAAGGTATCACTCAAATTAACCCCTCAAGGGCATTTTGGTAATTTACCCATTGATCATCATCATGGGTCAATTCATTAGTCACTTAGTCCCTTAATGTCTTAAGTTACCATTAGAGTTTAGATTAGATCATCATTGAACCATTTACACCTTCAAGTGATTAAGTATACATAACCTTGAAAGTCTCCAATTGGTTTAGGGTTTAACCTTCAACCTTCAACCCATTTAGGTTTTAAACGACCTTGAACTCGTTTAATCTCAAACGACCTTGAACCCATTTGAGCCTTAAGTGAGTGTGGACTCACTTGACCTTAAACGGGTGTGAACCCATTTGACCTTAAACGGGTGTGATCCCGTTTGACCTTAAACGAGTGTGAACCCATTTGGCCTTAAACGAGTGTGAACTCGTTTGGGCCTAAACGAGTGTCAACCTGTTTGACCTAAATGAGTGTCAACCTGTTTGAGCCTAAACGAGTGTCAACCTGTTTGAGCCTAAATGAGTGTCAACCTGTTTGAGCCTAAACGAGTGTCAACCCACATGGGTTCAAACCGCATGAACATAAAAGGTGACACAAAGGTTATGTTTGAATAGGATTTCCCATGTTGAAGCCTTCAATTGGCCAAAGCCATGTTAACCACTTACAAATTGAGTCAATTAGGATTAGCCTTAATCAATTGGACACCAAATTGACCCTCAATTAAAAGCCAATTAGGGTTAAGTCTATCTCAATTAGGGTTTCAATCGGATAATCATCAATGTTCAACAATGTGAATCAAATCAAGGTTGAACCTAACAATTGACTTCCAATTGGGCCCAAACTTGGCCCAAACGGTCTTGAGATCGTTTGGATGACCTCCAAACAGTCTTGAGACCGTTTGCCCAAAGTTTGACCAAAAACCAAGTCGGTTGGATAAGGGTTGAACCCTAAATAGATTTAAAATCAGCATTTTTATCAAATTCATCAACCTATTAAAATTGGACCCTCAAACCATCAAATTTCCTGAAACCTAGACCTCCAAACGGTCGTGGGGTGTCACTAAAAGAGTGTGAGACCGTTTGGATGAACCCCCAAATGGTTTTGAACCCGTTTGGGTCCTTCAACCCAAAACTCAACAAGATCTATTCTTGAAATCAGCAATTTCAACCCGATTAGGGTTAAGATGTTGAAGTGCCTTCAACTCTCAATTGGTTAGGAATTAGTTTATAATTCTTTTTAGAAATGAAATTTAATATATTATGAACAGACCCTCAAATGGTCGTCCCTTGGTCAACCCTATCAAATGGTCTTGAGACCGTTTTGATCCAAACGATCTTGCAAGATCGTTTGAGATCAAACAGGTTGAAACTGTTTGACCTTAAACGGGTTGCAACCGTTTGGACCAAAAGGGTCCAAGGTCATTTGATAAAGTTACCTAGGAATCCACGCCCATCATCCTCAACCTCTGTTCAGGTCGGTTACTCCACCATTTTTCTTGCAAAAGTGCAAGGAAGAAGAAGGGAGGTAGAAGAAGAACTAAGCACTAAAAGTAAGAACAAAGATATGCATAATAAATCTAGGAGTTTAGAGTTATAAAACCCGCCTCAAACGTGGTTCCTAGAGCTCCAAGCTTCCAAGCTTCAAGCCTTTAATGGCGTCTTGAGCTCCACAGGTCATCCAAGGTCGTTTCTTTAAGGAAAAGATGGGAATGGTCGGCTAAAACAAAGAATCTAAGTGAGTTAACCATAGAACCAACCTTTTAAGAAGAATTCCTCCATGAATTCGAGCTTGAAGATGGTTCCTACTCACCTTAGCACTAGTTGGTCGTCTCCCTGAGGTCCAGAGCTCTGCCTTGGCCATTTTGAGAAAGATGAGAAATGAAGAGGATAAAGGATATGTTCACTTGGTTTGCAAGGGTGAAGGCTTATATACTCTAGGCCATTTACCACCATAAGGACCTCTAAACATGGAATTCTCATCTAAGTCCCTCCTTGTTTCTAAGGCATGCCCAAGCTATCAAAACTTATGGAAAGCTCATCAAAACTCTAGATCTAAGGGTAAAGAAAACCAACTTTCAACTAGAGTTCATATATGAAAAGTCTCCATTCTCATACTTAATCATTCCACAAGCTGCATCTTGATGCCCAAGCTTGGGAAATCCATCTTACCTCATCATATCCACTCATATGATGTCTCATCATCAGAGGAACATCTTAACTTGTGAAATTTGCAAGTTAAACCCCTTAACTGGGTAATTTGCACATAAGTCCCTGTATTACCAAACAATACTACAATCATTGTTTAAAAAGGACAGAAATGAAAATGTTCCCTTAGGAACTTAATTACATGCCAAAAGATAATCAAAAGGATTTAATTATATATTTAGGTAAAATACCTAGGGTTAGTTTATAACCCAAGTCAGGGATGTTACAAATCATCCACCCCTTACAAGGATTTCGTCCCCGAAATCGATAAGACGTATTAGGAGAAAAGAGTAGGGTACTTCCTTCTCATCTCATCCTCTAGTTCCCAAGTGGATTCTTCAACACTACGGTGGTTCCAGAGGACTTTCACAAGGCTTATATCTTTCTTCTTTAGCTTTTTAATTCTGTTATCAAGGATTGACACTGGTCCTTCCTCATAAGTTATATCTTCATTCAATTCTACTTCCATAGGTTGTAGAACTGACTCGGTATCAGGATGACATTTCCTTAACATAGAAATGTGAAACACAGGGTGTAACCTCTGCAACTCAGGTGGAACTCTAGTCTATAGGCTACCTTTCCAACCCGTTCAATGATTGGATAAGGCCCCATAAATCTAGGAGTTAACTTTCCTTTCCTCCCAAAGCGAAGGACTCCTCTCCAAGGCGAGACCTTGAGATACACTCTGTCTCCAACCTGGAACTCTAACGGTCTACGACGCTTATCAGCATAAGATTTCTGCCTATCCTGTGCAGTCTTAATCTGTTGTTGTATCACTTTAATCTTCTCTGTGGTCTGCTGCACAAGATCAGGACCTAACAACTGATGCTCACCAGTCTCATACCAACACAAGGGTGATCTACAACATCTACCATACAAAGCTTCATAAGGTGCCATATTAATACTATGCTGATAGCTATTGTTATAGGAAAACTCTATTAGGCTTAGGTGTAGATCCCAACTCCCGGTAAACTGGAGAACACATGCTCTCAACAGGTCTTCCAAGGTCTGTATAGTCCTTTCTGACTGTCCATCAGTCTGTGGATGAAAGGCTGTACTAAACCTTAACTTGATGCCTAAAGCTCTGAGCAACTGTTCCCAAAAATGACTTGTAAACTGGGGACCTCTGTCAGAAACTATAGTGATAGGAATTCCGTGAAAACACACTATCTCTTGAACAAACAACTGTGATAACTTTTCAGCAGAATAGGTTGTTTTGATAGGTAAGAAATGAGCTGTCTTTGTCAACCTATCAACTATTACCCAGATGGAATCATGTCCTTTGCTTGTCCTAGGTAGGCCAACAACAAAGTCCATGGTCACATGGTCCCACTTCCACTGTGGTATGGGTAAAGGTTGCATTGTCCCTGTAGGCTTCTGGTGTTCAGCTTTAACTTGCTGACACACAGGACACCTCATCACAAACTCTGCAACATCCTTCTTCATCCTGGGCCACCAATACATATCTTTCAAGTTTCGATACATCTTGGTGCTCCCTGGATGCATAGCATACATCGAAGAATGAGCTTCTTCCAGGACTAACTTTCTCAAGTTATCCTTATCTGGCACTATCATCCTCCCATGATAGCATACTACTTAATCATCTGAATCATGGAAACCATCTCGCTTCTCATTACCATACTCCGATCTAATCTATTGAACTGCTGCATCTACTTGTTGTGCCTCCTTAATCCGTTCTCTTAGGGTAGGTTTTATATGCATCTCAGCCAACAACCCGGATAACAATGACACCTTCAACTGACAATGACACCTTCAAATGTACATTGTCTTACCTTAAATAGACAAGCATATCTCTCTTAGAGCATACTAAAGATTTTAGTTTTGCTCTATCCATGGTTGATGTTGCTGATTTCTTACTCAAGGCATCTGCAACTACATTGGCCTTTCCTGGATGGTAATCAATTGTACAATCGTAGTCCTTGATTAACTCCATCCAGCGACGTTGTCTCATGTTAAGTTCATGCTGAGAAAAGATATACTTTAGGTTCTTGTGATTTGTGAAAATCTGGAATGTCTCTCCGTAGAGATAATGTCTCCAGATCTTCAAGGCATGAACCACCGCAGCTAACTCCAAATCGTGTGTCAGATAATTCTCTTCGTGTTTCTTAAGCTGTCGGGAAGCAAAAGAAATCACTTGCTTATCCTGCATCAACACACATCCGAGTCCGTTCTTGGAGGCATCACAGAAAACTATATATCCTTTGCCTTGCTCAGGTAGCACAAGTACAGGTTCACTTGTCAACCTCTCTTTTAGTAATTGGAAAGATTGCTGGCACTTATCGCTCCAGTCAAAAGGAACTTCCTTCTGGGTCAACTTAGTCAAGGGTAAGGCTATGGAACTAAAGTTCTTAATGAACCTTCGATAATAGCTGGCCAACCCCAAGAAACTACGAATCTCCGTCGGTGTCTTTGGTTGTTCCCATTGTAGAACAGATTCTACCTTTTTAGGGTCAGCACGAATACCCAAAGTAGATATCACATGTCCAAGAAAAGATACTTCTGGTAGCCAAAACTCACACTTGCTAAACTTAGCATATAGCTTATGTTCCCTTAGCAAAGTTAGAGCCTGACGAAGATGCTGTTCATGCTGCTGAGCATCTTTACTGTAGATCAGAATGTCATCTATGAAGACAACAACGCACTGATCAAGGAAAGGTCGAAAGATTCTATTCATGAGTTCCATAAATGCAGCCGGTGCATTAGTTAGTCCAAACGACATAATTGTGAACTCATAGTGACCATACCTTGTTCTGAAAGCAGACTTGGGTATGTCGCTGTCCTTAATATGAAGTTGATGATATCCAGACCTCAAATCTATCTTTGAGAAGACGGTTGCACCACACAACTGGTCAAAGAGATCATCAATCCTCGACAGAGGGTACTTATTCTTTATCATTACTTTGTTTAGTTGTTTGTAATCAATGCACAACCGCATTGACCCATCTTTCTTTTTAACGAAAAGGACCGGAGCACCCCAAGGTGAAGTGCTCGGTCGAATGAAACCCTTTTCAAGCAACTCTTGAAGCTGCTTTTTGAGTTCTGCCATCGCAACAGGTGCCATCCTATACGGTGTATGGGCTATAGGTTGGGTATCTGGGATCAAATTGATTTCAAAATCAATTTCCCGAGGTGGTGGCACACCTAGAAGTTCTTCAAGAAACACGTCTTCGAATTCCCTGACTATAGGAACTTCAACAGGGTTAGGAATCTCCATGGTAGTATCTACCACATGGGCCAAGAATGCATAACATCCTTACCTCATCAACTTATCAGCAATCATAGCTGACACAAGACAGGTGGGTAGAATCTTTCTCTCTCCTTGAAAGATCCATGTGTTGCTTTCATCAGCAAACACAGCCTGCTTGGATTCACAATCGAAGACAACCCTATACCTTTCCAAGGTATCCATCCCAAGGATTATATCAAATCCTTGCATCTCAAGTGGTATAAGATCCACTTGAATGCGATGATCAGAAAAGAAGAGGATGCAGGGAGAGCATACCTCTTGCAACAAAGTAGACCCTCTCAACGGAGTCTCAAGCAACAAGCTATCTGCCCTATGACTAACCGTCATATTGTAGTTACGAATCACTCTTCGAGTGGTAAAGGAGTGCGTAGCACCCAGGTCAATCAAAACAGATATAAAACAGGATGTAGACATATCAGAATATAAAAGTTCCATCTGACCTGCCACAACCTGTGGATTGACCACTGCATCTGGTGGGTTCATAGCATAGAACCTTGCTGTCGCCTGAGGTTGAGTTGGTGCTGACGATCCAGCTTGGGATGCCTGTCCACGTCCTCTAGCTGCTCCTTGAGACTGCTTTCTCTATGATCCCTATTGATTCTGTCTCTAAGGCTGAGTCACATTGACAGGCCTAGACCTGCAGTCCTTCATCAAGTGTCCCACCTTCCCACAGTTGTAGCAGCTTCTTTCCAGTTGTTGTGGTCTGGGTGGTCGTGTGACTGACATTGATGCTGAACTGCGAGTCTCTTGTAGTGGTAGGCTTCTTCCTCTACCTCTACTTGGGGACCACTGTGTCTGAGAACTAGATCTGGGTGGTACATGTGTAGGTGCATAGAATCTAGGCTTCTTAAAGTCTCTAGATGAAGAACCCTGGAACTGCGGATATCTCTTATGGGTTTGTCTCTTCTCGACTATGGATTTCTCTATCCTTTGGACTGACTCAACGAAGGCAGCAAACCTCTCCCGACTCTCTAGGGCAGACACGGGAGTAGTCAAGTCGGCGTTTAAACCCTTCTCAAACCTTCTAATCCTCTCTTCTTCTGTGGCAGCCATGTGCGGATAGAATCGCAACAACTCCATGAACTTAGCCTCATACTCGCTAATGTTCATCATACCCTGCCTCAGTCTCTCAAACTGAGAGATCTTCTCGTCCAGGAAGGTTTTTGGAAAATATCTGTGGACAATTCCCGACGAAAGTCTTCCCACGAGATCTCAATTCCAGGCCTCTTCTGCTCTTCCATGGTCCACCAGTGACCAGCACTTCCTTTGAGAAGATAGACAACATGTCTAACTTTCTCACCTTCGGGGATGTTAAGGATTCTGAAAGCTTTCTCTAACTCTGTTAACCACAAATCGGCATCAACAGGATCAGCTGTTCCAAAGTACTCGATTGCTCCGACACGATGAAGTCGCTCGAACGTCTTACCGATACCTTGTCCTTCAGGCTGGGCAGGTGCCATAGGTGCAGGCATGGGCATCCTGTCGGTGATGTGTGTCATGGCAGTCATAAACTGCCTGAACATAGTTTGAACAGCTGGGTTTCCCATGTCAACTGGGTCAAACTGAGGTGGCTCCATAGGTGGCTCAGGTACAAGTTGCTCTATTTCTAGGTTCCTTGCACCTTCTCGAGGTGCAGCAACACTACTTTCTGCCTCGTACTCCTCCTGTGGTCCAGACATCCTTAATTATCTTCTTCTCCTGAGGAGAAGAAGACTCTATTAGATAAGAAAGAAGTACTAAGGATAGACTTGACACTCTAAGTCCTATGTCTCTATAGACTCAGCGAACCTAGAGCCCTGATACCACTAATTGTGGGCTCTGATCTCCAAAATACAAGATAAACATAGCGGAAGCGATTCGATTAACAGCGAAATACGAAAATCATCAGAAATTAAAACTTTTTGAGATAAGATCCTGAAATCATGAAACTTTTTTTATAAGAAACAAGGTAAACAGATTACATCTCTATTAGATCACTTCATGAGTGATTATACACAGCCAGATACAAAATATCAAGATTTAAAACCCAAAATCTCAGACCAAAAGACTCCAAGGACCTGAGAGTACAAAGATGACATAAGACTTTCTAACTACATGACTTAGAAGTCAGTATCTCCACCTGAGATTCACTGCTGCCCCTGGTGCTCTTGCTGCTGATTCTGATCACCTACAGACTGGTTCTTTCATCCTTGACAACCAACTAAAAAGTTGAAATCTACGGGGTGAGACAATTTTAAATAATTGTCCCAGCGAGAGTTATAACTTTCCGCCAGAAGCTTTATTATAGCAATCAAAGAGCAACATAAGCAATTAAAGCTTTAAGGTGATCAGCATCAGATTTTTATCTATTAGAACAACAACATTTAAGGAATATGAAGAACATGTATACTAAGTAATGTAACTTCAACCAATGTATCTCGTAGTTCAACCTAAGCAGATATGCTACGCGGTTGATTATGTTTTACAAACATTATTATGCCCTGCGGAGATGAGGTATACCACTCATACTCCAACCGATCACTATTTAGTCGCATCGATATCATACATAGGTCATCAAAAGAGCCAGATTCTTATGACCTCATCTTCCTCAGTCAGTATGAGGATCAACATGCTGGACATTTAGTGTCTCTGCTACTATAGCTTACCAGGGTATTCTGGTACTTCACTATTAGAGTCACAGTGGCATTCTGTACTCTCTTCACCATCGGAAGATTTCTTGTTTATCTCTCATCGATGCGGTACAAAAGATTTCCTCGGGAGATTAGTGTTACATCACCCCGACATAAACACATAGTGAAGGATTGATAGATTAAGATACATCTACATCAATTCGTATACTAGGATGTAAGGTATTCACATCCATATTCCCCCACATACTCAAAAGTATGTGATCTAGGAGTTCCCTTAGGAAAACCTGTTTCACCATCATTTAACTCCTGACAATGATGGATCTATGATCAGGGCTCTACATGGTATGATTATACTTGATTAGTTAGGTACATTTCAGTATTCTTTTAACATCATACATGTTCTCAAACATTAATCATTAGAACAGCAGCTATGAAAGTAGAATACTAAATGTATCAAGTCTAACTCTCATCAATTATTATTTCTCAATCATCTCATCACAAGTCATCTGATAAGCATGACCTTGATGATACTCATGGCTCTCACAGCCTATCATTCTCATAAGATGCCACTTACTAGGCATCAACATATGTCATTATTCATAAAGCTAATAACATGCTTTCAATGAATATGAAATCATAATCCTTACCTGGATATGATCATCATCATGTATAAGAACCTGCATGGTTAATTCAACTGATAATAGTAAGCAGTTCATATTAAGAGTTGTACCCTCATATTCTTACAAGGGTTAGATTCCCTGATTTTCATCAATTAGGGTTTACTATTCACATTACATGTCATCACCCTAGAATTAGGGTTTACTATTCACCTCATGGTGAATTAATCTCATAACATCATCATTAAAGCCCTCAGATAAGATTAAGATTCACCAATTATTATATTTAGGGTTTCCATGATCTCACATATATGGATCATACCTAATCTTGCATATTCAAGTACATTGAAGGTATTTTACTTGAGTTTTGACCATAAATGGTACTTTCTCTCTCCTCTCACTAGTAGATGGTGATTACACCACTCTAGATAGGCTGGGTCAAGTCATCCTTGATTAACATAAACCAAATCATCACTATCAGGTGATTAGGGTTTGATTAGAACAAGGTATCACTCAAATTAACCCCTCAAGGGCATTTTGGTAATTTACCCATTGATCATCATCATGGGTCAATTCATTAGTCACTTAGTCCCTTAATGTCTTAAGTTACCATTAGAGTTTAGATTAGATCATCATTGAACCATTTACACCTTCAAGTGATTAAGTATACATAACCTTGAAAGTCTCCAATTGGTTTAGGGTTTAACCTTCAACCTTCAACCCATTTAGGTTTTAAACGACCTTGAACTCGTTTAATCTCAAACGACCTTGAACCCATTTGAGCCTTAAGTGAGTGTGGACTCACTTGACCTTAAACGGGTGTGAACCCATTTGACCTTAAACGGGTGTGATCCCGTTTGACCTTAAACGAGTGTGAACCCATTTGGCCTTAAACGAGTGTGAACCCGTTTGGGCCTAAACGAGTGTCAACCTGTTTGACCTAAATGAGTGTCAACCTGTTTGAGCCTAAACGAGTGTCAACCTGTTTGAGCATAAATGAGTGTCAACCTGTTTGAGCCTAAACGAGTGTCAACCCACATGGGTTCAAACCGCATGAACATAAAAGGTGACACAAAGGTTATGTTTGAATAGGATTTCCCATGTTGAAGCCTTCAATTGGCCAAAGCCATGTTAACCACTTACAAATTGAGTCAATTAGGATTAGCCTTAATCAATTGGACACCAAATTGACCCTCAATTAAAAGCCAATTAGGGTTAAGTCTATCTCAATTAGGGTTTCAATTGGATAATCATCAATGTTCAACAATGTGAATCAAATCAAGGTTGAACCTATCAATTGACTTCCAATTGGGCCCAAACTTGGCCCAAACGGTCTTGAGATCGTTTGGATGACCTCCAAACGGTCTTGAGACCGTTTGCCCAAAGTTTGACCAAAAACCAAGTCGGTTGGATAAGGGTTGAACCCTAAATAGATTTAAAATCAGCATTTTTGTCAAATTCATCAACCTATTAAAATTGGACCCTCAAACCATCAAATTTCCATAACCCTAGACCTCCAAATGGTCTTGGGGTGTCACTAAAAGAGTGTGAGAGCGTTTGGATGAACCCCCAAATGGTTTTGAACCTGTTTGGGTCCTTCAACCCAAAACTCAACAAGATCTATTCTTGAAATCAGCAATTTCAACCCGATTAGGGTTAAGATGTTGAAGTGCCTTCAACTCTCAATTGGTTAAGAATTAGTTTATAATTCTTTGTAGAAATGAAATTCAATATATTATGAACAGACCCTCAAACGGTCATCCCTTGGTCAACCCTATCAAACGGTCTTGAGACCGTTTTGATCCAAACGATCTTGCAAGATCGTTTGAGATCAAACGGGTTGAAACTGTTTGACCTTAAACGGGTTGCAACCGTTTGGACCAAAAGCGTCCAAGGTCGTTTGATAAAGTTACCTAGGAATCCACGCCCATCATCCTCAACCTATGTTCAGGTCGGTTACTCCACCGTTTTGCTTGCAAAAGTTCAAGGAAGAAGAAGGGAGGTAGAAGAAGAACTAAGCACTAAAAGTAAGAACAAAGATATGCATAATAAAGCTAGGAGTTTAGAGTTATAAAACCCGCCTCAAACATGGTTCCTAAAGCTCCAAGCTTCCAAGATTCAAGCCTTTAATGGCATTTTGAGCTCCACAGGTCATCCAAGGTCGTTTCTTAAAGGAAAAGATGGGAATGGTCGGCTAAAACAAAGAATCTAAGTGAGTTAACCATAGAACCAACCTTTTAAGAAGAATTCCTCCATGAATTCGAGCTTGAAGATGGTTCCTACTCACCTTAGCACTAGTTGGTCGTCTCCCTAAGGTCCAGAGCTCTGCCTTGGCCGTTTTGAGAAAGATGAGAAATGAAGAGGATAAAGGATACGTTCACTTGGTTTGCAAGGGTGAAGGCTTATATACTCTAGGCCATTTACCACCATAAGGACCTCTAAACATGGAATTCTCATCTAAGTCCCTCCTTGTTTCTAAGGCACGCCCAAGCTATCAAAACTTATGTAAAGCTCATCAAAACTCTAGATCTAAGGGTAAAGAAAACCAACTTTCAACTAGAGTTCATATATGAAAAGTCTCCATTCTCATACTTAGTGAATTTTAAGCACAAGGATCATTCCACAAGCTGCATCTTGATGCCCAAGCTTGGGAAATCCATATTACCTCATCATAACCACTCATATGATGTCTCATCATCAGAGGAACATCTTAACTTGTGAAATTTGCAAGTTAAACCCCTTAACTGGGTAATTTGCACATAAGTCCATGTATTACCAAACAATACTACAATCATTGTTTAAAAAGGACAGAAATGAAAATGTATGTCCCTTAGGAACTTAATTACATGCCAAAAGATAATCACAAGGATTTAATTACATATTTAGGTAAAATACCTAGGGTTAGTTTATAACCCAGGTCATGGATGTTACAAATCATCCACCCCTTACAAGGATTTTGTCCCCGAAATCGATAAGACGTATTAGGAGAAAAGAGCAGGGTACTTCCTTATCATCTCATCCTCTAGTTCCCAAGTGGCTTCTTCAACACTACGGTGGTTCCAGAGGACTTTCACAAGGCTTATATCTTTCTTCTTTAGCTTTTTAATTATGTTATCAAAGATTGACACTAGTCCTTCCTCATAAGTTATATCTTCATTCAATTCTACTTCCATAGGTTGTAGAACTGACTCGGTATCAGGATGACATTTCCTTAACATAGAAATGTGAAACACAAGGTGTAACCTCTGCAACTTAGGTGGTAACTCTAGTCTATAGACTACCTTTCCAACCCGTTCAATGATTGGATAAGGCCCCATAAATCTAGGAGTTAACTTTCCTTTCCTTCCAAAGCGAAGGACTCCTCTCCAAGGCGAGACCTTGAGATACACTCTGTCTCCAACCTGGAACTCTAACGGTCTATGACGCTTATCAGCATAAGATTTCTGCCTATCCTGTGCAGTCTTAATCTGTTGTTGTATCACTTTAATCTTCTCTGTGGTCTGCTGCACAAGATTAGGACCTAACAACTAATGCTCACCAGTCTCATACCAACACAAGGGTGATCTACAACGTCTACCATACAAAGCTTCATAAGGTGCCATAACAATACTATGCTGATAGCTATTGTTATAGGAAAACTCTATTAGGCTTAGGTGTAGATCCCAACTCCCGGTAAACTGGAGAACACATGCTCTCAACAGGTCTTCCAAGGTCTGTATAGTCCTTTCTGACTGTCTATCAGTCTGTGGATGAAAGGTTGTACAAAACCTTAACTTGGTGCCTAAAGCTCTGTGCAACTGTTCCCAAAAACGACTTGTAAACTGGGGACCTCTGTCAGAAATTATAGTGACAGGAATTCCGTGCAAACACACTATCTCTTGAACATACAACTGTGATAACTTTTCAGCAAAATAGGTTGTTTTGACAGGTAAGAAATGAGCTGTCTTTGTCAACCTATCAACTATTACCCAGATGGAATCATGTCCTTTGCTTGTCCTAGGTAGGCCAACAACAAAGTCCATGGTCACATGGTCCCACTTCCACTGTGGTATGGGTAAAGGTTGCATTGTCCCTGTAGGCTTCTGGTGTTCAGCTTTAACTTGCTGACACACAGGACACCTCATCACAAACTCTGCAACATCCTTCTTCATCCTGGGCCACCAATACATATCTTTCAAGTTTTGATACATCTTGGTGCTCCCTGGATGCATAGCTTACATCGAAGAATGAGCTTCTTCCAGGACTAACTTTCTCAAGTTATCCTTATCTGGCACTATCATCCTCCCATGATAGCATACTACTTGATCATCTGAATCATGGAAACCATCTCACTTCTCATTACCATACTCCGATCTAATCTGTTGAACTGCTGCATCTACTTGTTGTGCCTCCTTAATCTGTTCTCTTAGGGTAGGTTTTATATGCATCTCAGCCAACAACCCGGCTAACAATGACACCTTCAACTATACATTGTCTTACCTTAAAGAGACAAGCATATCTCTCTTAGAGCATACTAAAGAGTTTAGTTGTGCTCTATCCATGGTTGATGTTGTTGATTTCCTACTCAAGGCATCTGCAACTACATTGGCATTTCCTGGATGGTAATCAATTGTACAATCGTAGTCCTTGATTAACTCCATCCAGCGACGTTGTCTCATGTTAAGTTCATGCTGAGAAAAGATATACTTTAGGTTCTTGTGATCTGTGAAAATCTGGAATGTCTCTCCGTAGAGATAATGTCTCCAGATCTTCAAGGCATGAACCACCGCAGCTAACTCCAAATGGTGTGTCGGATAATTCTCTTCGTGTTTCTTAAGCTGTCTGGAAGCAAAAGAAATCACTTGCTTATCCTGCATCAACACACATCCGAGTCCGTTCTTGAAGGCATCACAGAAAACTATATATCCTTTGCCTTGCTCAGGTAACACAAGTACAGGTGCACTTGTCAACCTCTCTTTTAGTAATTGGAAAGATTGCCGGCACTTATCGCTCCAGTCAAAAGGAACTTCCTTCCGAGTCAACTTAGTCAAGGGTAAGGCTATGGAACTAAAGTTCTTAATGAACCTTCGATAATAGCCGGCCAACCCTAAGAAACTACGAATCTCCGTCGGTGTCTTCGGTTGTTCCCATATTGTAGAACAGATTCTACCTTTTTAGGGTCAACACGAATACCCAAAGTAGATATCACATGTCCAAGAAAAGATACTTATGGTAGACAAAACTCACACTTGCTAAACTTAGCATATAGATTATGTTCCCTTAGCAAAGTTAGAGCCTGACGAAGATGTTGTTCATGCTGCTGAGCATCTTTACTGTAGATCAGAATGTCATCTATGAAGACAATAATGCACTGATCAAGGAAAGGTCGGAAGATTCTATTCATGAGTTCCATAAATGCAGCCGGTGCATTAGTTAGTCCAAATGACATAACTGTGAACTCATAGTGACCATACCTTGTTCTGAAAGCAGACTTGGGTATGTCACTGTCCTTAATACGAAGTTGATGATATCCAGACCTCAAATCTATCTTTGAGAAGACGGTTGCACCACACAACTGGTCAAAGAGATCATCAATCCTCGGCAGAGGGTACTTATTCTTTATCGTTACTTTGTTTAGTTGTTTGTAATCAATGCACAACCGCATTGACCCGTCTTTCTTTTTAACGAAAAGGACCGGAGCACCCCAAGGTGAAGTGCTCGGTCGAATGAAACCCTTTTCAAGCAACTCTTGAAGCTACATTTTGAGTTCTGCCATCTCAGCAGGCGCCATCCTATACGGTGTATGGTCTATAGGTTGGGTATCTAGGATCAAATTGATTTCAAAATCAATTTCCCGATGTGGTGGCACACCTGGAAGTTCTTCAGGAAACACGTCTTCGAATTCCCTGACTATAGGAACTTCAACAGGGTTAGGACTCTCCATGGTAGTATCTACCACATGGGCCAAGAATGCATAACATCCTTGCCTCATCAACTTATCAGCAATCATAGCTGACACAAGATAGGTGGGTAGAATATTTCTCTCTCCTTGAAAGATCCATGTGTTGCTTTCATCAGCAAACACAGCCTGCTTGGATTCACAATCCAAGACAACCCTATACCTTTCCAAGGTATCCATCCCAAGGATTATATCAAATCCTTGCATCTCAAGTGGTATAAGATCCACTTGAATGCGATGATCAGAAAAGAAGAGGATGCTGGGAGAGCATACCTCTTGCAACACAGCAGACCCTCTCAACAGAGTCTCAAGCAACAAGCTATCTGCCCTATGACTAACTGTCATATTGCAGTTACGAATCACTCTTCGAGTGGTAAAGGAGTGCGTAGCACCCGGGTCAATAAAAACAGATACAACACAGGATGTAGACATATCAGAATATAAAAGTTCCATCTGACCTGCCACAACCCGTGGATTGACCACTGCATCTGGTGGGTTCATAACATAGAACCTTGTTGTCGCCTGAGGTTGAGTCGGTGCTGACGATCCAACTTGGGATGCCTGTCCACGTTCTCTAGCTGCTCCTTGAGACTGCTTTCTCTGTGATCCCTGTTGATTCTATCTTTGAGGCTGTGTCACATTGACAGGCCTAGACCTACAGTCCTTCATCAAGTGTCCCACCTTCCCACAGTTGTAGCAGCTTCTTTCCAGTTGTTGCGGTCTGGGTGGTCCTGTGACTGACATTGATGTTGAACTACGAGTCTCTTGTAGTGGTAGGCTTCATCCTCTACCTCTACTTGGGGACCACTGTGTCTGAGAACTAGATCTGGGTGGTAGAGGTGTAGGTGCAGAGAATCTAGGCTTCTTAAAGTCTCTAGATGAAGAACCCTGGAACTGCGGATATCTCTTATGGGTTTGTCTCTTCTCGACTACGGATTTCTCTATCCTTCGGACTGACTCAACGAAGGCAGCAAACCTCTCCCGACTCTCTAGGGCGGACACGGGAGTAGTCAAGTCGTCATTTAAACCCTTCTCGAACCTTCTAATCCTCTCTTCTTCTGTGGCAGCCATGTGCGGACAGAATCGCAACAACTCCATGAACTTAGCCTCATACTCGCTAATGTTCATCATACCCTGCCTCAGTCTCTCAAACTGAGAGATCTTCTCATCCAGGAAGGTTTTTGGAAAATATCAGTGGACAATTCCCGACGAAAGTCTTCCCACGAGATCTCTATTCCAAGCCTCTTCTGCTCTTCCATGGTCCACCAGTGACCAACACTTCCTTTCAGAAGATAGACAGCATGTCTAACTTTCTCACCTTCGGGGATGTTAAGGATTCTGAAAGCTTTCTCTAACTCTGTTAACCACAGATCGGCATCTGCAGGATCAGCTGTTCCAAAGTACTCGGTTGCTCCTACATGACGAAGTCGCTCGAACGTCTTACCGATACCTTGTCCTTCAGGCTGGGCAGGTTCCCTAGGTGCAGGCATGGGCATCCTGTCGGTGATGTGTGTCATGGCAGTCATAAACTGCCTGAACATAGTTTGAACAGTTGGGTTTCCCATGTCAGCTGGGTCAAACTGAGGTGGCTCCATAGGTGGCTCAGGTACAGGTTGCTCTATTTCTAGGTTCCTTGCACCTTTTCGAGGTGCAACAACACTACTTTCTGCCTCATACTCCTCCTGTGGTCCAGACATCCTTAATTATCTTCTTCTCCTGAGGAGGAGAAGACTCTATTAGATAAGAAAGAAGTACTAAGGATAGACTTGACACTCTAAGTCCTATGTCTCTGTAGACTCAGCGAACCTAGAGCTCTGATACCACTAATTGTGGGCTTTGATCTCCAAAACACAAGATAAACATAGCGGAAGCGATTCGATTAACAACGGAATACGAAAATCATCGGAAATTAAAACTTTTTGAGATAAGATCCTGAAATCATGAAACTCCTTTTATAAGAAACAAGGTAAACATATTACATCTCTGTTAGATCACTTCATGAGTGATTATACACAGCCAGATACAAAATCTCAAGATTTAAAACCCAAAATCTCAAACCAAAAGACTCCAAGGACCTGAGAGTACAGAGACGACATAAGACTTTCTAACTACATGACTTAGCCGTCAATATCTCCACATGAGATTCACTGCTACCCCTGGTGCTCTTGCTGCTGATTCTGATCACCTGCATACTGGTTCCTTCGTCCTTGACGACCACCTAAAAAGTTGAAATCTACGGGGTGAGACAATTTTAAATAATTGTCCCAGTGAGAGTTATAACTCTCTGCCAGAAGCTTTATTATAGCGATCAAAGAGCAACATAAGCAATAAAAGCTTTAAGGTGATCAGCAGCAGATTGTTATCAATTAGAACAACAACATTTAAGGAATATGAAGAACATGTATACTAAGTAATGTAACTTCAACCAATATATCTCGTAGTTCAACCTAAGTAGATATGCTACGTGGTTGATTATGTTTTACACACATTATTATGCCCTGCGGAGATGAGGTATACCGCTCATACTCCAACCGATCACTATTAAGTCGCATCGGTATCATACATAGGTCATCAAAAGAGCCGGATTCCTATGACCTCATCTTCCTCAGTCAGTATGAGGATCAACATGCAGGACATTTAGTGTCTCTGCTACTATAGCTTACCAGGGTATTCTGCTACTTCACTATTAGAGTCACAGTGGCATTCTGTACTCTCTTTTCCATCGAAAGATTTCTTGTTTATCTCTCGTCGATGCGGTACAAAAGATTTCCTCAGGAGATTAGTGTTACATCACCCCGGCATAAACACATAGTGAAGGATTGATAGATTAAGATACATCTACATCAATTCCTACACTAGGATGTAAGGGTATTCACATCCATATTCCCCCACATACTCAAAAGTATGTGATCCAGGAGTTCCCTTAGGAAAACCTGTTTCACCATCATTTAACTCCTGACAATGACGGATCTATGATCAGGGCTCTACATGGTATGATTATACTTGATTAGTTAGGTACATTTCAGTATTCTTTTAACATCATACATGTTCTCAAACATTAATCATTAGAACAACAGCTATGAAAGTAGAATACTAAATGTATCAAGTCTAACTCTCATCAATTATCATTTCTCAATCATCTCATCACAAGTCATCTGACAAGCATGACCTTGATGATACTCATGGCTCTCACATCCTATCATTATCATAAGATGCCACTTACTAGGCATCAGCATATGTCATTATTCATAAAGCTAATAACATGCTTTCAATGAATATGAAATCATAATCCTTACCTGGATATGATCATCATCATGTATAAGAACCTGCATGGTTAATTCAACTGATAATAGTAAGCAGTTCATATTAAGAGTTGTACCCTCATATTCTTACAAGGGTTAGATTTCCTGATTTTCATCAATTAGGGTTTACTATTCACATTACATGTCATCACCCTAGAATTAGGGTTTACTATTCACCTCATGGTGAATTAATCTCATAACATCATCATGTATGAGAAACATCATCATTAAAGCCCTCAGATAAGATTAAGATTCACCAATTATTATATTTAGGGTTTCCATGATCTCACATAAGTGGATCATACCTAATCTTGCATATTCAAGTACATTGAAGGTATTTTACTTGAGTTTTGACCATAAATGGTACTTTCTCTCTCCTCTCACTAGTAGATGGTGATTACACCACTCTAGATAGGTTGGGTCAAGTCATCCTTGATTAACATAAACCAAATCATCACTATCAGGTGATTAGGGTTTGATTAGAACAAGGTATCACTCAAATTAACCCCTCAAGGGCATTTTGGTAATTTACCCATTGATCATCATCATGGGTCAATTCATTAGTCACTTAGTCCCTTAATGTCTTAAATTACCATTAGAGTTTAGATTAGATCATCATTGAACCATTTACACCTTCAAGTGATTAAGTATACATAACCTTGAAAGTCTCCAATTGGTTTAGGGTTTAACCTTCAACCTTCAACCCATTTAGGTTTTAAACGACCTTGAACTCGTTTAATCTAAAACGACCTTGAACTCATTTGAGCCTTAAACGAGTGTGGACTCACTTGACCTTAAACGGGTGTGAACCCATTTGACCTTAAACGGGTGTGAACCCGTTTGACCTTAAACGAGTGTGAACCCATTTGGCTTTAAACGAGTGTGAACCCGTTTGGGCCTAAACGAGTGTCAACCTGTTTGAGCCTAAATGAGTGTCAACCTGTTTGAGCCTAAATGAGTGTCAACCTGTTTCAGCCTAAACGAGTGTCAACCTGTTTGAGCCTAAACGAGTGTCAACCCACATGGGTTGAAACTGCATGAACATAAAAGGTGACACAAAGGTTATGTTTGAATAGGATTTCCCATGTTGAAGCCTTCAATTGGCCAAAGCCATGTTAACCACTTACAAATTGAGTCAATTAGGATTAGCCTTAATCAATTGGACACCAAATTGACCCTTAATTGAAAGCCAATTAGGGTTAAGTCTATCTCAATTAGGGTTTCAATCGAATAATCATCAATGTTCAACAATGTGAATCAAATCAAGGTTGAACCTATCAATTGACTTCCAATTGGGCCCAAACGGTCGTGAGATCATTTGGATGACCTCCAAACGGTCTTGAGACCGTTTGCCCAAAGTTTGACCAAAAACCAAGTCGGTTGGATAAGGGTTGAACCCTAAATAGATTTAAAATCAGCATTTTTATCAAATTCATCAACCTATTAAAATTGGACCCTCAAACCATCAAATTTCCTTAACCCTAGACCTCCAAAAGGTCTTGGGGTGTCACTAAAAGAGTGTGAGACCGTTTGGATGAACCCTCAAATGGTTTTGAACCCGTTTGGGTCCTTCAACCCAAAACTCAACAAGATCTATTCTTGAAATCAGCAATTTCAACCCGATTAGGGTTAAGATGTTGAAGTGCCTTCAACTCACAATTGGTTAGGAATTAGTTTATAATTCTTTGTAGAAATGAAATTCAATATATTATGAACAGACCCTCAAACGGTCGTCCCTTGGTCAACCCTATCAAACGGTCTTGAGACCGTTTTGATCCAAATGATCTTGCAAGATCGTTTGAGATCAAACGGGTTGAAACCGTTTGACCTTAAACGGGTTGCAACCGTTTGGACCAAAAGGGTCCAATGTCGTTTGATAAAGTTACCTAGGAATCCACGCCCATCATCCTCAACCTCTGTTCAGGTCAGTTACTCCACCGTTTTGCTTGCAAAAGTGCAAGGAAGAAGAAGGGAGGTAGAAGAAGAACTAAGCACTAAAAGTAAGAACAAAGATATGCATAATAAAGCTAGGAGTTTAGAGTTATAAAACCCACCTCAAACGTGGTTCCTAGAGCTCCAAGCTTCAAGCCTTTAATGGCATCTTGAGCTCCACAAGTCATCCAAGGTCGTTTCTTCAAGGAAAAGATAGGAATGGTTGGCTAAAACAAAGAATCTAAGTGAGTTAACCATAGAACCAACCTTTTAAGAAGAATTCCTCCATGAATTCGAGCTTGAAGATGGTTCCTACTCACCTTAGAACTAGTTGGTCATCTCCCTGAGGTCCAAAGCTCTGCCTTGGCCATTTTGAGAAAGATGAGAAATGAAGAGGATAAAGGATACGTTCACTTGGTTTGCAAGGGTGAAGGCTTATATACTCTAGGCCATTTACCACCATAAGGACCTCTAAACATGGAATTCTCATCTAAGTCCCTCCTTGTTTCTAAGGAACGCCCAAGCTATCAAAACTTATGTAAAGCTCATCAAAACTCTAGATCTAAGGGTAAAGAAAACCAAATTTCAACTAGAGTTCATATATGAAAAGTCTCCATTCTCATACTTAGTGAATTTTAAGCACAAGGATCATTCCACAAGCTGCATCTTGATGCCCAAGCTTGGGAAATCCATCTTACCTCATCATATCGACTCATATGATGTCTCATCATCAGAGGAACATCTTAACTTGTGAAATTTTCAAGTTAAACCCCTTAACTGGGTAATTTGCACATAAGTCCCTATATTACCAAACAATACTACAATCATTGTTTAAAAAGGACAGAAATGAAAATGTATGTCCCTTAAAAACTTAATTACATGCCAAAAGATAATCACAAGGATTTAATTACATATTTAGGCAAAATACCTAGGGTTAGTTTATAACCCAGGTCAGGGATGTTACATTATAAGCATCCCTTTCTGCCTTTGGTGCAGTAGGAGCAAGTTCCTCTGGAGTTGGAGTATCCAGGACATAGAGCTTTCGCTCTTGAGTGATAACAATTCTCAATGTCCTAAACCAGTCATGTAAGTTAGTCCCATTCGGCTTGTACTTTTCAAGGACCGATCGCAATGAAAAGTGATTGTTGTTTGTTGTCATTTGTACTACAAAAGGAAATATATGCAATTTAGTTCAAAACTCAATTTTGACTTATTGGATTGATTTGAAAAATTAACAATATAATTAGGACTTTAATTGATTATCGCTCCCACTATTTTTGTTCAAATTGATAGCCCTCACCATCAATTCAGAAGATTGCAGCGTACAACCTTCTAGTGGATCAAGATCCTGAAATCCTCTTAGTAATGGACCAGCTAGGGCTGTCACCCACAACTTAGATCTTCCAGGTAGGAAACTCTTGCCAATTGCATCATATGCAACTCTTGAAAGATGTCATATGCAACTCCTTGCCAAGATCACCTCCATGCCTCAAGGTGCTAGATCCTATCCTGGTCACCTTGTTAAGTCTGACCCAAAGCCAACACGATGAATATGCACCCTGCTAGGGCAGACCCACATATCCATCCTTCACACTTCCACGAGATAGATGGTGCACCACGCTAGGGCGTGCCCACACTTGGCCAATCAAGCTTTTCATGTGTGTCGCATTTGGAAGGCATCTAAAACTTTAATATTTAATGAGGGATTTGGTTTTTATAGGTACATATACATATCCAATCACCACAATACATAGTATGTATCATATACATGCTATATCCCACAGAAAACATGAGAAACGATAAAAGCGGTGATTATGGCCATCCTAATGTGATTCCTCGAGCCAAGAGGAATCACAGTCATCTAGGTCTACATCACATGCAACCTATACAAGATGAACTCGATGCTTTTCCGTTCTGGGTTTGATCAACTCATCTCCATGATTGATCGGCTCGCCATTAGGCCGGTCGGTTGGGTGCCACCAGCCGATCGACTTACACCTCCAGCCGATTGGTTAACTGGTCGTCGTGCATATCCTCAGGTCGCCACCTGCCCATCTCATTCCTAGATCCGCTCATCTAGAATGCCAACTGATCAGTTCATGCCTTGAACCGATTGTCTCAGTCATCATCAGGTTGTTTGTCGTTCTTTGAGATAACAGGAAATAAAAGTTCTATCCTATTTACATTTGAATTGAGAAACCCCGAGTTACATTCAGGGGGAGCAAAGGTAGGAAAGAAATCTTGAGTTATCTCGAGTTACATCGAGAATAAGAGATAGGGCATCAGTGCACAGACTGAGATGCAAGGAACCACATTCAACCAAGCACACATACATTGGGTTTATTGACCATAACCACGCTATACATCCACCAAAAAACTCATTTAAGGGCGACGCGTATCGAGTGCATTCATATTACATATCATATATGTATATTGGGATTTGTGGATTTAGGATTGGACATGCATAAAGCCTATTTTTTCACATTGTATGCAGTAAATAAAGGAGACAAACCAAAACCGATCACATCAATAATCCTAAAGTATAGAGCAGTTGACATGGCTCTGATACTATTGTTTGGTTTTATGGGAATCAGAGAAGGTAGCGGAAACAAAAATTTTCTTCTCCCAAACCCAAAATAAAGGAATCGCGTCAACATCTATACAGCAGGAAGGATGGTTTGTAGAGATATACCTTGTCCCGAGGCTTGCTCCGTGACGTTACTTCACGGCTTGCGCATTCTTCACCTCCAGTCTTGGACGGTGTCTGTGTAGCACCTACTCACCGGGACTATCAGGATTAACAATTGTCCTCTGAGCGACAGAAATCTCCCGCCTCAGTAGTAGTCCACACGAACAACCTGGAACTCCGATCGCCTTGTCTCACAAGGCACCAGAAGGATTCATACCCTCCTGTCGGCGTACTAGTCACCGACACACTCTCCTACCACCAGTCGCCTTTCTGCAGTTGTCTTTCCCTTGTTGTGCCTCCCTTGTCAGGTAGTACTTTCTTGGGCTCTCCTGGTTACCACAACCAGAGAGAACGACAACTTTGCAGAGCAACTGGTGTTCTGAGTTGTACTTGAGAAGCCCCCAGTACCTATATATATAGGAGGGTCATGGGACAGGGTTCTCTACCTCGGGCAATGCGGGATTAAAGTAGGAGTACAAGGGTTCGTGGTTTTCCACAAAATCTGACAAATTGTGCCAGTTGAATCGATCGGTTCAGACCTGAACCGATCATTTGGGACCCTGAGCCGATCGGTTCAAGCATGAGCCGATCAGTTCGTGGTCCGGGTCCAAATAAAATTGACTTTCATGTTTGTTTCCAACTAATCAAATATTATTCTTTATTCAAATCAAATTTGTACAAGTGAAACAAATATGTATTTGCAAAAAGAGTCTTCTGACTTTCCAAACGATCTCGGTCGGTCACTCGAATCGATCGGTTCAACAATTGAGCCGATCGTTTCATTGACATATGAGCCGATCGACTCATCACTTTGAGCCGGTCGGTTCACCAAACTGATACGGTCGGTTCACCAACCTATGCTGATCGGTTCAGTCCTATGAGCCGATTGGTTGGGGCAATAGACTATGCAAATCAGTCAATTGCAGTTCCAATCAATCCGATACTCTTAATCATCTGGTCCAACACCTTGAATACTATGATTTTGAGCTATCAATTAATTGAGTGTTTAATTGAACTACTAAACTCCTTTAGTAATCAATTGAAACATCATTTGTGGATGAACTCCTCTTCCAGGTTAAATCCTATGTGTGTGACCCTGCAAGCCCATTTCACATCTATACAGTAGGAATGATGGTTTGTAGAGATATACCTTATCCCGAGGCTTGGTCGGCGACGTTACCTTGCAGCTTGTACGGTCTTCACCTTCGGTCTTGGACGGTGTCTGTGCAGCTCCTCATCACCGGGACTGTCAGGATTGACATCTATCCTCCGAATGGCAGAAATCTCCTGCCTCAGTAGTAGTCCACACAGACCACCTGGAACTCTGATCACCTAGTCGCATAAGGCACCGAAAGGAGTCATACCCTCCTATCAGCATACTAGTCACCAACACACTCTCCTGCCAACAGTGACCTTTATGTAGTTGTCTTTCCCTTGTTGTGCCTCCCTTGTCGGGTAGCACTTCCTCGGGCTCTCCTGGTTACCACAACCAGAGAGAACGACAACTTTGAAGAGCAACTGGTGTTCTAAGTTGTACTTGAGAAGCCCCCAATACTCTTATATATATAGGAGGGTCATGGGATAGGGTTCTCTACCCCAGGCAATGCGGGATTAAAGCAGGAGTAGAAGGGTCCGAGGTTTTCCACAAAATATGACAAATTGCGCCAGTTGAACTGATCGGTTCAGACCTAAACTGATCGTTTGGGACCCTGAGCTGATCGGTTCGTGGTCCTGGTCCAACTCAAATTGACTTTTATGTTTGTTTCCAACTAATCAAATATTAGTCCGTGTCCAAATCAAATTTGTACAAGTGAAACAAATATGTATTATCAAAAAGTGTTTTTTGACTTTCCAAATGATCTCAGTCGGTCACACGAATCGACCAGTTCAACAATTGAGCCGATCGTTTCATTGACATATGAGCCGATCGACTCACCACTTTGAGCCGGTCAGTTCACCAACTTGAGTCGATCGGTTCAACCCTATGAGATGATTGGTTGGGGCAATATACTGTGCAAATCAATCAATTGTAGTTCCAATCAATCTGATACTCTTAATCATCTGGTCCAACACCTTGAACATTATGATATTGAACTATCAATTAATTGAGTGTTTAATTGAACTACTAAACTCCTTTAGTAATCAATCTAAACATCATTTGTGGATAAACTCCTCTTCTAGGTTAAATCCTATGTGTGTGACCCTACAGGCCCATTTCACATTGGCAGTGAAAGTCCATGACACTTATGACTTCACAAGCAATGAGCGGTGCCTAGTCACACATCAATGCTACCCAAGTGAAAAAGAAAGTTGGAGAACAACTTTCAATCCTACAATCTGTGAATGGTGTTACAATGAATATATAATTCCTTTGTCTCTGATATCCCAAATGAACTCAAGGCATGGAAAAGTCATCCTGTCAATGTTCATTCACTTTCTTGATCTCAGAGTAGATTGGAGGAGATATGTATGAAATGAATATCACATGCTGATTCACACATGCGTCGAAAGCTTGAACACCAAGTAAGAGCTGATAAAACAATGTTTGTGCATGAAAACCTAGTTTTGGTGTAAAGCGCAATTTACCCAAAACCTAGGGTTCAATATGCAAATTACCACTTGAATAAGGTCCCTTATATTTCTTGTCATCATGTCGAGCAAATAAAAAGAGATGGGCGTCTCATTTGAATCACTTTGGAGGAGAGAGAATCTTGATATTAAAATAATCAAGATTTAAGCATAATTGAAACCAAAATTCAATTTAATGCAAAAATAAATTTATTAATTAAAATGCCCTTAAACCAAAATTGAAATCATTGAATTCAGATATGTGTGGACGTCCTTGTGCCTGGCAAGGGTAATGAAATATCTCAAGGAGGTGAAAAACCCACTCACATTATTATAAGAAAAAGAAATATCCACTCACTTATGGATATTACTATTAAATGGATTAAGGTGCTTAATTTGCTTTTCTTTAATTGTGGATAATTGAGAGGAATAAGAGGCAAAGAGGATAGACTCGTCCCTAGGGAAGATAAGGGGGCAAGTGGCAAGGATAAGGGGGAGATAATTCCTACTTTCTATTTCCTAATTGAGCTTTTAATAAAAATTGCATATAAGCTCATTTATCCATAGAGTAAAAGGGGAATTTCGAATTCACTTCCACCCTTTCCTTGAAAAACGACCTTGGGAGCTTGGAGCAAGAGGAGAATGAGCCCCAACCTTTTCGTAAGCTTCTTGACCCTCTTTCACCTTGAATTCATGGTGGAAATCACAAATCAATGCTTGATTTCTTCTTTTCTTCACTCCATCTTCAATTCTAACCATTCCTTTTCACTCAAAGCTTGAGGATGAGCCTTGGGATAGTGAAAGGAGTTGTATCCACCATTGTTGACGTGATATTGAAGCTTTGGAGCTCAATTGGAGGCAGGTTGTTTTCACTTGAACCCTTATTATTGTTATTGCATTCATTTCCTTATCAATTGATGATCCTTTCTTCATTTCCAAAATTTTATTTGGTTGATTGATGCAATCACCCTGAAAATCACAGAAAGTTTCATGGGTTTATAGCTTGATGATGATGACATCATCATAGGCACACACCTCCCCAAATATCCCTTGCAAACAGTTTCAACAATAGGGTCCAATCGGTTTCACCAAACCGTTTGGTGACCAAACGGTTTGCAAACCGTTTGGAGGTTTGGTCTTCAAACTGTTTAGGAGAGTTGACCATTTGGATGGGTTGACCGTTTGAGGTCAGAACCCTAATACACGTTGGATGATGATCTAATGGATCTAATTGATTAACTCAATACATAGATAATCATCAAGTAGCAAACCCTAACCGAGTTGAGTGCTGAAATCCTAAATTGATTGATTTAATTTTTGGGTTGACTAGCCCAAACGGTCTCAAGACCATTTGGAGGTCACCCAAACAATCTCAAGACCATTTGGAGGCATCTAAGACCGTTTGGAAGCCTATGGTTGAGTACGTTTAGATGGTTGAAAATCTAGTGACTTCAAATTGAAATACAATCGATGGCTCAATTGATGATTGAATAAATAATGCAAACCCTAATTGAATGTCATAGATTTCAATGGTGGATTGAGTCAAATGGTCTCAAGACCATTTCGAGGTCATTCAAATTACCTCAAGACCATTTGAGGTCGGGTCATGACATAGCTAAGTGGTTATTCAATGATTGAAATCGAATTAGTTCCACAATATCAACCATTGATGGTTCCTTGATTTCAAAACCCTAAGTGATGGATTCTTGATTATAAACCCTAGTTCAATTGGGTTAAAAACCCTAATTGAAGGTCCAATTGAAGGGTGATTCAATGGTTCAATTGAAGAATAAATCAATGGTTCAATGATTAAAATCCTAAATTGACTAAGTGATGAAAACACACTTTTGGTCCATTCAGTTTTGAGAGAGTTGGGACAAAAACGGTCTTAAGACCGTTTGAGTTCAAACGTTCTCAAGACCATTTGGGATCAAACGGTCTCAAGACCATTTGGGACCAAATGGTCTCAAACCATTTGGAGACCCAAACCCATTCGGTTTCAAAGGCAATTTACCCAAATGGTTTCAAACCGTTTAGAGATCAAAGGGGGTCAAGATCGTTTGGTAACTTAAAGTGATCAAATCAATTGATAACTTATTGTGATGAAGGACCAATTGACCCTATAATTGTTACCAGTTTATCTTAAAGAAAATCACTAGGATTGTACCTTTAGGGTACCAAGTGATTGGTAATATTAGATGAGTTAATCCTTGAAGCTTAAATATGCAATACTTCAATATACTATGTCAACCCTAATTGAATATACTTAATTGAAGGGTTGATTGACCTAATCTAACCAAGTTTGAAATAGTTAATATCCTAGAAAGGATGAGATATACAGAGGAATCCATACATGTAGAATAATCATGTAATGGATAAGCCTCAATACCTTCAATATGAATAAACTATGAATTTTAGGGAATGACTCATGATAAAGAGATCACGAAACCCTAATCATGAGCATAAACCCTAATTGATAAGGTTATTGAACCCTAACCCTATTTTAGGGCAACTTTGAGAAAAATCCTAATCTAGGGTAATAGTGAAACTCTAATCGAGCGATGTCGGGAGGTGACCCAAGGGCGATTCCAGTGGCGAGTGAAGGCGAGATCTCGGTGGCACCTGAGGGAGATCTGGTGAGAGTCTCTACTCAGTCGGAGGCTGCGCATGTCGGAAATGTCCTAGATCTGAGTAATGTGGCCAAGATAAAAGATCCTGTGAAGGCGGGTGGGACAAGGTTTGGTCCAATCGACGTTTCGTCAGAGACCTACTCATGGGCAGATCTAGTGTCCTCGAAGAAAGCAGCATCTATGAATTCATTTAAGAAGGTACCAATTCTTATGGAAGATGGTAAGCTCCTGTATCCGAAGTCCATCGTGGAGAGGAACCTATAGAAGTGGAGTAGAGCGGCGGCTGGCTACATTGTGGGACTGAAGCCTCACTGGCCATCTCTGGTGAGATTCTTGGCCCAACTATGGAAGGTTAAAGGTTCATTAGAAATTAAATCGAGAGGAGAAGGGTTCTTCATCTTGCTATTCTCTAATGATGAAGATCTGGCAACAACGCTGGATGGAGGTCCCTAGTTCATTGTGGGGAAACCACTCATTATTAGGAAGTGGGAGTGAGGGGATTCTATGGAGAAAGCGAGAATGTTTGAAATCCCAATATGGATTAAGATTCACGATTTACCTCTTGAGCTATGGGATGATGAGTTGTTCATGACCGTGGGTTCTTTTCTGGGTAATCCTCTCAGAATGGACCAACTAACTTCTGACCTCACTCGCCTGGAGTATGCGAGGCTTCAAGTGCTTGTTAATGCTGAATTCTCCTTTCCAGAAGACATGGTACTGCAGTGCGATGATGGATAAATAAATAGGATCCGGTTCGAGTACGAATGGAAACCAAGTGTTTGCAGTGGTTGTGTGAGCTTTGGTCATGAATCGGGCCTCTGCGCTAAGAACCAGAGAGATCAACTGATTATGGAAATGCCCCCTCATAAGAAGCAGATCTGGGTTCCGAAGAAAACCAGATTCATTGTAGAGGATGATCTAGAGCCCGAAGTCTTCAGTGATACAGTGGAAGACATTGCTGTAGGTGAGAGTTCCTCAAGTGTCAGGGAGCTAGATGATCCTGTTGTGGAGGTGCATGCTCAGAACCTTATAACTCCATCACCTTCCCCGGTTTTGGTTGTCCAAAGAAGAAGATCGGAATCTCCCCCGAGGGTGGCTTCTAAGCCAGTTTCTTCTGTGAGGAACATTCTCTTGTCACCGAATAAGTTCTCTCTCTTGGTAAATCTTGAAGGAACCAATGTGGAAGGCAGGGTGGAAGGGAGTGCGCATGAGGAAGGTCCCACTATTCCAAATGGATAGGCCCCTATCGATTTGTGCATGGAATGTGAGAGATATTCATAATAAAATCTCTCGCATTCGAAATGAGTTGGATATGCTGAAGGTATATATTTACATTTTCTTGGAGCCAAGGGTTATTAAAGAGGAAGTGAAGGACATTGTTGAAGTTGTTTGGCCTGGTGCCAACTACATTACTAACTAGAATTTCTACTCATACACTTGTATCATTATCCTTTGGAAGGATCCTGCCTTTGTAATTGACAAAATCTTTGAGAATGAACAAGTTGTCCACTGTAATATGGTAGTTAGAAGTGATATCCTGAAGTTCCTTCTTTCTGCGATCTATGGATCGAATGATGATCTGGATAGAGTGAAGTTGTGGGATGCTCTGAACATCATTTCCTTTTCTTGCTCTTCTACTCCTTGGTGTATCTTGGGTGACTTTAATGCAGTCCGGTTTTTGAATGAGAGAATGGGCAAGCAGACACCTTCATCTAGAAGCATGCAAGATTTTAACCATTCTTTGGAGGTCACTGGTCTGTTGGAAGTATCCACGAAGGGACCCTTCTTTACTTGGGATAGCCACAGCCGTAAGGGTCTGAGTACTTTCTCCAAGATTGACAGAGTTTTCTGTAATGTTAAGTTCATGGACCTCTTTCCATCCATGTGGGGGGAGGTGGTGTTCAACTCGATCAGCGATCATCGTCCTATTGCCCTTCATTTGTTCTCTGTGAGAAGGAAAAATTTTCCCTTCTGCTTCATTAATGCTTGGATTGCTCAACCTGATTTCTTTGAGGTCGTTAAGAGTGGTTGGGATGGGTGTTCTCCTGAAGGTTCTCCTATGTATAGGGTGTATAGGAAGCTTTCTGGCTGTTAGACAGGCGCTTGTTGAGTGGAATAAAAAGTGTGTGAGGAATTTCTCTTCGAAGGTACAGGAGTTGGAAGCTAATTCTATTGTTGTTCAGAGAGACATCGACGCTGATCCTAGCAACTTGGCTCTTCAGAACTCTTTAACTAATCAGAGGAAGGATCTTAGTAAAGCTATTCATGATGAAGAGTGTTTCTTGAGGCAGAAGTCCAGAGCTACTTGGCTTAAAAAAGGTGATAGAAACTCGTCCTTATTCTATGCCACCCTCAAAACTAGAAGGATCCATAATAGTATCCATATTTTGCAAGAAGGAGACACTACTATCACTGATCCTGAGGTTATTTCTGAATGCATCACGAGTCATTATAAGAATATTTTTAACTCTTCTTCCTCTTCATTTGTTGGTTGGAAAGAAGGTCAGGATTTACCTAGTTTGAAGTTGCCTTAAGTTCAAGATCTTAGGAAGTGGGTTACAAAGGAGGAAGTTGAAGTTGTGGTTAAGGGTCTTAATGGTGATAGAGCCCCTGGACCTGACGGTTTTAATGGAGCTTTCTTTAAAATGTGTTGGCAGGTCGTAGGTCAGGAGGTCACTAAAGTTGTTCTAAGTTTCTTTGATACTGGGAAGCTGCTGAGCGAGTGTAATAAGTCCTTTGTGACTCTTATCCCGAAGGTTCAGGGTGTGAGTTGTTTGAAGGATTTTTGTCCTATTTCCTTATGTAACATGGTGTTCAAAATCATCACGAAGATTCTTGCCAACAGGCTTAAAGACATCTTTCCTGTGGTGATTGATAAAAACTAATTTGCCTTCATTAAGGGTAGATCAATTAGTGATGTTATTATGTTAGCTAATGATCTGTTGAGTTCCTTTTCATCTACTAAAGGTAGCCCCATGCTCTGTGTCAAAGTTGATCCGTAAAAGGCTTACGACACGGTTAGGAGAGACTATATCTTGTTCATTATGACAAAGATGGGCTTCCCTCCTTGCTGGCTCTCCTGGGTTGAGGCCTGTTTCAATTCTGTATCCTTTCAAGTTCTTATTAATGGTGTTCCTTCTTGCTCTTTTGAGGCCTCTAATGGTGTCCTCCAGGGAGACCCCCTTGCCCCATATCTGTTCTTCATTGCAATGCAAGGTTTCTCTTCGATTATGGGTGTTGCGGTGAAGAAGGATCTTATTGCTATGCCTAAAGCTTCAGACCAGTTTGGGATATCCCACATTATCTTTGTTGATGACTTGCTCCTGTTCTCTAAAGCCTCTGTCTCCAATGCTCAGCAGATGAAGGTGGTCATTGATGAGTTTTGTGAAGCCTCTGGTCTTAGCCTGAATAATGCGAAGAGCCAACTTTTCCTTAGTCGTAGCTGTTCCGAGCAGAAGGATATTATTCGTTGTCTTAATATTGAGAAGACGGAACTCCCTATTAGATATTTGGGCCTCCCTTTGTTCACTGGTCGGCTAACGAAATCCATGTGTGCCCCCATTGTTGAAAAGTTCAGAAGGAAATTGGACTCTTGGAAGGGTAGACTCTTATCGTTTGCTGGTAGGGTTGAGTTGGTAATCTCTACCTTCTCCTCTTACCATATCTTCTGGTCTGCTGCTTTTCCCATTCCGAAGGCTGTGATTCTTGACATTGAGAAACATATGTGTGATTTCATTTGGAATGACTCCACCAATGTGAAGCACATGCATACTGTCTCTTGGGAATCTATTTGTCATCCTAAGGAAGAGGGTGGTCTTGGTGTGAGACGGGTGCATGACTGGACCAAAGCTAGCCTTCTGAAGAACCTTTGGGACATCTCTACCAATAAGGAATTGATGTGGGTGAAGTGGTTACACGAACACTATATTAAGGAGGAGTCTATTTGGTCGATTAGATGTAAGTCTAATGCGACCTAGATGTGGAGGAAGTTATTTGGGATGAGAGAGATTCTGAAGGCGAATATCACTTTCAAGGTGGGTCACAGGTGTCACTTTCTATTCTGGAAGGATCCTTGGCTTCCTGACAAGAAGTGTTTATTGGACTGCTGTGATGATCAAATGGTTCTCCGTCTTGGTAAGGGCCCCAATGGTGTTATTGCTTCTTGTATTCTGAATAGGGAATGATTATTCCCTGATATTAGAGGTGTGGATTCTATCAATTATCTTCTTAAAGATATGCCCCCGCTCAGTATCAATGTAGATATGGTTCTGTTCAAGGATGGTAACTCCTTTAAGGTGAAATACGGTTGGGATCTGACTAGAAAGAAGTATCCAAAGGTGAACTGGAGTTCCTGGATATGGAGAAGTAAATTCCCAAGAAGTTGTTCCTATTTTATGTGGAGATGCTTTCTTAAAAAAATCTCTACCTGTGACTACCTCAAAAGGATTGGTTTCTCTTTAGCATCAAGATGTGTTCTTTGTTGTTCTGCCGAAAAGGACCTTGGTCACATCTTCTTTAAGTGTCCTTACAATGCTCACCTTTGGAAATGTTTCAGTCACATATATGGGAGGAGTCCACGGGGGCTGGAGGATCTCACTCTACTACAGGGCCAAAGGAAAACTGTTGCAGGTCTATCTATTTCTAGGATCTGGCTCGAGAGGAATGCGAGCATTTTTGGTGGTCCCAGGCGAAGCCCTGAGGAGTGTTGGGACCTAGTACACTTAGACACTTTGAGTGTTCATACTGATTAAGTGTATAGATAGTTAGTTCCTCTTTTTCTTGATGTTCTTCTCTTCTTTTATTATGTTTCCCTATATTGGGATGCACCCATAGGCATTGTATATACTCACTTTGGTTAATGAAAGAGAAACACGCTGAGTTCAACAAAAAAAAACTATGGGTTATTGAATGTGAAACCCTAATCTAGGGTAATGTCATGTGAAATCCTAAATTAGAATAATGTTATGTGGAACCCTAATGCAAGGATGTGATGTGAGACTCAAATACAGGGGGATTCCATGTAATGATATGTGAAACCCTAGTGATGGTATAATGGTCAATACACTAATGTAGGGTGTGGCTAATATAATCAAGTGAGATGAGGATGTTATATCCATGAAGGGTAAAATTGATAAATCATATGAATGGTAATATTGATACTTTAATATGTAAGGGTATAAGGGACAAGATGATGCCTAGATTATTATACATCCAACTCTATACATGTGATTAACTTGACATACATGTATCAACCCTATACACCTTACAAAGATGAGGACAAGACACTCTTAGGAGTGATGTATGCAATACTAAATAATGTTGTGGATAACATCCTAAGAGTTGAAATACCCAAAGTGGTTGATAATGATTTATTCTATATCAACAATGCCTAACCATTAGATAAGTCCATATCATTAAAGATAGTTGGACAATTACAATGTGTGACCTATGCACTACATGATAAAGGTGATAGGTTAGTGGATAAAGTATTAAGAGAGAAATACCTTAATACAAGGTCAATTGATTATCTTAAGTAAGATGGAAACGAGGAGAAAAGTGATACATCAAGACATGATAGATATCACATTTAGCATTTCAAGGTTGATATACCTTGATGCACCTCAATCTAACATACTTGGATAAGACACATGAAGTGTGTGTTATGTAGTCATTACAATGAAGATGTAATGAATTCAATGACCTTTAATAAGTGTTGACTAACATACTATGAGAAAGGGGTTAAGCCAAGATAATGGGTATGATGTAAACATACCATGGTAAGGTTGAGAGACAAACTCATACCTTGAATTGGTAATCATTAATGATATATGATGAGAATAATGATCATGAGTGAATACTTGTGATATCTATAGATGATTCTAGAGGAATGGAGAAATATATTAGGGTTGGATAGATAATATACACATGAAGCCCTAAGTAATGTGAAATGGGAAACCCTAACCCTAATTTTTTGGGTAAAGGGATGAAAAGCCTATTTTATAATAAACCCTAATCGTAATAAAAGAATGGTGGTGTTACTATTGTATCACATGATGTGATAAGTAATTTTAATGATTGTTATCATGTCTATTAACCATGCAGATATCATGAGATGATGAACATAGCTAGATTTGAGCTATGACATTTATATAACAAAAATGTTGATTGGCCTTGTGTGCCTTAATGTTGTTGTTTCTTAGTAAAAGTAACAAAATGTGCATGGACTTCATGAGTCATATGAGTAAGTTGTTGCCTAGTGAAAGGTGACAAGACACTTAATGGGCCTTGTGAGCCATGAGAGATACTTGTGTAACAAGTATCATGTTTACCTCAGTCTAAGGACCTAGAGGTAATAGTTACCTAATAGTTGGTAATAGTGTTTAGTTATGAACTGAAGGTATGAATACCCAGATTTGATAAGTATAATAATGATGTTGTTGAGAGATGTGAACTTTCAAGTAATGAAATGAGGGACTGAGATCCCAATGTCTTATGAAGACTGAAAAGTAGTTGATGATAATAGTACATGTTTCTTTGTACCAATTGTCATAATAATTCCTATTTGAGAACTTGACTGATGCTAAAAGAATGTGCTAATGTACTTAATTAATCAAGTGAAATCATATCATGTAGAGCCCTGACCATAGATCCATCACTGTCAGAATTTGTTGAATGGTGAAACGGGTTGCTCTACGGCATAACCCGGAAGCTGCATATTTTTGAATATGTGGGGGTAATGGGTGAATATATCCTTACACCTCATAGGAATGGCTACGAGCCATATTCTATGCACATGAATGGTTACAGACCACATCCCAATAGGAGTATGACTATGGTCCATGACTCCACAATATAATACCAGGCATTGGCTATGGGCCATATCCTGAAGAGAGTATATGCTATGTTCTATAACTCTATAGCGAAGATGCCAATATACCTTGGAAAGATATTTGCATTTAACACATGATGTCTCTACCATATAATCTCGTACTGGTCGAGAAAGTTGAGCTCTTGGATTTTGGCTCTTCCATTGACCTTGTATGGTACCGATTTCGACTTAGTAGTGGTCGATTGGAGTATGAGCGGTATACCTCATCTCCTCAGGGCATAAGTGTGATTGTAAAATGTAATCAGCCATATAGCATGTTTGCTTAAGGATTAAATATAGAAATTTATTATTTGATGTTACATTTCTTTTATGCATCTCTAGTTCATTAATGTTATTCATATCTCTTTATATTCATTACAAATAGATGGATGAACTATGATTCTATCATGGGTAAATGCAATGTTCTCCTTAGGAAAGGAGATTACTTTACTCTGTTCATACAATGATTAATACTGTTGTTAATATGTAAGAACTCCTGTTCAGTTTTATTTTAATAAACTGCAACAATAATGTTTGGCAGAGAGTTATATCTCCCGCTGGGGCAATTTACAATTGTCTCACCCCTGTCGGATCCAATGTTTTTAGGTGGACGCGGACAAGGAAATAGAATCCCCACATTAAAGAAAGGGCAGCATCAGCAGGGACAGTAGTGAGATCTCAGGTGGAGAGTTTGGCTGTCATGTCTTGTATATGTGTACATAGAGTCTTATGTGTCGTCTCTGTACTCTCAGGTCCTCAGAGTTTATAGTTAGTGTTTTCAATGAATCGATCTGAGATTTTGGCTTGATGCCTCGAGGTTCTTATGATGTCTGTATATAATGTTAATAGGGCATCTGATGTTGTAATCCTCGAGAAGAGATGGTACAAGTTGTGTACTTATAAACTAGGATGTAAATGTTATACTTTGGTTCTTGATGAGAGAGATTTCCTATGTTTGGATCTCTTTGCAAAAAGTTTTAATTTTTAGTGATTTTCAGTAATCCGCTGCAAATGATTTGCTTCCGCTTAAGTAAATCTTGTTTTTGTGAGTTGGATGCCACAAATTTAGTGGTATCAGAGCTCTAGGTTCGTTGAGTCTATAGAGACATAGGATTAAGGTTGTAGAGTCTGTTCTAGTGTCTTCCAGTGTATCTGATAGTGTCTTCTGCTCATATAGGAGAAGAAGAACTTGAAGATGGCTGGGTCACATGAGGAAAGTGATGTAGAAAGCAGAAATGTTGCACCAAGAAGTGGTGCAAGGGACTGGACTAGGAAGGAACCAGTATCTGAATATCCTCAGTTGAATCAAGATATAATAGAGAGCCCAGCTTTCCAAGCTCTGTATGGGCAATTTAGGGCAGCTGTGATGCATGTAGTGGACCATGCATTAGTTATACAACCCAGATTACCAACCCCCAATGATGAAGTTATGGGCTCCAATAGGATTCCTAATCAACATCAACATGATGAAGCAGTAGAAAATGTGGGAAGGAATAGGTTACAACCCAAAAGCATAATTTTCTATGGATGTAGGAGGCATGGACATATCATAAAGAATTTCCCAATAAAGAATAAGGAAAAAAGAATTGAGAAAAGGCCTATCCAAACTCAGGAATAGAGGTCTAGTAGTTCCAAAAAGAAGAAGTTTTTGGTACCACCGGTACAACTAGGTATTAGTGCACCAAGGCAAGGGCTACCCAGAATGGGTAAAGAACCATCTAGGCCTCAGTGGGAGAACATAACTTGTTATCAATGTAGACAAGTAGGACATATGGCAAGAGATTGCTCAGCCAGAAATGTTATGGTAAATCAACCCCTGAGGCAGAGTCAGCAGGACTCTCATGAGCAGTGGTCTAGTATTAGCACTCGTGGATGTGGACAGACGTCCCAGGCAAGGCTCTATGAAAAGAATCATCCTGAGGCAGCAAATAACTACGAAATGAAATAGGTCAGACAGAATAATGTCATTCTAATATGTGTTTTTATGGTTTCCTGAGTTCATTTGAGAAAGTAATTGATTGAGCACCTTTGATTAGTCCTATGAGGACTTACTTTTTGCATAGTAGACACTATAAATGTTTTATATTGTTCTTACCTCTATGAGAAAAGATGAGGTATAGAAGAGATGCCTGGATGAAATCCAGGAATGTTAAATCTTATACTTTTGATAATATGAAAAGGAAGGAATATGATAGTATACAAAGTGCATACTACTTAATCTCAGTATTTATATACCCTGACCAGGTATACAACTATTGATGATAAAGTGAGTATGGAAACTCTTAGATTGTTATCATTTTGATTGCTCTGATCAAGTAGTCATTCTGAGACAATCTAATGAGTATCATGAAATCAGAAATATGGAATGAATAAATATGTCATGTCTTAACTATATATAAGAAAGAGAAATCTGAGATAATCTCAAATGAGAATCTATGCATGAGGAATTAAAGGTATACTCCTCATAAGATAAGAATGAGAACAAGGGATATGATCCCTGTCCAATAAAGTTTGTAAGTATAATAAAGATCTTTTCCCATAATGTGGAAATGGGAAATATGATGAGATTACAAGATGCTCATGAACATGTTAGATAATAACAAAGAAAGGAATAAAGTTATGTAAACATCCTTATAAATTCCTATGCTGAGGGAAAGGAACCTAGGATGAGATGAAGAGTAAATGTTTCATGAATAGTTGAAAATACATGAAATAATAAGAGGATTATGACTCCTTGTTTTCTCCCTTTTCAGGGACATGGAAATCAAGTGAATCTTAGGACACTTGATGTGCATACGATAAAAATGTTAATGTGATGGATACTTAGAAAAGTATCAGTTTATCTTGGACTTTGGTTCCAAGGTGAAGATATATGTAACAAGTAATGATCCAAGATGAAAGGAAGATAAATATGTAATGTTTTTTCAACACATGTGACTTATACCAAGATTAGAGATCCTGGTATCTAAAGGAATAATAGATGATTTATGTTGGCTACCTGGAATGGTCAACCAAGAAATCAGTTTGACTATAAAATAGTATGAACATAATATGTTAGGGGTTTATGCTTTGCATAAACATGATATCAATAAATAATGTATGATGTTTCTTTGAATAACAAAGATGTTACCCGACACAGAATTAAATCAACAGTCAATAATAAGAAAGACAGTGGAGTATGTGTCTTGTGTAAAAGATTCTATGATAATCTTGTATGGAAGAACTTTGTGTTGATCAAAGCTTTATGATGTCTCCATAATAATGAGATGCTATGTGAATACATGATGATACGATGCACAAATAATATCTGTCTCCCTTCTATCTGGAATTTCGGGGACGAAATCCATGTTAGAGGTTTATAATTTGTAACATCCCTGGCCTGGGTTATTCCTTAACCCTGGGAGTTTTTCTTAAGCAAGTTAATTAGATCTTTAATTTTATTTGGTGAAAAGTAATTAAGGCCCAAGAGGAACTTATGTTTCAATTCTAGTCATGTTTGAATAATGTTGAAGCAATGTTTGCTTATTTTGGACCAAAGTGCAATTTACCCAATATTAGGGGTAAACTTCCAAATGTTACTTGATAAATGTTACTCATGTGTTAAAGCATCATGAGAATGAAGTTGATGTAGAGGTATGTCTTGTGAAAGCTTGAACACCAAGAAAGAGCTGATAAAACAATGTTTGTGCATGAAAACCTAGTTTTGGTGTAAAGTGCAATTTACCCAAAACTTAGGGTTCAATATGCAAATTACCACTTCAATAAGGTCCCTTATATTTCTTGTCATCATGTAGAGAAAATAAAAATAGAGGGGCGTCTCATTTGAATCACTTTGGAGGAGAGAGAATCTTGATATTAAAATAATCAAGATTTAAGCATAATTGAAACCATAATTCAATTTAACACAAAAATAAATTTATTAATTAAAATGCCCTTCAACCAAAATTGAAATGGTTGAATTCAGATATGTGTGGACGTCCTTGTGCCTTGCAAGGGCCATGAAATATCTCAAGGAGGTGAAAACTGCACTCACATTATTATAAGAAAAAGAAATATCCACTCACTTATGGACATTACTATTAAATGGATTAAGGTGCTTAATTTGCTTTTCTTTAATTGTTGATAATTGAGAGGAATAAGTGGCAAAGAGGATAGAATCGTCCCTAAGGAAGAGAAGGGGGCAAGTGGCAAGGATAAGGGGGAGATAATTCCTACTTTCTCTCTCCTAATTGAATTTTTAATAAAAATCGCATATAAGCTCATTTATCCATAGAGTAAAAGGAGAATTTCGAATTCACTTCCACCCTTTGCTTGAAAAACGACCTTGGGATCTTGTAGCAAGAGGAGAATGAGCCGCAACCTGTTGGTAAGCTTCTTGACCCTCTTTCACCTTGAATTCATGGTGGACATCACAAATCAATGCTTGATTTCTTCTTTTCTTCACTCCATCTTCAATTTTAACCATTCCTTTTCACTTAAAGATTGAGGACGAGCCTTGGGATAGTGAAAGGAGTTGTATCCACCATTTTTGACGTGAGCTTGAAGCTTTGGAGCTCAATTGGAGGTGGGTTTTATCACTTGAACCCTTATTATTGTTATTGCATTCAATTCCTTATCAATTAATGATCCTTTTTTCATTTCTGAAATTTTATTTGGTTGACTGATGCAATCACCCTGAAAATCACAAAAATTTTAGTGGGTATAGAGCTTGATGATGATGACATCATCATAAGCACACACCTCCCCAAATATCCCTTGCAAACGGTTTTAACAATAGGGTCCAATCGGTTTCAGCAAACCGTTTGGAGGTTTGGTCTCCAAACCATTTAGGGGAGTTGACCATTTGGATGGGTTGACCATTTGAGGTCAGAACCCTAATACATGTTGGATGATGATCTAATGGATCCAATTGATTAACTCAATACATACATAATCATCAAGTAGCAAACCCTAATCGGGTTGAGTGCTGAAATCCTAAATTAATTGATTTAATTTTTGGGTTGACTAGCCCAAACGGTCTCAAAACCGTTTGGAGGTTATCTAAGACTATTTGGAAGCCTATGGTTGAGTAAGTTTGGATGGTTGAAGATCTAGTGACTTCAAATTGAAATACAATCGATGTCTCAATTGATGATTAAATCAATAATGCAAACCCTAACTGAATGTCATAGATTTCAATGGTGGATTGAGTCAAACGGTCTCAAGACCATTTCGAGGTCATCCAAACAACCTCAAGACCGTTTGAGGTCAGGTCATGACATAGCTAAGTGGTTATTCAATGATTGAAATCGAATTAGTTCCACAATGTCAACCATTGATGGTTCCTTGATTTCAAAACCCGAAGTGATGGATTCTTGATTATAAACCCTAGTTCAATTGGGTTCAAAACCCTAATTGAAGGTCGAATTGAAGGGTGATTCAACGGTTCAATTTAAGAATAAATCAATGGTTCAATTGATGGATGGTTCAATGATTAAAATCCTAAATTGACTAAGTGATGAAAAGACCCTTTTGGTTCATTCAGTTTTGAGAGAGTTGGGACAAAAACGGTCTTAAGACTGTTTGAGTCCAAACGCTCTCAAGACCATTTGGGATCAAATGGTCTCAAGACCGTTTGGGACCAAACGGTCTCAAGACCGTTTGGAGACCGAAACCCATTCGGTTTCAAAGGAAATTTGCCCAAACAGTTTCAAACCATTTAGAGATCAAAGGGGGTCAAGATCGTTTGGTAACTTAAAGTGATCAAATGAATTGATAACTTAATGTGATGAAGTACCAATTGACCCTATAATTGTTACTAGTTTATCTTAAAGAAAATCACTAGGATTGTACCTTTAGGGTACCAAGTGATTGGTAATATTAGATGAGTTAATCCTTGAAGCTTAAATATGCAATACTTCAATATACTATGTCAACCCTAATTGAATATACTTTTTTTAGGGCAAATGGCTCGATTCATTACTTATAAGCCATACAACATCTACAATTTGAGTCAAAAATACAGCAAGAGCAAACAAAGATCAAGTTAACATCACTACAACTCATATCGGAATGAGAAAAGAGCGCTTCCGTATTGATTCTTCTTCCTTGATTCTGTCTTAAGCAGCTTTCCACGAAGAATTCCTTCGACTTGAGAGTGTAGTAGTGATAGAGGCCATGGATCTGTGCGGTGCTCCGGTGTATCATCATCTCAAAGGAAGCCATATGACCAAGTAACAAAACAAGCCACAGCAAGACACAGGCAAAACTAAACGCTGACAAGCAGCGGGAAGACAAACGCTGACAAGCAGCAAGAAAACAAAGGCTAACCAGTAGCGACTAGAAACAAATGCCGATGAACGGCGGGTAGAGGACGAGAACAGACCAGCAACTAAAAGGAAAACAAATCAAACCAGAAAGGGAACCGGGAACCTCAGCCCCTCATAGCCACACCGTCTCCCACCTGATACGACAAGTTCCTGCAAAGGCAGCGGCACCACCACTGGGCGAGATGGATGGGACCCCCACCAGGCGAGAACCCACCCTAGAGCTTGCCCACAGCGGCCACGACGCCACCCAGAGGTCCCGCCGCACAAGAACGGCGAGAGGCAGGCCCAGCCGAAGGGGTTCGACGGTAGCTTGGAGGAGGCGAGGCGAGGCAGGAAGAGGCTCCGGGGGAGTAGGGGAAGAGACCACTGGCCGCGGCCGCCGCCCCCGCCCCCCCAAGCCTAGGGCACCGCCGCTAAACCTAGATCGCAAGGGCGATCGCCAGAGTGCTAGGTAGCGGACGCTTTATCGCAATTTTTTAAGAATGCTACCCTAATTGAATATACTTAATTGAAGGGTTGATTGACCTAATCTAACCAAGTTTGACATAGTTAATATCCTAGAAAGGATGAGATATACAGAGGAATCCATACATGTAGAATAATCATGTAATGGATAAGACTCAATACCTTCAATATGTATAAACTTTGAATTTTAGGGAATGACTCATGATAAAGAGTTCATGAAACCCTAATCATGAGCATAAACCCTAATTGACAAGGTTATTGAACCCTAACCCTATTTCAGGGCAACTCTGAGAAAAACCCTAATCTAGGGTAATAGTGAAACTCTAATTGAGGGTGATGACTTGAGTAATCCTAATTTAAGGTTATGAAATGTAAAACCCTAAATTAGATGAATAATAAACCCAAATTATGGGTTATTGACTGTGAAACCCTAATCTAGGGTAATCTCATGTGAAATCCTAAATTAGAATAATGTTATGTGGAACCCTAATGCAAGGATGTGATGTGAGACTCAAATCCAGGGGGATGCCATGTAATGATATGTGAAACCTTAGTGATGGTATAATGGTCAATACACTAATGTAGGGTGTGGCTAATATAATCAAGTGAGATGAGGATGTTATATCCATGAAGGGTAAAATTGATAAACCATATGAATGGTAATATTGATACTTTAATATGTAAGGGTATACGGGACAAGATGATGCCTAGATTATTATACATCCAACTCTATACATGTGATTAACTTGACATACATGTATCAACCCTATACACCTTACAAAGATGAGGATAGGACACTATTAGGAGTGATGTATGTAACACTAAATAATGATGTGGATAACATCCTAAGAGTTGAAATACCCAAAGTGGTTGATAATGATTTATTCTATATCAACAATGCCTAACCATTAGATAAGTACATAATCATTAAAGATAGCTAGACAATTCGAATGTGTGACCTATGCACTACATGATAAAGGTGATAGGTTAGTGGATAAAGTATTAAGAGAGAAATACCTTAATACAAGGTCATTTGATTATCTTGAGTAAGATGGAAATGAGGAGAAAAGTGATACATCAAGACATGATAGATATCACATTTAGCATTTCAGGGTTGATATACCTTGATGCACCTCAATCTAACATACTTGGATAAGACACATGAAGTGTGTGTTATGTAGTCGTTACAATGAAGATGTAATGAATTCAATGCACTTTAATAAGTGTTGACTAACATACTATGAGAAAGGGGTTAAGCCAAGATAATGGGTATGATGTAAACATACCATGGTAAGGTTGAGAGACAAACACATACCTTGAATTGGTAATCATTAATGATATATGATGAGAATAATGATCATGAGTGAATACTTGTGATATCTATAGATGATTCTAGAGGAGTGGAGCAATATATTAGGGGTGGATAGATAATATACACATGAAGCCCTAAGTAATGTGAAATGGGAAACCCTAACCCTAATTTTTTGGGTAAAGGGATGAAAAGCCTATTTGATAATAATCCCTAATCCTGATAAAAGGATGGTGGTGTTACTATTGTGTCACATGATGTGATAAGTAATTTTTATGATTGTTATCATGTCTATTAACCATGCAGATATCATGAGATGATGAACATAGCTAGATTTGAGCTATGACATTTATATAACAAAAATGTTGATTGGCCTTGTGTGCCTTAATGTTGTTGTTGCTTTGTAAAAGTAACAAAATGTGGATGGACTTCATGAGTCATATGAGTAAGTTGTTTCCTGGTGAAAGGTGACAAGACACTTAATGGGCCTTGTGAGCCATGTGAGATACTTGTGTAACAAGTATCATGTATACCTCGGTCTGAGGACCTAGAGGTAATAGTTACCTAATAGTTGGCAAAATGTGTTTAGTTATGAACTGAGGGTATGAATACCCCGATTTGATAAGTATAATAATGATGTTGTTGAGAGATGTGAACTTTCTAGTAATGAAATGAGGGACTGAGAACCCAATGTCTTATGAAGACTGAAAAGTAGTTGATGATAATAGTACATGTTTCTTTGTAGCAATTGTCATAATAATTCCTGTTTGAGAACTTGACTGATGCTAAAAGAATGTGCTAATGTACTTAATTAATCAAGTGAAATCATATCATGTAGAACCCTGACCATAGATCCATCATCGTTAGAATTTGCTGAATGCTGAAACTGGTTGCTCCGCGGCATAACCCGGAAGCCGCATATTTTTGAATATGTGGGGGTAATGGGTGAATATATCCTTACACCTCATAGGAATGGCTACGGGCCATATTCTATGCACATGAATAGTTACAGACCATATCCCAATAAGAGTATGACTACGGGCCATGACTCCACAATATAATACCAGGCATTTGCTATGGGCCATATCCTGAAGAGAGTATATGCTATGGGCTATAACTCTATAGAGAAAATGCCAATATACCTTGGCAAGCTATTTGCAGTTAACAGATGATGTCTCTTCCATATAATCTCGTACTGACCGAGAAAGTTGAGGTCTTGGATTTTGGCTCTTCCATTGACCTTGTATGGTACCAATTTCGACTTCGCAGTGGTCGGTTGGAGTATGAGCGGTATACCTCATCTCCTCAGGGCATAATTATGATTGTAAAATGTAATCAACCGTATAGCATGTTTGCTTAAGGATTAAATATGGAAATTTATTGGCTGATGTTACATTTCTTTTATGCATCTCTAGTTTATTGATGTTATTCATATCTGTTTATATTCATTGCAAGTAGATGGATGAACTATGATTCTATCATGGGTAAATGCAATAATATCCTTAGGAAAGGAGATTACTTTACTCTATTCATACAATGATTAATACTGTTGTTAATATGTAAGAACTCATGTTCAGTTTTATTTTAATAAACTGCAATAATAATGTTTGGCAGAGAGTTATATCTCCCGCTGGGGCAATTTACAATTGTCTCACCCCTATGGGATCCAATGTTTTTAGGTGGACGCGGACAAGGAAATAGAATCCCCACAGTAAAGAAAGGACATCATCGGCATGGACAGCAGTGAGATCTCAGGTGGAGAGTTTGGCTGTCATGTCTTGTATATGCGTACATAGAGTCCTATGTGTCGTCTTTGTACTCTCAGGTCCTAGGAGTTTATAGTTAGTGTTTTTAATGAATTGATCTGAGATTTTGTCTTGATGCCTCGAGGTTCTTATGATGTCTATATATAATGTTAATAGGGCAGCTGATGTTGTAATCCTCGAGAAGAGATGGTACAAGTTGTGTACTTATAAACCAGGATGTAAATGTTATACTTTGGTTCTTGATGAGAGAGATTTCCTATGTTTGTATCTCATTGCAAAAAGTTTTAATTTGTAGTTATTTTCAGTAATTCGCTGCAAATGATTTGCTTCCGCTTAAGTAAATCTTGTTTTTGTGAGTTGGATGCCAAAAAAACCGTTTGGAGCCTTAAACGGTTTCAAACTGTTTGGACCAAGTCAACCAAAACTGTTTGGAGTGGTTGACCGAATGGAGGAGGTTGACCGTTTGAGGGGGGTTGCTAATGTGTTGTTTAATGATCTAATAGATTTAATTGATTGACTTGTAAAGGTTCCATGATTGGATAAACTACCAATTGCAAACCCTAATCAGATTAAAGAACTTAAACCCTAATTGATTTGATTCAATTTCATGTTGGTTGAGTAAACGGTTTCATCAAACTGTTTGGTGCTCAAATGGTTTTCAAACCGTTTGAGGATCAAGGGTTGACCGTTTGAGAAGGGTTGACCGTTTGTAGGAAATAGTTTCAAAACTATTTGATAGGGTTGACCGTTTGATAAAGGTTGACCATTTGAGATGAAACTGTTTCAAACCATTTGAGAAGGGAAAGGTCTTCAAGACCATTTGGAAGGAAACAGTTTCAAAACCGTTTAAGGGGCTAAGGGCCAAGACCGTTTGAAGGTCTCACCCCAAGACCGTTTGAGGGTGTGACTCAAGACCGTTTGGAGGTCATGATCAAAACCGAATGGAGGTCTAAAGTGATCAAATCGTTTGGATATTTAAGGTGATGATTGATCCATTGATCCAATGGTTGATGATAATGATTATCAAGGATAGGTACAAAGTTTGAAACACCTAAAGTACCTAGATGATCAGTACCTTTAAAATGATTAACCCTAAAAGTTTATTAAAGCAATCATTCACTATGTTAACCATAGTTCTTTATACTTGATGGAAAGGTTGATGTAACCTAATCAAGTTGAGAGGATGAGAGAGAAGAGTTCATACATGAGTGTTAATCATGTAGAGTATGTGATTAGGGTATGATCCTTAGTGAAGAGATCATGAAACCCAAATCGAGAAGGTTAACAAACTCTAACCCTAATTAGGGCAATTCTGAGTGAAACTCTAATCTAGGGTAATAGTGAAACCCTAATTGAAGGTGACGTCATGAGTAATCCTAAGTTAGGGTTATGAAAGGTGAAACCCTAATTTAGATGAATAGTAAACCCTAATTATGGGTAATTGAATATGAAACCCTAATTGGGATGAATAGTAAACCCTAATTGTGGGATATTGAATGTAAACCCTAAATCTAGGGTGATATTATGTGGAACCCTAATTTAGGGTGATGTCATGTAAAACCCTGGTATATTAATGAGATGTGGAACTCAAATCTAGAGTGATGCTATGTAATGTTATATGAAACCCTAATCTTGGGCAATACGGTGATGAACCATAACCCTGACCTGGGTAATGGGATGGGTATCCCCAATTGACCGGAAATGGGAAACCCTAACCCTAGTGAGGGAATATTGGTGTTACCCTTGAATAGTGATACTATATTTGTTTTGCATGGTGCTGATACGAAATTGATGTAACTGTTATCATCTGTACTAACCATGCAGGTATCATGAGATGATGAACATAGCCAGGTATGAGCTATGATGTTTTATTCATTAAAATTGTTATTGGGCATTATGTGTCATAATATGCCTTTTTACCTAGTAAGAGGTAATAAGAGAATTAATGGGCCTTAAGTGCCATGAGAGATGCTTATGTAACAAGTGTCATGTTTACCTTGGTCAGATGACCTGAAGGTGATTGTTACCTAAAAAGGTGGTAACAGTGCTCAGTGATGAGCTAAGGGTTTGAATACCCATATCCATATGATTATGGTAATTAGATTGTGGAAGGCTGATAATTCCCAGTATTAAAATGAGGGACTGAGATCCCAATGTCTTATAAAGACTGAGAAGTAACTGATGAAAATAGTACATGTTTCTTTGTAGTATTTATCCTAATAAGTTATGTTTTAAAACTTGGTTGATGCTAAAAGAATATGATAAATGTACTTAATTAATCAAGTGAAATATTTTCATGTAGTGCTCTGACCATAAATCCATCATCGTCAGTAGATGGTGATGGTGAAACAGGTTTTCCTATGAGATCTCCTGGAGTTCGCATATTTTTGAATATGTGGGGGTCGATGGGCAAAAATATCCGTACATCCTAATGGGAGAATTGATGGAAGGTAAACATTAAACCTCTCAATCCTTCATTATATGTGCCAGGATGGATGTATCATGAATCTCCCGATGATGTTAATGTCGGATCGATGGAGGTAAACATGAAATCTCTCGATTGCGAAGAGAGTACAACCGCTGATGTAACTCTATAGCAAAGATGACACTATACCCTGGCAAGCTATTTAGTAGAGACACTAGATGTCCTGCATGTGATCTCACACTGACCGAGATGTGGGAGGTCATGGAAGCCGGCTCTTCCTTTGACTTTGTATGGTACCGATTTTGACTTCGCAATGGTTGGTTGGAGCATGAGTGGTATACCTCATCTCCTCAGAGCTTAAGTATGTTTGTAAAATGTAATCAACCGTGTAGCGTATTTGCATAAGATTGAAATATGAGAACCACTGGTTGATGTTATTTTGCTTAGCATGTCCTTGATACATAAGTGTTACTTATGTTCTTTAATTCCATATCAAATAAGAGATATGCTGCCTTATCAAGTTATAGCCGAAATACTTGAATAGGAATGTTGCTCTAATCTACATAGATATTGATATATCGGCTATTGAAATATATGATTCCAATATTCAATTTATTTCTATTAAACTACAATAATAATGTTTTCGGTGGAGAGTTATATCTCTCACTGGGGTAATTTACAAATTGTCTCACCCCCGTGGGATCCAACATTTTTAGGTAGACGCAGACAAAGAGGCAGACACTTTGTAGCAGGGGAAGAACAACAGCAGCAACAACAGGGACAACAGTGATATCCCAGGTGGGGATACTGTCTGTCAAGCTTTGTATAGAAAGTCCTATGTGTCGTCTCTGTACTCTTAGGTCCTAGGAGTCAGTAGATAGTGTTTTTATAATCAATCTGAGATTTTGGCTTGAGGCCTCGAGGATTTTGTTACTTGCGCTTTTTAGCAAAGCAATGATGTATATATACTCCTCGAGAAGAGATAGTATAGTGGATGTACTTTTTGAACCAGTATGTGAATATAATACTGTGGTTTTTGTTTAAAAAGTTTTCCTAAGAATGGATCTCGTTGTAAATGGTTTTAATTTTTTGTGATTTTCAGTAATCCGCTGCTAATAAATGCTTCCTCTTAGTTAATGACATTTTGTTCGAACAGTGTATCGCAAGATCCTCATTTTACTTGTTCAATTCGATTGGGACAAGCATTAATCTTTGCATTAATTAGAAACAAATAAGAAAAGTCAATTGTGGGAAAGTCTGGGAAGTGAAATGACCATTTCACTGGGTGAACTGATCGGCTCACCTGCCCAAATGGCCGGTTCAGTTATGAACCGATCGGATCACCTGCCCAAACGACCAGTTCATTTATGAAACAACCTATTCGCCTGACATAGTGTAATCGGTTTGTGGTAAATGTAGACCCTTCTACTCCCGAACAGACTGGGAACCCTAACCCTAGCCTCTACTATAAATAAAGGGGTAAAGCGAGCTTCTCAGAACACACAACTCATAACATCAGTTGCTCTGCAAAGTTGTTGTCCTCTCTAGTTTTGGTAACTAAGAGAGCCCAAGTAAGTTCTACCCATCCAGGGAGGAGCAACAAGGGAAAGACAACTGTAGAAAAGCAACAGGTGGTGGGAGAGTGTGTTGGTGACTAGTACATCAGCAAAGGGGGAGGACTCCTTCTAGCCTGTCCTTTAAGACAACTAGAGTTCTCGGTGGTCCGTGTTGACTGTCTATAGAGGAGGGAGATTTCAGCCGCTCAGGATGACTACTGTCAATCGCAGTTCGGGTAAAGACCGAGAGCTGCACAGACACTGTCGAAGAGTCGATGGTTGATGGTCGTACTAGTTGCGAGGTATTGTCACTGAGCAAGCCTCAGGACTAGGTATATATCGCTAAACCATCTTTCCTATTGCATAGTTGTTGATGCAGTCTGTTGGTTATGGGTTTGTGGTTAGATAATTTTTTTGTTTCTTCTTCCTGTTCTATCCCACAAAACCCAACAGTGGTATCAGAGCCACATCAACGTACTATGTTTTATGATTAATCGATATGATCATATTTTGGTTTTTCACCATTTATTTATTGCATATGATCTGAATACTTTAACTGGCTAATATGCATATCTGATTAAACCCCACAAATCCCTATATACATATATGATATGGTATATATACACAATCAATATGCATCGCCCTAAAATGGTTTTGATGGTGGACGTGTAGTGTGGTTATTGACTATAAAATCGTAAGTGTGTGCTTGGTTGGTTGTGGTTGTTTGCATCTTAGTCTACACATCGAAACCTGATGAATGCATATTCATCATGATTTTCAGTCGCCTTTTTGGGACCAATTCGATTCAATACTTTCAATTTCATCTCCTAAATATCACAAAATGCAAGATTTATTAACTAATTCAATTATCAAGATTATTAATTAGATTTATATTTATGTTGTGCAGGTCTTGACTGGGTTCAACCATCATATGGAAATCACTCGAGATTCTCTCAACTTTAGTCTTAACCAATCAGTCTTGACCAAACAGTTTGCCCTAACAGTCTACTCATGTGGTTTTGACCTCTCGGTCTCAGACATTCACCTACACGGTCCTCCTCTCACTACTCTACCTAAAAGGTCTCAAGACCGTTTGAGCCCATACATTCTCAAGACCGCTTGAGCCTAAATGGTCTCAAGACCGTATGACGCCTAATGGTTTCAAAACCATTTGGATGTTGAAGACCGATCAGAGGCCATTGGTCCTCAAGATAGTTTGGATGACGAAGACTGTTAGGAGGCCATCGGTCCTCAAGACTGTTTGGATGACAAAGACCATTTGGATCCAAGACCATTTGGACACTCAAGCAAAGACCGATCAAGAGAAAGACCATTTGGCCTCAAGACCGTTTGAAGACAGAGATCATTCGGTATCAAGACCGATTCAGCCTAAACGGTCTCAATACTGTTTGAATTCTAACAGTTTCAAAACCGTTTGGACCAAGGACCGTTTGAGCATAGAAGCCAAGACCGTTTGATCAGCCAATCAGTCTCCAAAACCATTCAGTAGATATTGATTGACCAAGACCGTTTGGATTTGTTCGGTCTTCAAGATCGTTTGGACAGAGACTCAAGAACGATCAGAGGAAGAGAACGTTAAAGCCAAGACCGGTTGGACGTCAAACGGTCTCCAAGACTGTATGGCCATCAATCAGTCTCCAAGACTGTTTGCTCCAAACCATTTGGAGAAAACTCACAGCAAAAACATGAGGACCCCATCCAAGCCTATAAATAGGACCAGTAGGGTCCTCATTTGGCCATCGATCTGCGGATGCCAATAGGATGCCTGAGCTAAGGTTCGGTCTCCCATCCACACCATAGCCTCTTCACTTGCTCCTCTTACTGTGAGCAAGGAGGTCGAGTAGAGAAGGAAGGTGGAGAAGAAGGTCTGCGTGGTCTACCTTGGTGGTTCTCCCCCCTCGTCCAAGATCTGCCCCGACACGATGTAGAAGACCGCATCATCTTCGTCGAGCTGCGACTACCTTCTGCATCATTCTCATGGTGGAATCTTCCCTCTCTCTTATTATTCTTGTTTCTCGCATCATGAGCGAGTAGTTCCCTTTTACTGGGGTGTGGGGACTAGCCCCGCTGCCCATGCAAGCTTGTTCCTTTGTTAAACAATCCATGGCAATGTATATAACTTTTCATTTCGTTGTTAATCGTTAATGTTTGTAGTTTGATTTCCTACTTGCTTTCATCTTGTTCTTTCCTATGATGCGATAACTTCTATATGTAGGTTAGAATGTCAATTAATGAGATAGACTCCCAAACTAGAAATATAATGGGATTCCTTGAGGTAGTAAGTGTATAATCCATGAGGGGACGAGCCATCTAGCCCATGTTGATGCTTCTGTGGTCTAAACATCCCTCTGGGAGGACCTCAGCCTCAGTTGGATTTTGTATCTTTGGAACCATAAGTGTATGATCTGGATGGCGATGAGACATTTTGATGCCTAAGTGGATGCTTACACGAACCTAAACATCCCTTAGGGAGGGTTTGCAGCAGTTCTATTTGTATAGTTATATCTTGCATGGATGTTTGATGTTTGGATATGTTTGTATGTGTAGTGGTGGTGAAACCCGAGACCATCCCAGTGATTCCATATCATTAATCTAGATCAACATTTATTCTACTCTTTACTTTCCTGCACTTAGTTTAATTAACCTCAAATCAACCAATCATTATAAATATTAGTCTTACTTGAACTAGATTCGACCAACAAAAATTCTTAAAAATTTTGTCTCTTGGGATTCGATCCTTAACTATACTACGATAAGACCCGTCTTCTTGTGGGTGGTATTATTGCATGAAGTTTTGGTAAAGCTCAGGGATCTCAACCCCAAGTGGATTTGTTAGTGCGATAATATTCCACGTCAAATTCTGGCACTGTTGTCGGGGACAACGAAATCAGTTAGTCAAATCTAGTTCTTTTAAGGCTAATCTACGATTTTTTTTCTTTTGATACAATCAATCATCTACTTGAATTTCACTCCACTCCATCAATCTTACTTCAGATCTTTTCATTTCAGGTACCCCTAAGACTGATGTATTCACCGTTTGAACAGTCCCAGACTCGTTGCCAGCTTTGATCCTGAAATAGACAGAACCTTTCATCGTCAAAATAGAGAGAACCAAGCAAGAATGGCTCAAGAAGAGGAAATAGCCCGAAGAGTGGCTCAAGACATCAATGCACAGGGAGAAAGACTCATGCAAGAAGCTAGGGATGCTTTTCAAGAAGAAATCCTAGCAGCGCAAGTAGCAGAACTACAAAAGGACCTTAGGGAATTCTCAATCCCTAAAGATGCTGATGTTCATCACCCAATTCAACCTTCTCCCATCAATGCTCCCAACTTTGAGATACGAGCACATTGGATTACTTTGCTTCAAAACAACCCTTTTTATGGAAAGTAAGGAGAGGATAGTCAGGAACATCTTCTAAGGTTTATCGATTTATGTGCTATGACAAAGCAAAATGGAGTCACAGATGATGTCATTCGACTTTGTCTCTTTAAGTATTCTCTTTTCGATAGAGCTATAAGTTGGTACAACTCCTTGCAATGCGAACCCATCACCACTTGGGAATAACTTCAAAATGTGTTTTTGGAAAAGTTATATCCTCCTTCTCTCACTTATGAAATTAGGGGTCGAATAACCATGTTCACTCAAGCCCCTAGAGAAACCCTTGCTAAAGCATGGGAAAGATATAAGGATCTTTTACGCAAGTGTCCACACCATGGAATCCCCAAGAATCAACTTATCGAGATCTTCTATAGAGGTGTGGATGACGATATCAAGAGTTTTTTAGATTCCTCATCTGGAGGAAACTTCATGCGTCAAAGTTATGATAGCACACAGAGGGTTGTCACCCTTGGAGCTGAAAATCAAGCTAATTCGGGTACATATGTAGGCAAAGGAGTGTTGAAAGTAGCTATGGCTGAAGTTATTTCTGAATACAAGTCGATCCCTGAAACCCTCAAACTCCTAGTTGCCAAGCAAGACCATATTGAATCATCCCTAACTACTTTTGGATGAGGATGTTCACCCCCTCAACAATCAGAACAGATCAAGTCAGCTTCATTGTTCTGTGAAGCATGTAAAGGTACTGATCATTCCACTTTAGCATGCAGTGTTCTCTACGATGTTGTTCTAAGCAATGGATGCGGGCAAGGAGATAATAGTCAAATGGAAAATCTTAATGCTGTCAACACCATTCCTGGTCAAGCATATTACAATCTGAATTAAAATAGGAACCACCCAGGTTTTCAATATGGGAATCCTTCAGGAGTGGAAAACTCAAGACAACTTGGTTCAACTAACCAACAAAGAGGCTGCCAGGATTTTAGTATAACCAACAACAAAACTCTAGAAATCAAGGGAAGTTTAGGGGAAACTTTCATAACATGAACTTCAACAATTATCAGAACAATTCTCAATTTTAGAATCCCAACCAAGTCCCTTACCACATTCAACAACAAGGGCAACAAGCTATCCCCATCTCTCCTTATGACAAGCTACATGCCATTGAAAAGATGTTACAATCGCAACAAACATTGATAGATAGCCAACAGACAATGACAACTAACCAGCAAACCCATCAGAAGACTATTGAATCTCAACTAGCACAACTGGCAGCTAGTATGAAACCACCTATTGGAGCCTTTTCTGGCCAACCAGAAATCAACACTCGAGTCTCAACTGAAAGAACTAGTGATTGCTGATAAGACAGCCGAGCAAATATTTGAAAAACCTATTAATGAAGAGGAAGAATGTAAAGACCCGATCTTTACGGTCGAATATTTACAAAATAATATCAAAAACATAAAAAATCTTTGTTACAGTCATGCTTGTTCATCAAAGTCACGAAAGCTTACAAATATGATTACAAGTTTAAGAAATAAAATTCATTTCTATATAGTCTTCAACGGAGGACAACCCAGTGCATGTCTCTTCAAGCTCTTCCATCTATCACCTACCCATGAGTTCCCAAAGGGAACAAAACCACACATGGACCCCATTGAAGGGAAACAAAGGGTCAGCAAAGCTGGTAATAAATTCTTATATCAAGCTATTTGAAAATATATGTTCTAAGTATGATTCAAGGTGATATCAAATTCAGGAAGGGACTATATAGTGGACTAAATTTATCACAGTAAGGATAACAATATTTCGATGTTTGTATTTCAAGATCAAATTTCACAAGGCTATTCAAAATAGTTCAAGATATCAAATTATCAAAATATTTGCAATAATCAACTTTTGAATATTAAGGTTGAGCACTATCATATCATTTCCTTCCAGGGAAACAATGCCTTATGTTCAATCATCTATGAAAGAACAACATTGAGCCTAATTACTATGTTAACCAGTCGACTGGGGGACAACTAATCCATTACACCTATGCACAGGGCGGCGGGACGTACCCTACCTCAAGTGAGCTAAAGCTCTAAGGGGCCAAAGCCCAAAGGGACCAATGTCCAGGGAGTCAAAACTCCAAATAGATCAATTCAAGTGCTATTATAATATTCAATGCATTCAAACAATAATCAATTTGAGGTGGTGAACTTTCAAAGAGGTAGGAAAGGCTTAAACAAGCATAGGGTTCACCACTAAACAATGTACAAGGCATTCCAGAGGGAAATGAACAACTAAATATAAAAATAGAGAATCTAGTACCTCAATTATTTAGGGCTCCAAGAATTGCATAAGCATAATGTGTCTCCAAGAATTTACGAAGAGGTAGCTACAAAGAATAATAATCTTGTCACCATTTCACTTGGAATCAATGTTGCTCAATTTGTCTTATTTATGATTAGATTTTTCCTTCTAGGTTTCTATGACATATTTTCCCCTCAATGTCATTAATTACATTTCCATCTGTTTATATATAATCATTGTTATGTACTCATTTATTTGTTCATTTTTTCTCCAAATTCGAGTCTTAAAATGTTGTTCTCTTGTAATTATAATATACTTCTATTTAGTCACTAAGGGTCATCATTTACTAGTATGATCTTAATAGGACTATCTAGGGTTTATATCTAAAAACTCCTCAATACACACATACTTAGATTTCAAATGTGATATAGGTATACCAATATATGTATTACTTGTTTATATGATCAAGAGGAAGTAGCTTTACCTATGTTCAAACATTCTTTTGATATTTTCTCTCTCTTAATATATCATATATCTTTAGGTATACCTAAATAAGATTTAATTTCAACATACCTTGATATACAAAATAATATAAAAGACTTTGATTATGCTTTTAAAAATACATGTAGGATCTAGAAGAAGGAACCTAATATGATACCATACATTGTTCCACAATATTTCATCTAAACCAATTTTGTGTAAATATGAGATTATACATTTATATCTATTCATAAGAGAAATCTACTTACATGTCTACTTTCCCTAATTTATTGATTTATTTCCAATTAGTATCATCTACATAAAATATTTGCAAGATTGATACCATATTCACTACTTTATGGATATTAAGATATGGACTACTATTACAAAAATCAAATAGGATGTACAACATTCGTGAAATTATATATATATATATATATATATATATATATATATTAATTTGCTTCTATATACGGTATGCATATGCTAGTATTAGGGATAAAATCAATTGGTGTCGATGACTAAAGGTACTAGTTATTATATGTTGTGAGCATCATCAGAACTTATCATTTAGTGGTTCCTTATCAAGATACATTACAACATAAGATTATAGAGGTCAACTTACTAATGTGTATAGGTTCGAATGAACACACTAGCATACATAACAATAAAGGAATAGACCATAGGAAGGCTAATTACCTACTGTTGCTGATGCACTTCAGTTTTGATTGATCAATTATGGCCATATCTCCTCTTCGTGTCTTCTTAGTCTGTTTTGATACAAGACTCAGTGTTGAGTAGTTGGGGAGGTATGTGCACCAATGTTGGGTGTTTGAAGATTGCTAGAGAAGGTGGCTGGAAGGGGAGACACTGGAGGCAGATTCATGGTTATGAGATGGCTGGGGACCAGATGCTCTGCAAATCTTAACGGAGAGGAAGGTACGATTTGGAGGATGTCCAAAGGTTAGAGGATCTGGGCATATGGGGCACTGGGTTGTAGGTTCTTCTGAGGTGGTGGGAGTTCAGGCCTCACTAAGGCGTCGTAGGGTGGAGGCGGCGCTAGTGTAGGCTGTCATGGGGTTAAGGCAGGGACTGCAGGTCTGCGAATCCTCTCTTCCACATAAGGTGCCCATCCTCATCCTTTGACACGATCTGGAGTAGCGAGAGGATCAAGAGGGAATTGACGATCCATGGTGGCTTCCATGTTGCGCCGGCAGGGCGAGGTGATGTGAATGTATAAGGCGGCCCAATTCGACAATGGTGTGGCTGCGAGGTGTTCAGGGAATCGATAGACTCATTTCTGCTGGAGAAAGAGGTGCTTGGTGAAGTTGAAATTGATGTCTCTATTATGCGACCAGAGACCATCACAGATGGTAGTAGTAGTTGTACCATGTCGTGATGGCAGTGGTGGTCTGGCTGGAGGTTGTTGGTAGTTGCTGCAACAGGTGTTGGTTGTGGTCACATCGTTTGATGGTGGAGGAAAGACTGGTTCCTTTCCCATCACCGCCTAGATGAAGAAGAACTGCCGAAGGGATCTGCGAGATGCTAGGTAGGTGGCGGCGGGTCTGAGTTTGTTGAGAACCGGGGTGGATGTGGTTCCATGGAAGAGGTAGCTTAAACCAAGGAGCTCGTCATTGAAGCATTAAACTACTCTGGCTGAGTTCCCCACAGTCCGAGCTAATGAAGATGAAGACGACGGCTGCTCCTCTACTAGGATTTATAGCTTCTTGATTAGGTGACAATGGGGAATTGAAAGATGGTGGAGATGAAGCGTCTGCGGTTGATCTCAGGGCCTGGGATTATGGGAGGTAGATAGGCGGTCGGGTCACTTGGCTAATTAGTTCCAGTAGCATGCCAAGTCTATCTTGCACCTGATAGGGGTGGAAAGTTAACAGACAAGGAGAGGAGGAGCCCTTCCGTTTCAGTTCATCTACGACGTAACAATTTAGGTATAATTGTATTGGTTGCCTTCTATTCCACACAAGGAGATGATCATTTAATAGATTTATTTAGTCACCTTCTCCTCTGACGATTTAGTTATTGAAATATTTAAATATCCTATTGCTATAGCAAAAGGACAATGGAGTCTAGTTCTAGTTCTGATATGTTGACTAACATTAATACGATACTTCTTATTCAAATATAAATACAAGACTCGGCAATATAGAGTTTTAATGATGCAATTTCACGTCCGTTATATTTATAAAACTGATGCACGCATTTAATAATTCAACCAAGGTTGTCAAGTACGTCAGTAAACTCCCTATCCTTATTAGATTGGCCTATCTATCCAAAGAGCTATCTATCAGGATTACTCCAACCAAACGTACATTTTTTTAAGTTATAATGTTGCTCTCATTTATCAATAAATCTTTGTTTTTTTAATACATTCTTTAGTATTTAATTTCCAATAATAATGTTATATATATATATATATATATATATATATATATATATATATATATATATATATATATATATATATATATATATATATATTAAACCGCTTCGTAAGCCAATGATTTGTAAATGAGTTTAGATGTACAAATATGGGGCATTATATACTTGAATTAGACAAAAACCATAAGAATGCACCTAGTTGCACAATGCTCCAAAATATTAAAAAGTAATGAACCATCAAATTAGACTAGTACAAAAAGGGTTTTTCGAATGACGAATGATGAGTTATAACTCAAAGTAAGTTTGATATTCAAAATTCAGTATGTTACAACTCTACCACCCTTCAAAAAGATTTCATCCCCGAAATCAAATCGTTAATAATATTCTTCCTACTGGGGTCTAATCCAATAATTCTCCAATATTCTACTCTCATTCTTTCATACAACTTCAATTCAAACACCTTATTATAATTCTCTTTCCTATAATGTAGGTCCTACTAAGGGTGACCAACCAATTCATTTACTAGTCTACCTTGGGATTATTGAACTAATTTAAGTGTAAATGTTATTTTAGAAAGCATTGAATTTAGTGCTTAATGATGACTAGTCCTAGACTTCTAAGATCATATTCTAACATTAGAGTATAAATATTCATTTTGTTAGCCTTGGCCATTATAATCAAAAGTTTGAGTTACAGTGTAAGCTTATTAGTCAAGATACAACCATCAATACTTCATCATCATATCCAATATACTTATCAATAATGTTTGAGTGTATTTTATTTGTCCTAATTTATACATTTTTTTTTGTAGGGCCTCATTACCATATTATTCCCCATAATTATATATGTAGTTCAGGGACTAATAATATATCGATCCTAATAATTTTTTTTCCAAATGAACATCATCGACTGTGATAGTGAATCTTACCCATTAGGGTTTAGAATAATTATTTATTCTATATTCATATAGGTGATTACTAATTTTTGTCAAAACCTAAAGATAATATCATGGTACATTACCCATTTGTATACCTAGGATGGTGATTTTGAATGTTCAAAAAGGCTCATTCCAGTTTTCCTCCACAATAGCTCAAGTAAATCTATACCTAGGGAAGTTTAAAAGGTATTGAGATGAGCTAGTTGAATTTCTAGATTAAGGTATATCACAACCTATGCTCTTAGTGTTCCCTACTTATAGTCTAATTATATTATAGAAATTTAGCCAATTATACTAGGATTTTATTGTGAACTATTTTTCTAATTCTTAACTACTCCATTGGTGCTCCTACTTAACCCTAATTTTCCATGAGACATGCAGGAGTGTCGACCATTTATGGCTCTGATACCATCTTGTAAACACCCAATCTTTATGGTCGAATATTTACAAAATAATATAAAAAACATAAACAATTTTTGTTATATTCATGCTTGTACATCAAAGTCACAGAAGCTTAGAAATATGATTACACGTTTAATAAATAAAATTCATTTCTATATAGTCTTCAACGGAGGACTACCCAGTGCATGTCTCTTCAAGCTCTTCCATCTATCACCTGCCAATGAGTTCCCAAAGGGAACGAAACCACACATGGACCCCATTGAAGGGAAACAAAGGGTCAGAAAAGCTGGTACTAAATTCTTATATCAAGCTATTTGAAAATATATGTTCTAAGTATGATTCAAGGTGATATCAAATTCAGGAAGGGACTATATAGTGGACTAAATTTATCATAGTAAGGATAACAATATTTCGATGTTTGTATTTCAATATCAAATTTCACAAGGCTATTCAAAATAGTTCAAGATATCAAATTATCAAAATATTTGCAATAATCAACTTTTGAATATTAAGGTTGAGCACTATCATATCATTTCCTTCCAGGGAAACAATGCCTTATGTTCAATCATCTATGAAAGAACAACATTGAGCCTAAATACTATGTTAACCAGTCAACTGGGGGACAACTAATCCATTACACCTGTGCACAGGGTGACGGGACGTACCCTACCTCAAGTGAGCCAAAGCTCTAAGGGGCCAAAGCCCAAAGGGACCAATGTCTAGGGAGTCAAAACTCCAAATAGATCAATTCAAGTGCTATTATAATATTCAATGCATTCAAACAATAATCAATCTATGGTGGTGAACTTTCAAAGAGGTAGGAAAGGCTTAAACAAGTATAGGGTTCACCAATAAACAATGTACAAGGCATTCAAGTGGGAAATGAACAACTCAATATAAAAACTGAGAATCTAGTACCTCAATTATTTAGGGCTCCAAGAATTGCATAAGCATAATGTGTCTCCAAGAATTTACGAAGAGGTAGCTACAAAGAATAATAATCTTGTCACCATTTCACTTGGAATCAATGTTGCTCAATTTGTATTATTTATGATTAGATTTTTCCTTCTAGGTTTCTATGACATATTTCCCCCTCAATGTCATTAATTATATTTCCATCTGGTTATATATAATCATTGTTATGTACTCATTTATTTGTTCATATTTTCTCCAGATTAGAGTCTTAAATGTTGTTCTCTTGTAATTATAATATACTTCTATTTAGTCACTAAGGGTCATCATTTACTAGTATGATCTTAATAGGACTATCTAGGGTTTATATCTCGTAACTCCTCAATACACACATACTTAGATTTCAAATGTGATATAGGTATACCAATATATGTATTACTTATTTATATGATCAAGAGGAAGTAGCTTTACCTATGTTCAAACATTCGTTTGATATTTTCTCTCTCTTAATATATCATATATCTTTAGGTATACCTAAATAAGATTTAATTTCAACATACCTTGATATACAAAGTCATATAGAAGACTTTGATTATGCTTTTTAAAAATACATGTAGGATCTAGATGAAGGAACCTAAGATGATACCATACATTGTTACACCAATATGTCATCTAAACCAATTTTGTGTAAATATGAGATTATCCATTTATATCTATTCATAAGAGAAATCTTCTTACATGTCTACTTTCCCTAATATATTGATTTATTTCCAATTAGGTCCATCTACATAAAATATTTGCAAGATTGATACCATATTCACTACTCTATGCATATTAAGATATGGAGTACTATTACAAAAATCAAATAGGATGTACAACATTCATGAAATTATATATATATATATATATATATATATATATATATATATATATTAATTTGTTTCTATATACGGTATGCATATGCTAGTATTAGGGATAAAATCAATTAGTGTCGATGACTAAAGGTACTAGTTATTATATGTTGTGATCATCATCTGAACTTATCGTTTAGTGGTTCCTTGTCAAGATACATTACAACATAATATTATAGAGGTCGGCTTACTAATGTGTATAGGTTCGAATGAACACACTAGCCTACATAACAATAAAGGAATAGACCATAGGAAGGCTAATTACCTACTGCTACTAATGCACTTCAGTTTTGATTGATCAATTCTGGCCGTATCTCCTCTTCGTGTCTTTTTAGTCTATTCTGATACGAGACTCAGTGTTGAGTAGTTGGGGAGGTATGTGGGCCAATGTTGTGTGTTTGAAGATTGCTAGAGAAGGTGGCTGGAAGGGGTGACACTAGAGGCAGATTCATGGTTATGAGATGGATGGGGACCGGATGCTCTACAAATCTTAACGGAGAAGAAGGTACGATTTGGAGGATGTCCAAAGGTCAGAGGATTCAAGCATATGGGGCACTGGGTTGCAGGTTGCTTCTGAGGTGGTGGGAGTTCAGGCCTTGCTGAGGCGCCGTAGGGTGGAGGCGGCGCTAGTGTAGGCTGTCATGGGGTCAAGGCAGGGACTGTAGGTCTGCGAATCCCCTCTTGCACATAAGGTGCCCGTCCTCATCCTTTGACACGATCTGGAGTAGCGAGAGGATCAAGAGGGAATTGACGATCTATGGTGGCTTCCATGTTGTGTCGGTAGGGCGAAGTGATGTGAATGTATAAGGCGGCCAAGTTCGGCAATGGTGTGGCTGCGAGGTGTTCAGGGAATCGATAGACTCATTTCTGCTGGAGAAAGAGGTTGTAACATCCCAGGATTTGAGGCCTCAGATAAGTTGATCTTAAAAGGAATGATTGGACTACCCATATCACCAAGGTGAACCTCCTTTTCCGGGAGCCCATCACTAAGAACTCCATAGTTAAGCGTGCTCAACTTGCAGTAGTACTGGGATGGGTGACCTGTCGGGAAGTTGATCCTGGCATGCACATGAGTGATGATAATGCGTGCAGTTAAGGCTAGTGGTTGTCTGTGGGGATAGGCGTCATTCCTGAAACTCTACTAGAGCCTTGGGTTGCACTGGTATTCCGTGATCAGGAGTTGGGTGTCCATTGGCCATTGTGGGTCTGCACAGAAATGGGGTCAAATTATGAGGCCATATAGTTGAGACTTGACGAGGACGTCAAGAGTCTAAGTGGGGGAGATTGAAACATCCCAGGATTTGAGGCCTCGGATAAGTTGATCTTAAAAGGAATGATTGGACTACCCATATCACCAAGGTGCACCTCCTTTTCCGAGAGCCCATCACTAAGAACTCCATAGTTAAGCGTGCTCAGCTTGGAGTAGTACTGGGATGGGTTACCTATCATTCCTAAAACTTCATAGTTAAGGCTAGTGGTGGTCTGTGGGGCCAATCGTCATTCCTAAAACTCTACTATTACATAGGTGCTCGGAAAAGTTGAAATCGATGTCTCTGTTATGTGACCAGAGAACGTCACATATGGTAGCGGTAGTTGTTCCATGCCGTGATGGTGGTGGTGGTCTGGCTGGAGGTTGTTGGTAGTTGCTACAATAGGTGTTGGTTGTGGTCACATTGTTTGATGGTGGAGGAAAGGTTGGTTCCTTTCCCATCACCGCCTAGATGAAAAAGAACTGCCAAAGGGATCTGCGAGATGCCAGGTAGGTGGCGGCGGGTCTGAGTTTGTGGAGAACTGGGGTGGTTGTGGTTCGATGGAAGAGGTAGCTTAAACCAAGGAGCTTGTCATTGAAGCATTAAACTACTATGGCTGAGTTCCCCACAGTCCGGGCTAATGAAGATGAAGACGACAGTTGCTCCTCTACTAGGATGTATAGCTTCTTGATTAGGTGACAATGGGGAATTGAAAGATGGTGGAGATGAACCGTCTGTGGTTGATCTCAGGGCCTGGGATTACGGGAGACAGATAGGTGGCCGGGTCACTTGGCTAATTAGTTCTAGTAGCATGTCAAGTCTGTCTTGCACCAGAGAGGGGTGGAAAGTTAACGGACAAGGAGAGGAGGAGCCCTTCCATTTTAGTTCATCTACGACGTAACAATTTAGGTATAATTGTATCGATTGCCTTCTATTCCACACAAGGATATGATCATTTAATACATTTATTTAGTAACCTTCTCCTCTAATGATTTAGTTGTTGAAATATTTAAGTAGCCTATTGTTATAGCAAAAGGACAATGGAGTCTAGTTCTGATATGTTGACTAACATTATTACGATACTTCTTATTCAAATATAAATACAAGACCCGGCGATATAGAGTTTTAATGATGCAATTTCATGTCTGTTATATTTATAAAACTGATGCACGTATTTAATAATTCAACCAAGGTTGTCAAGTACATCGGTAAACTCACTATCCTTCTTAGATTGGCCTATCTATCCAAAGAGCTATCTATCATAATTATTGCAACCAAACATACAATTTTTTTTAGTTCTAATTTTGCTCTCATTTATCAATAAATCTTTGTTTTTTTAATACATTCTTTAGTATTTAATTTCCAATAATTATATATATATATATAACTGCTTCGTAAGCCAATGATTTGTAAATGAGTTTAGACGTACAAATATGGAGCATTATATACTTGAATTAGACCAAAATCATAAGAATGCAACTAGTTGCACAATGCTCCAAAATATTAAAAAGTAATGAACCATCAAATTAGACTAGTACAAAAAGGGTTTTTCGAATGAGGAATGATGAGTTATAACTCAAAGTAAGTTTGGTATTCAAAATTTAGTATGTTACAAAGAAGCAACACCATAACCTGATATCCCTGTATACAAGCCTTGTATACCTTTCCCTACACATTTAAGGCAAACCAAGCTTGATACTCATTTCAATAAGTTCAAGGAAGCCATGAAAAAGCTTCATGTTGATATACCCTTTTTGGATGCACTGACTGAGATACCAAGCTGGACAAAGTACTTAAAATTACTCCTCACTAGGAAATATATAACTGAAGAATATGAGACAGTCAAGTTAGCTACTACCACTTCAGACATCATCCAGAGTAAGATGCCCAAGAAATAGAAAGATCATGGATCTTTTGGGATTTCCTGCCATATCAGTGATTCCTCGCGTAAGAAGGGGTTGGCAGATCTTGGAGCTAGCATTTCCATCATGCCACTTAGCCTTTGCAACAGGATAGGGTTTGTTTAACTCCTCCAAACTAGCATGACCATACAACTTGCAGATAACACTATGACTCTACCTTTAGAAATCATTGAGGATGTCCCTGTCAAGGTGGGAAAAGATTCCTATGTTCCTTGTGACTTTGTCATCATGGATATAAAGGAAGACACTAGATACCCTCTCATATTTGGATGTTTGTTCCTCGCCACTGCAACAACTCTGATTGATGTTGAAGCAATAACTTTGCTGCTCAGATTAGGTAAAGAAACTCTTGAGTTTAAAGTTTTCGAAAGTATGCGAAGACCAAGCATGCAAGAAGAAGTCTACTTAATAGAATGCATAGAGAAGATGTCACTACTCACACAAGAGGATTATGAATAAGAAGATCCTTTTGGAGTAGCTTTGACTAATCCAAATGCAACTAGTTCAGTTGATGAACAGGTGAAATGTTGTGTTCTCGTCCTTGACATTGCTGAAGAAGATCCTGAGTCTAACATGGAGAAACTCAAGGATGTTGAAGTCGTTGAAGAAGCATGTGAGAAGCCACAAGCTCCTGAAATGAAGCCCCTACCCAAGGGATTGAAGTACGCATTTCTAGATGACCTCAAGGTATGTCCAGTCATCATTAATTTAGACTTAAAGAAAGAACAAGAAGATAAATTTCTAAAGGAATTAAGAGAAAAAAGAAAAGCTATCGGCTACAAGATGAGTGATCTCACCGGGGTCAGTCAAGCACTATGCATGCACAAAATCCCCATGGTAGAGGATCACAAGCTGACTATTGAACAACAAAGGAAGATAAATCCTAACATGAAAGAAGTGGTCCATCGGGAAGTCATTAAATTGCTCACTTCTGGAATCATCTACCTGATCTATGATTCGCCATGGGTCAGTCCGGTGCATGTTGTCCCAAAGAAGGGTGGAACTACTGTCATACAGAATGAAAACAATGAACTCATCCCCACTCAAATAGTCATCGGGTGGAGGATGTGCATTGATTATAGGAAGTTAAACAAGGCAACTCAAAAGGATCATTTCCCTATGCCTTTTCTTGATTCAGTATTAGAACGGTTGGCTCATCAAGAATATTTCTATTATCTCGATGGTTGCTCTAGATTCTATCAAATACCCATACATCCAGATGATCAAGAGAAAGACTTTTACTTTCCCATTTGGAACATATGCTTTTAGAAGGATGCCATACGGACTCTGTAATGCACCTGCAACTTTCCAACATTGCATGGCAGCTATATTCGCTGGTCTCACCGAAACTATCATGGAAGTTTTTATGGATGATTTTTCTATATATGGAGATTCATACAATTTGTGCCTAAAGAACCTCTCCCTTGTCCTCAAACGGTGTGAAGAAGCACACCTTGTGTTAAATTGGGAGAAGTGTCACTTTATGGTAAAAGAGGGAATTGTCCTCGGCCATAGGGTCAGTAATCAAGGAATTGAAGTAGACAAGGCAAAGATCAAAGTAATTTCCAAGCTCTCTATCCCAATGAATGAAAAGAAGGTCCATGCATTCCTAGGGAATGTAGGCTTTTACATACGGTTTATAAAGGACTCCTTAAAGATAACCAAGCCGATGACGAATTTGTTACTAAAGGATGCTGAATTCAATTTTGACGGAGAATGTGTCAAAAGTTTCAACAATCTAAAGCTTGCTCTTACAATAACATCCATCATCAGAGCTCCCATTTGGGATCACCCATTTGAAATTATGTGTGATGCTAGTGGTTATGCTGTGGGTGTTGTTCTAGGCTAGTATATAGAGAGGAGACATTATGTGATCTACTATGCATCGAAAACCCTCGATGAAGCTCAGAGGAATTATACAACTACCAAGAAATAACTTCTTGTGGTCGTGTATGACTTTGACAAGTTCAGATCCTACCTCATTGGTTTAAAAGTCATTTTATACCCTGATCATGCTGCTATCCGTTACCTCATGGCGAAGAAAGATGCTAAACCCAGGTTAATTAGATGGATTCTCCTCTTACAAGAATTGGATTTGGAGATAAGAGACAAGAAAGGTACAGAGAATGTGGTGACAGACCACCTCATTCGCATCCACACTCTAGATACCGAGAAGATCCTGATTAACGATTCTATTCTGGATGACCAACTTATGAAGGTCTCAGAAGCTACACCTTGGTACTCAGACTATGTGAACTACCTTGTCACTGGTGTCATCCATCCTAAATGCACTGGAAATGCATTGAAGAAATTCATGCATGATGTGAAGTAATATCACTAGGATGAGCCCTACCTCTTCAAGCTCTGTGCTGATGGTCTATACAGATGTTGTATCACTGAGGAAGAAACTCAACTTATTTTAGAACAATGTCACTCGGGCCCAGTTGGAGGCCATATGAGTTCCAAGAAAACTACCTTGAAGCTTTTGCAATGTGGTTTCTTTTGGCCAACCATATCCAAAGACTCCAATGACTTTGTTCTATCATGTGACAGATGTCAAACAATAGGTAACATAACAAAGAGAGATGAGATGCCACTGAATTTGTGGCAAGAAGTTGAGATATTTGATGTTTGGGGTGTGGACTACATGGGTCCATTCCCATCTTCTTAATGATTTTCCTACATCCTAGTCACAGTTGATTATGTCTCGAAATGGGTAGAAGCCATTCCAACCATCACTAGCAACTCAAAACATGTCATCAAAATGTTCAAAGATATTATTTTCCCCTAATTTGGTGTCCCATGCACTGTGATATCTGATGGAGGATCCCATTTTCTTAAAAGAAGCTTTGAAGCATTGTTGAGGAAATATGGTATAACTCACACAGTAGCCTCACCCTACCATCCACAAACAAGTGGACATGTAGAGGTTTCTAACTGGCAACTCAAGGCTATTTTGGAAAAGACATTTGGCCACAATCGAAAGGATTGGTCAGTAAATATCAATGATGCATTGTGGGCCTACCGAACTGCTTTTAAGACTCCCCTTGGTACCACACCATTTAGGTTAATCTATGGGAAGTCTTCCCACTTTCCTGTAGAACTAGAACACATATCATTGTTGGCAATAAAACAACTGAATTTTGATATGAAGAAAGAAGGTTAAGCCAAGATTCTGCAACTCCAGGAGCTGGATGACCTCTGGATGATAGCTTATGAAAATGCACGTATCTACAAAGAGCGCACAAAACTTTGGCACGATGGCCATCTGAAAAGAAAGGAAAGACAAGTAGGAGACCAATTTCTATTGTTCAACTCAAGACTGAAGTTATTCCCAGGGAAAATGTGCTCTCACTGGTCTGGACCCTACATTGTCAAGAGCATCTCCCCACATGGTGCATTCTCTTTATGGAGTGAAAAGTCAGGCGAATTTGTGGCAAATGGTCAACGTTTGAAGAGATATTTCACCTCAACTGACATAGGCACTGAAGCAATATTGGAACTTACAGATCCACCATAGAGTTGAAGGAATCAAGTCGAGCCATCAACCCGATCAATAAATTTGTATTTGGTTTCAATTTTGAATTAGAAATTTTTCTTAATTTTGTTTTTACTTTTTAGACAATCTTGCACCAAATAAAAATTGCATCACAAGATGCTACCTTGAGTTCTGATTGGTCTTCATTTTTGAGATTTTCAGATGGAGGATGCACGCTGATTGGAACGTAACCACATCTGGTTGTCCAACTGACATGAAATTTCCCCTCCATCTCAGATTTAGAGTTTTCTTAGGACAAGCAAATTTCTAAGTTTGGGGTGGAGGGTGGGTGGTACGTACCTTACTTCCCACCTCCACCCATCTAATTCATACTTAAGATTCCATTGTTGCATTTTTAACCAAAATTTTCAATTTTTTTCAAAATTTTTAAAGTTTTCCAAAGAGATTGCACAGAAACTTGATGAAGTTTTGAAACTTTTCGTTTTCGAACTCTATGAATTTTTGAATCATTATACCCTACTTATTTGAAGTAGATACTCAAATAGACCTTCTTCTAAAAACTAGCCTTTTGATTGAAATCATCTCATGAAGCTTATGAATCCTAACATCACGATCTTTATGCAAAAATGGCTAGTCTCTGTCAAACTGATAGGGATCAAACACATCGTTCTTCCTAACTGAATAGTGGAACAATAACATGGAATCCCCACCAGATCCTCATCAAGTCATTATTTGAGTAGAGTATGATAAAGAGAACAACCTGGTGTACGGAATGGTAAATCAAGTTACAAATTGATCTGAACTCTCTTCTACGCTTCTTCTATCATCATCATACCTCTCCATCCATCAAAAAGAAACAAAAATAGCCAAAATAGTGCCAAACACTAAGTTCGGAGTGGCATGCCACTTCCCTCTATATCCGCTTCTTCCATACCCCTCACAAATTAATAGGGGCGTGCCACCAAGAAAAGATGCCAAAGCACACACAAAAAGTGCACTCTCGAGTCGAATAGAGGAGAGATTCGCACAAAAAAATGCAATAAATGAAATTGCAAATAATATAATAAAAATCTCAAGTTGAATATAGGAGAGATTTATTTCTTCCTTCCATACCACCCTTCACTCCCTTTTCTACCTAAAGGCACAATAAATGCCTCCACTACCCTGAATTACACCAGTGTCAGATCAGATGCACACTTGTTGTTCTACAGGTATCTCTGGACTCTTATGAAACTCTTTGACATGCTTGTTGTTGGAAAAAGTGAGGAGGAATTGAAGTTGGAAAGCAAACTCAGGAATGAAGATATGGTAAGATGTGTTCAGTGGTCTTAGGAAGTTGAGATGCTTAGTCATACTAAGCAGAAAAGAAACAATCGTAATGTGAATAGGAGGCAATCACATGATCAGAAAGTATTCATTTGGTGACTATTTTATATTTTGTGTTACTCGAGGACGAGCAACATTTAAGTTTGGGGTGTTTTGATGAATGCATATTCATCATTATTTTCAGTCACCTTTTTGGGACCAATTTGATTCAATACTTTCAATTTCATCTCCTAAATCTCACAAAATGCAAGATTTCTTAACTGATTCAATTATCAAGATTATTAACTAGATTTATATTGATTTTGTGCAGGTCTTGACTAGGTTCAACCGTCGTATGGAAATCGCTTGATATTCTCTCAACTTTGGTCTTGACCAATCAGTCTTGACCAAACGGTTTGCCCTAACACTCTACCCATGCGGTTTTGACCCCTCAGTCTCAGACATTAACCTACACGGTCCTCCTCACACTACTCTACCTAAATGGTCTCATGACCGTTTGAGCCCATACAGTCTCAAGACCCCTTGAGCCCAAACAGTCTCTAGACCATATGACGCTTAACAATTTCAAAATTGTTTGGATGCTGAAGACCGATCGGAGGCCATCAGTCCTCAACAACGTTTGGATGACAAAGACCATTAGGAGGTCATCGGTCCTCAAGATCATTTGGATGGTGAAGACCGTTTGGATCCAAGACCGTTTGGATCCAAGACCATATGGATGAAGACTGTTTGGACACTCAAGCAAAGACCGATCAAGAGTAAGACCATTTGGCCTCAAGACCATTTGAAGACAGAGACCGTTCAGTCTCAAGACCGATTGAGCCTAAACGGTCTCAAGACCGTATGACTTCTAATGGTTTCAAAACCATTTGGACCAAGGACCGTTTGATCATAGAAGCCAAGACCGTTTGGTCAGTCCAATTGGTCTCCAAAACCGTTCAGTGCAGACAGATTGCCCAAGACCGATTGGATCTATTCAGTCTTCAAGATCATTTGGACAGAAACTCAAGACCGATCAGAGGCAGAGAACGTTAAAGCCAAGACTGGTTGGATGTCAAATGCTCTCCAAGACCGTATGGACATCAATCGGTCTCCAAGACCATTTGCTCCAAACTGTTTGGAGCGAACTCACAGCAAAAACATGAGGACCCCATACAAGCCTATAAATAGGACCAACAGGGTCCTCATTTGGCCATCGATCTGAGGATGCTGACAGGCTACCTGAGCTAAGGTTCGGTCTCCCTTTCAAACCATAACCACTTCACCTGCTCCTCTTGTTGTGAGCAAGGAGGTCAAGTAGAGAAAGAAGGTGGAGAAGAAGGTCCGCTCGATCTATCTTGGCGGTTCTTCCCCCTCATCCAAGATCTGCCCCGACACGACGTAGAAGACCACATCATCTTCAATGAGGCGACTACCTTCTGCATCATGCTCATGGTGGAATCTTCCCTCTCTCTTATTCTTCTTGTTTCTCACATCATGAGCGAGTAGTTCCCTTTCACTGGGGGTGTGGGGACTAGCCTCTCTTCCCATGCAAGCATGTTCCTTTGTTAAACAATCCATGGCAATGTATATAACTTTTCATTTTTTTGTTAATCATTAATGTTTGTAGTTTGATTTCCTAATTGCTTTCATCTTGTTCTTCCCTATGTTGTAAGAACTTCTATATGTAGGGTAGAATGTCGATTAATGAGGTAGACTCCCAAACTAGAAATAGAATGGGATTCCTTGAGGTAGTAAGTGTATGATCCGTGAGGGGAGAAGCCATCTAGCCTATGGTGACACTTCTATGGCCTAAACATCCCTTAGGGAGGGCCACAACCTTAGTTGGATTTTGTATCTTCTTTGTTAATCTTCGAAGTTTGCTTGTAGATTAATCACCTACTTGCTTATCGATTAGCGTGGTTGACTCCCAAACTAGAAATAGAATGGGATTTCTTGAGGTTGTAAGTGTATGATCTGTGAGGGGACGAGCCATCTAGCCCACAGTGACGCTTATGTGGTCTAAACATCCCTCAGGGAGGACCTCAGCCTCAATTGGATTTTGTATCTTTGGAACCGTAAGTGTATGGTCTGGATGGTGACGAGACATTTGATGCCTAAGGGGATGCTTACGCGGACCTAAACATCCCTCAGGGAGGGTTCACAGTAGTTCTATTTGGATTGTTATATCTTGCCTAGATGTTTGATGTTTGGATGTGTTTGTATGTGTAGTGGTGGTGAAACCCAAGACCATCCTAGTGATTCCATATCATTAATCTAGATCAACTTTAATTATACTCTTTAGTTTACCGCACTTAGTTTAATTAACCTCAAATCAATCAATCATGATAAATATTAGTCTTACTTGAGCTAGATTCGACCAACAAAGATTCTTAAAAATTTTGTCTCTTGGGATTCGATCCTTAACTATACTGCAATAAAAACCATCCACTTGTGGGTGGTATTATTGCACGAAGTTTTGGTAAAGCTCGAGGATCTCAACCCCGAGTGGATTTGTTAGTGCGATAATATTCCACATCAAGTCCTTTCTTCTATTTCAGATGTAACTCAAGATAACTCGAGGCTTCTCTTCTACCTTTTCTCCCCCCGATTGTAACTCGAGGTTTCTTAAAGAGATATGTAAAAATATGATAGTTTTATTTCCTTTTATGTCAAAGAACAATGGGTGCCCAGACGTGCAATTGGATGACCGAGATGATCGGCTAATGGTGCAAGATGAGCAACTGGTGCCCTGATGAGGAGCACGACAAATTGACCTCTAGAGGATCCAGATGATCGGTCGGTGACAACCAACTGATCAATCAGGAGGTAAGTCGTTCAGTCATAGGATGAGCTGATCAACTCAGAATGGCCCAAGCAGAGATCTTCATCAACAATAGGTTGTTTCATGTGATGTAGAACTAGATGACCGTAATTCCTTGTGGCTCAAGGAATTATAATAGGATGGCCATAATCATCGCTTTATTGCTTCTCATGTTTTCTTGTGGAAGATAGCATGTATATGATACATACTATATATGTGGTGATTGGATATGTATAAGTATATAAATGCCAAACCCCTCAATATAATATTAAGTCTTAGATGCTTTTCATAAGCAGCACACATGAAAATCTTGATCAACAAATGTGGGCATCCCAAGGGTGATTGCCTATGTCATGGAAGTGTGATGGTAGTTGTGTGGGCCCGCCAAGAGGGGTGCACTCCTATCATGTTGACTTTTGGGTCAGGCTTGACTAAGTGGTCTTCATCTACTTAAGCACTTAGAGGCATGCATATGATTATGGCAAAGATTTGTGCATATCATCTATCCAAGAATTACATATGATGCTATTGCTAAATGTTACCTACCCTAATAATTGATTATGGATGATGGCGTTGGTTGAGAAATAACTCAATTGTTTTGGATTTTGGCTCACTAGAAGGTTGTACACTGCAATCTTCTGAATTGATGGTGAGGACAATCAATTTGATCAAAATAGTGGGAGTGATGGTTAATTAAAGACCTAATTATTATCATCAACTTTATCAAGTCAAACAAATAAATTTTTTTTCTAAATGTTGCAAAATTCTTTTGTAGAATCCAAATGACAAACACAAATACATTATCATTGCGATTAGTTCATAAATGGGATAAGCTTTAAATCTAGTTTGGGGCCTTTGAGAAGTGTTCTCGATAGTGAGTGTAAATTTTAAAGTCCTTGAAAGACCAGAGATAGTAGAACCACTCCAAATGCACCTAAGGCTAAAATTGGATGCTTACTTGAAGTATGCCAATGATGCCTAAGACATCAAGAACCTTATGCTAAGATATATGAACTATGAGTTGCATAAATAGCTTGAAGCATGTACATTCTTGAGATGGTTATATGCATAGAGAATCATGTAAAATGTGAAAGGTATAATGTCTTCAAAGAGATATTTGAGTATAATCAGACAGATGGAGATTAAGTATAATCTCATATGCTCAGTATGATTGTCCATGTAGATTAACTATGATTTCATATAGGTCAAGAGTTGACCAAACATATGATTCTACAAATCATTGTGTGAATCTTATAGCTACTTTATCAAATGTTGTGAAACATGGCCAAACCATTATTTGAAGTTCTTGGCATGTTGATGCCAAAGCATATATGAACAAAGGACAAAACTTGTGCTAATGATCAGCAGATTGAAGTCCATAGACTAAAGCAAGGTCAATAAATATTCTGAAGACAAGCGTAGGTCCAAGTCTTCATCACTCAAGATATGGAGAGGAGTAAGTTGGAAAGGGAAATAACCTCTTTATAGAGGATCTTAGGAAGATGAAAGAGAGATAGAGATCTCTACTTCAGGACCTAAGAATAAGTAAGCTAGAAACTATGTGGAGTAAGAGTGGCAACCATTACAGTTACAATATGACATCCATGGGCACATAATATAATTAGTGAATTGCTATTATACATCGGCCATCAATGAAATTGGCATACATCTTGTATGGACAAGAGTGTAATGAACTGATGTTTCATTTCAAAGAAATGATCTTTGATGGCAATGCCTATGTCTCATCAACTATACTTGATAATTAAAGAGACAGATGTGCATGACACATGTAATAAATGACATGATAACTCAAACTTGAATGCCTATAGCATAGTCATCTGTAGTGCATAAATGTGATTTGCATTTATAGAAATCCATATGACGGTTATCTAGACTCACTTTGGTTATTGAAGCAATAGAAACAAGCTAATCTCATTCATTGTGCAATATGACAAAGGTTCTTCACTAGATGTAGTGGGAGAACAATTATTCTATTAAGGGATATACATATTGATGTATATAGACCTTTTAGAATAAATGCTAAAGGTAATCAATAGTACTTCAATATATTTACTGATGACCTCATTAGATATGTTAGTTTGTACTTAATAAATACTAGCATGAATACCTTAAAGTGTTCAAGGAGATCATAAATGAAGTACCTAACCAACTAGGTATTAGTATTAAATTTCGATATGATCAATGTGGAAATACTTTGAACCAAGAGTTTGAGAACCTTATGGAAGATCATGATAATGTATCATGATGGAATCCACCTAAAACACAATGATAGTGTATCATGAGAAGTGTATCAAAAAGAAGGAATCACACCTTGATAATTCTGAGTGTGAATACCTGCTAAACTTCAAATTTACCTTTGGGCACATGCTTAGCACTAAAACAATGTATCATTAGTTCAAAAAGACACCATATGAGATATGGAATGGGAAGTGTCCTGATATGTCTTTATAAAGATTAGGATTGAAATCATAAATAAGAAAAATGATTCTTAAAAGGTTTTGCCCACAAATTGCATAAATGTTATTTTGTTGGATACTACTTTGATATCAAAATCCAACAATAAAAGGTGTTTTGGATGGCTGCATTCCTAGAGAAGAACCTAGTTCCAAAGGAATAAGTGGGAGAGCAAAGTAGAACTCGAAATGTTTGAGACAAACAAGAAAAACATTGAACTAAAAGAGGTAAAATGGGAATAAAGAGAATCACAAAATGTTGTGGAATCTCCAAGTTCCTTAAGTAACACACAGAACTCATCGTTCTGGTAGAACATGCCTAGAGCTTGAATGATATATGATATCTTAAGGAAAATAAGGCAGTGAGTTGATCATGTGATGAGTCAATAGTCTACCTAGTAGCTAATGAGAGCTAAAAACTGAGATATGGCTTGAATCCAAGAAATCCAAGATAGACTCCATGTACATAACAAAGTATGACCTTGGTTGATTCACCTGAAGGGGTAAAACCCATAGGGTACTTTTGGGTTTTCCAAAAGATGACTGACATGGAGGGTAATTTGGTTACAAAGAGTTTCAAACAAGTTCAAGGTGTTGAACATGATGAAATATTTTTAGCAGTAGCCAAGGATAAATCCATCACGATAATGCTTGCTAATGTAGCTTAATGGACATAATGTTCATGAAGCTGCATAGATCAATCTTTGGATTGAAGTGGGCACCTCATAATTTGGATATTCTATTTGACAAGATAGTCAAAGAGTTTGACTGGAGTCAAAATAAAGAAGTAATGTTCGATTACAAGAATTTAGTGGGAGCAAATGTATATTCCACATATTGATGGGAAATAACACCCTTATACTGCAAATATTAAAATCTGGCAATGATGTGCATTCTAAAAGTTTTAAAGAATCATCCTATCTGATAGGAATCAAGATCTATAGATAGACCAAGAGGTCTTCTTGACCTAAGAAAGAGAACATACATCGACAAGATGTTAAAAGGGTTCAGCATGATGAGAGAAAATGTATCCATGTTCCATGGAGTTGGTCTCTCAAGAGCCAAGTGTCCCAATTCTTATGAAGAATAAGAAACAAATGGATAGATTCCATATGCATTCTTAGTTGGATCTATCACGTATGAACTCATCTCGTTATCTTTTATGTATTGGACATGACAATAAAATATGAACTAATTATCTTGCATGTATCAGACATTACAAGAATATAAAAATTCAACATCTTGTATGTATTGTACATGACAAGAAGATATGAAATCTAGTTATTTCATATGTATTGGACATGATGAATGGATACCTGTCAAACTCCAGTAAGAGTTACTGGATTACCATGAAGGACATTTTTATGGACTTGTGAAGTACTAAGAGGATTAGTTCTTTAATTATGGTAATAAGGAAGAGTTGGGTGTAAATAGTTACATCGATGCAAGCTTCCAAAATGACAAAATTGTTTTTGACCTTGGAATAAGAATTTTTAGTTGGAAATATCCCCACATAAGACAAGTGATTAATTATACAATAAGAATCCATGTACCTAAGTGTTACGAACATTGTAAAGGGTACTGTATGGATCTAGAATTTCATATGGATGAACCTATGGGAGGTTTCGACCATTGGAGACTCAGTAGTAGTATTATGACAAAAATGGAGCTACTAGTTAGGCAAAGGAATTTTAGATAGCATACTATGGCACTTCCATCTCATACGAGTTGTCATACAGTGAAGGGATGTGAAACATGCAACATACCGACTTGAAGCAAATGTTGCTTCCCCACTATAAAAGCACTTGTGTAGCAGAAACATGATGGACATGTTAAGATCACTTGGGATATGATTTGTGGGTGATTAGCTCTAAGTGCAAGTGGGAGTATGTTGGTATATTATGCCCAGAGAGCCAATCATATGATGATTGCAATGAGGCATGAGATACTTGATATGATAATAATAAAGGCAATTTCCATCTATATGTTTTAACTATTTTTGAAATAATAGTATATCATGTTAGATGGCTAGAGAGTGACAATACTCAATGACGTATGTCTTCAAGTATGCACATTCTCACTATCGTCCCTACTCAGTTGTTATTGTGGAAATAACCATAGACATCAATAACCGAAAAGACTAGAGTGTGTGTTGGTTGATGACATAATCTCATCAGTCATGATATATGATATCAAACCAAGCACATAGATACATGTTAGATAACAGTGTATCACACAAACCCACTGTAAGAGTGATGCATGGAAATCACACTTGGTTAGTTAGGATCATCTCTTATAGTATTGGTGGTGACTATGGTTCTTAGACCTAAAATCACTACACTCATCACATGTGGTTGGGTACACTTTGACATCATAAAACACAAACCTAAAACATGGGTTGTTATAACGGTGATGATTGGGTAACTTTGACACATGGGGACTTGACTGTGAGTGATATATATGGAATTTGTCCCTCCTAACGGAGTGTGATATCCATGCCACTTGAGGAATGAGACTGAGAAATGCATGGCCATGCACATGTAAGTCAATATATGATATTGAGCTTACATATATCTCAGTGAGTCTACTCTGAGTCAAGAAACATGGATTGAATGTTTGTAGAGGATGACAAGTCCATTCCTTCACTAGTACATTTTTGGTCTCTAATGTCGCTTCCGCTAGCGTCACTTATATTAGAAAAACTGACTGAATAAGCTAAAACCGAAGCAACAAGTCATTAGAAAAAATCCGGGTATCGCTTTTAGCTATTGGGTCGGTTTTTTAAGGATAATCGATGCTAGAAAAAGACACGCAAAATCATCAAATTCGTGGCACGCATAAACATAGCATCGGTTTTATAAGAAAACTGACCCAACATGCTTCCTGCGGAGAAAAGGAATTAATTTTTGCCTTTCACGCGTCGATCTATACCCTCTTGGGTCGGTTATTCTCTTTAGCCATCCCTAAAACCTTCCACGAGCACTCTCTCGGGTCGGTTTTCCTATTTAGCAGTCCCTAAAGGTCTCTGCGCAAAGACCCTTCCGGCTCGGTTTTCTAAAACAGCCGTCCCTAGAAGTCTCCGTGCAAAGACCCTTTCGGGTCGGTTTTCTAAAACAGTCGTCCCTAGAAGTCTCCTCGCAAAGACCCTCTCGAGTTAGTTGTTTGATTTAACCGTCCGCATAGACGCCGGCAATGGGGACCTCTTGGGTCGATTTCCTTGCTTAACCGACCAGAGAAGTATTAGAAACCCTTTTCCTCTCACTCGCACACTCCCCACTCTCGCACTCTCTCTCCTAGCCTCACTGTCATCTCGTTCTCACTATCGCCCTCACTCTCGCCGACGCCAAGGTCACGCGCCGCCAAAGATTCACCGCCACCAGCTTGCCGGTCGTCACTCGCCGCTCACCAGCTTGCCGTTCGGGTACGTCACCGCCGTTGTTGCTCACTAGCTCGCCGCCAAAAGCGCCACCAAGGTCTCGCCGCCGATGTCATAGCTCACCAACTCGCCGCTGTTGCCGAAGCTCACCAGCTCACCGCCAAGGTCTCGCCGTCGTTGCCGTAGACCATCTCGCCGCCAAGGTCGCTGCTATTGCTTCTCCAAAAGCCGCCCGCCGCCGACGCACCTTCTTCTCTCGCGCGGCCCGACCGTGTTGATAACGATAAACGAAAAGCTTTTCCTCCACACTCGCGCCTGACAGGTAAGATTTTCCATTTCCCATTTCAAGATTTATGTTGTCCTTTGCACAGCTATGTTTGTGCTCTTCCTTATGTTGGGGTGTAGCACGACAGTGTTGGTGTCTTTAGCATGGTCGTGTTGGTGTCTTTTGCACGGCTAAGTTGAAATGCCAGTGTTGTAACACGGCCGTGCTAGGTACACTAGTCGTGATGGCTGTCTTTTGCATTTGAGTTGTACCACGGCCGTGCTAGGTACACTGGTCCTGTTGGCTGTCTTTTGCATTTGAGTCTTGATTTACTTGATTTACTGTTATCTATTATGAAAGATCTTACATGATGTTTAATTTACACCTTTCTATTTATTTATGTTAAGTGCACCTAATTGATTATTCAATTCAGTACTTATAAATGAATGTTTATCTAGTAAAACATTGGAGAGAAAGATGAACCATTCATCATGGCAGACCAAGCAAAACAAGTATTCTGTATTGATGACCTAGCAATTAAAAATTGGTTTGTCATTCTTCATGGAAAAAGACTGTTTACTGTGGATCCTATAAATGAAGAAGAATACTACAAAAAGTATGATGATTCCAGCCCATTTTCAGTTGGTTTGCCAAGTGTCAATGTTGAAGTTAACACCGATGACTTATATACACGTCAAGACCATGCTGAAGGAATTTTAGTTGACTAACAACTCAACCAAAACTAGAGGCATGTATTATCATTCAAGCACACATTTTCTTTTATCGTGTATACATTTTATTATATATCACCACTTGTTCTTTTATTATCACTTATGTTTTTTTTTATCATGTATATTTGTAGGTTGTTCTAAAATGGCAAGTGAAGATGAACATTCTGATCATGAGCATGAGGATGCTAGTGGTGATGTTAAGAAGAGTAGAGGTCCCACAGTGATGCGTCGGCTGCAAGAGCTTAGGGCAAAAGGGGAGAAATTTCCAATCCAGATTGAAAGGGGAGGAGCACCTATTGGGGAACACACTAGTACTTTTAAGCATTATGTAGGGGCAACCGCACGCAGTAAGGTGCCAATATATATACAAAACTGGCATGATGTTCCTATTGGCTTGAAAGACCTCCTTTGGAAAGATATATCTGTGAGTTGAATTTTGATACTATATTATCTTGTTTTTTGTTTATTGATTCTAGTTTTTTGTTTTGACATATACTTTTTGAAATAAGATTATTGCTTCATTTGTATATAGGGTGTTTTTCATTTAAATGAAAAAGACCATAGGAAAAGAGTGTTGCAGCGTTGTGGTGTATGATGGAGGGCATTTAAGACCTATCTCAAAAGGGATTATATAGATAATCCTAATCAAAAGAAGAAAGAAACAGACGTATATATTTTTATAGATCTTGAGGTGTGGGACAGATTTGTTGCACAAAGGAATTTAGAAGAGTTTCAGGTATACAATTAATGTTTTTATATATGTATATGTTTGCTAAGTTGTAAATTGCAATACCTCATTTTAAATGATTAGGCTATTCACGAGGCCCAAAAGGAAAGACGAGCCAAAAATGTGCATAACCATCACATGGGATCCCTTAGTTATGCCCAGCGCCGAGAACAACTGGAGAAGCAAATCTCTTCTGGAGAAGGGTCTAGCACAACTCAAGTTGAGTGTCCACCCCATTATAAAATTTGGCTTGATGCTAGAAAAAATAAAGCAGGTGAAATTACCAACCCTGCAACTAAGGAGGTGGCACAAAAGATGGTAAGTTCATCACAATTAAGTAATTAAAGAGTAGGATTTAATAATATCTAATTGTTTGTGATTTAATATTTTCATTAAATATGAATAGGATGATCTCTAATTGTTTGTGATTTAATATTTTCATTAAATATGAATAGGACGATCTCTAATTGTTTGCGATTTAATATTTTCATTAAATATGAATAGGATGATCTCTATGAGCAAAGAAAACAAGGAACGTTCATACCAATTGGACGCATGGATGAACTATCAGTTGATCTTGGTACGAAAGAGCATCCTGGCCGTGTTAGGGGATTAGGAGCTAGCATAGGATTCAAGAGTTATTATGGGCCTTCAGAATCTAGAAGAGGTCGTATAGTTACACATGACGAGGTTGAAGCATTAGTATCACAGAAAGTGCAATAGATATTGTCTTCATTTCAGCATATTCAACCTTCTCAACCTCCTCACACCGTGCGTCTCTCAGATGATGAGGTACAAGCTCGTACTCCAATTGTAGAAGGTCATGGGAGCACTCCCAATGAACCACCACAACAATCTACAGTAAGTTTGTTCTATATATGTTAATATGATATATATAATATAGTAGGTATCTGGTTTACCGCTTTGTATATAACTTATATTATTTCAACTAGGTTGGTATGAACTGTAAACTTGCATTGGAGGTTCCAGAGTACAATGTTGTGGCAGCGGGTAAGGTACACAACATCGGTGGTACATTGCATTGTCAATCAGTTTCTGATGACATTTGTCGTGTGTCCATCCATCTTGTGTATGACGGAATGGGGGACAAACCACTACCCATACCTTCTTCTGAATATGGTACAGTTGATGAAGCAGAGGGTGCTATGGTGGGATGGCCTAGACACTTGGTTATCATTGACAAGGTATATCTACATGTTTTTTATATTTGACTAGCTACATATATGAACTCGTTTAATATAAGTATGTATTTAATTAATAGGTTTGTAAACCAAAAAGTAAAAATCCTAGTGGTCGTCCTCCTATGACCAAGCCTTCTTTCATTCCAGAAGCCACATTTGATGAATTGGGAAATAAAAGTAAATGTTTGGCTCGATACTTAGCCAACCAAAGCCCAGGATCACATATGGTGGTCAATTTAATAGAAGATGCAGTTGGGAGGGACTTTGAGAATTTTATTTTTCTTGATGATATTATAGAGTTGTTCCGGTATGATTGGCTAAATACTTTGATATTAGAAATATGGATAAGGTAAGAATTAATCAATATAGATTACTCGAATATATACATTTTTAGCTTATTTGTAACATATCAAATTTTTACAAATGTTTTACAGCCATTTATATACTGAGATGACAAACTTTGATATAAAGAATGTTGGATTCTTAGTTCCTTCAGTCACTAGTCAAGTGCAGACACAAATGGATGATGTGAATGAGTACATCAGTACTGCATTCAAATATTTTGGTAGTGTGGGAAAGGAAATTATTCTAATTCCTTTTAACGTCCAGTAAGTATTATTAATTCAATAGAATTCTAATATTGACTAAATTATAATTCTAATTTTTGTTTTCAATATAAATTTACTCAGATCTAGACATTGGGAACTAGTGGTGGTTGTCCCAAAATTGATGACTTTCTATTATCTTGACCCAATGGGAAAAACAAGGGGTCACAAACTGAGATTGCCAACTATGGAGTAATCATAAATTTAGTTTCTATAACATTGCTTGTTATGCTTCAACATGATATTTATACTTAGAATTTCTATTTTGACAACTATCGTAATCAAATTGATTGATAGGGGTATAAAGGCTTATCGTGAAGGTGGAGGAATAATACCCACAAAATTAAAGACACTGACTTTGAAAAATGTCAAGGTAACTACTTTGACTGCTTAGTCGTATATGTACAACTCTTACAGTAATGTATTAATGTCAAATTTTATATGTTAACTCTCTTATAGTCTTATTTCTTTATTTGTACAACTCTGTTTGTAGCAGTTTACTAATATTAAGTATAATTCTTTATTTGTAGTGTCATATACAAAATAATGATTGGGCTTGTGGCTACTACGTAATGAAGTATATGCAAACTATTTTGAAAGAAGCATCACTAGACATTCAGAGTATAGATAAGGTAATTAATAAAAAATAACATCATAAATTTACAAGTGAGATTTGCATCATTTTATAAAATATATATGAGCATGTGCTTTTTTTTGCAGATCTTTACAACTCATCCTTACACACTTGATGGGTTAAATGAATTCTGAGAAGAATGGTCAGATGCTTTTCTTAATGAAGTCACTATAGCATTAGATTGAATTCATAACTTCATTTGTGTATAGTAGATTTGAAACTCTATCAAAATTTACTTTTTGTATATGACATTAAATTTAATATCACTTTTAAACTTGCGATCTATCATTGTTGTTAGTATGTTCTGTGTATGAATGTTAGTATGTGCTATATGTCTCATTTGAAATCTATCTTAGACTTGCAAGAATGTTATTAAGTGTTGTGTATGAAGATGTCTCAACTCAATATATGTGAATAATTGTTGTTATGAATGCAAATGGCTTTTGGAAATGGCTTTGGAATGCATTTTTGGCTTTCATGATTGCATTTGCAAGTCTATTGCTATTGCAGGTTTTGAATTGTGTAAAGCAATTCTGTTTTGCATGTTGCTGTACTGAAGATTTCTGGTTCTGCAGATTTTTTCTTTAAAAAAATGTAACTTCTCGGGTTGGTTATTTAAAAAAACCATCCCTATAGACTTCTTGGGTCGGCTATAAACAAAAATTGACCCAGTAGGTTCTATACCAAAATTCTACAGCTATTTGAAGACTTCTAGGGTTGCTTATAGAGAAAAACCAACCCAATAGATACTTGTTGGGTCGGTTAAACACAAAAACTGACCCAGTAGGTTCATCTACAGCTATTTGAAGACTTCTAGGGTCACTTATGGAGAAACACTGACCCAATAGATACTTGTTGGGTCAGTTATACACAAAAATCGACCCAGTAGGTTCATCCCAAAATTGTACAGCTATTTGAAGACTTCTAGGGTCACTTATGGAGAAAAACCGACCCAATAGATAATTGTTGGGTCGGTTATACACAAAAACCGACCCAGTAGGTTCATCCCAAAATTCTACAGCTATTTGAAGACTTCTAGGGTCGCTTGTGGAGAAAAACCGACCCAATAGATACTTGTTGGGTCGGTTATACACAAAAACCGACCCAGTAGGTTCATCCCAAAATTCTACAGCTATTTGAAGTGTTCCAGGGTCGCTTATGGATAAAAACCGACCCAATAGACACTTCTTGGGTCGGTTAAACACAAAAACCGACCCAGTAGGTTCATCTACAGCTATTTGAAGACTTTTAGGGTCGCTTATGGAGAAAAACCGACCCAATAGATACTTGTTGGGTCGGTTATACATAAAAACCGACCCAGTAGGTTCATCCCAAAATTCTACAGCTATTTGAAGACTTCTAGAGTCGGTTTTTGTACCTCTTTTGGATCGGTTTTTTACCTCTCTTGGGTCGGTTTTTTTACCTCTCTTGGGTCGGTTTTTGTTCCCTCTAGGGTCAGTTTGTACCTCTCTAGGGTCGGTTTTTCTACCTCTATAGCGTCGCAAGTAATGTAGCGACGCCCACCTAGGCGTCGCTTAAAAAGTGACGCTGCAGGCTTCAAAAAACTAACCCAAGAGACCAATACTGTACTAGTGCTTGAGTTCAATCTAGATATCAGCAACAAATGAACTATACATTCATTGTAACACTAATAACAGATTGTACGCTGAAACTTGTTCTCCAACTATCCTCTTCACTTGCGTAGCACTGATGTGCGACTAGGCACCACTCTTTACTTGTGATGTGTTAAGTTAGTTATGGACATTCACTGGCAATGTGAAATGGAACCTATAGGGTCACACACATAGTAATATAGAGGCATGAGATTTCTACTGCTTAGGAGGATGACTTTCAACTGTAGTCTGGGTCAAGACCAAGAGCTGCACAGACACCGTTGAAGACTAGGTGGTTGAAGGTTGCACTAGTTGAGAGGTATTGTCACTGAGCAAGCCTCAGGACTAGGTATATCTTGCTAAACCATCTTTCTTATTGTATAGTTGTTGATGCGATCTACTAGTTATGGGTTTGTGGTTAGATACAATTTTAGTTCTGCTACCTGTTCTGTCCCACAAAACCCAACAATTAGTGGGTGCAATAACCTCGCCTTGAAGTGAGGAAGTCTCTTGAGTTCTCAGACTTCCACGAAAAGCCTTCCTCCTCGAGTGATGGCTAGAGGTAACACCTCCATAGTTGGCTCTTGTGCCATAATAGAAGGAGGAACAAACTAGGTCTTGAATTGACCATGGTGTCCTTGCAAAATTGATTGAATGATTTGAATTGCATGCGCATTTTGGGGTTTTCACACACCCTTTTCTTTTACACTAGTCATGTTGAATCAATCAGCTTTAATGACAATTTTACCCCCATCAAATTGATTACATGTAAAGTGTGCCTAAGTTTCTTTGGTCATTTCATGATTTATCTACATCACATTTGTTTTCGACTCAAATCAGTGTCACACTATGGTTTAACTGAATTCTCATTGGCCAATTTTGAAAAATCATAATAAATCATAGGATGCTCAAAAAGTACAAATAAATAGTCATTGGAAAGGGTTTTTTGAGAGGAATATGATTTTAAGGTTTTCAAGTCGTGATTTGATTTTCCATTTCGATGTTTATAAGAAACCCTAGTTTTTACCAATTGAAACCCTAAATTATGTATTACATGCAATTAATATGATCTAAGTCAACCAAGTTTAAATAACTTAGTGATGTTGATTCATAAGCCTAACGCTAATGCCCTCAAACCCTAATTCACCCTAATTCAACCTAGGATCAATACAAGGTATTGATTTATGATGTTTCATAATGATGAATAGGTGTTTAGAGCTTGATCTAGACAAGGGAAGATTTGACCTAGATTTGAATCAAAGAACATAGAAGTATCTTTGCATCATATTTTCTCCAAGGTTAACGGGTTGTGTTGTTGAGCACAAGTAATTATGATTGTTTTCATGTTAAGTACTAAGTAGACATTATCATTTCAAGTTTAATGTTTTAATCGTGATCACTCTATATTATTTCTTGATGGATGCTACATATGTCCTATGGCTGTAATGTTCATTATGATCAAAGTTTATGATTAATGACTCATGAAATTCATGTTAATGTTCAAGAGGGAGAAATTCCATCATGTTATGAGATCATGTTAATAGGGAGTAATACCATCATGTTAAGTTCAAGGATCATGTTAATGTCATATTAATGATCAAGTTAATTAGAATTGAAATAGTCTTTATATGCTCTCAAATCATGGACCCCAAGGGGTCGTCTAGGGCTTTCCTAGCAATCATGTGCTCCTAAGGGAGCGTCATAGAGGGATGCATACATTTTCTATTCAACTCTTCATGTTAATAATGATTTAAGAATGCTTATAGTTAATCCATGTTGAGTTTTCTAACATGTCAAGTATATTTACTTTGCTCATATTATAAAGTCCATGTATCATTTAGTGATGTGTAGTTTTTCCCCTTTGCATGGTTGATGATGTGATGTCCTAAGAAATTGGAGCAAGTAAGGATTTAAGAGGTGCAAGAAAAGACTAGAGGACCTTCATGATCTATCTGGTGGGGTGCCATCCATACTAGGTGATCCAATCATCTAGACATGTTTACCTTTATGAATAGTTTTTCATGTTAAAAAATGTTTAAACATATAATAGAACTCAACTTTTAGTTTCCTATTCAAAGAATAATGTATGAATCCCAACGGTGAATTATGTGTTTATTTTCTATGATTTCATAAATCTGACATCCCCCTTCAAGATGAAAGATTCCTCTCAGTTATATTATATACATAAGGAGGGGTGTTGCATTAATGGTATCAGATCCATTAAACGGTGAACAGCAAGAAAGAATTTTATTCATATGTTCTAACCCTAGGTTTATGTGACCCTTTTCAGATGTCCCCTAATAGAGCAAACAAGGAAAAGAGTAAGTATGGTGGTGCTATCTCTTCTAGTAGGGAAAGTGGACCAAGAGGGAACAATAAGCCAACCCTAGATGATTTGGTCTAAGCCCACACCAAAGTCTTAACATAAGGATAACATCAGCCTAGACATCATGAACTAACTCTAGCAGACTTCCTAAAGATAAGGCTCGACTCTTTCTCGGGTGAAGGAGAGATTGATGTAGTCACCTAGGTTGAAGAGTGGATTAGAGGCATGGAGCATTGATTTAGAGACAAGGATTGTCATCAACAATCTAGGGTTCCCTTAGAAACCCACATGCTCAAAGGAGAAGCCCGCACATGGTGGGAAAACTACCTCAACTCAAGGGCAGATGAAGAACCTCCACTCACATGGGAAGGAATTGTTGAAGTATTTAGGATCAATATGTGTTTGAAGCCATGATTGAGAAGAAGGAGCTAGAGTTTTCCAACCTAGATCAAGTGGGAGACATGACTGTAACCCAATATGCTATGAAGTTTAGGGTCCTCCAAAAGTATGTCTATGGTTATGATGAACGTCGAAGGATAGAGAAATTCATCTAAGGAACTCAAGCTCGAATTGATCTTTGCCTTGTCAGGAAGAGGCCACAGGACCCTCCAGTCTGCCCTAGATGCAACTCTAGATCTTGAAGATCACTCTAGAAGATCCTACAAGAAAGAAGTTCCCTAGAAGAACAACCAATACCAACCTCTCACTACCCTAAGAGAAAGGCACCTGAGCCTGCTGTAGAAGCTAAGAATCCCCAATGTCTAACATGCAAGAAGAACAATGTATGTATGGTCTGGGTGCATGCTACTATTATAAAGAAACTGGCCACCTCAAGTCAAATTGCCCTAACGTCACAAAGAAGGACCATGACTTGAATAAGGACCATAATCCACATCCTAAGAGACAATTTAGAATTTTTACTATGGAAGTAGATAAGGAAGATGAAGAATGATGTAATAACTAGCTAATGTCTAATTGAACCTTTTTTATGAAATATATTCACTTTTTCATGCAAATTTTAGTAATGCTTTCACTAAATGAGGAAGTAACAAAAACCCTAAGGTGGGTAGTACCCTAGAAAATTTCTAGGAAGAAATTTGTTTTAAGGTTGGTAGAATCATCACATCCTATTTTTTTTCAAATTCAATTTAAAACTTATTCTAATAATAATAGTTGAGGGGTTTTAATGCAAAATATCAATAATATTTGTCCTTATATGAGAATAGGATAAGAAAACTTAAAATAATACATAGGTTGATATTTCATTTTCAAATGTGCATTATGTATATCAATTAACTCATGTTAATCCTCTTTTCTTTTCTCTCTCCTCCAAAATGGCCATAAAGCATAGGAAGAAGTTAAATAGGTGATAATGTGACTATTGAATGAGTAAAGCTCGGAACTATACTCAAGGATTCAATAATAAAAGCATTTTCAAAATATATTCCTTTTAATGTCTTTTAATGCTCAATATAGAAGTTATGAACCAAGATATGAACAAAAATGAAATCTAATTACATATTCTAGACCTTCTAATTTGTACATGGTTCAAATTTGAACTCATTTGACCCACCTTTGACCATCCAAATGAATTAGGGAAATTTCCATAATGTTTGACTAAGATTCGAATATGATTTCATTTAATGTGAGTTATTAAACATATAGTCTCAATTTTATTTGTTGTCACACGGTTGATTCTTTTTCTTTCCTTTTCTCGCACGATCCGACGGTCCCAGTTTAATCGAACACGGTCGAAGAATGTCCAAATCATCCCCTACCTCCCATTTTCTTTGCAAGTCTAAACACAAACTGATGTTTGCCATCTCCGAATGGCTCTCCCTCATCTCTCACCCATTTCACAAAATTCCTTTGCCATCGACTTCATCACAATTTCCCGATTCCACAGAGCATTTACTCACTTTCCCTCATGATCTCTTAGCAAAAATCCTGAATAGGGATTGCCACATCTCTCTACTGGTGGTAGTAGACACCACCACAACATTATCCCTTCCTCTTTAAAGGATCTAAAGGAATCACCGGACCTCAAGCAGTCCTCCTCCTTGGTCAATTTTTCCACATGTACATCCAAGGTCCCCATCCTACTCGAAGTGGATCTCCAATGATGACAACTCATACCTCACATCTGTGGTCACCTCAGCCCAATCACAACTATGGCGAGCACCCTTAACACCTCCCCTTCACTTTCCCATCACGTACTTGCCTTGTGTATCCCTTAGATGACGAGTCCTATAGGGACCTCCAACCTTAATCTCTATACTCGATTTCTTTGAAACGAAAGTGGTCAAATGATCCCATTTTCTCATTGATGGTCCCTTCAATCCTGACTAGGGTTTGCAAATCTTAATGCCTCATTTTGTTGTTCCTGTTTGCAGTGATTTCTAGTTAATGGATGTGGACCTACAGTGGCCATGGTCAGAGTAGTCTCTGAGCTCCAGTGCTCAACTGGGCTCAGTAGTGGGTGCACTCACCTTGCCTTGAAGCGAGGAAGTCGCTTGATTTCTCAGACTACCATGAATAGGCTTCCTCCTTGAGTGGTGGTTGGAGGTAACACCTCCTGAGAAGGTGCTCTCTCCATGATCAAAGGAGGAGGAACAAGCCATGTCTTGAATTGACCATGGAGTACCCACAACATTGATCGAATGAGTTGAGTCGTATGGGAATTTTGGGGTTTTTGCATGCCCTTTTTTATATGAGTCGTGTTGATTCAATCATCTTTAATGACAATTTTACCCCTGTGTAATTGATTACATGTAATGCACACCTATGGTTCTTTGGTCATTTCATGATTTATTTACATGATGTTTATTTTTTTTTCAAAATAGTGTCACACTATAGTTTAATTGAATTTTCATTGGTTAGTTTTGAAAATTTATAGTAAATCATAGGATGCTTAGAAATATAAAAATAAATGTTCATTCGAAAGGGAGGAATCCAATTTTAAGGTTTTACAGCCATGATTTGCTTTTCCATTTTGATGTTTTATTAGAAACCCTAATTTTGACCCATTGAAACCCTAATTATGTATTACATGTAATTAATATGATCTAAGTCAACCAAATTTTACTAATTTAGTGATGTCGATCCATAAGCCTAACCCTAATGCCCTCAAACCCTAATTCAACCTAGGATCAATGCAAGGTATTGATTTATGATGCTTAATAATTATGAACATGTGTTTGGAGCTTAATTTAGACAAGGGAAGATTTGGCCTAGATTTTAATTAAAGATCAGAGAGGCTTAGGATAATGTTTTCTCTAAGGTAAACACATCATGCTATTGCACCCATGTAATTATCATTGTTTGCATGTTAAGTTCAATGTAGAAATTATCATTACAAGTTTAATTTTTTATCATGATCACTCTATGTTATTGCATGATGACTGCTACATATGTCCTATTATCATAATATTCATTATGATTAAAATTTATGATTAATGACTCATGAAATTCATGTTAATGTTTAAGAGGAAGAAATCCTATCATGTTAAGAGATCATGTTAATAGGGAGTAATCCCATCATGTTAAGTTCAAGAATTATGCTAATGATAATGTTAATGTCATGTTAATGATCAAGTTAATTGGAATTTAAATAGTCTTTATATGATCTTGAATCATGGACCCCAAGGGGTCATCAATGGCTTTTCTAGCAATCATCTACTCCTAAGGGAGCTAAATAGAGGTATTCATATATTTTCTATTCAATTCTTCATGTTAATAGTGATTCAAGAACGCTTATAGTTAATCTATGTCAAGTTTTCTTACATGTCAAGTATATTTAGTTTGCTCATATTATAAAATGTTAGTATTATTTACTGATGTGTTATTTTTCACCTTTACATGGCTAGGGACAAGATGTCCCCAGAAATCTGAGCAAGTAAGGACTCAAGAGGAAAAAGCAAGAACTAGAAGACCTTCAAGAACTATTCTATGGGGTTCCATCCATACTAGACAATCCAATCATCTGGAGATGTTTCCTTTTTTTATAACAAGGAACCCTTCCTGGAATCGGTCACTATTGGACCCCACCCAACCAAGAGTAAACCCCAGAACCATCCACGTACATGGGGGCACCGCGACATTCTCAATAACATGGGGCCTTGTTCCCAAGGGTTACTCAGCTAGTCGAACCCAGGTCCCTTCATTGGGGATTTTCGAGTCGCACTGCTGGGCTACTCCCTCGTGAATAGTTTTCCATGTTTAGAAATGTTTAAACATATCATAGAACTCAATTATAGTTTTCTATTCAAAGAACAATATATGAATCCCAACTGTGAATTATGTGTTTATTTACTATGATTTCATAAATCTGACATCCCCCTTCAAGATGAAATCTTCCTCTCAGTTATTTTATATATCATAAGGAGTAGTGTTATAGTCAATGTGCTTTATAGGGCATGGATGAACATCAACATGTTGAATGTGGCTGAAGGAAGAACATCAACATTTTGTGTTACACTCACATCTCATGCTAATCACTAATCATAAAATTAGGGCATAACTAACTTTTTTCTATTTCAAACTCTTTGTTTTCTTATATTCAATCACATAAACTAACTATACAAGGGGATCTAACATTTGATTACTCTAATCTGATTTCAATAATAATACACATATCTAAACATTCATTATGTTTCTCACACTTCTATGTATAGATGACATGATAATCGAATGAGTTATCTATTGTGAAGAAGAATAAAAAGTTACACATCATCATTTACAACTCTCTCACTTCTATACAAGGACCTAGAGTGACAATGATAAACTGAACTTAACTAATTTGATACTTATCTCTTGTGGCAGTTCCACTTTGGCATTGACATTCTTGAATCCACATGGTTTCCCTAAAAATTGTGAGTAGAGGGGTGAGCCTACTTGCTCAGTGCATGAGTACTTCAAAGAAATAGTTTAAATCAGATCAATTGTCAGATGATATAAAATTGAGCGACTGAATTCAAAGTAGAATAGTAACAATCTTTGTAGGAACTAATCATTTACAAACATATAAATTGCAAGATTACTTTAGATAATTCACATGCTAAAACAATATCTAAACATACTTGATTAATCTCAAATGGGACTAGTCATTTAGAAATGTGCAAATGGTAGATTACTCTAGATGACTACAAAGAATATATCAATAATGAAACATTCTTGATCAATCTCAAATTCATTTTAATATGTCCTAAACCCAATGAAGTGTACCACAATATGTGGAAGTATCTTGGAAAGCTATGATATCACCGTACAATACTTAGAATAGATAGTGGACTCTATGTGTACTAATTAGCTACCCGATCTGCAACCAGTCTCATCACGTCTGGCCTCATTGGATAATGGGAGTGGCTGGATATCTAGACTCATCCTTTAAACATGGGTACTCAGGTAGAGAGTCAAAAGCACTCTATCAAAAACTACCTACTCTAGTGGTTCCATAAACACTGATTTACAAAGTAGTAACTAAGCATGATACCACCAAGATCTCTAATTAATGTCGGGTACCAATGGTATCACTGAAATCTCTATTTAATGTTAGAAACCCCTATTATTTTAAGGAGTCCTTCCAAGATGGGCTTATACCCATGTACCCCTTTGGTACACTCTGGATACCTCATCATGGACTCTACCAGTCAATATGCACATTTCCACCATTGTGGTACATACCTTAATAGGAAATCTATGTTGTTGAGGGCATCTATTATATAATTCACTCTTTAACTTCATTGTACAATCATATAGTAAACATTTCTTACTTAACCTTGCATTATGTTTGTTTCATAGTTTTTTGTAATCAATACTATAAACTGAGTTACTGAGCTACTTCACTTAATATACTGAGAAATACTAAAATTAAAATACTTGATTTATAGATTACCCAATTCATAGGATTTCATCTTCCTCAGTCACATATAGCATGACTCGCATAAGGATTTAATGCATCATAAACTATAACTGGTAAAATGATTTCTACCAACAGCTCATGTATAACAAAACATGTATATGAAATCATGTATGAACTGAAGTAGAGTTTCCATGCCATTCACTTAAATATAACACATCAAGAATAATCTTTTAACAAAAACATCTATAATGTTAAAAAGAATCACTTCTTCTCATAATGTCTATTGGCAAACTTTCAACTTTTCACTCTTTTAGGTTTCACTATCTTTACTGAGATTTCAAGAAAACACTTATAACATGAATGAATTCTGAGATAATATGTGACATATCTATACTAAACATTCAGATAACACAAACATCTATAAATAAGCAGATTCAAATAATAAAAAGTTCTTCATTCAATTATACCAAAATTTCAAACATAACTAAAAACCCTAGATTTTGGTATATTCTTATAAGTTCTACAATAACTTTACATATTCTATTTTAAATGATTTTTACCCATTTCTAATATGAATTTATCATATAAAATTCATCACAATAGGAAAATAATTTATTTCTATATCATCTTGTAAAATTTAGAACTGAAAGGCATATTAGGGTTTTATTGTTGCATATTGGAAGAGATGAAGATTATAGTGGAATCAGTCCAAATTCATGAAGTCTATTATTTAATGGAAGTACCCATTCTCCTATGGTGCAAAAACACCTCAAAAACATAGTCCAATGTCTGATATTCTAGAATCCATATCACCTCCTAGAAATCCATCAGGTTCTTTTTCCTTCTGACTCAAAAACCCTAGGAAGAGAGAATTATAGAGAAAGAGTGAGAAAAGAGGAAGATTTGATATCCTTATAAATCAAATAAGAGGAGGGATTGAATCTTTACATGTAAGATAATAATCATCAAAAAAACTATCTGGAGATGACAAATTTACTTAGTTTCATCAACTCTAGGAAGAGAAAACCTTAGATTGCCATCTTCACCACTTTCTCCATTAAAACCCTAGCACTCCCTCTCTCTTTAGGATTTCACTTCTCTGGAATGAATCAATAAATGTTGTAGACCCTAGTGTGTTTTGTTAATCATATAGAACAATTATGGTGCTTGGGTTAATCACAAATTCACTCTACTTGTACTTTCTTTTATTTCAGTAGAATTATATATCATAAAAATATAGTCGAATATCATTTACTGAATAGGTCAAAGATCCTCCAAAAAATTTTCAAAATTAGCATGTAGTCTAACACATAGTTTCAGAGCTCCAGTAAAAATTTCAAATCATTCTCGGTTACCAACAAATAACTAAAATCAAACACTACACTACTAAACAACAGTTTGCAACATGGTCGGTTGAATTTTAATCCGACTAAGAACCAAATTCAAAGAACATCCAAATATTCTAAAAAATTTCACGAACACACATTATTGAGTTTTCCATATCTTATCCAAATTTTTAGAAAATCCAAGTTACCTACAAAGTATTAAATATCATATACCATACTTCTATACCTATCAAATTTTGTATTTATATACTATCAAACCCCTAATTTTGGTTGATTAGCATTTACTATCAAACCCTAATCCTTCAAAATAAAATCATGTTTAAGGTTATTCCTTAGGTAGGAAAAATAACAATTTTTCTACCATAATTAATCATGTTTAAGCGATGATAAATCTAATTAAGCATGCAATCATCTAGGAAAACCCTAATTTACCAATTAAGCTCATAAGTGGTCATAACGATTCTTCCCCCCTTAGAAAGGTTTTGTAAGACCCCTCCCTACTTAATCTTTAAACATTAATATTTTTTGGACTAATTGGATTCTTAGTTCTAGAATTATACGTTGATTATAATTTAATATTAGTTGATAAATTATGCTCAAAATTGGGTTCAATCCTGACTTTGTTTACTCATGATATGTAATTCTTGTAATTTGGGGACTTTTACGTAAATAACCCTCTTTTGATGATATGAACATAATAATGACACTTTCTTGAGTTGTTTCATGATGAACATACATATTTTATAATTATACTCATCCTTTGGATGCTTTTTGAACCTTTCTTTAATAGAGTTCCATAAAATAAGTGAGATTACAATGTAATATTTCATTGGCCATTGGTTTCTCGAGACCCTTGTTGTTTCTTGGTGGTTGATGGGTTTCTGGTGATTGTTTTCTTTTTTGGTGACTATATTTTTTTGGTTTCCATTGGTGGTTCTTTAGTGCCTGATGGGCCTACTGATGGTTAGTTGGGAGCTCATCAACCGAAGAGATCACAGTGCTCGATGGCTTGACAAAGCCCAACAATGTATGATGTGTGTGACCGAAGAGGTTTTGACCAATGCCATTAGATAATTGACTATTTCTTGTGACCAATGACATTTTAGTGGTTTTCGAATTTCTTGGCCGATGAGGTCTCAATGCCCGAAGAGACCTGGGCTGGCGGGTGCTCAACCCGACAAGACCTAGGCTAATGGATGTTTTTCTTAATGAGATTGTTGTGCCAGCCGCATAAATACCCCCTCTCTTACTCTCCTTTCTTCTCATTTTGGTGAAGCTACAATTACAACTACAGAGCCTAATGAGATTTCCTTGACAGAGGAGGTCGATGAAAAGCTTCATCGAGGGTGGCAATTTTATGATTTTTGCGGATGCATGCGTGAGAATCAAGGTGTTTTGGTTTGATCTTGAGTGGTTGATCATTTTCCATGCTTCCTTTGACTAAGTGTTTTTTTTCTTTTGTACTAGTTTTGTTTCTATTCTTCACCCTCTTCCCTCCTTTGGATTAGTTCTTTGGTGTTTCTTGAGTTTTCTTACCAAAACCCTACGCTCGTGGGTTGAGAACTTCCTTTCTTCTTCCTTTATCTAGTTTCACCCTATTCGAGGTGATTGGAGGCATTTTTGGAAGTTTTTATGGACCGATCCTGGTACTTTGCTTCTGATTTTAAGAGTTCCATGTTGTAGTTTGGTGTAAGGAGTGAGATCCCATAGGGATCCACTCCCTACTAAAAATAAAAAAGGCAACATTCACCAACAAAAACTTTTTCTCCAAAAGGGATGAAACCAAATTTATTTACCTGATTGTATCATAACACAAAGTAGCAGCGGAAATATAGATGTATCTAACCATTACAAAGCTTCATATCATACTAAAATTTCACCATGCAGGGTGACATTAAGGAAAAACTAACTACATATATAGGACTAGCTGAGGATCACCTAACAACTTCAAGCCAAGTCTCACACGAAGTCAGCTACACTTGTTGGGGTCTAGGTTCTCCTAGATCCCCTTCTCCTTGTCCAACACCTAGGGTTGGAAGCATACCCCACAAAAGGAAAAGAAAAGAGGATATCAACAAAAAGATGGTATGAGCAAGCTAAAAAGGAATTGAGCATTATATTTTAGGAAAAAGGTACATCAAGTATAGAAGGTTCCCATGCAAAAATATAAGAACTACCCAAATGAGCATAAAAGGAAAAGAATCACTAATGTATGATAAAAGGGATACTTTCCATTAAATCAATAATAAAGGTGGTTCCACAAAAGCACACATTATTTTTAGGGTACAAAACCCATAACAACCTGTATGTAGGTGAGGTAAACATAGCACTAGAACAATATAAATAACAAAGGTGGCCAAGTCACATAAACTTGAACCTGCTAGAGATTGACACATAACAAACTCCCAAATATATATATAAAGTTGGGCCAAACCTCATAAATTTGGAGCTCGAGTATGGGGCACATAACCACCATCCCAAAATAATAATTATAAGGGCACATAACCTAAAACCAATGCAAATTATATTACTCTAGAGCTACTAAGTCACACAACATGCTTAATAGGGAGGCAAGTAAAAAGTATAGTCGGATTTACAAATTAATCACCACATAAGTGATCATCATTATCAACCACCTCAAAGTGGGTATATATCAACAATTGAGTTCCATAATAAATAAGGCATAATAAAGATTCCAAAAGAATGTCAAGAAGATATTATGATCACAAGATCAGTAACAAGTAGGGTACTTCACATGTAGCATAATTTCAAAAGAAAAAGATATGGATTTTAGGCTTTTGTCCATAGGACCAAGAGAAAGACAATTTAGTTTTTTCTCAATAAAGAGAAATAGTTGATGCAAACATACCTCTCAACGGAGTCTTAATACAATAAGATTACTTCTAGATCCAAATTTAGGTTTCCAAAGCACCTAATATCATGTATGTGAAATTAGGGTTAGAACTACATTGATTATTCAAAACCCTAAAAATCACCCTTTCATTATTAATGAATTAGATTATCAAAACCATTCCATGTTTTAGGTTATATCTTCTTGAGTTCAAAACATATTTTATTATATTTTTCTTACTTATAAATATTTATTTATGAATTATACAAGCTATTATATTTTTTAATTAGATCCATTAAAATCACCTCTTTAAAACATCAGATTAAAGAAACAAAACCAATACCATTAGAAAGCTTACTTTTTTGTGAATCCAGTGATTATGTATTTGTAATTTTTGGATAAGTAGATAATTAGTTATGAAATTTAGAATTTCAACCAATTAGATAATTAGATAAAGCCACGTAGGTGAGAAAATCCACAAAAATAAAGGGACAAGTAGGTCAGGCCCTCATGACTTGGCCCAATAAAATGCCGGCCAAGTCAGCGGGTCAACGACTTGGTTGACTCGACCCAAAGCAAAGGATAAGAGGGAGAATTGATAGAAATAACCCTAGCGGAGAATGAAGAAACACAAGGAAGTTGGGGGGTAAGATCAGTAAACCACAAGGTGTCTTCTTCTTCCTTGTAGACCCCTGCTCTGTGACAACTGAGCAAGCAAGCAGGTGCTTTCTAGAATTTTGGGCAAATCACCGATGAACAACGATTCGCGACGTCGAGGGCAAGGGAAGACAGAGAAGAAACTCACAAACTCACCAAGCCAAACTATTGGGGTGTTGGCACTCACAGGAACTGAGAATGCTGCCACAAACATTGACTGAAAATAAGGTTGTCTTCAACCAAACTAGCTGTGTGTAAAGAAATTAAGAGGGGAGGACAGCTGTGTGGGGGTCGACGCAGATCGGGGTACACCTATTTATAGGTGAACTTAGGGTATATGCGAAAACTGATGTGGGTGTGAGAAGCAGAAAGAAGGAAAGTTGGGTGTTTGTAAAATTCTTGACCAAAGGTCACGATTTAGGGACCAAATGATGTAGAAAGTCTCCATGAACTCAACACACAAAAAATCTCAGAAAAAGACCAACTATGGCGCGAGAAAACCAGATCACAAAACCCCACTTTTGCGTGGTATTGTTCACGCGTGGGATGCTCTCCTATCCAAGGTAGGAGACACAATCCTCACCATCCATGCAGGGATCCAACGGCCCAAAAGTGGAGCAAAATAAGGGAAATAACTAGGCCAAGTGACAAATTCAAATAAAAAACGAATAAAGTGTGAAAGAAATTATTTCTTATTTTCTCTCCCCTCTTTGGAGGGTGCAAATGAGTCCCAAATTTTATAAAAATTTACCCCCTGATTGATTTTGAGGTGTAGAATCTGAATATGGAATTAGTTTTGCCTTTTGAGAACATTTAATGTGTTAAATAATTCAAAACTTATTTTCTCTTTCCTCCTTCATTACTGGTGATAAGATTGTCCAAATTTTATGAAACTTCACCCACAAGTCATGTTTAATGTTCTGAATACAGATTTGCATTAATTTTACATTTTTGAGTTATTTATTCACTTATTTAATATTTTGAAGGTTCCACACATTTTCTCTCTCCTAATTTCACCTTTTAATCAAACATTCTCCAAATTGAGTGAAAATTCACCCAAAGGAATATTTTAATATGTAGATTAGGAATCTAAGATTAGTTTCTACTTTTGGAGTTATTAAATATTTTATTTAATATTATTAATGAAAAACACCTTTTCTATTCTAAATAAAAGAGATATAGTTGTTATTATCCTAAATTGGTGAAACTTGGCCTCCAAGCCAAATCATGTCCCACAAATATGAATATGAAGTTATTTGTATCCAGTAACTTATCTTTTTAACACATTATCCATTATTTCTATTATTTCCTCATTAATAATTCAATATCTCATCAACATGTTTTAAGCATTATTATTGATTCCTTTTTCTCTTCCTTGCACCACAAGGCAAAGGAATGATCTAGATAGAATATGCTTTATCATTATCTCACATAAGTTTATTTTATTCATATTTTGTAGAATTATAACTCATTATTCTCAATTATGGACACCTTGTCTTTTATGCACATATCTTATGCACCTTTCATTGATTTTATGATTAATTTGAAGGTATTGGGTATTATTAATTTATATTCTACATTTTAATGTGATTTATGCATGCATTAATATATTTAAGGTCACTAAAAAGCATACTCTAAACCCAGTTTGTCTAAACCTCAAAGACTAAGGTTTCTAACTTCTTAACTCTGGAATAAGATTAAGTTCTAGGTTTTGGTATGTTACATTTGGTTTTTCTTCTCTCTATTATGTGATTTATATAACTTTGAATACATCTCTTTCCTACTTTCTACTGCATGTTGTTAATCTTCCTTTAGAACTCTTAAAATACCAAATGATAGCATGTATAATTGTTGTTTTGTATGTCTAAACAATGATCCACGCATGTCAACTATAGATCAGACTTAGAACATTCATTTATTGAACTTTGAGTTATTTTCTTTAAGTATGAAAGGCCTAAAATTTGTAATATATGTGTAATGTCTTCTAGCAGTGCCACGTAAGTGTTGTGTTGTTACCCAATGCTTAGAAATCTGACCCACACAAGAAACATTTGTTGAATAATGGTTAACCTATGGTAGTTGTGATGATTTATCTACGGTTATGGTGGTGTAGCAATGGTTGAACAAACTCCGATACAGAGGGTAACCTCCTTGTGCTAAATCTTGAATGGTCATGATGCTATTTTTTGAAGTTAATATTGTTTCTATTATAGTTGTGTTTGCATCTTGATACACTCTAGTTGGTCATCAATTCCTTTGATGACCAAGGATGGTGATATTCTTCGTGAAGGAGTATTATGGAAATGTTTAAATATGTTTTATATCTTCTGATGTTTTAAATCTTTATGTTGTTTGCAAGAATCTTTTTGGTGTTTATACATAACTTGATTGATGTAGTCAAAATGTAACCTAATTGACTTAAGTAATGCAATATGACCTTAAACAAGTAGTGCACTGAGTTTGTAGAACTAGTCTAGTGTCAAATCATGATGGATAGTGAAACGAATACTCCAGAAGGAACTTATAGTCATATGTTGTTCAGTAAATACAAGTGTAGGGAGGGTATATCCCTATCATCTTTATTTTTTTAAGTAAAGCCAAGAGATCTTCTTATTCATCTCACTCTCCTCTTATGGTCCAAATCAGCAAAAAAGGATACATCTGCCACTTATAAATGTGCGGTGATCAATCCCTCCTATATGCAAATATCCCTCCAAGCCTTACATCAGGTACATTAATTCTATAAGATCGAAATATCAACCACTCAAATCCTTGTCATCTTGATCTCAAGGTTTCGGAGAGAAGTCAAGGCCATATCTAGGATGTAGAAGTATCGAGAGCAACAACAATCGTAACTCAAACTTTGGGGTTCATACCTTGGTTTCTAGTGGTGTGGCCTTTGTACCTAGGGTGGACTAGGCTATTTTAGTAGTTAGCCAGACGTGGCACTGTGGTTGTTACTCATACTAATTGAGGGGAAGATATCTTAGGATTGTGGTCATCCTAGGTCTTATCTGGAACTGATTTCGACTTATTAGTGGTCAACTAGTAGTTTGATTGGTACTCCTCAAACTACCCAAGGTTTAATAATATAAGTAATTCATCTATGTAGCGTAAGTGTAAAGATTTTCACAAATCACATTGGATGTTGATTCTTGCCTTATTTCTTTTAATTTGTGGATTATTTGTAAGGAGGTAAGAGAAATCAATTGTACTTATAATGATGGATACCATTAAATTTTGATTGAAGTTATGTAATATTACAACTATGTAATACTATCTTCTTGAACTGGTTAAAGTAGTTAGCCCTGGTAAGCAAGTGGTGCTTTTAGAGTTATATCTCTCATTGGAACGTGGGTCTCAACTTCTTGGTTACCACATATTTCTATGTGACTGACAATGCCATTAGATACAACGTAGAGATGAGGAGATGTTTTAAGATCAGTAGAGGCAAAAGGTTGGTTATGTTGTATAGAGTTCTGAGCCATCCTTGTCCTCTTAGGTTTGGGCAGGGAGTTTTGTATATCATGTATATTGACTTAATATTTTTATAAGTATAACTTTAGCAATGGAAATGATGTATTTATGTGGACAATATATTTTACAAACAAGTAATGGTTGAGGCCATGAAACTTATGTAATGGTACCTGGTATATATAACTATGAAATTGAACCTATGTGCAAATGTTTTCTATAACATGTATGAAATTTTAACTTAGTTTTGATTATGCACCTTTTTTGTAATGTGGTTTATAAGTTGTTGATCCTCATTTTGATTTTGAGTATTGTCGTTTAGCGTGATCGGTTGCCACAATTTGGCAATCCCATAATACCTACTTAATCTTTCAATATAATTTGTTTGGACTAATTTGATGCTTAGTTTTGAAAATAAACTTTGGATTATAATTTAATATAATTTGATTGAGTTATGTTTAAAGATTAAGCAGGGTTAGGGTCTTATAGGTTTTTTTCCAAAACATAAATATGTAGGAAAAATACATTCAATGTTTCCTTTAAACTTTTGAAATCTTATATGTTACTATATTCTGGTATTTCATATTTGAATATTGTTTTCAACATTGAGTCCTTTATTTCTCTTCTAATCACAACAACTTTAAAACAAGGCCTCCCATGACAACAAAATATTTTTTTATGTCACATACAATAATGGGGAAGAGAAATAGAACAAACATTTTCAATATTATCATACTCTTTGAGGTGTTGTCTTAATAGTGGAAATCCTATCCAACCATTTCAATTTATACATCTCAATTTGTACCTTTGTTATGTATCACATCTAGGTTACTAAATGGTCTTCACTTTGCTATTTTGAAGTTTACTATTATGCTACTCCAACAGAGAAGAACTCATAAGCTGCAAGACTAGATTTAATAACAATTTGATTATATTGAACTATGTATGAATGACCAAAACCATAACACATTTTTCAATTTAATATATTGCTTGCACATGCACATCTCATATAAAAAAGGACAAATTTACGTCCCTTGATATACCTTCAACAAATTATACTTCTGAGGACCAGTTCACATATTATTGAAAGCATTTGTTTTCTCTAATTTTTTTCATATTCATTATGTTTTGCTTCTTGTTACCTATCCTTATAGTGTTTAACATATATAATAAAAATCTCTAATAATTAAAATATTCAAAGTAAGAATGTATTGTTCATGATTCTTGCAATCACTGCAAGAACTTATTTTGGATCACACTTTTCTCATGTTGCATTTCACCTTTTCTTCAATCATACTTCTTACATTTAAATTCATTTCTTATCCTCCATTCTTAGTCACTTCCATGTTGTTTATCTATTTTTCTCCTTTTCTACCTTTACATCCTTTGCTTCTCATATTGCTGATCTCTAGATCTTATCTTTTATGTTGTTGGTTCTCAAGGTCAAATCACTAATGACATCCCTTTAACTCATTAGAACCCTAAACGTTCTAGGGCTTGATCCTTATCAAAATCATTATCTTATTGTGACATGATTTTACTCCCTTAATTTGAAATTCAAACGTTAGCTCTTTTGGAGTTCACTAAAGTCTTCCTTATCTTATCACTTGAATTCATTTTCTCTTTTTTGACATTTTTGATAGCTTACTTTCTATATTTACCCTAGTAGGGTCTCATCAACATATTATATGTCATTAGTACATTTAATAGATGTCTCTCTCATGATGGTTGTGTATCATTTAGGATTTATTTCATTATCACTTCATCCCATGTTAATCTCACTGAGGAGGATACAAAAGAGAAGATGATTTTGGGATATAGAATTCTTATCTCAAAGTACTCACTTAACACACTCATCCTATATGGTTAATTAGTTATCTATGAGGAGACTTGATTGTGTATCACTTTCTTGTGTCTTGCAATCTCCCTCTTTTATCATCTATATTACTCCCTCATGTTTACACCCCTTCTTTAATTTCTATCATTATCCCCATGTATGCTACTCTTACATATATCATTATTAACTTTTAGTTATGTCTTATGATCATGTTGCTCATTCACATGTATTATTATGTATTCTATGCCATATATATTTGTTGTTATCCTTTTACTAATATGAAGATGAACATCTAAATCGATATTCTCCCTACTAGTTTCATCTTATGCTTACTACATTAAATGCCCATTGTTTCAAATCAAATGGCTCATTAAGGGTTCAAATATAGTTTCTCTTTCAATAGAGCTTTTCTATTGTGAATATATTTTACTTTTATATGAATTATTAATTTGTTTACCTGCACTTTTGTTCCTCTTTTTAAAACTAGTTCCATCTCATTACTAGGAACATATTGAATACATCTGATGGAAACTAGGTTGTTACTCTATAGAGACTTTGAATCAAAAGGAAGTAAGGATGAACGCATTAGAGTTCATAATATAATGACATGTTCCAACTTTCTATTATATCATACAACCCTCTTTTCTTAATCAAACTTATCATCTAGAACATTTTCTTTTTGTTTCTTCTGAGTTTCTTATCCTACTATTATAATTTGCATGTTCATCTAATTCTCTTTAGTTTAATTCTTTTGAAAATTATCCACTTCTATGTACATGTTGTATTCTTAACTCTTTTCTCCTATTTTACCTTTTGTTTTGGAGTAAATAAATGCATTTTGCTCAATTATATGATCCATTCCTCATAATTCATTCTTTCTATCTTGGATTATAGGTAGTTTTCTTTTATATTTATCATATTTCATATTTAGAGAATTCGTGTAATACTGATTATTAAGATTTATTCCCAACTTATGTCATTTAACTTTGATTTCCTTCTTTTCTATGTTGTTGGTTGACATCCTTTACTATCATGAGACCTTTCACAACTGATCCATATCTTGTGTGTCTTTCAATATTCCTAACTCATTTCTTCTTTACTTTCATTTGTTTCAAATCAAATAAATGTGTCTATTAGTTATATGATTCAGTTCTCCTTATCTATTCTTTCTTCTTCATCTTGTGCTCTATATACTAATATGTATCTTGAATTTGTATTCCTACTTCCTTTATCTCCAATTTATGGTTTCTTATTTGAAGCCCCAAATCTGGATCTTAGATATCAGTTTTGTTTGATTCTTAGTTATTTCTATCTTTCCTTTATATTTTAAACATCTTATTATATGTACATTCTCACTAAAATTTGAGTTTAATTTATCTAGAGTCTATTCTTATTACATTATTAATAGGAGCCATTAGATCCCAATGATGCATCCTGCTAGACGGACCGGATTGGACCTACAGTCATGAAGCCAAAATCTACTCTGGATTAATTGAATCTTATTTATCTCAAACATGTGGAATGAATATCCATTTAGGGAAAACATCATTTCCAGTCAACTTGATATGAAGATTGTAAATAACAATTAAATAAACTTTGTAGTGTACAAAGATCTTAAAGAACCATATATATTTCTAAAAACTAAATATCTAAATTCAAATATATAAGAGCATTTCTATTGACTTGCAAACAAAACAACATATAAAATAAAAGTTCTATCACATTCTATCATAATCCTTTTAATCCTTGTTACTTTGTGGTCATCTAACCGTAATACTTCTAGGGTTTCTCTTTAGTCTATAATCCCTCTATACACCTAGCTAGGGAATCCAGAGAAGAATAGATATAGTAGCTTGATACAGGTCAACCTAAGTGTTCAGATACCATGCTAGGGTATCCTAATACTCAGACTTCCCAGAGCTATTGTGGTACATCTGTACAACCATACTTTTTTATGTGTGTATTAGATCTCGAGTGCGCATATTTCACTCATTTATATAGAAAGAGTGTGTGTATTTCTCTCGGGGTATGCGTCTTCTAGTCAATACTTTTAGGTTGAGATCCTATAGTGTCCCAGCCCTGCTTGAAATAACTTTAGTCTATGTTATTACATGCACTGCTTATGAGTTGTGATAGTATTATTGTGAAATTGTTGTAAGGCAAGAAATCTCTTATTCTTTATTATCATCTTATTTGAAACTCATATTCTTTTAATATCCACTTGGATAGTATTTTTCCTCTTCTATGGGAAGTCTTGTTATATTTGATGTCCTTTTTCCCTTACATTGCTCAATCTATATTTTATTGAACATAAAACTTTTATGATGACAACATCCATTATGTCTTCTCTTATGGGGTATTATTCTAACACTATGTGTAGGACATGGTGGACATGACAAGCAGATGTGGACCTAGCTTATGGAGTTGACTCTAGAGGAGTCAGACTAGATATAATTTAGATATCCCTCTACTTAGATCATGATGTTGTTACTTTCATGTAAACCCAAACTGGGAGAATATTATGTAGCCTCGATAAATTATGTAACATACTGAAACTAGGGTATATTCTTAGTTTAGCCTTAGTCTAAGTTTTTCATAACCCTTATATCTTTTTTGGCGTTGATGTTTAATTTGTGGAGATATTAATGGTTTAGAATATAATTGAACACTTATTATATTAATGTAAGGTTATATGCATATATATCTTAGTTGATGTTTTAATGACGGTCTAAAATGCAATTTAACCAGTTAAGTGGGATGATGATAAAATAAATTCGACCTAGAACTTTCTATGGCATTTTGGAACAAGAAAGAGAAAAAGGAATAAATAGAAAATCTATAAACATGGAAAATGTGGCATCAAATGATTTAATTTGATAAGTATATGAAGTAAATTGCCTACAATTCAAAAAAGGGAAACTCAAAATATAATTATAAGCCCAAATTCGTTTTCCTTGGGTTTGAATTTACTTGAATGATAAGTTTCACAAAATTAAGGATAATAATAATCACATTTTAATTTATTAAAAAAAGGTTTTTTCCTCCAAAATATGAAATAGAAAACTTAATGACTCAAAAAGTGGAAAACAATCTTAGATTCATAATCTACACATTAAAACATCCCTTTGGGTGAATTTTCACTCAATTTGAAGAATATTTGCTTGAAAGGAGAAATAAAGAGAGAGAAAATGTGTAAAACCTTCAAAATATTAAATAAATATGCAAACAACTTCAACATTTGAAATTAAGGGAAAATTCATATCCAACATAGTTAATTTGACTTGTGGGTGAAGTTTCATAAATTTTGGATAATCCTGATGTCATTATTGCATGAGGAAAGAGATAAGATTTGTTAATTTAATGAACTAAAGTCTTAAAAAGGGAAATCTAATTCCAAAATTGGAATCTAAGTGTCTTATTTAGCCTAGGTGTAAAATTTCATATTAATTGGTCTTTGTTTAGACCCTCAATTGGGTTTGGAAAGAAACATAATTTCACTTTAAAATATAATACTTGAATTTCTCTGGTTTCCTAAAGTCCTGACTTTATCGTTGTCACATAGGCTTGCCAGTACTTGGGCCTATTCCAGGCCATTGGATTTTGATCTAACGGTTGTGCCTATTTCTTCTTCCTTGCCCCATTTCTATTTCTCACAATCTGTTGTAAACAACTTGTCTTCTCGATTTTCTCGCACTAATAACTTGCTCGTCTCTCAATGGTTTTTACTTATTCTTTCTCCACAACCTTTGTCTTTCTTTCACATTTTGTTTGATACCCAACTCAACCCCTGCGGTGTATTATATAAGGAACCCCCAATTTCTTCCTATAAGTGGCTCGACTGCTGAGTTGCAGACTCCCTTTCATCGCCTCTATTGCAACCTTGATTTTTCCTTGAATGATTGTAAATGAAATTGTTTCAAAGAAATGTACTTGGTTGTAAATTATATGACTTATGATAAATATATGGGTTTCTTTTATAACTTTTTCCTTGTGTGCGTGTTTTCATGGATCCTACTATAATAGTGGGTCCAAGATGCTAAAGGAAGAAGGAAAAGTTGAAGGAAAACAAATAATGCATAAATAAAGAAGGAAATTGAAATAAAGGTGAAAATACAAGAAATATGTGGAAAGATGTGGGATTAAACATAATAGATGATATTTCAGACTCCACACGGTTTCTTGAGATAAAAGGAATCTAAACAAAGGAAAATAAGAGAGTAATAGAGAGGAAATTTGAATAAAATATGCTTTATTAAGTAATGACTTACATATGAAGGAAAGGCTCTTTTGATTTTTAATTATTACTCCAAACTTGGCACGTAGGTAGATTAAATTATTAATGGTTTCCCTCAAAATTTGGGATAAAAAGGAGCCAGGAATTTTAGAGTTATGTATTTTACAAATTTTCCTAAAGAGAGAAGGATGTTATTAATGTCACGGTTTATCCTGAAATATTAATCGATTATTTGATTTTGCATGTGAGACGTGGTCCATTGGATCCAAGATCCATGATCGCTGTTCATCGTCTCGTTCCAGTGGAACTAGGAAATAAAATGAAGGAAAGTGGGATTTTCTGTCCTGATTTTCTCGCAACTCAGTGCATCAGGGAATCTGAGAGTTGGCCCTTTATCTTCGGGAGGCCACGAGAACTCGATCCATACTAGGATTTGGTAGTTGTGATGATGTTGACATGGTTTATCCAATCCTGGTGGAATCTGAGACCCTATCCTATATAGGGGGGGGGGTGTTGTGCAACATCAGCAAACACACAACTGCATCTCGTGAGACCGGAACAAATAGGAAAGTGTTTTGGTGTCTTCAATTTGAAGATTCATCCATTCCTATACCCCTGTCGAGAAGTTACTTCTGTCAGAGTTACGTGGCATCGTCTCGCTACTACGAAGGGGAGGACAGAGCAATTGGTGGGTGCTTTGAGTTCAGGAGGATGAGGAGGAGCTTTGGGCAGTCTCAGATTACACATAGAAGCAACGACGAGCAAAGTCAACTTGTGGATTGTTCAGATGCTCACGAGAAGGGAGATCATAGGTTGAAGACGACCAAGGGGGAAATTATTTCCATGCCCTCGTGTCCCCATTAGAAGGGTAAGCTCTTTTTAGTAATTTCACATCTTCTTTGGTTTCGTGAGCGTGTTGCCCTACTGGCCCGAGTGCCCAGGTGGTGCGAGCCGGTTGGCTTGAGCCAGGACCTGCTGGCTCATTTTAAACCCGATTTATCCACATGGCCTTTCCTGATTGGTGGGAAAAGGATTTTCTTATAAAAAACGTAACTAATTAAGGAAATGTCAGATGAAGATAAATTATATATGAAAGTTGATTGGAAAAACATGAAGAATCCAATAAAATGGAATTGGAGCCTGATATTGCTTGTAATTTAGAAAGTACATAAAGTTACCACTATTAATGTACTAAATTATGGTAAAACCCTAATTTGATATGGAAATCGGATATGTTGCCTCCTTTGGGTTATTTTGAATAATATTAATCTATCAAGAATAAAAGGAAGAGTTAAATCTGAAAAGAATGATATTATGCTTGTTTTAGGGCTTTGTACACATAACTATGCATTAATGGGCTGAAAACCCCTACTTTAGGAAAATATGGGTTTTAATGGTTTTAATCTAAAAAAGTAAATATACAACAAAGATATAATGATCTTGAACTTGGTTTGAATTTAAAAAACCCTTAATGAGGATAATGGGAATAATTAGGGTTTTGTAAACAAGAAACCTATTTTAGGGTTGTTAGCCTAAAAAGGAAGTAAAGTTGGATAAAGAAACCTAAGAAAACCCTAATGAACCCTAAGGAGACTTGGAAGCCTTAGAAAGTATCCTCATGTCATTAGGATGGTGTTTTGACATTAGTTAATCTATATGTTTCAAGAATTAAGGGTTGCTTGCATTAAGGTGCTTTCTTGGATATGTTGTTGAATTTGGATTCTATTGCTTAAGAACAGGTATGTGGTTACATTTATGGTTAAATCGCTTTAGTTTCACGGTTATTCCTGAGATTTTATTCGTTGCATGGAAATAATTGCTTGATTGTCTTTTATTTCATGCAACTATAAAGTGACTATGACTATCACCATAATTATATGTGCATGACTACCCGTGAGATAGGATCATTAGGTTATGATGAGTCGATGTGTTGGTCTACCCTTGGGTAGGACCATATGACTCCATGACCCTATGTATTGATCTACCTGTAAGGTAGTATCATGGGGGTTAGTTGAAATCTATCATATGAGAGGTAGTATCCATGTCCACTGTAGGGACAACACAGAGGCTAGGGTATGTAAGGATTGAGTAGTCATGTTTAAAATGTAAAGTTTGTTTTGTTAAATCATAATTGCTTGCAATATGTTGTTACAATTAGATGCAAGATTATTGGTTCCCCCACATATCAGTATAATTCATTGTACTGACCGTCGTTTTGTTTTATGGTGTTTTAGGTAATATCTGAAATTGGACAAATAGTAAAGTGGCACCTATGAAGATTAAAGTTACATTAATGAAGGAGGATTTAGGTAGATAGAATTCTACTTTGATTAGAAGTCCCAGCTACCTAATTTTGAAGGTATGATAAAAGAAAAAAAAATTATTCCAATTTTTAGCTTAGGCTTTAGTAGAATTTATTAAAAAAAAATTATTTGTAAAACCACTGATCCTATTTTGGGATAACGCTCTTGACTTCTTTGTCTCCCTTAATTGGGGGTTACCAGGGAGTGAGGTCATTACATTTGGTATCAGAGAGTGGTTTTCCATTTAATCTCTAATAATTATTAAATTTTACAAACTCATTAGAGCCCAAGGTAGTTATTAGAGGATTTTCTGATGGTGGAGGTGTCTAGAAAAGGATCACGATCCAGGGGCTGGCAATATTATCCTATGCTCTGCTAGTTAGTCTATGAGGACTCCTAAATTATGTGTGACTTTCTGGCTGCAATATGAAGAATTGAATCATAATAAGATACCTCTAGGTCTTCTCATCTATTTTCATCCCTTCTTTACATCTTATTTTTGGAGAAACATGAAGTACTTATGATTTTCTCTCTCTCCACCACCTCCTATGTTTGGGAATATGAAGTGTTAATGATTAAGGGATCCTCCACCAAACAATAAAATACATCTAAATAAGAGGACATCGACATAAGTTTAAGCTTATATATCTTTCAAGTTATAAATCTGTGTTTAAAGGATTTTTAACTTGTATGAAACAACATGGCTCGTGTGAAGACTGTAGCTATCCCTGAGGCCACTGAGAACCCTTCTAGGGGTTGGCCTCTTGGTAAGAGGAAGGGATATTATGAGAAAAGGAAGAGAGACCGTGGTGATGAGTCCTCAAAGAAGAGAAAGAGACCATAGGGAGCCTCAGAAGAAGGCTCAGACCCAAAGTTGGTTCCCTTCAACAACCCAGAGATGGACCAGAAAGAGGAGCACATGTCTGAAGATGAGGTCAAGTTTGAGGAGAACCCGATTGGTGGTCCAAGACCTGCAATGGTAGTTCACACCCCTAATGCCCTATGGATGGAACAATAAAAGAAGCTAATCGAGGCCATTAGTGTCCTGGCCCTTAGGGATATAGCCAGAGATGAAAATGGTGAACCACTTTCCATCCGTCCCCGACTTGGAGTCACCATTCTAGACTTTGTCAAGCTGAACATTGAGAAATTCTAGGGAGAGGATAAGACCGAAGTGGTCGACAAAGCAGATTCTTGGCTGTTAGTAATCAAGAACAACTTCTGCATATTGGAGGTGCATCCAAACAAGAAGGTCCCTTTTGCTACTCACCTCTTGGAAGGAACAACCAAGATCTGGTGGGAGAACCAAATCATGGGTCGAGATCTGAGTGCAGACCCAATGGCATGGACCAACTTCAGAACTATATTCATAGCCAGATTCATTCTCACATCAACTAAGAAGTAGAAGGAAAGAGAATTCAACAACATGATCCAAGGTAGCTTATCAGTCGCATTCTTTGGCCACAAGTTTCGCATCCTAGAATGTTTTGGGCACATGATGACTGAGGAGAGGCAAGTGGACCATTTTGTAGAGCATCTTCACCCTACCATCAATCCTCATGTGATGGCAAGTAAACCAAAACCTTCACCAAAGCCTACAACACCGCCCTGGACATGGAGAGGACGGTGATGCCTGCTTAAAACCCACCCAAAGGATATTTAGGTATCACTGAAGGTACCCATGGTTAGAAGAATGGTCACAAGAAAGGACAAGGGTGCAATCATACCAAAGGAAAGCATGGAGGTAAAGGAAAGCCCAGCTATGAGAACAACCAGCCTAGTTGTCGCACCTGCGGAAAATGGCATTCAGGAGAGTGTCGATACAAGAAAAAGACGTGCTACCGCTGCCAGCAAGAGGGACATCTTCAAGCCAACTGCCCTCTGTCAGACCCAAAGGGGCCAGGCCCTTTAGTAGCCCAACCTGTAGTAGCCCAACCTATAGTTGTAACCCCACCTACTGGAGAAAGAAGGCAAGTTCAAGTTTTTTCTATTAACAATGAGGAGGCTCAAGCTAATGCTAATTAGTTGATATAGGGTAATAACCCTTAGAGTTTTCTTTTATGTTTTAAGATAAGCATGTAATGGTCTAATGTATGGTGTAAAACAATGTAGGCATGCTTGAAGTCATGGGACACAATGTAAAATCTTTATTTGACTCTAGATCTACTAATACTTTTATTTCGAGGAATCTCGCAACTATGCTCTGTTTGGATATCAAGGATTTAGGGTATATCTTGGATGTCACAACCCCAAGTGGTCAGATCTTTACATCCCTTTTGAAAACTCATGTGATACCTGTTAAGTATCAAGATCATAAGTTCCCTAAAGATTTTATCCTCATTGACATGAATGACTTTGATGAGATCATTGGTATGGATTGGCTTTATACCTATAGGGCAAATATCAATTGTAGGGAGAAGAAGGTAATCATGAAGAGACTAGGTCACCGACCGTTCATTATTAGGGTAGGAAGGATGCTACCACTAGCATGTATGTGTCAGCCTTGAAGGGAGAATGGATGATAACCAAAGGTTGTTAAGCTTTCCTAGCATTCGTTACCGAGTCGGACCCTAAGGTGTGGCCCTTAGAGGAAATAGAGGTAGTCAGGGACTATGTAGATGTTTTCCTAGATGATTTGACTAGGATCCCTCTTGAGAGAGAGGTAGAATTTTTGATAGATCTAGCTCCTGAGACAAACCCTATTTCAAGAGAACCTTATAGGATGGCCCCTGTTGAGTTTCTCGAGTTGAAAAAACAACTGCAGGAACTGCCAGACAAGGGTTTTATTTGACATAGCACATCACCATGGGGAGTACTAGTCCTCTTTCTGAAGAAGAAGAATGGGTCACTCAGACTGTGTATAGACTATCGGATGATCAACCAGGCTACCATTAAGAACAAATACCCTTTACCCTAGATAGATGACCTGTTTGACCCAGTTGAAGTTAGCTCGAGTCTTTTCAAAGATTGACCTGAGATCGGGGTACCACCAGTTGCGAGTCAAGAATGAGGACATTCTGAAAACTTCTTTTAGATTTCATTATGGACACTATGAGTTTGTGGTTATGCCTTTTGGGTTGTCCAATACCTTGAGTTTGTTTATGAACCTCATGAACAGTGTGTTTCAACCCTTCCTTGACACATTTGTTATAGTTTTCATAGATGACATCTTAGTCTATTCTGATGACCTAGAGAAACACTAAGACCATCTGGGTAGGGTCCTTGATATCTTGAGAAAGTAGAAGTTCTATGGGAAATTCTTGAAGTGTGAGTTTTGGATAGACCGTATCATGTTTCTTAGACACATCATATCTGGAGGGACCATCTCATTAGATCCCGCTAAAGTGTCGGTTGTTCGAGATTGTAAAGCATTGAAAAATCCTTCAGAGATCTGCAGCTTTCTGGGATTGGCCAGATATTATTAGTGCTTCATAAAGGATTTCTCAAAGACTTCTTTGCCTCTTACCAACCTCACCCGAAAGGATGAGAAGTTTGTGTGGTCAGACCTATGTGAAGCACAATTCCAACAGTTAAAGGAGAAGTTGACTATGGCACCAATGTTGACTTTACCATCCGGTAATGAGGGTTTTATGATCTTCACTGATGCATCAAAGATGGGAATGGGGTGTGTACTAGAACAAAATAGGCATGTTGTTGCCTATGCCTCTAGACAACTCAAACCCAATGAAATGAATTATCCGACACATGATTTAGAGTTGGCTGCAATTATACATGCCCTGAAGTTTTGGCGACACTATCTATATGGAGCCACCTTTGAAATCTTCACTGACCACAAGAGCCAGAAGTATCTCCTAACTTAGAAAGACTTAAATTTGAGACAGAGATGGTGGATGGAATATATGAAGGACTATGATTTCATCATTGCCTATCACCTTTGAAAGGAAAATGTTGTAGCTGATGCTCTTAGCTAAAAATAGCTCAGGTGTACAACTGTCTTGTCTAGCTATTGGAGGAAGCTAGAAGATCTTGGGGAGTGGACTCCACAACTATTGGAAGACTGAGTCTATTTGGATAATATACAGATTAAACCAGACCTCTTGACCGAGTTAGTAGCTGCCCAGTTAGCCAGCCCAAAGCTTGACAAGATGAAAGGTTTGTTGAAGAAACCTCAAACCCATCTCTCTATAGGAGTGGATGGCAAAATATGTTACAAGAGTCGTATTTGGGTTCCTGAAGATTCACTATTAAATGATTGTATCTTGCAAGAAGCTCATGGTTTGAATTACACAGTACACCCTGGTACTACCAAAATGTTTAAGGATCTACAACGGTACTTTTGGCGGTCCAGAAAGAAAAGAGACATGACAACATATGTGTCCATTTGTCTCACTTGTTAGATGGTGAAGGCCGAGCACTAGCGACCTGGTAGATTGCTACAGTCAATTGAGGTTCCTGAGTAGAAATGGGAACAGATCACCATGGACTTTATGGTGGGTCTTCCCAAGACCAAGAGAGGTCATGATGTAGTATGGGTTGTGGTAGATCTCCTTACCAAGTCAGTGCATTTCCTTGCCTTAAAAACCACTGCCAAAGTGACAGACTTAGTTGAGTTGTACATCTGAGAGATTGTACGACTACATGGTGTTCCGAGTTCGATCATTTCTGACTGTGATATGAAGTTTACATCCAAACAGTGGAAGAAGGTACAGGAGGAACTCTGTGATGGAGTGGACTTTTGGAATCCTAAATGTCCAAGGACATAAGTGAAATCATAAGGTTGAATAATATTAAGAGTTCCAAGCTTTTGACAAAGTAGGTGTGTTGATGTGAGGTTGATATCATGATTAAGATCTCTCTTTTAATGCCTTTTGAGGAATTTAATTGAATGGTCTAATAGATGAGTTTAGTCACCAAATTGTAGTAGAAGGTAGATTGAGAGATAAGGAAGCTATGGTTAAAATTTGGTGGCAATCGAATATTCCTAGAGGAAGTTATGGAGGTTTGATTTTGGTGAAATAACATGCATATTGATGTACTTTGGACCTAAGTTGGTGATCTTTACCTATGCCACGCGTCTGGTTTAGTTTTAGATGAGTGGCCCTTTTTTGGCCGTCGGATTGCTAATCTTAGGGTCACAGACACTCCAAAGGATGAAAAGCCACAGATTGGCTTAAGTGGACTTTGACCGTTAGCCCTTAAATTATGATCCAAGGGATGTCGGCTTGTCTCCTACCTTGCGGTTAGAGAAAGGTAGTGGGGCAGCTGACCCTGCGACCATCCCGTCCACAACCCACCTAGATCGTGGGGTGAAGGGAGAGATGTAAGTGGGAGGTTGGACTTGCCTCACTGAGATGAGAAGCCTGACCCATCATATGTGGTTAGTTGGTGAGAGAACAAGGAGAACAAGCTCTTTGTTTCTAGTTGCTCTCCCACGCAATAAGCAGGCGATATCTGGGAGAGGAGATCAGGGATAAAAGGGGCTTTCGAGGAATCTAAGGAGGGGAAAATACTCCCTATAGTTGGGTGAACCCGGAGAGGCATCTAACTCGCTTCCATCTTTGACCACCATGGGAAACGAAGCCAGGTTGATAGAGAAGGCTTTGATGTTTGTTGGGACAGAAGGAGGTGCTCTCAGGGGAAATCAAGAAGAGGAATAACTTCGTGGAGGCCTATGGAGTTCCTCAGGTTACTAGTTTTGGAGTGAGAGCATTCTGGTGAAGCATCGCCTTTCTACTCCCCCATGGAAGCAACCTCGACGATGAGCTCCAAGGGGATCAGGACTCTGGAGCCTCAAGAGCCAACCCAAGAGGCCGGCGGTGCCAAGGGATCACCGACGAATCCAATGGTAGCCCTAGAAGCTAACCAGGAGAAAATTGGCTCTGCCAATTCCACGCCGGAGCGAGACCCAGCCACGGAGGTGCCCTCGTCGGCAGCTGCAAGTCCTAGCGACCTGGAACCGTGAGCTAGAGGGCGAGTGGCCGACGGCGTTGAGAAGGCATCGGCAAAGCATCTGGAGGCATTTAGATCTGATCATCGGCACTGGAGCACGCTTGTTTTTTTATTGGCTGAATTTTGGAGACAAAATTCCTATAAGGAGGGGAGGATGTGACAACCTTGATTTTTGCTTGTATGATTGTAAATGAAATTATTCCAAAGAAATGTACTTGGTTGTAAAAAATATGACTTATGATAAATGTATGGGTTTCTTTTACAACTTTTTCCTTATGCATGTGTTTTTGTGGATCCTACTATAATAGTGGGTGCAAGATGTTAAAAGAAGGAAAAGTTGAAGAAAAACAAATAATGCACAACTAAAGAAGGAAATTGAAATAAACATGAAAATATAAGAAATATGTGGAAAGATGTGGGATTAATCATAATAGATGATATTTCGAACTCCACGTGGTTTCTTGAGATACAAGGAATCTAAACAAAGGAAAATAAGAGAGTAAGAGAGAGGAAATGTGAATAAAATATGCTTTATTAAGTAATGACTTGCATATGAAGGAAAGACTCTTTGGCTTTCAAATTATGACTCCAAACTTAGCACACATGTAAATTAAATTATTAATGATTTTCCCTCAAAATTTGGGATAAAAAGGTGCCAAGAATTGAGAGCTATGAATTGTATAAAATTTCCTACAGTGATAAGAATGTTATTAATGTCACGATTTTTCCTAAAATATTAATCGATTATTCAATTTTGAGTGTGCGATGTGGTCCGTTGGATCCAAGATCCATGGTCGTTGTTCATTGTATAGTTCCAGCGGAACTAGGAAACAGACTGAAGGAAAGTGGGATTTCCCATTCTGATTTTCTCGTAACTCAATGCACCAGGAAATGTGAGAGTTGGCCCTCTATCTTTGGGAAGCCACGAGAACTCAATCCATACTAAGATTTGGTATCTTTCATGGTGTAGACAGGGTTTCCCCAATCCTGGTGGAACCTGAGACTCTGCCCTATATAAGAGGGGGGTGTTGTGCATCGCCAGCAAACACATAACCGCATCTTGTGAGACTGGAATGAATAGGTGAGTGTTTTGGTGTAACATCCCAGGATTTGAGGCCTCGAATAACATGATCTTAAAAGGAATGATTGGACTACCCATATCACCAAGGTGCACCTCCTTTTCCGGGAGCCCATCTCTAAAGAACTCCATAGTTAAGCGTGCTCAGCTTGGAGTAGTACTAGGATGGGTGACCAGTCGGGAAGTTGATCCTGGCTTGCGCGTGAGTGGACAAAAGCGTGCAGTTAAGGCTAGTGGTGGTCTGTGGGGCCAGTCGTCATTCCTAAAACCCTGCTAGAGCCTTGGGCAGTGGGCCCGAGCATTACAAATGGTATCAGAGCCATAACCCCTCCAGTAGGTGGGGACACATGGGCATGTGGCATGCCAGTCTTGAGCCGTGCGGTCCAGGCAAGTTGGAAAGGGCTATCCGTAGAGACGAGATGGAGCCACCCTTGCGCTGGTAGCCGTGGACGGGAGTTGGGTGTCCATGGGCCATTGTGGGTCTGCACTAAAATGGGGTCAGATTATGAGGCCATATAGTTGAGCCTTGACGAGGACGTCAAGAGTCTAAGTGGGGGAGATTGTAACATCCCAGGATTTGAGGCCTCTGATAACATGATCTTAAAAGGAATGATTGGACTACCCATATCACCAAGGTGCACCTCCTTTTCCGGGAGCCCATCCCTAAAGAACTCCATAGTTAAGCGTGCTCAGCTTGGAGTAGTACTAGGATGGGTGACCAGTTGGGAAATTGATCCTGGCTTGCACGTGAGTGGACAAAAAGCGTGCAGTTAAGGCTAGTGGTGGTCTGTGGGGCCAGTCATCATTCCTGAAACTCTGCTAGAGCCTTGGGCAGTGAGCCCAGGCGTTACAAATGGTATCAGAGCCATAACCCTTCCAGTAGGTGGGGCCCACATGGACATGGCATGCCAGTCTTGAGTCGTGCGGTCCAAGCAAGTTGGAAAGGGCTATCCGTAGAGACGAGATGGAGCCGCCCTTGCGCTGGTAGCCATGGACGGGAGCTGGGTGTCCATGGGCCATTGTGGGTCTGCACTGAAATGGGGTCAGATTATGAGGCCATATAGTTGAGCCTTGACGAGGACGTCAAGAGTCTAAGTGGCGGAGATTGTAACATCCCAGGATTTGAGGCCTCAGATAACATGATCTTAAAAGGAATGATTGGACTACCCATATCACCAAGGTGACCGGGCCCACTGCCCATGGCTCGAGTAGAGTTTCAGGAATGACGACTGGCCCCACAGACCACCACTAGCCTTAACTGCGCACTTTGTCCACACTGACGCACAAGCCAGGATCAACTTCCCGACTGGTCACCCATCCTAGTACTACTCCAAGCTGAGCACGCTTAACTATGGAGTTCTTTAGAGATGGGCTCCCGGAAAAGGAGGTGCACCCTGTTATCCCAGGATTTGAGGCCTCTGATAACATGATCTTAAAAGGAATGATTGGACTACCCATATCACCAAGGTGCACCTCCTTTTCCGGGAGCCCATCCCTAAAGAACTCCATAGTTAAGCGTGCTCAGCTTGGAGTAGTACTAGGATGGGTGACCAGTTGGGAAATTGATCCTGGCTTGCACGTGAGTGGACAAAAAGCGTGCAGTTAAGGCTAGTGGTGGTCTGTGGGGCCAGTCATCATTCCTGAAACTCTGCTAGAGCCTTGGGCAGTGAGCCCAGGCGTTACAAATGGTATCAGAGCCATAACCCTTCCAGTAGGTGGGGCCCACATGGACATGGCATGCCAGTCTTGAGTCGTGCGGTCCAAGCAAGTTGGAAAGGGCTATCCGTAGAGACGAGATGGAGCCGCCCTTGCGCTGGTAGCCATGGACGGGAGCTGGGTGTCCATGGGCCATTGTGGGTCTGCACTGAAATGGGGTCAGATTATGAGGCCATATAGTTGAGCCTTGACGAGGACGTCAAGAGTCTAAGTGGCGGAGATTGTAACATCCCAGGATTTGAGGCCTCAGATAACATGATCTTAAAAGGAATGATTGGACTACCCATATCACCAAGGTGACCGGGCCCACTGCCCATGGCTCGAGTAGAGTTTCAGGAATGACGACTGGCCCCACAGACCACCACTAGCCTTAACTGCGCACTTTGTCCACACTGACGCACAAGCCAGGATCAACTTCCCGACTGGTCACCCATCCTAGTACTACTCCAAGCTGAGCACGCTTAACTATGGAGTTCTTTAGAGATGGGCTCCCGGAAAAGGAGGTGCACCCTGGTGATATGGGTAGTCCAATCATTCCTTATGAGATCTTTTTTATCCGAGGCCTCAAATCCTGGGATGTTACAATCTCCCCCACTTAGACCATTGACGTCCTCGTCAAGGCTCAACTATAAGGCCTGATAATCTGACCCCATTTCAGTGCAGACCCACAATGGCCCATGGACACCCAGCTCCCGATCACGGAATACCAACACAAGGGTGGCTCCATCTCGTCTCTGCGGATAGCCCTTTCCAACTTACCTGGACCGCACGGCTCAAGACTGGCATGCCACATGCCCATGTGGGCCCCACCTACTGGAGGGGTTATGGCTCTGATACCATTTGTAACGCCTGGGCCAACTACCCTAGGCTCTAGTAGAGTTTCAGGAATGACGACTGGCCCCACAAACCACCACTAGCCTTAACTGCACACTTTGTCCACACTGACGCGCAAGCCAGGATCAACTTCCCGACTGGTCACCCATCCTAGTACTACTCCAAGCTGAGCACGCTTAACTATGGAATTCTTTAGGGATGGGCTCCCAGAAAAGGAGGTGCACCTTGGTGATATGGGTAGTCCAATCATTCCTTATGAGATCTTTTTTATCCGAGGCCTCAAATCCTGGGATGTTACATTTGGTGTCTTCAATTTGAAGATTCATTCTGTCCTATACTCCCATCGAAAAGCTACTTTCATCATATTTTTGCAGCATCGTCTCGGTGCCAGGAGGGGGAGGATAGAGCAATTGGCAGGTGCTTCGAGTTTGGGAGGATGAGGCGGATCTTTGGGAAGTCTTGGATCATGCATAGAAGCAACAACGAGAAAATTCAACTCGTGCATTGATCGACTACTCGCGGGAAGGGAGAACAGAGGTTGGAGATGACCAAGGGGAAATTACTTCCATGCCCTCGTGTCCCCGTTAGAAGGGTAAGCCCTTTTCAGTAATTTCATGCCTTCTTTGGTTTCACGAGTGTGTTGCCCCACTGGCCCAGGTTCCCATGTGGCGTGAGCCGGTTGGCTTGAGTCAGGACCCGCTAGCTCGTTTTAAACCTGATTTATCCACGTGGCCTTTCCTGATTGGTGGGAAAAAGGATTTTCTTGTAAAAGTAAGTAATTAAGGGATGTCGGATGAAGATAAATTATATATGAAAGTTGATTAGAAAAACATGAAGAATCCAATAAAAATGGAATTGGAGCCTGATATTGCTTGTAATTTAGAAAGTACATAAAATTACCACTTTTAATGTACTAAATTATGGTAAAACCCTATTTTGATATGGAAATCAGATCTAATGTCTCTTTTGGATTATTTTGAATAATATTAACCTATCAAGAATAAAAGGAAGTGTTAAATCTGAAAAGGATGATATTATGTTTGTTTTAGGGTTTTGTACACATAATTATGTGTTAATGGGCTAAAAACACTAATTTAGGAAAATATGGGTTTTAATGGTTTTAATCTAAAAATGTAAATATACAATAGAGATATAATGATCTTGAACTTGGTTTGATATTAAAGAACCCTTAATGAGGATAATGGGAATAATTAGGGTTTTGTAAACAAGAAACCTATTTTAGGGTTGTTAGCCTAAAAATGAAGTAAAGTTGGATAAAGCAACCTAAGAAAACCCTATTGAACCCTAAGGAGATTTGGAAGCCTTAGAAAGTATCCTCATGTTAGGATAGTGTTTCGACATTAGGTAATCTATATGTTTCAGGAATTAAGGTTTGCTTGTATTAAGGTGCTTGCTTGGATATCTTGTTGAATTTAGATTCTATTGCTCAAGAACAGGTATGTGGTTACATTTATGGTTAAATCGCTTTAGTTTCACGGTGATTCCCAAGGTTTTATCAGTTGCTTGGAAATAATTTTTTGATTGTCTTTTATTTCATGCAACTATAAAGTGACTATGACTATCACCATAATAATATGTGCATGACTAGCTAAGATCATGGTCCTCCTCTATAGCTCTGATGATAATGAGATAGATGACCTAGTACATGGTCTACCCGTGAGGTAGGATCATCAGTTTATCATGAGTTGATGTGTTGGTCTACCCTTGGGAAGGACCATATGACTCCACGACCCTATGTATTGATCTACCTATAAGGTAGGATCATGGGGGTTAGTTGAGATCTACCATATGAGAGGTAGTGTCCATGTCCACTGCAAGGACAACATAGAGGCTAGGGTATGTAAGGATTGAGTAGTCATGTTTAAAACATAAAGTTTGTTTTGTTAAATCATAATTGCTTGTAATATGTTGTTATAATTAAATGCAAGATTATTGGTTCCCCCACATACCAGTATAATTTGTTATACTGAGCATCATTCTATTTTCCTACGTTTTAGGTAATATCTAAAATTAAACAAACAGTAAAGTGTCACCTGTGAAGATTAAAGTTAAATTAATGAAGGATATTTAGGTAGATAGAATGCTACTTCAGGTTAAGTCCCAATTACCTAATTTTGAAGGTATGATAAAAGAAAAAAAAATTATTCCAATTTTTAGTTTAATCTTTAGTAGAATTTATTAATTATTTTTTATTATTTGCAAAACCACTTATCATATTTTGGGATAACGCTCTTGACTTCTTGGTCTCCCTTAATTGGGGGTTACCGGGGAGTGAGGCTGTTACAACCTCTCATCTAAACTTGACGACTGAAAACTCTCTGCCACACCTTCAGTAACCCTCCTTTATTTCCAATTGGAACCATAAGCATGGATAACACCTTCACAAACTTGAGTTCCTTTCTCTGACTATCATGTCTTCTAGCAAGCAAACCCAGTTATGACCCTTAAATTCATGGAATAGGAAGTGCCCCCGTACCCTGGCTGAGGTTTTCTTAAGCCCAGTTGGCACTGTCTTCCTTTGGGTTGTCACTTGGTGTGTCTCTGCCAATGGTATACACACTACTCAATTGGAGTTTGAATAGATGCAACCCCACAAACAAAAACACATGGTAGATTAAAGTTTTAAATTTATAAGGACATAACTTAACACACTCTCAGAAACTAAAACACTACACCTGCAAGTGCACGGGGTCGTTTCGTAGTATAGGAGGGAGGTAAGTATAGTGTCGATCCACAGGGAGAAAGGGGGCACTAGAGCTAGGTTAGTTTTAGGGCTAGGTTTCTACAGCGCAGTCTAGGGTTGAAGGGTTTAAAGGTTTACTTGATTTATTACACTAAGTTGAGAAGGAAATCAAGTAAAGGAAGACAATAAAGATTAAAACCTACGTTAACCCCAGACAATTAATTCTACTAAGCAGGAAAAGGCAAGGCAAGGTAAGAAAAGAACAAACTACACTAAGGCAAGCAAGAAGAGAATTAAACTACACTAGACTAGAAAACAGTGCAAAAGAGCAAGTAAAGACCTAATCTATAAAGAGAAAAGCAAGAACAGGGTAAGATGATAACTAAGCAAGAAAGGAGCCAATTAAGCTAACACTAGCTAAGCAAGATGGAAACTAGGGTTTTAAAGCAATTAAGGGAGATGTGGGCCTTTTAGGGGAGTACTTATCAATTATGATGGGGGTGACATGTGAGAATTATGGTTACATTTTGATTATCAAACCAAAAAACAAGCTAGAGTCTAACGAATTAGCCTAAGCTACTAACTGGCCATGGATATGCTAGGTTGTGTATAGGGAAACTAGTCCCTAACACTCCCTACTACCCTTGCGAAGCTCAATTGGGTTAGGGCTTGGGTGTAATTCAATTAGAGTCTAAGAAATCCTAGGTTTCTAGGTTAGATGATCTTAGGATGATTAGGATTTGAGATTAGTAATGGAAGTGGAAGTAAGGTTTTGGGCCTCCCATCACCCACATTCTAACCTTGAGAAAGCTCCATGCTATACACACCAATTTCATCTAAACTAGCTACTGAGATCTCTCAACTGGGGTTAGGAGGATTAATTAGGATGTAAGAGGATAAGTAGTCAACTAGGGATCCAAGAATTAGATCTAGGAGAAAATCCCAAAATTCACACATATAATCAATTTCCCTGAATTCCTAGTTAATTTCAAGGACAAACCAATAAGTAATTTATGGAGAATGACATATAAATAGAACATAATCATTAGAAAATGATATTACAATGTTTACATATCATTTTCCCTCAACATGGTATCAAACTAACATTTTACACCCCAAACAGCCAACCGAAGGGGCCTAGATACTCATGGAAATGCAAAATACAAAAAGAAAGGAGAAAGAGGAAGAAGTAGCCATGGAGCTCAGTGTAAATGAGTGAATCTTCCTCTCCAACTATTATAGGGTCAACCTCCTCCTTCTTCTTGGATTGAATGGTGTGGAATGAAGGTGGGAAGTGGATGGAAGTCTTGGAAATGAGGGTTTTGGTGGTGGAAATGGAGAAATAGAGTGAAATGGAGGTGGAAACGAAGTGGAATGGCTAAGGGGTGAAATGGGGAGCTAAGAGGTGGTAGAAGGTAGTTAATCTCATGCTGGAGCTGCCACCTAGGTATATATAGGTGTGCGGGAAGAGCTAGGTCAAGTAGGGGTAGTATGGGAAAAATAGTGCAAAAGTGTTACGACCCGCGTCGAGCTTATCCCGTAAGTATGATGTTAAGCATGTGATTAGCTGATGAGCTAAGTTTAAGCCTGTTTCTTTTAATAATGTTTAAAATGGATAAGACATGTGCTTAGTGTGTTTTCTAGCTTCTAAAGTGTGTAGAATCTTACGCTTGAAGCGTTGCCAGGGAAATCGTTCGAATCTGACCTTCGAGTCAAAAGTTGCATTCTTTTGGGCTTATAGGGACCCGTTTGTAGTTTTTGAACTTTGCATTTTGGCCCCTAGGTTTTCTTCCTTATCTACTCTTTCTCCCTTATCTCGTTTCATTTCTCAGAAACGAGAGAACGCACGAAGCGTTCTTCTTCCTTGCGTGAGAAAGAGAGAGAGAGAGAGAGAGAGAGAGAAGGAGAGGGAGCTGAGAAGGGAGAGACGTTGGAGCTTCGTTTTGCTCCGGCCAGTAGCTGCGGCACGTCCTCTTCCCTCCGTTGATCACCTTCTCCGTCAATTCGATTCGGATTCGCAGCTGAAGCTACGGTTACAGGGAAACGGCTTGAGGATTGGGGTGCAAGGAGCAGCCCTAGCTCGTTTCTCTTCCCCCTTCGGGTCCGTTTTGGTGGTATGCATCGATTGCGAACGTTTGGCGGTGTTTGTTTGAGTTTTTCCCGTCGATTCGAGAGAAATCGACATCTGCAGCCCGGTTTTGTTTTCTGCCTGTGCGCGGTTCGGCCGAGTTCCTATTCGGTCAGCCGAGTTCCATATTAGGGCAATCGTACAGAGTTTTTGGTCGGCCGAGTTTGGGTTTTGAATCGGCCGAGTTTCTTATTTGGGTAACCGAACAGCGTTTTTGTCGGCCGAGTTTGGTCCTGATCGGCCGAGTTTCCTTGTAGGTGTATAAGCGGTGTCCTGATCAGCCGAGTTCCCCAGAGGATCGGTCGAGTTGCCAGTTGGTCGGCCGAGGTTGGTCGGCCGAGTTATAGATTCTGGGAAGTGTTCGGCCGAGTTCCATAGTGATCGGCCGAGTTTCAAGTGGTGAGTGGCAGTTCATTTGGAAATCATTATTTAACTCATTTTAAATGCTTATTTGCTTCAGTATCAGTTGATATGACTCCTAAACAGTGTAACATGTACTTTTAGTATGATAAGTTCATTGGAACTTGAATTGCGTGATGTAAATGATGAAAAAGAGGAAATTCTATGTCTTACAGTTGCTATATGATATTTCTGTTTAATTGTTTATCGGTTAATTAATTAATAGACCTAAGTGCCCTAACACCGTAGAACCCCTAAAGGAAGGTCTGTTACTTAGGGGTGAAACTCGTGTTGCAACATCATTCGTGCTTGTGTCACGGACAAACGAGGAAAGAGAGGCAGTGTCTAACAACAATCGTGCGTGTGTCACGATGGCACTGGGGAAAAAAAAAGAAAACTTGGTTATCTAACACCATTCGTGCTTGTGTCACGAAGGTAACCCTGTGAGACTCTCCGCCGGTGTACTCAGGTTAAAGGAGGAGTCTGGAGCACTCAGAGTAGTGCCTTGAGGCCGTAGAGCCTATGTTTCTGGCCGGAGAGCCAGGGGTCCTGTAGCAGAGCAGGGCTGGCGTCAGACTTAGCATTTCCCAGGTGTGTCGCTAAGTCTTGTACGGTGGGACCGTAGCATGAACTTGCTGCGGATCTTTATATGCAGAGTACACTGCATATATTTAGGGCATAATAATAAAATGAATAAATAATCAAGTAGGTTCACAGCAAATTTATATAACTGTTCATTTACCTGAAATACCGGTTGATGCTTAGAAATGTGATTATTATCTGTATATCTGCTATGTCAATAGAACTGCCCTGCTTGAACTGTATATTTGTTTATTTCAGTTTATAAACCTGACGAGTTGTTTAGTGATAGCTAAGTGAAATGTTATTCACTGAGCGAGTAGGCTCATCCCTCTACTCAAACATTTTCAGGTCAGCATCAGCATCAGGAGTCGGAAGGATCGTTTCGTCCTAACGCCTAGTTGATAGAAGGTTTGTAGTTAGTCTAGTTAGAGGTCTCTTAGTCCATTCCCCTCGATCTTCGGGACAAGGTGTGAGGGAGAGAGAGAATGTGTACAAAGATGTAAATTAATGTTATGCTTTATTTATGTTAAACAATGTATTATGCTGTAGACCTTGCTTGTATCTTTAATCAGTTAAATAGAAAAGTTCCTGCAGTTTGCTCAGTTTTCTGTTTACAGTTTAAACTTGGTTATCATTTAAATGTTTTTAATCGTTTTAAAAAGTGACGAATGGTTGGTTATGTGTTAATCCCATCTGTCGTGCCCTAATTTCGTGGTTTGTGGCTAATGTGGGATTGGGGCGCGACAATTTTTGGTATCAGATCTTAGGTTTGAGTACTTAGTTACTCAAGATCAGGGGACGATAAGAGACCAATAGGATTAAGGTTTAAGTGTCTTTCTTCTATCTGTAGTTTTCTAATAGGAAATATTCTATTATATCATTGCAGATGGCAGAAAGAGGCTTTGATCGTGATGATCAGGCTGAGAGCCATGTTGGCCCCGATCCTTTGTACTTGGGTCCAGGTGGTGGTGACCATGTGGATGAAGCATCTCGTATGTATAGGATGTTTCTGGAGACCAGGGAGAAGTACAAAGCTGATAGACGAGCTTCTACTTCTACCAGCAATAAGGATCTGATGCGATCTTATGAGCTTGTGAAGAAGCTAGGTGGCACAGAGTTTAGTGGCACTACAGATCCCGCCGAAGCTGATGAGTGGTTTAGACAGATAGAAAAGGTCTTTCGTCTGATGGAACTTCCAGAAGATAAGAAGATCAATCATGCGGTCTACCTTTTAACAGGCAATGCAGAGTTGTGGTGGCGTGGTGTGGAAGAAAAGAGGAGAGGTACAGAGCTTTCCTGGCAGGATTTCTCTGAGGAGTTTCATCTCAAATTCTATCCACCCACTTTTCTTAATGAGAAAATCAGGCAGTTACAGAATGTCAAGCAGGGGAACATGACAGTTACAGAGTATGAAGCGCTTTTCACACGGTTAGCAAACTTCTGTCCACAGCTTGTTCCCGATAACATAGAGAGATGTAGAAGGTTTCAGGAAGGACTAAGGCCAGAGATTCGACATACAGTTTCTGCTACTAGTAGGAGGAACAGAGAGAACTTTGGTGAGTTTGTCGAGGCTGCTAGACAGGTTGAAGAATCTGTGAATGCTGACAAGGTGACTGAGTCTAAGAAGAGATCTGCAGACTTCAGTAGAGGGCAATCCAGTAGTGGATACAGAGGTGGAGGTAGAGGTTTCTTTTCTAAACTTGGGTGTGGTTTTGGTTGTTTCGGCAAGCAGAGATCTGAGGATGTCACTACTTCTAGAGGCAGAGGAGGATACAGCCCAGGGAGATGGGGCAGTGCGTCTAGAGAGCAGCCATCGGGATCATCTACTTCGGTGACTGGTCCACAGAAACAGGAGATGCGGGTATGTAATACCTGTGGAAAATTTCACTCTGGGCAATGTTGGGGTTTAGATTATACAGGATGTTACCAATGTGGGCAGATAGGACATGTAAAGAAGTTTTGTCCTCAGCTTCAACCAGCAGCATCACAAGCTTCTCAGTATCAGTTTTATGATGTTCAGAGACAACCTCCAGCTGAAGGACCGAGTTCTTCTATGGTTTCTGGTTCCAGAGGTGGTGGAGTATCCAGTGGCAGAAGTGGTCAAAGAGGACAGCGTGGCAGAGGGAGAGCGGCAGCACGTTTCTTTTCTTTGACACCTCAGGAAGGTATAATCTCATCACAAGTTGTTACAGGAGAGATTCTTTTGTTTAATAATATACCAGTTTCAGTTTTGATAGATCCGGGAGCTACTCATTCTTTTATACGACGTTCTTTAGTTGGTGAACTTAATCTGTTAACTCAAGAGTTGGCAGATGAGTTAGTGTTGAGGGTTCCACTAGGTGGACCAACAGTTTTATCCGAGTTTTTCCCCGGATGCTTGTTATCTTTTGGAGGTTTTACCTTTGCTGCTAATCTCATACCCTTGGATGTAAATACTTTTCAAGTCATCTTGGGTATGGATTGTCTGGAGACATATCGAGTGCAACTCAATTGTTGGAAGAAGGAAGCTACCTTTCAACTAGGGGAATTTTCTTGTATCTTTACTGGAGACAGGAAAGTTCTGCCTACGTGCATAATATCAGCTGCTGTAGCTGATAAGATGTTACAGAAAGGATGTGAAGCGTTTCTTGCCCATGTGATTGACACCAGAGTAGAGAAGAGCACCGCCAGTGTTTATGATGTGCCTGTGGTTCGTGAGTTCTCTGATGTTTTTCCAGAAGAATTACCAGGCTTACCTCCTGTCAGAGACATTGATTTTGAAATTCAGATATATCCAGGTAGTCATCCAGTAGCACTACCAGCCTATAGAATGGCACCTGCAGAGTTGAAGGAACTCAAGGTGCAGTTGCAGGAGTTGCTAGATAAGGGTTTCATTAAACCCAGTTCTTCACCATGGGGTGCTCCAGTCCTGTTTGTTAAGAAAAAGGATGGTATCATGCGTCTTTGTATAGATTACAGGCAACTGAACAAGATCACTATAAAGAACAAGTATCCATTGCCGAGAATAGACGATCTGTTTGATCAGTTGCGTGGAGCAACGGTTTTCTCTAAAATAGATTTGAGATTTGGATATCATCAGCTTAGGATAAAGGCTTCTGATATTCCTAAAATAGCTTTCAGAACCAGGTATGGGCATTATGAGTTTTTGGTCATGTCGTTTGGACTGACCAATGCCCCAGCAGCCTTTATGGATATGATGAACTGGATTTTCAAACCGTTCCTAGATCAGTTTATTGTAGTCTTTATAGATGATATTCTGATCTACTCCAGAGACGATGCACAGCATGAGAAACACCTGAGAGTAGTGTTGCAGTTGTTGAGACAACACCAGTTGTTTGCTAAATTTAGCAAGTGCGAGTTCTGGTTGGCCGAGGTAGCATTTCTTGGACATGTTATCTCAAAAGATGGAGTTAGCGCGGACCCTAAGAAAGTTGAATCTGTGCTTCAGTGGGAACAGCCTACGACTCCTACTGAGATCAGAAGTTTCTTAGGTTTGGCAGGTTATTACAGAAGGTTCATACAGAACTTTAGTGTGTTAGCATCACCCTTGACACGCTTGACAAGGAAAAATGCACCGTTTGTTTGGTCTGATAACTGCGAGAAAAGTTTTCAGATTTTGAAGAAAAGGTTGACTTCAGCACCAGTGTTGGTTCTGCCAGAAGCATAAAAAGGCTATACAGTGTTCTGTGATGCTTCCAGGAGAGGTTTGGGTTGTGTACTGATGCAAGAAGGCAAAGTTGTGGCTTACGCATCTAGACAGCTTAAGAAGAATGAAGAGAATTACCCTGTTCATGATTTGGAATTAGCTGCTATAGTTCATGCTCTTAAGACATGGCGTCACTACTTGTATGGTGAGACATGTCAGGTGTTTACAGACCATAAGAGCCTGAAATATATCTTCACTCAGAAAGACTTGAATTTGAGACAGCGCAGATGGCTTGAGCTGATTAAAGACTATGATGTGACAATCGATTACCATCCGGGTAAGGCAAATGTTGTAGCTGATGCTTTGAGTAGAAAGTCAAGTTCAACAGCTAATGCATTTTCTATGGCATGTTTCAAGAGAGACTTGCTTGTAGATATGCGAAAATTGAACTTGGACTTGGATGTGACTAGACAAAGTGGGTTGATTGCTCAGATGCAAGTCAGACCTACTTTTTATAATCAGATTAAGGAATTGCAACAGAGTGATAATGAGTTGAGGCAGATTATGCAGGATATGTCAGAAGGTAAGAGAACAGAATTCAGGTTTTCTGACGATGGTGTGTTGTATCTTCATGATAGGTTGTGTGTACCTGGGAACAGTGAGTTGAAAGAACAAATTCTTGAAGAAGCGCATACTTCCATGTATGCTATGCATCCAGGTAACACAAAGATGTACAGGAACCTCAAAGAGCTGTACTGGTGGTCGGGTATGAAAAAGGATGTGGCTGGATATGTGGATAGATGTGGAGTGTGTCAGCAGGTTAAGGCTGAGCATCAGAAACCTGCTGGTACTTTGTAGTCGCTTCCTATACCAGAATGGAAATGGGAACACATCACGATGGACTTTGTGGTAGGATTACCCAGGATGCCTAAGGGTTCGGACTCGATATGGGTGATTGTGGATAGACTAACTAAGTCTGCTCACTTTCTTCCTGTCAAGTCAACCTTTGACATTTCAAAGTTGGCTAAAGTCTATGTGAAGGAAGTAATCAGGTTGCATGGGATTCCAGTTTCCATTATTTCTGACAGAGATCCAAAGTTTACATCTAGATTTTGGAATCAGTTACATCATGCGTTGGGCACAAGGCTGAAGTTCAGTACAGCGTTTCACCCGTAGACAGATGGTCAATCTGAGAGGACCATTCAGACCCTTGAAGACATGCTGAGAGCATGCGTGCTACAGTTTAGAGGCAACTAGGAAGAACACTTAAGCCTAATGGAGTTTGCATATAATAACAGTTACCATTCTAGTCTTGGAATGGCTCCATATGAAGCTCTTTATGGCAGGAAGTGTAGATCGCTAGTTTGTTGGTACGAGGTGGGTGAGAAGGAAATTCTTGGACCTGAATTAGTTGATATAACTACAGAGAAGATATCTGTGATCTGGGATTAGTTAAAAGCTGCTCAGGATAGACAGAAAAGTTATGCAGAGAGACGACGACGACCTCTTGAGTTTGAGGTTGGTGACGAGGTTTACTTGAAGGTTTCACCGTGGAAGGGAGTGCTGAGGTTTGGCAAGAGGGGTAAGTTGACCCCTAGATATATGGGTCCATATCCTATTATTGAGAGGATTGGACCTGTAGCTTACAGGTTGGATTTTCCGTCTGAGTTGGCAAATCTTCATGATGTCTTCCACGTGTCTATGCTGAAAAAGTGTCATCCCGGTACAGAAAAGATTGTAGATCTAGAACCGGCGCAGCTTAGAACAGATGCGTCCTATGTTGAAGGACCAGTGCAGATAGTTGATCATCGGATCAAAAAGCTTAAGAACCGCGAGATTCTTTTAGTGAAGGTTTTGTGGAGAAACCATAATCTTGAGGAAGCTACGTGGGAACTAGAGTCTGAGATGCGTGGCAAGTTTCCTTTTCTCTTCTAGGAATTTCGAGACGAAATTCTTATAAGGGAGGGAGATTGTTACGACCCGCGTCGAGCTTATCCCGTAAGTATGCTGTTAAGCATGTGATTAGCTGATGAGCTAAGTTTAAGCCTATTTTTGTTAATAATGTTTAAAATGGATAAGACATGTGCTTAGTGTGTTTTCTAGCTTCTAAAGTGTGTAGGATCTTACGCTTGAAGCGTTGCCAGGAAAATCGTTCGAATCCGACCTTCGAGTCAAAAGTTGCATGTTTTTGGGCTTATAGGGACCCGTTTGTAGTTTTTGAACTTTGTGTTTTGGCCCCTAGGTTTTCTTCCTTATCTACTCTTTCTCCCTTATCTCGTTTCATTTCTCAGAAACGAGAGAACGCACGAAGCGTTCTTCTTCCTTGCGTGAGAAAGAGAGAGAGAGAGAGAGAGAGAGAGAGAGAAGGAGAGGGAGCTGAGAAGGGAGAGACGTTGGAGCTTCGTTTTGCTCCGGCCAGTAGCTGCGGCACATCCTCTTCCCTCCGTTGATCACCTTCTCCATCAATTCGATTTGGATTCGCAGCTGAAGCTACGGTTGCAGGGAAACGGCTTGAGGATTGGGGCGCAAGGAGCAGCCCTAGCTCGTTTCTCTTCCCCCTTCAGGTCCGTTTTGGTGGTATGCATCGATTGCGAACGTTTGGCGGTGTTTGTTTGAGTTTTTCCCGTCGATTCGAGAGAAATCGACATCTGCAGCCCGGTTTTGTTTTCTGCCTGTGCGCGGTTCGGCCGAGTTCCTATTCGGTCGTCCGAGTTCCATATTAGGGCAATCGTACAGAGTTTTTGGTCGGCCGAGTTTGGGTTTTGAATCGGCCGAGTTTCTTATTTGGGTAACCGAACAGCGTTTTTGTCGGCCGAGTTTGGTCCTGATCGGCCGAGTTTCCTTGTAGGTGTATATGCGGTGTCCTGATCGGCCGAGTTCCCCAGAGGATCGGTCGAGTTTCCAGTTGGTCGGCCGAGGTTGGTCGGCCGAGTTACATATTCTGGGAAGTGTTCGGCCGAGTTCCATAGTGATCGGCCGAGTTTCAAGTGGTGAGTGGCAGTTCATTTGGAAATCATTATTTAACTCATTTTAAATGCTTATTTGCTTCAGTATCAGTTGATATGACTCCTAAACAGTGTAACATTTACTTTTAGTATGATAAGTTCATTGGAACTTGAATTGCGTGATGTAAATGATGAAAAAGAGGAAATTCTATGTCTTACAGTTGCTATATGATATTTCTGTTTAATTGTTTATCGGTTAATTAATTAATAGACCTAAGTGCCCTAACACCGTAGAACCCCTAAAGGAAGGTCTGTTACTTAGGGGTGAAACTCGTGTTGCAACATCATCCGTGCTTGTGTCACGGACAAACGAGGAAAGAGAGGCAGTGTCTAACAACAATCGTGCGTGTGTCACGATGGCACTGGGGAAAAAAAAAAGAAAACTTGGTTATCTAACACCATTCGTGCTTGTGTCACGAAGGTAACCCTGTGAGACTCTCCGCCGGTGTACTCAGGTTAAAGGAGGAGTCTGGAGCACTCAGAGTAGTTCCTTGAGGCCGTAGAGCCTATGTTTCTGGCCGGAGAGCCAGGGGTCCTCTAGCAGAGCAGGGCTGGCATCAGACTTAGCATTTCCCGGGTGTGTCGCTAAGTCTTGTACGGTGGGACCGTAGCATGAACTTGCTGCGGATCTTTATATGTAGAGTACACTGCATATATTTAGGGCATAATAATAAAATGAATAAATAATCAAGTAGGCTCACAGCAAATTTATATAACTGTTCATTTACGTGAAATACCGGTTGATGCTTAGAAATGTGATTATTATCTGTATATCTACTATGTCAATAGAACTGCCCTGCTTGAACTGTATATTTGTTTATTTCAGTTTATAAACCTGGCGAGTTGTTTAGTGATAGCTAAGTGAAATGCTATTCATTGAGCGAGTAGGCTCATCCCTCTACTCAAACATTTTCAGGTCAGCATCAACATCAGGAGTCGGAAGGATCGTTTCATCCTAACGCCTAGTTGATAGAAGGTTTGTAGTTAGTCTAGTTAGAGGTCTCTTAGTCCATTCCCCTCGATCTTTGGGACAAGGTGTGAGGGAGAGAGAGAATGTGTACAAAGATGTAAATTAATGTTATGCTTTCTTTATGTTAAACAATGTATTATGCTGTAGACCTTGCTTGTATCTTTAATCAGTTAAATAGAAAAGTTCCGGCAGTTTGCTCAGTTTTCTGTTTACAGTTTAAACTTGGTTATCATTTAAATGTTTTTAATCATTTTAAAAAGTGATGAATGGTTGGTTATGTGTTAATCCCACCTGTCGTGCCCTAATTTCGTGGTTTGTGGCTAATGTGAGATTGGGGCGCGACAAAAAGTATCTAGGTTTTTGTAGGTAGCACGATTGTGGTGATCACCATGGCCATGGTGGGAAGGGATGAGAACAGTCGTAGTGGATGGGAAAAACTGTGGTGAGAAATGGTGAAAAACACAAGGAATAGGTTGATTTTGTACTCAAGGTGGCACAGTCATGGTGGTCACCACGACCATGGTAAGGCTAGGGTAGCATGGCCGTTGCGGTAACCACGGCCGTGATGGCTCGAAATGCACAACCCATTCCTGGATCCACAGTCATTCTACCTCTACTGTTACGACTCCACCTCCCGATAACCCCCAATTAAGGGAGACCAAGAGGTTGAGCCGCATCCATTAATCTCGGATCAAAGGTTCGACATAAAACCATAAACAATTATTAAATTCTAACAGACTATACTGAAAATGGTAATAAAAATTTTCTTTACATACCTTTTGAAATTTTGGATTTCTAACTTCTATCCACATAATGATTCTACGCTAACTAATCCTCCTTATATTTTTCTTCATGTATTTCACAATGTGACGATTTACTGTTTGTCCTTTTGGCTTGTACCTAAAACGTCGACAAACAAAACGTCGGTCAGCCGAAGCTGGTATGTGGGGGAAACAATAATCTTGCAACTATGATAACCATATAATCATTCAATTAATCATTAATCAATCAAGGTTACATTTTAAATATAACATTCGTGATCCACGAGTACCCTATCCTCTGTACTATCCCTGCAGTGGACCTGGATCCTACCTTCCTTATGTAGATCCCCATTAAACTCCTCATGGTCCCACCTATAGGTGAACCAGTTTCTAGGGTTGAGTCACATGGCACTACTCGTAAGTAGCCCACTCCTTAACTCATGGCAGACTAACGAGTCGCATGGCACTACACGTAGGTAGCCCAATTTCTAACTCTCGGTAACCTAGACCTTGCTTTAGGATTACCCCTTTTTAGCCTTTTCAAAGTAACAGAGGTGGACACAGATCTAGCCAGTTATATATACTCATTTATAGTGATAATCATAGTCACTTTATAGTGGCATGAAATAAATAAACATCCAACAATTTAGTTGCATTCAATACGATTAAACACCCGGGAATCCATCGGGAAACTAAAGCGGTTATTCATAATCGTAACCACATACCTTATTTGAAGAGTCATGCAGATTATTCAACATATACTTCATGTGTATACAATCAAGTCAATCAACAGATCCAAGCAAGTAATTCAATCATCACATAGTTCCTGAAATAAATATGTAATCTATTTATTACACACTTTATCAAGAATCTACTTTATTGACTTGGATTCACTTTCTAGGGTTTCTAATCCCCATTAGGTATTCATTAATACTCATTAGGGTTTCTTAGATCAATTTCTCGAACTTTACCTCTTTTAGGTTAACAAACCCTAATAGCACTCTTTTCCATTTATATAAATCCTAATTGCTCAAACTATTCATTTAATAGTCTTTTATACCCAAAATTGACTTAGGATCATCATATCCTTATTTATTTACAGATTTGAACAATTAAAACATTTAAAACTCATATTCACCTAAATTAGGGTTTTCAAGCTTGTTAATACATATTCATGCACAAAACCCTAAATTAAGTCAATTATATAAAACGATTATCTTTTTAGATCTTATTTTCACTTTTATGAACAATAGTATTAAATTATCCATTGATCAACATTAAAACCATCTATCATCAAATCTAAGGGTTTTTCATTAATTAAATCATTAAAGATGATAGCTTTATGTACTTTTTATATTTCAGCATATTTATGTACATAATCTTTAAATTAAACTAATTACGTAAAAAGATCTCCCTTTTCGATCTTAATGCACCTTTTTGCATTTAACAGGTTAATATCAACTCTTATGCCTCATTAAACCCTATTAAACCCATTAATCATATCAGATTAGGGCTCCTTAATCTTTAAAGTATTAAAGATGATTACTTCCATTAATTTTCGGATTGCAAAAAGAATCAGACTTCAAACATAATTTATTTGGGTTCCTCTCGTTCTAAGGATAAATTTTCATATAAAACTTATTTTAATCCGAGTTACGAATCATGAGTTATGATTTTTGCAATAAAATGCTTACCACAGCTAATAGCAAGCCACCACGTGTCTCCTTCCATGCGCCCAAACTGGAATTATAACGGAATTACTATCTTGCCCCCATGTAAGTGGGCTGTTTCTTCAGCCCGCGGAGGGGTGTTTCTGTCCAAACAAACCTGATCGTCTTCAACCTTCAGAACGGCTGCCGCAACCGCCCTAGCCGCGGCTTGCGGCCCTCCTCCTTCAACTCCTGGACTCCGTCGACCTCCGGGAAAGTTTCCCCCACCTTCGGCGCTCCTTGGCGCAGCTAGTGAAGGTCTAAGGTGGGGCCAAGGTGACCGAGAATAGCTGCGCTAACCTCCTATTGCAGATGTCGTAAACAGCCGTGCGGCTGCTCCAGTGGGCGGTTTAGGCCACAACGACGTTGGCTTGGTCACGTTCTGACCTCGGAGCACCTCCAGCCTCCAACACAACCCCTCCTGGGCTTCTCTCTGTGCCAGGGTCGCAAAGCTTCCCTTTGCTAGGGTTTACACGTAAAGAAAACGATGGAAGAGAGAGAAGAATCATTGGGATTCTCTAGAGCTCGCTCCAGGGGTCTACCCCTTTTATAGGGTGGAGTATGAAGCCCTAAGGCGTGCCTTATGAGGACTCAAGTCCCAAACTTGAAAGGAAACACATATTCCTTGGTTTGTGAAGCAACTACCCTTCTCTCTCTCTTCATTATACTTTTCTAATATCCTTCCTTATTTGGATGCTTTAGGAATTCGAAATTCCTTTTATTTACTTGCCCTTTATTCCAAAGGCACGAATTCTATTTTCATTTAATAGAAAAAATACTTTCTTTTTATCAATATCACAAATTCATTAATAATGTATCTCATTATCTTTTTATTATTATTTTGCAAATTTGCTATTTTCTCTTTCCACTTTGCCATTATCTCATTATTTTGGGTCCCTGGACCTCAAGAAAACCCAAGGCACGGATTCCCACATTGGTTTGCCTTTATCTTCTTTTAAAAGTCAATTTCTCATATTGTATTTATTTCTTATTAAAATATCTCCTTTTTGAGGATTTCCTTTTATTTCTCTTTTTTTTTCCTCATTGATATTCTTTTTATCATTAGGAATCCTTATGGATACGAAATTTCACCAAGAAATCTCATTTATGCCTCTTTCCACACATTTTCCACATTTTATCATTATTTTCTAATTTCTTTCTTCATAAAGAAATACTTAATGAATCTTTTCTTTTCTTATTGCTTTCTTTTTGGAACCTTGGACTCCTTGGTACCCAAGGAACCCAAGAGGCACGAAATCCTCTTTGGATTTGCCTTCTAGAGATTTCGACATATTCCTTTTCTTAAAAATTCAATTATCCATTTAGTAATTGAATTTCCTTGTTATTTGGGCCCAATAGCCAATAAAGCCCACCATACAATCATCAAGGCTATTGTAAAAGAAATTTATTTATTTGAAACACATTATTTCATTATTTGTTCAAATATCTTTAGCATGAGAAATTATATTTCTCGTCAAATGTACCCAAAATTTGGGGTTATAACATCCTTCCCCTCTTATAGGAATTTTGTCCTCAAAATTCTATCAAGCAAACAAACATTTCAGGTTAAGACTTTCCCATGTCCATCATTGGCCCCTATGTGGCTTTACCGTACCCATGGCGCATCCAAAGAACCTTTACCATCACATATTCTTTTCTCTGAGTTCTTTCATCCTGGCGTCTATAAACTACACAGGTGACTCAGGCCATGTCAGCCTCCCTTGGGGCTCACTAGGTTCATTGCTCAGCACATGGTCGGGATACCTCACATAGTGCTCTAAATTGGACACATGGAACATATCTCACATAACTCTATCCTGAGGGGTATGGTCAAAACCTAACCATCTCCACCCATCCATCTCTAATGGACCCATGTATCTGGGACTCAGCTTTCTCAGCTGCAGCTCAGAGGGGTCGGATTCTCACATTATATTTTCCCACAGTGCACTGCATGTTAATCTACTTTGCATCTGCTGACGACCCTCGTCGTCTTTAGGCTCCTTTCAGCCATTGCATGATTAAAGTGACTTCATCTACACGCACTGGGGTCCCTTTTCTAACCATCATGTGGTCCTTTTCTAACCATCACGTGGCCCTTTTCACCAACATCACCTTACTGAAGTGGTGACCGACACAACCTCCCTTACAGAGCTTCTTTATAACCCGATACTGGCTATGGTGGTCATCATCACGTTTTCATAGGATAAGAACTGTCTCTAGCTATCACCCTGAACGAACACATATGCTCTCATCAGACCTTTAGTCTGGATCATACTAACCATAGTTAGGGGTGACAACTAAACTAACATTGAGTTCTTCATGTACCTACTTCCACTTTATGGACGTGAACCTTTAGATCAAACTCAAGAACCTTTGAACTCGCTTCATGGTGTAGTTGAACCATCTCTCTCATGGTTAGTTCAACTAGATCTGTCCCTTTACAGAACTCTATCTTTCTCATACTATCTAGGTAAGACGACCTACCATAACCCATATTGTATCTCGACCTTCTTTGGCCCAGGGAAGACCTATCACAACATCCATAGTGTCGATCTCTCATCCCCTCTCAGGGATTCTTTTGTCCTCTATATCGATACACTGGGTTACTGGGGTTCATCCTTTTCCTCCGGGCTTGCATGGCCATAAAGCACATGCAACCTCATCTTAAACATCCAAAGTGCTATTGCCATTTTCCGTGGTGTATCATGATTTCCTGTATGTCATGATTCTTTCAAGATCAAATCCTCTGAAACCCTAAACCACTCTAGTCAGGGTTTCGTCACCTTCTCCTCCAAAGAAGTGCATCTGAGGTTTTATCCTTTCATTGCATCCAAGACTAGCCTGGCTAACCAAACAACCATAACTTTTCAATGCATCTTGTTTCATCTGAGTGTTATCTGAACACCTCTCCTTTTCAAACTTCGGGTTAGCCAAACAACCTCTTCTAGCTTCTAGTCAAACAAGTCAGATGTATCTCAACCAGAGCAGCCATTACCACCTCTCATCCTTAGGTATTAGGTAACATTACATTCCCATGTATTTCACTTATTATGTCACCTCAAACTATATTTTTATCTTCATAAGATCACTCTCTGATTTCATCATCATGGTGACCAAACTCAACCTGGTATAATTTGTAAGCTCCATTTAGCTCATTCTAGAAACATCCTCATAAGGTGACTACCTCATTCCTCTTAGGGTTTACAAACCATCCATGTATCATTCACTTTACCAGGGTAGATATCTTCTCTATCCCATTCCTCGTGGCAACGCTCCAACCTACATCATCTCTTATCCTTGGTGTATGACATGCATAATGTCCTATCTCTCGCCCCCATAACAAGAGGAATTAAGCATTTGGCTGCAGTCCAAATATAGAGTTCTTCATGTTCCAAGAGTAGAGATGGTACATCCCACCTTGCCAGTACACCTTTAAATCTAAGTTGCAACGTGCCACATATGTCTCTTCATCACAATCATCATGATATCAAACTAGTCTTTCACCTACTGAGGTTTATATCCTTGGTCATCTCCTCTAGGTCTATAGGGTACCGACTCTTTTGGGGTCATCCCTCTTCCCTCATGCATTAAGAGAGTGCCCTACTCATCTGCCCTTTGGGTCCCATGAGTTCATGAAGGTGATCAATCTCCTAACCCATGGCCCTCAGACAATGATAGTTGTTACCTCCCGACCCTATGGTCATGTGCAACTGGGGAATTAGGCAACTCCTGCTTTCATCGGTCTTATCCCTACCTGAACCTAGGATCGACTTAGGCTTCACCATTTTAGTGCATGTTCACTTAGAACCTTACCCATGTCTTCATCATCTCTCTTTCTGCATTCTTGGGCTAGCCCTCATCCTTTCTTAGGGATCATGGCAACCTGCCTACCTTGGTCAAGCCCCATACCGGTTACCTCCATGGTAACACATCCATATGCAATTAGAGATGGATATTTATGGGTCTACAGGTTCATTCTCATACCATGTACTTTTCACTTAGCTTTTCAAGATCCTAAGAGACCTCTTTAGGCTACCTTAAACTAACCAAAACTGATATACACCCTTCCAAAGGGGTCCCTCTCCCAGGATGGGGGGGGGTAATTATCTCTGAGGTCACAAAAGCTCTTAGGTCTAGGGTTTACATCCACACAAGCCTACTTAACCCTAGAAAGCCATTAAGGCATGAGCAGATCACTTACTGTACCATGCTAGGTCATGCTCGATGTTGGATCAGGATCAAACTTTCCCTTTATCATCAACCTAGCTGTGAGTGGTTCATCAAACACACCTTAAACTTCAGGGGCTCCTCTTTTCCTCTAATCATGAGGATTACTATGCTCGCTTCTATAGGAACTCAACCCCTCCTTATGAGCCTTAGGTACACCACTTCCCATCTTAGGCCTAGGAACCCTAGGTTCACTGCATGCTCTGCCTCTTAACTACAAACCAAGCATGAAAAAAGGCATGACACGCACTCCTGGTCATCCTTCAACTCAAGCAACACTTAGTGTTGGGTCCTCCTCAAGGACAACCAACAAGGTACAAGTCCTCATAACCCGCTACTAAACCTTTCTAGGTCTAAGGAACTCTTTTTCCCACCTCAGAAGGTAAACACCTATACTGCAGGCACATAGGCACCATATGCTTCATCTTCACTGTCTAAGGTTTGGTCCCTCTAAAGGCAACCAAGATATCATCAACTTATGAGGCAACCACTGTCATCCATTGTTTAGGGTTTTAGGATTCCAACCTTCTTGTTGGGTTTCCTACTCTCTCTCTAGAGCTAACCCTACAACCAACCTCACCATTAGAGGTCCTCTCTTCACGAAGGATCAACCTCCAAGCATTCTCTACATGGGTGAAGCCTAGGTTCACACTTATGGTTGCTCAAGATCATCCACAACCCTTTATGCTCCGTCATAATTCCTTATCCAGGGTTTCATCCTACCGTCAGCACTATGACGTGCCCTAGGTTCCAGTTATGCCCTACTGGTACAAGCCCATAGGGTTTCTATAGTCCTTCACTAACATCATCATCCAAAGAGCTATCATGTACTCTAACATGCACGACCCTTCCCAGGGTTGGGGTTGCTAAGGGTGCTAGGTCACCCATGGATCCTATGGCATCCCAAAGGCATGTCCTTTCAAACACCTGGTCCAACTCATCTCTAACCTTCACTTAGGGTTAGGGTTAGCATCATCCTCAAAGGATGTGTCAGGTCTCTACTTGCAATGGAGATCTCAATCTCCAAGACTAACTCATCCTCCTGACAAGAAGGTCTAGCCTCAGGTCTCTTCTGAGAACATGACATCTTATGTCATACGACCTAAGCATGTATCTATTATTTATTTTGCGCTTAATCTATTAAGCTTATGTCCATGACATCTTATTACATGTCTTTCATTAATTTAGTGGAGGATTCCTTAAACCTTATTGACCTTACCCATACCTCAGGAGGGTGAGGAGAAGAAAGGAAATCCTAATCCTTTATGTCCTTATCAGAATTTTGTGATGAGACGGGATGAATAAGATAAGAAGTCCTAAAGGTATCTTATTTCGATTCATACCCTAAGACTTTGGCCAGGCGGTCACACGGGTCTGGGAGTCCTCGTATTCCGACTAGCGGTGCAGAGGAAAATCTTGCCAGCCCCCGGTCGTGATCCCTTTCTAGACACCTCCGCCTTTCGGATACTCCTCTAATAACTCCCTTGGGTTCTATGGAGTTTGTAAAATTTAATAATTATTAATGGTTAAATGAGGAACCTACGCTCCGATACCAAATGTTACGACCCCACCTCCCGATAACCCCCAATTAAGGGAGACCAAGAGGTTGAGCCGCATCCATTAATCCCAGATCAAAGGTTCGACATAAAACCATAAACAATTATTAAATTCTAACAGACTATACTGAAAATGGTAATAAAAATTTTCTTTACATACCTTTTGAAATTTTGGATTTCTAACATCTATCCACATAATGATTCTACGCTAACTAATCCTCCTTGTATTTTTCTTCATGTATTTCACAATGTGACGATTTACTGTTTATCCTTTTGGCTTGTACCTAAAACGCCGACAAACAAAACGTCGGTCAGCCGAAGCTGGTATGTGGGGGAAACAATAATCTTGCAACTATGATAACCATGTAATCATTCAATTAATCATTAATCAATCAAGGTTACGTTTTAAATATAACATCCACGATCCACGAGTACCCTATCCTCTGTATTATCCCTGCAGTGGACCTGGATCCTACCTTCCTTATGTAGATCCCCATTAAACCCCTCATGGTCCCACCTATAGGTGAACCAGTTTCTAGGGTTGAGTCACATGGCACTACTCGTAAGTAGCCCACTCCTTAACTCATGGCAGACTAACGAGTCGCATGGCACTACACGTAGGTAGCCCAATTTCTAACTCTCGGTAACCTAGACCTTGCTTTAGGATTACCCCTTTTTAGCCTTTTCAAAGTAACAGAGGTGGACCCGGATCTAGCCAGTTATATATACTCATTTATAGTGATAATCATAGTCACTTTATAGTGGCATGAAATAAATAAACATCCAACAGTTTAGTTGCATTCAATACGATTAAACACCCGGAAATCCATCGGGAAACTAAAGCGGTTATTCATAATCGTAACCACATACCTTATTTGAAGAGTCATGCAGATTATTCAACATATACTTCATGTGTATACAATCAAGTCAATCAACAGATCCAAGCAAGTAATTCAATCATCACATAGTTCCTGAAATAAATATGTACTCTATTTATTACACACTTTATCAAGAATCTACTTTATTGACTTGGATTCACTTTCTAGGGTTTCTAATCCGCATTAGGTATTCATTAATACTCATTAGGGTTTCTTAGATCAATTTCTCGAACTTTACCTCTTTTAGGTTAACAAACCCTAATAGCACTCTTTTCCATTTATATAAATCCTAATTGCTCAAACTATTCATTTAATAGTCTTTTATACCCAAAATTGACTTAGGATCATCATATCCTTATTTATTTATAGATTTGAACAATTAAAACATTTAAAACTCATATTCACCTAAATTAGGGTTTTCAAGCTTGTTAATACATATTCATGCACAAAACCCTAAATTAAGTCAATTATATAAAACGATTATCTTTTTAGATCTTATTTTCACTTTTATGAACAATAGTATTAAATTATCCATTGATCAACATTAAAACCATCTATCATCAAATCTAAGGGTGTTTCATTAATTAAATCATTAAAGATGATAGCTTTATGTACTTTTTATATTTCAGCATATTTATGTACATAATCTTTAAATTAAACTAATTACGTACAAAGATCTCCCTTTTCGATCTTAATGCACCTTTTTGCATTTAACAGGTTAATATCAACTCTTATGCCTCATTAAACCCTATTAAACCCATTAATCATATCAGATTAGGGTTCCTTAATCTTTAAAGTATTAAAGATGATTACTTCCATTAATTTTCGGATTGCAAAAAGAATCAGACTTCAAACATAATTTATTTGGGTTCCTCTCGTTCTGAGGATAAATTTTCATATAAAACTTGTTTTAATCCGAGTTACGAATCATGAGTTATGATTTTTGCAATAAAATGCTTACCACAGCTAATAGCAAGCCGCCACGTGTCTCCTTCCATGCGCCCAAACTGGAATTATAACGGAATTACTATCTTGCCCCCGCGTAAGTGGGCTGTTTCTTCAGCCCGCGGAGGGGCGTTTCTGTCCAAACAAACCTGATCGTCTTCAACCTTCAGAACGGCTGCCGCAACCGCCCTAGCCGCGGCTTGCGGCCCTCCTCCTTCAACTCCTGGACTCCGTCGACCTCCGGGAAAGTTTCCCCCACCTTCGGCGCTCCTTGGCGCAGCCAGTGAAGGTCTAAGGTGGGGCCAAGGTGACCGAGAATAGCTGCGCTAACCTCCTGTTGCAGATGTCGTAAACAGTCGTGTGGCTGCTCCAGTGGGCGGTTTAGGCCACGACGACGTTGGCTTGGTCACGTTCTGACCTCGGAGCACCTCCAGCCTCCAACGCAACCCCTCCTGGGCTTCTCTCTGTGCCAGGGTCGCAAAGCTTCCCTTTGCTAGGGTTTACACGTAAAGAAAACGATGGAAGAGAGAGAAGAATCATTGGGATTCTCTAGAGCTCGCTCCAGGGGTCTACCCCTTTTATAGGGTGGAGTATGAAGCCCTAAGGCGTGCCTTATGAGGACTCAAGTCCCAAACTTGAAAGGAAACACATATTCCTTGGTTTGTGAAGCAACTACCCTTCTCTCTCTCTTCATTATACTTTTCTAATATCCTTCCTTATTTGGATGCTTTAGGAATTCGAAATTCCTTTTATTTACTTGCCCTTTATTCCAAAGGCACGAATTCTATTTTCATTTAATAGAAAAAATACTTTCTTTTTATCAATATCACAAATTCATTAATAATGTATCTCATTATCTTTTTTTTATTATTTTGCAAATTTGCTATTTTCTCTTTCCACTTTGCCATTATATCATTATTTTGGGTCCCTTGGACCTCAAGAAAACCCAAGGCACGGATTCCCACATTGGTTTGCCTTTATCTTCTTTTAAAAGTCAATTTCTCATATTGTATTTATTTCTTATTAAAATATCTCCTTTTTGAGGATTTCCTTTTATTTCTCTTTTGTTTTCCTCATTGATATTATTTTTATCATTAGGAATCCTTATGGATACGAAATTTCACCAAGAAATCTCATTTATGCCTCTTTCCACACATTTTCCACATTTTATCATTATTTTCTAATTTCTTTCTTCATAAAGAAATACTTAATGAATCTTTTCTTTTCTTATTGCTTTCTTTTTGGAACCTTGGACTCCTTGGTACCCAAGGAACCCAAGAGGCACGAAATCCTCTTTGTATTTGCCTTCTAGAGATTTCTACATATTCCTTTTCTTAAAAATTCAATTATCCATTTAGTAATTGAATTTCCTTGTTATTTGGGCCCAATAGCCAATAAAACCCACCATACAATCATCAAGGCTATTGTAAAAGAAATTTATTTATTTGAAACACATTATTTCATTATTTGTTCAAATATCTTTAGCATGATAAATTATATTTCTTGTCAAATGTACCCAAAATTTGGGGTTATAACATCTACTCTCACACGGTCCTACAAGGTGGCACGGTCGTTCTGGGTCAGTTCACCACGAATATTTTATGTGGCATGTTTGTGGTGTTTTTAGCTTTGCTTGAGGATGACTATTGATTTTCAAGTGTCCTAGCATGGCCATTATGTGGTACCACGGCGGTGCTAGTCTCTAGATCAGTACTCGAACTTGATTCTTTAGATTTTCTTGGACATATTTTCTTTAATGGGTCTTTGGCAACTATGGGTAGGTTGAGGGAGCATCAGACTTCACTTTAGGCCTCCCCAAAGGTATAGAAACCCTAAGATCACTCCTTCTCTCTCTGATCCATCAAGTGTGGTCCAAATGCCTAAAAACATGCAAATAATTCCATAAGTGCATTTCATACAAATATGCATATTGAGAGAAATAACATGTAATTTAACAGGTATAAATGTGATTGAAGTGCGATAAGACACAAGATGAAGCCCTAAAATAGGGCTAAATCACCACCCCAAACTTAAAACATACTGGTCTTCAAGTATGATCCAACTCAAACTCTCTGTAATTTTTCCACAAACTAGAAATGGCAGATGTAGTGAAAAGATGATTATTGCTGAATGGAATCAATAATGATGAAGTGTTGCATTCCACCTCTCTCCTCTCCTGCTTTCACAAACCAATCATGAAAAGATCACAAAGCATATTAACTTCAAATATAGTGCATAAAACACACAAGTTATCATTTCTTTCATGTAATTTCGGGTAGACTGTTTCATGATGGCATTAATAAAGGATGACTAGGAGTGTTGTTTCACCTTCATGCATTCAACCTTATGTTTCAAATCACACCAAATGACCCACGTGGCTGCAAAAAGGGAAAAATGAGCTAGGTTTGATGTTTCCTAGCTCAATGGGTATGAAAATGGAATAAAGGACTGCGGTAATCTTTTGGAGTTATTTTACACACTCATCTTTTTTTAATTTAGATGCTCTTAAACGGGAGCATCTTTTTATTTTCTTTTTGCATTTTTTTTATTTACCCTTAGAGTGGATAGGGCATATGGTGATGAGAGTGAAGTGGTGAGATGTAGATGTGTCCACCCCAAACTTTTGGAGGTGGCCACAGATAATGTGTGCACTTTGGCATCCTTTCATGAGACAGAGGGGTAAAAAGAAGGTGATTGAAGAGTCGGGTCATAGAGGGGTCATTGGCGTGATGCTCAACATAAGGTCTCCTACATGAAATTAATCCAACAATTTATCCAACAAATTCACACCACATGATGAACAACCTAAAATTGATACTTCTATCAAGTGGTTTTATAGGCACTAAGCGCTCATAGCTTGCTTGAGTCATAATTTAACCAAATCATTCACAAACAAAAGAGAGGTGGTGCGCATGTAAAAAGTCAAGAATTGATACCATTTAGAAATAAACACTGATAATTCACTTGCATTTGTCAAAGGTCATCATTTTTAATTCAAAAGGTAGAGATTGGGTCGAAACACACTTTTAGGCAAGAAATCTCAAATTTGGCCAAAATGGTGCCAAGTTACCTTCAATCACATATAAGCCTATATTATTGAACTTAAAGAAGTAAACAAGTAAATACTATATAAAACATGCAAAAATTACCAAAAATCTACATGATATGCCATGCATGGAAAAAAGAGCAATTTTTTTTAAAATTGCCTAAAAATTGCATGATATTGACGTATATGATATGTACGTACGTAAAGCAAGCACACAAAGTATGGATACATAAGTATGAGAGATGTTTATACTATTTGATCATCTTGGGAAAAAAATTAGAACAAGGAACATAGAGGGAAGTGAGGGTAGAGCAAGGGCTTACCACCCTACCACCCGAAACTTTTAAACCATGTTGTCCTCAACATGAAATAGAAGTCCAGGATGATAGGGTAGTGGGCATGGAGTCATGGCAGACAAATGCCAAGAGGGAGAGAGATCTCAAGGTGTCCAATGAGAAAGATAGATCCACCACAGCCGTTCTATGTAGAACAGTTGTTCTGGCTTTCCAGCACCACGATCGTGTTGGCCACCTTCCTGTAGCTTTACTACTGATTTGCAATTTTCTTTTTAATTTTGATCTCCTACTTGGTGATATCAACCATGAACCCTCCTCCTTCCAATCCACCTATCCTAACATGATTCACAAATATCTAGAATCATCAAGGATAAAGTGTGTGTGTGTGTTTTCTTAGAAAGTGTAAAAACAAAGCAAAAGTATCAAAAATTGAACTTTGGGTGAAAAATTCCCAAACCTAGGTGGGTTGCCTCCCACAAGCGATGAGTTTCATGCCTGTAGTTGGGCTTGTTGTTCCTTCACCATCAACCATTATCCAAAATAAAAATGTTTGCATCCCCATCATAGGCAATCCTCTAAAATGATTTCCTTAATTGATCTTCCTCCCAAGGGTCATGCAAGCTTCTCAAGTGTTTTTAGCAATTTTCTCTCCTTGGGGATCATCATCATAGATCTTAATCAGTCTTATGACCTTCAAAAATTTCATGGCATGGTTTTTCTCTCTCTTAAGGAATGGGTCTTCATAGGCATCAAAGAGAGGGGTCTCAATCATATGGGACACTTGCAAACAAGGACTTTCTGACAATGGTTCTTCATTAAGATCTTTATCAACTTGCTTCCCTTTGTTGATAAGCTTCTCAACAACCTTGACACACCCCTTGATTGAAATTGTATCCATTTTCTCATAGGAAGTAGGGGAAGCGTGTGATAGTTGTGGTTGTGGAATTTTTGTTAATGGCCTTTGGAATTGAGGTGGAGGAGGGAATTGAGGTCAGAAGGTGAACTGGTGGGAAGGTTGTGGCGATGGAGGTGGTGTGGGTGTATAAGGTTTAGGATAGCCTTGGAGGTAGGGCGGTGGAGGAAATGGGTTTGTGCATTTTGGCCTTCCATCCTGTCTTCCTCGAGTGGCTTGTTACATGCAAAAGGCAAAACCAAAAAAAGGAGAACAAGTTAGTAAGAAAATATACACAAAGAATGCAATGGTTAAAGAATAAATAATAGAAATGATGAGGGCAGTAGGAAAAGTAAAAAAAAACTAAATAGCTAGGCGAATCTCCTCTACTCCCCAGCAACGACGCCACAAAGCTTGGTGCGTCTCTGCCAATGGTGTTACACACTACTCAATTGGAGTTTGAATAGATGCAAATCCGCAAATAAAAACACACGGTGGATTTAACTTTTAAATTTATAAGGACCTAACTTAACAGACTCGCAGAAACCAAAACACTATACCCACAAGCGCACAGGGTCGTGTCATAGTATAGTAGGGAGGTAAGTATAGGGTCGATCCACAGGGAGAAAAGGGGGTACTAGAGTTAGGTTCCTACTACAGAGTCTAGGGTTGAAGGGTTAAAAGTTTGATTTGATTTATTACACTAAGTTGAGAAGGAAAGCAAGTAAAGGAAGACAAGTAACATTAAAACCTAAGTTAACCCTAGACAATTAATTCTACTAAGTAGGAAAAGGCAAGGCAAGGTAAGAAAAGAACAAACTACACTAAAGCAAGCAAGAAGAGAATTAAACTACACTAGACTAGCAAATAGAGAAAAATAGCAAGTAAAGATCTAAGCTAGAAAGAACAAAGCAAGAACTAGGCAAGAAGCAAACAAAGCAAGATAAGAGCTAATTAAGCTAACACTAGCTAAGCAAGATGGAAACTAGGGATTTAAAGCAATTAAGGGAGATGTGGGCTATTTAGGGGATGTACTCATCAATTATGTTGTAGGTGACATGTGAGCATTATGGATCCATTTATATTATCAAACCAAACAAAAATCTAGATTCTAATGAATTATCCAAAGCCACTAACTGGCCATGGATATGTTAGGTTGTGTATAGGGGAACTAGTCCCTAACACTCCCTACTACCCTTGCAAGGCTGAACTGGGTTAGATCTTGGGTGTAATTCAATTAGAGTCTAAGAAAGCCTAGGTTTCTATGTTAGATGATCTTAGGATGATTAGGGGTTGAGATTAGTAAAGGGAGTGGAAGTAAGGTTTTGGGCCTCCCATCACCCACATTCTAACCTTGAGAAAGATCCATGCTAAACACACCAATTTTATCTAAATTAGCTACTTAGATCTCTCAACTAGGGTTATGAGGATTTATTAGGATGTAAGAGGATGGGTATCTAGCTAGGGATCTAAGAATTGGACCTAGGAGCAGATCCCAAAATTCACACATATAATCAATTTCCCTAAATTCCTAGTTGATTTCAAGCACAAACCAACAAGCGATTTAATGGAGAATGAGATACAAATAGAACATAATCATTATAAAATGAAATTACAATGTTTACATATCATTTTGCCCTCAACATGCTATCAAACTAACATTTTACACCCCAAACAGCCCACCCAAGGGGCCTCACTGCTCATGGAAATGCAAAATACAAAAAGAAAGGAGAAAGAGGAAGAAGTAGCCATGGAGCTCATGTAGATGAGTGAATCCTCCTCTCCATCTATTGTAGGGTCAACCTCCTCCTTATTCTTGGATGGAATGGTGTGGAATGATGGTGGGAAGTGGATGGAAGGCTTGAAAATGAGGGTTTTGGTGTTGGAAATAAAGAAATGGAGTGAAATGGAGGTGGAAATGAAGTGAAATGGGTAACGGGTGAAATGGGGAGCTAAGAGGTGGTAGAAGGTAGCTAACCTCATGTTGTAGCCACAAATTAGGTATATATAGGTGTGGGGAAGGTACTAGGTCAAGTAGGGGTAGTTTGAGAAAAATAGTGCAAAAGTAGCTAGGTTTTTATAGGTAGCACAATCGTGATGAGGAGGGGTGAGAACAGTCGTGGTGGATGGAAATGACTGTGGTGAGAAATGGTGAAAAAACATAGGGTATATTTTCATTTTGTACTGAAGGTGGCACGGCCGTGGTGGTCACCACGGCCTTGGTGGCTCAAAATGCACAACCCATTCCTAGCTCCACGGTCATTCTGCCTCTACTCTCACATGGCCGTGCAAGGTGGAACGGTCGTTCTGGGTAAGTTCACCATGACCATTTTTTGTGGCACGGTTGTGGTGATTTTATCTTTGCTTGAGGATGACTTTGTTCATTTGCAAGTGTCCTAGCATGACCGTTCTGTGGTACTATGGTTGTACTGGTCTCTGGATCAGCACTTGGACTAGATTCTTTGGATTTTCTAGGACATCTTTTCTTCAATGGGTCTTAGGCCACTAGGGGTAGGTTGAGTGAGCATCAGACTTCACTTTAGGTCTCCCCCAGGGTAGAGAAAACCTAGGATCACTCCTTCTCTCTCTCTTCCATCAAGCATGATCGAAATTCCTGAAAACATGCAAATAATGTCCATAAGTGCATTTTATACGAATATGCATATTGAGGGAAATAACATGTAATATAACATGTATAAATGTGATTGAAGTGCAATAAGACACAAGATGAAGCCCTAAAATAGGGTTGAATCATCTCCCCCTTGATATTGCCTTATTGCAGTTGATGACCTTCGGCGACGGGTCTGCCAGATTTGCCTCCTACCCTTGGTAAGACCTCTATTGATTTTTCTTGCTTTCTCAGAGTCGTACACTCTAATAACTCGTGTGATCGTTGGTTATTTTGATCAATTCAATTAGTGTTATCGCAGCTCTATTTCACATAAATACACTTGTCGTGGAAGGGGTACTCCTTACCCATATATGCTCCATTAATCTCGAGCAATAGCTCAATAGTATCCTTGACACTTCTCAAACTCGTCTGGCTACTTCCCAAATCACAATTTAGAGCAAGGCTCTAAACTTGCTTGCCTCCCGTGACTCTAGGAGACGGCCATGGTGTGTGATGTTGAGGGAGAGATAATCTCCTTTGTATATTCCCGACTCTACCCCACTTGTTTTCATAGTGTTATGTTTTTGCATCAGGCGTAAACTCATCCTTTCACCCTCTTTGTTTTATTTTATTGTGCTGAGTCATGCTCCTAGTTGACTGTGGGCCCTCGGGCCAGGTGGCACGTGGCGATTGGGCCAACTTAGCAAAACTTGACCGCTGATGAGTATATTGATATTTTCTTATTGGTTGACTTTCTAAAAATCATAATAAATAATTTATGGCTAGGAAAATAAAATAAAATAAAATATGTTTTGAAATAAGAAAATTATGAGCTTTCTAATGGTATTGGTTTTGTTGGAAAAATCTAATGTTTTAAATAAGTAATTTTAAATGGACTTTCCTCATTATATAATAACTTGTAAAATTCATAACTAATAATATATAAGTTAGAAAAATAAAATAGAATATTTTTTTTTTAGAGGTGAAACTTATTCATTCAGCTCCCGCATGGCTGGGAACACCCATTGGTTACATTTAGTTCCTGCTGGAAAAGTAAAGCTGGTAGGGTTTCTAACATTACAGGGAGAAGGGAGGAGGGACTGACCCACAGGGTCGAGGGGAGGATCAAGGTATACTCGATCATCCTGGTAGTTTTTGTGGTGGTGCCTGGCTAGGCCATCCACCAGATGAATGGTTGCTCTGCCGACCTTCAAGACTTCATTATCTTCAGTGTCTGCTAGAATCTTGTGTATGTCTGAGATCCAGGGTCGAATTGTAGGTGTGTATCTTCCTTTGTCCTTCACTGCCTTAATTGCTGTGGCGCTGTCTGAGATCAGAGTGACTTTAGGGCATTGGTTCATCTTGCAAACTTCAGCTGCAAGGTGCAATGCTCTTGTTTCAGCTTCGAGAACTGACTGAACATTGATTCTCCTCGCACACCCCCCTAGCCAATTACCATCATTATCCATGGTAGCTACTGCAATGGTAGCATAGTTTCCGTGTACTGATGCATCGGACATACATATATTTTTTGAAACCATTAAATTATAATATAAAATATTACATGGTTTTGATAAACAAATTCAATTATATTAAAAAGGTGATTTTTAGCGTATTGAGCAATTAATGTAACCCTAACCCTAATTCTATATAACATGTTCAATAGGTGTTTGAAGATTTAGGATTGGATCTAGGACTGACTTTGGACTGTTTAGATTCTTGAGTAAAGTATGTTAGCATCTCTTATTATTCCTTTTGAGCAATTAATCTATGTTCTTCATTCTCTTAGTCCTATGGACATTAGCCTAAACAATATCTTGTTCTTTTGGAAAATATGCTTCATGTGAAATATCTTATATTGTTACTAATTTTATGATAATATTTGGACTTTATTTGATCTCTTTCTTATGAATTGTTCATTTTGGATTATTGTTTGATTATATGTGATATTTGTGCCCACTTTGAGGTGGATGTCTATGTTTTCCATTAGTATAATGGCGACTTTTGTATAATCTGATAATATTTTCTACTTGCCTATACACTAAACATGCTTCGTGATTCAGTAACACTAGATTAGTTAATTACATTGGCTTTTAGGAAGTGTGCTCCTATTATTATTGGGATGGGGGTGGTGGTACCCCATACTTGGGTTTCAAGTTTGTGAGTCTTGGCCCACGTTATATATTTTTGGGAGTTTGGCAGTAGGTCATTCTCTATCAAGTTTCAAGTTTATGAGACTTGGCCAACTTTGTCTTTATATTATTCTAGGGTTATGTTTATCTCACATGCATGCAGGTTGATGTTGATTATGGGATGTTGATAACACTTTATTTTACGTACCTTTTGTATATATTTTATACCACTTTTAGTATATCTTTTATTAGCTTCCCCAAAATTTTACCATATTTTGCCTAAGACCTCATTTACACATCTTTCTTTGGTTTTAGGTACATTTACAGCCTAAGTCATGGTCTTTACCTAGATGGAGACCCACTCATTCAACAATGATGGTTGAGGTCTTCAACTGCTTTAAGATTGAGGTCATTCTGCATTCAATTCAGACTGTGGTCAGACTTAAGTCGAGATCACTGCTAAACCGCGACCACAACGGATGTCGTGATTAATACAGGGGTACCAATCAGACCAGGGACTGCGGTCTATTTGGAGACTGCGGATGCCAAGTTCGACCGTGACCCAAAGAAGACCGTGATCCAAATGGGGTCGCGGTCCCTGCAGACCGTGACCAAATGGGATACCTTGACCTCGACCACGATCCCTACAAATCATGAGCCACGTCCAGGTCGCGACCAAGTTTGACTGCAGTGAAAGAAGGAATAAAGAGAAGACTGCGACCGTGGTCTCATGCATCCCCAACCCAGACCACGACCGCGGTCTAGGCTTAAGTTGGTGGATTGCGTCTATAAATAGGTCACCCACCTGTCTTGTCAAATCATCAGATATAGATCAGATCTCAAGGACCATGAAGTGCTGCTGCATCCCAGACTCATTCCATTCCATCCCATCCATGAGTCTTGGATCTTTAAAGGAGGAAGCTAAGGAGAGAGAAGACTGAAGACTCCTTCTTTGAGAGAAGAAGATCGTCCGTTCCATCGACGTGCTAGATCCAAATCTAAAGAAGTACTTTGTCGTATCATGTCCATTCTCTCTCTATCTAGATCTATCATTCCTTTCCTTTGTACTTCCCTCCTCACTTTGTAGATCTCATGTATCTATCTTTCTATAACGTTGTTATGTTGTCCGCAAGCATGAGAGACTAAACACCTTAACGTGGCTTGGGAGTAGCCACTAAGGCTCTCCCAACATGGATATTGTCTCTCTTTGTTGAATATATATATTATTGTCAAGGTTATCTCCATGCACTTGTTTTAATGCTTCACTTGTATGCTTAGCTACCATCTTGTGATGTTTGATAGTTGATATCTTGAGAGAGTAATATCTCTTTTATCATGTGTTATGGAGTAGTATGAATGCACGAGAGTGTTGGAATGCTAAAGCTTTAACCCATATGTTATGCCTTGTGGTTTACGTGTAGCCATCTTTAGAGAGAGGCTTCCCTTAGACTTAGATCTATCCTCATCTTGAGAGAGAGTGGAATAGATGATTTTGATAGTTGCTTGTAATCTTGATGAGAGTATATGAGAGAGAGAGATGATGTTGCATGTTGGAGAGGTCTTATTAGGTGAAACCCGATCCAAGTTTCCTTCCATATACTTGTTATGTCTTATTTGCATATTCATTTGTTTTTTTCCCTTTATTTTCTTGCCCTATTTTAGTTTGAGTGTCATTGTTCCTTAGGGGACACCTTAGCTCATTTATTTGGAGTATACAAGCATTAGATTTTGTGCGCTTAACACTACCAACCTTGTCCCTATGTTCGACCCTGATCGCTACATCGGACCCCGTTTATTATTGCGGGGGCCTGAGAGTCAGGTTGTCTCTTTAAAAGTATGACTACTCTGAATCCACTCCTTTTGGACGTGTGATTTAGGCCGGTCAACTTTTGGGTGTTGTTGCCGAGGACAAGGCAAAATGGCACTATTAAGAACTTGAGTCCACTCACTATACTCATGTACCTCAAGCTTTGCAATAAGCTTGACCGCACCATTACTTTAAGTTTGCTACCCTACATTTGTGTAGAATAGTTCATCTTAACATGTCCAATTTACTAAATTGACCGTGCGGTCTATTTAGGCGCCCAGGAAGAAGCAGACTCAGACAACCTTGCTCCTTAACCTCAAGTAACTATGCCACCTTGCATAGATGTTACTCTCTCTGGGGATGAGCAGGATGTGAGGAATCAACACAATCCACCACCACTAGGCTCAGACGAAGACAGAGATGGCCGTTACAATGACATTTGTCAACAAGAAGAAGACCATCGTGAAGACGATCGTCGTGAAGAAGACCAATGCGATGAAGAATGACACCACAGACGTTGAAGAAGACATCACCATAACCATCATGACAATGAATGGGAGCATGATGGTCAGAATAGCGACAACGAGGACGATGAAGAGGGGAAGACTCTTAGAGAGTTGGCAGCTACAAGGGCCATGAGTCTAGGTGTCTGATCATAATACCAAACTTCAATGCTGCAAATTTTGATTTAAAACCAACTGTCATCTCTATGATCCAGAATAAACTTTTTAGCGAGAACTCAAGAAAAAACCCATACCATCATCTTGATGCTTTTAAAAATACTTGTGGCACTATCAAGATGAGGGGAGTCCCGTAAGAGGTGATATACTGTAAGGGTTTCAACTTCTCCTTGGAAGGTAAGGCTCTATCTTGGTACCTTAATATCATTCACCAATCTATAGATGGGTGGAGACCCCTAGAAGATGCTTCTGTTACTCATTTTTATCCTACAGAGAGGACAATCCGCAACATGCAGAACATTACCTCTTTTGCACAGAAGTCGGGGGAGAACTTGTACGAAACATGGGAACGTTTCCAGTAGTACCTTAGGGATTGCTCACACCACAATTATTGTAAGGGGTTCCTAGTGACCACTTTCTATAAAGGGCTAACTCATACAGAAATGACTTCATTAAACGCACCCGCTAGCAGTGATTTCCTTGGGAAGAAGCCAAGAAGAATCATGAAGATAATAGAAAACATGGTTGTGCTACAAGCATGCATAGACTATGACAGGAATGACAGAGGGTCAATGAGGAAGGTAGGGGCTGAAGGACCATCTCTGGAAGCCAAGGCTTTAGAAATCATAACGACACAAATTCAGAAAATAATAACAGATGTAAAACAACTAAAAGAAACTAGAGTTAAGGGAAAGAAGCATATTGAGAAGGTCATGAAATGTGCCACCTATTGAGAAGAATGACATGGGGTTGATAATTGTATCTACACCAAGCCAGAGGAAAGTGATGAAAGCGAAAGTGAAGAAGAGACATAGAATGTTTCCTATGCCAACTTCAAGAGGCCAGACCACCCTAGTTTCAGCTACAGAACAAGGTTGCAGTCGAGAATTCACACCAACTGAGCAACTCACAAAAACCACCGCTAGGTTTCAAAAAGAGAAGCAGACAAACTTAGTATACTCAGACAACCAACTATCAAACCAATATGAACAACTACTCAGAACAAGGTAAGAATCAGAATCGTCAAGGAGCAGGACCAAGCCAAGTGTGGAGCTAAGGCCAAGGATTGGGACAAGGAAAGGATAAAAACCAACAAGACCCAGTTGCCCAAATATTCGATTTTACTAAGAGGAAAGCAACATTGAACGATCAACTAGCCCCAAGAACTCTAGCTAACTATGGCCTCCTGACAACCATACAGGTTCAGATGGCAGATATGCTGACACATCAATGCAAAATTCACCAATAGTTGGCATAGTTGGCAAAATTAATAAAGAATCCCTCAGGAAAAATTCCATCTAATACGGAGACTACAAAAATGGATACCCTCTAATCTGGGAGGACATTAAACAATCATGGAACTAGGAACGACAACGAGGAAGAAAAAGATGAGGAACCACAATCTAAGAAAGAAATTACTTCTGAGAAGTCTGTTGATAAAGGAAAGTCTGCTGAAGAAAGCAAAAAGAAAAGTGGAGAAGTTAGGGATCCAGATCCTATTGAGGAAATCTTCATGAAGAAAAATTTATATGCACCAAGGGTCCCATTCCCGTACAAATTTTATCAAGGCTCACCTAAAGAAATGATACGAAAAATTTATGGAAGCAATGAAGAAGTTGCACATAGATGTTCCATTTCTTGATGCCTTCGAGGAAATGCTCACGTATGAAAAGTTTTTCAATGATCTCATCACAAAGAGAAGGAGGGGGAACCATGTTGAAATAGTACATCTAGCAAACATGTCTAGTGCCTTTATACAAGTTGAATTGCTGACTAAGAAGAAAGATCATGGAGCATTTAACATCCCTTTTTGTGTTGGGGACAACCTTGAAAGGAAAGGTCTAGCAGACTTGGGAGCGAGCATTAACCTCATGCCCCTAAGTTTAGCTCAAAGATTGGGATTGACTGACATGGTCAAAACGAACATGAGGATTGAACTACGGATCACACGTTCAAGAGACATGTTGGTATAGTAGAAGATGTCCCAATCCATGTGGGATGATTCTACATCCCTTGTGATATTATTGCAATAGACATTGTCGAGGACCCGAGTGCCCTATGATATTTAGACGACCATTTTTGGCAACTGGTAGTGCTTTGATAGATATCACTGAAGGCGTCATAACTCTCTGGGTTGGAAATGGTCACATAGACTTCAAGGTGAAGGATGCCATGAAGGGACTGTCTCTTTTCGAATTGGTTTACTTCATGGAAAGCTACAACCAATATTGTGAGGAGGTTCCAGAGGAAAAGGCCATAGTAGACCCCCTGATGAGGGTCCTAAAAAACCTTGATCCTTTGGTGGAAGACCTAGAAGTGGTTGAAAATTTGGATTATCTTAACCAAGGTGAAGAAGATCTCAGTGATGACGAAGAAGCAATTGAGACTATAAAATATGCTTCTTTGGAACAGTCAAGTGAAGAGAAAGAGGCTCCCAAGACAAAGTTGGAACTGAAACCACTCCCCAAAGGAATAAAATACAAATTCTTGGACAATGAAGGAAGGAATCCCGTCATCGTTAATGCAAACCTAACAGAAGGATAGAGGGAAGGACTCCTGAAAAAGTTGAGGAAGCACAAAAAGGCAATCAGATACTCTGTCAAAGACATCAAAGGAGTTAACCCAACCCTTTGTATGCACCGGATAAATTTAGAAGAATCTGCAAATCCACTGGTTCAACCTTTAAGAAAATTGAACCAGATGCTAAAAGTAGTCAAGAAAGAAATATTGAATCTACGGGATGCAGGGATTATATACCTGATAAGCGACAGCAATTGGGTAAGCCCCATTCATGTAGTGCCTAAAAGGGGGGGATGACTATAGTGAAAGGATATAATGGTGATGATGTAGCCACAAGAACTGTTACAGGTTGGAGGATGTGCATAGATTATAGAAAATTAAATTCAACCACAAAGAAAGACCATTTTCCCCTGCCATTCATTGACCAAGTCTTGGAAAGACTTGTCCACCATGACTATTTCTATTTCTTGGATAGATATTCTAGATTTTATCAGGTTCCGATCCACCCTGATGATCAAGAAAAAAAACATTTACGTGCATCTATGACATGCATGCCTTTAGAAGAATGCATTTTGGCTTATGCAATTCCTCCGCAATTTTCCAATGTTGCATGATTTCTATGTTCTCTGAATTCTTAGAAGATATAGTTGAGGTTCTATGGATGACTTTTCAGTATATGGAACAGACTTTGACGCCTACCTAAGAAAATAGTACTACAGAGATGCGAGGAAAAACACTTGGTCCTAAATTGGGAAAAGTGCCACTTTATGGTCCAGAGCGGTATTGTCTTAGGACATAAAATTTACAAGAAAGGCATCAAAGTGGATCTAAGAAAACTTGAAGCTATCTCAAAACTCCCACCGCCAAAGTCTATGATTTGGGTAAGAAGTTTTCGAGGCCATGTTGGATACTATAGAAGGTTCATCAAGTATTTCTCAAAAATCTCGAAACCCCTTTTGAATTTGCTGATCAAGGATGCATTTTTTGAATTCAATGACGAATGCTTAGAAGCTTTCGAGACCCTAATGAAAGCTCTGACTTCTTCACTTATCCTACAAGCCCCGGATTGGGAGTTGACATTTGAGATAATGTGTGACGCTAGTGATTACGCCATAGGCACAGTCCTAGGACAAAAGAAAGACAAAAATCATCATGTCATCTATTACACCAGTCGCATTAGATGAAACTCAAGTGAATTATATCACCACTGAAAAGGAAATGTTGGCGATAGTTTTTGTGTTTCATAAGTTTCAGTCATATCTTATAGGGTCCAAGGTGAAAGTGTACACTGACCACGACGCTATACAATACCTTATGCAGAAGAAATATACCAATCCAAGGCTGCTATGATGAGCTCTATTGTTGCAAGAATTTGATCATGAAATTATAGACAAGAAAGGAAAGGAGAATATGGTAGTTGACTACTTATCCAAAATCATTTTCAATGAGGAAAACCAATTGCCTGTTAATGATAACTACGCTGATGAAGCCTTGCTGATGGCTCAATCGGAGAAGCAGATATTACCATGGTTCACTGATATTTGTAACTATTTTCATGTGGACAGATACCACCTGAGATCATGTACAATCAGAAGAAAAAGCTTTTCTCTTATGTCAAGAACTATTATTGGGATGATATGTTGTTGTTTAAAAGGTGTTCTAATAATTTATATTGGAGATGTATACCTGAGGAAGAAGTTTCATCAATCCTAAAAGAATGTCACTCTTCGCCTTATGGAGGACACCATAGTGGAGAGAGAACTATCGTGAAGGTACTCCAATCTAGATTTTACTGGCCCACCCTGCTTAAAGATGCAACATCTTTTGTAAAGGCATGTAAGGAATGCTAACTCACTCGTAATATCAGCAAAAGAAGCGAAATGCATATGGCTGAATGGGTGGAGGTGGAGATCTTCGATGTATGGAGAATCGACTATATGGGTCTTTCCCATCATCAAAAGGATACTAGTACATCCTTATAGCCATTGACTACATGTCCAAGTGGATCGAGGCAGTAGCAACTCAGACTTGTGATTCTAAATCAGTGATCAAGATGTTTAAGAAAACTATTTTCCCACATTTTGGAGTGTCACGCATTGTTATAAGTGATGGAGGATCACACTTTGGAGAAAAACAATTTGAGGCGCTATTCAAGAAATATGGGGTAAAGAAAAAAGTTACTATACCCTATCATCCTCAAACCTCAGGACAAGTGGAAGTGTCCAACAGGAAGATAAAACAAATATTGGAAAAGATAGTCAACCGTACTAGGAAGGACTTGTCTATGAAGCTCGACAACACTCTCTGGGCTTACAGGACTGCTTATAAGACACCCATAAGAACAACGTCGTACAAACTGATCTATGGTAAATCTTGCCATCTACCGCTTGAGCTTGAGCATAAATCCCTTTGGGCGATTAAGTTTCTGAACATTGATATCAAGAAAGTAGGCTAGAAGAGATTCCTATAGCTACAGGAACTCAAAGAGCTGAGATTGCTCGCTTATAAAAATGCAAAAATTAATAAATAGAGGACTAATATATGGCATGATGCCCACCTAAATAACAAACATGTCCATGAAGGTGATCAAGTTCTTTAGTTAAATTTGAGCATCCAACTTTTCCTAGGAAAACTTAGAACTAGATGGTCGGGCCCCTTTCTGTAGTAAATATATACCCTTCAGAAATGATGGAGATTCAAGAGGAGAAAATAGGAACTTTCAAGGTTAATGGTCACAGAGTAAAAAGGTTTTATGAAGATGAAGATTTTGTCAAAAGGAATGAAAATAGCTTAGAGGAACCCAATCAGTCAACAGTGGAAAGAAATGAGGAATTACAACATCCAACTGAGAGAAACAAGGAATGAACGATTATGAAGTCGATCTAGAGACTTTAAAACAAGCGCTTCTTGGGAGGCAACCAAAGTTTTTGTTGTTTCTCTCAGCTTTTGTTTTCCCTACCTTTTTATTTTGATTAATTTCCTTCTCTAGTAATATTTGTACATATCATATCCTCACCTTTTTTAAAAGATGAATTGATTGAAGAAACAAGTTTGGTTTTGGTCAAGTGCTCTGACCGCGGTCGCGGTGTTCACCTTGATTCAAGCAATACCACGACTTGCGATGCCGATGTTTACTCTTCTAGACCACAACCAGATGATTTCATTGAGGAAAGGAGACTGTGGGTCATAGTTGTGTTTTGAGCATACCATGGTCACAATCATCCCTCCCCTTTAGGCTCAACGGATCATAGTTACCCTCCTATATATATGTAAAAATCCCAATTTTGTGGGTTCCTTTTGCTTCTTGCTTTCTCAAGCCCGAGTTAAACCCTACGTCTCTAACGAATTGCCCAACCATGACCGACCTCTGCTACCACAGCTGCTCGACACCATACCAACCTTCTCTGTTTTATCATCTCATCCATCAAGCAAGGTAACTGCCCAACCCAATCTTTGCTTTTCACCCGTCGTTTCCTGGTTCTTCGTCACCACCGCTATCATTGCCAATTTCACCTCGCACCCTCGCTCCTTTTCCAATTCATTTTTCCACCTATCGCATCACCGGCAATCATTCTTGCCAAACAAAACCCCGCCCTAGGGCAGCATTTTTGAACAAATCTTAAAAACCCTAATGTAATCACCTATCATGGTCGTTTGACCTCCGCCCAACCCACTTGCCCCAAATCCAACAAGGACGAAGAGAAGAGGAACCATTGGACCTGTTAGACCGCGAGTCATAGTGTGCATCAATAGCAACTGTGACCGTGGTCTACACATCGATCTAACCAGGTCGCAGTGCTCCCTCAACACATTAGTATAAGGCTCATACCGCGGGTCATGGTGTTGAAGACCTTTGCCTGAAGTTGCGGTCCCCTAGATTGCGACCTGCTCAATTCACCACAACCATGATTGTAACTGTGACCGTGATTTCCTTCTGACACCGCGATTGCGATGTCCCCTGGCTCACCAAAGACTGCGGGTCACAATCCCTGTAAACATATTTGAACTTAACAAATTTTCATAGAAAATTGCAAGAAAAATTAATCCATGTTTAATTAATTATAAACTATTTCTTTATGAAAATGTTACATAATGTCTTCTCCCACAACTAGTGACACCATCTACATTTAGTCCACATCTTTGAAGAAGGTAGAGAAAATAGTGGAAAGTCTGACGGTGGTACTGAAGAAGGACACATCTCTGCCAATACCCAAAAGAGTTGAGATGCAGCTAAAACTTGAACAGTACAAGAGGATCCTGGGTCACCTGACACTAAAAGACTCTCCACAAGAAAAAGAACAAACAGAACAAATAGATACCACTGAGTATCAACCAGAAGAATCAAAGACCCGAGTCCAGTGAAGGAAAAGGAAAGATGCACTCAAGGAGACCAAAGGCAAGAAGAAGGAAAAACCAGTGGTTGCTGAGAAACTAAGGGAGTAGGAAATAGAGAAAGCCAACCAAGAGAAAGAAGTTACTGGAGGGACATCAGTAGAGTTTGGTGAACCTCCGTTCATGCCAAGAGACCTCATACACTAGTCTACCTATGACTGGATGTATCAGAACAAGGACTTCAACCCAACTAGGTACCTAGACGTAGAGGATTTTAAGAAGATGAGAATCTACGACATGGTAGTTAAATTCCTAGAAGATGCAAATTTATGCACCTTATGCACATCTGAGGCCAAGTCCTATAAGAAGTTAACTGTAGAGTTCCTATCTTCTCTAAGTAAAATCCCCACAAGTAGGGAAACAAGGAATGCGGGTGAGGAGATTACAAACTAGAGGTAAGGCTAGGAGGTGAGCCTTACATGATCACAGAGGCAGTGCTGAATAAAATATTCATGGTGATAGAGGAAGAAGCAAAAGCTTGCTCTGCCGCCCCAGGAGAGAAGGAATTAGTCACCTACGATAGCCACCAGCTGTGGGAAGAGCTGACCGAAGAAGAACACAACTTGAAAATTTGATGGCCTCCATGATCACCTCGTGCTTCATTCGCTCGATCCAAAAGATAGCTGCTTACACCATTTACACAAGGTATGAAATAGGAATAATAAGCAAATGGGACTTGTTCCTAATTTGGTCAATTATAAATATAAAGCCAGTAAATATTGGAAAGATATTAATCAAACGTTTATCTATGAAAGTAGGGGGAAGAAAAAAGGAACTCTGCATACTGCATGGGCGGTCATATAACAAAGATCGATGAATACTTTATGGATGCAGGAGAGACCCTGAAGTATAAGGAGATGGAGGGACAGCTAAAAATAGATATACAGTCTCTCATCAACACTGAGATTTTGGTGTAGAAGGGGGAGAAACTATACTACAAGTAGAGAAGCCCCAAGAAGCTCCTCCCTCTTCCAGAGATGATGTTTTAAGATGCCCAAAAACTATGGTCGACCCAGGATGACATAGAAAAGATGTACTCTGGGACATTGTGGGCCGACAAAGAACAAGCATCTACAGTCAGGGAGAGTAGTGCCCAAGTCAAAATAAAGGAGAAGAAGAGAACAGAGCAACGGAAAAAGATGGTGGTGCAAAAGAAAAGCCAGGCATCAGATACATCAGGCATGCTGACTGCAACGCCAAAAAGTATAGAACCACCAACCTCCACGACCCCCCTTATAAAATAGACAGTGGCAAATAAAGTGCCTCCACCTACGAAGCCACAAGAAAAGGTAGCTACAATGGAGCCAGAAGTAGAAAAAGAAGAAACCACCGTTGCTAGCCCGAAGCTAAACAATGAACCAGAGGTGGAGAAAAAGAAGGAGACCCCAAGGCTACACTAGAACTTGAAGTTCGTGGAGCCAACGTGGATCCACAAGAAAATCAGCATCAGAAAGAACAAGGTCCACTACCACCACCTTCGCAACCAACGGTGCCAAGCACGTCAACGACGCACATAGAACAATAGTTGCACCAACGGCAACAACGTACACCCTCTTTCGGGGCTGTACTAGGTACTAGGTTTGATGCCATATGGGAACACTTACATCAAACTATTGAAATAAATACAAATGTCACTTCTTCTTTGTCTGCACTAACAACGCAGGTACAAGTCCTCAATGACTGAACTTAAGCACTCCCGACCTCATACAAGAAGCATTAAGCAACCAACAAATGATGATGGGAGTGTTGAAGGAAATGAAATAAGAAATGGAGGAGTTGAAGAAGGATAGGAACACCATTCGAGTCGACAACAAGCATATGCGGTGTGGCTACGATGGCCAGTCTTGAAGAAGAACACTAATGCCTCAAAGAGGACCGTCACAAATTCAAAAAGGAATGCGAAGAAATGGAGAACTGGTGGAAGAAAAAGAAAGTGAAGCATTCGGTAAGCCCAGTGCATTCTTCATCAAGTCCCTCCAGCCATGATGATAACGATGATGACAACTTAGGAAGGACCGACATGGGGGTAGAGGCGTCAAAAGAAGAAAGTGAAAATGTAAAGACGGCAGCAGTGGCTGAGCAGAAGAAGAATGAAACTCCACGACGACTGAGCCCAAAGACAAAAATGCAACAAAAACCACAGCGTTGTCAAGGGAGCTCGATCTCAATAGCAGCCCTGAAGAAGGAAAACAAGAAATAGCAAAGGTAGTGGTACACATGCAGAATGGAATACAACCCTGCCTATAAGTAAGCTGATTCTAGAATAACAGCAAGCTATAGCTCATCGAGAAGAATTCTCTGTAGATTTTAGTGTGACAGGGGTTGGCGAGCTCGAGAATATGCTAGCTGAACTGGGCACCAGTCTCAAAGAGAGAAATGAGTTCCTACTGTTCTAAAGACACAATGAACATAACAACTACCTCTATGATGGAAAGATGGATGTAACTCTGGCAATGCTGGAAGCAGCCAAACTAGGCCAAACTTCTAAGGAAAGCAACATTAGAGACAATACAGTTGCTGAAGCATCCTCAGAAGTAGCAGAACAAGTGGCCACAATCTTACTGACAGTCAAAGAACCAGAGCAAGTGGTCGCCACTATGTCGAATATTGAAGAACCTTGAGCACCTTTGACACACGAAGGAACATCTGATGATGAGGATAGAGGGTTATCCACTTTCTTTACAAATGAGCCTCCCAGCGAGCGGAGTACGCCAGCTATAAAAGAAACACTTGGAGTGGCTCCTCCCCTGCCATGCAAAATAAAGGAGATGGACAAGTCTGCAGTGTCACAAATCACGTGCAGAGATGTCCACATCTTGGCAGACATCCTCAACGACGATCTTCCCGATTCAGACATACTATATAATAACAAGGGCAGATGTCTAACTAGGGATCACTTCCGATGGATCTTCCAGCATAATGTGGGAGTACATAAAAGGTTATTTAAGGTGCTCTACACTACCCTCTTGGAAGGATTTCTACACCCAGACAAGCAGATGTCAGTCTTCAATGAAACGACACATCTGGCTAGCCTCCTCTACAAAGAACTATGAGGCATTAGATGTCATTCAACTGAAGGAAGCAGTTTGTAGAAGAGAAACAAGATATGTAGTGTTGCCCATATGAAATGTAAGACATTGGGCATTGATCGTCGTGGACCTATACGAGCAGAGACGACAGTACTCAACTGCTGCACAGTGAAACTGGACATCACCTCACTCATCTATAAAAGGAAGGATTCTAGAGATGTCCTAAATATACTACTGCATCTACAATGACCAATCAAAGAAGTAGATGACAAATTTCAGGGCTTCTGGAAGTTCTTCTCCATAAACAAGAAAATCCCTCAAGAAGAGGCTGGCTTGGGGGATTGCATCTTCATAGTGTTGAGAATGATGGAAGCCATCAATAAGGGCATCCCCCTAGAAAATCTAGATAATGAGGACCTACATGGACTGTGGGGAGTGTATACCATGGAGGCCATCTATGATTGTTGCTTCTTTAGCGACCCAGTAATGCCTTTAAAAGTTGTACCTCAGAGGCTTCACAAAGATACCCCTCTTCCTGAAAAGGTGACCACTAGGGAACAACTAAAGAAAATATGAGTTGATCCAACAGAGCCAGCCAAGGTTGCAACTTGGAAAGAAGGTTGGAATCACAACACTGGAGTAGCTATAAAGCACGCATCAAAGAACAAACTAGAGAAGTCTCCAGTAGCAGAAATCCCAGAAGAACAGCCTTCAAAGGAATTGCATGAAGAGGGAGAGGCTAAAAAAGAAGACTTGGTAGATAAAAAAACTAGGTGGATCGGCAGGAGAAGTTACATCTTGTTTCAAGAACTTTGATAGATGGAACTGCATGAGCTTGTCTTTAGAAGCATTGAATACCATTATGTGGTCCTTGAAGGAAGATGATTCATCAGGAGATGTCATCTTTGAGAGAGATGAGATTTGTGTGCTAAAAGATGACCTCTGTGAGATGTTGAAAATAGGAGGATATCTTTCTATAAACACAATGTCAGCTTACCAGGCGCTCCTAGGGGAGAACATGTCGAATTCTCATATGGCATACTTCCTACTGGTAGATGACATCTTAAAAGATAAATGATTAGGAGAAAAGGAGCGCCTACAACAATGCTTGGCAATGCCCTACCAGACTATATCTTTCTGCCAATTCTTCATGATAATCATTGGACTCTGCTGGTCGTCAATATTGTTAAAAGGACTACAATCCTCTACAATAGCTTAGATTCAGTCTTTGCACTTAATAAAAATACTAACATGATGACTGTAAAGACTTTGACGGAAGAAAAGGCCAATACATGCGTAGAGGCAATTGTTGAAATGATAAAAAGCCATGGAAAAGGGTACAAGCATACAACGGGCAAGGATTTCAAGAAGACGCAGTTCTGCCACAGGAGCCCCCAGCAGGCACCCCTATCAAATGACTGTGGTTTCTTCTGTCTAGCCTGGATGATGGCCCTAGCCAATATGGACACCAAGATGGAGCGCATGCAGCATGAATAGTATCATGCACTATGAGGAGTATATGCAAGCATGCTCCTTGAGTCCGAATGGGTCTCAAACAACAACAACAACAAGGAATAACGAAAGCCTATTTATACGTCTCACTCAAATTTTGACACCCCGAGATGGGGTGTAGGATAAGTTTGGGGGAGGGGTCATAAACAGGCTAGAGAGGTACATTTATTATCTTTTTACCTCACAAAATTTTTGAAATTTTTTACAACAACTACCTTCGAATTTAGAATCTAACCTTCTTCCCTACTAAATTTTCAAAAATTGCATTACTTTCATCCTCCTAGAGAGAAATAAATGAGCAACCTATATATATATATATATACATATATATATATACGAGTAAAATGAGAAATATAGCAATACTACTTTATCTCATTCTTTCAAGTAAGATGTTATTCATGTAAAAACCTTAACTCATAAAACCCTCAGAGACTAGAGAACTTCACCTAGCCATACTCCTAACCAACCACCCTCACCTGACGTTTTGACTAGAAAATCCTTATCTCCCTAGAGAGGGAAACATCTACCTTTTTCAAATCATATCTTAAAAGAGGCTTGGCTGCCCAAAAGACCTCTTAAGAATCCCTCTCACCCAAGCCTGAAAGGAGATGTAAAAAGTAAAATGAAAAAAAATAAGAGTTGTGCCCAAAAAGATGCCAAAATTTTCCACACAGTCGGTGTATTGCTGCACTCATGAATGCAGATATGTCATGCCCATAAGTGGAATCTTGAAGCCAAGCTTACCCACCTCCATTCCTAAATGACACTCACAAAACCACCTGACCTAAAGTCAGAAGACCAAAAAGGGAAACACTGTTCTTACGACAGTTGTGGGCGAGGAGCTCAGAAGGAAGAGGAAAATACTTGAAGCCTTAAGCCTACCCAAACACATTAGCATAGGGCCAACTAAAAATAAATAAATGGTGTGAAAGCTACCCCTCAAAAAAGATCTTGTATTAGTATGGTTATTACCTAAGGGGAAAGGGTGATAAGTTGAGAAGGAGGAACCTTTTTCAATTGAAGGCAATGGTGAGAAACTGAAGTTATGCAACTCTAGTTGAGAGGGAGGAATGAGACCTCAAGGCTAGAAAACATATCACAATAGTATTGATGCAAGAATGAGATATTTTAGTCATGTTATGTTCTACAATTTTCATTACATAAGTCTGCTCTTTCTCTCTAAGTTTTTGAACCTACACTTAGCTTGAGGACAGGCTTGATTCTAAGTTTGGGGGAGTTGATAACACTTTATTTTACATACCTTTTTTATATATTTTATACTTCTTTTAGTATATCTTTTATTAGCTTTCCCCAAAATTTTACCATCTTTTTTCCTAAGACCTCACTTACACATCTTACTTTGGGTTTAGGTACATTTATGGCCTAAGTCACAGTCTTTACCTAGACCGCGACCCACTTGTTCAACAATGACGGTCAAGATCTTCAACGGCTTTAAGATCGAGGTCATTCTGCATTCAAGTCAGACCGCGGTCAGACTTAAATTGAGATTAGTACAAGGGTACCAATCAAAAATAGAGGTCAGACTTAAACTGCTAAACTGCGACAACAACAGAGGTCGCGATTAGTACAGGGGTACCAATCAAACTAGGGACCGTGGTCTATTTGGAGACCGCAGATGCTAAGTTTGATCGTGACCCAAAGAAGACCATGATCCAAATGAGGTCACGATCCCTACAGACCGTGACCAAATGGGAGACCTCGACCGCAACCTCGACCGTGATCCCTGCAAACCACGAGCCACGTCCAGGTCGCAACCAAGTTTGACCGCAACAAAAGAAGGAATAAAGAGCAGACCGTGACCGCAGTCTCATGCCTCCCCAACCCAGACTGCGACTGCGGTCTAGGCTTAAGTCGGTGGAATGCGCCTATAAATAGGCCACATACCTGTCTTGTCAAGGCATTAGATATATATATATCGGATATCGAGGACCACAAAGTGATGCTGCATCCCAGACTCATTCCATTCCATCCCATCTACCAGTCTGGGATCTCCAAAGGAAAAAGTTGAGGAGAGAGAAGATTGAAGACTCCCTCTTTAAGAGAAGAAGATTGTCTACATCATCGACATGCTAGATCTAGATTTGAAGAAGTATCGTGTCAATATCACATCCCTTTTCTCTCTGTCTAGATCTATCATTCCTTATGTTGTACTTCCCTCCTCACTTTGTGGATCTCATGTATCTATGTTTCTATAATGTCGTTCTATTGTATGCAAGAATGAGCAGCTAAACATCTTAACTTGGGTTGGGAGTTGCCACTAAGGCTCTCCCAACATGTATATTGTCTCTCTTTGATGAATATATATACTCTTGTCAAGGTTATCTCCATGCACCTGTTTTAATGCTTCACTTGTATGCTTAGATACCATCTTGTGATGTTTGATAGTTGATATCTCAAAAGAATAATATCGCATTTATCATGTGTTATGGAGTAGTATGAATGCACAAGAGTGTAGGAATGCTAAATCTTTAACCCATATGTTATGTCTTGTGGTTTACGTGTGGCCATCTTGAGAGAGAGAGGCTCCCATTAGACTTAGATCTATCCTAACCTCGAGAGAGAGTGGAATGGACACTTTTGATGGTTGCTTGTAATCTTAATGAGAGTATACAAGAGAGAGTGTGAGATGATGTTGCATGTTGGAGAGAATTCTTAGTAGGTGAAACTCGATCCAAGTTTCCTTTCATATATTGGTTCCTCTTATTTTCATATTCATTTGTCTTTGTTACCTTTGTTTTCTTGCCCTATTTCGGTTTGAGTTCCATCATTCCTTAGGGGAAACCTCTTTATTATACCTCCTTTATCGGGAGTATATGAGCGTTAGATTCTGTGTGCTTAACACTACCAACCTTGTCCCTGTGTTTGACCCCGATCGCTACATCGGACCCCGTTTATCATTGTAAGAGCCTGAGATTCGGGTTATCTCTTTACAAGTTCGACTACTCTGAAATTGCTCCTTTTGGACATGTGATTTAGGCCAGTCAGGTGTGTGCCCTACTTTATTTATATTTGCTAGTATGGAACAACCTTATTGTTTTATTTATGGAAAGTATTTCCTTTATCATATGATGATGATTCTTTCCTTTTATTCCCTTTTGGGTAGAACTTTTCTTTTTCATGGGAAGCCTTTATATTTGTTGTCCTTTATTCCATATATTGCTCAATTTCCTATTTAGTATGCACATACCAGCCTTTGTTGATGTCATCTATTTTCTCTTCTTGCTGGGGTATGCTTCCAACCCTAGGTGAAGGATAAGGAGGACATGGCATGAAGTTATAGACTTAGCTTAAGGAATTTAAATCTTCGAGACAAACTTGTTATGGTTTAGATTTCCCTCTACTAGATCCTTATGTTGTATCATACATGTAACCCTATGTGGGAGAACAAGATGTTCTTTTGTAATCTTTTGTGAAGAACTGATTATAGTCAATATTCTTATTTCGTTGTTATACTTTGGTTGTTTTGAATACCATTAATAAGAGTTGAAAATTTTACACCCACTCCAGCATACCTTTTAGGTGTTTTTGGACTGGAGGTTCTATTCTTCAAATTTTTAGTAGGGATTGGATCCCCCTCTGGGTCCCACTCTTTACAAATTGAATATAGTCATTAAATATTATCTGAATGTTATACTTTGACTATTTTTTATATCATCATTTGAGAAATGAAAAACATTTACACCTATTCCACCATGCTTGTTAGTATGTTTGGAATAGATGGATTTATTCCTCAAATTAAGTAGGGGTGGATCCTCTCTCAATTCCCACTCCTTACAAGATGGTATCATAGCCATGGTAGTCGGATTCTGACTATTTCAATTTTGTCTCCCAAATTAGAACCCTTACATTCTATAGTTACCCTCCAAGTGAGATGTTTACCCCATAGTTGACCTATGATTTTCATGAAATGATGAAAGGTCATTCCATCATCATGTGAGGTATACATAAGGATCATGAATCATAAACCCTTTTGAGATGAGACTCTAATTGCTCATATACAATGATGTAGGTAGTTATGACAAGTATCTTCAAATATAATGAGGTTTCACATGAGAATGTTAGTGTATCATGATAAGGAGATCCTAACATGGAAAATGTGTGACTTGGTTTCTCACATTGATTTTAAACTCATATTGTTTTATGTAATATGATATTATGAAGAAAAACCTAACATCCATTATATTATGATATGTACAAAAACTTTCTCTAGTTTCATTGATGCTTTCAATAACTAAGTCACAATGAAGAGATGAATGAAGAATTGGTAATTAATCACTAGAATTAGTTGGAATACCTATCTTATACCCTCATTATGGTGTTTGGAGTGATGACTAGGAATATATGTCTTGTGATAAAGGTTTAGTTGATATACCATTTGTACCCCATGACTTTTTGAATGTTATCGTGGGCCTTAGAGTTGTTGGGTTAGTAACACAAGGACTTGAAACTCAGCCTTATGACCGGTTAGTTGAATGCATAATCAATGAACAACATAAACCCCTAAAATATTCACAACTAAAACATACATAAGTAACTCTAGTACCTTGATGTTTCTTATCTTGCATTATTAGGTTAAACTTTTTAAGGTGTGGAGGGAAGTTGGTTGTTAGTATAAGGATTGATGGATTTCAGGGAAAAAAATCCTCTTTAAGGGTGGAGTGCTTTAACATACCCAAACCTAGCATATTGACTCTATAAATCCTATTCCCATGATTAGGAGATTAGAATGTTTGGTTCTTTAGATTTGACTAAACAAGGATAAAGTTATACCTTAATGTACATTGTTAATGCATATTAAATGAACAACTCAATGGTAATCCATAATATATATAGTCATGAACGTAAATATAATATATTAAGTGGCATATTAATATAACAACATGTATATGTTCTAACATGTGAGTTATTCCATGAAATATGTCACATTTGCTTCCCTTGCTAACTAATATTCATATAATGATTGAATAAGAGGTATAATGTACTTAAAACATGTATTGGAATAACAATTGGAATTGTCATGTGTAATCATTTAAGTAAAAGAGGAGTTGATGGAATAAATATGTTAAATAAGTAAAATATAGAATTTCATGCATAATAACCAAAGGTCACTCTTTTGGTAGTATTGTGAAGATAATAGGACTCTAAATAATAAATAATGATGGTAATGATTTAATTTTATAATAATATAACTGTAATGAGCCCAAAATACAAATGGTACTAAAACTCATAGAAAGAATCTTCAAAGCCCAAATATAATGGTAAAATTTGTTCCTTGAGTCCCAGTGACCTTAGATATCAAGTTTCACCTTATTGAACAATCACAACTATACTATTTTCATTAGGAAAAGAAAATGTAAAATAAGGCCAACAATGTTAAATTAGTTATTAATAAAAATCATATAATATGTTAAATAAATAGTATAATCAACTTTTATGGATTATACATATATATAATTTAGGTGAATTTGAATAAAATTGTAGAATAACATAAGGGGAAACAATTTTTTACAAGAATAATAAATCTATGCAAAATTTATCATGGTCAAAAAATTGAAAATGGAATATGAGTTATAGAAATATAAATCGAAGTAATCTCTATAATGTGAAAAACACAGAATATTTTAATGAATTATTACAAACTTAAAAGAACTAATTCTCTCTATATAATGTTTGAAAGCAATAAATAAATGAAAACAATCACATTAACATATTATCAAGGAAACAAATACTTTAACTCAATTATATATTTGTTTGGAAACAAATAAATATTTCCAAATTTATATAATCAATAATCTAATCCAAATAAGAAATAATAATAATATTGATTAAATTAGTATTTTATAAAACCTACCTATTATCTCCTTAAATAGTTAATAACAAGGAAGAAAATAAAAATGGTTGATAGATAATGTTCCAAGCCTTTTGGTTTGAAATTCATGTGTTTATAATAATTAATTTTGGATATATGAATTTATTATCACCTATTTCCTCCATAAATTATTAATGCAAAATATATTATCAATATATGGTTGCCTCAAATATGGAATTTTGGATCTAACTTAATATTAGTTAAATGTATGTCTTTTATAAAAATAAAATTGTTATAAATGTTTTCAGTGACTACAAATTGGGAAGAGAAATATTGTGGTAAAGTTATTTTGTAATGGGATGAATAAGTGTATATAAGAGGTTGATATATAGAATGAAAAAAGGAATTCAATAAGTATATGCTACACAATTCTACATCAAATTATTATACACGTTTACATTCAATAAATAATTATGTAATGAGATATATAGAAGTCGCTCCAGTGTAAATGTAGTAGTGAATATGTTTTCACTAAGTTATTGAAAAAAAAGGTAAATATAGTATAAAACTTAGATATAAATAAATGTAAGGGAAATGGATTTTTTTATATTTATTCTTTCTTGTTATGTGTTTGCAAATGCTTAACTTTTCTCATTTTACAATATACACTATATATTTTCCATAGTAAATGAAAATAGATAATTTTCTTGCTATCCATGCCAAATAGTTATATATATAGACCCCTCCCCATTTCCTTCACACAAACAGTTGACAAATAGAATATGACTCCTAACTTTATCTCTTATCCTCCTATTCAAGTTCCTTGGAAAATTTATCAAAGTCTCGTAATCTCATAAACCAATTCGTAGGGCAATCTTTCCTCAATCACCAATGCTACAAACTTTAGAACCATGAGTTGGATCAAAGGTTTGGACTTTGACAAGTTGACAAACAACTTTGAGGTATGCTTCATCCCTATTATTCATATTGAGCAATCACCTATATTGTCTCCCTTCTGGTCCTTTAAGACATACACCTTTCTCACTTTTCGGAGAATTTGATTCATGAGTGGTTCTTCTTATCTAATCAACTTGATGGATATTCTATTTGGACTCTGGTGTATGTCTTGATCATCATTTTCATGTGGAAATCCTATTTTCTAATGTGATATCCTCTTATGGTTCTATGATGTACTTGATTATGGACATGATTGGATATTTGTTTATGGATCATCTTCTCACCCCATATGTAACTGTTGTTCTCATCTTATTTTTGCAAATTGAATGAACTTATTCTTATCTCTATATTGTGCATGGTATAGACTAATTTTATTTCTAATAGTAATACATATGTACTATGACACTTTTGCACATGGGTATTGTGTCTCGAGTGTGCGTATTCCACTCATGTATAAAGTGTAAATGTATTTTACCCAGGGTGTGTATCTTCCACCCAATACTTTTAGGCTAAGATCCTATGGTATCCCAACCCTTCTTGAGATAACCTTAGTCTATGTTGTTACATGCACTGCTTATGAATTGTGATATTATTATTGTGACATTGTTTTAAGGAAATAAATCTCTTATTCTTGATTATCATCTTATTTGAAATTCATATTCTTTTTATATTCACTTGGATAGTATTTCTTTTCTTTGATGGGAAGCCTTATTATATTCTATGTCCTTTTTCCCTTACATTTCTCAATCTATATTTTATTGCACATATTAGCTTTTATGTTGACTATCAGGACCCACTCTTTTGTTCAGCATAAACACCAACTATTAGAGATAATCTCAAAACCTAAACACAGATTATGAAATAAAACAATGAATTCTCGACAAAGGCAATTAAACAATATATGAAAAACACAAATATATTTTTCCTTTTTCTTTCTTCACAAATTCATAAATTAATGTCACATCAAGAATATCACATTTAGACATCACAAATCTTATTCAACTCCATTAAAACCAGAATCAAATCTTGTTCTCATATGTGGTTCAGTTTACATCAGATACATGTACATTGATGAACAAACTTAGTCTATAACCCATCCCAGGAAAGAAAGAGTACATGGACATTCTAATCTATCTAGATTATGTTATTTATATATTCTTTGTCACGACCTCTACATCAGATAGAATTATACCTAAAAACATTTAAAACAACCTCATGAGACTCATATAGAGCCCCAGTGAGTGGATACCTCCCACTCAATCTAGGTACATGCATCAGCATGCACCAGATTAAGTATAATAAACTTAATAGAAACATGCAGATATTGAAAAGTATAGAAGATAGTTCTATCATAAGTCATATCTAACTTGCAATGGTAATGTAATCCAATAGATAAGGTAATCACTTAAACTAATTATAGCTTTAAAACATCTTTTAGAGCATGTCTATGAACAAATCAACAGATACTTCGTAGTTCAAATTGAGAACCCTACTGCATGAGAAATAAATCAAGTTATAAGGATTTTGAATCAATACATAACAATAACATTATCTTTGTGACACTCCACCAGTCAGAATAGGAACACATCCTATAGTACTGAAGTTTAATTATGCATTAATACATAATTACCAAATGATACTATCAAATAGAAAGCAATCCAAGTCATATTTAGAATGGATATAAATTCCATCATTTATAACTTGTCAACAAGACATATCATAATATGAAATAGAAAATGTCCACAACAACATGATTACTTTCCACAACAAGAAGCATAATCAACAATGGCAAATCATTAAGTAGAAGTACAAGGAATGTAACAACCATTCAAATCATGTTCTACACGGCTTATCATCTTTTATTCATTTGCCCTGAAAATACTTGGCTTGTACCTCACCAAGTAGAAGTCGCCACGCCTGATTCTCATGTCAACGACTCACCACCACTATCTTAGGGTTTAGTCAGCTACCCTAAGATATCAACAATAGACCCTGGCCACCTCAGGGTTGCCTAAAGAGGCTCATATCCTCATCTAGTACACAAGATAGGAACCAACAAAATAGTATATGGCATATCACAATATTTCACATATTTTCACATTTCACATATTTCATTTCATCATAGTCTATTCCATCTAGACATAGACTTTCACAACAAGAATTTAGGGCCAGAGCCACTCCAGATGACTCACTCCTAAATCCTGGTGGTCTAACCTTTAAACTCTCGATCCACACTCCAGAAATTCTTCTCATAATTCATCAATTACTACAAGGAGATCTGTTTTGTTTCCCCAGTGTGGTCCTCGGGGGAAACTCACAGTGTTCAGGGAACCTAACTAGATGTTCCATCATTTCACTTGTTATTAATCTATTTTACTCATCTTAAAAGAATTCAAAACATCATATATCATATATGTGTATTCTCACGTAACTAGAATAACATGAAACAGATTAAGTATATCAATAAGGACAATGATCAAAGTAAGAAGCACAATAAATATATAGATTGCAACATATATGATTATTTATATCTTCTACATCATCTCATAGCAATCATTAATAGTGGGCTTTCAACCCAAGACATAATCTTATTGTCCATCATTTACCCCATCAGGGTTTTATCATCATCAGTGGGCTTTCAGCCCTAGACATAATCTCATTATGCAACATTTACCTTTATCAGGGTTTCTCAAATGTAAGGAGTGCATATTAAATTCAATTTCAACATATTTCTTATCAGTTCATTGTATATCACAATTCTTAACAAATATTAACATAGGCATTAAAACTAGCAACAGTAAAAGCATATAGATAGCATGTGTCATTCATCATACTTAGAATAGATTTATCATACAACATATGCTTGTTCCATCCAATCTCAATAGATGCAAATAAATTTCATTCATATACATGTATAACAGACTTAGTTCTCTTCTTCTTTTATTTCACATTCTTTAGATGGGGTTACTAATCAACACATGTTGAGTATCATTTGAAGTTTGTACTATTAGTCCATTCTCAGAGTAAAAGTCACAATTCAAGACCACATTTGTGACATCCCCAGATTTTCAAAAACTTAATGTGATGTGTGACGTCCAAATTGAAACCTCACCTCAGTGAGAATCGCAATTTAAACACCCCACACTAGGATAAGAAGAAGAAAATTAAGGGAGTCATAAGGAAACAACAGTAGCACATGTACATGAATAATAATAAAACCATACAACACATGTTCGCCATTCAACATATAATTACAACTTGAATTGTCACATCATTTGATATTACATATTGAATAGCGAACTTACACATACACATGTACTACCATTAAACTACAGGATCTTTAGACAATAGGTCCACCTGTACATCAACTCGCTACACAACTCTCAACTACCCAAGATCTTCAGATCATATGTCTACAACCTAAACAAAAGATTACATGTGGTACACATCAGCACAATATTCAAGAATATTGTATTGAGTACGCCTATGTGTCTTTTATATACCTCTCATCATATCTTGGCAATAAGATAAAACTAATACTTGGTAGTAATAGAAGAAGTATAAGAAAATCATATACTTGCAAAAAGATGTTCATTAACAAAAGAGAACACATATTTTAAGCATATTTTCCATTATATCATCCATGCATTTACTACCTGAGAGTTGAATGCATTAATGCCTTTATGATCACTACCAAAGAATTAGATCATATGTACAATGTGACCACTACCAAAGAGTTAGGTCCAAGCACACTACCAAAGAGTTAGTGCTTTCATATTCACACTGTGACCACTACCAAAGAGTTAGGTCACTTCCAAGCACACTACCAAAGAGTTAGTGCTTTCACATAATGGAGAAGATATATTATGTTTGATGTGTTCATAGAAATAATTATGGAAAATCAAGCAACATATCATACAAGAACAATCATTTCAACCAATACCATATGCCAAGTATTTACTACCATATAACAAAAGCATATTGTATAATAAGCCAAGTGAGAGGTAATGGCATAACTTGACCAAGATATATCCTAATCATCATATTCCTCATGTCAACTCTAACCTCTTGGTCAAACCCTGATTAAGACAAGATCATATGTACCATCATTAGGTTCTCATCATCTTACATCTCATCTTAACCCTAATTATATCCATTTTAGGGTTTACCTTATCTCATTATGATATTCTCATGATTACATGTATTCTTGTCTTACTTTTATCTTAGTGATGTCATATTCCAGATTATAGTTCCTTAACTGGATATACTCATGTGTCACATTATTATGTGAACATATGTAGCATTATGCCACTTTCATTAACAATATTAGGGTTACATCACATGTATTAAGGGTGCTCTTCATATAACATGAAATTCATGCATAAGGCCGATATCAAAGTTACATATTAACTTCCAATTACTAATATGAGAGTGTTCTGTAAAATTCACCATTTATTGATAATGTAAATATTTATTACATTTTATTTAGGTTTATTAACCCTATTTATCCATATGGATAAAATTACATGATTATGTGCATAACATGATCATATCTGAAGTCATATGGACTATAAAACACATTCAAGAGTTACTGATGCATTCTCATAGTTTTTGGTCATTATTTGATATTTATTTCTCATAAAACAAGCATTACAAATCTTACATAATATCACTGATATTAAAGCATTAAAAGGTTGATATTATGATTCCATATTTTTCTACGCATTTTACTGATAAGAATGGTATCTTGGTTATATTTTTCTGACAAGCAGGCTATTTTCTATGAATTATCAAAGTTCTTAGCATTTACTAAATCCTTTACCTCTTCAGACCACTCAGAAAGCACCACATGCTACTAGGGCACTGCTCAGAGTTCATGCTGGCTGTCTGGGTGTTGAACTCAGTCTATTTCTTTGTTTTCTTTCCTTGTGATCACCAAGTAACTTCCCCAGTCTCCGTCCGCTCAACACAACAGCATGCTCTATGTGTGAGGGTGATGGCTCTTCAATCTCCAAGCATTTCCACCACGAGAAGGATCTATGGCGAGGAGAAAAGTCGTGCACTCCTTATCCAAGTCATCTACTTTTGCCTTTCCTCATCTTGTCCATTCTCGGCTGTTATGGTTCTAGGGTTTGACACTGGATCTCCTACTTTGTGACTTGCCCATGGAGCCACTGCATCTAGGGACTCTGGTCTTCGATGTGCAAATCGATTGCCCGCATACACTCCTCATCCTCTGGTGATGATGCCCCACCTCCTCATAATCCTCTAGGTTAGGAGTAGTAGGGATTTAGTTGTAGGGCCTCTGCTATGAGGATGATCTATGGCATGGGATCAGCAGAGATAGGGTCTTGTTTCTTGGATCATAATGTTGCCATCAGCTTCAGCGACTCCCTTTAAAGCTATCCATCCTATTTGGGGCTTTCTCTGGATTGTTGGCCTCCTTCCTCCTTTCTGACCATGTTCTCATCCTAGAGGATCTCTGTGCACATCCCCCTCCTCACAAGTCTATGCGACATCATCTTCTCCTACTGTGTGTTGCCGGTTTTAGGTCTTCTGGCAGGTCCTCTTTGAAGCTTGGAGGAGCTCGCCACCATGTGCTGGATCAACGGCCAATGGTCTCACCAAGTGCTCATCTTGAACAGATTTTGATGCCTCCAAAAGCTTCATTTGTATTCCCTTGATGGTCATCATTCTTCCTAGACTCCTACCTATGATCCCATCTACCATCTGTGGTTCTCGTGGCCAGTGTGGCTGACGAACATCCTCATCACATCAGAAAATTGAGAGGGGTTCTGTGGTGCCTCCTTCAACCTGTGGCAGAGAAGCCAACGAAGAGGAGAACCAGTTCTCCCTTAACACTAATCTAGTTAACTTGTATGAGGGGCCTGACAATCAGTTTGTAGGTCTTAGGGGTACCAGGATGAAACCACCCACTTCCTTTATGTTGTCGATCCACGACCAAGGTGTGAGATTATGTGTTGGGTACACGAAGTAGGAGGTGAATCCCAGCCATGTGATCCAAATCTAAGGCCAGGATTAGCTCACTTTAAGGCCAATCTATATCTTCTCAAAGGGGTGTCAATCCATATACATTAACAAGCAGCAGCGTGCCACTACACATATCAACCGCGTGGTCTATAATCATTAATAGACCTAGTTCTAAATTCACCAACACATGCATTATTTCACTAATTTTAAAACCTAAATAACTTTCTCGTGGATACTCCAATTGCCACCAAATTTTAACCATAGCTTTACTACCTCTCAAGATATATTCCACTCAAATTTGGTGACAAATTTCATTTATTTGATGATCCAATTAAATACTTCACAAAGGTATAAACTTAGAGATCTTAATCATGATATCCTCATCAAATCAACACATAAACTTTGTCAAAAGCTTGGAAATCTCAAAACAATTCAACATTCACATATTTCATTGTGCATTTAAGGATTCTAAAAGTCCACTCCATCACATCATACACACCTTAAGAGAAATTTTGTAATTGAAATTAAACCAGAAAACCAATCCATCACATCATATACATCTTAAAAGAAAATTTCATCCTTGAAATTAAGCCATCCTATTACTTCAAGGAAAAACCAAAAAGTCTCCATCCATACGTAGGACACTACTCTATGTGCAACATATCCAAAACCAAAGCTCCATTATCATATCCAAACCACTATTAGGATGTTTTTAAAACATCTAAGGTGAATCACCCCTTCATAAAAGATTGAGACAATGGCTTAAAAATTCTAGTTATGTCATGGCATATCTCATATGTTAGGGTTGCATCCTTATCTTTACCCATGCATTAGGGTTTCCACATCATATTACCATGTTCCAAAAGGAGTTAACTATAATTAACCCACTTTATCCATCTAGATCACATCAAGGGGTCATAATCATTATGTTGTGCTAACTATCAAACTATATTTTTCATCTTTATCAAGAACTATAGTTAACACATTATGTAACATGTTTCATTCACATGATCTTGTTTCATTGCTCATAGTAAATTGCAACATTTACTAGTGATTTTATCATAAGATTTGAAAACAATATCACATTATCACCATTATTCATGTATATGTTTAACCATTTATGGATTTATATCTATTAAACTATCTCTAGATTTTCATCATATCATGTCTATATATATCACATCTCGAGATTAGATCATATCCTTACATATATTATATCATGGTTGTGTTAAACAAACTTAAGTGAGTGGCTAATCAAACACATATCAAAACTTTATTTAGTCCAATTGAGGTACCCCTAACCCATATTGTGAGGGTAGTGTCATGCTCAGTTCCTCTGAGCTTATTCATCTCTTTGAGTATCATGTATACACTAGCTCTATCTTCCCTCTTTGGTCTAGGGTTATTTGGTCTACCTCATTGGTATTAGTGATGAACTTCACAAGCTTTAGCCACATAAGCATAAAACAAAACATTCTATGACATTCACTTCATAGGTCTCTACCCATGACCTACTATTTCTCAACTATCCATCTTATATACACACCACTAGATTCCTATATAGGGAACCACCAACCCAAACATGAGGCTTTACAGGAACTAACACATTTACCCCCTGCAGGGTCTTGGGACTCTCTCTCCCTCACCCAGATGGTAGGTATTCATATTCATGTTCACATGCACATATATAACTAGCCTCTCTTTTACTCTAGGGTTTGGTCCCCTCAAGGACATATAGGGTTCCATAGGTCTAAAGGAATCATGCATAATGCAACTCAACTCAATCACTAAGAAGTAGTCTAGTTTAGGACATATCATAACACATATTTCTCATCATTCTCATATCTTGGAATTTAGGCTCTCTAACCTTTTTCCTTCTGGGTCTCACTCTCTCTGGAGTTAACCCTATAACTGGTCCCAATACTAGAGGTCCTCCTTCATGAAAGAACTTGAGGCTCTTGTTGATTCACAGCCTTGTCCTAGCTTAACTTATCTTAGAAAAGCATTTTTACTTACGTCACAAAAACCTTATCTCAAATCCTCAAATCTGAACTTACGTCCTCAAAGACAAACATAGATCATCATAACCATATTATGTCATCTATATAAGACTTACATCATATCATCAAAACTTATTTCATCTATTCCATCTATCATATATTCCAACGAGGCTCTAGACATCTAATCTAGAACTACTCTCTCTTCTAGACCGATGTCATTCACTTTTACTTAGGTTACATGACCACCTCCTACTCATACATGTGTGGGGACACATTTTTGTAATACTTACATATATAATAAAATATTATATAGTTTTTTTGATAAAACATGCGTCAGAGAAAACTACCAAGGTTCAATCTGATTGGAATCAAAAACTAAATCTAGAAAATGAGTGTCCCACACATAGTAGAGAGTACAGTGTCATGAAAACTAGTGAAAAGGGTGAGAAAATGGTGTAGACTGGTGTAGCTACCCAAAACATAGATGCATCATATGTCAAAGGTTTCTCTTCCCGTGATGTCATCATTTCCAAATAATACAACGTCCCATAGAGCTGCATCACAAGGAAAGAACGACATCTAAGGACTTGATATACAACAAGCACCAGTCTAGACCTAGTTCTCAGACATCTAGGTGCTAACCTAGATGCTAGGTTAGATCTAGTCTCTAAAATATGACTAATCTAACCCTAAAGATTATTAAGTTCAATGTTCTTTTGTTTTGAGTTGCATAGTGAGAAAATGTCAGGCTTTGATATTGTTCATGCTCTGATACCACCTGGGACGTCCCCAAATTTTCTAAAACTTACTCTAATGTGTGACGTCCAAAATGAAACCTCACCTCAGTGAGAATCTCAATTTAAACACCCCACATTAGGATAAGAAGAAGAAAATCAAGGGAGTCAGAAGGAAACAACAGTACCACATGTACATGAACAATAATAAAACCATACAACACATGTTCACCGTTCAACATATAATTACAACATGAATTTTTACATCATTTGATATTACATATTGAACATCAGAATTATACAGATACATTTACTACCACTAAACTACATGATCTTAAGACAACATGACCACCTGTGCATCAGCTCGCTACACAACTCTCAACTATCCTAGATCTTCAAGATCACATGTCTACAACCAAAAAAATATTACAAGTGGTACACGTCAGCACAATATTCAAGAATATTGTATTGAGTATGCCAATGTGTCTTTTATATATGTCTCATCATATCTTGACACTAAGATAAAACTAATACTTGGAAGTAATAGAAGAAGTATAAGAAAATCATATACTTGCACAAAGATGTTCATTAACAAAAGAGAACACATATTTTAAGCATATTTTCCATTATATCATCCATGAATTTACTACCTGAGAGTTGAATGCATTAGGGCCTTTATGATCACTACCAAAGAGTTAGATCATATGTACAACGTGACCACTACCAAAGAGTTAGGTCCAAGCACACTACCAAAGAGTTAGTGCTTTCATATGTACAATGTGGCCACTACCAAAGAGTTAGGTCACTTCCAAACACACTACCAAAGATTTAGTGCTTTCACATAATGGAACAGATATATTATGTTTGATGAGTTCATAGCAATAGTTATGGAAAATCAAGCAACATATCATATAAGAACAATCATTTCAACCAATACCATATGCCAAGTATTTACTACCATATAACACAAGCATACTGTATAATAAACCAAGTGAGAGGTAATGGCATACCTTGATCAAGATATATCTTAATCATCCTATTCCTCATGTCAACTCTAACCTCTTGGTCAAACCCTGATTAAGATAAGATCATATGTACCATCATTAGGTTCTCATCATCTTACATCTCATCTTAACCCTAATTATATCCATTTTAGGTTTTACCTTATATCATTATGATATTCTCATGATTACTTGTATTCTTGTCTTAGATTTATCTTAGTGATGTCATATTCCAGATTATAGTTCATTAACTGGATATACTCATGTGTCACACTATTATGTGAACATATTTAACATTATGTCACTTTCATTAACCATATTAGGGTTACATCACATGTATTAAGGGTTCTCTTCATATAACATGAAATTCATGCATAAGACTGATATCAAAGTTACATATTAACTTCCAATTACTGATATGATAGTGTTCTATAAAATTCACCATTTATTGAGAATGTAAATATTTATTACATTTTATTTAGGGTTATTAACCCTAGTTATCCATATGGAGCAAATTACATGATTATGCATCATAACATGATCATATCTGAAGTAATATGGATTATAAAACACATTAAAGAGTTACGGATGCATTCTCATAGTTTTTGGTCATTATTTGATATTTATTACTCATAAAACAACCATTACACATATTACATGATATCACTAATATTAACACATTAAAAGGCTGATATTACGATTCCATATTGTTCTACACATTTTTTTGAGAAGAACGGTAACTTATTTGTATTTTTCTGATAAGCTGGCTATTTTCTATGAATTATCAAAGTTCTAAGCATTTACTACATCATCTACCTCTTTGGACCACTCAGAAAGCACCATGTGGCTACTACGACACTGCTCAGAGTTCAAGTCGGCCAGTCTGGGTATTGAACATGATCTATTTCTTCAATATCTTTCCTCGTGATCACCAGGTAACGACCCCAATTTCTGTCCACTCAACGTAGCCGCACGCTCTATGCGCGAGGGTGACGGTTCTTCTGTCTCCAAGCATTGCCGCCATGAGAAGGATCTTTGGCGAGGAGAAAAGCCACACACTCCTTATCTAGGTCATCTGCTTCAACCTTTCCTCATCTTGGCCATTCTCGGCTGCTATGGTTCTTGGGTTTTACAGTGGATCTCCTACTCTATGACTTGCCCATGGCGCCACTGCATTTGGGGACTTTGGCCTTCGGTGTGCAAATCGATCGCCCGCATACACTCCTCATCGTCTGGTGATGATGCCCTGCCTCCTTGGAATCCTCTAGGTTTGGAGTAGTAGGGATTCAGTTGTAGGGTCGCCTCTGCAATAATGATCTCTGATGTAGGATCAGCAGAGATAAGGTCATGATTCTCATATCATAGCACCGCCATCAGCTTTAATGACTCCCTTCAAAGCTATCCATCCTATTTGGAGCTTGCTCTAGATTGTTGGCTCCCTTCCTCCTTTTTGATAGTGTTCTCATCCTGACGGATCTCTTTGCACGTTCCCCTCCTTATAAGTTTTTGTGACATCAGCTTCTCCTGTTGTGCACTGTCGGTTTTGGAGCTTCTAGTGGGTCCTCTTTGAAGCTTGGAGGAGCTCACCACCATGTGCTGGATCAGCAGCCAATGGTCTTGCCAAGTTCTCATCTTCAATAGATTTTGATGCCTCCAAAAGATTCAGTTGTTCTCCCTTGATGGTCATCGTTCTTCTTGGACTCCTACCTCTGATCACCTCTCCCATCTACTGTCTGTGGTTCTCATGGCCAGAGTGGCTGATGGATGTCCTCATCGCATCAGGAAACTGAGAGGGGTTCTGTGATGCCTCCTTCAACCTGTGGTGGAGAAGCAAATGAAGAGGAGAACCAGTTCTCCCTCAACACTCATCTAGATAACTTGTATAAGGGGCCTGATGATCAGTTTGCAGGTCTTAGCACTACCAGGAAGAAACCACCCACTTCCTTTACGTTGTCGATCCACGACCAACATGTGGGATTATGAGTTGGGTACACGAAGTAGGAGGTGAATCACATCCATGTGATCTAAATCTAAGGCATGAATTAGCTCTCCTTAAGCACAATCTATGGCTTCTCAAAGGGGTTCCAATCGATATACATTAACAAGGGTCAACGTGGCACTGCACATATCAGTCGCTTGGTCTAAAATCATTAATAGACCTAGTTCTAAAGTCACCAACACATACATTATTTCACTAATTTTCAAACCTTAGTAACTTCCTCTAGGATACTCCAATTGCCACAAAATTTTAAACATAGCTTTAATAACTCTCAAGATACATTCCACTCAGATTTGGTGACAAAACTCAATTATTTGATCATCCAATTAAATACTTCACAAAGGTATAAACTTAGAGATCTTAATCAAGATATCAACATCAAATCAACACACAAACTTTGTCAAAAGCTTGGAACTCTTAAAACAATTCATCATTCACTTATGTCATTGTACATTTAAGGATTCCAAAAGTCCACTCCATCACATCCTACACATCTTAAGAGAAATTTCATCCTCAAAATTAAACCAGAAAACCAATCCATCACATCATATACATATTAAATGAAAATTTCGTCCTCAAAATTAAGCCATCCGCTTACTTCAAGGAAAAACCAAAAAGTATACATCCGTATGTAGGATACTACTCTATGTGCAACATATCCAAATCCAAAGCTCCATTATCATATCCAAACCACTATTAGGATGTTTTCAAAACATCTAAGATGAATCACCCCTCATAAAAGATTGAGACAACTGCTTAAAAATTCTAGTTATGTCATGACATATCTCATATGTTAGGGTTGCATCCTTATCTTTACATGCATTAGGGTTTCCACATCATATTACCATGTTCCAAAAGGAGTTAACTATTATTAACCCACTTTATCCATCTAGATCACATCAAAGGGTCATAATCGTTATGTTGTGATAACTATCAAATTTTATTTTCATCTTTATTAAGCACTAAGGTTAACACATCATGTAACATGTTTCATTCACATGATCTTATTTCATTTCTCATAGTAAATTGCGACATTTACTAGTGATTTTATCACAAGATTAGTAAACAATATCACATTATCACCATTATTCATGTATATGGTTAACCATTTATGCATTGATATCTATTTAGCCATCTCTATATTTCTATCGTATCATGTCTATATATATCACATCTCGAGATTAGATCATATCCTTACATATATTATATCATGGTTGTGCTAAACAAACTTAAGTGAGTGGCTAATCAAACACATATCAAAACTTTATTTAGTCTATTTGAGGTACCCCTAACCCATATCATGAGGGTAGTGTCATGCTCAATCTCTTTGAGCTCACTCATCTCTTTGATCATCATGTACACACTAGCTTTATCTTCCCTCTTTGGTCTAGGGTTATTAGGTCTACCTTATTGGTATTAGTGATCAACTTCACAAGCTTTAGCTACAAGCACAAACCAATACATGCTATGACATTCACTTCATAGGTCTCTACCCATGACCTACTATTTCTCAAATCTCTATCTTATATACACATCACTAGATTCCTATATAGGGAACCACCAACCCAAACAAGAGGCTTTACAGGAACTAATACATTTACCTCCTCTAGGGGCTTGGGACTCTCTCTCCCTCACCCAGATGGTAGGTATTCATATTCATATTCACATGTACATATATAACTAGCCTCTCTTTGACTCTAGGGTTTGGTCCCATCAAGGACATCTGGGGTTCAACATGTATAAAGGAATCATGCATAACGCAACTCAACTCAATCACTCAAGAGTAGTATAGCTTAGGACATATCATAACACATATTTCTCATCATTCTCATGTCTTGGATTTTAGGCTCTCTAACCTTCTCCCTCTAGGTCTCTCTCTAGAGTTAACCCTATAAATGGTCCCAATACTAGAGGTCCTCCTTTGTGAAAGAACTTGAGGCTCTTGCTGATTCACAACATAGTCTTAGCTTAACTCATCTCATAAAAGCATATTTACTTGCATCACAAAAACCTTATCTCAAATCCTCAAATCTGAAATTAGGTCCTCAAAGACAAACATTGATCATCATAACCATCTTATGTCATCTATATAAGACTTACATCATATCATCAAAACTTATTTCATCTATTCCATCTATCATATATTCCAACAAGGTTCTAGAAGCCTAATCTAGAACTACTCTCTCTTCTAGACTGATGCCATTCACTTTTACTTATGTTACATGACCACCTCTTACTCGTACATGTGTGGGGACACATTTTTGTAATACTTACATATATAATTATATATGATACAATTTTTCTCTGATAAAGCATGCATCAGAGAAAACTACCAAGGTTCGATCTGATTGGAATCAAAAACTAAATCCAAAAAATGAGTGTCCCACACATAGTAGAGAGTACATGTAATTAAAACTAGTAAAAAGGGTGAGAACATGGTGTAGACTGGTGTAGCTATTCAAAACATAGATGCATCATATGTCAAAGGTTTCTCTTCCCATGATGTACGTCATTTCCAAATAATGCAACGTCCCATACCGCTGCACTACAAGGAAAGAATGACATCTAAGGACTTTCTATACAACAAGCACCAGTCTAGAACTAGTTCTCATAAATCTAGGTGCTAACCTAGAGGCTAGGTCAGATCTAGTCTCTAAAAGATGACTAATCTAACCCTAAATATTATTAAGTTCAAGGTTCTTTTGTGTTGAGTTGCATAGTGAGCAAATGTCAGGCTTTGCTATTATTCATGCTCTGATACCACCTGTGACATCCCCAAATTTTCTAAAACTTAATCTGATGTGCGACGTCCAAATTGAAACCTCACCTTAGTGAGAATCTCAATTTAAACACCCCACACTAGGCTAAGAAAATCAAGGGAGTCATAAGGAAACCATAGTAGCACATGTACATGAACAATAATAAAACTATACAACACATGTTCACCATTCAACATATAATTACAAAAAGAATTGTTACATCATTTGATATTACATATTGAACATCAGACTTATACATATACATTTACTACCACTAAACTATAGTATCTTAAGACAATAGGTCCAGCTGTACATCAGCTTGCTACACAACTCTCAACTAACCTGGATCTTCAAGATCACATGTCCACAACCTAAACATAAGATTGCATGTGGTACATGTCTACACAATATTCAAGACTATTGTACTGAGTACGCCTACGTGTCTTTTATATACCTCTCATCATATCTTGGAAATAAGATAATACCAATACTTGGCAGTAATAGAAGAAGTATAAGAAAACCATATACTTCCACAAAGATGTTCATTAACAAAAGAGAACACATATTAGAAGCATATTTTCCATTATATAATCCAAGAATTTACTACCTGAGAGTTGAATGCATTAAGGCCTTTATGATCGCTACCATAGAGTTAGATCATATGTACAATGTGACCACTACCAAAGAGTTAGGTCCAAGCACACTACCAAAGAGTTAGTGCTTTCATATATACAATGTGACCACTACCAAAGAGTTAGGTCACTTCCAAGCAGACTACCAAAGAGTTAGTGCTTTCATATAATGGAATAGATATATTATGTTTGATGTGTTCATAGCAATAATTATGGAAAATCAAGCAACATATCATACAAGAATAATCATTTCAACTAATACCATATGACAAGTATTTACTACTATATAACACAAGCATACTGTATAATAAGCCAAGTGAGAGGTAATGGTGTACCTCGATCAAGATATATCCTAATCATCATATTCCTCATGTCAACTCTAACCTCTTGGTCAAACCCTGATTAAGACAAGATCATATGTACCATCATTAGGTTCTCATCATCTTACATCTCATCTTAACCCTAATTATATCCATCTTAGGGTTTACCTTATCTCATTATGATATTCTCATGATTACTTGTATTCTTGTCTTAGATTTATCTTAGTGATGTCATAGTCCATATTATAGTTTGTTAACTGGATATACTCATGTGTCACATTATTATATGGACATATTTAACATTATGTCACTTTCATTAACCATATTAGGGTTGCATCACATGTATTAAGGGTGCTCTTCATATAACATGAAATTCATGCATAACACCGATATCAAAGTTACATATTAACTTCTAGTTACTTATATGAGAGTGTTCTGTAAAATTCACCATTCATTGAGAATGTAAATATTTATTACATTTTATTTAGGGTTATTAACCCTAATTATCCATATGGAGAAAATTACATGATTTTGTGTCATAACATGATCATATTTGAAGTCATATGGATTATAAAACACATTCAAGATTTACTAATGCATTCTTGTAGTTTTGGTCATTATTTGATATTTATTACTCATAAAATAAACATTACACATCTTACATGATATCACTCATATTAAAGCATTAAAATCCTTATATTATGATTCCATATTGTTCTATGCATTTTTCTGAGAAGAGCAGTATCTTATTTGTATTTTTCTGACAAGCAGGCTATTTTCTATGAATTTTTAAATTTCTGAGCATTTAGTAAATCATTTACCTCTTTGGACCACTTAGAAAGTGTCATGTGGCTGCTAGGGCACTGCTCAGAGCTCAGGCCAACTGGTCTGGGTGTTGAACCTGATCTATTTCTTCATTATCTTTCCTCACAATCACCAGGTAACTGCCCCAGTCTCCGTCCACTCAATGCAACCGCATGCTCTATGCACGAGGGTGACGGCTCTTCTGTCTCCAAGTGTTGTTGCCACTAGAAGGATCTCTGGTGAGGAGAAAAGCCACACACTCCTTATCCAAGTCATCTACTTCTGCCTTTCCTCATCTTGGCCATTCTCAACTGCTATGGTTCTTGGGTTCGATGATGGATCTCCTACTCTATGACCTACCCATGGAGGCACTGCATCAGGGGACTTTGGCCTTCAGTGTGCAAATCGATCGCCCGCATACACTCCTCATCCTCTGGTGATGACACCACGCCTCTTAAAAATCCTCTAGGTTTGGAGCAGTAGGGATTCAGTTATAGTGTCGTCGTTATGAGGATGATCTCTGATGTGGGATCAGTAGAGACAAGGTCCTATTTCTCATATCATAGTATTGCCATCATCTTCAGTGACTCCCTTCAAAGTTATCCATCTAATTTGGGGCTTCCTCTGGACTGTCAGCTCCCTTCCTCCATTCTGACTGTGTTCTCATCCCAGTAGATCTCAATGCACGTCCCCGTCCCTGCGAGTCTGTGCGACATCAGCTTCTCCTATTGTGCGTCGTTGGTTTTAGGGCTTCTGGAGGGTCCTCTTATGAAGCTTAGCTCGCCACCATGTGATGGATCAGGGGCCAATGGTCTCACCAAGTGCTCATCTTCAAAAGATTTTGATGCCTCCAAAAGCTTCAGTTGTTCTCCCTCAATGGTCATCATTCTTCCTGAAGTCCTACCTCCAATCTCCTCTCCCATGTACTGTCTGTGGTTCTCATGGCCAGCGTGGCTAACAGACATCCTCATCACATCAGGAAACTGAGAGGGGTTTTGTGGTGCCTCCTTCAACCTGTGGTAGAGAAGTTAATGAAGAGGAGAACCAATTCTCCCTCAAGACTCATTTATATAACTTGTATGAGGGGCCTGATGATCAATTTGTAGGTCTTAGCACAACTAGGAAGAAACCACCCACTTCCTTTATGCTGTCTATCCACGACCAAGATGTGGGATTATGAGTTGGGTACACGAAGTAGGAGGTGAATCCCAGCCATGTGATCCAAATCTAAGGCCAGGATTAGCTCTCCTTAAGGCCAATCTATGGCTTCTCAAAGGGGTGCCAATCCATATACATTAGCAAGGGGCAGCGTGACACTACACATATCAGTCGTCTGGTCTAAAATCATTAATAGACCTAGTTCTAAAGTCACCAACACATACATTATTTCACTAATTTTCAAACCTTAGTAACTTACTCTAAGATACTCCAATTGCCACCAAATTTTAACCATAGCTTTAATACCTCTCAAGATACATTTCACTCAAATTTGGTGACAAAACTAAGTTATTTGATGATCCAATTAAATACTTCACAAAGGTATAAACTTAGAGATCTTAATCATGATATCAACCTCAAATCAACACACAAACTTTGTTAAAATCTTAGAACTCTCAAAACAATTCAACATTCACTTATGTCATTGTCCATTTAAGGATTCCAAAAGTCCACTCCATCACAACATTCTTGTAAATAAATTCAAATACTTGAATTTCATCTTTTAGTTGAATTCAACTATAATTATTTGCATCCCTTAATCCCACATTTGAGATTGTCATTCACTAGCATCATCAACCTCATCATTTTAGGGTAAGAGTTACAATCATAAAATCATTTACTAATTCTCATCTTTTTCCTTCATTTTATATTCAGTAGTCTCAACTTCTTTCATTTCATGTTCAATACATTATTCAGACCAATCTTTCTTACATACAATGCTTTTCTTCTACTTAACATTTATCAAAGTCTAGTTCTTAGTATATTTCATTTAATTTGGGTTAAGACACATGTAATTAAAATAAAAGATATAATACTTTGTCATACAAACTTCATTAGTTTCATCTTTAACTTACAATCACCATTAAGTATATCTTGTTTATATTGTCTCTTATATTTAGATAAGTGTACCATGTCATTGACTATTGATGTCATTTCCATAATCAATAGTGATCATTATTCATTATACTAATCACTTGAGCTTAAAAGAATGGTTTAGGTTACATCCTCTTACATTATAATCTCTAATCATCCTTCACAATTCACTATTATGTAACATGTATACATGGACCCACATTCATAAGTGGGCTATTCATTATTCCATAAATTATACTAAAACATATGCATTATTCTTAGATCATATTAGTAATACCCATCATTTTCAATTAAAGATTTAATAGTTACATTCAACATATCATCACATTTACAACATCATATACAAGTTCTAGCTTCATCACTCATACTCATCTTAATAGGGCTATTCACACACATGGAAACCCTAGTTTACATTTTCACATATTCCATTAATCAATCATAAGTATACATTGATTAATTGACTAATTTGATTCACTTCCTCAACACAAACCCTAATCAGGATATGTGGTCACGTCTTAATGTTCCTTATACATATATTATGTTCAATTCCATTAACATTACACAATACATGTGTATAATACAATCTAGTACAATTCAAATATGCTTTTATACATGTCAATTCAATTCCAAGCATATCAGCCATTGGGCTGATTGTTAGGCAAAATTCACATGAAATAGCATAGTCATCTACCCATAATATTACCCATGGATCCTCAACCAAAATATCAAGAAATAATCAAGTTCCAACCATTGAAAAAAATTGTCAAAATTAGTAGAATTGGATCCCCCAATATCTTCTCCAAATCAATATCCAATCACATACATATACAAGAAAGGTTTCTAATTATTTTAGCCAAATATAATTAGTCTTTCAAAATTTATACAGAGATTAGGAGGGACAAAAACACTCACCTCAGGTGCCAAGAACCTTAAAAACGTAGGTCCATCTCTAAATTTTTGGAAACCCAATTAAACTCTAGGAAATGAATCCAGTTCTTTCTCCTCTCAGCTCAGAAACCCTAGAAATGGAGATTAGAAGAGAAAGAGTGAGTAAAGGGGGAGATTTGATGTGATTTTGAATCAAATTAGAGGTGGGATATAATCTTGAAATGTGAGAGAATATTCAATAAGAAATGCTATGCAAAGAAGCTACACTTACTTGATTTCATTATATCTTGGATAGAGAAACCCTAGGTCAACATCTCCACCACTTTCTCTTCTAAAAACCCTAGCTCTCCTCTCTCTCTTGAATTTCATTTCTTTGACAGGAATGAAGAGTTATGAGAGATCCTTGTGTGTTATGTTAGTCATATAGATGAATTGAGCTGCTTAGAACAATTGCATACAAGCCCTTCAATGTATTTTTATTTTGCTCAGACTGGTTGGTCGGCTGAGTTATCAACTTGACCGACAACACACTTTTCATAACTCAAACTTTGTCCAAAAATTATTGAACTTTAACCTAATGTCTGAAATTGAGTTTATAAGAAATAATATAGATCGCTTTTTGTTACCAATAAATAACTAAAAATCAAATATGGCATTGCTATATTGCAATCCGAAGCATGGTCGGTCGAGTTTGTCATGCATAGAACTCGACTGACACCCCTCTCTGTAGAGATTAAACATCATCCAAAAATTATGCCAATTTAATATTATGTCTATAAAGTATTTTCCCAACTATAGTTAAAATTTGAGATCAATTGGATATACAAAAAAAATCAATTACCACACTTCTATATCAATATGAAAATATGGTCGGTTGAGTTTCAAACTCGACCAATAAATAGGTCAGAACATTCTTCAAAAAAATTTATATTTGTTACTAGTTATCGAATTTGAGATATCCAAATCATATCCAAATTTTAGTTAAATAAGAGTTACAAATAAAATACTAAAAATCATTTAGTGAGACACTATACTTATCAAATTTTGTATACATATGTCATAAAAACCTTAATTTGGGCCGATTAGGGTTTCCAAGTCTTAACCCTAATTATGTGAAGCAAAGTATGATTAAACCTTTTAATTATATTTAAAATATCAAAACTTAACTACCATTATAAATCAAGCTTTATACAATGATCAACTTAGTTAAGCAGACAATCATCCAAGTAAACCCTAATTAGATGACTAATTTGAAAATGGGTCATTACAAATTCTCCCCTCCTTTTAGGATTTCATCCTGAAATCCAAGAAAAGATATGCAATAATATCATATCATCTAATCATTCACCTCTATAGGCATAAAAAGACTTTCATTTCATCTTTCTTTCATATGACATCTATTTTTGCAATAAATGGATATTTATCCCTTGTCATCATCATATCTCTCCTCGAGTATTACATATACTTACTTCATAAATATTAGTAATACATCATTTATCAAGATCTGATTCACATCACCTTTCATATCCTTTTAAAAATTTAATTGTGTATCGCACGGATTACAATTATGACTCATTCACATATTATATTCCGCATTCATCAATTTCCTTCATAAAAAAGATCATCTAGTGTGCATCTTAGTTCATATATTTTTCTCACAATTTTAGATTTCATACTCAAATCCAAACTCATTAGAGCTTGTCTTCACAATCTGTTAGGCTTTTTTCTTTATTATATGAAAGTTTCTAGCTTTTCGTAGGTTCTATATTAAATTATGAAATCATTTTCTTTTTCACCATTTTTTTGCCATTCTTCTCTTTTTCATCATGCATCTTATTATACTACCAAGCTATGTTCATCTGGATACTAGGTTAGGGCATACAGAATAAGTATAGTTGGTAGTTCCATATTATCTTAGCTCAATACCCAAATACTTGACCAAAGTATCTGGATACTGAGTTCAGTCAGTATGCACATCATTCAGGTTATATTCAGCATCCACATTATCATTTAGTCCCAGATCCTATTGTCCGCATCGAGTCATCTAACCTAAGCTATGATACCATGTTATCGGGACCCACACTTTTGATCAGCATAAATACCAACCATTAGAGATAATCCCAAAACCTAAACCCAGATTCTGAAATAAAACAATGAATTCTCGACAAAGGCGATTAAGCAATATAAGAAAAACACAGATAATTTTTTTCTTTTTCTTTCTTCACAAATTCATAAACCAATGTCACATCAAGGACATCACATTTAGACATCACAAATCTTATTCAAATCCATTAGAACAAAAATCAAATATTGTTCTCATATGTGGTTCAGTTTACATCAGATACATATACATTAATGAACAAACTTAGTCTACAACCCATCTGGGAAAAGAGAGAGTACAGGGACATTTAAATCTATCTAGATTATGCTATTTATATCTTCTTTGTCATGACCTCTCCGCCGGATATCATTATACCTAAAAATATTTGAAACAAACTCATGGGACTCATATAGAGCCCCAGTGAGTGGATATCTCCCACTCAAGCTAGGTACATGCGTCAACATCAGTTTTAGTATAATAAACTTAACAGAAATATGCAGATATTGAAAAGTCTAGCAGATAGTTCTATCATAAGTCATATCTAACTTAAAATGGTAATCTAATCCAACAGATAAGGTAATAACTTAAACCAATTATAACTTTGAAACATCTTTTAGAGCATGTCTATGAACAAATCAACAGATAATTCTTAGTTCAAATTAAGAACCATACTGCACGAGAAATTAGTCAAGTTATAAGCAGTTTTAATCAATACATAATAATAACATTATCTTCGCGACACTCCACCAGTTGGACCAGGAACACATCCTACAGACCTGAAGTTGAACTACACATAATACATATCTACCAAACAATACTATCAAATAGCAAGCAATCCAACTCATATTCAAAATGGATATAAATTCCATCATTTATAACTTGTCAACATGACATATCATAATATGAAATAAAAAATGTCCATAGCAACATGATTACTTTCCACAACAAGAAGCATAATCTACAATGAAAACACATCAAGTAGCAGTAAAAGGAATGTAACAACCATTCAAATCATGTTCTACACGGTTTATCATCTTTTATTCATTTTCTCTTAAACTACTTGGCTTGTACCTCACCAAGTAGAAGTCTCCATGCTTGATTCTCATGTCAACGACTCACCGTCACTATCTTAGAGTTTAACCGACCACCCTAAGATATCAACAACAAACCCTGGCCACCTCAAGTTTGCCTAAAGAGGCTCACATCCTCATCTCAGATACACGAGATAGGAACCACCAAAATCGTATATCACATATCACAATATTTCACATATTTTCACATTTCACATATTTCATTTCATCAGAGTCTATTCCATCTGGACATTCACTTTTACAGCAAGGATTTAGGGCCAGAGCCACTCCAGATGACTCACTCCTAAATCTTGGTGGTTTAACAAATAAGGTATCAATCCACACTCCGAAATTCCTTCTCATAATTCATCGATTACTACAAGGAAATCCATTTTGTTTTTCCAGTGTGGTCCTCGGGGGAAACTTACAGTGTTCAGGGAACCTAACTAAATGTTCCATCATTAAACTTGTTATCAATCTCTTTTACTCATCTTAAAAAATTAAAATATCATATCTCATATCTGTGTATTCTCGTGTAACTAGAATAATATGAAACAGATTAAGTTTATCAATAAGGACAATGATCAAAGCAAGAATCACAATAAATCCATAGATTACAACATATATGATTATTTCTATCTTCTATGTCATCTCATAGCAATCATCAACATTGGGCTTTCATCCCGAGACATAATCGTATTGTCCATCATTTACACCATCAGGGTTTTATCATCGTCAGTTGGATTTCAGCCCTAGACGTAATCTCATTATGCAACATTTACCTTTATCAGGGTTTCTCAAATGTAAGGAGTGCATATTAAATTCAATTTCAACATATTTCTTATTAATTCATTGTATATCACAATTCTTAACAAATATTAGCAGAGGCATTTGAGCTAGCAACAGTGAAATCATATAGGTAGCATGTGTCATTCATCATACTCAAAATAGATTTACCATACAACATATGCTTGTATCATCCAATCTTAATAGATGCAAATATATTTCATGCATATACATGTATAACAGACTTAGTTCTCTTCTTCTTTTATTTCACATTTTTAAGATGGGGTTACTAATCAACACATGTTGACTATCATTTGAAGTTTGTACTATTAGTCCATTCTCAGAGTACAAATCACAATTCAAGAACACATTCTTGTAAATCAATTCAAATACTTGAATTTCATCTTTTAGTTGAATTCAACTACAGTTATGTGCATCCCTTAATCCCTCATTTGAGATTGTCATTCACTAGCATCATCAAACTCATCATTTTAGGATAAGATTCACATTCATAAAGTCATCTACAAATTCCCATCTTTTTCCTTCATTTTATATTTAGTAGTCTCAACTTCTTTCATTTCATGTTCATTACATTATTTAGACCAATCTTTCTTGATTCACTTTACATACAATGCTTCTCTTCTACTTAACATTTATCAAAGTCTAGTTCTTAGTGTATTTCATTTAATTTGGGTTAAGCCACATGTCAGGCGGCTAGGGCTTTTCCCCCATCCGTCCGGTGTGGGTCTTCCCCATCTACCTACCTTCGGCAGTCTTGGCGGTAGGGTGTCCGATTAATGGGAAGCTTCACCTCGTGTCTTGGCACCGGTGATGTTGGCTCCCTCAATGGGTGACCGGGTCCCCCTGGTCTGCTCGGAGATGCGTCTTCACCCCTGCTGCGTTGGTGGCGCCCCATTCTGGGGTTCAGCTTCCCGACCTGCTCTAGGTCCAGGGTTACAGGGTGTTCCTTGATCCCTCTACTGCTGCGGGTGGATAGCACTTCAGGTTTGATGCTTAGGTTGATGCCAACAGCAGTCACTCTACTGATGCTGCTAAGTGCTCTCATGATGTTTGTAGGAATGCCTATGTGTGATTAGAAGCCTTGGCGTCTTCTCCAGCATTGATGGATTGGTGTTGTGTTAACAGCATCCATTGAAGATCAAGGACCTCGCAGGTCAGCTACTTGGCTGTTGGGCGAGATGATAGTGACAAAGATCTCTCTAATCTTGACATAGTACCACACTTTGTGAGTACTCCTAATGGATAGTTGGTGTTGTTCCAAGCATGAAGGAGTGATTTGGAGCTGTTCTTCTTTCCCCCATGCTCTGTGGCTTAAACGTGCTGGTTTTTTTTTATCCAGTTTTGGCTAGATCAGCCTCTATGCTGATCTGATATCTTGGGGTTCTTTTTTGGGTGACCTTGCCCTTTTAGAAACCTGATGTTCTGGTAGATAAGAAGGTTAGAAGCTTCAAGGCTCACTTCAGGCAGAAATATTAGTCTTGTTCTATGATAAGCTCTGTTACTATTTGTGGGTATGCTGAATGCATGTAATAGTAGTTTGGTATAGTCTTCTTCTGATAGGTTTGCTTGGAGTTAGCTTGTGTAGTTTGATAGGTCTTCTTAGTTTTATTTCGTCTAGAGTTTTTTTTGTTTCCCCCTGCGAGAGGTGCTTAATCTTTGTTTGAGCTGTTAAGCTCCTATTGATGTAATGGGGTACTTTGTGCCCAAATTTTTTGGTTTCTATAGTAACACGCTTTTTGACCGACCAAAAAAAAAGTTTCATCTTTAACTTGCATCACCATTAAGTATATCTTGTTCATATTGTCTCTTATATTTAGGTAAGTGTACCATGTCATTGAATACTAATGTCATTTCCCTAATCAATGGTGATCATTCTTCATTATACTAATCACTTTATCTTAAGAGAATGGTTTAGGTTACATCTTCTTACATCAAAATATCTAATCATCCTTCACAATTCACTATTATGTAACTTTTATAAATGGACCCACATTCATATGAGGGCTACTCATTATTTCATAAATTGTACTAAAACATATGCATTAGCCTTAGATATTATTAGTAAGACCCATCATCTTGAATTGAAGTATTAACACTTACATTCAACATTTCATCACATTTACAACATCATATACAAGTTCTAGCTTCATCACTCATACTCATCTTAATACTAAACATCTAGGGTTTTCAATAAGTAATCCTTAGTTCAACACATCATAAGAACCATATCACTAAGTAATTTCATAATGATGCATAGAGGTTCATTAAGGCTATTCAAAGACATGGAAACCCTAGTTTCCATTTTCACATATTCCACTCATCAATCATAAGTGTACTTTGATTAATTGACTCATTTGATTCACTTCCTTAACACAAACCCTAATCAGGATATGTGGTCACTTTTTAATGATCCTTATACATATATTATATTCAATTCCATTAACATTCCACAATACATGTGTATAATACAATCTAGTACAATTCAAATATGAGTTTACACATGTCAATTCAATTCCAAGGATATCAGCCATTGCGCTGATTTTTAGGCAAAATTCACATGAAATAGCATAGTCATCTACCCATAAGATTACCCATGGATCCTCAATCAATATATCAGGAACTAATCAAGTTCCAACCAATGATAAATAATCAAAATTAGTAGAATTGTATCCTCCAATATCTTGTCCAATTCAATATCCAATCACATACATATACAAGCAAGGATTCTGGTTATTTTAGCTGGATAGAATTAGGCTTTCAACATAAACAAAGAGCTTAGGAGGGATAAAAACACTCACCTTAGGTTCCAAGCACCTTAAAAAGGTAGGTCCATCTCTGAATTTTTGGAAACCCAATTAAACTCTAGCAAATAAATCCAATTGTTTCTCCTCTCAACTCAGAAACCCTAGAAATGGGGATTAGAAGAGAAAGAGGGAGAAAAGGGGGATATTTGATGTGATTTAAAATCAAATCAGAGGAGGGAAATAATCTTGACATGTGAGAGAATATTCACCATAAAATTATATGCAAAGAAGCCAAACTTACTTGATTTCATCATATCTTGGTTAGAGAAACCCTAGGTCAACATCTCCACCACTATCCCTTCTCAAACCCCTAGCTCTCCTCTCTCTCTAGAATTTCATTTATTTTATAGGAATGACAAGTTATGAGAGCTCCTTGTGTGTTAGGTTAGTCATATAGATGAATTGAGGTTCTTCGAACAATTGCAAACAAGCCCTTCATTGTATTTTTATTGTGCTCAGACTGGTTGTTCAGCTAAGTTATAAACTCAACTGACACCACGCTTTTCAAAACTAAAAAATAGTCCAAAAATTATTAAACTTTAACCCAATGTCTAAAATTGAGTTTATAAGTAATAGTAAAAAATTTAGATCATTTATTGTTACCAATAACAAACTAAAAATCAAATACTACACAAATATATTGCAGTCTGGCAGCATGGTCGGTCGAGTTTGTCCTGCACAGAACTCGACCGACACCCCTCTTTGTAGAGATCAACCATCTTCCAAAAATTAATCAAATTTAATAATATGTCTATAATGGAGTTTCCGAATTATGGTTATAATTTCAGATCAATTGGATATAGAAATAAAAAGATAAAATTCAATTACCACATAGATATATCAATCTAAAAATATGGTCGGTCGAGTTTGAAACTAGACCGACAAAAAGGTTAGATTATTTTTGAAAAAATTTGATATTTTTTAATAGTGCTCACATTTGAGATATACAAATCATATCCAAATTTTAGTTAAATAATATTTATAGATAAAATACTAAAAATCATTTAGTGATACCTATAATTATCAAATTTTGTATTCATATGTCATCAAAATCCTAATTCGGGTCGATTAGGGTTTCCAAATCTTAGCCCTAATTATGTGAAGAAATGTATGATTAAACCTTCTCATTATATTTAAAATATTAAATTTTAACTACCATCATTAATCAAGCTTTACACAATGATCAACTTAGTTAAGCATACAATCATCCAAGTAAACCCTAATTAGATGAATAAATTGAAAATGGGTCATTACACTGACAACATCCATTTTGTCTTCTCTTATGGGGTATGCTTACAACCCCAGGTGTAGGACATGGTGGAAAATGCAAGCAAATGGAACTATATTATAGATATAACTCTTGGTGAGACATACTTGATATAGTTTAGACATCCCTCTACTTATATCATGATGTTGTTACTTTCATGTAAACCCCAAGTGGGATAATATTATGTAACCTTGATAAATTGAATATATCACAAAACATTATTTTTTTGCTATGTTTTGGTTTTTTTTGTATATCATCATTTGAGAAGTGAAAAAAATTTACACCTATTCCAGCATGCTTGATAGTATGTTTGGAATATATGGATTTATTCCTCAAATTAAGTAGGGAGTGGATCTCCTCTCGGGTCCCACTCCTTAAACTCTAAGTTTCTATCCTAGTGGTCCCTGACAACTTAACCTAAGCTCTGATACCAAGTTGTTACACCCACATCTCACGAAAGCCACTAATCATGAGATTAGGACATAAGTTGAGGATTAAATTTAATACAAAGAACATCAGTAACTCTTTGTTTCATTTCAAACTCTTTGTTTTCTAACATTCAATCACATAAACTAACTATACAAGGGGATCTAAAACTTGATTACTATAATATGATTTCAAAAATAAAGATACATATCTAAACATTCATTTTGTTTGTCACACTTCCATGTACATATGACATGATAATCGAATGAATTCTCTATAATTAAGGGAAAAAAGTTACATATCATCATTTACAACTCTTTCACTTATATACAAGAACCTAGAGTGATATGGACCGACTATACTTAACTAATTTGATACTTAGATCACATGGTAGATCTACTTTGTCATTGACATTCTTCAATTCACATGGCTTCCTCAAAAATTGTGACTGTATGGGTGGGCATATTCGCTCAATTAATGAGTAATTCAAAGAAATAGTTTAAAGCACTTGAATTGTCAATGCTATATTATTGAGAAACTGAATTGAAAGTAGAACAGTAACAACTATACAAGAACTAATCATTCATAAACATATAAATTGCAGGATACTTTTAGATAAATGCACAAAGTAAAACAATATCTAAACATACTTGATTAATCTCAAAAGGAACTAGTCATTCAGAAACATACAAATGGTAGGTTACTCTAGATAGCTATAGAAAGTAAATCAATCATTGAACATTCTTGATCAATCTCAAATTCATTTTGCCATATCCTGAACCCACATGAAGTGTACCACAACATGTGGAAGTATCATAGCAAGCTACGATTTCACTATATAAGACTTAGAGTAGACCCGGGACTCTAAAGATTGTCCCGGAATACCGAGCCAACCAATAGGGCATTATTGTAGTTCCCAATGGAATGGGGTTGTCCCCAGTCAGCGACACGGAAATGGTTGAATCATAGGGACCTTGAAAGTATTTCTTAGGTCGCACAAGATATGATGAAACTATCTCGCGCTTAAGTCTATAAATAGATACACAGTCTACAATTGGCCTCGCCATGTCTTACCTTGGCGGATAATAGGAGCGGATGAATATCTTGACCTCCTCCTATAAACTTCGGTACTCTAAGGAGAGATAAAAGCACTCTATCTAAAAATGCCTACTTCAATGGTTCTACAAAGGTTGATCATTGAGTACTAATAGAACTTGATAGCATTGGAATATCATGTTAATAATGGGTACCATTATTATCACTGGAATATCTGATTAATGTTGGATACCCCTACTATTTTAATGAGTATGTCCACACTCGTCTTAGACCCCCTACCCCTCTAGTACACTCTAGCTACCTCATCATGGACTCTTCTAGTCGGTATGCACGTTTCCTCCACTGTGGTATAGACCTCCGTAGGGAATCTACAGTGTTTGTGGCATCTGTTGTTTAATTCACTCTTTAATTTCACTATTATGTCATCTAATCAACGTTTCATACTTAACCTTGTTAAATGTGTTTCATAGATTTTCTGTAATAAATACTTTAAACTGAGCTACTTCAATTATTATAATGAGAAATACTGAAATGGAAATGCTTGATTTATTGAACACCCTATTCTTAGGGTTTCATCTTCCTCATTCCAATAAGACATGAATCACATAAGGATTTAATGCATCATAAACTTTAACTGGTAAAGAGACTGCTTTCAACAGATCACATACAACCAAACATTTATATGAAATTATGTAAGAACTAAACTAGGGTTTCCATGCCATTCACTAAAATATCACGCATATAGAATAACCTTGAATAAATAAATCTATAATGTTAAAAGGAATCACTTCTATTGGATTTCATAATGTTTTTTCTCAAACTTCCAACTTTTCACTCATTTCGGGTTTCACCCTCTTTATTGAGATTTTAAGAAAACATTGATATCATCAAAGGAAATCTGAGATAATATCTGACATATATGTGCTAACCATTCAGATAGAAAAAACATTTATATATATGTAGATGAAAATAGGAAAAGTTCTTCATTCAGTTATACCCCAACTTCAAACAAAACCAAAAACCCTAGATCTTGAGATATTATTATAAATTCTGCAATATATTTAGGAATTTTATTTTATATGATTTGTATCCATCTCTAGTATTATCATCATGGAAGAAAATTAATCCATTTGTATAACATGTTGCAAAAGTGAGAACTGAAAGGTAGATTAGGGCATTATTGTCACATATACAAAGAGTTGAAGATTATAACGGATTTAATTCAAATTTGTACAATATATTAATTAATGGATGTGCCCACTCACCTAAGGTGTGAAAGCACCTTAAAAACGTACTCCAAGATCTGAAATTCTAGATTACATATCAACTCCTAACAATGCCTCGCTTTCTTCTTCCTTCCAACTCAAAAACCATGGGAATGAAGAAATATAGAGAAAAAGTGAGAAAAGAGGGAGATTTGATATCATTTTGAATGAAATCAGAGAAGGGTCAGAATATTGACATGTGAGAGAATAATAACCAACTGTATCTATCTAGAGATGACAAACTTACTTGATTTCATCAACTCTAGGAAGAGAAATCCTAAATCGCCATCTTTACTACTTTCTCCATCCAAACCCCAACTCTCCCTCTCTCTCTAGGATTTCATTTCTATGGAATGAATCATGAAATGGGAGCTCCTAGTGTGTTTGGTTAATCATATAGAGAAATTTAGGTTCTTGTTTCAATCACAAATTGAACCTACTTGTACTTCCTTTATTTCAATAGAATTTTCTGTCAAAAAATGTACGAAAAATTGTTTACGGGGTAGCATGTTGTCTAACACATAGTTTCAGAGCTTCAATAAAAATTTCAGATCATTTCTAGTTACCAATAAATAATTAAAATCAAACACTACATTGATAAGGAATAGTCTACCATGGATGGTCGAAGTGTAATTTGATAGAGAATCACATTTAAAGAACATCCAATTATTCTGGCATTTTGCACTAACACGCATTATTGAGTATCCATATCATATACACATTTTTAAGTAAATCCAAGTTACAAAAGAAATGTGAAAACTCATTTACCTTAGTGCTATACCTATCAAATTTTGTATTTCTATAATATCAAAACCCTAATATTAGATGGTTAGGTTTACACTTATCAAACCCCTAATGCTTCAAAGTAAAATCATGATTACATTCCTCCTTAGTTTTGAAACATTACAATTGAGCTACCATCATTGATCAGCTTTAAATAATTATCAATATAATAAATCATGTAATCATCTTGATAAATCCTAATTTACCAATTAAGCTCAAATGTAGTCATAAAGTGTTGAATAGGGCACAAACAATCATCGATGCACTTGATAGGGTATTGACAAATAAGGAGGAAGAATTGTTGATGTAGATGAATGAATGATAGGTGTCTCAAACCAACACACAACCAATTACGTAAATAACCAAAGATGCTCCAATGTTATAAAACTTGAAGTATTTCTAGAGCAGAATCACTAACCCATGGTTGATGAAGAAGGATATCTTCTTTATGTAGAGCAAGGATCGAATCCAATTGATATGAGAAGACATATCAATGCTTGGAAACTCATAATCTGAATGGAGAGGAGAGTGATATACCTTGAACTATAAAGTGAGATTTTTACAACACCTTAAGTACACAAAGCTCCATATGTGGATAATGATCTTCTTCCTCTTTCTGCTTCTAAGATCTAAACTATGCACCTCAAATATTCTTCTTAATTTCCTCTTCTCATCTTCTCTACTCTCCCCTCCACACCGACCACAAAAAGAAGACAGAAGTGATTGGGTGGATAAATACAAAAAGAAACTCCCATGTGACATTAGGGTGTAAGGGGTGGATATGGAAGAAACAACAGGAGAAGGATGTTCTTGATATGGATGGAGAAATTGTGTGTTGGACTGGTCATCGAGTTTGAAAGAACTTGACCTCACGCTTAAGAAAGCTTGAATTTATGCTTGAAGGGGATGAATCCTTGCTCTTGAGAGAGTTTGACCTTGTTCCTGGGAGTGAACTGCATCACACATGTGAGGACTTCATGATGGTTCTTTAGAGAGGTTGCCTTGGTGAGGAAGCTGCAATGAATGTACTGATAAATAGATTGTATGTCGTATGTGACTTGATTATAAGAGTCGGGGAAGAAAATAAATGGATATTTTTGCAAACTAAAAAAGGAGATTTTTCCTTCCCTTAGGGCAATAAATCTCTAGGGGTGCAGGTTGGATCCCCAACAGAATGGACTAGGTCAAGAAATACATATAATTAAATATCCAAAAAATGAAAAGGGATGAAGCCTAGAAAACTAATCTGTAACGATTCATGTTGGACATATTGTTGACTCAAGGTCTAAATTGACTAAACCATTCCAATTAATTGTGTCTAATGTCTCTATTTGAGTGATTTTAGATTATACATAGGCACACTCCAAATGCCCTAACTCGCACATCTCAACTTGGAGAAAAGACAAGTCAAAGTCAATACAAGTGCACTTTTTTGGAATATGATGTAAATCCATTAGAATCATGTTGTAAATCACTTGTAATGATTGTATGACTTGTAATTAAGCTTAGAAAAAATTAAGAGCACTTAGATCGAATATTTAAGCACTCAAAAGCCATTTTCCAAAATTCACATTAGGTTGTTCATCAGTCGAGTTGCAAACTTGACCGATCCTGATTGGATCTTGAAAATGAATTTTGAAAGGTCAAGTTTCCATTTCAAAGAACTCGACTGATCCCTCTACTGACCAAAACTGATTTAAGTGAATCGGTCGATTTACCCCAGGACAAACTCGACTGATGGCCTAAATTGGTCTTGTCTCTTAGTGGGATTGGTCGAGTTACCTTTACAGAAACTTGACCGATTGCACTATAAGAAAAAGTGTAGAAAAGTGTTTCTAGCCATTATGGAGTTGCAACAAGTGAAAATATATCTGTTGAAGCCACAAAATGGCTACTTTTCTTTCTTAAATGTTCCCAAAGGATAATAGGCATCCCCAGCTATAAATAGGACCTCTTGGGCTTCATTCCAAGGTTGAGCATTCAATGCAAAACTCTATATGAGGTTCCTATTCTATAATTGACTGTATCCTACATCCCCCGCTCTCTCTCTAAGCTTAATCACTTGCTACATTCATTAGAGTGAGTTGGAAATATATAAGAGAGCTAGTCCTACATGTATATCTTGTGAGGCTCTCACTTCCGCCACCTTCCTATCTCTCATTTCAACCATGAAGATGAAGGTTCTCTCTCTTGTCTAATAAAGGTGAAGAAGAACAAGGGAAGGAGTCCATTGGTGAAGATTAAGGGTGAATACTTGGAGCAAGAGTGGGTAAGCCCTTGGTGAAGGCATAAGACTCCTTGCTCAAGTGGGTAAGTCCTTGGTGGAAGCTTCTTCGAGTGAAGGTGAAGTCAAAGGATGAAGATCCAAGAAGAGTGGGTAATCCCTTAAAGGATGAAGACTTGAGCAAGTTGGAAGAAGGTGAAAGACTCTTACAAAGTGGGTAAGTCCTTGGTAAGGTTGAAGACTCTTTGTATTGGATAGGTAAGTCCTTTAGTCGGTCATGTATTGTAAGTCTTATGAATGAATATTAGAGTGCAATGGTTAAGAAATCCTAGAGGTTGACCTCTCTGGGTAGTGGACTGACATACTCCTAGTTTGGAGTGTGGAACCACTCTACATAGCTTGTCACTTGGTGCTTGTTCAATCTCTCTCTCCCTTGCTATGCATGTTTTAGTTGAACTCAAGCTTCCTATTTACCAACCTTATCTTGTGATATAATTTGAAGGTCTAATGAATTTTGTATAAGTGCATTCATCTCTATTCCCCCCCTCTAGAGCATCCAACCACCCATCTAAAATGCAAAAATTGGTATCAGAGTGGGTTTCTCCAAGCATACTTCAACAAGTGGGAGGAGATCGGTGACTACCAAAGTGGGAGATACTTCATCAACCTTCCAATCTTTGATTGGAGTAACTTCCTCTATTGAAAAGAAGGCTACAAATCTACATCCAAGGATCAAGTCTTGAGCTATGGCAAATAGTGGACCATCCATACAAGCTACCGGTGACAAAGATAGAAAAATGGGATGAAGCTACCATGAAGAAAACCACTGAAACAACCGAAATCAAATAGACAAACAAATCGTTACTTATTAAGATGAATAACCATAATTAGCGGATTAACAAAAATCACTAAAAATTAAAACCATTTTGCAAGGAAATCCTTGTCTAGAAAACTTTTACTGAAGGATCCAAAACTCATATATATCATGATTGCATTGTACAACATGAATCATTTCCTCTCGAGGACAACATATAACAATTGCTTTATCGAAGCACATACTGGAGCAACATAAAACCTTGAGGCTTACAAGACAAAATCTCATATTGTTTACAAAACCATAACGAACCAACTCCAAGGACCTGAGAGTACAGAGACGACACATAGGACTTCTATCTACAAGACACGATAGACAGTACACTCAACCTGAGATGTCACTATTGTCCCTGCTGCTGTTGATGTACCTCTGTAGTATGGTCTCTACCTCCTCGTCTGCGTCCACCTAAAAATGTTGGTGACCAATGGGGTGAGATCCATGTCCCAGTGAGAGATATAACTCTCTGCCAACAATATTATTATCACAGTTAAACAGTATAAAACTGAGCAGAGGATTCTTTTACATTAATAACATGATTTAATCATTGTTTAAGCAGAGTAGAACAATATCATCTTCTGAAGCATTGCAGCTATATATGATAAAACAATAAATCATCTATTCACTTTATAATGAATATGAAGAACATGTGTAACATCTATCTATTTAAGATGTATAAAAGAAATGTAATATCATCCAATGATTTCTGTATTCAATCTTTAAGCAAATATTCTACACGACTGATTACATTTTAAAATCACACTTATGCCCTGAAGAGATGAGGTATATAGCTCATACTCCAACTGACCATGGTGGCGTAAAGCATCGGTTCCATACATAGGTCAATGGAAGAGCCGGACTCCATGACCTCATCCATCTCGGTCAGTACGAGACCACATGCAGGACATCTCATGTCGCTACTAAATAGCTTTCCAGGGTATACTGGAAACTTCTCTATAGAGCTACAGGGGCAGCTGCACTCTCTTCGCAATTGAGAGATTTCATGTTTATCTCACATCGATCTGGCATTCATCATCATCGGGAGATTCATGATACATTCATCCCGGCATATATAAAGAAGGATTGAGAGATTTAATGTTTATCTCACATCAATTCCTCCATTAGGGTGTAAGGATATTTGCACCCATCACCCCCACATATTCAAGAATATGCCCTCCGGGTTATGCTGCGGACCAACCCGTTTCACCATTCAGCAAATCCTGACGTTGATGGATCTATGGTCAGGGCTCTACATGATAAGATTCCACTTGATTAATTAAGTACATTACCATATTCTTTTAGCATCAGCCAAGTTTTCAAACATGAATTATTATGAAAAATGCTACAAAGAAAGGTGGATTACATCTATCAAGTACTTTTTCAAATCTTTAGAACACATATAACATTTAGGATCTCAATCCCTTATCTCATTACTGGGAATTCTCATCCCTTAACATTATCATCATCATCATTACTAGATCTGGGTATTCAAACCCTTAGTTCATCACTGAACACAATTATCACTTATCAGGTAACTAATACATCTAGGTCCTCAGACCAAGGTATACATGATACTTTTTGCACAAGCATCTCACATGGCTCACAAGGCCCATTAAATATCTTGTCACCTCTCACTATGCAACATATTATCACATGGCTCACAAGGCCCATTAAGTATCTTGTCACCTCTCACTAGGCAACATATTATCACATGGCTCACAAGGCCATTGCACATCTTGTCACCTCTCAATAGGAAACAACTTATTCACATGGCTCACAATGCCATTAATCATTATACTTTTTATACAAGTATTTAACATGCCTTACCAGGCTTATGCAATAAGTGAATTACAACCTTCCCATTATTAGGGTTTCATGTTCATTTTATTAATCCAAACCCTAATTCATTGCTCCACACATCTAGGAGCATACATTGATATCATAAGTATCCAATCATACTTATTTATTCTCATCTTTTATCATTAAATGATTATCAACACAAGGTATGAGTCTCTCTCTCATTCTTACCAGAATATGATTACATCATACTTTATTAACTTGGCTTAACCCTTTCTCAAGGTATGTTAGCCTACACTTATCAAAGTGCATTAAACTCATTACATCTCAATGTAACAATTGACATAACACACTTCATGTGTTACTCATCCAAGCATATTGTATTTGATGTGTATCAAGGTGTATCAACCTTGAAGTGTTGGATGTGATATCTATCATGTCTTGATGTATCACTTCCCTCATCACTTCTAACTTACTTAAGTTCATCAACTTATCTTGTATTAGGGTATTTCCCATCCTAATAATTTATGCACTAACCTATCACATTTATCATGTAGTGTATAGGCCATAAGTCACACATTTGAATTATCCAACCATTATCAATGATATGGACTCATATCAGGTTAAGGCATTGTTGATGTAAGGTTGTCCATGATCAACCAGTTTAGGTGTTTCACCTATCAAGGTATTAGCCACTATTCCATCATTAGGGTTAGGGTTTCCCTTTCTTATCAATTAGGGTTTCACATACATACTATTACCCTATATTAGGATTAGGGTTTCCCTTTCTTATCGATTATGGTTTCACATATATACCATTACCCTATATTAGGGTTAGGTTTTTCCTTTCTTATCAATTAGGGTTTCAAATATCATTACCCTATATTAGGGTTAGGGTTTCCCATTTCTTATCGATTAGGGTTTCAAGATCACATTATCAAGGATCAAACCCTAATTCATACTCTACACTTATTAGAAGTATCAATGTATGCACATTACATGTTTATTACACAAGTATGAGTTTCTCTCTTATCCTCTAGGATGTTGATCACTCCATACTTTATTAAGTTGTCTCAACCTTTCCTTCAAGGTACATTAGCATACTTAATCATTAATCATTAAACTCCATACCTCGTAATGTATAACTTGATATAAAACACTCCATGTGTTACTTTATCAAGTACATTGCATTTAAGGTGCTTCCACACCATATTGGTTTAGAGGTGTGTGTATGCTAGCTTCCTCCATATCAGTTTGGAGGTGTGTGTGCTTTCTCACACCATATCGGATTAGAGATGTGTGTGTTCTAGCTTCCACCATATTGGTTTGGAGGTGCATGTTTGTTTGCTTAACCCATATCGAGTTGAAGGTGCTTGTGTGCTTGCTTCTACCCAATATCGGATTGAAGGTGCTTGTGTGTATGCTTGTGCCCGATATCACTTTTGAGGTGTTTGCTTGACCTCATATTGTTCAAGAGGTGTATACTACACCACCATATCGTCCAAAAAGGTATACAATCATATCCCTATCGTTTTAGTGAAGTAGGTGCATCATCATATCGGGTTAGAGGTGCTTGCTTGTGTGATTGCACCCGATATCACTTTTATAAGGTGATACCATCATCTTTAAGATATATACCTTTGTTCTAACTGATATAATTCATGGCAACAGGTCTAATCAACTACTAGAACTCATAATTTCATCAACTATTTCAGGAAATTTCGGAATTAAAAGTAATTCATTAAGTATATCAATTTAGGTGATAAATAATAACATGGTTGAGTTCAAGTTATATAACCTTCCTAAAAGAACAATTTTAAAGCTCCAAGCTCCAAAGCTTCACATTACCAAGGTTGAATATGGACTTCACAACTCCTCTATATTCAAATAATCACCATGGATAAGCAATTGGTGAAGAAGAAAAGAAAAGAAGATCAAAACCCTAACATCATACTTCAATCCAAGGTTGAAGATGACCATATCCTCACCTTAGGGTTAAGTATGAGCTCCTTCTTGCTCCTTAACACCTTTGCACGATACCCTTGTGACCTTTCACGATATGCCACACCTCTTGCACGATATGACACTCACTTGCACAATATGTAACTCACTTGGAGTCAAAACACTTCACTCTATGGCTGATATCACCCTATATGGCCAATATCACCTACTTGGCCGATATGCTTTAGCTATGGGTGATATCCAAGGACATATGCACGATATCTTTTCACTCCTGCACGATACAAGATCTCTATGCATGATACCTTAGAAAAGGACGGTGGTAAGGGTCGAAAAGTTTCACTAAGGGGTGAGACTAGGGGTATATATACTTGTTGCTCATGAAGAAAGGTGAAAATGAGGTGTCATCAATTTGAGCTAGTAGGTGCCACGTTTCCATGCATGAGTGACACATGCACATGCATGCATCAACATTTATCTTGACATGCAAAATAGTTGAGGATAATCTAGAGATGCAAATTCGTCCATTACATATCCCTTTGAATAAGATATATTAATTAAATCATCACTTTATTCACAACCCGATACAACTTTCCTAAGGAAGTTGTAACCCGACACACCTCACCTCCTTGAGGTGCTTTGCATGACATGGACTTTTCCAAGAGTCCAAAAAATGATATGAGACTCATCCTATGGCTCCTTGGCTGATAGACACTTATATATAAGCTTTTCAACTTGATACAACTGAAGTTAAGCTCTCATATTTAACCCTTTTCTTGGTCATTTCATCACCAAGATTACCATCATTCATAACTGAATCAAACATGGTGTATCATTCATTATATCTACTCAAAATGATACATATAGGAAGTAGGAACACTCTAGAGGTGGTAATTTGCATATCAACCCTACATTTTGGGTAAATTACAATTTGTACCAAAATTGGTGCACAAGGTACCAGCATTATTCAAACATGTTCAACTTGGAATTTAGGCTTTCCAAAAGCCACCCCTTAGAATCAATCTCTCTCTTATGATGCTAAAGAACTTAATTCACATTCAACATGTGACATTTTGCAATATAACCCCTCATTTTTTTTTGTAAATTACACTTTGGTCCAAAATAAAGGAACATTGCTCAAACAACATTCAATAGGGACCAAACTTGGAACATAAGTGTGTGACTTGATAACAAAACACCTTAGAGGATTATATCAAAGTTCTAAGAAACTTTATTATCCAAAACAAATAGGGTTATCTCATAACTTGGGTCAGGGTCATTACAGCCACCTTGAATGCAAGAGCAATCAACATCCTCTATGCCACCATGACCTCCACCGAGTTCAACTGAATTTCTTCTTGTGAGACGGCCTATGAGGTATGAATAAAGCTATGCATCACTTATGAGGGGACAACTCAAGTGAAGGAAAGCAAAGTCTACATGCTTAAAGGTTTTCTTGAGAACTTCAAGATGGGGAAGGAGGAGAAGATAGCCAACATGTATTCAAGACTCAACGCAATTGTAAATGGCCTTACTGTGTAAGGTCATCCTATGAGTATAGGAGATATTAACTCTAAGATCCTTAGAACTCTCCCCAAGAGATGGGAACCCAAGGTGACTACCATTGAAGAAGTAAGGTCTCTTTATGATATCCCCATTGAAGAACTCATTGGAAATCTACAAGCCCGTGAAGCCACTCTTGACAAAAGAGGAAATTTGAAAGATAAGAGGAGAAAGAGCTAAAGAGAATGAAGAATGCTGAAATCAAGGTTCAAGTTGAAGATATTATGGGACAAGCCTTTCCATCCTCTCATGTTGAAGAATATTCCATGTACTCCAAGGGTAGATTCTACAAAGGCAAGAATTCTTCCTTCATCTGGTGCCTCAAGTGTGGAAAGAAGGGTCACTTCAAGATAGATTGTCTATAAGGCAAGAAGACCCATCATCACAAGGAAAGAGAAGAGAAGTACATAAAGAAGGAGAAATGGCACGCAAGATCAAGTGAAGATTCAAGTGGAGGATCAAGCTCAAGCTCTAGTGATGAAGGAGAATGCCATTTTGCTCTTATGGCTTCAACAAATGAAGACCCAAATGAGGTAAATATGATCTCTTTAGATAAATAACCTTTAATTACTATCATAAACGCTACTCGTGCCTCTCTTAAGTTTTTTAAAAAGAAAAGGAAAAAGCTTGCTAGAATTATTGATAATATGCATGTAGAATTAGATGATATTGAGCATGCTAATTCTTGCTTACTTGATGAAAAAAATGCTTGTCTTAGCCAAGTAGACTCTCTTAAACTTGAAAATGCTAGTTTTCTTGATAAGATTAGATTTCTAGAAGCTCAACCTCTTATGAGTAGTTCTAATGAAGAGCATACATTAATTGTTGATTCTCTCATGCATAATATTGATGTTCTTAAATCTGAAAACAAGGATAAAGATTTTATTTTGCAAGGATTAGAATCTGAAAATAGCGTTTATCTTTCTAAGGTTTATTTGCTTGAAACTAGAAAATGCCTCCTTGCTTGCTAAAATCAATGTGCTTGAATCTTGTTCTAGTTCTACTAGTAGAGAGAATAATGTTGTTGCTCTTCATATTGATAGAGATTCTTATTTAACTAAAGCTCTTTTCTTAGAAAATGATATTTTGCATGCTAGAGATAATATCAATAATTTGTCTTCTACTATTACTTCTCTTATGCATGATCATCATAGTTTAAGATCTTCTTTGCAAAGATTCTTAGTTGGTAAAAATAATCTTAATGATCTCATATACCATACTACTAAACAAATTGGTAGACATGGTTTAGGATATGATAGTAGCCAAAGGAACAACAAAGGTAAAGGACCTTCAATATTTCATGGAAAATCTTTGAGTTCCAAGGCTATGGGAGCATGAAACTATTTCAATAAAATTGGTCATTATTCTACTTGTCCTTTTAGAAAAGAACCCAAGAACAATAGGACTCGGGTTGCTAAAATAACCCCTCCGGACCCAAAAACATGATTGGGGACCATTTCATCTTTCTTCTTGTAGGTACTTGTAAATGGGTTGACTTGAGCTATTGAATTGCAAATTGACTTCTCAATCCACATGAAAGAAGAAAGGTGAGATGTTTATGAGGTGAAAATAAGTGGAAAAGCAATGGTAAGCATATAGGTAATGTTATGCTTGTCCATATCCGATCATAATGTGTTTTTTCCAAGTTAGTGTGCACTATACTATACATGTGGTTTTTGAGTCAAAAGTGATATTTTGTGATTCTATTCACACTCTTACTCAAAAATTGTTTCTAAGCTTTCATAGTGCATTACTAACTTGTTTACACATGTTTGGATATGTCATATTCTTTGAGCATGCCTCTAAATATATTTTTATAAAATATATGTGTTTTTTAACAGCAGCTTTGTCGGTCGAGTTTGTCCTGCTTGAAACTCAACTGATAGGCACCAAAGGGTGTTGCCAACAGCTTCCATTGGTCAAGTTGTCAATACAAAAAACTTGACCGACAACACTGTGCACAGAATATACATTTTTTTTATTGAATGAGAATTTCCCTCTCAACTAGATTTTCTTAAACAAATAGCCTTATTCTTTGGCAATGCCTTGGTACCTTTATATATGCTTATTGGAATGTTCTAAATTGCCTATCTTGCTTACAACTCTATCTTTCTAATTGCTCTAAATTGGTATATCTATAGATTGCAATTACTTTTTTTTAGTCTTAGGGAGCCCAGCTCCCCCTCCTCCTCAAACAGGTTCCAGAGCCTAGATGACCCAAGGAGTTGGTAATTACAGTGCGCTCAGGGGGATTTGAACCTGGGTCCCCCAGGGAGGACAAGTCAGACTGAACCAACTGAGCCACACTGGTCGGGTAGCTTGCAATTACTTGCTTTGAGTTGTTTTGCAGGTTTTGATGATGATCTCTTTGGATCTCTTAGTTGTGTCTTAAATTGCTTTCATTGTGCTTTAACTTGCTACATTTATCCAGTTGTATATCTTGTTTGGATACAACCTTGAGGTTCTTAGTGGTAATAATTCATACTTGTTAGTGAGTTATATCCTTTCATGCTTACAAAATTACATATCTACTATCTTGAGTTGCTTGCATAACATTATGATGTAGGGTACATAGAGCTACATTGTATGTAGAAATTAGAGCATTTTTGGATTTCATGCATATTTTGCTCCAGTTTTAGTTTTTGGTGCAAGACTAGTTTATTTTATGTAGAAACGGCCTTCTGAGAAAGACTCATTATGTCGCCATGAGCCCTAACACTTTTTGGACAAATTCTGTAATCTTGAGGGTTGAAATTGTGATTTATTACTTTCTGTATCACTTTATCTTGAATTTTGGGTTGTTCAAATGCATGCTTTAACTTGCTTTTATTCTATGCTTGGACAAACCCCTAGCTATGCTCTTCTACTCTCCTTATATAACTTTTTGTTATCTCCTTTCTTTTAACAAGTGGTGTTTCTTATTTCTTCATACCCCCACTTTTTGAAATGACAAAGGAGAAGAAAGGTATGTCTTCTTTTGGCAAAAGAGGGAGAAGGCATGTCTTACATGAAGAGGAGAAGCATGTTCACGTAAAGGGGAGAAGGTAAAGGGGAGAAGACATATATGTGTAGAGCATATATGAGTAGAAGACATAGTATTTTATAAATATTATGAAAGCTAACCATGCAGGAGATATAGCATCAATTGAGGGGGAGCATATGAACTCAATTCCATTGAAACCCCTTGGTTTCTCCAAAGGTATGATTTTACTTAAATGCTTTTCATACATTTATGGAATGGTTTGTCATCTTCAAAAAGGGGAGAATGTTGACTCAAGGTCTAAATTGACTAAACCCTTGTTTTGATGATGACTAAAACATTCTAATGAATTGTGTCTAATGTCTCTACTTGAGTGATTTCAGATTATGCATACACACACTCCAAATGCCCTAACTTACACATCTCAACTTGGAGAAAAGACAAGTCAAAGTCAATACAAGTGCACATTTTTGGAATATCATGTAAATCCATTAGACACATGTTGTAAATCACTTTTAATGATTGTATGACTTGTAATTATGCTTAGAAAAAATTAGGAGCACTTAGATCAAATATTTAAGTACTAAAAAGCCATTTTCCAAAATTCACATCAGGTTGTTCATCGGTCGAGTTGCAAACTCGACCGATCTTGATTGGATCTTGAAAATGACTTTTGATCGGTCGAGTTTTCTTTTAAAAAAACTCAATTGATCCCTCTATAGACTAAAACTAATTTAAGTGAATCGGTCGAGTTATCCCAGGACAAACTCGGCCTATGGCCTAAATTGGTCTTGTCTCTCAGTGGGATCGATCGATTTACTTTTATAGAAACTTGATCAATTGCATTGTATGAAAAAGTGCAAAAAGTATTTCTAGCCGTTGTGGAATTGCAACAAGGGAAAATGTATCCATTGCAATCCATAAAACGGCTAGCTTTTATTCTTAAGTGTTTTCAAAGACTAAGAGGCATCCCCAGCTATAAATAGGACCCCTTGGGTTTCATTCCAAGGTTGAGCATTCAATGCAAAACTCTATATGCGGTTCCTATTCTATAGTTGAGTGTATTCTACAACCTCCTCTCTCTCTAAGCTTAATCACTTGCTACATTCGTTAGAGTGAGTAGGAAATCTATAAGAGAGATAGTCCTACATGTATATCTTGTGAGGCTCTCACTTACACCACCTCCCTATCTCTCATTTCAACCATGAAGATGAAGGTTCTCTCTCTTGGCTAAGAGAGGTGAAGAAGAACAATGGAAGGAGTCCCTTGGTGAAGATCAAGGTTGAAGACTTGGAGCAAGAGTGGGTAAGCCCTTGGTGAAGGCAGAAGACTCCTTGCTCAAGGGCGTAAGTCCTTGGTGGAAGCTTCTTCGAGTGAAGGTGAAGTCAAAGGCTGAAGATCCAAGAAAAGTGGGCAATCCCTTAAAGGCTGAAGACTTGTGCAAGAGTAGGTAAGTCCTTGGAAGAAGGCGGAAGACTCTTGCAAAGTGGGTAAGTCCTTGGTAAGGTTGAAGACTCTTTGCATTGGATAGGTAAGTCCTTTGATTGGTCATGTATTATAAGTCTTATGAATGAATATAAGAGTGCAATGGTTAAGAAATCCTATAGGTTGACCTCTCTAGGTAGTGGACTGACATACTCCTAGTTTGGAGTGTGGAACCACTCTACATATCTTATCACTTGGTGCTTGTTCAATCTCTCTCTCCTTTTCTATGCATGTTTTAGTTGCACTCAAACTTCCTATTTAGCAACCTTATCTTGTGATATAATTTGAAGGTCTAATGAATTTTGTTTAAATGCATTCATCTCTATTCACCCCACCTTTAGAGCATCACCCATCTAGGATCCAACACATATGACATGTCATGTATAACGACCTCACTTTCCGCATCCCCCATCTAAGGAAAGACCTTCAAGTTGAGTGCCATTACATATATTCCCAAGGATCCATATTTAGCAAATAATAAATAATAGAAAACAGTTTCAATTAAATTTCAAATATTATTTACAAATTGTAAAATGATATACCTCATGGTACTAATACCTATTCACTACTACAGAAATGGCTTATAAAGTCACTTTTCAAGGTGTCAGTTGTATAAATAAACTGACACCTAAACTCTACAGTGTCGGTTGATAACATAAACCGACATCCAATCCATGAGGGTAACCAGACACGGGTATCGCTTTTATTAAGTGTCAGTTACTTAATAAAAAACCGACGCCTAAAATTACCCGCCAAATCCAAAATTTCCAGCGAAAAAAATTACCTCCAAAATTTGACATATGGCGTCGGTTGATAAATAAAAAACCGACGACTAAAGGTTATTCGCGAGACAGAAATTGGGCACATTTTGGTCGTCGGTTGTACTACAACTACCGATGCTTATGAGTTTTCCCGCGCTGTCCGCAGGGAATTTTTCACACCCTTTAAGCGTCGGTTTGAAGTTGAAACCGACGACTATGGTCATAAATCGAGAACGATTTTTTTAATCGGCATATGAATATAGACGTCGGTTTCGGTTGTTGTGCAGAACCGACACTGTTAGTTTTAGTCGTCGGTTTTTTTGAATAACCGACGCCTATGGTACAGTTAATAGCCCCACAAATAGAACTTTTCCCCATTGTCTCTGTTTCATTACAACGTGCGCTAGGTCTGGCGATTTCCCCCGATTGCTCCCCGTCGTCATTGCCGGTTGGCTCCCCACGCCGCCATTCGTCTCCTCGCGCGCCGCTCGCCGCCGTTTCCGCTGCCTTCGCCGCTCGCTGCCTTCGCCGCAGTTCTCCTCTGATCCTTGCCGCTGGTGCTGCCAGCTTCACCTCCAGCTGCTCTCCTCTGCTCCGGTGTTGCCAGCTTCACCTTCAGCTGCTCTCCTCTGCTCCGGCTGGGCCTTCTTCCTCTGCCCTCAAGGTACGCCGGCTTCTTCCTCCTTCCTTCCTCCGCCTAGGCTAGGTCAAGCCCTGCAGGTGCCCTGGAGCAAAATCGTCAGGTGCCCTGCTGGGCGTTTTTTTATTTTTTTTAAGTTATTTACTTATTGGTAACTTGATAAGTGTTGAAACAGTCAATAACTATATTATGTTACGTGATTTATGATTGTATACGTGTTCTAGCTAGTAACAGACCTGGTCTTGAGGATCTATAAATACATTCTTACATTCTATAAATTGCCAATCATGATTTTAAAGACATCAATAATCACCCTAACTTGAAGAACTAGGATTTTAGGTATAAGAATGACAACACATTATTTGTTGGCCTAGAAACCCGTCCAAGATTTACTCATTAGGAGTAAATCTTAGATAGTCCCCGGTTTGGGACTGTTCTTGAACACCTAATCTTGCTTAGGATGTAAGTGTATAATGTGTATTGGGTTTTCAAGAAAATTTCGGCAGCATTTTCCCGTTTGTTCTCTAAGTACATATGTACTTGGAGAACAGCGGGGAAATGCTGCCGAAATTTTCTTGAAAACCCAATACACATTATACACTTACTAGTGAGATTAGGTGTTCAAGGATGGGATAGGTGGTACATGTACATTTATTATATATAAGAATGACATCATGTGTATTTGTTAACCCTAGACCCTAATCCACATTATACCAATCTGATAGTCCATGATAGAATAAAGCATAATGATGTTGACTGCAACTTTGTGCGTCATGCTATTCTGAATTAAGTGTATATTTACTTCATAATTGAATGTTTAAGTAAGTTATAGATATCTTCACCAAACCTCTTTCGGAAACTTGTTTCATTGTTGATTATATTGAGAATCCTAATCACCCTTCTTGCTTAATGATGAACTGTAATGCACACATGTGACATGCTTTGAATGTAAATGATGAACTTTTCCCTAAATTGCCAATCATGCTTTTAAAGACATCAATAATCACCCTAACTTGAAGAACTAGGATTTTAGGTATAAGAATGACAACACATTATTTGTTGGCCTAGAAACTCGTCCAAGATTTACTCATTAGGAGTAAATCTTGGATAGTCCCCGGTTTGGGACTGTTCTTGAACACCTAATCTCGCTTAGGATGTAAGTGTATAATGTGTATTGGGTTTTCAAGAAAATTTCGGCAGCATTTCCCCGTTTGTTCTCTAAGTACATATGTACTTGGAGAACAGCGGGGAAATGATGCCGAAATTTTCTTGAAAACCCAATACACATTATACACTTACTAGTGAGATTAGGTGTTCAAGGATGGGATAGGTGGTACATGTACATTTATTATATATAAGAATGACATCACATGTATTTGTTAACCCTAGACCCTAATCTTGTTGTAATATATACTTGTTTTCTCTTTGATCATAGAGCTTTACAATTTTGTTGTGATATATACTTTGTTGTAATAATGTGAACTTTACAATGTGAGCTTTACAATTTGAATTACTTTACAATGTGAACTTTACAATTTGAATGTGAATTTGCAGATGGCTGACCATTCTCCTGATGACCATGCTGATGATTACTGTGAGGGTGAGGATATCAATGCGCCGCCTCACAATGTAAGTTTTAAAAATATATCATATATTTATATTTATATGTTCATTTATAGTTATATCTTGTAAATGTGATTATTTTGTCAAATTTTAGGTTGATGATGCACAGGTACCATCTGAAGCACTTGAGGCACTTGATCAACAGCACCAAAAAGTTGACAAGAGAAGGGGCATCACTATGATGAAGAAGTTAATTGTACAAAAGGGCAATGGACCCAAACTTGTTGTGGATATTGATAATGCAGGAAATGCATGTGGTGTGAATCGCAATTCATTTGTTTCATATCTTGGGTTTGTTATTCGTAGCCATTGCGGTTGTCGCTTAGATTCTTGGCATAACATTTCTAAGGAGAAGAAAGACTTAATATGGAGGGATTTATGCGTGAGTTATTATTAATTTGCAATTCTATTTTGTAGATTACTAAATTTTTGGATACTAGTTAATAGCAATTCTATTTTGCAGAGTATATTTGAATTGGATGAAAAGCTGCATCGTAAATGCGTGATGCAACGCTGTGGGAGAGTCCTAAGGAACTATAGGACAAATCTCACCCAAGAATACATAAAAGAAGCTGACAAGAGGAAGAAGACGGCCACTGAACAGTGGAACTTCCTGGACAAAGAAGAATGGGACACATTTGTCGCTTCAAGACAAACTAATGAATTCAAGGTATTAGGCGTCAGTCTCAATCTCATTAATTAATATATGTTGTATTCACCTATTCAAGATTAACATTTAGTGTTACTAACCAAATCATTAATGTGCATACTAACTAGGCCCTCAGTGAGGCACAAAGATCAAGGCGTGCACTAAATGTGCATGACCACACAATGGGTCCAAAGGGGTATGCAGGCATTCACCAAAGACTACAGTCTGAGGCTACTACTCAGTCTGCTACTACTCAGGAGTCCTCTACCATAGGTAGCACACCTTTGCCTTGCCATGATGTCTGGATAGATGGGAGGCAAAATAAGAAGGGAGAAATAATGAAGGCCGCAACTGCTGAGGCGGCTGCAAAAATGGTAAAATACAACTCTTATAGCAATCATTCGAATATTGATTATTTGTGTTGTTTACTTAATTACAAATTTTTGTTTTGGCGATTAGCGGGAGCTGCACGAGCTGAGGAAACAAGGCAAGTTCATCCCTGAGGGCACAAGGGATGAATTGACAGTTGCTCTGGGTAACCCAGAGCATCCTGGACGTGTTAGGGCTGCAGGCACTGGTGTGGGCATCAAAGCTTTTTTTGGGCCATCCCAGCGCAACCATGTCCCAAAAGCGGGACTTTCACAAGAGGAGGTAACATATTATTTCTTTATAATGTTACTGTAAAAGAGAATTCAATAATTAGAAGCTAACGTTTCTTTTATCCATGTATAGGTAGATAAGCTAGTTGATAGGAAACTAGAAGAAGCAATAAAAAAGTGGCAGGCATCTCAGACTGCCACTTACCAGACAGTACCTACTGTAGGCTCTACTCCTCCTACTCTACTGCATAGGTTGGGAGTAATCCTGTAGAACCACCACCTAGCACATCCGCTGTAAGTATTTTTATGACATAGTAACTAGTTTTTTAATTCAAGATGATATGTATATATGAAATTGTAGTCGATTCAAAAAAAGATGATATGTATATATGTATATAACATTCTTTACACAAAAATTTGTAGGGGTTGAAGCCATGCCATCTAAAAAGTAAAGAATTTGTCGTTGCAGAGGTGTCGTCTTACCCATCCCTACCAGGGGAAACGTGTCACGGGTCTCCAGTACCAGTTGGTTAGATTCGTGTGAGCCCGATACATATATTCTCCCAGTGGATGGATCTTCCATTTCCATATGCCCACCCAGATTGTGAAACGCTTGGTGAGGCAGTAGGCGGAGTGATATTGTGGGTAAAAGCAGATGTCCTCTTTACTGAAAAGGTATGGTAAATTTACATTACGTTCAATTGTTAGTGTGTGTATATGATGGCAGTTGATCTGAATTTATATATATATATATATATATATATACAGGTTAAAAAGAAGACACCCACATCATCTAGGCCTTCACTTCCACCTCCTACATTACCTAGTTGGGTTCCACAGGACCTACCTGTCCCGTTAGGTCCTAACTGTAGGGGTATGGCAATATGGTTAGGCGAACATGATATAAACTCCCCTATAACTGTTTCTTCCGATTCAGATTCTATAGGTCAATCATACGAAACAAAACTATTTATACAAGATATTTTGGAGTTGTTTCGATATGATTGGATAAATACATCTGTGATAGAGCTATGGATAAGGTGAGATGTTCTTTATACATCCATATACCTTGTGTATGATCTGGTGATCTGGTTTCTTATTTATTAATGCATGCGTAATTAATACATATTTTGCAGCTACTTAGACAACATATGTGCAGATTTTGGATTCGAACATGTAGGGTTTTTTATTCCATCTTTGATTAGTCTAGTAGCTAAAGACCCTACGTCAGTTCAACAATACTGCTGTGAGGCTTTTTCAAATTTTGTTGTAAATAAGAAGACGGTGATAATGGCTCCATTCAATGTAGAGTAAGTTTACTTTGCTTATTATAATTTGGACTTAAGAAAATTACATTTTTATTATGGATTTTGAGTTATTAATTTTTAACTTTTTTACCTCTAGGGGTAGGCATTGGGAGTTACTGGTTATTGCCCCCGAGACGTTCACTGTGTATTATCTAGATCCTAAGGGGAGTAAATTGAATACAAGATTTGGACACATAATGAAAATGGCATTATTCTGGTGAGAAATATTTCATTTTCATATCCGTTAACATATGTTATTACATTACTATTTAATTGCAATGTTCTATGTTACATTAACATGTAGGGGTTTTGAGGAGTTCAAAACGGCTGGAGGAAAGGTCCCCACGAAAAAAAACCAGCCAATAATTTGGAAGAACGTGAAAGTAAGTTCCCGACTGCAATATATGTATATATTATTTATGTGAACAACGCTTAATTAGTTGTATTTTTTAATATTTTGTATGTTTGAATTTATAGTGTGCTACACAAGACAACGTGCATACTAATAATGTGAACTTTACAATTTGAATGTGAATTTGCAGATGGATGACCATTCTCCTGATGACCGTGCTGATGATTACCGTGAGGGTGAGGACATCAATGCGCCGCCTCACAATGTAAGTTTTAAAAATATATCATATATTTATATTTATATGTCCATTTATAGTTATATCTTGTAAATGTGATTATTTTGTCAAATTTTAGGTTGATGATGCACAGGTACCATCTGAAGCACTTGAGGCACTTGATCAACAGTACCAAAAAGTTGACAAGAGAAGGGGCATCACTATGATGAAGAAGTTAATTGTACAAAAGGGCAATGGACCCAAACTTGTTGTGGATATTGATAATGCAGGAAATGCATGTGGTGTGAATCGCAATTCATTTGTTTCTTATTTATTAATGCATGTGTAATTAATACATATTTTGCAGCTACTTAGACAACATATGTGCAGATTTTGGATTCGAACATGTAGGGTTTTTGATTCCATCTTTGATTAGTCTAGTAACTAAAGACCCTACGTCAGTTCAACAATACTGCTGTGAGGCTTTTTCAAATTTTGTTGTAAATAAGAAGACGGTGATAATGGCTCCATTCAATGTAGAGTAAGTTTACTTTGCTTATTATAATTTATACTTAAGAAAATTACATTTTTATTATGGATTTTGAGTTATTAATTTTTAACTTTTTTACCTCTAGGGGTAGGCATTGGGAGTTACTGGTTATTGCCCCCGAGACGTTCACTGTGTATTATCTAGATCCTAAGGGGAGTAAATTGAATACAAGATTTGGACACATAATGAAAATGGCATTATTCCGGTGAGAAATATTTCATTTTCATATCCGTTAACATATGTTATTACATTACTATTTAATTGCAATGTTCTATGTTACATTAACATGTAGGGGTTTTGAGGAGTTCAAAACGGCTGGAGGAAAGGTCCCCACAAAAAAGAACCAGCCAATAATTTGGAAGAACATGAAAGTAAGTTCCCGACTGCAATATATGTATATATTATTTATGTGAACAATGCTTAATTAGTTGTATTTTTTAATATTTTGTATGTTTGAATTTATAGTGTGCTACACAAGACAACGGATGGGCATGTGGATACTATGTCATGCGATATATGCACATGATTATCAAACATGCTGCACTAGATATCGAGTGTATTGCTCAGGTATTATATAGTCTCATTAGATAATATGATCAAAATATATCAATCTTATTTATAGCTCATTAATTATATATATACATCATTCTCTTTACAGGTGTTTAAAGCTGATCCCATTACAGGAGAGGCCTTACCTGATGAAAATGTTCCCTATACGATGGGATAATTAAATGAAGTAAGAGAAGAATGGGCAACAGCCATACAAATAGTGGGGGCTTTAAAATATAATTGGGATCCTGATAGCGAATAATGACTAAACAATGATATTTTGTAAATGAATTTCTGAATTATAATATATGTGTGAATGTTTCTACATGTCTGGATGTTTCTACATGTGTCTGAGTGAAAATGAATGAAAGTGTTGGTTGCTATATGAATGTTTCTACATGTGTGAATGTGAATGAATGGAACTACAGATTGCTAGCTACATGAATGTTTCTAAATGTGTGAAAATAAAATGGAGCTGCAGGTTGCATTGCTAAATGCATGTGTGAATATTTTTGTTGTTAATTTTGCAGGTTTGTGGCCTGTTGTCGGCTGATATCAATGGATGTCGTAAAACATGCAGTTCATAACTGAACTGAATAGGTTTCTCATCGTGCGACCAGCCACAGCAGGTCTGTAGACTGACAGAAAAAAAAAACAATAGGCGTCGGTTATTTGTAAAAAACCGACACACAATGTTATAGTGTCGGTTTTATATAAATAATTGGCGTCTATTTCCTGTGGCGCGAAGATATATGGCGTCAGTTATTTGTAAAAAACCGACACTGATAGTTCCCAAGATGGCGCCCTTACTGTGGCGCGAAGGGTTTGGGCGTCGGTTTCTTATCTAATAACCGACGCCTATAGTCCCATGATGGCGCGTTTTCGGTGGCGCGCGAAGAGTTTGGGCGTCGGTTTTGGAACCGACGCCTAATGGGTGGGCTTTTAGTGTCGCCCACATAGGTGTCGCTTAGAAACCGACACTAAAGGCTTTAAATAACTGACACTAAAGGTAGGTTCTATAGTAGTGATTGAGAAGAAGTATCATCTATATAATCCTCCTACATAGCTTTAATGTCTTTCACATATTTCATCTTTATCCTCATATTTGTCCCTTTAGAGAGAGAGAGGGGGGGTGATGGAGATGGCCCTATGGAGAGAATGATGGATATGGCCATGTTGGAAACCATTCTGGATGGCGGTTTCCTCTTGTAGGCAGAGACACTTGTTTCTTTACTTTAGGGCAAGAGACCCAAGGAAAAAGGCTATGGAACCATGTTGGAAATAATGAATATATGATATATTAACAATGTTTTTTATATAAGAGAGACCTCTCTTGTTTATATAGGAAAAGGTGGAGATGACTCTAGGACCTTATAGGCCTGACTAGGCATTATATGGGCTTACAGACTCTGACCCATATATTATATGACTTATACTTTTAACAATATTGAGCAATAATAATACATAGTTACAAAGATGGATTATGTTTTAAGGCAAAGATTCATTATTCTTGGCTATATATACTTGTTTGAGCTATGTGTTTCCTATGACCACTATGTTTCATTCTGATTAAATTATGTTGACAATCATGAAAATGTAATCATATATATGCATTTTTACAATCCTATTTGTGTGTGTATGTATTCTTGGAGTAAGGGAACAAGGCTCGGTACACCTACATCATTTTGATCAAGCAAGGGAACTACTTTTGAAATAGGGTTAGCTCTTGCAATTTGTGCCTTGATATCCCTCAGTTTGAATTAGGATTTGAATGTCCCTCATAGACCCTTCCTTTGGGAATTTAATTAAAGGAACGTATACTACAATGGAAGTACACTTAAATATGCTTTTTTTAAGAATAAATCCTTTGATGTTCTCGTTTGCTTTATTTTCTCTATTTCCCTTATACAAGTTTAGCCAAGCTAGTATGTTTTTAAACCTATAAATTTTTATATTCTTTTATAGCATAGCAATGTATTTGCATTGATTGTGTCTGATTTCATGATTTTAAGTCTAACAGGTACACCATGAGTCTTTCTACTATCATACTTTTGCTACGCTAATATGATATATGTTGATGAATTTGATAATGTAACACCAATGTAGTTTCCATATGGTTTAATATCTGAAAGAGACTATGATCATGATGTTTAGCTACTATGTTAGTTTCCTTTGTGCATGAATCTCCTATATGTTAGTTAACCTTTCATGCTTATAAGAAATAAGTTGAAAATGGTTTGAGCCAATCAAGAGATGGATGTTTGAATCCTTTTGTCATTGACTTTGTAGTCATTTAGAGTTGAGATTTGAGTAATGCACGGTCCCTTCATAGGTTCATAGTTGACGATTAGAAAATATGAAAAATCAATGACCCGTTAAATTAGTAGATGAATCATTGTAAGCTCAAAACTCTTCTCCAGAAACATTATTTTCTCTTCATTCCCTTGTTAAGATTGCAACTCATGAACTCTCTTGCGTGACTATCAAATAAATGTAAGGCCTCTAAAATATCTTGACTATCAAATGATCCAGATTGATTCAACTTCTCTAGTTCCTCAAGATAGCTTATTTCCAACCAATTTCATCCAAAAAAGGTAGCTTTCGTCAACCAAAAAAAAGTCTTAACATGTATAAAAAATAAATTTTGTACATAAGATGTATGACTTTGTTATCGATTCTCAATAAAACATACACACAAAGTTTAGAATGTCTATAATATTGATGAAAGATATAACACCACAAACAAAATATAAAACAATCTGCTGATATTAGTATACACTATAGGATAAACATATCCTAGTGGACATTGACGGTAATCACAAGCTAAAGTGAACACCTTTTAATTATATATAGAATGTTGTGAGTAAGAATTACATGTTAATACAGTGTGTTTTATGTTTCTGTTGTTGACTTGCCTCATCAATGAATAGCCAATAAGAGAATCGACTACATGAGGGTGACGTGTTTGAGTTTACATTTTCAAGAGTGAGTTCGGAGTGGGTTGTGATAGAGAAAGCAATAGTCACTGCCAAAGCAAGCGCGGAGAGAGTGCGAAATGAAGAACTCTTTCCTTCCCTCGAAAGGAAAACTCCATTCATACCTACGGAATATAAAAGCTTTCACGAAAATTATATTCTAGAATTACGGCAAACCAATCCTTATAACATGTTACGGGATTTGAGTTACGAACTTCTTAGCTCACTTTGCCTTAACGAGTTGCGGGGAAGGGTCTCCCGGACCGGTCCAACAACGGACTTATCGACCATGTCTTGGGCCTATATGAGAGGTAGGCCTCATCCACAAACCAAACATGTTAGTGTTTGATCCTGAGACTCCGGCTTTAGTTGCGCCGTCACTCTGTCGTTGCCTAATAATATTGCAAACACTCCAACAACGAATATAACTCTTTTTGGAAGCACTCTTGCTTCAATCTTTCACACTCTTTTTGTCCTTTCTAGATGTATAAAAGTTGCAAAAACATGACATAATAGTCTTTTTTTGCTGGAAAATACAGCCAAATCAATAATGAAGAAGCAAATTCGCTGGCATGATGGGAGCTCAAGTCAAGATAAAGAATCAAATAACGGGGACCACCACCATGTTCTTGTCACGGGCGTGAAATACATATACTCTTTTTTTAAAAGTAATATATACTCTAGTTCGCATCAAAAAATATATACTCTAGTTTAAGGGAGAGTACAGAAGTGTCATTCTTTTATAATTATTTTTTGGTTATTTTCTTTCTCTGTGTTTTCCTTTTTCTTATACTAGTTTATAGTTTCCTTCAAGAGTTTGTATAATCTTTTTTCTCCATTCTCGTCTTATAAAAAGGAGCGGTACATTCTCTATTGGAATCATCAATATAGGAGTATTCACATTGTCATTAATCATCTCATTTTTCGATTTAAATAAACTTGTCAATGGGTTGGGTCCTTGCGGTTGTCGATTAACAAGGAATTCATTTTTAAAAAGAGTGAAACAAATGCACACCCTAACATGAACATATTGGTTGTGTATCACCTGCTTGTGCCCATATAAATGAGTTCAATCAAAAATAAATTGTTAGTTTCTTCTCTTAATGTTGAATGATAAAATAAAAAACGGTTTAATACATATTTCTTGATCTCTAGTGCCAAGAAAGCATAATGTGTTTGACGTCAAACTCAATGAATTAGTTTGTGTTGACATGTTTTACATAAGTGAAGGGGGAGGCACCAATTCGTTGTTGTGTTTCAATATAAAATGGAAAATTATAATATAACTCTTATAGTTGACATACCATAAAAAATAATATTTAACTTTTTATCTAATAGTACATCAAATTCCTAGTATAACAAAACTTGTTGTTTTCTTCTGGCACGTTAAACAAGACTTGTTATTGTCTATTGCCTAATATATCACCCTAAACAACGAGGTTAATTTTTAATCAACTAAACAATTACGGTAACTAAAGCAAGATTAAGGTTAACTAGGGTTGGAGGTATGGTTGAGCATTGATCCAGAATCAGACCGGACTTGACATGGCCGGACCGGATCAAGGATCGAAATTTAAGAAATTTATGGACTGTAGACCAGACATTTCAAAGTAGGACCAGATCTGACTAAAGACTGAATTTCAATAAATTTATAGACCATAGACCTGACCGTTTAAAATTTGGACCGAATTAGACCGAACCGTCATAATATTGGATCGGTCGTTTGGACCGCATTCATACTTTTCATGTATTCAACTTATTCTTTCAAACTGCGGTGTATTTTTTGACAAAATAAAAATGGGTACATTCATTACAAAAGATACTTTCTAACAAAATTAATATCAACATATTTTTGAGAAATATAAGACACAATCTAAAAGAGGAAAAGAGAATGAGTAGAAGGAGAGAAAAAAAAGATGAGAGAGAATTATTTTGTCCATAACTTTCAATCTTTAATGAATTTTTTGACAAAGTAAAAACTCTAAAATTCCTTACTAAAAATATCCTACAACAAGTTTAATGTCGATTTAGTTTTCAAAAAATATATAATAAATAATATAAAAGAGAATAGAGGAGTATAGGGAAGGGAAAAGAAAAAAAGATTTATTTTTCTTATAACTTTTAATCCGTAATGATTTTTTTGATGAAATAAAATAGTTAGATCTCTTTCAAAAATATATTCCAACCAACCAATGTCAACATATATTTGAAAGGTTAGATCTCCCATCCAATTTGTTGTTACCTATGGTCCAATTCATCGTTATCTTTGGTCCAATTCATCATTATCTTTGGTCCAATTTTTTTGTCTCCTCTAGTATAATTTCTTATTTTGTAAAAGAGAGATTATACAAATAAGAGGATAGAAGTAGTGACATTAATTTGTTTCTTTTATAAATGAGTTGCTATAATTGGTACATATTTGTTGTTATCTATGTTATATACTCTAGTCTAAAATGTTACTTTTATGGAGAGAGAACATATGAAGAATGGGGAGGAAGTAGTGTCATTAATTTATTATTATCTCTAGTCCAATATTTTATTATCTCTAGTCCGTTATGTTATTATTGATGAGCTAATGTTTTGTTTTATAAAGAGAGAGAAAATATAAGGAAGAGGATGGTAGTAGTGTGGGTGATTTATTTTGGACCAGAGATATAACAAATTGTCCCAAATATAATAACAAATTGGAGAATCGATAATAACGAATTAGACTAGAGATAACAAAAAATTAGACCAAAGATAATAACTAATTCTAAAAAAATGACACTACTCCCTCCTATTCTTTATATTTTCTTTTTCTTACAAGAATAAAAAAATAAACCAAAAATAACAACAAATCATAGAAAAGATAACAATAAATTGTACTGGAGATAACAACTAATTCAAAAATATAATTACATTACTTTTTTTAGTGGTTGGATGGAGAGAGAAAATAATAGATAGATGTTTATTTTGTCCATAACTTTCAAAGTGTAATGTATATTTTGTCGAAATAAAAGCCGCTACATTTTTACAGAAAATACTTTTCAACAAGAGCAATGTCGATATATGTTTTAAAAATTTTAACACAAAATTCAATTGAGTAAAGGAGATTGATCGAGAGGGAGTGGTTGTGTTATGCCCGAGAAGAGAGGAGAGAGAGGGAATCTAGAGAGAGAGATAGGAATTGGAAGGAGAGAGAAAAAAGAGGAGTGAGATATTTATTTTGCACATAACTTTCAATCGATAATGAGTTTTTTGATGAAATAAAAGAAATTTGATTCCTTACAGAAATATGTTCCAAAAAAAATCATATTGGCATAATTTAATATATATATATATATATATATATATATATATATATATATATATATATATATATATATAATGACGTGAGTAAATGAGGGAGGAGGGAAGTAGTTCTCTCTCCTCATTTCACTCAAAAACAATAAATTGAACATATTCTTTGTATTTATCTCTCTTACAAACACAATAGATTGTATAAGAGATGACAAAAAATTAGTCAGAGATAACAACAAATTGACCCAACTATAACAACTAATTTAAAAATAACAACAAATTGGAAAAAAGAATAGCTAAATTTAAAAAAAATTACTTCCCTCATATTCATTATATTTTCTCTCTTATAAATAACAAATTTCACCATAGATAACAACAAACTAGATCGAAGATAAAAAAAAGTTGACTAGAGATAACAACTAATTTAAAAAAAAAACTATACTAGTTGGATAACAAAAAATTTGACTAGATATAAACGAAGATAACAAAAAAATTGACCAGAGATAACAACTACTTAAAATATATATATATAATACTTAAATAACAAAAAAATTGACTAGAGATAACAAAAGATTTGACTAGGGATAACAAAAAAATTGACTAGAGATAAAAAAAAAATTGACTAGAGACAACAAATTATGTCAGAGATAACGAAAAATTGATTAGAGATAACAAGAAGTTTGACTAGAGATAACAACAAACTAGATCACAGATAATAAAAAAATGACTAGAGATTAAAACAAATTTAAAAATAGATTATAATTGATAAAAAATTATTAGAGATGATAACAAATTGGATCTGTGATAACAAAGAATTGGACTAGAGATAACAAAGAATTAGATTAGAGATAATAACAAATTAGCTTAGAGATAACAATTACATTTTAAAAAAAATGGCACCACCTCCCTCATGTTTGTTGTATTTTATCTCTCTTAAAAAGATGTATTAGAGATAAAAAATGAATATAGAGATTAAAAAATTAATACATTTCAACAAGACTACTGTCATATTTTCTCTCTCATATAAAATCAGACATTAGATCAAAAATATCAAATTAGATCAGAATAACAACAAACTGGACTAATAACAATACACCTCTTTATTATGAGAGAAATGGGGAGGAGAGAGAAAAATAGAATACTTGACTAGAGATAGCAATAGAACACATCAAAAATAACAAAAAATGACACATCATATTTCTCAAAAATATGTCGACATTAGTCTTGTTATTAAAAAAATCGTAAGGAATCTAACCGTTTTTATTTCGTCAAAAAATACATTACAATTTAAAAGTTATTAAAAAAATAAATATATCTCATAATTTCTCTCTCATTTAAGCCACTCCTTTTCTCTCATTTTATCTGTGGTCCAATTTGTTGTTCTCTCTAATGTGATTTGTTAGTTTTGTAAGAGAAGGAAAATATAAAGAATATGAGAGTAGTACCATTAATTTTTAAAATTTAATTATTATCATTAGTATAATTTTTATAATTTTGATCCAATTTATTATTATCTTGGGTCTAATTTATTAACATTTTATTTTTTAGATTGTATATTATATTTTGTCAAATATATATTGAAATTAATGTTGTTGTAATATATTTTTTGTAAAGAATACAATAATTTTTATTTCGTCAAAAAATATACTATAATTTAAAAGTTATTGACAAAAATAACTTCCAATTTTTTTTTCTCCTACAACGACTCCCACTCTGATTTCAATTACATGTGTCTCAATCAAAGCAGACACTACTATAGCAACTCTATGGGAAGCTGTACGTTAAGAGTTCAAAGGAGTTTGATTTCTGATTTAGTTTTGGTGTTGTATAGTTAATCTCAATCAGAAAATGCGGGAAAGAATATGAGTCAGTACTAACCCAGGCCTTCTTCCTCAAACCATACAAACAAGTCAGCGTTTGATCCTGATACTCCGGCTTTAGTTCCGTCGTCACTCTGTCGTCGCCAAGTATAGCAAACATTCCAATAATGCAAACAGCTTTCCTTTTGGCAGCCAAGTCATACGTGAGATGAAAAGTCTTGGTTCAACCTTTCACACTCTTTTTGTCCTTTCCAGAAAATTAGAAAAAAAGCCACAAAATGATGTAATAGCTTTGTTTTCTTGTTTGGTGAGAAATATACTGCCAAATCAATCATGAAGAAGCAAGCAATTCGCTGGCATGATGGGAGCAAGTAAGTCAGGTAGGCAAAGAAACAAATCACAGGGGCCTCTGGCCCTCCACCACCATGTTCTTCTTGTTTCTTGAGGCCCCATGTGACTTGACAAGACCAAAAAAAAAAACATTAAATACGACATCATATAGACCTCGCCTGTCGTCTGTTGTTGACATATTGTTACATATATTAGCAGAAGCAGCATCATATCCAATCACATCACGCGGCGGCGACATTGCAGGAGTACAGAATTCAACGAATCCATCTTCATGGTCGTCGTCATCATCGACGTCGTGCACGCACGCACTCAGTCTAAAAATTATCTAATCTACACGGTGGTCAAGACCAAAACACCAGGAAACCCAAAATGAAAACTCCTCCCGTTTTCTATCCCCATCCCTCTCAATAGCTGGTGTGGAACGGCTTGTAGATCTTAAGATCCTGTACGACTCCGGCGACGGACCCGATCCCGGCAACGACGGAGATGACGAGACACGCCATACTGAGCAGCTCGAGGCACACCCACCTCGTACTCCACTTGGGTATCCCTTTCTGGACAATATACATCTCGACGGGATAGTACACCGTAAGCGGCCAGAACCCCATAGCGCCCAAGATCCCCACAACGTCATTGAAGAAGGGCATGAGCATCGATATAACCGTAGTGGCGACAACAAACAAACTCCTCCACACAAGCTTCATCGGCGTGACGGTAAACGTCTTGAAAAAGGGCACTTTAATCTCCTTGTTGATAAATTTAGAGTTGGGCCACTTGCCTGCACACCACGCCTCAACGAACGCGAACAGAGGCTGTGAGAACACCTGGTAAGCACCGACGAGGTGGACGACGATGGCGACGTTGGCGATGTCCAAGAGCCAGAAGGGTTCAAAGAACCCGAACCCTGTCAGCAGGTTTCCAGGGGAACTGTTCCCGAAGGCGGCGTACCCGACGCACCCGCAGGCCATGTAAAACCCCGTCGTGGTGCTGACGCTGAGTAAGGTGGCTTTCTTCATCGTGGCGACCTCGGAAGGTGGGGACTTGACGGTGTCTTGGATCTCGATGAGGATCATGGAGTAGGAGTACGCGAACGCGATGTCACCCAAGGCTTGGAACGTCGCCCATGTCTTGCCGAGTGGAGAGAGTGCCCCTGGGCCGACGGCGACGCCGGTGAGGGTGCCCATCGCGTGGCCGTTCTTGGCTAGTTGGAGGAACCCCAGGATGAGGCCGATTGTGGAGTAGGAGAACGACATGACGGCCGCGACCGAGGATAGCCACCATATCTGGTCGAAGTCTGGGATCTGGGAGAGGAGTAACTGGAAGCCGCCGAAGAGGAGCATGTATGGGTTGCTTGGGACTCGACATGGGTTGGCGTGGCCTTTGGCGTGGAAGCAGTTGGCGCGACCCACGGCCCTGCAGTTTGTGTGAGATTGTCCGTTAGTGGGAATTGCAGGCAGAAGCAAAGGTTGCACTTTTGTTGTTGTTGTTGTGTGATGGCTACGGCTGCCTACTTTAATTGCTACTTGATTCTCAATCGATTGCTAATTGATGAAGCGGAAAAGGTAACAAAAAGTTGCCAATTTGATGGGGGTATAGAAACACTCACATCATACTGATTGCTGCCGCGATGGTGTAACCGATGTTGGTACCGAAAAGGTTGAGATACTGCAGCCAACCGCACACCTGATACTGCACACCCCCTGCGTTTGTTCGGAAGCAGAAGCAGAGCAATGTATCACAAAACAAGTCACATGCAAGCGAAACCCAAAACTTTCCCCAATTGGAATTCCCATATCCACCGCCGCACCAACCAAATTCAGCTTTTGCCACTTACCCATCGTCGACCTCACGGCGTCCATGTACGTGTAGTTCCTCTTCCCCGTCACCGGATCACCAACACGGTAGCAGTACGCAAGGAGAATCGACGTGTAGTACGTAATAAACGCGAAGGCGATCATGACTGCCGGTCCGGCGATCCATCCAAGCTGCGCGATTGCCCAGGCGAGGGAAAGGACCCCCGACCCGATGACCGCGGTGATGATGTGGGCACTAGCCGTCCACACGTTCCCGGTTCTCGCTGGCCGGCCATCGTCGTCGTACCCAAGTTGCCGGCTTGAGGCGGATACATCTAAAGGAGAGAAGGGCGGGGACTGGCGGTGGTGGTATCTGGACACCGGCGGCGAGTCGGCGTGCTGGCCCATATTTGATTAGATGAGGGGATCACGGAAACAGCGGCGGCGATCCCTCTTTGGCCTCGGCCGCTCCCGCCGGCGGTTGGGTGGGGAAGATGGAGAAGCGGAAGCGGAGGGAGTACCGGGTGTGTTGGTGTGAACGGCGCGGTAAGAAAGGAGTGGACGAGAACTTATATATAGTGTGGAGTGAAGGGAGATTGGTGGTTTTAGTGGTCTGGTCTACGGTCACCGGCACCGGATACCCTACTCGGGGGAGCGAAAAGGAGATCAGAGACAGAGAGAGAGAGGGTCTGAAAGAAAGAGGAAGATGATTTGGAGATGAGGTGGTGGGATTGAGAGAAGGCGAAAGGAACGGGGGGGATTGGAATTTAATGGTTGGCTGTGTGAGGTTGTGGGAGCGCACAATTATGAAGATGGTCAAATTCAAACCACACTTCCTCTTCTTCTCTGCCTCTCTCACTTCTCCCCCACCTCTCCAACCTCTATTTGTGTGTTCGCTGATACAGCTGCGTGAATAATAATTCCTCATCCAAACGTTGCTCGAGTAGTAGGGGTTGGAAGGAAGGGACTCTTCTTCACCCTTCTCATCGGCACACGTTTGCTGCCTCCCTTTTTGTTTGTGCCCCTTTTTTTGTCCCGGGAATACCCTTCTGCCGTCTAATTAACAAACCAAGACGGATTCGCTGTTTGCACTTGTTTCACATAGGTTGGCAAGAGGCTGCATAGCTGTTGACCATCAAACGTGTCATACCTTTCGTGTTTATATCTGAGTTTCTTTTTGAGTTAATTATTACAACTTTTTTTCCGAAAGTTACTATATTATTATTATACCTAATTGTATCTTTCAAACTAGCCTGGACTCCTTGATGCATGGCCATTGTAAACCGTTGAAAGTACATATATACATATACAAGTACTAAAAAGTGTAGTGTTGCGTCACCCCAGTCAATGTCAATTCCCGCTGACATTAGACCAAGAGTTGAAAGATGATTTCACGCTTCTTCTTTTCTTTCACTTCAATATATATGTGTGTTACCACCGTTGGACACAAATGTTCCACCTCTCTCTCCCCCTGGAATAATCCTTCACTATAAAAGGTTGTCGGCTAATTAGAATGTAAAGACAAACAATGATAAAACATATAAGAATTCAGAGCAAGGAGGAATATGTACTAGTAGCACATGGTGGGTCTCATCCTTCATGTATGGTCCAAACACATAAAACGCCTCTGAGTCAAACCCGATAAGTTGGCCCAAGCCTAACGAGGATATCCAATTTCAGTGTAAAGTGATGGGAGAACAAGGAGCCTCCTCAGAAAAATGGAAGTCGTTAAGGGCCAGGATGCAATCGGATGACAAAGTGCGTGTTTGATGTACATTTTTACATTGTGAACTCACTAAACTACACCATACTATACCCAACCAAATTAGCCCTAAGGGTGGAGTGATGGCGGGAATGTTGCATGATCTCCTTCAGAAGTTGCTAGCATAAGGACCACATGCAGAGAGGTGTGAACCTTCCACCAACGAGTAGAACGCGTCTCTTTCTCCAAAATATGTGAGGTACTTGTATAAATAGACGATAGGTGGTTGATGGTAACTAGGAGGTCAATCATCGAGTTATAAATCTATCTCTAGGTAAATTACAATCAATAAATAGTGTGGATGATAGTAGAATGTTGCGTGTATAAAGAAGGCATGGAAAGCAAATAAAGACGTAATAAGAAAGTTGTACGCAAAAAGGGGAAAAGATCATGATACCAACTTTGTCCTACGCAAGGCCGAGTGTGGAACGATTATGCATGTGTGTACACCTAATACACGTACACGTGTTTGTTTGTCTCTCTACATGTGCATGTGGATGTGCATTTTTGGGTACATGTTTATGTTGTATATGTGTGTTTAAAATATAAAAAACAAGACAACATCAAATTATGACAACATATTTCTCCTCTTACCCATGTACCCATGTAGACTTAGTTTACCATAGTAGTATGTGCTTATTTTTTTCATAATCTTGCATATCTTTCTGATATATTCATATAAGAATAACATTGTTAACTACATGTCCATTGTTTATATTTAGGGTGCCAGTATGAAAAGCCCTAGTTTTTGTGACATTAGGTTTTTGGGGTAATTGAGTGTATTGTATGCAAACTTTTAGACTTCAAATAAAGATGTCTTGTGAGGATGTTTGGAGTCCTTGAGATAGGTAGGGAAATCCTAAAAGGGTGACCAATATATCAAATTAGTATAGCTTTGTTGAAGCTTGTTCTGGTAAAAGTTGACTGTCTTTGGTGTATGCTTGGCCAGAAGTCAACCAACTTGTCTAATAAATTGAGCAACTTATCAGCTAAATGTCGTATGTATGCCTAGAGAGGCTGTCGTATGATGATTGTATTGGGACATTTTGTATTTGATTTGATTAATAATAAAGGCAATTTTGTCTATTACATTTGTTCAATTATGAGATAATGATATAACAATCTAGATGTCTAAAGAATGATATTGATCGATGACATATGGTTTGGGTTGAGGACCTGAACATGAGATCATATATATCATAAGAGTATATAATTCTTGTTATGACCCTAGCCAACTATTATTGTGGAAGATATATAGACAACAATAATACATAAGACTAGACTTTGTTGACTTATGACTTATGACGTAATACAGAGCCTATAGGGTCACACACATAGGATGCACTAGGAGAAGGAGTTCAATCATGGATATTGTTAAATTTGGTTACTAAAGTGTTTAGATCATCAAGCTAAAAAATTCTAGGAATCCACTCGACTGACTGGGCATCCAATCGACTAATGGGAGAGTCTAGTTGATTGACTAGATAGACCAATTGGCTGACAATACAATATCATGTGTGGCTGATAGCACTTACCATTCAACCGGCTGAAGGGTTCAGTCAATCGACTGAAAGTGTCAAAAATGGTCAATCGACCAACTGGAGAGTCCAGTCCATCAATTGGTTGTGCACATCCCGCAAGCCAGCAGCACAATCGACTGACTGGATATGAGCAACCACCTTCCAGCCAAGAGACTTGACTCTTCATCTCCTAGAGGTTTTGGAAATCTAGTCCATCCACTCCTATATAAAGGGGTGATGGTCAAGGCTCTCTACACACTTCTCATTCATTTTGTGGTAACGTGAGAGCTTGAGCAATCTTACCCAAAAAAGGTGAGATTGCCAGGGAGAAGAAAGTTGATGCTAGTTCGTCGACGAACGAAGGGGCTACTCTATGACGCCCCATGCCACACAAAATGAGATTATTCAAAACAAAACAGTGGAAGAAAATTAACGAACATATTACTGAGAAAACACTAAAAATTTAAAAATGTTTTAATGAAACTTCCGAACAACAAGAACTTTTACATAGATGTGCTTTCATGCTTCAAAGCACTTACTAGGTGTGCCATCATCCTGTTACTAGGGAACTTGTTTAGAACATACATACATGTAACCATTACAGCTATATACAATAGGGCACACAATCTAAGCACATGTTGAAAGCACATCCACAAAACATCTACAAAACATTCTCAAGGACGCGAGTGTACATGGACGACTCTAGGACTCTATCAACAAAAGATATCCAGCAATATTGCCAACCTTGTCAGTAATTGGTCCTCCTACTGCTCTTAAACCCCAGCTGCACAATCTCTACCTCTTCATGCTCGTCCACCTAAAAAGGGTGTGGGAAACCCACAGGGTGAGATTCTAAATCTCAGCGAGAGATATAACTCACCACCAACTCTATTATTATCATAGATAAGATAAGCTAAGCTAAGCAGCAATAAAGTTGCTAATATAAGAAGTAGGTATTCATCATTAACATGAAGAATAATTATTGTCGAATTATGAAACATCTCAACACGTTAAAAGGAATATGAAGAACATGTATATTTACTATCAACAACATTGTATCAAGATCAAGCAAGGCCTCATCTAATGTTTCAGTATTTTGATCCTACGATTATACTACATAGCTGATTACATATTTTATTATGACCCAAGGATTTGAGTCGTACCACCCAAATTTCTCTGACTACTTGATAGGTCAAAATTAGTGCCATACAAGATCTAATGGAAGAGCTAGAATCCATGACCTCACCCCCTCAGTCAGTATGAGAACATGCAGTGACATCATAAGTCAGACTGCTATCAGCGGCATGTAGTCCAATTGTACATATCTAGCACGCTTTGGTACAAATCACAATGCTAGTGAGATGCAACCGCAACCATACTCTTATTGAGATATGACTACATCAAATCTTGTATCATATGTTGTTGAGATACAACCACAATCATACACTTATTGGGGTATGACCGCAACCAATCCTGTATCATATATATACATTCAAGATACAAGGAGATACCTCAACTTGCACCCCACATATTCAACAATATGTGGTCTGAGTCAAACTCTTTTCACCATTCAACAAGTACTATCACTGAATGGATCTATGGCATAGGTAAAACTACAAGATTAGGTTCCACTTGATTAATTAGGTCATTTAAGCATCTTTCAACATCAATCAAGTTACAAAAAACAACTTCTAAACAAATTCTACATATATAAGGGCGTGACACATCATTACGACATACTAAATCACATAAGGTGTGATTTCATCACATCATCAATTCATGTCTATCTTTCAACATGTGTCCATTTCAAGGACCACATATCTTAGGGTGACAACCCTTTCTCTCATTATTGAGGAAATCATTACTTCATATAAGGCATCAAGCCATCATTAGGTCATAGGACCTTTTCCTCCTCTTTCTGTATTCACATGTGCCTCACAAATCTTATTCAATCATATCATAACCACTATAACTCATACTTGGCTATGTACATCAACTGGTGTTACCTACATGATTACAAACTTGTAACAAGAAGAGCAATATATCATCAATACAATCATCCCATAAGATCCATGCCATTCACATTACATCATTAAAATTTGGGCTTCCATTTAATCAATTAGGGTTTACAAGTTTGGATCAACAACCACCCTTAGATTGTCACTTCCATCACTATTACAAGGAATATCATGAGATGAAGGTTATAGAAACATATCTCTTATTATTGCTCATACAACTACCAATAGGGTATCACATATGAACATGTAACCCTATCATCATCATGATGTATCACAAACACCACCACATGATATCGGTTAGGGTTATAACACAGAGTGTTAGGTTAACCCTAAGCATTAGGGCAACCTCATCAAGGTAGGGTATCGGTTTAGGATGTATTAGATGAGAAGACATGGTGTCGGGCTACCCTCTCAAGAGGTGTATCAGTTTACATCTCTCAGGAAGTATATTAGCCTCCAAATGTAAAAGGGTGTGAGGGGTAACAGGGTATCAGGCAACACCGTCCAAGGCATAGCAGTTGTCAGCATGCAACGGGAAATGCATGTATATCAGGCATCAAAAGGGTGATGGGTTGCTTAGGGTGTTAGCAAGGCATCACAATTCTCCACTTCACTGCATATTGGGCAACACCTCCCTGAGGGTATGACGACATCACATATCAGCATAACGCCAAGTCGTGATGGGCTAGCATTTTCTTAGGTCAGTAACGCATGTCAATTTAACAACCAGAAGCCAAGACCAAAATGACCTAAGCATGCACAAGTCATGATGATCTAACCATCAACAAAACATGTCGGCCTAAACTTCACCAAAGTCGTGATGGCCCGTTACTTGGTGTATCGGCCTGGTCATCTTCAACCTAAGGTTACTCGTCCAAAGCAATGCTAGAAGGTGTAATACGTGCAGCAACTAAGCAAGACTCTTTCTTCCAAACAGAACTCAAAACTACCAAGAAGGACTACTAGCATTCAAGAGGTCATCTAAAGATAAAGAACAAGATATCATGTGAAGAGTGATAATAACAAAGAGAGTTTAGAGTTATATAACCTGCCTCAAAGATCACCACAAAGATCCAAGCTCTAAGGTCAAGCTCTAAGCTTCACGAGCTCAAGTCAGAAGATGATCTTCCAAGCTTGGTCGCCATAACACCTCCCAAGAAAGAAGATGGAACTAGGGTTAGGAGGGTTCGGGATGAAAGGAAGATAACCAAGATCCATGGCCAAGAAGAAGAAAGGAGAGAAGGAGAGCTAGAATCCATGTCTTACCAAGGTAGAATATGAAGGAAACATCACAAGCTTGGAACTCGTCCACCAAGATTCCAAGAGAAACTCCCCTAGCTCCTTAGCTTCTTAAGGTCGTCCACTAAGGAAAAGGAAAGCAAAGATGGACAAAAGGATTCTCTTGCATGGAGAGAAAGGGTCATATATACAAGAGGGATGAGAGAGAGATCATAGAAGGTTTGTTACCACCTTAGGAGTATAGGTGCCACTTGTCCACAAGAAAGAGCCACATGCACAACACGATGCAAACAATGTGGTAAGATCTAGGAAAGGTCTCACCCACTAGGTCACCTAAGCATGGTCAAGCCCGATACCACATCTCAACATACCCCTAAACCGATAGGGTGGTACCCAAGACACCCACAAACCGATGCAAGGCCTCTCTAAGGCTCTCAAGCCCAAAACAACACTTCTAGGTGTAAGGTACACCTCAAGCATGTGCCCAAAATGTCACCAAAGATGTCACCACACAACTAAGGTACAAACAAGGTGCCCATATCTCTCTCCTCTAAGTGGTGCCAAGAGAGAGAGGGAACACACTAGAGGTGGAAAACTTGCATATCAACCCAAATCCTAGGTAAATTGCAATTTGCACCAAAACCTCACCACAAAACATAAGAAATAATGAAGCAAGCTCAAAACAAGAAACTCAAGCTTCCAACATGCCCTAATTATATCTCAGATAATTAGAGCAAAGAGCTAAGCAACACATTTAAGCAAAGCAAATGGGGTTATCCCAAAACGTGGGTCATGGTCCTTACAAGTCATAAGCCCCTAACATGGATTTTGCCCCCGAAATCATAAGAGAAAAGGGAGGGTTAGTTCCTCCCCATCTCTTCCTCAAGCTCCCACATGGCTTCCTCAACACCATGGTGATGCCAAAGAACCTTCACAAGTACAAGGTTCTTCCTCTTTATCTTCTTCACTCTCTGATAAAGGATCAACATTGGACCTTCCACATAGGTCATATCCTCATCAAGCTCCATCTCCATAGGATGTAACACTAACTCTGTATCCGGATGATACTTCCTCAACATACTCACATGAACCAATGGATGCAACCTGTGAAACTCAGGTGGCAACTCCAACCGGTAAGCCACCTTCCCAATACATTCCATCACTGGGCAAGGTCCTATAAACGTGGGAGCCAACTTACCCTTCTTCCCAAACCTCAAGACGCCTTTCTAAGGAGAGACTTTAAAATATACCTTCTTTCCCACTTGGAACTCCAAGGGTCTTCGACTGTTATCTCCATAGCACTTTTGTCTGTCCTCTGTGGCCTTCAACTGTTATTGTATCACCTTAATCCTCTCTGTCATCTGCTATACAAGCTCAGGACCAAGAAGTTGATACTCACCTGTCTCGTACCAATACAACATCGATCTACAATGTCTCCCATACAACACCTCATAAGGTGCCATATCAATGATACTTTGATAGTTGTTGTTGTAGGCAAACTCTATCATATTGAGGTGTACATCCCAACTTCCTAAAAAATAAAGAACACATGCTCTCAACAAATCCTTTAAGGTCTGAATGGTCCTTTCCGATTGACCATCTGTCTGCGAGTGAAAAGCAGTGCTGAACTTTAACTACGTACCCAAAGTTGTGTGTTGTCGTTCCCAAAAGTAACTCGTGAACTGAGGACCTCTATCAGACACGATAGTAGCTGGAACACCGTGTGAATGCACTATATCATCCACATAGATCTGGGCAAGCTTCTCTATTGTGAACATCGTCTTTATGGGAAGGAAATGAACTGACTTGGTTAACCTATTAACAATCACCCAAATGGAATCATAACCTTTTGTTGTCCTAGACAGACCAATCACAAAGTCCATAGTTACATGATCCCACTTCTACTTTGGTATAGGCAAAGGTTGCAACATTCCCACAAGCTTGTGGTGCTCTACTTTAACTTGTTGACATACACCACATCTTACAACAAACTCGACCACATCCTTCTTCAAGCCTGGCTACCAATACATATCCTTCATGTTATGATACATCTTGGTACTTCTTGGATGCATAGCATACATGGATGAATGATCCTCCTCCAGCACCATCCTCCTCAGGTCATTATCATCAGGAACCACTATCCTATTATGGTAAAAAATTGTCCCATGATCTGACTCGTGGAAGCCATAACGCTTCTCGCTGCCATACTCTAATCTAATATGTTGTATCAAAATATCCATCTGTTTCTCCTCTCTAATGTGTTGTCTCAGGGTAGGCTTCACCTGTAGATGTGCCAACAAAACAAATAATAAGGAAACTTCCAACTTAATATTCATATGACACAAGGAGTCCCGCATTTCTCGCTTGTGGCACAACAAAGAACTCAATTGGGCTTTATCCATAGGCAAAGATGAACACTTCCTGATCAATGCATCCGCTACGACGTTCGCCTTCCCTAGATGATAATCAATCATGTAGTCGTAGTTTTTGATCAACTCCATCCAATGACACCGTCTCATATTCAACTCCTATTGTGAAAAGATGTACTTTAGGTTCTTGTGATCTGTGAAGATTTGACACTTCTCCCCATATGGGTAGTGCCTCCAAATCTTCAAAGCATGGACTATTATTGCTAACTCCATATCATGGGTCAGATAATTCTCCTCATGTTTCTTAAGTTGTCGAGAAGTAAAAGAAACCACTGGCTTTTCTTTCATCAACACACAACCCAAACCATTCCTGGATGCATCACAAAAGACGATGTATCCTTTTCCTTGCTCATGAAAGACTAGAATCGGTGCACTCGTCAATTTCTCCTTCAACTTTTGAAAAGAACGTTTACATCTATCGTCCCAAATGAATGGCACATCATTCCTCGTTAACTTAGTTAGGGGTAAGGTGATAGCACTGAAGTCCTTGATGAATCTACTATAATATCCTAGCAAACCTAGAAAATTGCACACTTCTATAGGCGTCTTAGGTTGTTCCCACTCTTTCATAGACTCCACTTTCTTAAGATCTATACACACTCCTTCAGTAGATATAATGTTCCCTAAGAAAGCTACCTCCTTCAACCATAACTCGCACTTGCTAAACTTAGCATAAAGTTGGTGTTGTCTCATCATGGTCAACACCTGACGAAGATGTTTTTCATACTTCTTACTGTCATGACTGTATATCAAGATGTCATCTATAAATACCACTGCGAATTGATCAAGAAATGATGAAAACACTCTGTTCATCAAATCCATGAATACTGTTGGTGAATTGGTTAGCCCAAATGGCATAACCGCAAACTCGTCGTGACCATACCTCATCCTGAAGGCAGACTTAGGTATGTCATCATCCTTGATCCTCAACTGGTGATATCTTAATCTCAGATCTATCTTTGAGAACAATGTTGTGCCATGCAACTGATCAAACATGCCATCTATCCTTGGTAAGGGATACTTATTCTTTATCGTCACTTTGTTCAACTGTCTGTAGTATATGCACAACCTCATAGACCCATCCTTCTTCTTCACGAACAACACTGGAGCACCCCATAGTGATGTACTCGGCCTGATGAAACCTTTGTCAAGCATTTCTTGCAACTATCTCTTCAACTGTGCCATCTCTATCGAAGCCATCAGGTATGGTGTCTGAGTTATTAGTTGCGTGATGGGAACCAGAATGATCTCAAAATCAATCTCTCAGGGTGGGGGAACACCTGGGAACTCCTCAGGAAACACATCCTCAAGCTCCCTGATAACTGGAACCTCATGAATACTAGGACTCCTTGCCTTAGTATCCAGCACGTGTGCCAAGAATGCCTTGTATCCCTATCTCAGAAGCTTCCTTGCTGCCATGGCTGATACTAGACACATCAGAAGAATCTTCCTATCTCATTGGAAGTTCCATGTCTAACCACCATCCACAAACGTCGCTTGCTTGGAACTAAAATACAAGACTACTTTATACTTATCCAAGGTATCCATTCCAAGGATCACATTGAATCCATGCATGTCATGTGGTAAGAGATCCACTTGAATGCTATGTCCCAAATAGGAAAGAACATAAGAAGGACACACATTCTGCAATACTATAGAACTGACCAATGGGGTTTCTAGAAATAAGCTATTCTTCTTATGACTAATAGGAAATAGACAACTACTAAGTACTTCACATGTGATACAAGAGTGTGTTGCACCTGGGTCAACCAAAATAGATACAAAGAAAGAAGAAGACAAATTAGAATGAAATAACTCCATTTGACCTATCACCACTCGCGGGTTGACCACCGCCTCTGGCTGACTCATAACATAGAATCTAGTCATTGCATGTTGTCACCCCCATCCTCTGATTCCCTGAGAAGATGATCCAACTAGTATGCTTGATCACGTCCTCGTCCTCCTACATTGTTGTTTTGTTGTCTCTGCGAGCCTACTGGCTCTGCCTCGGTTGCTGGGTCACTTCATCATCCCTCACCGGGCACTCCCACTTCAGATGTCCTACCTTCCTACACTAATGGAAAGCTCGGGTCTCATACCACGGCCTAAATGGTCCTATCACCAATGTTGATGTGACACTCTGGGCTCCTACAAGCGGAAAACTACAGTCTCTGCCCTTACTCGGTGACCACTGTGTCAATGCATTAAACCTCTACGATGTTGGTGGTGCAGCAAACCTTAGCTTCTTAAAGCCTTCTAACGGCTGTCCCTGAGACTGTGCATCCCTCTTCTTGGTGCTTACCTCTCTATATTCTCCTTTGTAGACAATTCTATCCTCCGAACAGACTCCACAAACACAACAAACCTCTCTCGATTCTCCAGGGCAACAACTGGGGTAGACAACTCAACATTCAACCCCTTCTCAAAATGACGAATCTGCTCATCCTCCGTGGCATCCATGTGAGGACAGAACCTCAAAAACTCCATAAATCTTTCTTCATACTCATTGATCGTCATGGATCCCTATCAAATCCTCTTAAACTAGCTGATCTTCTCATTAGGATATGTCTGAGGAAAGTACTGACTAACAAACTCACATCGGAATTCCTCCCAACCGATCACAACACTGGGTCTCTTCTCCTCCTTTATGGCCCACCAATGGTCAACACTCCCCCTCAGGAGGTACACCGCATGCTTCATCTTATCCTATTTGGGGATACTCAGGATCTTGAAGGCCTTCTCAAGCTCGATCAGCCACAGATCCGCATCTGCCAAATCAGCCATCCCCACATACTCCACCACTCCAACACGGAAAAACTGCTCAAAAGTCTTCCTAGTACCTAAATATTTAGTATGGGGAACCGGTGCCCTAGAATGAGATGTAGGCATCCTATCTGCCATATGAGTCATAGTAGCCATGAACTACCCAAAAAGAGCTTGAAAGGCATGGTTTTCAAACATGGTTGGGTCAAACTGGGGGACTTTAGGCACTCGATCTTCTCCTGCATGGTTCCTTGCACCACCAACTGGTGTGGCAACACTTCTCTCGGTAGCATTTTTTCATGTTTTCCAGACATCTTGTAAGCTTTCTTCTTCTGCATAAGTAGAAGTGACTATAAGACAGACTGGAGGATACTAGAATAGACACAAACCCTAGTCATAGGTCCCTACAGACTCAGGAAACCTAAATCTCTGTACTAACCTGACTATGATGCCCCGCACCACACAAAATGAGATTACTCAAAACAAAACTATTGAAGAAGATTAACAAATAGATTACTGAGAAAACACTAAAAATTAAAACCGTTTTAATAAAATTTTTGAACAACAAGAACTTTTACATACATGTGCTTTCATGCCTCAAAGCACTTACTAGGTGTGTCATCATCCTATTACTAGGGAACATATTCCAGAAGATATATATACATGTAACCATTACAATTATATACAACATGGCACACAAGCCAAGCACACGTGAAAAGCACATCCACAAAACATCTAAAAAACATTCCCAAGGACCCGAGTGTACATGGACAACTCTAGGAATCTATCAACAAAAGACATCCAGTAGCACTACCAACCTCGTCAGCTACTGGTCCTCCTATTTCTCCTCAACCTCAGTTGCACGATATCTACCTCTTCGTGCTCTTCCACATAAAAAGGGTATGGAAAACCCACAGGGTGAGATTCCAAATCTCAGTGGGAGATATAACTCACCACCAACTCTATTATTATCACAAATAAGATAAGCTAAGTAGCAGTAAATTTACAAATATAAGAAGCATGTATTCATTATTAACAAGAAGAATAATTACTATTGAATTATGAAACGTCTCAACAATTTAAAAGGATTATGAAGAACATGTATACTTACTATCAACAACATTGTATCAAGATCAAGTAAGGCCTCATCAAATATTATCATATTTTGATCCTATAGGGTTATACAACACGACTGATTACAAATTTTATTATGCCTTGAGGATTTGAGTCGTACCACCCAAATCCCACCGACTACTTGATAAGTCAGAATCGGTGCCATACAAGCTCTAACAGAAGAGTCAGAATCCGTGACCTCACCCCTCGACCAGTATGAGAACATGCAGTGACATCATAAGTCAGACTGCTATCAGCGACATATAGTCCAACTATACATATCTAGCCCACCTTGGTACATGTCATGACGCTAGTGAGCTATGACCATAGTCGTACTATTATTGGGGTATGACCGCAGCCAATCCCATATCGTATGTTGTTGAGCTATGACCACAACCATACTCTTATTGGGATATGACCGTAGCCAATCCTGTATCATATATATACATTAAGGATACAAGGAGATACCTCAACTTGCATCCAACATATTCAACAATATGCGCTCTGAGTCAAACTCATTTCACCATCTAGCAAGTACTGACAATGAATGGATCTATTGCACATGGCAAACGAAAAGATTAGGTTCCACTTGATTAATTAGGTCATTTAAACAACTTTAAGCATCAATCAAGTTACAATGTACAACTTATAAACAAATTCGACATATATAAGGGCGTGACACATCATCAGAACATACTGAAACAAATAAGATGTGATTTCATCACATCATCACTTCATGTCTGTCTTTCAATATGTCTCCATCCCAAGGACCACATATCTTGGGGTGAAAACCCTTTCTCTCATTACTAAGGAAATCATTACTTCATAAAAGGCATCAAGCCATCATTAGGTCATATGACCTTTTCTGCCTCTTTCTATATTCACATGTGCCTCACAAAGCTTATTCAATCATATCATAACCACTATAACTCATACCTAGCAATGTACATCAACTGGTGTTACCTACATGGCTAGAAACTTGTAACCAGAAGAGAAAAATATCATCAATACAACCATCCCATAAGATCCATGCCATTCACATTACATCATTAAAATTTGGGCTTCCATTTAATCAATTAGGGTTTACAAGGATGGATCAACAACCACCCTTAGATTGTTACTTCCATCACTATTAAAAGGCATATCATGAGATGAAGGTTATTGAAACATAGCTGTTATTATTGCTCACACAACCAACAATAGCATATCACGTATGAACATGTAACCCTATCATCCTCATGATGTTTCACAAAGACCACCACATGATATCGAAGACCCATTTTCAAATTAGTCATCTAATTAGGGTTTACTTGGATGATTGTATGCATAACTAAGTTGATCATTGTTTAAAGCTTGATTAGTGATGGTAGTTAAGTTTTGATGTTTTAAGTATAATAAGAAGGTTGAATCATACTTTGATTCACATAATTAGCGTTAAGATTTGGAAACCCTAATCGGCCCAAATTAGGGTTTTGATGACATATGAAAACATAATTTGATAAATATAGTGTCTCACTAAATGATTTTTAGTATTTTATGTGTAACTCTGATTTAATTTAAATTTGTATATGATTTGTATATCTCAAATGTCAACACTATTGAAAAAAATCAGAATTTTTGAAGAATGTTCTAACCTATTTTTTGATCGAGTTTCAAACTTAAATGACCATATTTTCAGATTGATATAGAAGTGTGGTAATTGAATTTTATCTTTTTATTGGTACATCCAATTGATCAAAAATTTTAAATTTAGTTGGGAAAATAAATTATAGACATAATATTAAATTTTCATAATTTTTGGATGATTTTTATTCTCTACAAAGAGGGGTGTCGGTCGAGTTCTGTGAAGGACAAACTCGACCGATCATGCTGCAGACTGCAATATAGCAGTGTAGTATTTGATTTTTAATTATTTATTGGTAACTCCAAATAATTTAAATTTTTAAAATTTATTATAAACTAAATTTAAGACTTTGGGTCAAAGTTTCATAATTTTTGGATGATTATGGAGTTCTTAAAAGTGTGGTATCCGTCGAATTTATAACTCAGCCGACCAACCAGTCTGAGCAAAACAAAATATAATGAAGGGATTATTTGCAATTGTTCTAAGCACCTCAATTCATCTATATGACTAACCTAACACACATGTAGCTATCATAACTCATCATTCCTGTCAAAGAAATGAAATTCGTGAGAGAGAGAGGAGAGCTAGGGTTTGAGAAGAGAAAGTGGTGGAGATGTTGACTTAGGGTTTCTCTATCCAAGATATGATGAAATCAAGTAAGTTTAGCTTCTTTGCATAGCATTTCATAGTGAATCTTCTCTCACATGTAAATATTCCGTCCCTCCTATGATTTTATTCAAAATCACATCAAATATCCCCCTTTTCTCACTCTTTCTCTTATAATCCCCATTTCTAGGGTTTCCAAGTTGAGAGGAGAAAGAATTGGATTCGTTTGCTAGAGTTTGATTGGGATTCCAAAAATTCAGAGGTTGGCCTACGTATTTAAGGTACTTGGCACCTAAGGTGAGTGTTTTTCTCCCACCTAAGCTTTGTATTCATGTTGACAGCCTAATTCTATCCGGTTAAAATAATCAGAAACATTGTTTGTATATGTATGTGATTGGATTTATTTTGGGAAAGATATTGGGGTTTCCAATTCTACTGATTTTGATTATTTCTCATTGATTGGAACTTGATTAGTTATTGATATATTGATTGAAGATCCATGGGTATTCTTATGGGAAGATGACTGTGCTATTTCATGTGAATTTTGCCTCAAAATCAGCCCAATGGCCGATATGTTTGGAATTGAATTGACATGTATAAAATCATATTTGAATTGTACTAGATTGTATTATACAAGTGTTTTGTGAAATGTTAATGGAATTTAATGACCACATATCTTGATTAGGATTTGTGTTGAGGAAGTGAATCAAATGAGTCAATTAATCAATGTATACTTATGATTGATGAATAAAATGTGTGAAAATGGAAACTAGGGTTTCCATGTTTGTGAATAACCCTAATGAACCCTTGAATCATGATTGGATTACTGAATGATATGATTCCTATGATATGTTGAACTAAGGAATGACTTCTTGAAAACCCTAAAAGTTTGGTATTAAGACGAATATGAGTGATAAAGCTAGAACTTGTATATGATGTTGTAATGGTGATCAAATGCTAAAGTTGAAAGTATTAATAGTTCAATTGAATATGATGAGTCTTATTAATATCATCTAAGTCTAATGCATTTATTTTAGTATAATAAAGAATGCTCATTGTTTATTATGGGAATGAATTTAGAAGTCAATGACATGGTACACTTATCTAAATATAAGAAATGATATGAAGAAAAAATGTATTGATGGTGATGGCAAGTTAAAGATGAAACTAATGAAGTTATTATGATGAAGTCATTAATCCTTTAGTTTAATTACATGTGGCGTAAGCCAAATTGAATTGAACATACTAAAACTAAACTTTGATGGATATCAATGAAAAGAGATGTATTGTATATCAAGTGAGTTAAAAACGAAATGTTCTAGTAATTTAATTAACATGACATGAGAGAAGTTGAGATTAATGAATATGAATTGAAGGAAAAAGATGAGAATTAGAAGACGAATTTAAGAAACAATCTCTAAGCCTAAAATGTTGAGCTAGATAGTGCTAACGAATAACAATCTCAAGTGAGGGATTAAGGAATGTACATAATTGTAGTTTAATTCAATTAAAAGATGAAGTTCAAGCATTTGAATTGATTTACAAGAATGTGTTCTTGTATTGTGATTGTTTGATAGAATACTTGTACTATCAGAATGAACTATTTTGATGGAATTCAAATGATAATCAACATGTGTTGATTAGTAACCTCATATGAAGAATGTGAAATAAAAGAAGAAGAGAACTAAGTCTGTTATGCATGCCTATGCATGAAATTTATTTGCATCTATTGAGATTGGATGGAACAAGCATAAGTTATATGATAAATCTATTATGTGTATGATGAATGATAAATGATGTCTATATGCTTATACTGTTGCTAGTTCTAATGCCTCTGCTAATATTTTTTAAGAGCTGTGATATACAATGAACTGATAAGGAATATGTTGAAATGGAATTTAATATGCACTCCTTACATTTGAGAAACCCTGATAAGGGTAAATGTTGCATAATGAGATTATGTCTAGGGCTGAAAGCCCACAGATGATGATAAAAACCTGATGGGGTAAATGATGGACAATAAGATTATGTCTCAGGATGAAGGCCCATTGTTGATGATTGATATGAGATGATGTAGAAGATAGAAATAATTATATGTGTTGTAATATACAGATTCATTGTTCTTCTTTCTTTGATCATTGTCCTTATTGATATACTTAATCTGTTTCATGTTATTCTAGTTACGCAAGAATACAAAAATATGATATATGATGTTTTGAATTCGTTTAAGATGAGTAAAAGAGATTAATAATAAGTGAAATGATGGAACATCTAGTTACGTGCCCTGAACACCGAGAGTTACCCCCAAGGACCACACTGGGGAAACAAAATGGATCTCCTTGTAGTAACTGATGAATTATGAGAAGGATTTCTGGAGTGTGGATCGAGACCTTAAAGGTTAGACCTCCATGGTTTAGAGTGAGTCAACTGGAGTGGCTCTAGCCCTAAATCCTTACTGTGAAAGTCTATGTCCAAATGAAATAGACTCTGATGAAATGAAATATGTGAAATGTGAAATGAAAAAAATGTGAAATACTATGATATGTGATATATTGTTGTGTTTGTTCCTATCTCATGTACCCGAGATGAGGACGTGAGCCTCTTTAGGAAACCCTGAGGTGGCCAGGTCTATTATTGATATCTTAGGGTGGCCGACTAAACCCTAAGATAATGACGGTGAGTTGTTGACAGGAGAATCACGCGTGGTGACTTCTACTTGGTGAGGTACAAGCCAAGTAGTTTCAGGGCAAATGAATAAAAGATGATAAGCTATGTAGAACATGATTTGAATGGTTCTGACATTCCTTGTACTACTACTTGATGGTTTGTCATTGTTGATTATGCTCCTTTCTGGGGAAATCAATCATGTTTCTATGGACATTTTCTATTTCATATTATGACATGCCATGTTGACAAGTTATAAATGATGGGATTTATATCCATTCTGAATATGAGTTGGATTGCTTGCTATTTAATAATATTGTTTGGTAGATATGTATTATGTGTACTTCAGCTTCAGGACTGCAGGATGTATTCGTGGTCCGGCTGGTGGAGTGTCACAAAGATAATATTATTGTTATGTATTGATTCAAAATGCTTAGAACTTGACTTATCACTGATGCATTAGGATTCTTAATCTGAACTAAGAAGTATCTACTGATTTGTTCATAGAAATGTTTTAAAAGGTGTTTCAAAGTTGTAATTGGTTTAAGTGATTACCTTTGCATGTTTCTATTAAGTTTATTATACTTAATCTGATGCTGATGCATGTACCTAGCTTGAGTGGGAGGTATCCACTCACTAGGGCTCTGTCTAAAACTCATGAGGTTGTTTCAAATGTTTTTAGGTATAATGCTATCCAGCGGAGATCTCATGACAAAGAAGTTATAAATAGCATAATCTAGATAGATTAGAATGTCCCTATACTCTCTCTTTCCTAGGATGAGTAGTAGATTAAGTTTGTTCATAAATGTACTTGTATCTGATGTAAACTGAACAACATATGAGAACAAGATTGATTCTAGTTTTAATGGAGTTGAATAAGATTTGTGATATCTGAATGTGATGTCCTTGATGTGAATTGATTTATGAATTTGTGAAGAAAGAAAAAGGAATTTTTTTTTGTGTTTTTTGTATATTGTTTAATCGCCTTTGTCGAGAATTCATTGTTTTATTTCATAATCTTGGTTTAGGTTTTGTAATTATCTCTAATGGTTGGTATTTATGCTGATCAAAAGAGAGGGTCCCGACAAACGTGGTATCAGAGCTTAGGTTAGATGAGTCTGTAGGGACAATAGGATCTAGGACTAAATGATAATGTGGATGTTGAATATAACCTGAATGATGTACATACTGGTTGAATTCAGTATCCAGATACTCTAGTCAAGTATTTGGGTATTGAGCTAAGCTAGTATGGAACTACCGACTATACTTCTTCTAGATGCCCTGACCAAGTATCTAGATGAACATAGTTTGGTAGTAAAATAAGATGCATAAAAAAAGAATGGTGATAAAATGGTGAATGAGAAAAGGACTTTAGAATTCAATATGGAACCTATGGAAAACATGAAATTTCATATAAGAAAGATGAAAGCTTAATGGATTATGAAGACAGTCTCTAATGAGTTTGAATTTGAGTATGACATCTAAAATTGTGATAAAAACCTATGAAATAAGATGCACACTAGATTATCTTCTTTATAAAGGAAATTGATGAATGTGGATGATAATATCTGAATGAGTTATAATCTTAATCCATGACATACACAATCAAATTAAAAAAAAGGATGTGTAAGGTGATGTGAATCAGATCTTGATAAATGATGTATTACTAATATTTGTGATTCAAATGTTTATAATACTCAAGGAGAGATATGATGATGACATAGGATGAACTATCCATCTAATACAATAACAAAAAAGATGTCATATGAAAGAAAGACAAAATGAAAGTCTTTATAATTTGATGCTCGGAGAGGTGAATGATTAGATGATATGATATTTTTCCATATCTTTTCTTGGATTTTGGGACGAAATCCTAAAAGGAGGGGATAATTTTTAATGACCCATTTTCAAATTAGTCATCTAATTAGGGTTTATTTGGATGATTGTATGCTTAACAAAGTTGATCATTGTTTAAAGCTTGATTAGTGATGGTAGCTAAGTTTTGATGTTTTAAATATAATGAGAAGGTTTAATCATACTTTGATTCACATAGTTAGGGTTAAGATTTGGAAACCCTAATCAGCCCAAATTAGGATTTTGATGACATATGAAAACATAATTTGATAAGTATAGTGTCTCACTAAATGATTTTTAGTATTTTATGTGTAACTCTAATTTAATTCAAATTGTATATGATTTGTATATCTCAAATGTGAACACTATTGAAAAATATCAGAATTTTTGTAGAATGTTATGACCTATAGTTGAGAAACTCAATTATAGAAATACTATTAAATTGGCATAATTTTTGGATGATTTTTAATCTCTACAGAGAGGGGTATCGGCCGAGTTCTATGAAGGACAAACTCACCCGACCATGCTGCAGACTGCAATATAGAAGTGTAGTATTTGATATATTTATTTATTGGTAACTCCAAATGATTTAAATTTTTTACTGTTGCTTATAAACTCAATTTAAGACATTGGATCAAAGTTTCATAATTTTTGGACGATTTTTGAGTTCTTAAAAGTGAGGTATCAGTCGAGTTTATAACTCAGCCGACCAACCAATCTGAGCAATATAAAAATAAAATGAAAGGCTTATTTGCAATTGTTCTAAGCGCCTCAATTCATTTATATGACTAACCTAACACGCAAGGAGATCTCATAACTCATCATTCCTATCAAAGAAATGAAATTCTTGAGAGAGAGAGGAGAGCTAGGGTTTTGAGAAGAGAAAGTGGTGGAGATATTGACCTAGGGTCTCTCTATCCAAGATATGATGAAATCAAGTAAGTTTAGCTTCTTTGCATAACATTTCATGATGAATCTTCTCTCACATGTCAATATTCCGTCCCTCCTCTGATTTGATTCAAAATCACATCAAATCTCCCCCTTTTCTCACTCTTTCTCTTATAATCCCCATTTCTAGGGTTTCTGAGTTGAGAGGAGAAAGAATTGGATTCATTTGCTAGAGTTTGATTGGGTATCCAAAAATTCAAAGGTTGATCTATGCTTTTAACATACTTGGCACCTGAGGTGAGTGTTTTTCTCCCTCCTAAGCTTTGTATTCATGTTGAAAGCCTAATTCTATCTGGTTAAAACAATCAAAAACCTTGTTTGTATATGTATGTGATTGGATTTGATTTGGGAAAGATATTGTGGGATCAAATTCTACTAATTTTGATTATTTCTCATTGATTGAAACATGATTAGTTCCTAATATATTGATTGAGGATCCATTGGTATTCTTATGGGTAGATGACTATGCTATTTCATGTGAATTTTGCCTAAAATCCAGCCCAATGGCCGATATGTTTGGAATTGAATTGGCATGTATAAAATCATATTTGAATTGTACTAGATTGTATCATACAAGTGTATTGTGAAATGTTAATGGAATTGAATGACCACATATCCTGATTAGGATTTATGTTGAGGAAGTGAATCAAATGAGTCAACTAATCAATGTATACTTATGATTGATGAATGGAATGTGTGAAAATGGAAACTAGGGTTTCCATGTTTGTGAATAACCCTAATGAACCCTTGAATCATGATTTGATTATTGAATGATATGATTCCTGTGATGTGTTGAACTAAGGAATGACTTCTTGAAAACCCTAAAAGTTTATTATTAAGATGAATATGAGTGATAAAGCTAGAACTTGTATATGATGTTGTAAATGTGATCAAATGCTAAAGTTGAAAGTATTAATACTTTAATTGAATATGATGAGTCTCACTAATATAATCTAAGTCTAATGCATTTGTTTTAGTATAATAAAGAATGTTCATTGTTTATTATGGGAATGACTTTAGAAGTCAATGATATGGTGCACTTATCTAAATATAAGAAATGATATGAAGAAAAAATGTATTGATGGTGATGGCAAGTTAAAGATGAAACTAATGAAGTTATTATGATGAAGTCTTTAATCCTTTGTTTTAATTACATGTGGCGTAAGCCAAATTGAATGAAACATACTAAAACTAGACTTTGATGGATATCAATGAAAAGAGAAGTATTGTATATCAAGTGAGTTAAAAATGATTGGTTTCAGTAATTTAATGAACATGACATGAGAGAAGTTGAGATTAATGAATATGAATTGTAGGAAAAAGATGAGAATTAGAAGACAAATTTAAGAAACAAACTCTAACCCTAAAATGTTGAGCTAGATGGTGCTAATGAATAACAATCTCAAATGAGGGATTAAGGAATGTACATAATTGTAGTTTAATTCAATTAAAAGATGAGGTTCAAGCATTTGAATTGATTTACAAGAATGTGTTCTTGTATTGTGATTGTTTGATAGAATAGTTGTACTATGAGAATGAACTAATTTGATAGAATTCGAATGATAATCAACATGTGTTGATTAGTAACCTCATCTGAAGAATGTGAAATAAAAGAAGAAGAGAATTAAGTCTGTTATGCATGTATATGCATGAAATTTATTTGCATCTTTTGAGATTGGATAGAACAAGAATATGTTATATGATAAATCTATTATGTGTATGATGAATGATACATGATGTCTATATGCTTTTACTATTGCTAGTTCTAATGCCTCTACTAATATTTGTTAAGAGCTGTGCTATACAATGAACTGATAAGGAATATGTTGAAATGGAATTTAATATGCACTCCTTACATTTGAAAAACCATGATAAGGGTAAATGTTGCATAATGAGATTATGTCTAGGGCTAAAATCCCACTGATGATGATAAAACCCTGATGGGGTAAATGATGGACAATAAGATTATGTCTCAAGCTGAAGGCCTACTATTAATGATTGCTATGAAATGATGTAGAAGATAAAAATAATCATATGTGCTGCAATATACATATTCATTGTGCTTCTTGCTTTGATCATTGTCCTTATTGAGAAACTTAATCTATTTCATGTTATTCTAGTTACGTGAGAATACACAGATATGATATATGATGTTTTGAATTCTTTTAAGATGAGTAAAAGAGATTAATAATAAGTGAAATGATGGAACATCTGGTTAGGTGCCCTGAACACCGTGAGTTTCCCCCAAGGAACACACCGAGGAAACAAAACGGATCTCCTTATAGTAATCGATGAATTATGAGAAGGATTTCTGGTGTGTGGATCGAGACCTTAAAGGTTAGACCACTGGGATTTAGGAGTGAGTCATATGGAGTGGCTCTAGCCCTAAATCCTTGCTGTGAAAGTCTATGTCCAAATGAATTAGACTCTGATGAAATGAAATATGCAAAATATGAAATGCAAAATATGTGAAATACTGTGATATGTGATATACTATTTTGTTTGTTCCTATCTCATGTACCTGAGATGAGTACGTGAGCCTCTTTAGGAAACCTTGAGGTGGCCAGGGTTTGTTATTAATATCTTAGGGTGGTCGGCTAAACCCTAAGATAGTGACAGTGAGTTGTTGACATGAGAATTAGACGTGGCGACTTCTACTTGGTGAGGTACAAGCCAAGTAGTTTCAGGGCAAATGAATAAAAGATGATAAGCCATGTAGAACATGATTTGAATGGTTCTTACATTCCTCGTACTACTACATGATGATTTTCCATTGTTAATTATGCTTCTTTTAGTGGAAATTAATCATGTTTCTATGGACATTTTCTATTTCATATTATGATATGTCATGTTGAAAAGTTATAAATGATGGGATTTATATCCATTCTAAATATGAGTTGGATTGCTTGCTATTTGATAGTATTGTTTGGTATATATGTATTATGTATACTTCAACTTCAGGACTACATGATGTGTTCCTGGTCCGGCTGGTGGAGTGTCACAAAGATAATGTTATTGTTATGTATTGATTCAAAATGCTTAGAACTTGAATTATTACTCATGCAGTAGGATTCTTAATATGAACTAAGAAGTATCTGCTGATTTGTTCATAGACATGTTTTAAAAAGATGTTTCAAAGTTATAATTGGTTTAAGTGATTACCTTATCTGTTGGATTAGATTACCATTGTAAGTTAGATATGACTTATGATAGAACTATCTACTAGACTTTTCAATATCTGCATGTTTTTGTTAAGTTTATTATACTTAATCTGATGCTGATACATGTATCTAGCTGGAGTGGGAGGTATCCACTCATTGGGGCTCTATATGAGTCTCATGAGGTTGTTTCAAATGTTTTTAGATATAATGCTATCTAGTGGAGTGGTCATGACAAAGAAGATATAAATAGCATAATCTAGATAGATTAGAATGTCCTTGTACTCTCTCTTTCCTGGGATGGGTTGTAGATTAACTTTGTTCATCAATGTACGTGTATCTGATGTAAACTGAAAAACATATGAGAACAAGATTAATTTTGGTTTTAATGGAGTTGAATAAGATTTGTGATATCTGAATGTGATGTCCTTGATGTGAATTGATTTATGAATTTGTGAAGAAAGAAAAAGGAAAAAAAAATTATCTGTGTTTTTCATATATTGTTTAATCGCCTTTGTTGAGAATTCATTGTTTTATTTCATAATATGGGTTTAGGTTTTGGAATTATCTCTAATGGTTGGTATTTATGCTGATCAAAAGAGTGGGTCCCGACAAACGTGGTATCAGAGCCTAGGTTAGATGAGTCTGTAGGGACAATAGGATCTAGGATTAAATGATAATGTGGATGTTGAATATAACCTGAATGATGTGCATACTGACTGAATTCAATATTCAGATACTCTGGTCAAGTATTTGGGTATGGAGCTAAGCTAGTACGGAACTATCGAATGTACGTCTTCTGGATGCCCTAACCAAGTATCCAGATGAACATAGTTTGGTAGTATAATAAGATGCATAAAAAAGAATGGTGATAAAATGGTGAAAGAGAAAAGGATTTTATAATTCAATATGGAACCTATGGAAAACATGAAATTTTATATAAGAAAGATGAAAGATTAATTGATTATGAAGACAATCTCTAATGAGTTTGAATTTGAGTAAGAAATCTAAAATTGTGAGAAAAACCTATGAACTAAGATGCACACTAGATGGTCTTCTTTATAAAGGAAATTGATGAATGCGGATGATAATATGTGAATGAGTCATAATCTTAATTCATGAGACACACAATCAAATTTTAAAAAAAGGATGTGTAAGGTGATGTGAATCAGATCTTGATAAATGATGTATTACTAATATTTGTGATTCAAATATTTATAATACTCAAGGATAGATATGATGATGATATAGGATGAAATATCCATCTAATACAACAACAAAAAAGATGTCATATGAAAGAAAGATAAAATGAAAGTCTTTATCATTTTATGCTTAGAGAGGTGAATGATTAGATGATATGATATTATTCCATATCTTTTCTTAGATTTTAGGATGAAATCCTAAAAGGAGGGGAGAATTTGTAATGACCCGTTTTCAAATTAGTCATCTAATTAGGGTTTACTTGGATGATTATATGCTTAACTAAGTTGATCATTGTTTAAAACTTGATTAGTGATGGTAGTTAAGTTTTGATGTTTTAAATATAATGAGAAGGTTTAATCATACTTTGATTCACATAATTAGGGTTAAGATTTGGAAACCCTAATCGGCCCAAATTAGGGTTTTGATGACTTATGAAAACAAAATTTGATAAGTATAGTGTCTCACTAAATGATTTATAGTACTTTATGTGTAACTCTAATTTAATTTAAATTTGTATATGATTTGTATATCTCAAATGTGAACACTATTGAAAAATATCAAAATTTTTGAAGAATATTCTGACCTGTGTTTCGGTCAAGTTTCAAACTTGACTGACCATATTTTTAGATTTATATAGCAGTGTGGTAATTGAATTTTATCATTTTATTGGTATATCCAATTAATCTCAAATTTTAAATATAGTTGAAAATATGAATTATAGAAATATTTTAAAATTTAATAATTTTTGGATGATTTTGATCTCTATAGAGAGGGGTGTCGATCGATTTTTGTGAAGGACAAACTCGACCGACCATGCTGCAGACTGCAATATAGCAGTGTAGTATTTGATTTTATTTATTTATTGGTAACTCCAAATGATTTAATTTTTTTACTGTTGATTATTACTCAATTTAAGACATGTGCTCAAAGTTTCATAATTTTTGGACGATTTTTGAGTTCTTAAAAGTGTGGTATCGGTCGAGTTTATAACTCAGCCGACCAACCAGTCTGAGCAAAATAAAAATATAACGAAGGGCTTATTTGCAATTTTTCTAAGCACCGCAATTCACCTATATGACTAACCTAACACATAAGGAGCTCTCTTAACTCGCCATTCTTGTCAAAGAAATGAAATTCTTGAGAGAGAGAGAGTAGAGCTAGGGTTTTGAGAAGAGAAAGTGGTGGAGATGTTGACCTAGGGTTTCTCTATCCAAGATATGATGAAATCAAGTAAGTTTAGCTTCTTTGCATAGCATTTCATGGTGAATCTTCTCTCACATGTCAAGAATCAGTCCCTCCTTTGATTTGATTCAAAATCACATCAAATATCCCCCTTTTCTCACTCTTTCTCTAGGAATCCCCATTTCTAGGGTTTCCCAATTGAGAGGAGAAAGAATTGGATTCATTTTCTAGAGTTTGATTGGGTATTCAAAAATTCAGAGGTTGACCTATGCTTTTAAGGTACTTGGCACCTGAGGTGAGTGTTCTTCTCCCTCCTAAGCTTTGTATTCATGTTAAAATCCTAATTCTATCCGGTTAAAATAACTAGAAACCTTGTTTGTATATGTATGTGATTTGATTTGATTTGGGAAAGATATTGGGGAATCCAATTCTACTGATTTTGATTATTTTTCATTGATTGGAACTTGATTAGTTCCTGATTTATTGATTTAGGATCCATGGGTATTCTTATGGGTAGATGACTATGCTGTTTCATGTGAATTTTGCCTAAAAATTAGCCTAATGGCCGATATATATGGAATTGAATTAACATGTATAAAATCATATTTGAATTGTACTAGATTGTATTATACAAGTGTATTGTGAAATGTTAATGGAATTGAATGACCACATATCCTGATTAGGATTTGTGTTGAGGAAGTAAATCAAATGAGTTAATTAATCAATGTATACTTATGATTGATGAATGAAATGTGTAAAAATGGAAACTAGGGTTTCCATGTTTGTGAATAACCCTAATGAACCCTTTAATCATGATTGGATTACTGAATGATATGATTCCTATGATATGTTAAACTAAGGAATGACTTCTTGAAAATCCTAAAAGTTTAGTATTAAGACGAATATGAGTGATAAAGCTAGAACTTGTATATGATGTTGTAAATGTGATCAAATGCTAAAGTTGAAAGTATTAATACTTTAAATGAATATGATGAGTCTTACTAATATCATCTAAGTCAAATGCATTTGTTTTAGTATAATAAAGAATGACTATTTTTTATTATGGGAATGACTTTAGAAGTCAATGACATGGTACACTTATCTAAATAGAAGAAATGATATAAAGAAAAAATGTATTGATGGTGATGGCAAGTTAAATATGAAACTAATGAAGTTATTATGATGAAGTATGTAATCCTTTGTTTTAATTACATGTGGCGTAAGCCAAATTGAATGAAATATACTAAAACTAGACTTTGATGGATATCAATGAAAAGTGAAGTATTGTATATCAAGTGACTTAAAAATGATTGGTTCCAATAATTTAATGAACATGACATGAGAGAAGTTGAGATTAATGAATATGAATTGTAGGAAAAAGATGAGAATTAGAAGATGAATTTAAGAAATAAACTGTAATCCTAAAATGTTGAGATTGATGGTGCTAATGAATAACAATCTCAAATGAGGGATTAAGGAATGTACATAATTGTAGTTTAATTCAATTAAAAGATGAGGTTCAAGCATTTGAATTGATTTACAAGAATGTGTTCTTGTATTGTGATTGTTTGATAGAATACTTGTACTATGAGAATGAACTGTTTTGATGGAATTCAAATAATAATCAACATGTTTTGATTAGTAACCTCATCTGAAGAATGTGAAATAAAAGAAGAAGAGAACTAAGTTTGTTATGCATGAATATGCATGAAATTTATTTGCATCTATTGAGATTGGATGGAACAAGCATATGTTCTATGGTAAATCTATTATGTGTATGATGAATGATACATGATGTATATATGCTTTTATTGTTGCTAGTTCTAATGCCTCTACTAATATTTGTTAGGAGCTATGATATACAATGAACTGATAAGGAATATATTGAAATGGAATTTAATATGCACTCCTTACATTTGAGAAACCCTGATAAGGGTAAATGTTGCGTAATGAGATTATGTCTAGGGCTGAAAGCCCACTGATAATGATAAAACCCTGATGGGGTAAATCATTGACAATAAAATTATGTCTCGGGCTGAAGGCCAACTGTTGATGATTGCTATGAGATGATGTAGATGATAGAAATAATCATATGTGATGCAATATACAGATTCATTGTTCTTCCTTCTTTGATCATTGTTGTTATTGATATACTTAATATGTTTCATGTTATTCTAGTTACGCGAGAATACACAGATATGACAATGACGTTTGGAATTCTTTTAAAATGAGTAAAAGAGATTAATAATAAGTGAAATGATGGAACAGCTAGTTAGGTGCCCTGAACACTGTGAGTTTCCCTCGAGGACCACAGTGGGAAAACAAAATGGATCTCCTTGTAGTAATCGATGAATTATGAGAAGGATTTCTGGAATGTGGATTGAGACCTTAATGGTTAGACCACCATGCTTTAGGTGTGAGTCATCTGGAGTGGCTCTGGCCCTAAATCCTTGCTGTGAAAGTCTATGTCCAAATGAATTAGACTCTTATGAAATGAAATATGTGAAATGTGAAATGAAAAATATGTGAAATATTTTCATATGTGATATACTGTTTTGTTTGTTCCTATCTTGTGTACCCGAAATGAGGACGTGAGCCTCTTTAGGCAACCCTAAAGTGTCCAGGGTCTGTTGTTGATATCTTAGGGTGGCCGACTAAACCCTAAGATAGTGACAGTGAGTTTTTGACACGAGAATAAGGCGTGGCGACTTCTACTTGGTGAGGTACACACCAAGTAGTTTCAGGGCAAATGAATACAAGATGATAAGCCATGTAGAACATGATTTGAATAGTTCTTACATTCCTTGTACTACTACTTGATGATTTGTTATTGTTGATTATGCTTCTTTTATGGAAATTAATCATGTTGCTATGGACATTTTCTATTTCATATTATGATATGTCATGTTGACAAGTTATAAATGATGGGATTTATATCCATTATGAATATGAGTTGGATTGCTTGCTATTTGATAGTATTGTTTGGTAGATATGTATCATGTGTTCTTCAGCTTCAGGACTGTAGGATGTGTTCCCAGTCCGGCTGGTGGAGTGTCACAAAGATAATGTTATTGTTATGTATTGATTCAAAATGCTTAGAACTTGACTTATTACTCATGCAGTAGGATTATTAATCAAGAAGTATCTGCTGATTTGTTCATAGAAATGTTTTAAAAGTTGTTTCAAAGTTATAATGGGTTTAAGTGATTACCTTATATGTTGGATTAGATTACCATTGTAAGTTAGATATGACTTATGATAGAACTATCTGCTAGACTTTTCAATATCTGCATGTTTCTGTTAAGTTTATTATACTTAATCTGATGCTGATGCATGTCCCTAGCTTTAGTGGGAGGTATCCACTCATTGGGGCTCTATCTGAGTCTCATGAGGTTGTTTCAGATGTTTTTAGGTATAATGCTATTCAACGGAGAGGTCATGAAAAAGAAGATATAAATAGCATAATCTAGATAGATTAGAATGTCCCTATACTCTCTCTTTCCTGAAATGGGTTGTAGATTAAGTTTGTTCATCAATGTACATGTATCTGATGTAAACTGAACAACATATGAGAACAAGATTGATTTTGGTTTTAATGGAGTTGAATAAGATTTGTGATATCTGAATGTGATGTCCTTGATGTGAATTGATTTATGAATTTGTGAAAAAAGAAAAAGGAATAAAAAATCTATGTTTTTTGTATATTGTTTAATCACCTTTGTCAAGAATTCATTGTTTTATTTCATAATTTGGGTTTAGGTTTTGGAATTATCTCTAATGGTTGGTATTTATTATGATCAAAAGAGTGGTCCCTGACATGTTAGGGTCATAACATAGAGTGTCGGGTTAACCCTAAATGTTTCGGGAAACCTCATCAAGGTAGGGTATCAATTTAGGATGTATTAGGAGAGAAGATATGATGTCAGCATACCCTCTCAAGAGGTGTATCAATTTACATCTCTCAAGAAGTATATCGGCCTCCACATGTAAAAGGGTGTGACGAGTAATAGGGTATTAGGAAACACCATCCAAGGCATAGTAGTTGTCAGCATGTGACGGGAAATGCATATATATCAGGCATCAATAGGGTGATGGGTTGCTTAGGGTGTTAGCAAGGCATCATGGTTCTCCACTTCGCTGCATATCGGGTAACACATCCCTAGAGTATGATGGCATCACATATCATCATCACACCAAGTTGTGACGGGCTAGCGTTTTCTCAAGTCAGTAATGAGTTTCGGTTTAACAACTAGAAGCCATGACCAAAATGACCTAAGCATGCACAAGTCATGACGAACTAGGCATCGACAAAACATGTCAGCCTACACTTCACCAAAGTTTTGATGACATGTTACTTGCTGTATCGGCCTGGTCATCTTCAACCTAAGGTTACTCATCCAAAGCAAGGCTAGAAGGTGTAACGCATGGGCAACAACTAAACAAGACTCTTACTTCCAAACAGAACTCAAAACTACTAAGAAGGACTACTAGCATGCAAGAGGTAACAATCTAAAGATAAAGAACAAGATTTCTTGTGAAGAGTGATAATAACAAAGAGGGTTTGGAGTTATATAACCTGCCTAAAAGATCACCACCATGATCCAAGCTCCAAGGTCAAGCTCCAAGCTTCACGAGCTCAAGGCATAAGATGATCTTCCAACCTCGGTCTCCATAACACCACCCAATAAAGAAGATGGAACCAGGGTTAGGAGGGTTTAGGATGAAAGGAAGATAACCAAGATTCATGGACAATAAGAAGAAAGAAGGAGAGAAGGAGAGATAGAAACCATGTCTTACTAAGCTAGAATATGAAGGAAACATGACAAGCTTGGAGCTCATCCACCAAGTGTAACGACCCTGACCTGGGTTATGATGTAACCCTATTTGTTTTGGCTAATAAAGTTGATTAGTAACGATTTGATTGTCGGTCGTTACACCAAGCTTCCAAGAGAGACTCCCCTAGCTCCTTAGTTTCTTAAGTTCGTCCACAAAGGAAGAGGAAAGCAAAGATGGCCAAAAGGATTCCCTTGCATGGAGAGAAAGGGGCATATATAGAAGAGGTATGAGAGAGATCATGTAATAGGTGTCACCACCTTATGAGTTTATGTGCCACTTGTCCACAAGAAACAGCCACATGCACAACACCATGCAAAACAAGGTGGTAAGATCTAGGGAAGGTCTTGCCCATTAGGTCACCTATCATGGTCAAACCTGAAACCACATCTCTACATACCCCTCAACTAATATGGTGGTACCCAAGACACCCACAAACCAATACAAGGCCTCTCTAAGGCTCTCAAGCCCAAAACAACACTTCTAGGTGCAAGGCACACATCAAACATGCGCCCAAAACATCACCAAAGATGTCACCACATAAACTAGGTCCAAAAAGGTGACCATCTCTCTCTTTCCTCTAGGTGGTGCCAAAAGAGAGAGAGAACACACAAGAGGTGGAAAAATTGCATATCAACCCTAATCCTGTGTAAATTGCAATTTGCACCAAAACCTCACCACAAAACACAAGCAACAACCAAGCAAGCTCAAAACAAGAAACTAAAGCTTAAACATGCCCTAAGTACATCTCAGATGACTGGAGAAATGAGATAAGCAACACACTTAATAAAACAAAATAGGGTTATCCCAAAATGTGGGTCAGGGTCCTTGTCATAAACCCATAATAGGGATTTCGCCCCCGAAATCCTAAGAGAAAAGATAAGGGTACTTCTTCCTCCTCTCTTCCTCAAGCTCCCATGTGGCTTCGTCAACACCACGGTGATACCAAAGACCCTTCAAAAGAACAAGGTACTTCCTCTTCATCTTCTTCACTCTCCGATCAAGGTTCAACACTGGACCTTCCATGTAATGACCCGTTTTCAAATTAGTCATCTAATTAGGGTTTACTTGGAAGATTGTATGCTTAACTAAGTTGATCATTGTGTAAAGCTTGATTAGTGATGGTAGTTAAGTTTTTATGTTTTAAATATAATGATAAGGTTTAATCATACTTTGATTCGCATAATTAGGGTTAAGATTTGGAAACCATAATGGACCCAAATTAGGGTTTTGATGACATATGCAAACATAATTTGATAAGTATAGTGTTTCACTAAATGATTTTTAGTATTTTATGTGTAACTATTATTTAAATCAAATTTTGATATGATTTGTATATATCAAAATTTAAAACTATAAAAAATATCAGAATTTTTAAAGAATGTTCTGATCTGTTTGTAAGTCGAGTTTCAAACTCGACCGACCATATTTTTAGATTGATATAGTAGTGTGGTAATTGAATTTTATCTTTTTATCACTATATACAATTGATCCCATATTTTAACTGTAGTTGGTAAACTCCATTATAGACATACCATTTAATTTACATAATTTTAGTATTATGTTTGATCTCTACAGAGAGGGGTGTCGATCGAGTTATGTGAAGGAAAAAATCGACCGACCATCCTGCAGACTGCACTATAACAATGTAGTATTTTATTTTTTTATTTATTGGTAAATCCAAATTATCTAAATTTTTTATTGTTTCTTATAAACTTAATTTAAGACATTAATTTAAAGTTTAATAATTTTCGGATGAGTTTTGAGTACTGAAAGGTGTGGTGTCGGTCGAGTTTATAACTCAGCTGACCAACCAGTCTGAGCAAAATAAAAATATAATGAAGGGCTTATTTGCAATTGTTCTAAGCACCTCAATTCATCTATATGACTAACCTAACACACAAGGAGATATCATAACTCTTAATTTATGTCAAAGAAACGAAATTCTTGAGAGAGAGGAGAGCTAGGGTTTTGAGAAGAGAAAGTGGTGGAGATGTTGACCTAGGGTTTCTCTATCCAAGATATGATGAAATCTAGTAAGTTTAGCTTCTTTGCATAGCATTTCATGGTGAATCTTCTCTCACATGTCAAGATTCCATACCTCCTATGATTTGATTCGAAATCACATCAAATCTCCCCCTTTTCTCACTCTTTCTCTTCTAATCCCCATTTCTAGGGTTTCTGAGTTGAGAGGAGAAAGAACTGGATTCTTTTATGAGAGTTTGATTGGGTTTTCGAAAATTCAGAGTTTGACCTACAAATTTAAGGTGCTTGGCAACTGAGGTGAGTGTTTTTCTCCCTCCTAAGCTTTGTATTAATGTTGAAATCCTAATACCATCCGGTTAAAACGATCAGAAACCTTGTTTGTATATGTATTTGATTGGATTTGATTTGGGAAAGATATTGGGGGATCTAATTCTACTAATTTTGATTATTTCTCATTGATTATATCTTGATTAGTTCCTGATATATTGATTGAGGATCCATGGGTATTCTTATGGGTATATGACTATGTTATTTCATGTAAATTTTGCCTAAAAATCAGCCCAATGGCTGATATGCTTGGAATTGAATTGACATGCATAAAATCATATTTAAACTGTACTAGATTGTATTATACAAGTGTATTGTGGAATATTAATGGAATTGAATGACCACATATATTGATTAGGATTTGTGTTGAGGAAGTGAATCAAATGAGTCAATTAATCAATGTATACTTATGATTGATGAATTAAATGTCTGAAAATGGAAACTAGGGTATCCATGTTTGTGAATAACCCTAATGAACCCTTGAATCATGATTGGATTAATGAATAATATGATTCTTATGATATTTTGAACTAAGGAATGACTTCTTGAAAACCCTAAAAGTCTATTATTAAGATGATTATGAGGGATAAACCTAGAACTTGTATATGATGTTGTAAATGTGCTTAAATGCTGAAGTTGAAAGTATTAATACTTCAATTGAATATGATGAGTCTTACTAATATCATCTAAGTCTAATGCATTTGTTTTAGTATAATAAAGAATGATCATTGTTGATTATGGGAATGACATTAGAAGTCAATGACATGATACCCTTATCTAAATATAAGAAACGATATGAAGAAAAAATGCATTGATGGTGATGGAAAATTTAAGATGAAACTAATGAAGTTATTATGATGAAGTCTTTAATCCTTTGTTTTAATTACATGTGGCTTAAGACAAATTGAATGAAACATAATATAACTAGATTTGATGGATATCAATTAAAAGAGAAGTATTGTATATCAAGTGAGTAAAACATGATTGGTTCTAGTAATTTAATGAACATGGCATGAGAGAAGTTGATATTAATGAATATGAATTGAAGGAAATAGATGAGAATTAGTAGACGAATATAAGAAACAAACTCTAACCCTAAAATGTTGACCTAGATGGTTATAATGAATAATAATCTCAAATGAGTGATTAAGGAATGTACATAATTGTAGTTTAATTCAATTAAAAGATGAGGTTCAAGCATTTGAATTGATTTACAAGAATGTGTTCCTGTATTGTGATTGTTTGATAGAATACTTGTACTATGAGAATGAACTATTTTGATGGAATTCAAATGATAATCAACATGTGTTGATTAGTAACCTCATCTGAAGAATGTGAAATAAAAGAAGAAGAGAACTAAGTTTGTTATGCATGTATATGCATGAAATTTATTTGCATCTATTGAGATTGGATGGAACAAGCATATGTTCTATGATAAATCTATTATGTGTATGATGAATGATACATGATGTCTATATGATTTTATTGTTACTAGTTCTAATGCCTCTACTAATATTTGTTAGGAGCTGTGATATACAATGAACTGATAAGGAATATATTGAAATGGAATTTAATATGCACTCCTTACATTTGAGAAACCCTGATAAGGGTAAATGTTGCATAATGAGATTATGTCTAGGGCTGAAAGCCCACTGATGATGATAGAACCCTGATGGGGTAAATGATGGACAATAAGATTATATCTCGAGCTGAAGGCCCACTTTTGATGATTGCAATGAGATGATGTAGAAGATAGAAATAATCATATGTGCTGCAATATACAGATTCATTGTGCTTCCTTATTTGATCATTGTCCTTATTGATATACTTAATATGTTTCATGTTATTCTAGTTATGCGAGAATACACAGATATGACAATGATGTTTTGAATTCTTTTAAAATGAGTAAAAGAGATTAATAATAAGTGAAATTATGGAATATCTAGTTAGGTGCCCTAAACACTGTGAGTTTCCCTCGAGGACCACAAAGGGAAAACAAAATGGATCTCCTTGTAGTAATCGATGGATTATGAGAAGGATTTCTGGAATATGGATCGAGACCTTAATGGTTAGACCACTAGGATTTAGCAGTGAGTCATCTGGAGTGGCTCTGGCCCTAAATCCTGGCTGTGAAAGTCTATGTCCAAATGAAATAGACTCTGTTGAAATGAAATATGTGAAATGTGAAATGAAAAATATGTGAAATATTGCCATATGTGATATACTGTTTTGTTTGTTCCTATCTCGTGTACCCGAAATGAGGACGTTAGCCTATTTAGGCAACCCTGAAGTGGCCAGGGTCTGTTGTTGATATCTTAGGGTGGCCAGCTAAACCCTAAGATAGTGACGGTGAGTTGTTGACATGAGAATAAGGCATGGTGACTTCTACTTGGTGAGGTACAAGCCAAGTAGTTTCAGGGCAAATGAATACAAGATGATAAGACATGTAGAACATGATTTGAATGGTTCTTACATTCCTTGTACTACTACTTGATGATTTGTTATTGTTTATTATGCTTCTTTTTGTGGAAATTAATCATGTTGCTATGGACATTTTCTATTTCATATTATGATATGTCATGTTGACAAGTTATAAATGATGGGATTTATATCCATTCTGAATATGAGTTGGATTTCTTGCTATTTGATAGTATTGTTTGGTAGATATGTATTATGTGTACTTCAGCTTCAGGACTGTAGGATGTGTTCCTAGTCCGGCTGGTGGAGTGTCACAAAGATAATGTTATTGTTATGTATTGATTCAAAATGCTTAGAACTTGACTTATTACTCATGTAGTAGGATTATTAATCAAGAAGTATATGCTGATTTGTTCATAGAAATGTTTTAAAAGTTGTTTTAAAGTTATAATTGGTTTAAGTGATTACCTTATCTGTAGGATTATATTACCATTGTAAGTTATATATGACTTATGATAGAACTATATGCTAGACTTTTCAATATCTACATGTTTCTATTAAGTTTATTATACTTAATCTGATGATGATGCATGTACCTAGCTTGAGTGGGAGGTATCCACTCATTGGGGCTCTATCTGAGTCTCATGAGGTTGTTTCAAATGTTTTTAGGTATAATGCTATTCAGAGGAGAGGTCATGAAAAAGAAGATGTGAATATCATAATATAGATATATTAGAATGTCCCTATACTCTCTCTTTCCTAGGATGGGTTGTAGATTAAGTTTGTTCATCAATGTACATGTATCCGATGTAAACTGAACAACATATGAGAACAAGATTGATTCTGGTTTTAATGGAGTTGAATAAGATTTGTGATATCTAAATATGATGTCCTTGATGTGAATTGATTTATGAATTTGTGAAGAAAGAAAAAGAAAAAATTTTTATCTATGTTTTTGTATATTGTTTAATCACCTTTGTCAAGAATTCATTGTTTTATTTCATAATTTGGGTTTAGGTTTTGGAATTATCTCTAATGGTTGGTATTTATGCTGATCAAAAGAGTGGGTCCTGACATGTTAGGGTTATAACATAGAGTGTCAGGTTAACCCTAAATGTTTCGGGAAACCTCATCAAGGTAGGGTATCAGCTTAGGAAGTATTAGGAGAGAAGATATGGTGTCAGGCTACCCTCTCAAGAGGTGTATCGATTTACATCTCTCAAGAAGTATATCGGCCTCCACATGTAAAAGGGAGTGACGAGTAATAGGGTATCAGGCAATGCCATCCAAGGCATAGCAGTTGTCAGCATGTGACGGGAAATGCATGTATATCAAGCATCAAAAGGGTGATGGGTTGCTTAGGGTGTTAGCAAGGCATCATGGTTCTCCACTTCACCGCATATCGGGAAACACATCCCTAGGGTATGACGACATAACATATCATCATCACACCAAGTTGTGACAGGCTAGCGCTTTCTCAAGTCAGTAATGAGTTTTGGTTTAACAACCAGAAGCCATGACCAAAATGACATAAGCATGCATAAGTCATGATGATCTAAGCATCAACAAAACATGTCAGCCTACACTTCACCAAAGTTGTGATGACATGTTACTTGGTGTATTGGCCTGGTCATCTTCAACCTAAGGTTACTCATCCAAATCAAGGCTAGAAGGTGTAATGCATGGGCAACAACTAAGAAAAACTCTTTCTTCCAAACAGAACTCAAAACTACTAAGAAGGACTACTAGCATGCAAGAGGTAACACTCTAAAGATAAAGAACAAGATTGCTTGTGAAGAGTGATAATAACAAAGATGGTTTGGAGTTATATAACCTGCCTAAAAGATCACCACCATGATCCAAGATCCAAGGTCAAGCTCCAATCTTCACGAGCTCAAGGCAGAAGATGATCTTCCAACCTTGGTCTCCATAACACCTCCCAAGAAAGAAGATGGAACCAGGGTTAGGAGGGTTTCGGATGAAAGGAAGATAACCAAGATTCATGGACAATAAGAAGAAACAAGGAGAGAAGGAGAGATAGAAACCATGTCTTACTAAGGTAGAATATGAAGGAAACATGACAAGCTTTGAGCTCATCCACCAAGATTTCAAGAGAGACTCCCCTAGCTCCTTAGTTTCTTAAGTTCGTCCACCAAGGAAGAGGAAAGCAAAGATGGCCAAAAGGATTCCCTTGCATGGAGAGAAAGGGGCATATATACAAGAGGTATGAGAGAGATCATGTAAGAGGTGTCACCACCTTATGAGTTTATGTGCCACTTGTCCACAAGAAACAGCCACATACACAACACCATGCAAAACAAGGTGGTAAGATCTAGGGAAGGTCTTTCCCATTAACCTATCATGGTCAAACCTGATACCACATCTCCACATACCCCTCAAAAAATATGGTGGTACCCAAGACACCCACAAACTGATACAAGGCCTCTCCAAGGCTCTCAAGCCCAAAATAACACTTCTAGGTGCAAGGCACACATCAAACATGCGCCCAAAACATCACAAAAGATGTCACCACACAAACTAGGTCCAAACAAGGTGCCCATCTCTATCTTTCCTCTAGGTGGTGCCACAAGAGAGAGAGAACACACTAGAGGTGGAAAAATTGCATATCAACCCTAATCCTGTGTAAATTGCAATTTGCACCAAAACCTCACTACAAAACACAAGCAACAACCAAGCAAGCTCAAAACAAGAAAATAAAGCTTAAACATGCCCTAAGTAAATCTATGATGATTGGAGAAAGGAGATAAGCAACACACTTAATCAAGAAAAATAGGGTTATCCCAAAAAATGGGTCAGGGTCCTTGTCATAAACCCGTAAGAGGGATTTCGCCCCTGAAATCCTAAGAGAAAAGATAGGGGTACTTCCTCCTCCTCTCTTCCTCAAGCTCCCATGTGGCTTCCTCAACACCACGGTGATGCCAAAGAACCTTCAAAAGAACAAGGTACTTCCTCTTCAGCTTCTTCACTCTCCAATCAAGGATCAACACTGGACCTTCCATGTAATGACCCATTTTCAAAATAGTCATTTAATTTGGGTTTACTTGGATGATTGTATGCTTAACTAAGTTGATCATTGTGTAAAGCTTGATTACTGATGGTAGTTAAGTTTTATGTTTTAAATATAATGATAAGGTTTAATCATACTTTGATTCACATAATTAGGGTTAAGATTTGGAAACCCTAATCGGCCCAAATTAGGGTTTTGATGACATATGTAAACAAAATTTGATAAGTATAGTGTCTCACTAAATGATTTTTAGTATTTTATGTGAACCTATTATTTGAATACAATTTTGATATTATTTGTATATATAAATTTTAAAACTATAGAAAAATATCAGAATTTTTAAAGAATGTTCTGACCTATTTGTTAGTCGAGTTTCAAACTCGACCGACCATATTTTTAGATTGATATAGCAGTGTGGTAATTGAATTTTATATTTTTATAAATATATACAATTGATCCCATATTTTAACTGTAGTTGGTAAACTCGATTATATACATACCATTAAATTTACATAATTTTAGTATGATGTTTGATCTCTACAAAGAGGGGTGTCGGTCGAGTTCTGTGAAGGAAAAACTCGACCAACCATGCTGCAGCCTGCAATATAGCAATGTAGTATTTTATTTTTATTTATTTATTGGTAAATAAAAATGATCTAAATTTTTTAGTGTTGCTTATAAACTTAATTTAAGACATTATATTAAAGTTTAATAATTTTCGGATGAGTTTTTAGTACTAAAAAGTGTGGTGTCGGTCAAGTTTATAACTCACCCGACCAACTAGTCTGAGCAAAATAAAAATATAATGAAGGGCTTATTTGCAATTGTTCTAAGCACCTGGATTCATCTATATGACTAAACTAACATACATGGAGATATCATAAATCTTCATTTATGTCAAAGAAACGAAATTCTTGAGGGAGAGGAGAGCTAGGGTTTTGAGAAGAGAAAGTGGTGGAGATGTTGACCTAGGGTTTCTCTATCCAAGATATGATGAAATCTAGTAAGTTTAGCTTCTTTGCATAGCATTTCATGGTGAATCTTCTCTCACATGTCAAGATTCCATACCTCCTATGATTTGATTCGAAATCACATCAAATCTCCCCCTTTTCTCACTCTTTCTCTTCTAATCCCCATTTCTAGGGTTTCTGAGTTGAGAGGAGAAAGAACTGGATTCTTTTATGAGAGTTTGATTGGGTTTTCGAAAATTCAGAGTTTGACCTACAAATTTAAGGTGCTTGGCAACTGAGGTGAGTGTTTTTCTCCCTCCTAAGCTTTGTATTAATGTTGAAATCCTAATACCATCCGGTTAAAACGATCAGAAACCTTGTTTGTATATGTATTTGATTGGATTTGATTTGGGAAAGATATTGGGGGATCTAATTCTACTAATTTTGATTATTTCTCATTGATTATATCTTGATTAGTTCCTGATATATTGATTGAGGATCCATGGGTATTCTTATGGGTATATGACTATGTTATTTCATGTAAATTTTGCCTAAAAATCAGCCCAATGGCTGATATGCTTGGAATTGAATTGACATGCATAAAATCATATTTAAACTGTACTAGATTGTATTATACAAGTGTATTGTGGAATATTAATGGAATTGAATGACCACATATATTGATTAGGATTTGTGTTGAGGAAGTGAATCAAATGAGTCAATTAATCAATGTATACTTATGATTGATGAATTAAATGTCTGAAAATGGAAACTAGGGTATCCATGTTTGTGAATAACCCTAATGAACCCTTGAATCATGATTGGATTAATAAATAATATGATTCTTATGATATTTTGAACTAAGGAATGACTTCTTTAAAACCCTAAAAGTCTATTATTAAGATGATTATGAGGGATAAACCTAGAACTTGTATATGATGTTGTAAATGTGCTTAAATGCTGAAGTTGAAAGTATTAATACTTCAATTGAATATGATGAGTCTTACTAATATCATCTAAGTCTAATGCATTTGTTTTAGTATAATAAAGAATGATCATTGTTGATTATGGGAATGACATTAGAAGTCAATGACATGATACCCTTATCTAAATATAAGAAATGATATGAAGAAAAAATGCATTGATGGTGATGGAAAATTTAAGATGAAACTAATGAAGTTATTATGATGAAGTCTTTAATCCTTTGTTTTAATTACATGTGGCTTAAGACAAATTGAATGAAACATAATATAACTAGATTTGATGGATATCAATTAAAAGAGAAGTATTGTATATCAAGTGAGTTAAACATGATTGGTTCTAGTAATTTAATGAACATGGCATGAGAGAAGTTGATATTAATGAATATGAATTGAAGGAAATAGATGAGAATTAGTAGACGAATATAAGAAACAAACTCTAACCCTAAAATGTTGACCTAGATGGTTATAATGAATAATAATCTCAAATGAGTGATTAAGGAATGTACATAATTGTAGTTTAATTCAATTAAAAGATGAGGTTCAAGCATTTGAATTGATTTACAAGAATGTGTTCCTGTATTGTGATTGTTTGATAGAATACTTGTACTATGAGAATGAACTATTTTGATGGAATTCAAATGATAATCAACATGTGTTGATTAGTAACCTCATCTGAAGAATGTGAAATAAAAGAAGAAGAGAACTAAGTTTGTTATGCATGTATATGCATGAAATTTATTTGCATCTATTGAGATTGGATGGAACAAGCATATGTTCTATGATAAATCTATTATGTGTATGATGAATGATACATGATGTCTATATGATTTTATTGTTACTAGTTCTAATGCCTCTACTAATATTTGTTAGGAGCTGTGATATACAATGAACTAATAAGGAATATATTGAAATGGAATTTAATATGCACTCCTTACATTTGAGAAACCCTGATAAGGGTAAATGTTGCATAATGAGATTATGTCTAGGGCTGAAAGCCCACTGATGATGATAGAACCCTGATGGGGTAAATGATGGACAATAAGATTATATCTCGAGCTGAAGGCCCACTTTTGATGATTGCAATGAGATGATGTAGAAGATAGAAATAATCATATGTGCTGCAATATACAGATTCATTGTGCTTCCTTCTTTGATCATTGTCCTTATTGATATACTTAATATGTTTCATGTTATTCTAGTTATGCGAGAATACACAGATATGACAATGATGTTTTGAATTCTTTTAAAATGAGTAAAAGAGATTAATAATAAGTGAAATTATGGAACATCTAGTTAGGTGCCCTAAACACTGTGAGTTTCCCTCGAGGACCACAATGGGAAAACAAAATGGATCTCCTTGTAGTAATCGATGGATTATGAGAAGGATTTCTGGAATATGGATCGAGACCTTAATGGTTAGACCACTAGGATTTAGCAGTGAGTCATCTGGAGTGGCTCTGGCCCTAAATCCTTGCTGTGAAAGTCTATGTCCAAATGAAATAGACTCTGTTGAAATGAAATATGTGAAATGTGAAATGAAAAATATGTGAAATATTGCCATATGTGATATACTGTTTTGTTTGTTCCTATCTCGTGTACCCGAAATGAGGACGTTAGCCTATTTAGGCAACCCTGAAGTGGCCAGGGTCTGTTGTTGATATCTTAGGGTGGCCAGCTAAACCCTAAGATAGTGACGGTGAGTTGTTGACATGAGAATAAGGCATGGTGACTTCTACTTGGTGAGGTACAAGCCAAGTAGTTTCAGGGCAAATGAATACAAGATGATAAGACATGTAGAACATGATTTGAATGGTTCTTACATTCCTTGTACTACTACTTGATGATTTGTTATTGTTTATTATGCTTCTTTTTGTGGAAATTAATCATGTTGCTATGGACATTTTCTATTTCATATTATGATATGTCATGTTGACAAGTTATAAATGATGGGATTTATATCCATTCTGAATATGAGTTGGATTTCTTGCTATTTGATAGTATTGTTTGGTAGATATGTATTATGTGTACTTCAGCTTCAGGACTGTAGGATGTGTTCCTAGTCCGGCTGGTGGAGTGTCACAAAGATAATGTTATTGTTATGTATTGATTCAAAATGCTTAGAACTTGACTTATTACTCATGTAGTAGGATTATTAATCAAGAAGTATATGCTGATTTGTTCATAGAAATGTTTTAAAAGTTGTTTTAAAGTTATAATTGGTTTAAGTGATTACCTTATCTGTAGGATTATATTACCATTGTAAGTTAGATATGACTTATGATAGAACTATATGCTAGACTTTTCAATATCTGCATGTTTCTATTAAGTTTATTATACTTAATCTGATGATGATGCATGTACCTAGCTTGAGTGGGAGGTATCCACTCATTGGGGCTCTATCTGAGTCTCATGAGGTTGTTTCAAATGTTTTTAGGTATAATTCTATTCAGAGGAGAGGTCATGAAAAAGAAGATATGAATATCATAATATAGATATATTAGAATGTCCCTATACTCTCTCTTTCCTGGGATGGGTTGTAGATTAAGTTTGTTCATCAATGTACATGTATCCGATGTAAACTGAACAACATATGAGAACAAGATTGATTCTGGTTTTAATGGAGTTGAATAAGATTTGTGATATCTGAATATGATGTCCTTGATGTGAATTGATTTATGAATTTGTGAATAAAGAAAAAGAAAAAAATTTTATCTATGTTTTTGTATATTGTTTAATCACCTTTATCAAGAATTCATTGTTTTATTTCATAATTTGGGTTTAGGTTTTGGAATTATCTCTAATGGTTGGTATTTATGCTGATCAAAAGAGTGGGTCCTGACATGTTAGGGTTATAACATAGAGTGTCAGGTTAACCCTAAATGTTTCGGGAAACCTCATCAAGGTAGGGTATCAGCTTAGGAAGTATTAGGAGAGAAGATATGGTGTCAGGCTACCCTCTCAAGAGGTGTATCGATTTACATCTCTCAAGAAGTATATCGGCCTCCACATGTAAAAGGGAGTGACGAGTAATAGGGTATCAGGCAATGCCATCCAAGGCATAGAAGTTGTCAGCATGTGACGAGAAATGCATGTATATCAAGCATCAAAAGGGTGATGGGTTGCTTAGGGTGTTAGCAAGGCATCATGGTTCTCCACTTCACCGCATATCGGGAAACACATCCCTAGGGTATGACGGCATAACATATCATCATCACACCAAGTTGTGACAGGCTAGCGCTTTCTCAAGTCAGTAATGAGTTTTGGTTTAACAACCAGAAGCCATGACCAAAATGACATAAGCATGCACAAGTCATGATGATCTAAGCATCAACAAAACATGTCAGCCTACACTTCACCAAAGTTGTGATGACATGTTACTTGGTGTATTGGCCTGGTCATCTTCAACCTAAGGTTACTCATACAAATCAAGGCTAGAAGGTGTAATGCATGGGCAACAACTAAGAAAAACTCTTTCTTCCAAACAGAACTCAAAACTACTAAGAAGGACTACTAGCATGCAAGAGGTAACACTCTAAAGATAAAGAACAAGATTGCTTGTGAAGAGTGATAATAACAAAGAGGGTTTGGAGTTATATAACCTGCCTAAAAGATCACCACCATGATCCAAGATCCAAGGTCAAGCTCCAATCTTCACGAGCTCAAGGCAGAAGATGATCTTCCAACCTTGGTCTCCATAACACCTCCCAAGAAAGAAGATGGAACCAGGGTTAGGAGGGTTTCGGATGAAAGGAAGATAACCAAGATTCATGGACAATAAGAAGAAACAAGGAGAGAAGGAGAGATAGAAACCATGTCTTACTAAGGTAGAATATGAAGGAAACATGACAAGCTTGGAGCTCATCCACCAAGATTTCAAGAGAGACTCCCCTAGCTCCTTAGTTTCTTAAGTTCGTCCACCAAGGAAGAGGAAAGCAAAGATGGCCAAAAGGATTCCCTTGCATGGAGAGAAAGGGGCATATATACAAGAGGTATGAGAGAGATCATGTAAGAGGTGTCACCACCTTATGAGTTTATGTGCCACTTGTCCACAAGAAACAACCACATACACAACACCATGCAAAACAAGGTGGTAAGATCTAGGGAAGGTCTTTCCCATTAACCTATCATGGTCAAACCTGATACCACATCTCCACATACCCCTCAAAAAATATGGTGGTACCCAAGACACCCACAAACTGATACAAGGCCTCTCCAAGACTCTCAAGCCCAAAATAACACTTCTTGGTGCAAGGCACACATCAAACATGCGCCCAAAACATCACAAAAGATGTCACCACACAAACTAGGTCCAAACAAGGTGCCCATCTCTATCTTTCCTCTAGGTGGTGCCACAAGAGAGAGAGAACACACTAGAGGTGGAAAAATTGCATATCAACCCTAATCTTGTGTAAATTGCAATTTGCACCAAAACCTCACTACAAAACACAAGCAACAACCAAGCAAGCTCAAAACAAGAAAATAAAGCTTAAACATGCCCTAAGTACATCTATGATGATTGGAGAATGGAGATAAGCAACACACTTAATCAAGAAAAATAGGGTTATCCCAAAAAATGGGTCAGGGTCCTTGTCATAAACCCGTAAGAGGGATTTCGCCCCTGAAATCCTAAGAGAAAAGATAGGGGTACTTCCTCCTCCTCTCTTCCTCAAGCTCCCATGTGGCTTCCTCAACACCACGGTGATGCCAAAGAACCTTCAAAAGAACAAGGTACTTCCTCTTCAGCTTCTTCACTCTCCAATCAAGGATCAACACTGGACCTTCCATGTAATGACCCATTTTCAAAATAGTCATTTAATTTGGGTTTACTTGGATGATTGTATGCTTAACTAAGTTGATCATTGTGTAAAGCTTGATTACTGATGGTAGTTAAGTTTTATGTTTTAAATATAATGATAAGGTTTAATCATAATTTGATTCACATAATTAGGGTTAAGATTTGGAAACCCTAATCGGCCCAAATTAGGGTTTTGATGACATATGTAAACAAAATTTGATAAGTATAGTGTCTCACTAAATGATTTTTAGTATTTTATGTGTACCTATTATTTGAATAAAATTTTGATATTATTTGTATATATAAAATTTTAAAACTATAGAAAAATATCAGAATTTTTAAAGAATGTTCTGACCTATTTGTTAGTCGAGTTTCAAACTCGACCGACCATATTTTTAGATTGATATAGCAGTGTGGTAATTGAATTTTATATTTTTATAAATATATACAATTGATCCCATATTTTAACTGTAGTTGGTAAACTCCATTATATACATACCATTAAATTTACATAATTTTAGTATGATGTTTGATCTCTACAAAGAGGGGTGTCGGTCGAGTTCTGTGAAGGAAAAACTCGACCAACCATGCTGCAGCCTGCAATATAGCAATGTAGTATTTTATTTTTATTTATTTATTGGTAAATAAAAATGATCTAAATTTTTTACTGTTGCTTATAAACTTAATTTAAGACATTATATTAAAGTTTAATAATTTTCGGATGAGTTTTTAGTACTAAAAAGTGTGGTGTCGGTCAAGTTTATAACTCACCCGACCAACTAGTCTGAGCAAAATAAAAATATAATGAAGGGCTTATTTGCAATTGTTCTAAGCACCTAGATTCATCTATATGACTAAACTAACATACATGGAGATATCATAAATCTTCATTTATGTCAAAGAAACGAAATTCTTGAGGGAGAGGAGAGCTAGGGTTTTGAGAAGAGAAAGTGGTGGAGATGTTGACCTAGGGTTTCTCTATCCAAGATATGATGAAATCAAGTAAGTTTATCTTCTTTGCATAGAATTTCATGGTGAATCTTCTCTCACATGTCAAGATTCCATCCCTCCTATGATTTGATTCGAAATCACATCAAATCTCCCCCTTTTCTCACTCTTTCTCTTCTAATCCCCATTTCTAGGGTTTCCGAGTTGAGAGGAGAAAGAATTGGATTCTTTTGTGAGAGTTTGATTGGGTTTCCAAAAATTCAGAGTTTGACTTACGAATTTAAGGTGCTTGGCAACTGAGGTGAGTGTTTTTATCCCTCCTAATCTTTGAATTCATGTTTAAATCCTAATACAATCCGGTTAAAACGATCAGAAACCTTGTTTGTATATGTATTAGATTTGGGAAAGATATTGGGGGATCTAATTCTACTAATTTTGATTATTTCTCATTGATTATATCTTGATTAGTTCCTGATATATTGATTGAGGATCCATGGGTATTCTTATGGGTATATGAATATGTTATTTCATGTGAATTTTGCCTAAAAATCAGCCCAATGGATGATATGCTTGGAATTGAATTGACATGCATAAAATCATATTTAAATTGTACTAGATTTATTATACAAGTGTATTGTGGAATCTTAATGGAATTGAATGACCACATATATTGATTAGGATTTGTGTTGAGGAAGTGAATCAAATGAGTCAATTAATTAATGTATACTTATGATTGATGAATTAAATGTCTGAAAATGGAAACTAGGGTTTCCATGTTTGTGAATAACCCTAATGAACCCTTGAATCATGATTGGATTAATGAATAATATGATTCTTATGATATGTTGAACTAAGGAATGACTTCTTGAAAACCCCAAAGGTCTATTATTAAGATGATTATGAGAAATAAACCTAGAACTTGTATATGATGTTATAAATGTGCTTAAATGCTGAAGTTGAAAGTATTAATACATCAATTGAATATGATGAGTCTTACTAATATCATCTAAGTCTAATGCATTTATTTTAGTATAATAAAGAATGATCGTTTTTGATTATGGGAATGACATTAGAAGTCGATGACATGGTACCCTTATCTAAATATAAGAAATGATATGAAGAAAAAATGCATTGATGGTGATGGCAAATTTAAGATGAAACTAATGAAGTTATTATGATGAAGTCTTTAATCCTTTGTTTTAATTACATGTGGCTTAAGACAAATTGAATGAAACATAATAAAACTATATTTGATGGATATCAATGAAAATAGAAGTATTGTATATCAAGTGAGTTAAAAATTATTGGTTCCAGTAATTTAATGAACATGGCATGAGAGAAGTTGAGATTAATGAATATGAATTGAAGGAAATAGATGAGAATTAGTAGATGAATATAAGAAATAAAATCTAACCCTAAAATGTTGACCTAGATGGTTATAATGAATAACAATATAAAATGAGGGATTAAGGAATGTACATAATTGTAGTTTAATTCAATTAAAAGATGATGTTCAAGCATTTGAATTGATTTACAAGAATGTGTTCATGTATTGTGATTGTTTGACAGAATACTTGTACTATGAGAATGAACTATTTTGATGGAATTCAAATGATAATCAACATGTGTTGATTAGTAACCTCATCTGAAGAATGTGAAATAAAAGAAGAAGAGAACTAAGTTTGTTATGCATGTATATGCATGAAATTTATTTGCATCTATTAAGATTGGATGGAACAAGCATATGTTCTGTGATAAATCTATTGTGTATGATGAATATGATACATGATGTCTATATGCTTTTACTATTGCTAGTTCTAATTCCTCTGCTAATATTTGTGAGGAGCTGTGATATACAATGAACTGATAAGGAATATATTGAAATGGAATTTAATATGCACTCCTTACATTTGAGAAACCCTGATAAGGGTAAATGTTGTATAATGAGATTATGTCTAGGGCTGAAAGCCCATTGATGATGATAAAACCCTGATGGGGTAGATGATGGACAATAAGATTGTCTCGGGCTGAAGGCCCACGGTTTATGATTTCTATGAGATGATGTAGAAGATAGAATTAATCATATGTGATGCAATATACAGATTCATTGTGATTCTTGCTTTGATCATTGTCTTTATTGATAAACTTAATCTATTTCATGTTATTCTAATTACGTGAGAATACATAGATATGATATATGATGTTTTGAATTCTTTTAAGATGAGTAAAAGAGATTAATGCCCTGAACACTGTGAGTCCCCCCCCCCCAAACCACACTGGGGAAATAAAAAGGATCTCCTTGTAGTAATCAATGAATTATGAAAAGGATTTCCGAAGTGTGGATCGAGACCTTAAAGGTTAGACCACCAATATTTAGGAGTGAGTCATCTGGAGTGGCTCTTGCCCTAAATCCTTGTTGTGAAAGTCTATGCCCAGATGGAATAGACTTTGATGAAATGAATATGTGAAATGAAAAATATGTGAAATACAATGATATGTGATATACTGCTTTGTTGGTTCCTATCTCGTGTACCCGAGATGAGGACGTGAGCCTCTTTAGGCTACCCTGAGGTTGCCAGGGTCTGTTGTTGATATCTTAGGGTGGCCGGCTAAACCCTAAGATAGTGACGGTGAGTCGTTGACATGAGAACCAGGCGTGGTGACTTATACTTGGTGAGGTACAAACCATGTAGTTTCAGGGTAAATGAATAAAAGATGATAAGCCGTGTAGAACATGATTTGAATAGTTGTTACATTCCTTGTACTACTACTTGATGATTTGTTATCATTGATTATGATTCTTGTTGAGGAAAGTAATCATGTTGATATGGAAATTTTCTATTTCATATTATGATATGTCTTGTTGACAAGTTATAAATGATGGTATTCATATCCATTCTGAATGTGAGTTTGATTGCTTGCTATTTGATAGTACTATTTGGTAGATATGTATTATGTGTACTTCAACTTCAGGACTGTAGGATGTGTTCCTGGTCCGGCTGGTGGAGTGTCACAAAGATAATGTTATTGTTATGTATTGATGCAAAATGCTTAGAACTTAACTTATTTCACATGAAGTAGGGTTCTTAATCTGAACTAAGAAGTATTTGCTCATTTGTTCATAGACATGCTCTAAAAGATGTTTCAAAGTTATAATTGGTTTAAGTGATTACCTTATCTATTGGATTAGATTACCATTGTAAGATAGATTTGACTTATGATAGAACTGTCTACTTGACTTTTCAATATCTACATGTTTCTGTTAAGTTTATTGTACTTAATCTGATGCTGATCCATGTACCTAGCTTGAGTGGTAGGTATCCACTCACTGGGGCTCTATATGAGTCTCATGAGGTTGTTTAAAATGTTTTTAGGTATAATGCTATCCAACGGAGAGATCGTGATAAAGAATATATAAATAGCATAATCTAGATAGATTAGAATGTCCATGTACTCTCTCTTTCTCGGGATGGGTTGTAGACTAAGTTTGTTCATCAATGTACATGTATCTGATGTAAACTGAACTACAAATGATAATAAGATTTAATTTTGGTTTTAATGGAGTTGAATAAGATTTATGATATCTAAAATGTGATGTCCTTGATGTGACATTGATTTATGAATTTGTGAATAAAGAAAAAGGAAAAAAATATATGTGTTTTTGTATATTGTTTATTCACCTTTGTCGAGAATTTATTATTTTATTTCATAATCTGGGTTTAGGTTTTGGGATTATCTCTAATGGTTGGTATTTATGCTGATCAAAAGAGTGGGTCCTGACAACGTGATATCAGAGCCTAGGTTAGATGAGTCTATAGGGATACTAGGATTTAGGATTCAATGATAATGTGGATGTTGAATATGTCCTGAATGATGTGCATACTGACTGAACTCAGTATCCAGATACTCTGGTCAAGTATTTGGGTATTGAGATAAGATAGTATGGAACTGCCGATTGTAATTCTTTTAGATGCCCTGACCAAGTATCTAGATGAACACAGTTTGGTAGTATAATAAGATGCATAAAAAAGAATGGTGATAAAATGGTGAAAGCACAAAGGATTTTATAATTCAATATGGCACCTATGGAAAACATGAAATTTCATATAAGAAATATGAAAACTTAATGGATTATGAAGACAATCTCTAATGAGTTAGAATTTGAGTATGAAATCCAAAATTGTGAGAAAAAGATATGAACTTAGATGCACACTAGATGATCTTCTTTATGAAGGAAATTGATGAATGCGGATGATAATATGTGAGTGAATCATAATCTTAATCCATGAGATACACAATCAAATTGAAAAAAAAGATGTGAAAGGTGATGTGAATCAGATCTTGATAAATGATGTATTACCAATATTTTTGATTCAAATGTTTACAATACTCAAGGAGAGATATGATGATGACATAGGATGAAATATCCATCTAATACAAAAAAAAAAGATGTCATATGAAAGAAAGATAAAATGAAAGAAATTATAATTTAGTGCCAAGAGAGGTGAACGATTAGATGATATGATATTCTTACATATCTTTTCTTGGATATCGAGACAAAATCCTAAAAGGAGGGGAGAATTTGTAGTGACCCGTTTTCAAATTAGTCATCTAATTAGGGTTTACTTGGATGATTTAATGCTTAACGAAGTTGATCATTGTTTAAAGCTTGATTAGTGATGGTAGTAAAGTCTTGATGTTTTAAATATAATTAGAAGGCTTAATCATACTTTGATTCACATAATTAGGGTTAAGATTTGGAAACCCTAATCGACCCAAATTAGGGTTTTGATGATATATGCAAACAAAATTTGATAAGTACACTGTATCACTAAATGATTTTTAGTATTTTATCTGTAACTCTGATTTATTTCAAATTTGGAAAACACATGTGTATCTCCAATGTGAACACTACTAAAAAATATCTGAATTTTTGAAGAATGTTATGACCAATTTGTCGGTCAAGTTTCAAACTCGACCGACCATATTTTTAGATTGATATAGCAATGTGGTAATTTTATTTTATCTTTTTATTGGTATATCCAATTGATCCTAAATTTTAAGTGTAGTTGGAAAAATCCATTATAAATATACCATTAAATTTACCTAATTTTATTATGATTTTTGATCTCTACAGAGAGGGGCGTCGGTTGAGTTCTGTGAAGGACAAACTCGACCGACCATGCTGCAGACTACAATATATCAGTGTAGTATATGGTTTCTATTTATTTATTGGTGACACCAAATAATCTAAATTTTTTACTATTGCTTATAAACGAAATTTAAGATATTGTATTAAAGTTTCATAATTTTTGTATTTGGTTTGATGTCTAAATAGTGTGGTGTCGGTCAAGTTTATAACTCAGCCGACCAACTAGTCTGAGCAAAATAAAAAAATAATGAAGGGATTATTTGCAATTATTCTAAGCATCTCAATTCATCTATATGACTAGCCTAACACACAAGGAGCTCTGATAACTCGTCATTCCTATCAAAGAGAAGAAATTCTTGAGAGAGAGGAGAGCTAGGGTTTTGAGAAGAGAAAGTGGTGGAGATGTTGACCTAGGTTTCTCTATCCAAGATATGATGAAATCAAGTAAGTTTAGCTTCTTTGCATAGAATTTCATGGTTAATCTTCTCTAAAATGTCAAGATTCTGTCCCTCCTCTAAATTTATTCAAAATCACATCAAATCTCCCCCTTTTCTCACTCTTTCTCTTCTAATCCCAATTTCTAGGGTTTTCGAGTTGAGAGGAGAACGAATTGGATTCTTTTGCAAGAGTTTAATTGGGTTTCCAAAAATTTAGAGTTTGACCTACAAATTTAAGGTGCTTGGAACTTGAGGTGAGTATTTTTATCCCTCCTAAGCTTTGTATTAATGTTGAAATCCTAATTCTATCTGGTTAAAACAATCAGAAATCTTGTTTGTATATGTATGTGATTGTATTTGATTTGGGAAAGATATTGGGGGATCTAATTTTACTGATTTTGATTATTTCTCATTGATTAGATCTTGATTAGTTTCTAATATATTGATTGAGGATCCATAGGTATTCTTATGGGTAGATGACTATGTTATTTCATTTGAATTTTGCCTAAAAATCAACCCAATGGCTGATATGCTTGGAATTGAATTGACATGCATAAAATCAAATTTAAATTGTAATAGATTGTGTTATACAAGTATATTGTGGAATCTTAATGGAATTGAATGACCACATATCATGATTAGGATTTTGTTTGAGTAAGTGAATCAAATGAGTCAATTAATCAATGTATACTTATGATTGATGAATGAAATGTGTGAAAATGGAAACTATGGTTTCCATGTTTGTGAATAACCCTAATGAACCCTTGAATCATGATTGGATTACTGAATGATATGATTATTATGATATGTTGAACTAAGGAATGACTTTTTTAAAACCCTAAAAGTTTATTATTAAGACAATTATGAGGGATAAAGCTAGAACTTGTATATGATGTTGTAAATGTGATCAAATGTTGAAGTTGAAAGTATTAATACTTCAATTGAATATGATGAGTCTTACTAATATAATCTAAGTCTGATGCATTTGTTTTAGTATAATAAAGAATGATCATTGTTGATTATGGGAATGACATTAGAAGTCAATGACATGGTACACTTATCTAAATATAACAAATGATATGAAGAAAAAATGTATTGATGGTGATGGTAAGTTTAAGATGAAACTAATGAAGTTATTATGATGAAGTCTTTAATCCTTTGTTTTAATTACATGTGGGTTAAGACAAATTGAATGAAACATACTAAAACTAGACTTTGATGTATATCAATGAACAAAGAAGTATTGTATATCAAGTGAGTTAAAAATGATTGGTTGTAGTAATTTAATGAACATGGTAAGAGAGAAGTTGAGATTAATGAATATGAATTGAAGGAAAAAGATGAGAATTAGTAGACCAATATGAGAAACAATCTCTAACCCTAAAATTCTGACCTAGATGGTTATAATGAATAACAATATCAAATGAGGGATTAAGGAATGTACATAATTGTAGTTTAATTCAATTAAAAGATGAGGTTCAAGCATTTGAATTGATTTACAAGAATGTGTTCTTGTCTTATGTTTGTTTGATAGAATACTTGTACTATGAGAATGAATTATTTTGATGGAATTCAAATGATAATAAACATGTGTTGATTAGTAACCCCGTATGAAGAATATGAAATAAAAGAAGAAGAGAACTAAGTCTGTTATGCATGTATATGCATGAAATTTATTTGCATCTATTGAGATTGGATGGAACAAGCATATGTTGTATGATAAATCTATTCTGAATATGATGAATGATACATGATGTCTATATTGTTTTACTGTTTCTAGTTCTAATGCCTCTGCTAATATTTGTTAAGAACTGTGATATACAATGAACTACTAAGGAATATGTTGAAATTGAATTTAATATGCACTCCTTACATTTTTAGAAACCCTGATAAGGGTAAATGTTGCATAATGAGATTATGTCTAGGGATGAAAGCCCAATGATGATGATAAAACCCTGATGGGGTAAATGATGGACAATAAGATTATGTCTCGAGCTGAAGGCCCACTGTTGATGAGTTCTATGAGATGATGTAGAAGATAGAAATAATCATATGTGTTGCAATTTACATATTTATTGTGCTTCTTGCTTTGATCATTATCCTTATTGATAAACTTAATATGTTTCAAGTTATTCTAGTTACGCAAGAATACATAGATATGATATATGATGTTTTGAATTCTTTTAAGATGAGTAAAAGAGATTAATAATAAGTGAAATGATGGAACATCTAGTTAGGTGCCCTGAACACCGTGAGTTTCCCCTGGGGACCAAACTGGGGAAACAAAATAGATCTCCTTGTTGTAATTGATTAATTATGAGAAGGATTTCTAGAGTGTGGATAGAGACCTTAAAGGTTAGACCCCCACGATTTAGGAGTGAGTCATCTGGAGTGGTTCTGGCCCTAAATCCTTACTATGAAAGTCTATGCCCAGATAGAATAGACTCTGATGAAATGAAATATGTGAAATGTGAAATGAAAAATATGTGAAATACTATGATATGTGATATACTTCTTGGCTAGTTCTTATCTCGTGTACCCGAGATGAGGACATGAGCCTCTTTAGGCAACCCTAAGGTGGACAAGGTCTGTTGTTGATATCTTAAGGTCGCCAGCTAAACCCTAAGATAGTGACGGTGAGTCGTTGACACGAGAATCAGGTGTGGTGACTTCTACTTGGTGAGGTACAGGCCAAGTAGTTTTAGGGAAAATGAATAAAAGATGATAAGCCGTGTAGAACATGATTTGAATGGTTGTTACATTCCTTGTACTACTACTTGATGATTTATTATCATTGATTATGCTTCTTATTGAGGAAAGTAATCATGTTGATATGGACATTTTCTATTTCATATTATGATATGTCTTGTTGACAAGTTATAAATGATGGTATTCATATCAATTCTGAATGTGAGATGGATTGCTTACTATTTGATAGTACTATTTGGTAGATATGTATTATGTGTACTTCAACTTCAGGACTGCATGATGTGTTCCTGGTCTGGCTGGTGGAGTGTCACAAAGATAATGTTATTGTTATGTATTGATTCAAAATGATTAAAACTTACTTATTTCACATGCAGTAGGGTTCTTAATCTGAACTAAGAAGTATCTTGTGATTTGTTCATATACATGCTCTAAAATATGTTTCAAAGTTATAATTGGTTTAAGTGATTACCTTATCTGTTGGATTAGATTACCATTGTAAGATAGATTTGACTTATGATAGAACTATCTGCTAGACTTTTTAATATCTACATGTGTATGTTAAGTTTATTATACTTAATCTGATGCTGATGCATGTACCTAGCTTGAGTGGGACGTATCCACTCACTGGGGATCTATATGAGTCTCATGAGGTTTTTTCAAAGGTGTTTAGGTATAATGCTATCCAGCAGAGAGGTCATGATAAAGAAGATATAAATAGCATAATCTAGATAGATTAGAATGTCCCTGTACTCTCTCTTTCCCGGGATGGGTTGTAGACTAAGTTTGTTCATCAATGTACATGCATCTGATGTAAACTGAACCACATATGTGAATAGGATTTGATTCTGGTTTTAATGGAGTTGAATAAGATTTGTGATATCTAAAATGTGATGTCCTTAATGTGACATTGATTTATGAATTTGTGAAGAAAGAAAAAGGAAAAAAAATTATCTGTGTTTTTCATATATTGTTTATTCACCTTTGTCGAGAATTTATTGTTTTATTTCATAATCTGGGTTTAGGTTTTGGGATTATCTCATGGTTGGTATTTATGATGATCAAAAGAGTGGGTCATGACATTCCACATAGGTCATATCCTCATCAAGTTGTACGTCCATAGGATGTAACACTAACTCTATATCCGGATGACACTTCCTCTACATACTCACATGAAACACTGGATGCAACATGTGCAACTTAGGTGGCAACTCCAACCAGTAAGCCACCTTCTCAACACGTGCCTTCACTGGGAAGGTACCATAAACCTAGGAGCCAACTCACCCTTCTTCCCAAACCTCAAGACGCCTTTCCAAGGATAGACTTTCAAATATACCTTGTTTCCCACTTGGAACTCCAAGGGTCTTCAACAGTTATCTGCATAGGACTTATGTCTATCATGTGCGACCTTCAAATGTTGTTGTATCACCTTGATCTTCTCTACCATCTATTTTACAAACACAACAACGATCTACAACGTCTCCATACAATGCCTCATAAGGTGTCATATCAATGCCACTGTGATAGCTGTTGTTGTAGGCAAAATCTGTCAGACAGAGGTGTACATCCCAACTTCCTAAAAATTGAAGAACACATGCTCTCAACAAATCCTCCAAGGTATGAATAGTCCTTTTCGATTGACCATCTGTCTACATGTGAAAAAGAGTGCTAAACTTTAACTGTGTACCCAAAGCTGTGTGCAGTCATTCCCAAAAGTGACTCATGAACTGATGACCTCTATTAGAATTGATAGTAGCTGGAACACCGTGCAAATGCACTATCTCATCCACATAGATCTAGGCAAGCTTCTCTACTGTGAACGTCATCTTTACGGGAAGGAAATGCACTAACTTGGTCAATCTGCCAACAATCACCCAAATGAAATCATAACCTTTTGCTGTCCTAGGCAGACCAACCATAAATTCCATAGTCACATGATCCCACTTATGCTATGGTATAGGCAACGGTTGTAACATTCCCACAGACTTCTGGTGCTCTACTTTAACTTGTTGACATACACCACATCTTGCAACGAACTCAACCACGTCCTTCTTCAAGCCTGGACACCAATACATATCCTTCAGGTTATGATACATCTGGTACTTCATGCATGCATGGCATACATGGATGCATGAGCCTCCTCTAGTACCATCCTACTTAGGTCATTAGCATCAAGAACCACTATCCTGTTATGGTAACAAACTGTGCCATCATCTGACTTGTGGAAGCCATCATGCTTCTCGCTGCCAAACTCTGATCTAATCTACTGTATCATAGCATCTGTCTATTACGCCTCTCTAATTTGTTGTCTCAATGTAGGCTTCACATGTAGATGTGCCAACAAACCAGCTAATAAGGAAACCTCCAAATTAATATTGATCTAACACAAGGAGACCAACATGTCTCACTTGTGGCACAACTAAGAACTCAACTAGGCTTTATCCATCGACAAAGATGAAGACTTCCTGCTCAACGCATCCACTACGACGTTCGCCTTCCTTGGATGATAATCAATTGTGTAGTCATAGTCTTTGATCAAATGCATCCAACGATGTTGTATCATATTCAACTCCTACTGTGAAAAGATGTACTTCAAGTTCTTGTGATATGTGAGGATATGACACTTCTCCCCATACATGTAGTGCCTCCAATCTTCATAGCATGGACTACCGCTGATAAATCTAGATCGTGGGTCGGATAATTATCCTCGTGTTTCTTAAGCTGTAGAGAAGCAAAAGAAACCACTTGATTGTCTTGCATCAGCACACAACCCAAGCCATTCATGGATGCATCACAAAAGACGATGTATCCTTTCCTTGTTTAGGCAAGACCATAATTGATGCACTCGTCAATTTCTCCTTCAACATTTGAAAAACACGTTGACATCTGTCATACCAAAAGAACATCACATCCTTCCTTGTTAACTTAGTTAGGGGTAAGGTGATAACACTTAAGTCCTTGATGAATCTCCTATAATAGCCTACCAAACCTAGAAAACTACACACTTCTATCAATGTCTTAGGCTATTCCCACTCTATCACAAACTCCACTTTCTTAGGATCAACACACACTCCTTTGGCAGATATAACATGCCCTAAGAAAGCTACCTCCTTCAACCAGAACTCATACGTGCTAAACTTAGCATAAAACTGGTACTGTCTCAGCACAGTCAAAGCCTGACAAAGATGCTGTTCATGATGCTGATTGTCATGAGTGTATATCAAGATGTCATCTATAAAGACCACCATTAACTGATTAAGAAATGGTCGAAACACTCTGTTCATCAAATCCATGAACGTTGCTGGTGGATTGGTTAGCCCAAACGGCATAACCACACACTCATAGTGACCATACCTCATCCTAAAGGCAGACTTAGGTTTGAGAACACTTTCACGCCACACAACCGATCACATAGGTCATCTATCCTCAGTAAGGGATACTTATTCTTTATCATCACTTTGTTCAACTATCTGTAATCTATGCAAAACCTCATAGACCCATCCTTCTTCTTTAAGAACAACATTGGATCACTCCATGATAATGTACTTGGCCTGATGAAACCTTTGTCAAGCAGTTCTTGCAACTATCTCTTCAACTCTGCCATCTCCATCAGAGCCATCCAGTACGGTGTTTGAGCTATCAGTTATGTGCCAGGAACCAGATTGATCTAAAAATCAATCTCTCGGGGTGGGGGAACACCTGGGAACTCCTCAGGAAACACGTCCTTGAAATCTCTAACAACTGGCACCTCATGAATACAAGGACTCCTTGCCTCAGTATCTATCACGTGTGCCAAGAACGCCTCACAGCCCTATCTCAAAAGCTTCCTTGCTACCATGTCCAATACTAGACACATCAGAAGAATCTTCCTATCTCCTTAGAAGATCCACATTTCACCACCATCCACAAATGTCGCTTGCTTGGAACTACAATCCAAGACTACTCTAAAATTCTCCAAGGTATCCATTCCAAGGATCACATCGCATCCATGCATGTCAAGTGGTGTGAGATCCACTTGAATGATGTGTCCCAAAAAGGAAAGAACACATGAAGGACACACATTTTGCAACACTACATAACTGACCAATGGGATTTCTAGTAACAAGCTATCCTTCTTACAACTAATAGGCAAAATGCAACTACTAAGTACTTTACGTGTGACAAAAGAGTGTGTTGCACCCGAGTCAACCAAAATAGATACAAAGTAAGAAGAAGACAAATCAGAATGAGATAACTCCATCTGATCTGTCACCAGTCATGGGTTGACCACCACCTCCGGCTGACTCATATAGTAGAATATAGCCACTTCCTGTTATCACCCCCATCCTCTTCTTCCTAGAGCATTCGATCCAGCCTGTGATGCTTGGCCACATCCTTGTCCTCTTGTGCCGATGTTCTGCTATCTCTACGAGCCCTGTTGGATCTGCTTTGGTTGCTGGGTCACTTCATCATCCCTCACTAGACACTCCCACTTCAGATGTCCTACCTGCCCACACTGATGGCAAGTTCAGATCTCATACCGTGGCCTAGGTGGTCCTGTCACTGATTCTGATGTGACACTCTGGGCTTTTGTAGGCGGAAAACTATGACCTTTTCCCTTACTCAGTGACCACTGTGTCGATGCACTGAACCTCTGCGATGTTGGTGGTGCAAATATCTTGGCTTCTTATAGACTTCTGACGACTGCCCGTAAGACTCGACATCCCTCTTCTTGGTGCTTGCCTCTCTCGTATCCCTCACAAACCATTCTATCCTCAAAAAAAAAACCACAAACACAAAAAACCTCTCTCAATTCTCCAGGGCAGCCACTATGGTAGACAACTCAACATTCAACCCCTTCTCAAAATAATAAATTTGCTCATCCTCCTTGGTAGCCATGTGAGGAAAGAACCTCAACAACTCCATATACCTTGCTTCATACTCGTTTCTCATCATGTATCCCTGTTGAATCCTCTCAAACTGGCTGATCTTCTCATCAAGATATGTCCGAGGAAAGTACCAACTAACGAACTCTTGTCGAAACTCCTCCCAACCGATCACAACACCGAGTCTCTTCTCCTCCTCTATGGCCCACTAATGGGCATATTTTCCCCCTCAGGAGGTACACCGCATGCTTCACCTTATCCTCTTCGAGGATACTCAGGATCTTGAATGTCTTCTCAAGCTCATTTAGCCACAGATTCACATCCCCCGAATCATCCGTCCCTGCATACTCCACCACTCCAACATGGCGAAGCCGCTCAAAAGGATTCCCAGTACTTGAAGATTCAATATGGGGAATCAGTGCCCTAGGATGAGGTGCAAGCATCTTGTCTGTCATATGAGTCATAATAGCCATAAACTGCCGAAAAAGAGATTGAAAGGTAGGATTTTCAACCATGGTTGGGTCAAACTGGGGGACTTTCGACACTCGATCTTCTCATGCTTAGTTTCTTACACCACCAACTGGTACGACAACACTGCTCTCGATAGCATGTTCTTCATGTTCTCTAGAAATCTTGTAAGATTTCTTCTTCTTCTGCATAAGCATAAGTGACTATAAGATAGACTAGAGGACACTAGAATAGACACAAACCCTAGTCCTAGGTCCATGTAGATTCAGCGAACCTAAAGCTATAATACCAACCTGACTGTGATGCCCCACTCCACACAAAATGAGATTATTCAAAACAAAACTACGGAGGAAGATTAACAAATAGATTACTGAGAAAACACTAAAAATTAAAACCATTTTAATAAAACAGTTGAACAATAAGAACTTTTACATACATGTGCTTTCATGCCTCAAAGAACTTATTAGGTGTGACATCATCCTGTTACCAGGGAACCTATTGCAGAACATATATACATGTAACCATTACAACTATATACAATAGGGAACACAAGCCAAGCACATTCGAAAGCACATCCATAAAACATCTATAGAACATTCCCAAGGACCCAAGTGTACATGGATGACTCTAGGACTCTATCAAAAAAAGATATCCAACAACACTGCCAACCTCATCATCTACTGGTCCTCCTTCTGCTCCTCAACTCAGCTGCATGATCTCTACATCTTCATGCTCGTCCACCTAAACAAAGTGTGGGAAACCCACAAGGTGAGATTCCAAATCTCAGCGGGACATATAACTCACCACCAACTCTATTATTATCTCAGATAAGATAACCTAGGCAACATTAAAGTTACAAATATAAGAAGTAGGTATTTAGTTTTAATAGGAAGAATAATTATTGTTGAATTATGAAACATATCAACAATTTAAAAGGAATATCAAGAACATTTATATTTACTATCAACAACATTGTATCAAGATCAAGCAAGGCCTCATCCATTGTTTCCATATTTTGATCCTATACAATTATACTACACGACTGATTATGTATTTTATTATGCCCAGAGGATTTGAGTAGTACCACCCAAATCCCACCAACTACTTGATAAGTAAAAATTCGTGCCATACAAGGTCTAATGGAAGAGTCAGACTGTATGACATCACCCCTTCGGTCAGTACGAGAACATGTAGTGACATCATAAGTCAGACTGCTATCAGTGACATATAATCTGACTCTACATATCTAGCCCACCTTGGTACAGGTCACACTGTAGTGAGCTATGACCGCAACCATTCTCTTATTGGGGTATGACCACATCCAATACTGTATCATATGTTGTTGAGCTATGACCGTAGCTGTACTCTTATTGGGGTATGACCGCAACCAATCACGTATCATATATATACATTCATGATACATAGAGATACCTCAACTTGCACCTCACATATTCAACAATATGCACTCCAAGTTAAACTCATTTCACCATTCAATAAGTACTGACACTGAATGGATCTATTGCATAGGGAAAACTACAAGATTAGGTCCCACTTGATTAATTAGGTCATTTAAGCATCTTTCAACATCAATTAAGTTACAACGTACAACTTCTAACCAAATTCTGCATATATAAGGGCATGACACATCATCAAGACATACTGAAACATATAAGGTGTGATTTCATCACATCATCACTTCATGTCTTTCTTTCAACATGTGTCCATCTCAAGGACCACATATCTTCGGGTGACAACCCTTTCTCTCATTACTAAGGAAATCATTACTTCGTACAAGGCATCAATCCATCATTAGGTCATAGGACCTTTTCCTCCTCTTTCTGTATTCACATGTTCCTCACAAAGATTATTCAATCATATCATAACCACTATAACTCATACCTAGCAATGTACATCAATTGGTGTTACCTACATGGTTAGAAACTTGTAACAAGCAGAGCAATATATCATCAATACAACTGTCTCGTAAGATCCATGCCTTTCACATTACATCATTAAAATTTGGGCTTCCATTTAATCAATTTGGGTTTACAAGGTTGGATCAACAACCACCCTTAGATTTTCACTACCATCACTATTATAAGACATATCATGAGATGAAGGTTATAGAAACATAGCTCTTATTATTGCCCACACAACCACCAATAGCGTATCGCGTATGAACATGTAACCCTATCATCATCATGATGTATCATAAACACCACCACATGATATCATTTTGGGTTATAACATACAATGTTAGGATAACTCTAAATGTTTTAGGAAACCTCATCAAGGTAGGGTATCCGTTTAGGATGTATTAGATGAGAAGACATGGTGTCGGGCTACCCTCTTAAGAGGTGTATCAGTTTACATATCTCAAGTATATCGTCCTCCACATGTAAAATGGTGTGATGGGTAGTAGGGTATCGGACAACGCCGTCCAAGGCATAACAATTTTCAGCATGCAACGGGCAACACATGTATATCGGGCATCAAAAGGGTGACATGTTGCTTAGGGTTTTAGCAAGGCATCATGGTTATCCACTTCAACACATATCGAGAAACACCTCCATAGGGTATGATGAAATCACATGTCAGCATAACTCCAAGTCATGATCGGCTAGCATTTTTTCAGGTCAGTAATGCATGTCGATTTAACAACCAGAATCCAAGACAAAAATGACCTAAGCATGCTCAAGTCATGACAATCTAAGCATCAACAAGACGTGCCAGCCTACACTTCACCAAAGTTGTGATGACTTGTTAGTTGACGTATCATCCTGGTCGTCTTCAACCTAACGTTACTCATCCAAAGCAAGGATAGAAGGTGTAACACATGGGCAACAACTAAGCAAGACTCTTTGTTTCAAACAGAACTCAAAACTACCGAGAAGGACTACTAGCATGAAAGAGGTAACACTCTAAAGATAAAGAACAAGATAGCATGTGAAGAGTGATAATAACAAAGTGGGTTTAGAGTTATATAACCCTCCTCAAAGATCACCACCAAGATCCAAGCTCCAAGGTCAAGCTCTAAGCTTCATGAGCTCAAGGCAGAAGATGATCTTCCAATCTTGGTCACCATAACACCTCCCAACAAAGAAGATGGAACCCGGGTTAGGAGGGTTTGGGATGAAAGGAAGATAACCAAGATCCATGGACAAGAAGAACAAAGAAGGAGAGCTACAAACCATGGATTACTAAGGTAGAAGATGAAGGAAATACCACAAGCTTTGAACTCATCCACCAAGCTTCCAAGAGAGACTCCCCTAGCTCCTTAGCTTCTTAAGGTCGTCCACCAAGGAAGAGGAAAGCAAATATGGCCAAAGGGATTCTCTTTCATGGAGATAAAGAGCCATATACACAAGAGGAATGAGAAAGAGATCATGGAAGAGGTGTCACCACCTTAGGAGTTTAGGTTCCACTTGTCCATAAGAAAGAGCCACATGCACAACACCATGCAAAACAAGGTGGTAAGATCTAGGCAAGGTATCGCCCACTAGGTCACCTATCATGGTAAATCTCAATACCACAACTCCACATACCCCCAAACCGATAGGGTGGTACCCAAGACACCCAAAAACCGATACAAGGCATCTCCAAGGCTCTCAAGCCTGAAACAACACTTCTAGGTGCAAGGCACATCTCAAACATGTGCCCAAAACATCACCAAAGATGTCACCACACAACCAAGGTCCAAACAAGGTGCCCATCTCTCTCTCTCTCCTCTAGGTGGTTCTAAGAGAGAGAGAGGGAACATACTAGAGGTGGCAAACTTACATATAAACCCTAATCCTGGGTAAATTGCAATTTGCACCAAAACCTCACCACAAAACACAAGAAACAACCAAGCAAGCTCAAAATAAGAAACTCAAGCTTCCAACATGCCCTATTTACATATCAGATGATCAGAGAAAGGAGATAAGCAACACACTTAAGCAAAGAAAATAGGGTTATCCCAAAATGTGGGTCAGGGTCCTTACATACCCCTTCCTTACGGCTCAAGAAGCATGACATAGAGTTTCCGGTGGTCTGCTTGTATTAAATAGAGGTATGAAAGCTCAATTGTTATGCTAGGAGGATACTGACAACCACCTTTCATGTGCTACTCAAGAAGGAACCACATCTCTATGTAAGGATAGTCATTAGATATTCTCCATGACAATGTATATCTTGCATCCTCTTTCCTAATACATCATTGTTAATGTGATATGATATTTAGAAAATATGGACAAAAAGTTTCATTTCACTGCCTTCTCTGCCTCCATATTTTCCAGTAGTGATATCACAACTACATTAGTTTCTAGTGTATTGTGATTTAATTGATGCAATCAGATTTTTTTTATTGATTATTTTGCCGCACGTGATTCAAACATTTAAATGGTTAATGTGCATACCCAATTAAATCATATGGGTCGTGCTAAAATATGTTTTGATTTTTGATGTATGTGTGGTTATGGCAATGCCCCCTGGATGCTTGTGTGTTTAATGGTTTATTCATGTCTAATAAATTTTATTTGCATACTGAACCTCACTTGTATCTCTAAATATAAATAATGCTTAACCTCCTTCCTCCCATTGAATGTTACTCAAGGTATTCACTTTACATAATGTAATAAGTATATAGGATTAGCATTAGATTCGAGATCTTGGCGAAGGAGGTGATATGATCAAGTGAGTCGAATGATTGGAAGATGATTCAACTGACCTAAGGTGCCGATCGACTCACTGATGTACTAGATGAGTGACTAGATGCCCAATCAACTGACTAAAGGGTCAGTCGATCGACTGAAGGTTCAATTGATTGACTAGACAAGATCTAGTTCACACACAGGACCAGTTAACTGGCTGGATGGAACAACTGACTGACTGGAAGGCCAACCAATCGACAGGTGGAGCCAATCGACTGACCAAGCTACTTTAAGCACCAAGGAGTTCCTTTACTAGTTTATACATTTGATGTTTGAGCTTAGGTGGACAACAATTCTTTGTGGCTCCAAAGAATTGTATTAATATATCCATAACCATTACACATATGTTTGTGATTGCATGTTTCATTTGTGGATATAGTATGTATATGATACATATTATAAGTATGTGGAAATGGATATGTATATATTTATTTATAAATAAAATCTCTCAATCAAATATTAATCCTTATTTTCTTTCTAAAAGTAGAATGCATGAAAAGCTTGATCGACTATGTGTGGGCACACTAAAGCGTGGTGTGTTGTCTATCTCATGGAAGTGTGAGAATAAAGCAAGGTGCATATTCTATTGTGTTGGCTTCTGGATATGGCTTAACTAGGAGACCTAGATAGGATTGAGTACCTACAAGTATAGAGATGGAATATGAAAAAGAGGTGTGCATATCATCTATCAAGAGTTGTATGGGATGAAATTGACAAATTTTGCTTATCTATATAATGAACTTGTGTCTGACCAACCAAAGTTGACTCATGATTTGATGAAATATGTATCTTGACCCACTAGAAGATTGTACGTTGCAATCTTCCTAAAGTAATAACAAGGGCCATTGATTTGAAATAAAATAGTGAAAGAGATAATTAATCAAAGGCCACAGTAATATAGTCAATCTTTTTCAAATCAAACCATAAAGTGTTTTGACAAATGTAAATTTTCTTTTATAGAAATAAATGGCAAATAACAACACCTTTTCATTTCAATCGGTCCTTGAGAAGGACAAACTGAATGGGAACAACTTCCAGATTGGTTCAGGACATTGAAAATTATTCTCTCTCTTGAGTGTAAGCTCAATATCCTCATTACATGATACTAGAATAGCCCCCTCTCAATGCACCTAGGGATAAAAGGGATGCTTACAACAAGCGTTCCGATGAAGTCGTCGAAAGAGCCAGACATATGATGATTGTATTACGATATTTTGTACTTGGTTTGATTAATAATAAAGGGAATTTCATGTATAATGTTTGTTCAATTATGAGATGATGATATAACATGATAGATGTCTAAAGAATGATGTTGCTCGATGAAATATGGTTTGGGTTGAGGAACTAAACATGAGATCATATGTATGATAAGAGTATTTATATCCTTGTTATAACCATATTGGATATCATTGTGGAAGCTATATAGACAACAATAATACATAAGACTAGAATGTGTGTTGCATGATTATTGAATCTCACTAGTCATGATATTGGATATCAAGTCAAACACATAGGTACTTATTAGAGAACAAGTGTACCAAACTAACCAACCTTGAGAGTGATACATGGAAACCATTGAATGGTAGTTAGAATTAGTGATTGTGGTTCTTAGACTTGGAGTTACTACAATGATCACATGGTGTTCAATGAACTTAAACAACAATGTGACCTTGAACAAGGGTTGCCATACATGTGGTTCTTGGGTACATTTTGACTCATGGGGATTGTTGTGAGTGATGTAGATGGGACTTGTCCCTCCTATTGGAGTGATATTCTGGACACTTGATAAGTGAAACTGAAAAACACATGGCCATTCTCATGTGAGTCAATATGTGATATTGAGCTCATGCGTATCTCAACAGTCTACTCTGGTTCAAGAAATATAGATTGTATATTAAGAGGATGATGATTCCTTGCCTTGGGTTCAATTTGTATATTGGTAATAAAGGAACTATATGATCACTATAACAATAGTCACAAATTTAGGTTGAAGTTATCCTCCAACTTATCCAATTACTTGGGTAGCAATCATGTGTTGCTACATACTGCTCCTTGCCATTGGAGTCACAATATTATTATAGACATCACCGCCAATTTAATTTGGAGCCTATAGGGTCACACACATAACATGTACTGGGAAAATGATTTTAATCATGGACACAATTTAATTGTATTACTAAAGTGTTTAGGTAATCAAACAAAACAATAATCGGAATTTGATCGATCGATGAGAGAGTCCAGTCGATAGATTAGAGAGTCCAGTTGAGCAACTGTATAATATCATATGTGGCTAATATGATCTTCTAGTTGACCGACTGAAAGTGTTAGTCAATAGATGACTAGAATGGTCAGTCAACAGACTAATTCAAATCGACCGATTAGATTGGGTTGAATGATTAACAATAGTCATGGTTACACCCTTTAATTATAGCATTAAAAGCTAGTATTAAAACATCATTGACCATAAGCCAATTGAATGACTGAACTGTCCATTCAACTGGCTGGTTGTGTGTAGTTAACTGGATAGTAACCCAGTCAACCGACTAGGTAGTCCAATCAACTAATTGACCATGCACAATCTGTTGGTATGCATGCCCTGAGAGCCAATCATGGGATGGTTGGTGGGATACATTAAAATTTATTTGATAAGCATCAAAGGCAAGCTTCCAATTCTTTCTAGTTCAGTCATATGAGATAATGATAGAATAGATTGAATGTCTAGAGAATGACAATACTCAATCACATATGCTTTCAGGTTAAGGACCTAAACGATGAGATCATACATATGCTAAGAGTTTGTACATTCTTATTATGTCCCTAGTCGGATGTCATTGTGGAAGGTAGATAGAAAAAAATCACACACAAGACTAGATTATGGTGTTGGTTGATGACAAAATCTCATTAGTCATGATATGGAGATATCAAACCAAACACATAGGTACTTGTTAGAGAATAAGTGTACCAGACAGACCCACCGTGAGTTTGACACATGGAACCATGACATGGTAGTCACAGTCAGTTCTCACAGTGATGGTGGTGAGTGTGATTCTTTGACCTAAAATCACTGCACTCAACACATGTCGTTGGGTACACTTTGACATCATCAAACACAATCCTGAAACATGGGTTGCTATAAAGTTGATGATTGGGTGTCTTTGACACATGGGGCTTTTGAGGGGTGAGTGATAGATATGGGATTTGTCCCTCCTGAGGGATTTTGATATCCATGGCCACTTGATGAGTAGGATTGAGATAGGCGTGCGCACACATGTGTGAATCAGTATGTGATATTGATGTCATACATATCTCCTCCAGTCTACTCTGAGATCAAGAAAGTGAATGAACGTTGAAAGGATGACTGTTCCATGCCTTGAGTTCATTTGGGATATCAGTGACAAAGGAATTATACATTCGCTGTAAAACCATTCACGGATTGTAGTATTGAAAGTTGTTCTCCAACTTTCCTTTTCACTTGGGTAGCACTGATGTGCGACTAGGCACCGCTCTTGGCTTGTGAAGTCATAAGTGTTATGGAATTTCACCGCCAACGTGAAATGGGCCTGCAGGGCCATAGACATAGGATTTAACCTGGAAGAGGAGTTTATCCACAAATGATGTTTAGATTTACTACTAAAGGAGTTTAGTAGTCAAATTAAAATGCTCAATCAATTGATATCTCAATATCATAGTGTTCAAGGTGTTGGACTGATTGATTAGAGTATTAGATTGATTGAAACTGCAATTGACTGATTCTGCGCAGTCTGCACTCCCAACCGATTGTCTCATGTGATGAACCGATCAGCGCAGGTTGGTGAACTGATCAGATCAGGACAGGCTAAATTGACCGGTTCAAGGGTTGAACCGATCAGCTCAACTGGTCCAAACGAGCAAGATGGGAAAGTCAGGTCAGCAAGAAATTTCCTTTCATTTCACTTGTCCAATTTGATTAGAACAAGGATTGGTATTTGGATCAATTTGAAAAAAAAGAGGAAAAGCCAATCATGAACTGATCTGGACCACGAACCGATCGGCTCATGCTTGAACCGATCGGCTCGTGTCCCAACCGATTGGTTTAGGTGTGAACCGATTGGCTCAGGTCCCCAATCGATCATTTCATGCTTGAAACGATCGGTTCAGGTGGCGCAGTTGGTTGTTTTTTGTGGAAAATCTCGAACCCTTCTACTCCTGCTTTAATCCCGCATTCCCCGGGTAGAGAACCCTGTCCCATGACCCTCCTATATATAGGGGTAGTGGGGGCTTCTCATGAACAACAACTCAGAATACATGTTTCTCTGCAAAGTTGTTGTTCTCTCTGGTTGTGGTAACCAGGAAAGCTCTCGCAAGTACTACCCGATAAGGGAGGTACAACAAGGGAAAGACAACTACAGAAAAGCAACTGGTTGTAGGAGAGTGTTTCAGTGACTAGTACACCGATAAGAGGGTATGACTCCTTCTGATTCATTGTGGGACATGGAGATAAGAGTTCCAGGTGGTCCGTGTGGACTACTACAGAGGCAGGAGACTTCTGCCGCTCGGAGGATAGCTGTCAATCCCGATAGTCTCGGTGAGACCATGAGCTGCACATACACTGTCTAAGACCAGAGGTGAAGACCGTGCAAGACACAAGCTAACGTCGCCGAACAAGCCTTGAGATCAGGTATATCTCTACAAACCATCCTTCCCATTGTATAGACGTTGACGTGATTCCTTTATTCTGGGTTTGGGAGAAGAATTTTTTTTGTTTCCACTGCCTTCTGTGTCTCTCCTAAAACCCAACAGCGGTATCAAAGCCACATCAACTACTCTATACTTTAGGATTATCGATATGATCGATTTTGGTTTGTCGCCTTTATTTTGTTGCATACGAAGCGAATAAAATTGGCTTTATGCATGTCCAATCCTAAATCCACAAATTCCAATATACATATATGATATGTAATATGAATGCACTCGATACATGTCACCCTTAAATGAGTTTTGTGGTGGTTGTATAGCATGGTTATGGCCAATAAACCCTATGTATGTGTGCTTGGTTGAATGTGGTTGCTTGCATATCGGTCTATGCACCGATTCCCTACCGCCTTATTCCTGATGTAACTCGAGATAACTCGAGATTTCTTTCCTACCTTTGCTCCCCCCGAATGTAACTCGGGGTTTCCCAAATTTAAATATAAACAAGATAGAACTTTTATTTCCTGTTATGTCAAAGAACGGCGGACAACCTGACGACGACTGAGACGACCGGTTCAAGGCGTGAACCGATCGGTTGGCGTTCCAGACGATCGATTCAAGGACTGAACTGATCGATTATTGACCAGTTCATGGAGCGAGAAGATTGGGTGGCGACCATGAGGAGATGCATGACGACCTGGTAGACCGATCGGTTGGAGGAGCCAATTGATCGGTGGGTGGCACCTAGACGACCGACCATGGTGAGCAGGTCGTTCATGTGATGAGTTGATCCACTCGGATGGCTATAGCACTTCATCATGGATAGGTTGCATGTGATGTAGACCTAGATGACCGTGATTCCTCTTGGCTTGAGGAATCACATTAGGATGGCCATAATCATCACTTTTATCATTTCACATGTTTTTAGAGGGATATAGCATGTATATGATACGTACTATGTATTGTGGTGATTGGATATGTATATGTACCTATAAAACCAAATCCCTCATCTAAAATATTAAGTCTTTTACGCCTTCCATTAGCGGAAGATATGAAAAACTTGATCGACCAAGCGTAGGTTATGCCAAAGCATGGTGCGCCGTCTATCTCGTGGAAGTGTGAAGGGTAAACATGTAGGTTCTCCCAAAGTAGGGTGCATGTTTACCGTGTCATCTTTTGGGTTAGACTTAACTGGTGATTCTTAGAGTGTCTAAGCCCAGAGGCACAGAATGTTCATGGCAAGGTGTTGCACATGTTCATTCATCAAGAGTTGCATATGATGCAATTGGCATGATGGCCTACCTAAATAGTCAAGATTATGGGTGATCAGCCAAAACTGACTCATGACTTGATGAAATACAGATCTTGACCCACTAGAAGATTATACGTTGCAATCTTTCGAATTGGTGGTGAGGTCTATCAATTTGAACAAAAATAGTGGGAGGGGTAATTAATTAAAGTCCTAATTATATCAACCTTTCAAATCAATCAAATAAGTCAAAATTGAGTTTTGGACTAAATTGCATATATTTCCTTTTATAGTACAAATGACAACAAACAACAATCACTTTTCGTTGCGATCGGTCCTTGAAAAGGACAAGCTGAATGGGACTAACTTCCACGACTAGTTTAGGACATTGAGAATTGTTCTCACTCAAGAGCAAAAGCTCTATGTCCTGGATACTCCAGTTCCAGAGGAACCTGCTCCTACCACACCAAAGGTAGAAAGGGATGCTTATAAGAAGCATTCTGATGAGGCCATTGATGCAAAGTGCTTGATGTTGTGCTCCATGAACCACGAGTTGCAGAGACAATATGAGAACATGGGTGTCATTGAGATGATTCGAAATCTAAAAAACATGTATGAAGATCAATCACGACAAGAGATATATAATGTCTCTAGGGAACGGTTGAAGTGTGTCATTATAGAAGGAGATCCAGTTGGTCCTCACATGCTCAAAATGATTGGGTATGTAGAGAACCTGACTAGACTGGGATTTTCTATGAGCCAAGAGTTGGCTACTGATGTGATACTGTAATCGTTTCTAGAATCCTACAGTTAGTTTGTGATGAACTAAAACATGAAAAACTTTGACAAGCCGTTGACAGAGTTGTTGGGCATGTTGAGGACAACTGAGGTACAGATGAAGAAGGACAAGCCTAAGTATGTGATGATGATCAGCAACAAGAAAGGCAAGTCCAAGCGCAAGGGCAAAGGAAAGGATAAGAAAGGTTCTGATGTTAGCCAGCAACCCAAGTCATCTTCAACTCTCAAAGCCAAGGGAGGCGTAACCAAGAGAGGCAATTGCCACCATTGTCAAAAGCCAGGACATTGGAAAAGGAATTGTCCACTCTATCTGGAAGAACTAAAGAAGAAGGAGGCAATGGACGTCTCCACCTGAAGGTGTCATAAAATAAACCTGTAACATTTTTGAGGTATATGATATCAAAATATAAAATGTAAAGCTTTCAATAATGGGGCAAGTGTTGCCGCCATAGATAGGAGTACTTTAGTTTATTTTCAGCCTTGACAGCATGTAATACAGTTATGAACTGCTATTTCATATTTTCCAATGGATAAAAATGCATTATTTTGCATATTGTATGACAATGATAGCAATTAATAAAGTTGATGTTTCAATTTTCAAAAGATATGATCTTTATGGCAATGCCTTGTTTATCTTGTGGTACTTGGTATGCATAAGATAAAATGATACCTAAAAGTTATTGATAACTCAAACAATCAAATTAGCATAAATCATGAGAAATTCATTTATAGTTTCTATATGATGGATAAATCTAGTCTCTTTTGGTTAGAGAACCAGTAAGAGACATGAATCTCTTAGACATGATTAATCAATCTTCACTAGTGGTAGTGGGAGAATGATTATCCTATTAGGTATAATACATGTGATGTATTTACATACCTATTGGAGAAAATGCTAATACTTCAAACGGTGTTTAGAGAAATACCAATATGAATATCTTGAAGTGTTCAAGAATATCATAGATGAAGTACAAATTTGGTAAAGTGTTAATTCTTGATGAGATCAATGAATGAAATACTTGGACCAAATGTTTGAGATCCTTATGAGTGATTAGGATAGTGTATCATAGTGAGCTCGTGATTAAGGCATGGTGATGTCTAAATCAAAAGGAGTCCTACTCTAAGGAGTTAGAGAATGATTATCAAATAACTAATTTCTTCTTAAATAAAGAATACCCTACACAAATAAAGGACATTAAGAATCACAAAGGGTTGTGAGTTCTTATATCCTTGACAGATACATCTCGATTATCTATGTGATGAGTTGGTCATGTTATGAGTCAACTATCTAGATGAATATGAGGAACCAGATTTTGAGTTATGGTTTATGACCATTACATCCTAAATGACTTCCATGTGAACCATAAGGTATGACCTTGATGGTAGCACCCATTGGGATGAAATCCATAAGTGCAAATGAGTCTTAAGTGTTAAGACACATCGATAATATTTTGAGAAGGATGATGCTTGTTAATTGCAACTTAATGACTAAGAGATTTGGCATATGGATACTAAAACTGCATTCCTATGAGGAATAAGACAAGGATGTGTACGTGACACAACCTATAAGGTTTATCAATCCATTAATGCAAATGAAGTCTATAAGTTACAATGGACTAATCAATGTGATTGATTAAGTACAGGCAACTCAGAGCTGGATCTTTACTTTTATGATATAGTCAAAAGGTTTGACTGATATGTCAAAGATAAAGAGAGATCTATGATTTAGTGGGAGCGTATTCACATTCCACATGTTGATGTGAAATGGAAATGTTCTAGAATGGAAATCCAAAGTGGAAATTAGGGAAGATAGAGAAATTTCCTATGTGATAGGAATAGAGATCTATAGAGATAGTTCTTGAAAACATCTTGACCTGAAAAGAAAGAGCATACATTGGAAATCTATACTGAAGGGTTCAGTATGCATAGATTTAGTGGGAGAAAACTTGTCCATGTAACATGGAGTTAGTATCCCAAGGACAAGTGTCCAATTCTTATGAAGAATGGAAACACTAAGGATAGATATGGATCTATCGTGTATGTAATCATCCCATCATCTTGCATGTGTGGACATGGAAAGAATAAAATGCATTCATCATCTTGTATGTAGGACATGACAATATGATGTGCTCATCCTGATAACTTGTATGTGGGACATGGCGAGTGGATGTCTGTCTAGTTCCAGTAAGGGTTACTGGAATACCATAAGAACTTGATAAGTACATGATAAGTACTAGTTCTATGGAAATAAGGAAGGGTTCAATGTAAAGAATTACACTGATGCGAACGTCAGAAAAGGACAAAGAATTAATCACAATATATATGGGATATATAAAAGTGAATGTTTGTTGACAAATGGAAACCTTCCAATAAAGCCGTTTAAAAGGAAAAGCAAGTATCCGTGTGTTAGAGAACATTAGTGGATACTATATGGTCTGGAAGTTCATGAGATGAACTTATGTATATTTCGATCTTTAATGAAAAGTAAGGAGTACTTGGTCATGCAATGTGTCTAAAGGTTAGCCAAGGAATACTAGATCACATATTATGGCAACTCCATCTCATACGTGTGACGTACAATGAAGAGATGAGAGACATGTAGTTTATATCGACTTTGGCAAGGTATTTCCATAACTCACTGCGTAAGCACTAGAGCATAGTAACATGTGGGACATGTTTAAAGATCACTATGAATATGATTCAAGGGTGATTGACTCATAGTGCAAGTGGGAGTCTGTTGGTATGTATGCCCTAAGAGCCAATCATGGGATGGTTGGTGGGATACATTAAGATTGATTTGATAAGCATCAAAGGCAAGCTTCTAATTCTTTATGGTTCAGTCATATGAAATAATGATAGAACAAATTGAATGTCTAGAGAATGACAGTACTCAATGACGTATAATTTCAGGTTAAGGACCTAAATGATGAGATCATACGAATACTAAGAGTTTGTACATTCTTATTATGTCCCTAGTCAGATGTCATTATGGAAGGTAGATAGACAACAATGACACACACGACTGGATTGTGGTGTTGGTTGATGACATAATCTCATTAGTCATGATATGGAGATATCAAATGAAACACATAGGTACTTGTTAGAGAACAAGTATACCGGACAGACCCACCATGAGTTTGACACATGGAACCATGACATGGTAGTCAGAGTCAGTTCTCACAGTGATGGTGGTGAGTGTGATTGTAACATCCCTGACCTGGGTTATACCTTAACCTTGGGAGTTTTCCTTAAGCAAGTTAATTAGATCCTTTGTTTTATCTTGTGAAAAGTAATTAAGGCTCATGAGGAACTTATGTTTCAATTTTAGTCCTTTTCGTATAATGTTGAAACAATGTTTTGCTTATTTTGGACTAAAGTGCAAATTACCCAAGTTGAGGGGTTAACTTGCAAATATTACATGGTAAAATGTTCCTCAAGTATTGAAGCATCATAAGAATGAGAATGATGCAGAGGCATGGCTTGTTATAGCCTGAGCACCAAGAAAAAGTTTATAAAGCAATGTTTGTGCATTAATACCTAGTTTTGGTGTAATGTGTAATTTACCCAAAACCAAGGGTTTAAAATGAAAAATACCACTTCTAGAGAGTCCATAATGTTTCTTGGCATCATATATAGAAATTAAATTAGAGGGGCATCTCATTTGTATCACTTTGGAGGAGACTGAGAATATCTTGCAGAGGAAGAACATCAGCAGCCGCACTGACAGCTCAGGTTGTGTGTACTGTCTGTCGTGTCTTGTAGATAGAAGTCCTATGTGTTGTCTCTGTACTCTCAAGTCCTCAGAGTTAGTAACTAGTGTTTTCAATAAATCAATCTGAGATTTTGGCTTGATGCCTTGAGGTTCTTATGCTGTCTGTGTTTAGTTGTTAACAGTGCAGATGATGCTTGTAATCCTGAAGAAGGAATGGTACAAAATATGTACTCATGAACCAGGATGTAAATGAAATACATTGGTTCTTGTTAAAAGAGTTTTCCTGTGTATGGATCTCTTTGCAAAAGGTTTAATTTTTTAGTGATTTTCAGTAATCCGCTGTTAATGATTGCTTCCACTTAGTTAATGACATATGTTTTGAACGTTTTGCCACAATTTAGTGGTATCAGAGCTCTAGGTTCGCTGAGTCTACAGAGACATAGGACTAAGGTATCGAGTCTGTTCTAAGTGTACCTCAGTGTATCTTATAGTTCCTTTTGCTTATGCATAAGAACATATATAACTCCAAGATGTCTGGAGAACACGAGGGACACGTTGGTGAGAGAAATGTTGCTGCACCAGTAGAAGGTGCTAGGGATCAGGAAAGAGAAGAAATAGTGCCTGAGAATCCCCCTGTTGATGAGGTCATGATGAGAAACCCATATTTTTCTACTCTTTTTGGGAATTCATGACTACAGTGATGCATATAACAGACCGGTTGCCAGCATCGGCACCTAGGGCACCAGCTCCCAATGAGGGATATGGGTCTGGTAAGACTTTTGAATGACTACGCCGTGTTGGAGCCATAGAATATGCTGGGACATTTGACCCAACGGATGCATATTTATGGCTCACTGAGTTAGAAAAAGCTTTTAAGATCCTTAATATCCCAGAGACTGACAAAGTTAAACATGTTGTATACCTCTTGAAGGGTAGTGCTGGACATTGGTGGGCTATAGAAGAAATAAAAAGGAATGACGAAGAGGTTAATTGGGAGGAATTTCATCAAGAATTCATCAATAAGTATTTTCCAAAGACATACTTAGATGAAAAGATCTCGCCGTTTGAGAAGATTCGACAGGGGGCCATGTCGATAAATGAATATGAGGTAAGTTTATGGAACTTTTGCGATTTTGTCCTCAAATGGATGGTACTGAGGAGGAAAAGATCTGATGTTTTGAGAAGGGATTGAATGCTGAGATGTCCATCCCGACATCTGCATTAGAAAGTAGAGAAAGGTTTGCTACATTTGTGGAATCAATTCAGAGGATAGAAAGATCTACGATAAAGAAACATGAGACAAACCTTAAAAGGAAGACTAAACAGTCATAGGAATAAGGAATTGGTGGTACGAAACAATCAAAGATTTCAGTAGTACCGAATCAACCACAATGTAGTGCACCCAAGCAGTAGTCACCTAAAAGGCTCTGAGCTTGCTATAGATGTGGACAGAGAGGACATCTGAGGTTGCAATGTCCAAATAGAAAGTGATGAGGTGACCCAACAAACAAGACATTAGATAACTTGTAATAAGTAGACATGTCAAGATAGAACTTTCTATTTTGAATTATCTTGCACTCTCTACTATAAGAAGGGTAGTAGTTGTTTAGTTCATCTGTATAATCCTTTGAGGATATGAGGAAGAGATAAGTAGGATGAAAATTTGTGTTCAGTTTAATATTCTTTTATGTGTTTTGAAATTTCTCTTTCTTCATTAAGGAAGGGAAGAGATGAAAAAGGAACTTAGAGAAAATCTGAGATATTAAGTATATCAAATTTAAAGAGATGAAACATAAAATAAAATAAATGCATACTACCTAATTTCAATTCTTGAATACCCTGGTCAAGTATTCATTTACTGAAGGCAAGGTAAGTATGACATACCTAGATTGTTATCTTTCTGGTTACTCTGATCAAGTAATCATTCTAAAACAATCCAAAGAAGCCTAATGAGGAAGGAGATGTGGCAAGGATATTTCTACCACATTCTAATTGATATACGAAGGAATTTGATTTAATTATAAATCAACTTATAAATAAAAGAAGTTGTTTAGTATAATGTGTACCCTGGTCGAAAGACTTAGGGGTAGCAATTATTTGATGAGAGATAACAATGTTCAGTGATGAACTGAGGGTTTGAATACCCATACCTAGTAATCAGGGTGATAATGATGTTGAGGGATGATGACATATAATGATCTTTATAATGATGAAACAAGAGTAAACGATTCATGAATAATTGAAAATTTATACAATGACCAAAAGAAATGATAATCTCTTCTTTTGATAAACAACCCTTGGTGGTGATGGGGTGATAAAAGGAATATGTTCCTTTGTGCTCTTTCTCTTTTTGGGACATGGCAATCAAGTGGGTCTTAGGACACTTGATGTGTATGAAATAAAAATATTCATGTGATGGATACTTAAGAAAAATATCAGTTTGTCGTGGACTTGGTTTCCAAGATAAAGATATATGTAACAAGTAATGTCTCATAATGAAAGGAAGATGAGGATGTGATGTGTTAGATACCAAGGTAAGGGATTCTGGTATTTGAGAAATATCAGGCTATTTTATGATGGTTACCTGGAATGGTTAACTGTGGAATCAGTCCAGTTACCTAATGTAATATGGACATCATATATTAGGGGTTTATGCTTTGCATAAACATAACATTGATGAGAATGAACTATTTGAAGGAATAATTGTAAAATTATTGCAAGAACAGTTTATCAAATTAAATTAACAAATAACCTCTATTTAAATAAAAAAAGTGTTACCTGACACAAAATTAACTCCACAGTCAATAATGAAAGGATAGTGGAGTATGTGTCCTCTGTGTTTGATTCTATGAGAATTTTGTGTGGAAGAACTTTGTATTGATCAAAGTTCTGTGGTGTCTCCATAACAATGAGATGTTATGTGGATACTTGATGATATAATGAATGAATAATATCTATCTCCTTTTATCTGGGATTTCGGGGATGAAATCCTTGTTAGGGGTTTATAATTGTAACATCCCTGACATGGGTTATCCCTTAACCTTGGGAGTTTTCCTTAAGCAAGTTAATTAGATCCTTTGTTTTATCTTGTGAAAAGTAATTAAGGCTCATGAGGAACTTATGTTTCAATTTTAGTCCTTTTTGAATAATGTTGAAACAATGTTTTGCTTGTTTTGGACTAACGTGCAAATTACCCAAGTTGAGGGGTTAACTTGCAAATATTACATGATAAAATGTTCCTCAAGTATTCAAGCATCATAAAAATGAGAATGATGCAGAGGCATGGCTTGTGATAGCCTGAGCACCAAGAAAAAGCTTGTAAAACAATGTTTGTGCATTAATACCTAGTTTTGGTGTAATGTGTAATTTACCCAAAACCTAGGGTTTAAAATGAAAAATACCACTTGTAGAGAGTCTCTAATGTTATTGTCATCATATAGAGCAAAGAAAATGAGAGGGGCATCTCATTTGTATCACTTTGGAGGAGACTGAGAATATCTTGTAGAGGAAGAACATCAGTAGCAGTAGTGATAGCAGTGACAACTCAGGTTGAGTGTACTGTCTGTCGTGTCTTGTAGATAGAAGTCCTATGTGTCGTCTCTATACTCTCAGGTCCTCAGAGTTAGTAACTAGTGTTTTTAATAAATCAATAAGAGATTTTGGCTTGATGACTTGATGTTCTTATGTTGTCTGTGTTTAGTTGTTAACAGAGCAGATGATGCTTGTAATCCTGAAGAAGGAATGGTACAAAATATGTACTCATGAACCAGGATGTAAATGAAATACATTGGTTCTTATTAAAAGAGTTTTCCTATGTATGGATCTCTTTGCAAAAGGTTTAAATTTTTAGTGATTTTCAGTAATCCACTGTTAATGATTGCTTCTACTTAGTTAATGACGTATGTTTTGAAAGCTTCGCCACAATGATTCTTTGATCTGAAATCACTGCACTCAACACTTGTTGTTGGGTACACTTTTAAATCATCAAAAATAGTCCTGAAACATGGGTTGTTATGAAGGTGATGATTGGGTGGCTTTGACACATGGGGCTTTTGAGGGGTGAGTGATAGATATGTGATTTGTCCCTCCCGAGGGAGTTTGATATCCATGGCCACTTGATGAGTAGGATTGAGATAGGCATGCGCACACATGTGTGAATCAATATGTGATATTGATGTCATACATATCTCGTCCAGTCTACTCTGAGATCAAGAAAGTGAATGAACGTTGACAGGACGACTGTTCCATGCCTTGAGTTCATTCGGGATATCAGTGACAACGGAATTATACATTCGCTGTAACACCATTCATGGATTGTAGGATTGAAATTTTTTTCTCCAACTTTCCTTTTCACTTGGGTAGAACTGATGTGCGACCAGGCACCACTCTTTTCTTGTGAAGTCATAAGTGTTATGGACTTTCACTGCCAACGTGAAGTGGGCCTGTAGGGTCACACACATAGGATTTAACCTGGAAGAGGAGTTTATCTACAAATGATGTTTAGATTGATTACTAAAGGAGTTTAGTAGTTCAATTAAATGCTCAATCAATTGATAATTCAATATCATAGTGTTCAAGGTGTTGGACCGATTGATTAGAGTATCAGATTGATTGAAACTGCAATTGGTTGATTTTGCACAATCTGCACTCCCAACCAATCAGCTCATGTGATGAACCGATCAGCTCAGGTTGGTGAACCGATCGGCTCATGTGATGAACCGATCGGCTTAGGATAGGCTGAACTGTCCGGTTCAAGTGTTGAACCGATCGGCTGAACTGGTCCAAACGAGCAAGTTGGGAAAGTCAGGTCAACAAGAAATTTCCTTTCGTTTCACTTGTCCAATTTGATTGGAACAAGGATTGGTATTTGGATCAATTAGAAACAAAAGAGGAAAAGTCAATCGGGAACTGATCAGGACCACGAACCGATCATATCATGCTTGAACCGATCGGTTCAGGTGTGAACCGATCGGCTCAGGTCCCCGACCGACCGTTTCATGCTTGAAACAATCGGTTCATGTGGTGCAATTGGTTGTTTTTGTGGAAAATCTCAGACCCTGCTACTCCTGTTTTAATCCCACATTGCCCAGGGTAGAGAACCCTATAACATCCCAAGATTTGAGGCCTCAAATAAGTTGATCTTAAAGGGAATGATTGGACTACCCATATCACCAAGGTGCACCTCCTTTTCTGGGAGCCCATCACTAAGAACTCCATAGTTAAGCATGATCAGCTTGGAGTAGTACTGGGATGGGTGACCTGTCGGGAAGTTCATCCTGGCATGCACGTGAGTGAGGACAAAGTACACAGTTAAGGCTAGTGGTCGTCTGTGGGGACAGTCGTCACTCTTGAAACTCTACTAGAGCCTTGGGCAGTGGGCTCGAGCGTTACAAATGGTATCAGAGCCAATTCCCCTCCAGTAGGTGGGGCCCGCATGGGCATGTGGCATGCCAGTCTTGAGCCGTGCGGTCCATGCATGTAGGAAAGGGTTGTCCATGGTGACGTAGACACCCTTGCACTGATATTCCGTGATCGAGAGCTGGGTGTCCATGGGCCATTATGGGTCTGCACTGAAATGGGGAAGAGATTATGCGGCCTTATAGTTGAGCCTTGACAAGGACGTCAAGAGTCTAAGTGGGGGAGATTGTAACATCCCAGGATTTGAGGCCTCAGATAAGTTGATCTTAAAGGGAATGATTGGACTACCCATATCACCAAGGTGCACCTCTTTTTCCGGGAGCCCATCACTAAGAACTCCATAGTTAAGCGTGCTCAGCTTGGAGTAGTACAGGGATGGGTGTCCTGTCGGGAAGTTGATCCTGGCATGCACGTGAGTGAAGACAAAGCACGTAGTTAAGGCTAGTGGTGTTCTGTGAGGGTAGTCATCATTCTTGAAACTCTACTAGAGCCTTGGGCAGTGGGCTCGAGCATTACAAAAAAATTGTTTGTTAAATGGTAATTGGCTGCAACACATTGTTATGAATAATTGCATGATTTTTGGTTCCCTCACATACCAGCTTTATGCTGACCGACGTTTTGTTTGTCGGCGTTTTAGGTACAAAGCCAAAAGGACAAACAGTAAATCGTCATATTGTGAAATACATGAATTAAACTACAAGGAGGATTAGTTAGAGTAGAATTCATATGTGGATAGAAGTTTAGAGATCCAAGTTTTCAAAAGGTATGCAAAAGTTTATTTTCTTACAACTTTCCAGTTTAGTCTGTTAAAATTTAATAATTGTTCTTGGTTAATTGCCGAACCTTTGATCTGGAAATTATGTGTGCGGCTTCGACCTCTCGGTCTCCCTTAATTGGGGGTTACCAGAAGGTGGGGTCATAACATTTGGTATCAGAGTGTAGGTTCCACACTTAACCATTAATAATTATTAAATTTTACAAACTCCATAGAACCCAAGGGAGTTATTAGAGGATTATCCGAAATATGGAGGTGTCTAGAAAAGGATCACGAGTGGGGGCTGGCAATATTTTCCTCCACACCGCTAGTCGGAATACGAGGACTCCCCGATCCGTGTGACTGCCTAGCCAAAGTCTTAGGGTATGATTCGAAATAAGATACCTTTATGTGACGTCCCTGGATTTTCTAAAACTTAATCTGATGTGTGACATACAAATTGAAACCTCACCTCAGTGAGAATCCCAATTTAAAGATCACACACTAGGCCAAGAAGAAGAAAATCAAGGGAGTCAGAAGGAAACAATCAATAGCACATACACATGAACAATAATAAAACCACAACACATGTTCACCATTCAACATATAATTACAACATGAATTGTTACATCATTTGATATTACATATTGAACAACAAACTTATACATATACATGTACTACCACTAAACTATAGGATCTTAAGACAACATGTCCACCTGTACATCAGCTCGCCATACAACTCACATCTATCCTGGATCTTCAAGAGCATAACCACAACCTAAACAAAAGATTACATGCTGTACACGTCAGCACAATATTCAAGAATATTGTACTGAGTACACCTACGTGTCTTTTATTTACCTCTCATCATATCTTGGCAATAAGATAAAACTAATATACTTGACAGTAACAAAAGAATATAAGAAAAGCGTATACTTGCACAAAGACATTCATTAGAAAAAGAGAACACATATTTTTAATCACATTTCCATCATATATCTCGTACATCTACCCCCAAGGGCTTTGATGTTTTTAGGCCTTATGATCTACTACCAAAGAGTTTGAGATCATATTACGTGTGATCTACTACCAAAGAGTTTGAGATCTAACACATGTGATCTACTACCAAAGAGTTTGAGATCACTTCAATGCACTATACTACAAAAGAGTTTAGTGCTATCATATGATGGATCCGATATCTTATGTTTCATGTGTTCATAGCCATAAGTATGGAAAATCAAGAAAGATATCATACAAGAACAATCATATCAATCAATACCATATGCCAAGTCTTTACTACCATATAACACAAGAATAATGCATAATAAGCCAAGCAAGAGGTAATGGCGTACCTTGATCAAGAGATATCCTAATCATCACCCATTCCTCAGGTCAACTCTAACCTTGGTCAACCCTGATAAAGATAAGATCACATATCACCATCAGATTCTCATCATCTTACATCTCATCTTGACCCTAATCGTGTTCATTAGGATTTCACTTCATCTCATTAGGATATATACATTATTACTTGTCTTATCTTCATCCTTATGTGGGATTTATGTTACTGATGTTACGTTCTGGATTAGGATACATAATATGAACATCAGGTTCCATATCATTATTTATACATATTAAACCTAAGTTATATGTATTATTCAAATTAGGGTTACAACCCATGTATTAAGGTCAACTTCATATAATATGGATTTCATGTATAAAATTGATCTCATATTTACATATTATCTTCCAGTTACTGATATAAGAGTGTTATGTAAATTTCATCATTTATTGAACATGTATACATTAATTGCATTATCTTTAGTGTTATTAGCCCTAATTAGCCATATTAAGAAAATTACATAATTTCGTGCATCAACATCATAGTTACTGACATCAGATGGATTATAAACATGGTTTACAATCTACTGGTATTTTCTCATAATTTTATGCCATCGTTTGGTATTTATTATGCATGAAAAGACCATTTTACATCTTACATAATATCACTGATATTTAATCATCAAAAGCCTGATATTATAGTTCTACTATATTCTAATCATTTTTCTGAACATTTTGGTATATTATACTTATTTTTCGGATGCTCGAGCTATTTTCTACGATTTAATGAAGAACTGCATATTTATGAGAATATTACCTTATTCGGCCAATGGGAGCCTGCCACGTGACCCGGTGGGTGGCACAACCCTCTCCTTCCTTGTTCATCCTGATCTGGATCTCGTGCTAGATTTTCCTTGGTTTAGCTAGGCCGGTCTGGTTCAAGGTATTTAGCTGGTTCAGGGTTTCTCCCCTAGCCCTTCTCCTTTCTCGCAATCCACGCAAAGTGGCACCCTCCTCTCACGTCTGCGTTCTCCGCAACCTGGTACAGGCGCCGCCGCAAGGGCTCCTCATCTAATCACAGACGCACCTGACTCCCTTTATTTTCTTCTTCTTAGCCTAGTGTGTGGTGTTTAAATTGGGATTCTCACTGAGGTGAGGGTTTCAATTTGGACGTCACACATCCGATTAAGTTTTAGAAAATCCAGGGACGTCACACTTTAGGACTCTCTCATCTTGTTCATCCCTTCCCAACTCAAATTCTATTACGGACCTAAGGATTAGGATTTTCTCTCTCTTCCTCACCCTCTTGAGGTATGGGTAAGGTTGATAAGGTTTAAGGAATCCTCCACCAAATTAAATGAAAAGCATGTAAATAAGATGTCTTGGACATAATCTTAATAGATTAAGCACAAACTAAAGAATAAATACATGCTTAGGTCATATGACATAAGTTGTCATGACCTCAGGAGAGACCTGAGTCTAGACCTGCTTGTCAGGAGGATACTTAAAGAGAGTTAGGTAGAGACCTCCATTACAAGTGGAGACCTAGCACATCCTCTGGATGATGCTAACCCTAACCCTAAGTATCAGTTAGAGAGATGACATAATGAGTTAGATGTCATGATAGACCAGGTGTGAGGGTGGACATGCTTTTGGATGCCCATATGAGCCATGATAGGTTGGATGACCTAGCACCTTTGGCGACCCAACCCTGGATAGGGGTCGTGCATATTAGAGTGAAGGATAGCTACTTCAATGATGAGGTTAGTGAAGAACCTATGGAAACCCCATGAGATTATATGAGCATGACATAGTATGCACCCAGAGTACATCAGTAGTCCTGACAGTAGGCTTACACCGAGGCTAGGAGAGTGTGATGGATAGCTTATGAGATAAGCATAAAGGGCTATGGATAATCTCAAGAAAACATAAGTTGAACATAGGCTTCACCATGTAGGGGTACACTTGATCCACCTTCATGGAAAGAGGACCTCAGGTAGTAAGGTTGTTTGAAGCGTTAGCTCTTGAAAGAGAGTGCGAGACCCATGCAAGGAGGTTGGAAGATTAGACTCTGTGGAACAGTGGGGACCCAAGGAGGATGCAACCTAAGTGGATGGTTGCGGTTGCCTCATGCATGATCCCTGAATGATGGTGATATCTTGGTTGCCATTAGAGGAACCAAACCCTAGAGAGAGGATGAGGTTTCAGGTACCTATGAGCCTATGGTATAGGTGTTTACCTCATGGGTTAGGAAGAAGAGTTCCTTAGACCTGGAGAGGTTTAGTAACAGGTTGTGAGGCCGTGTACCTTGTTGGTTGTCCTTGAGGAGGACTCAACTCTAAAAGTGTTGCTCGAGTAGAAGGATGACAGGAAGTGCATGTCATGCCTTATACATGCTTGATTCGTGGTTAAAAGTTGAGCAGGCAGTTGGACACCCAAAAGTGAACCTAGGGTTCCTAGGCCTACGAGGGGAAGTAGGATACCTAATGCTCATGATGAGATTTGAGTCTCTATAGTTTCGAGCATGGTATTCCTCATGTGTATAGGAAAAAAAACCTTAAGTTTAAGGTATGTTTGAAGAACCCCTCACAGATAAGTTGATGACATGGGAAGGTATGATCTTGATCCAATGTTGAGGATGAGAATAAGTATGACCTAACATAGTTTAGTAGATGGTTTGCTTGTGCCTTAGTAGCTTGCTAGGGTTAAGCATGTTCATGTGGATGTAAACCCTGGACATAAGGGCGTTTGTGACCTTTGTTGTTAAGGTGTAGTTTCCTCCCATCCCGGGAGAGGGACCCTTTGGTAGGGTGTATATTAGTTTTATTTTTTTGAGGTAACCTTAAGAGGTCTCATAGGATTTTGAGAAGCTAAGTGAAAAGTACCTAGTATGAGAATGAACCTGTAGACCCATAGATATCCATCTCTAAGTGCATATGGATGTGTTACTATGGAGGTAACCGGTATGGGGTCTGACCAAGGTAGGCATGTCACCATGACCCCTATGAAAGGATGAAAGACAACCCATGAATTCCGAGAGAGATTGGGTAAGGTTCTAAGTTGGACATGTACTATGACATCCTAAGTCTATCCTAGGGTCAGGTAGGGATAAGACCAATGGAATTAGGAGTTGCCTAATTCCCTAGTTGCACATGACCATATGGTAGGGAGGTAACAACTATCATTGTCTGAGGGCCATGAGATAGGAGATTGATCACCTTCATGAACTCATGGGACCCAAAGGGCATATGAACATGGCACTCTATGGATGCATAAGGGAAGAGGGATGACCCCAAAAGTGTCAGCACCCTATAGACCTAGAGGTGATGACCAAGGAATATGTGTGGACCCAAGTAGGTTCAAAACTAGTTTTCCATGGAGGTAACTTTGATATCAAGATGATTGTAATATAGAGGCATAAACGACATGTTTCAACTTAGATTTAAAGGTGTACTGGAAAGGTGGGATGTACCATCTCTACTCTTGGAACAGGAAGAACTCTGTATTTGGACTTCAACCAAATGCTTATTTCCTCTTGTCATGGGAGTGAGAGATAGGATAGTACGCATGCCATACACTAAGGATAAAAGATGATGTGAGTTGGAACATTTCTATGAGGTATGAGGACAGAGATGATAACATACTCTTGTGGAGTGAATGATACATGAAAGGTTTACAAACACTATGAGCATTAAGGTAATCATCTTGTGAGGATGTTTTATCATAAGCTATGTGGAATTTGCAAGTCATACAAGGTTGAGTTTGAAAACCAAGAGATAGACTTAGAGTTTGAGATGAGATGATAAGTGGAATACATGGAGGTGTATGTCTTCAACATTACCTAATACCTAAGCATGTGAAGTGGTAATGGATGCTCTAGTTGAGATGCAGCTGCCTAGTTAGAGACTAGAAGAGATGGATAGGCTAACCCTAAGTTTGAAAAAGAGGTAAGTTTGGCTAACACTCAGATGTAATGTAACATCCCTGACCTGGGTTATGAGCTAACCCTAGGTGTTTTGCCTAAATATGTAATTAAATCTTTGTGATTAACTCTGAGCATGTAATTAAGCTTCTCAGAAACGTATATTTCAGTATTTGCTCCTTTTTATTTAAAGTTGTAGCATTGTTTTGATATACAGGGACCTATGTGCAATTTACCCAGTTGAAAGGGTTAGCTTGCAATTTGCACATGATGAGATGTTCCTCTGATATTGAGACATCATGAGAATCTCTTTGGCAAAGTTTGAGGGATTTCCCAAGCTAGAGCACCAAGGTGCAGCTGTGGAAGCAATCCCAGGGCTTGAAACCCTAATTTGGGGTAAAATGCAATTTACCCAAATAATGGGAAGCAATTTGTAAAGAATGTTATCTAAAGTATCTTGTTAGACTCTTGCCATCATTTAGAGAAGAAATGATGAGGAATTCACCTCAATTGAGTTATCAAGTTAAGAAATAGGCTCTGTGATTGAATAATCAGGGTATATGTGCAATATCCCTTTAAGTATGAACTTTATTATTAGATTGTCCTTCCTTGCCTTCTTTCCTATAACTTAAGATAAGGTTTGTCCTTAGAATAAAGAGGAAGGGACGAGCAAGTAATAAAAGAAGGACTTAGTTGGAATTAAAGGAAACTTATGAACTAATATTGAAAATCCTATCCCATGTATATAAGCCCTCCTTCCCTTAGTTGCAAGGGAACTTAACCTTCGTTCCCTTTACTGTTTCATTTCACCAAAGACGACCAAGGGCTGCCTTGGAACTAGGGAGGACGAACAAGGGGTGCAAGGTAGGTTTAAACCCCTCTTCTTGCCTAATTCCATGGTTAGAATTCGAATTCAAGGTCATCTTCATGGCTAATTCTCGAAACCCTATCTTTCTAGCCGTCTCTTTTCATCCTTCCTTGGAGTTTTCACCTTGGCCAACCTGTGGGAACTCAAGGACGCCATTAGAGCTTGGAGCTTGAAAGCTTGGAGCTCAAGAAGCAAGCTTTAGGCGGGTTTTATAACTCTAAACCTATGCTTTACTATGTTCATCCTTATATGCGAGTTAATGATAGCTCCTAGTATTTCCCTACTTTTCCCTGCTATTTTGCAAGCAAACCCGTGGGATATCTGTACTGTTCTTGAGCTAGAAGATGAAGGCGTGATTTCCAAGAAAAACCCACCGCTTTTCTTTTCCCTAAACGGTCCTAACAGTTTGCTCTCACGACCTCAAGACCGTGAGAGAGCCTCGCGGTCTCGAGACCGTGAGAGGGCTCGCGGTCTCAAGACCGATTGGCCCTGCTGACCGAGCGTGGACCATATAAGAAACCTGTTCCTAATTATATAGGATAAATACCCTCAAAATTTGGGAGACTAACTCCAAAGGAATCGGGAGATATGACCTTTTTAAGTCACGACTTTAAATGAATTAATTGCTGATTTTCAAACGGTCTGAAATTGCCTTTTTGGGCAAAAGGTCTCAAGACCGTGAAAGGTCGTTGACTAAGCGTTGACCCCATGAGATTACTGTTCAAAATTATGTTATTAACAACTCACCAAGTTTGATGGTCTAATTCCAAACGGGCTAAGAGTTGAAGGGTGAATACTAGGGCTAACCCTAGATAAAATCAGTACTGAAATTATGGTGACCTATTTAGGGTTTTTAGGGTTGATTGACCTAAATGGTCTCAAGACCATGTGGGGTCCACCCACATGACCTCAAGACCGTGAGGACAATCACCCAAGACCATTTGAAGGTCTAGGGTTGAGTAATTTGACCAATTGAACACCCAATTGCAAATAAGTTATTAAGATAATAAAAATTCGGATTCTGTGACCAATCATGGTTCAACCTCTATCAAATCACCTTAGATTTTGATGAAATCTTGGGCAAATGGTCTCAAGACCATGTGGGGTCCACCCACATGACCTCAAGACCGTTTGGGTCAAGTTTGGGCCCAATTGGAGCTCAATTGAAGGGTTCAACCTTGTGTTGATACACATTGTTGAGTGATGATGGGTGAACATTGATAGACCTTAATTGAATCGATTTCAATCCTAATTGGTCAACAATTGAGGGTCAATTGAATGACCATTTGGTTAAGCATAACCTTAATTAACTCAATCCATAGGTGGTCAACAGTTATTGGACCTTTTGAAGGCTTCAACATCAGTTGACATCATCGTTTGATTTGTTGAAACTTTGTTGAAGGACCTTGTGGTTGAGACCATGAGAGGCTCACGACCTCAGGACCGTGAGGAGGCTCACGACCTCAGGACCGTGAGGAGGCTCACGACCTCAGGACCGTGAGGAGGCTCACGACCTCAGGACCGTGAGGAGGCTCACGACCTCAGGACCGTGAGGAGGCTCACGACCTCAGGACCGTGAGGAGGCTCACGACCTCAGGACCGTGAGGTAGCTCACGACCTCAGGACCGTGAGGTAGCTCACGACCTCAGGATCGTGAGGTGGCTCACGACCTCAAGATCGTGAGTGGGCTCACGACCTCAAGACCGTGAGGTGACTCACGATCTCAAGCCCATGAGGAGGCTCACGGTCTTGGAGCTAGAAAGGGGCTCATGGACTTGAAGGGTCAAAGTGAGCAATCGGTCAACACTTTCAACCAATCTTAATTCAATTAATGATTAATGATTGGAATTAATTAATATGACTCATGGTTGACCACATTCAATCATGTGATGGTTCAATGTTGCTCAAATCAAACACTAATGATAATCTAAGATAGTAAGGAGTTATTTGACTAAGGTTTTTGATTATGATGATGATCAATGGGGTGAATTACCAAGATACCCCTAAAGGGTCAATTGAGTTATACCTTGCTCAATTCAAACCCTAATTACATGAGAATGATGTTTTTAGTCATAATGACTCTATATAACCTGATCTAGTCTAATGATTATCATCAACCATTAGTATGATGAAAGAGAAAGTACTCTAGAGAGAGAGAAAGTACCCTAGAGAGAGAAAGTAACTCTAATCACTTAATGGTGATGCTTTTGGCTATGTTAGCCTATGATGACTCAACCCAACCTGTTTTAGAGTGATGTTGACATCACCTAACCTTATGATGAGAGAGAAAGTACTTCTAGAGAGAGAAAGTACCTCTAGAGAGAGAGAGTACCTCTTTTAAATGGAAACTCAATTGAAACATCCCCAACACACAGAAATGAGCATAATTAGGGTATGATCCACCTGTGTGAGATCATAGAAACCCTAATTATGATAAATGATGAACCTTTAACTAATCCAGGAGCATCAATGAAGGTGTTACTCAAACATGATGATGTTATGAGTTTAATTCACCTTGATGTGAATAATAAACCCTAATTCAAGGGTGATGACACGTAATGTGAATAGTAAACCCTAATTCAAGGGTGATGACATGTAATATGAATAGTAAACCCTAATTCAAGGGTAATGGCATGCTTTTGAGCAATAAACTCTATTTGATTTAAATTAAAGATTTAACTCTTATGACAAGAGTAGGAAGTACATTCCTTATTGTTGTATTACCTTTATCAGATGTATTAATCATGCAGGTTCTGATATGAAGGTAATCATATCCAGGTATGGATGTTGATGTTATATTCATTGAAGGCATGTTGTTAGCCTTATGAATAAGTAATGTAATCTGATGCCTCGCCAGTGGCATACTATACTGATAATGGGCTGTGAGAGCCATGAATACCATCAAGGTCATGCTTTAGAGATGACTTGTGATGAGGATAATGAGAAATGATGATTGATATGAGTTAGGCTTGTTACATTTAGTATTCTTCTTTTATAGCTGCTATGCTACTGTTATTGTTTGAAGAACAATGTATGCTGTTAAAGAATACTGAATGTACCTAACTAATCAAGTATAATGTAGAGCCCTGATCATAGATCCATCATTGTCAGAAATTAAGTGATGGTGAAACAGGTTTTCCTTAGGGAACTCCTGGAGCACATACTTTTGAGTATGTGGGGTACATGGATGTGTAGAACCTTACATCCTAGTGTAGGAAAGTGATGTAGATGTGGAATCCATCCATCCTTCACTATAGTTCCATACCGTATCAGTGGTAGGTAAACATGAAACCTCCTGATGACGAAGAAAGCACAGATATCCGTATCAGTGGTAGGTAAATATGAAACCTCCTGATGACGAAGAGAGTACAGAACGCCACTGTGACTCTAGAATAGCGAAGGACCAGTTTACCCTGGTGAGCTATAATAGTAGAGACATGAGATGTCCTACAAGTGATCCTCTTACTGACTGAGGAAGGTGAAGGTCATGAGAATCCGGCTCTCTTAATGACCTATGTATGATACTGATGCGGCTTCTCAGCGATCAGTTGGAGTATGAGTGGTAAGCCTCATCTCCACAGGGCATAATGTTGTTTGTAAAACATAATCAACCAGGTAGTATAACTTGTTAGAGATGACTCCAAGTTAGTTGATTGATGTTACATTGCAATAATGTTGATATTCTCCATATCTTTTAATTTGTAGAGATCTTGTTATATCTGCAACTGTTATAGAATGCTTTGAAGACTTTACTGTTTAAAATAATCTTTGATGTTATAATAAAGCTTCTGGCGAAGGGTTATAACTCTCGCTGGGACAATTATGTATAATTGTCTCACCCCGTAGACTTCAACTTTTTAGGTGGACGTCGGAGACGAAGAAACCAGCCTACAAGTGATCAGTCTCAGCAGCAGCACCAGGGGCAGCAGTAATCTCAGGTGGAGATTTGTCCTGCCATGTGGTGTAGTTAGAGTCAGTCCTATGTGTCCTCTGTACTCTCAGGTCTTGGAGTCTTGTGTTATGTGATCTTGAGATTTTGTATCTTGATGTATATAATTACTCAAGAAGTAATTATCCTGAGATGTAAACAGTTACCTCTCTTTATGAAAGGAGTTTTTATGGATACAAGTTCTTATCTCGAAAAGTTTTAATTTCCCGTGATTTTTGTCTTCCGCTGATTACCGATTCGCTTCCGCTAAGTTTTAATCGTGTTTATGTCATGGTTTGGAGATCAGACACCACAATTAGTGGTATCAGAGCTCCAGGTTCAGTTGAGTCTACAGAGGCATAGGACTTAGGATGTCGAGTCTACCTTTAGTACTCCTTCCTTATCTAATAGAATCTTCTGCTCCTCAGGAGAAGAAGATACATAAGAATGTCAGAACATCGCGATGAGCACGTGGCTGAGAGTAGTGCTAGTGCACCTCGAGGCGGTGCAAGAGTTCCGAGAATAGAACAACCTGCACCTGAGTCGCCAAGAGAGCCACCCCATTTCGACCCAGCTGACATGAGTAATCCAGCTATACAGACGATGTTCGGGCAGTTTATGACTGCCATGACACATATAACCGATAGGATGCCCATTCCTGCACCTAGGGCACCTGTCCAGCCTGAAGTACAAGGTATTGGTAAGACATTCGAACGACTTCGTCGTGTCGGAGCTACCGAGTACTACGGAACTGCCGACCCTGCAGATGCTGATTTATGGTTGACAGAGTTGGAGAAGGCTTTCAGGATTCTTATGATTCCGGAAGCTGAGAAGGTTAGACATGCTGTCTATCTTCTCAAAGGCAGTGCTGGTCACTGGTGGAACATGGAAGAGCAGAAGAGACCTGGAGTAGAGTTCTCATGGGAAGAGTTTCGTCGGGAATTTATCAATAGATATTTTCCAAAGACCTTCCTAGATGAGAAGATTTCTCAGTTTGAGAAACTAAGGCAGGGTATGATGAACATTAGCGAGTATGAAGCTAAGTTCATGGAGCTGTTGCGGTTTTGTCCGCACATGGCCGCTACGGATGAGGAAAGAATCAGAAGATTTGAAAAGGGTTTGAATTCCGATATGTCAACCCCTGTGTCTGCCTTAGAAAACAGAGAGAGATTCTCTACCTTCGTTGAGTCAGTCCGAAGGATAGAGAGATCTGTTGTCGAGAAAAGACAAACCCATAAAAGATATCCCCAGTTCCAGGGTTCTTCATCTAGGGATTCCAAGAAACCCAGATTCTCTGCACCTAACCCTCCACCACCCAGATCAGGTTTTCAAACTCAATGGACACCAAGCAGAGGTAGAGGGCGGAGTCAACCGCTTCAAGGGACGCACAGTTCTGCATCAGTGTCAGTTACTGGACCACCCAGACCACAGCAACAGGAGAAGAGTTGCTACAACTGTGGTAAGGTGGGACACTTGATGAAGGATTGCCGTTCTAGACCTATCGGTGTGACACAACAACCTCCGAGACAGTATCAACAGGGATCTCAGAATAGACAACATCAAGGAGCAGCTCGAGGACGTGGACAAGCGTCTCAAGCTGGATCATCAGCACCACCTCAACACCAGGCGACTGCGAGGTTCTATGCTATGAACCCACCTGAGGCAGTTGTCAATCCACGGGTAGTGGCAGGTCAGATGAAACTTTTATATTTTGATATGTCTATATCCTGTGATGTATCTGTTCTGATTGATCCGGGTGCTACGCACTCTTTCATCACTCGTGAAGTGATTCGTAACTGCAATGTGACTGTTAGTCATAGGGCAGATAGTTTGTTGTTGGAAACTCCGTTGAGTGGGTCTGCCGTTTTGCAGGAGGTATGTTCTCCCTGCATCCTTTTCTTTTCTGACCATCGCATTCAAGTGGACCTTATACCACTTGATATGCAGGGGTTTGATATAATCCTTGGGATGGATACCTTAGAAAGGTATAGAGTTGTCTTGGATTGTGAGTCCAAGTTGGCTGTGTTTGCTGATGAAAGCAACACATGGATCTTTCAAGGTGAAAGAAAGATTCTGCCCACCTGTCTTGTGTCAGCTATGGTTGCTGATAAGCTGTTGAGGCAAGGATGTTATGCATTCTTAGCCCATGTGGTAGACGTTACCAAGGAAAGTTCCAACCCTGCTGAAGTTCCCATAGTCAGGGAATTCGAGGATGTGTTTCCTGAAGAACTTCCTGGTATACCACCACCTCGGGAGATTGACTTTGAAATCAATCTGATTCCAGATACGAAACCCATAGCTCAAACTCCGTATAGAATGGCTCCTGCCGAGATGGCAGAACTCAAGAAACAACTTCAAGAGTTACTTGAGAGAGGTTTTATCCGACCAAGCACTTCACCTTGGGGTGCTCCGGTCTTGTTTGTTAAAAAGAAAGATGGGTCAATGCGGTTATGCATCGACTATAGACAACTCAATAAAGTGACAATAAAGAATAAGTATCCTCTGCCGAGGATTGATGATCTCTTTGACCAGTTGCGTGGTGCAACAGTCTTTTCAAAGATAGACTTGAGGTCTGGATATCACCAACTCCGCATTAAGGATAGTGACATATCCAAGTCTGCCTTTAGGACAAGATATGGTCACTATGAGTTCACGGTTATGTCGTTTGGACTAACCAATGCACCAGCTGCATTCATGGAACTCATGAATAGAGTTTTTCGATCTTTCCTTGATCAGTGTGTTGTCGTTTTCATAGATGACATACTGATTTATAGTAAAGATGCTCAGCAGCATGAGCAGCATCTTCGCCAAGCTCTGACCTTGCTAAGAGAACATAAGCTGTACGCTAAGTTTAGCAAGTGTGAGTTCTGGCTGCCGGAAGTATCTTTTCTTGGACATGTAATATCCGCCTCGGGAATTCGTGTTGACCCTACAAAGGTAGAATCTGTTCTACAATGGGAACAACCGAAAACACCGACGGAGATTCGGAGTTTCTTGGGGTTAGCTGGCTATTATCGAAGGTTCATAAAGAACTTTAGTTCTATAGCTTTACCATTGACTAAGTTAACCCGGAAAGATGTTCCTTTTTCTTGGAGTGATAAGTGTCAACAATCTTTCCAGCTGCTGAAGGAGAGGTTGACAAGTGCACCTGTGCTAGTGCTACCTGAACAAGGAAAAGGGTATATAGTTTTCTGTGACGCTTCCAAAAATGGACTAGGATGTGTGTTGATGCAAGATAAACAAGTGATTTCTTTTGCTTCCCGACAGCTTAAGAAACACGAGGAGAATTATCCAACACACGATCTGGAGTTAGCAGCTGTGGTTCATGCTTTGAAGATCTGGAGACATTATCTCTACGGAGAGACATTCCAGATTTTCACAGACCACAAAAACCTTAAGTATATCTTCTCTCAGCATGAACTCAACATGAGGCAACGTCGCTGGATGGAGTTAATCAAAGACTACGACTGTACAATTGATTACCATCCAGGTAAAGCCAATGTTGTTGCAGATGCCTTGAGTAGGAAATCAGCAACATCAACCATGGATAGAACCCAATTAAACTCTTTAGTATGCTCTAGAAGAGATATGCTTATCTCTTTAAGGCAAAACAATGTACAGTTGAAGGTGTCATTGCTAGCCGGTTTGTTAGCTGAGATGCATATTAAACCTACCCTAAGAGAGCAGATTAAAGAAGCACAGCTAGATGATGCTGCAGTTCAACATATAAGATCTGAGTATGGAAATGAGAAACAAGATGGGTTTCATGACTCAAAAGATCAAGTAGCTTGTTATAATGGAAGAATGATAGTGCCGGAGGTGGACAACCTGAGGAAGTTAGTCCTGGAAGAAGCTCATTCTTCCATGTATGCTATGCATCCAGGGAGCACCAAGATGTATCGAAATTTGAAGGATCTGTATTGGTGGCCTGGGATGAAGAAGGACGTTGCAGAGTTTGTTTTGAGGTGTCCTGTGTGTCAGCAAGTTAAAGCTGAACACCAAAAGCCTGCAGGGACAATGCAACCCTTACCTATATCACAGTGGAAGTGGGACCATGTAACCATGGACTTTGTTGTTGGCCTACCCAGGACAAGCAAAGGACATGATTCCATTTGGGTAATTGTTGATAGGTTGACTAAGACAGCACATTTCTTACCTGTCAAAACAACCTATTCCGCTGAAAGGTTATCAGAGTTGTATGTTCAAGAGATAGTGCGTTTGCACGGAGTTCCTGTCACAATAGTTTCAGACAGAGGACCTCAGTTTACAAGTCGTTTTTGGGAACAGTTACACAAAGCCCTAGGTACCAAGCTGAGGTTTAGTACGGCCTTTCATCCACAGACTGATGGACAGTCAGAAAGGACCATACAAACCTTAGAAGACCTGTTGCGAGCATGTGTTCTCCAGTTCACCGGAAGTTGGGATCTACACCTAAGCTTGATAGAGTTTGCCTATAACAATAGCTATCAGCATAGTATTGATATGGCACCATATGAAGCTTTATATGGTAGACGTTGTAGATCACCCTTGTGTTGGTTTGAGACTGGTGAGCACCAGTTGTTAGGCCCTGACCTGGTGCAGCAAACCACGGAAAAAATTAAAGTTATACAACATAAGATTAAGACTGCTCAGGATAGGCAGAAATCTTATGCTGATAAACGTCGTAGACCTTTAGAGTTCCTGGTTGGAGACAAGGTGTATCTTAAGGTCTCACCTTGGAAAGGGGTCCTTCGTTTTGGAAGGAAGGGGAAGTTAGCTCCTAGATATATGGGGCCTTATCCAATCATTGAACGGATTGGAAAGGTAGCATATAAACTAGAGCTGCCCCCAGAGTTACAAAGGTTACATCCTGTGTTTCACATTTCTATGTTGAAGAAATGTCACCCAGACACCGAGTCAGTTCTACAACCTATGGAAGTAGAATTGAATGATGACATATCCTATGAAGAAGGACCAGTGTCAATCCTTGATAAACGAATTAAAAAGTTAAAGAAGAAAGATATAAGTCTTGTGAAAGTCCTCTGGAATCATCGTGGTATTGAAGAAGCCACTTGGGAGTTAGAGGATGAGATGAGAAGGAAGTATCCTACCCTTTTCTCGTAAAATGTTTTATCGATTTCGGGGACGAAATCCTTGTAAGGGGTGGATAAATTTGTAACATCCCTGACCTGGGTTATGAGCTAACCCTAGGTGTTTTGCCTAAATATGTAATTAAATCTTTGTGATTAACTCTGAGCATGTAATTAAGCTTCTCAGAAACGTATATTTCAGTATTTGCTCCTTTTTATTTAAAGTTGTAGCATTGTTTTGATATACAGGGACCTATGTGCAATTTACCCAGTTGAAAGGGTTAGCTTGCAATTTGCACATGATGAGATGTTCCTCTGATATTGAGACATCATGAGAATCTCTTTGGCAAAGTTTGAGGGATTTCCCAAGCTAGAGCACCAAGGTGCAGCTGTGGAAGCAATCCCAGGGCTTGAAACCCTAATTTGGGGTAAAATGCAATTTACCCAAATAATGGGAAGCAATTTGTAAAGAATGTTATCTAAAGTATCTTGTTAGACTCTTGCCATCATTTAGAGAAGAAATGATGAGGAATTCACCTCAATTGAGTTATCAAGTTAAGAAATAGGCTCTGTGATTGAATAATCAGGGTATATGTGCAATATCCCTTTAAGTATGAACTTTATTATTAGATTGTCCTTCCTTGCCTTCTTTCCTATAACTTAAGATAAGGTTTGTCCTTAGAATAAAGAGGAAGGGACGAGCAAGTAATAAAAGAAGGACTTAGTTGGAATTAAAGGAAACTTATGAACTAATATTGAAAATCCTATCCCATGTATATAAGCCCTCCTTCCCTTAGTTGCAAGGGAACTTAACCTTCGTTCCCTTTACTGTTTCATTTCACCAAAGACGACCAAGGGCTGCCTTGGAACTAGGGAGGACGAACAAGGGGTGCAAGGTAGGTTTAAACCCCTCTTCTTGCCTAATTCCATGGTTAGAATTCGAATTCAAGGTCATCTTCATGGCTAATTCTCGAAACCCTATCTTTCTAGCCGTCTCTTTTCATCCTTCCTTGGAGTTTTCACCTTGGCCAACCTGTGGGAACTCAAGGACGCCATTAGAGCTTGGAGCTTGAAAGCTTGGAGCTCAAGAAGCAAGCTTTAGGCGGGTTTTATAACTCTAAACCTATGCTTTACTATGTTCATCCTTATATGCGAGTTAATGATAGCTCCTAGTATTTCCCTACTTTTCCCTGCTATTTTGCAAGCAAACCCGTGGGATATCTGTACTGTTCTTGAGCTAGAAGATGAAGGCGTGATTTCCAAGAAAAACCCACCGCTTTTCTTTTCCCTAAACGGTCCTAACAGTTTGCTCTCACGACCTCAAGACCGTGAGAGAGCCTCGCGGTCTCGAGACCGTGAGAGGGCTCGCGGTCTCAAGACCGATTGGCCCTGCTGACCGAGCGTGGACCATATAAGAAACCTGTTCCTAATTATATAGGCTAAATACCCTCAAAATTTGGGAGACTAACTCCAAAGGAATCGGGAGATATGACCTTTTTAAGTCACGACTTTAAATGAATTAATTGCTGATTTTCAAACGGTCTGAAATTGCCTTTTTGGGCAAAAGGTCTCAAGACCGTGAAAGGTCGTTGACTAAGCGTTGACCCCATGAGATTACTGTTCCAAATTATGTTAATTAACAACTCACCAAGTTTGATGGTCTAATTCCAAACGGGCTAAGAGTTGAAGGGTGAATACTAGGGCTAACCCTAGATAAAATCAGTACTGAAATTATGGTGACCTATTTAGGGTTTTTAGGGTTGATTGACCTAAATGGTCTCAAGACCATGTGGGGTCCACCCACATGACCTCAAGACCGTGAGGACAATCACCCAAGACCATTTGAAGGTCTAGGGTTGAGTAATTTGACCAATTGAACACCCAATTGCAAATAAGTTATTAAGATAATAAAAATTCGGATTCTGTGACCAATCATGGTTCAACCTCTATCAAATCACCTTAGATTTTGATGAAATCTTGGGCAAATGGTCTCAAGACCATGTGGGGTCCACCCACATGACCTCAAGACCGTTTGGGTCAAGTTTGGGCCCAATTGGAGCTCAATTGAAGGGTTCAACCTTGTGTTGATACACATTGTTGAGTGATGATGGGTGAACATTGATAGACCTTAATTGAATCGATTTCAATCCTAATTGGTCAACAATTGAGGGTCAATTGAATGACCATTTGGTTAAGCATAACCTTAATTAACTCAATCCATAGGTGGTCAACAGTTATTGGACCTTTTGAAGGCTTCAACATCAGTTGACATCATCGTTTGATTTGTTGAAACTTTGTTGAAGGACCTTGTGGTTGAGACCATGAGAGGCTCACGACCTCAGGACCGTGAGGAGGCTCACGACCTCAGGACCGTGAGGAGGCTCACGACCTCAGGACCGTGAGGAGGCTCACGACCTCAGGACCGTGAGGAGGCTCACGACCTCAGGACCGTGAGGAGGCTCACGACCTCAGGACCGTGAGGAGGCTCACGACCTCAGGACCGTGAGGTAGCTCACGACCTCAGGACCGTGAGGTAGCTCACGACCTCAGGATCGTGAGGTGGCTCACGACCTCAAGATCGTGAGTGGGCTCACGACCTCAAGACCGTGAGGTGACTCACGATCTCAAGCCCATGAGGAGGCTCACGGTCTTGGAGCTAGAAAGGGGCTCATGGACTTGAAGGGTCAAAGTGAGCAATCGGTCAACACTTTCAACCAATCTTAATTCAATTAATGATTAATGATTGGAATTAATTAATATGACTCATGGTTGACCACATTCAATCATGTGATGGTTCAATGTTGCTCAAATCAAACACTAATGATAATCTAAGATAGTAAGGAGTTATTTGACTAAGGTTTTTGATTATGATGATGATCAATGGGGTGAATTACCAAGATACCCCTAAAGGGTCAATTGAGTTATACCTTGCTCAATTCAAACCCTAATTACATGAGAATGATGTTTTTAGTCATAATGACTCTATATAACCTGATCTAGTCTAATGATTATCATCAACCATTAGTATGATGAAAGAGAAAGTACTCTAGAGAGAGAGAAAGTACCCTAGAGAGAGAAAGTAACTCTAATCACTTAATGGTGATGCTTTTGGCTATGTTAGCCTATGATGACTCAACCCAACCTGTTTTAGAGTGATGTTGACATCACCTAACCTTATGATGAGAGAGAAAGTACTTCTAGAGAGAGAAAGTACCTCTAGAGAGAGAGAGTACCTCTTTTAAATGGAAACTCAATTGAAACATCCCCAACACACAGAAATGAGCATAATTAGGGTATGATCCACCTGTGTGAGATCATAGAAACCCTAATTATGATAAATGATGAACCTTTAACTAATCCAGGAGCATCAATGAAGGTGTTACTCAAACATGATGATGTTATGAGTTTAATTCACCTTGATGTGAATAATAAACCCTAATTCAAGGGTGATGACACGTAATGTGAATAGTAAACCCTAATTCAAGGGTGATGACATGTAATATGAATAGTAAACCCTAATTCAAGGGTAATGGCATGCTTTTGAGCAATAAACTCTATTTGATTTAAATTAAAGATTTAACTCTTATGACAAGAGTAGGAAGTACATTCCTTATTGTTGTATTACCTTTATCAGATGTATTAATCATGCAGGTTCTGATATGAAGGTAATCATATCCAGGTATGGATGTTGATGTTATATTCATTGAAGGCATGTTGTTAGCCTTATGAATAAGTAATGTAATCTGATGCCTCGCCAGTGGCATACTATACTGATAATGGGCTGTGAGAGCCATGAATACCATCAAGGTCATGCTTTAGAGATGACTTGTGATGAGGATAATGAGAAATGATGATTGATATGAGTTAGGCTTGTTACATTTAGTATTCTTCTTTTATAGCTGCTATGCTACTGTTATTGTTTGAAGAACAATGTATGCTGTTAAAGAATACTGAATGTACCTAACTAATCAAGTATAATGTAGAGCCCTGATCATAGATCCATCATTGTCAGAAATTAAGTGATGGTGAAACAGGTTTTCCTTAGGGAACTCCTGGAGCACATACTTTTGAGTATGTGGGGTACATGGATGTGTAGAACCTTACATCCTAGTGTAGGAAAGTGATGTAGATGTGGAATCCATCCATCCTTCACTATAGTTCCATACCGTATCAGTGGTAGGTAAACATGAAACCTCCTGATGACGAAGAAAGCACAGATATCCGTATCAGTGGTAGGTAAATATGAAACCTCCTGATGACGAAGAGAGTACAGAACGCCACTGTGACTCTAGAATAGCGAAGGACCAGTTTACCCTGGTGAGCTATAATAGTAGAGACATGAGATGTCCTACAAGTGATCCTCTTACTGACTGAGGAAGGTGAAGGTCATGAGAATCCGGCTCTCTTAATGACCTATGTATGATACTGATGCGGCTTCTCAGCGATCAGTTGGAGTATGAGTGGTAAGCCTCATCTCCACAGGGCATAATGTTGTTTGTAAAACATAATCAACCAGGTAGTATAACTTGTTAGAGATGACTCCAAGTTAGTTGATTGATGTTACATTGCAATAATGTTGATATTCTCCATATCTTTTAATTTGTAGAGATCTTGTTATATCTGCAACTGTTATAGAATGCTTTGAAGACTTTACTGTTTAAAATAATCTTTGATGTTATAATAAAGCTTCTGGCGAAGGGTTATAACTCTCGCTGGGACAATTATGTATAATTGTCTCACCCCGTAGACTTCAACTTTTTAGGTGGACGTCGGAGACGAAGAAACCAGCCTACAAGTGATCAGTCTCAGCAGCAGCACCAGGGGCAGCAGTAATCTCAGGTGGAGATTTGTCCTGCCATGTGGTGTAGTTAGAGTCAGTCCTATGTGTCCTCTGTACTCTCAGGTCTTGGAGTCTTGTGTTATGTGATCTTGAGATTTTGTATCTTGATGTATATAATTACTCAAGAAGTAATTATCCTGAGATGTAAACAGTTACCTCTCTTTATGAAAGGAGTTTTTATGGATACAAGTTCTTATCTCGAAAAGTTTTAATTTCCCGTGATTTTTGTCTTCCGCTGATTACCGATTCGCTTCCGCTAAGTTTTAATCGTGTTTATGTCATGGTTTGGAGATCAGACCCCACATGTAACGAGATATGTTGAACAAGTTAGTGGTTGCTTGGTTAGCCAACCTAGGCCTTGATGTAATAAATGGATGGTTGTAGAACCTCAGATGCACTTCTTTGGAAAAGAAAGTGATGGAACCCGACTAGAGTGGTTTAGTGTTTCTGAGAAATTGATCTTGAGGAATCATGATATGACATCCAACTCACAAAAACATAATTTACTTAAGCGGAAGCAATTGTTAACAAAGAAATTACTGAAAATTCACTAAAAATTAAAACCTTTTTGCAAGAGATCCAAACAAAGGAAAACTCTTTCATCAAGAACCAATATATTGCATTCACATCCTGGTTCATAAATACATAATTTGTACCATCTCTTCTCGAGGATTACAAACATTAATTGCCCTGTTAAAACTGTACACAGGAAGCATAAGAACCTCGAGGAACAAGCCAAATTCTCAGATCGATTCATTAAAAGCACTAACTACTAACTCTGAGGACCTGATAGTACAGAGATGACACATATGCTATCTATATGACTTGACATACAATATCTCCACCTGAGATCTCACTGTTGTCCCTACTATTGCTTTCCCTTCTCGACTGTGGGGATTCTATTTCCTTGTCCGCGTTCACCTAAAAAGTTGGATCCCACGGGGGTGAGACAATTGTAAATTGGCCCAGCGATAGATATAACTCTCCGCCAAAACATTATTATTATAGTTTATTAGAATAAACTGTGCATAAGGATTTTATATATATATTTAACAACTGTTAATTCACTGTATGAATAGATTGAAGTAATCTCCTCTCCTAAGGAGAATATTGCATCTACTCATGGTAGAATCATAAATTCATTTATCTACTTGCAATGAATGTAAAGGGATATGAATAACATTTATCAACTTGACATGCACAAAAGAAATGTAACATTAGCCAATGAACTTCCATATTCAATCCTTAAGAAAACATGCTATACAACTGATTACATTTTACAATCACACATATTCCCTGAGGAGATGAGGTATACTACTCATACTCCAACCGACCATTGCGAAGTCGAAATATGTATCATACAAGGTCAATGGAAGAGCTGGCTTCCAAGACCTCTCACATCTCAGTCAGTGCGAGATCACATGCAGGACATCTTGTGTCTATGCTATATAGCTTTCCAGGATATACTAGCAACTTTTCTATTAGAGTTATAGTGGCGTGCTGCACTCTCTTCGCGATCGAGAGATTTCATGCTTACCTCCATCGACCCGACATTAACATTATTGGGAGATGTTTACTGCATCCATCCCAATCATCGGTATATTCGTGATACATCCATCCCGGTACAAATAATGAAGGATTGAGAGGGGTAATGTTTACCTTCCATCAATTCCCCCATTTGGACATAAGGATATGTTCGCCCATCAACCCCCACATATAAAAAAATATGCGTTCGGGGTTTTTCCGCGGAGCACCCGTTTCACCATCACCAAAGTACTGACGATGATGGATCTATGGTCAGGTCTCTACATGATATGATTTCACTTAATTAATTAATTACATTCGTATATTCATTTAGCATCAGTCAAGTTCTCAAATAGGAAATTATTATGACAATTGCTATAAAGAAAACATATACTATTATCATCAATTACTTCTCAGTCTTTATAAGACATTGGGATCTCAGTCCCTCATTTCATTTATTGAAAGTTCACATCCCTCAACAACATCATTATCATACTTATAAAATCTGGGTATTCATACCCTTAGTTCATCACTAATCACTGTTACCACTTATTAGGTAACTATTACCTCTAGGTTCTCAGACCGAGGTATACATGATACTTGTTACACAAGCATCTCACATGGCTCACAAGGCCCATTAAGTGTCTTGTCACCTTTCAATAGGCAACAACTTACTCATATGACTCATAAAGTCCATGCCCATTTTGTTACTTTTACTAAGCAACAACAACATTAAGGCACATAAGGCCAATCAACATTTTTATTATATAAATGTCATAGCTCAAATCTGGCTATGTTCATCATCTCATGATGTCTGCATGGTTAATAAACATGATAATAGTCATACAAATCATTTATCACATCATGTGATACAATAGTAACACCACCATTCCTTTATCAGGATTAGGGTTTACTATCAAATAGGATTTGTCATTCCATTACCCAGTTTAGGGTTAGGATTTCCCCTTTTTAAAATAATTAGGGTTTCATGTTTATATTATCTATCCAACCCTAATATATTGCTCCACTCCTCTAGGAGCATTTATTGATATCACAAATATTCAATCATGCTTGTTGCTCTCATCACATATCATTTAAGGATTATCAATACAAGGTATAAGTTCATCTCTCATATTTCCCATGGTATGATTACATCATACTCATTAGTTTGGCTTAACCCCTTTCACAAGATATATATTAGCTTATACTTATCAAGGTATACCAAACTTATTATAATCTCATTGAAACAACTACATAACACACACTTCATGTGTTTCTTATCCATGTATGTTGGAATGAGATGCATCAAGGTATATCAACCCTGAAATGCTAAAAGTGATATCTATTATATCTTGATGTATCACTTTCTCCTCATTTCCATCTTACTTAAGATAATCAACTGACCTTGTATTAAGGTATTTCTCTCTTAATACTTTTAACCATTCACTTATCACTTTCATCATATAGTGCATAGGTTACACATTAGAATTGTCCAACTATCTCTAATGATATGGACTTATCTAATGGTTAAGCATTGTTGATATAGAATAAACCATTATCAACCACTTTAGGTATTTCAACTCTTAGGATGTTATCCACATCATTGATTAGTGTTTCATACATCATTCCTAAGAATTTCATGTTCTCATATTTGTAAGATATATGTAGGGTTGTTACACATGCATGGAGTTAGATATATAATGATCTAGGCATCATCTCGTCCCTTATATCCTTAATTATTAAAGTATCAACATTGGCATTCATATGATTCATCAATTTTACCCTTCATGGTGTAACATCCTCATCTAACTTGATTATATTAGCCACACCCTACTTTAGTGTATTGGCCATTATACCATCACTAGGGATTCATATATCATTACATGGCATCACCCTGTATTTGAGTCTCATATCACATCATTGCATTAGGGTTCCATATAACATCATTCTAATTTAGGGTTTCACATTCACTAACCCACAATTAGGGTTTACTATTCATCCTAGTTAGGATTTGTGTCACATTACCCTAAATTAGGGTTTCACATACTATCATACTTCATTAGGGTTTGGATTGCATATAGTATCTCCCTTCATTAGACTTTCACATCACATTACCCATAGTTAGGATTTTCTCATGAAATCAACCTCAATTAAGGATTCTCATGGAATCAACCTCAATTAGGGATTCATGAAGTATCTTCTCAATTTAGGGTTTTCATGAATTCACCCTAAATTTGGATTTCCCATAAAATCATCCTAGTTTAGAGTCACACCATCACCCTAGATATGGTTACATCTAATATTGTCTAAATTAAGGTTAGGGCTCAACAACCTTCTTGATTAAGGTTTCATGATCTCTTTATCAAGGATCATACCCTAATTGCTTAATCATTCATGTTGAAGGTGTTGAGGCTTATCCATTACATGGTTATTCTACATGTATGGATTTCTCTCTCTCTATCACTCTCTTTAGAATATTGACTATGTCAAACTTGGTTAGATTAGATCAACCAACCCTTCAATTAAGTACATTCAATTAGAGTTGACATAGTGTATTGAAATATAGCTTACTTAATGTTTCAAGGAATAGCTCATCTAAGGTTACCAATTACTTGGTACCTTAAAGGTACAACACTAGAGGTTATCTTTGAGATAATTCAATAACAATTATAGGGTCAATTGATCCTTCACCACATTGAGTTATTAATTGATTTGATCACATTAAATCATCAAACGATCTTGACCCTTTAATCTCTAAACGGTTTGAAACCATTTGGGCATATTGCCCTAGAAAGTGAATGAGCTTGGGTCTCCAAACGGTTTGGGACCGTTTGGACCCAAACGGTCTTAAGACCGTTTGGTCCAAACCATCTCAAAACCAAATGAACCAAAAAGTCCTTTAAACACTTACACGATTCATGATTTCAATGGATGAACCGATTATCAATTGAGTCCTTGATTTATTTATCACTTGAAATATTGAATCAACCTTCAATTACACGATCAATTAGGGTTTTGAACCCAATTGATCTAGGATTTCAACTCAAGGAACCTTCAATTAGGGCTTGGAATCGAATAGCCATCAATGATCAACATTGTGGAATTGATTCCATTGCAACTAATGTATCATCATCAAATTTTCAATATGACCAGACCCCAAATGGTCTTGAGGTCGTTTGGATGACCTACAAATGGTATTGATACCGTTTGCCCCATTCCATCCTTGAAATTTGTGAAATTCAATAGGATCTAGGTCATTGGATTGATCATCAAATCATCAATTGATTGCATTTCAATTTGGTATCCTTGGACCTTCAAATACTCAACACTACTTAACCCTAGACCTCCAAACGGTCTTGGTTGACCTAAAAAAGGTCTTGAGACCGTTTGGGTGACCTCCAAACGGTCTTGAGACCATTTGGGCTAAGTTAACCCAAAAATCTCAATTAACCAAATTGAAAATCAACACTTAACCCGATTAGGGTTTCTATTTGGAAGAATGTCCATATGTTGAGTTAATCAATCAGAGTCATTGGATCATCATACAACATACACTAGGGTTTTGACCTCAAATGGTCAAACCATCCAAACGCTCAACTCTTCTAAATGGTTTGGGGTCCAAATCTCCAAACGGTTTGGTGAAACCAATTGGACCCTATTGTTGAAACCGTTTGCAAGGGATATTTAGGGAGGTGTGTGCTTATGATGATGTAATCATCATCAAGATCTAAACCCATGAAATTTTCTATGATTTTCATGGTGATTGCATCAATCAACCAAATTAAATTTCGAGAATGAAGAAAGGATCATCAATTGATAAGGAATTGAATGCAATAGCAATATTAAGGGTTCAAGTTATAAAACCCACCTCCAATTGAGCTCCAAAGCTTCAAGCTCACGTCAAAAATGGTGGATGTAACTCATTTCACTATCCTAAGGCTCGTCCTCAAGCTATGAGTGAAAACGACTGGTTAGATTTGAAGAGGGGATCGAGATAAGAAGAATTCATTCATTGATTTTTTATTTTCACCATGGATTCAAGGTGAAACGAGGTTAATAACTGACCAACAGGTTGGGGGTCGTCCTCCTGACCCTCCAAATCTCCTTTGGTCGTTTTCAAGCAAGGGAGAGAAGTGGATTCTGAAAAAGCCTTTGGTTTGGCTTGTAAAGGGTGTTTTTATAAGAAAATCAATGAGAGAGAAAATGCCATATAAAAATCAGTTAATTCCAAAATTACTACCACATCTTCCTCCTCAAATCCGTGCATGCAAAGATATATTCCTTATCTCCAAATTCCCTTCCAGTATCCATGAATTAATGGAAAATAAATTAAGTACTTTAAACATATTATACTAATATCCATAAGTGAGTGGATATTTCTTTTCCTTATAATAAGGTGAGTGGGCTCTTCCCCTCCCTAGGATATTTTCATTGCCTTTGCAAGGCACAAGGACGTCCAAACTTGTTGATTTTCAACCAACACAATTTTGGTTGAAGGGTAATCCAATTAATATATTTCTTTTTGCATTAAATTGAATTAAAGTTCCATTTTTGCTTAAATCTTGATTATTTTAATATCAAGATTCTCTCTCCTCCAAATTAATTCAAATGAGGCGCCCCTCTTATTTTATTTGCTCTAACTGATGCCAAGAAATATTAGTGACCTTATTGAAGTGGTAATTTGCATATTGAACCCTGGTTTTGGGTAAATTACACATTACACCAAAACTAGGTTTTTAATGCACAAACATTGCTTTATCAGCTCTTTCTTGGTACTCAGGCATTCATAAGCAATACCTCCGCATCATTTTCATTCTCATGATTCCAAAATACTTGAGGAACATTTATCAAGTAACATCTGCAAGTTAACCCCTTAAATTGGGTAATTTGCACATTAGTCCAAAATAAGCAAACATTGCTTCAACATTATTCAAACAGGACCAAAATTGAAGCATAAGTTCCTCTTGAGCCTTAATTACTTTTTACCAAATAAAATTAAGGATTTAATTAGCTTTTTTAAGCAAAACTTCCAAGGTTAAGGCATAACCCATGTCAGGGATGTTACAAATGATAAACCCCTAACAAGGATTTCGTCCCCGAAATCCCAGATAAAGGAAGACATATATTATTCATTCATCATAATATCTAGTCTCCACATAACATTTCATTGTTATGGAGACACCATAAAGCATTGATCAAGACCAAGTTATTCCACACAAGTTTATCATGGAATGGTTCACATGGAACACATACTCCACTGTCTTTTTATCATTGATTGTGGAGTTAATATTGTGTCAGGTAACACTTTCCTTATTTTACCATTTCATGTGACAGATTCTTGTTTTTGAGGAGTCTCCCATGCTCCTTAATTAATTCAAGATTTCACTTTCAAGATCACAATTATGTTCTGTCACACATTTGGAGCTATAAGTCTTTTCATTTGATTGTGCCATCTCCTCTGGTGACACAATACCAGATTTTCTTTTTACTTGTACTAACTATCCTATTAGTTGTACATTCTCTTATCATAAGGAGAGGTTACTTATCAACTAAGAATTATTTTAAGGATATCTTTATTTGTTATGTTTATGCAAAGAATAAACCCCTAACATGTGATGTTCATACTATTTTGCATGATTAATCTGATTTCATGGTTGACCATTCTAGGTAGCCAACATAAACCATCTGATATTTCTTAGATACCAGAATCTCTTACCTTGGTATCTATCACATGTATTGAAAACACATCACATATTTATCTTCCTTTCATCTTGGGACTTTACTTGTTACATATATCTTCACCCTGGAACCAAAGTCCAAGGTAAACTGATTCTTTTCTAAGTATCCATCACATGAACATTTTTATCTTATGCACATCAAGTGTCCTAAGATTCACTCGATTTCCTTATCCTTGAAAGGAAAGAAAACAAGGAATCATATTCCTCTTATTATTTCATGTATTTTCAACTATTAATGAAACATTTACTCTTTTCTCATCCTAAGTTCCTTGCCCTTAGCATATGAATTTATAAGGATGATTACATGACATTATTCATTTCTTTGTTATGCTTAAAATCTTTATTGAACAAGGATCACCTCCCTTGTTCTCATTCTCATCTTATGAGGATCATACTTTTTATTTCCTCATACACAGATACTCAAATGAGATTATCTCAGATTTCTTTTTCTTAAAGTTAGGATATGACACATTTATCCATACCATATTTCTAATTTCATGATACTCATTAGATTGTCTTAGAATGACTACTTGATCAGAGCAATCAAAAAGATGACAATCTAAGAGTTTTCATACTCACTTTATCATCAATAATTGTATACCTAGCCAGGGTATATAAATACTGAAATTAAGTAGTATGTACTTTATATACTATCACATTCCTTATTTTTCATATTATCACAAGTATAAGATTTAACATTCTTGGGTTTTATCCAGGTATCTCTTCTATACTTCATCCTTTTTCATAGAGGTAAGAACAATATGAAACATCTATAATGTTGCCGTAAAAAATATAAGTCCTCATAGGACTAATCAAGGAAAGCTCAATCAATTACTTTCTCAATTTAACTCAGGAAACAATAAAAAGACATTAAAATGTCATTATTCTATCCGACCTGTCATGATTCGTGGATGGTTCACTGCCTCAGGCTGATTCTGCCTCAGAGGTTGATTCACCATAACATTTTTGGCTGAGAAGTCTCTTGCCAGATGTCCTACCTGTCTACATTGGTGGCAAGTTCTAAGCTCTAGATGTGGTCTAGAAGGTTCTTTACCCTTTCTGGATAGCCATTGTCTTGGTGCACTAGGCCCTGGTTGTACCGATGGTACCAAAAACTTCTTATTTTTGGAACTACTAGGCCTCTGTTCTTGAGTTTGGATATGCCTTTTCTCAATTCTTCCTTTATATTCCTTTTCTGGATAATTAGTTCTGATATGTATATGATTCCTACACCTGTGGAAAATCCTAGTTTCAGGTTGTATCCTATTCCTTTCATCATTATTCATTGCTCCAACATGCTGATGTTGAGCAGGATCCCTTTTGGAGTTCAAAACTTCATAATTGGGGGCTGATAGTCTAGGTTGCATTGCTAATGCACGATCTACTATATGCATCATAGATGTCCTAAATTTCTCAAACAAAGCAGGAAAAGCTGGGCTCTCTATCATGGCTAGGTCAAATTGGGGATGTGTAGGTATATGTTCTTCTCTCCTCTGATCCCCTGTACCTCTTCTTGGTGTAGCATTGCTGCTTTCTGCCGCAGATTCCTCATGTAACCCAACCATCTTCAAGTTCTTCTCCTCCTATATGAGCAGAGGACACTATCAGATACACTGGAAGACAATAGAATAGACTCTACTACCTTAGTCCTATGTCTCTATAGACTCAGCAAACCTAGATCTCTGATACCACTAATTTGTGACATCCAACCCACAAAAACATGATTTACTTAAGAGGAAGCGATTGTTAACAGCAAAATTACTAAAAATTCACTAAAAATTAAAACCTTTTTGCAAGAGATCCAAACAAAGGAAAACTCTTTCATCAAGAACCAAAATATTACATTCACGTCCTGGTTCATAAATACATAATTTGTACCATATCTTCTCGAGGATTACAAACGTTAACTGCCCTGTTAAAATTGTACACAGGCAGTATAAGAACCTCAAGGTATCAAGCCAAAATCTCAGACCGATTCATTAAAAGCACTAACTACTAACTCCGAGGACCTGAGAGTACAGAGACGACACATATGACTACTATCTATATGACTTGATAGACATTATCTCCACCTGAGATCTCACTACTGTCCCTACTGTTGCTTTCCCTTCTCTGCTGTGGGGATTCTGTTTCCTTTTCGGCGTTCACCTAAAAAGTTGGATTCCATGGGGGTGAGACAATTGTAAATTTCCCCAGAGAGAGATATAACTCTCCGCCAAAACATTATTATTACAATTTATTAGAATAAACTGAGTAGAAGGATTTTATATATATATATTTAACAACAGTTAATTCACTATATGAACAGATGCAGTAATCTCCTCTCCTAAGGAGAATATTTCATCTACTCATGGTAGAATCATAAATTCATGTATCTACTTGCAATGAAGGTAAAGAGATATGAATAACATCTATCAACTTGACATGCACAAAAGAAATGTAACATGAGCCAATGAACTTCCGTATTCAATCCTTAAGCAAACATGCTATACAGCTGATTACATTTTACAATCACATTATGCCCTGAGGAGATGAGTTATACCTCTCATACTCCAACCGACCATTGCGAAGTTGAAATCAGTACCATACAAGGTCAATGGAAGAGCCGGGTTCAAAGACCTCTCACATCTTGGTCAGTGCGAGATCACATGCATGACATCTTATGTCTCTGCTATATAGCTTTCCAGGGTATACTAGAAACTTCGTTATCAGAGTTACAGTGGCGTGCTGCACTCTCTTTGTGATCGAGAGATTTCATGTTTACCTCCATCCACCTGGCATTAACATTATTGTGAGATGTGTACTGCATCCATCCCAATCATCGGGGGATTCGTGATACATCCATTCCAGTACAAATAATGAAGGATTGAGAGGTTTAATGTTTACCTTCCATCAATTCCCCCATTTGGACGTAAGGATATGTTTGCCCATCAACCCCCACATATTCAAAAATATGCATTCTGGGTTTTTCCGCGGGGCACCCATTTCACCATCACCAAAGTACTGACGATGATGGATCTATGGTCAGGGCTCTACATGATATGATTTCACTTAATTAATTAAGTACATTCATATATTCTTTTAGCATCAGTCAAGTTCTCAAATAGGACATTATTATGACAATTTCTATAAAGAAAACATGTACTATTATCATCAATTACTTCTCAGTCTTTATAAGACATTGGGATCTCAGTCCCTCATTTCATTTCTTGAAAGTTCACATCCCTCAACAACATCATTATCATACTTATCAAATCTGGGTATTCATACCCTCAATTCATCACTAATTACTGTTACCACTTGTTAGGTAACTATTACCTCTAGGTTCTCTGACTGAGGTATACATGATACTTGTTACACAAGCATCTCACATGGCTCACAATGCCCATTAAATGTCTTGTCACCTTTCACTAGGCAACAACTTACTCATATGACTCATAAAGTCCATGCCCATTTTGTTACTTTTACTAAGAAACAACAACATTAAGGAACATAAGGCCAATCAACATTTTTATTTTATAAATGGCATAGCTCACATTTGGATATGTTCATCATCTCATGATGTCTGCATGGTTAATAAACATGATAACAATCATATAAATCATTTCTCACATCATGTGATACAATAGTAACACCACCATTCCTTTATCAGGATTAGGGTTTACTATCAAATAGGATTTCTCATTCCATTACCCAGTTAGGGTTAGGATTTCCCCTTTTTACATTAATTAGGGTTTCATGTTTATATTATCTATCCAACCCTAATATATTGCTCCACTCCTCTAGGAGCATTTATTGATATCACAAATATTCACTCATGCTTGTTGCTCTCATCACATATCATATAAGGATTATCAATACAAGGTATAAGTTCATCTCTCATCTTTCCCATGGTATGATTACATCATACTCATTAGTTTGGCTTAACCCCTTTAACAAGATATATATTAGCTTATACTTATCAAGGTATACCAAACTTATTATAATCTCATTGAAACAACTACATAACACACACTTCATGTGTTTCTTATCCATGTATGTTGGAATGAGATGCATCAAGGTATATCAACTCTGAAATGCTAAAAGTGATATCTATTATATCTTGATGTATCACCTTTCTCCTCATTTCCATCTTACTTAAGATAATCAACTGACCTTGTATTAAGGTATTTCTATCTTAATACTTTTAACCATTCACCTATCACTTTCATCATATAGTGCATAGGTTACACATTAGAATTGTCCAGCTATCTTTAATGATATGGACTTATCTAATGGTTAAGCATTGTTGATATAGAATAAACCATTATCAACCACTTTAGGTATTTCAACTCTTAGGATGATATCCACATCATTGATTAGTGTTGCATACATCATTCCTAAGAATTTCATGTTCTCATCTTTGTAAGATATATATAGGGTTGTTACACATGCATAAAGTTAGATATATAATGATCTAGGCATCATCTCCTCCCTTATATCCTTACTTATTAAAGTATCAACATTATCATTCATATGATTCATCAATTTTACCCTTCATGTTGTAACATCCTCATCTTACTTGATTATATTATCCACACCCTACTTTAGTGTATTGGCCATTATACCATCACTAGGGTTTCATATATCATTATATGGCATCACCCTGGATTTGAGTCTCATATCACATCATTGCATCAGGGTTGCATAGAACATCATTCTAATTTAGGGTTTCACATTCAATAACCCACAATTAGGGTTTACTATTCATCCTAGTTAGGATTTGTGTCACATTACCCTGAATTAGGGTTTCACATACTATCATACTTCATTAGGGTTTGGATTGCATATAGTATCTCCCTTCATTAGACTTTCACATCACATTACCCATAGTTAGAACTTTCTCATGAAATCAACTTCAATTAGGGATTCTCATGGAATCAACCTCAATTAGGGATTCATGAAGTATCTTCTCAATTTAGGGTTTTCATGAAGTCACCCTAAATTTGGATTTCCCATAAGATCATCCTAGTTTAGAGTCACACCATCACCCTAGATTTGGGTTACATCTGATATTGTCTAAATTAAGTTTAGGGCTCAACCACCTTCTTGATTAAGGTTTCATGATCTCTTTATTAAGGATCATACCCTAATTGCTTAGTCATTCATGTTGAAGGTGTTGAGGCTTATCCATTACATGGTTATTCTACATGTATGGATTTCTCTCTCTCTCTCTCACTCTCTTTAGAACATTTACTATGTCAAACTTGGTTAGATTAGATCAACCAACCCTTCAATTAAGTACATTCAATTAGGGTTGACATAGTGTATTGAAATATATCTTACTTAATGTTTCAAGGAATAGCACATCTAAGGTTACCAATTACTTGGTACCTTAAAGGTACAACCCTAGAGGTTATATTTGAGATAATTCAATAACAATTATAGAGTCAATTGATCCTTCACCACATTGAGTTATTAATTGATTTGATCACATTAAATCATCAAACGATCTTGACCCTTTAATCTCTAAACGGTTTGAAACCGTTTGGGCATATTGCCCTAGAAACCGAATGAGCTTGGGTCTCCAAATGGTTTGGGACCGTTTGGTCCAAACCATCTCAAAACCAAATGGACCAAAAAGTCCTTTCAACACTTACACGATTCATAATTTCAATGGATGAACCGATTATCAATTGAGTCCTTGATTTATTTATCACTTGAACTATTGAACCAACCTTCAATTAGACCATCAATAAGGGTTTTAAACCCAATTGATCTAGGATTTCAACTCAAGGAACCTTTAATTAGGGCTTGGAATCGAATAGCCATCAATGATCAACATTGTGGAATTGATTCCATTGCAACTAATGAATGATCATCACATTTTTAATGTGAACAGACCCCAAATGGTCTTGAGGTCGTTTGGATGACCTCCAAATGGTCTTGAGACTATTTTCCCCATTTCATCCTTGAAATTTTTGAAATTCAATAGGATCTGGGTCATTGGATTGATCATCAAATCAGCAATTGATTGCATTTCAATTTGGTATCTTTGGACCTTCAAATAATCAACCCTACTTAACCCTAGACCTCCAAACGGTCTTGGTTGACCTCCAAATGATCTTGAGACCATTTGGGTGACCTCCAAACGGACTTGAGACCATTTGGGCTAAGTCAACCCAAAAATCTCAATTAACCAAATTGAAAATCAGCACTTAACCCGATTAGGGTTTCTATTTGGAAGATTGTCCATATGTTGAATTAATCAATTGGAGTCATTGGATCATCATACAACATACACTAGGGTTTCGACCTCAAATGGTCAACCCATCCAAATGGTCAACTCTTCTAAACGGTTTGGGGTCCAAATCTCCAAACGGTTTGGAAACCGATTGGACCCTATTGTTGAAACCGTTTGCAAGGGATATTTAGGGAGGTGTGAGCTTATGATGATGTCATCATCATCAAGCTCTAAACCAACGAAACTTGTTGTGATTTTCATGGTGATTGCATCAATCAACCAAATTAAATTTCGAGAATGAAGAAAGGATCATCAATTGATAAGAAATTGAATGCAATAGCAATATTAAGGGTTCAAGTTATAAAACCCGCCTCCAATTGAGATCCAAAGCTTCAAGATCATGACAAAAATGGTGGCTGAAACTCCTTTCACTATCCCAAGGCCCGTCCTCAAGCTTTGAGTGAAAAGGAATGGTTAGATTTGAAGAGGGGATCGAGATAAGAAGATATCATGCATTGATTTTCAATTTTCACCATGGATTCAAGGTGAAAGGAGGTTAAGAAGCTTACCAACAGGTTAGGGGTCGTCCTCCTGATCCTCCAAAGATCCTTTGGTCGTTTGCAAGCAAGGGAAAGAAATGGATTCCGAAAAAGCCTTTGATTTGGCTTGTAAAGGGTGTTTTTATAAGAAAATCAATGAGAGAGAAAATACCATATAAAAATCATTTAATTCCAAAATTAGTGCCACCTCTTCCTCCTCTAATCCGTGCATGCAAAGATATCTTCCTTATCTCCAAATTCCCTTCCATTATCCATGAATTAATGGAAACGAAATTAAGCACCTTAAACATATTATACTAATATCCATAAGTGAGTGGATATTTCTTTTCCTTATAATAAGGTGAGTGGGCTCTTCACCTCCTTAGGATATTTTCATTGCTTTTGCAAGGAAAAAGGACGTCCAAACTTGTTGATTTTCAACCAACACAATTTTGGTTGAAGGGTAATCCAATTAATATATTTCTTTTTGCATTAAATTGAATTAAAGTTCTATTTATGCTTAAATCTTGATTATTTTAATATCAAGATTCTCTCTCCTCCAAATTAATTCAAATGAGGTGCCCCTATTATTTTATTTGCTCTAACTGATGCAAAGAAATATTAGTGACCTTATTGAAGTGGTAATTTGCATATTGAACCCTGGTTTTGGGTAAATTGCAAATTACACCAAAGCTAGGTTTTTAATGCACACACATTGCTTTATCAGCTCTTTCTTGGTACTCAGACTTTCATAAGCCATACCTCCGCATAATTTTCATTCTCATTATGCCAAAATATTTGAGGAACATTTATCAAGTGACATCTGCAAGTTAACCCCTTAAATTGGGTAATTTGCACATTAGTCCAAAATAAGCAAACATTGCTTCAACATTATTCAAACAGGACCAAAATTGAAGCATAAGTTCCTCTTGAGCCTTAATTACTTTTTACCAAAAAAAATTAAGGATTTAATTAATTGGCTTAAGAAAAACTTCCAAGATTAAGGCATAACCCATGTGAGGGATGTTATACATGACATATAGGAGATCATGATTGAAGATCACCATACGCCATGGTACTACGAAGATAGTAAGTGACAGTAGTACTTTGGATGCCTAAGATGAAGTTGCATGTGGTATGTGTCTATGCAAGCTAGGAGGTGATGGACGAACACCAATAACCCAGTGTATCGATATAGAGTATAAAGAGTTCCCAAAAGGGGAAAAGGGAGTTCATCACTGTGGAGGTTATAAGTCTTCCCTAGACCAAGGAAGGTCAAGATGCATTGTGGGTTATGGTAGATTGCCTTACCTAGATGGCATGAGAAAGAAAGAGTTCTGTCAAGGGATAGATCTGGTTGAACTACCCATGAGAGAGGTGGTTCAACTACACCATGATGCGAGTTCAAAGGTTCTTAAGTTTGACCTAAAGGTTCCCTTCTAAAAGGTGGGAGTAGGTACATGAAGAACTCGATGTTAGTATGGTTTATCACCCTTAACTAATGGTTAGTATGATCCAGACTAGAGGGTCTGATGAGAGCATGTGTGCTCATTTAGGGTGATACATAGAGACAATTCTTGTCCTTTGTAAGACGTGATGATAACCACCATAGCCAATATTGGGTTTTGAAGAAGCTCTGTTAGGGAGGTTGTGTCGATCACCACTTCAGTAAGGTGATGTTGGTGAAAGGACCACGTGATGGTTAGAAAAGGACCACATTGCGTGTAGATGAAGCCTCTTTGATTGTGCAATGGCTGAAAGGAGCCGAGAGATGATGGGAGTCGTGAGCGGATGCAAAGTAGACTGACATGCAGTTCACTGTGGGAGAATGTGACATGAAAATCTGTCCCCTCTAAGTTATAGCTAAGAGAGTTGAGTCCCCGATGCATGGGTTCTTTTGAGATGGATTGGTGGAGAAGGTTAAGTTTGATCTTACCCCTAAGGATAAAGTAATGTGTGATGAGTTCCATGTGTCCAATTTAGATCACTATGTGAGGTACCCAGACCATGTGTTGAGCAATGAACCTAGTGAGCCCCAAGGGAGGCTGAAATGGCCTGAGTCACCTGTGCAGTTTATAGACGCCAGGATGAAAGAACTCAGAGAAAAGAATATATGATGATAAAGGTTCTTTGTTAGTGCCATGAGTACGGTAAAGCCACATAGGGATCAATGATGGACATGGAAAAGTCTTATCCTGAATTGTTTATTTGCTTGATAAGAATTTTGAGGACAAAATTCCTATAAGAGGGGAAGGATGTTACAACCCCAATTTTTGGGTTCAATTGGTGAGAAATGTAATTTCTCATATTAAAGATAATTGAACAAATATTGATATAATTTGTTTTGAATAATTGGATTTCATTTACAATAGCCATGATGATTGTGTTGTGGGCTTTATTGGCTATTGGGCCCAATAACAAAGAAATGAAGAAAGGAAATTTAATTATTAAATTAGTAAATGAATAATTGAGTTTTTGAGAAATGAATGATGTGGAAACCTCTGGAAGGCAAAAGAATGTAATACAAGGATGGATTTCGTGCCTATTGGGTTCCAAGGAGTCCAAAGTTGCATAGAGAATGCAATAAGAAAAGAAAAGATCAATTACATATTTCTTTATTAAGAAAGAAATTGAAAACAATGATAAGATGTGGAAAATAAGTGGAAAAAGGTGGAATTGAGTTATCCTTAGTGGGATTTCGTATCCCAAGGATCACTAATGTTAAAAGGAATACCAATGAGGAAAATAAAAGAGAAATCCTCCAAAGGAGATATTTTAATGAGAAATAAATAACATAATGTGAAATAATGCATATTGATGCATTTAGAAGGATAACGAGTATTCCTTAAAAAGGAAATTCGAATTATTTGAGTTTCTTGGGATCCAATGAGTCCCAATGAAGGAAAAGAAAGAGAATATACCAATAATGCAAAATAAGAGGATAATGTGATGCATAATTAATGAATTTGGTGGCATTGTTAAAAAGGAGGTATTTTCCTACTGAAAGAAAATATAATTTCGTGGCCATTAGATTATAAGTCAAGAACAAAGAGAATAAGAGGGGTAATTTTCGGATTTCTCTTTATGAAGAGAGATTCCTTAATAACCAGAAAATACTAATTTCAATAAGGAAGCATAATACTCCCTAAAAAGGGCCATGCGTGTTTATTGGGTATTAGAATTTTGCTGAAAAGAAAAGGCATCTTTTTAATCTCTATATAAAGATAGTAATGAGTGTTTCTCGTACACAAGGGAGAGTGGATGAAGGAAACAAGAGGAGGAGTTAAGGAAAGGGGTATGAGGCGGTGTTGCCTCTCCCTGCGTTGAGTATGAGGCAAGAAACCTAGACTCCCTTTAATGAGTCGTTTCCTCTCACCCTTTCCCTCATCCATAGGACCCATTAGGGTTTCTGTTAAGATACATGTATATATATATAACTAAACAGAGAGAGTCTGCGAGGGGATCCGCAAGAACTTGTGGGGGGTTTGGACCGATGATGGAGGAGTGGAGGACATGAGGGAGTAACCTATCACTCTGTTCCAGGTTGACAACTGGTGCCACCTACAACCAGATTCCCCGACCTCAGCTGATGCTCTCATCTCGCCTCCACCAATCCCAAGAACAACGTCCACGACAGTCGCGCACGGCTGCTGCATGCCTCCAACTAACACCGTGCAATGCTTGAACAATTTGAGTTCTATGCGGATGCAGCATGCTTGGAGGGAGGAGGAACCACAGGCGTCAGTCGGGCTTAATAGGGCGGCGGCGGGAAATTGAGCCCAACATTGCACCATCAGCCGCAACAAGCGTCAACGACAGAATCCCGGGCATCGAATGTGCATACTTCCTCACAAGAGGATGAGCTCCACGGGGCAAGTGATTGAGGGAGAACCCGTGGGGGAGAAACAGAGTTGGGACTGACCAGCTGTGTCAAGGAAAGATGCCTCGCCACTGGGCAGTAGGAGCCGACGGAGTGCAACACATACAGACGCGGGATCGCTCGCCCAGAGAGGGGCTACCTTGTGCGAGGAAGAAGAATAGAGTTAAATGACTCTTTTACCCCGGCTTGCACGATCAGGGCTCAAGGGCAACTATGACTTTTAGCAGCCAAATTTTGGTAAGCAAATAAATATAATATGTTCCTGACGTGGCGCTTTTTGGCTGGCCAAAACATAATAATACATGAAATAATTATAGAAGTTGGTATGATGCTCTGATAAAAATAAGTTATATATGAAAGTTCCATAGAAAAATACGACGAACAATAGAAAAATAGTTTGGTAATCTAGTTCTGGCCGTTTTGTAAAAATTCATTCATTTGGTAGAAAAATGTATTAAAAGGTAATTAGAAACCTTAATTGAATACAAAGGGTGAATCTTTGTGGATTAATAGGTTAATTTGAAGAGTATTAACCTGTTGTTTATTAAGATAGAGTTTTCATCCATTTCGAATGCAAAGTTGGTTAATTTAGGGTTTTACTCTATAAATGGAAGATAATGCATATAGAAACCCTAATTTAGGGTAAAAGAAGAGAAAAACCTTGTTGATTTCGAAATATGGAAAAAAGGTTGCTAAATAATAATCCTAAGACGGTTAGGAGTGTTAAAATGAGAAATTTAAAGGTTTTATAGTTTTGATGAAATTAGGGTTCATAATATTAAAAGTGGAGACAAAACCCTAATTTCAAAAGAGAACCCTAAAATGGATTAGAAATCCTAAGGAATAAGATGAAATTGGATAAATTTTGATAAAAGAAAATTTGTATATTTATTTCAGGATTTCTGTGCGTAATTGGTTGCTTGGTTGAGATTTCTCTATTTGATTGATTTTGTCTCAAATATGCAATCACAGGTATGTGGTTATGCTTATGAATAATCTCTTTAGTTTCACAGCGATTTCCGAACGTGTTTATCGGTTGCTTGAAAATAACTATTGGATGCCTTTTATTTCATGCAACTATAAAGTGACTATGATTATCACCATGAATATTTATATAACTGGCTTAGATCCGAATCCACCTCTATGGCTTGTAAAGGCTAAAAAGGGGTAACCTAGAGTAAGTTCTAGGTTATCGTGGGTTAGAAATTGGGCTACCAAGTGTAGTGCCATGAGACCCTTTAGAATGCCATGAGTTAAGGAGGGGCTACTTACAGGTAGTGCCATGTGACTCAACCCTAGAAACTGGTTCACCTATAGGTGGGACCATGAGGGGTTTAATGGGGAGCTACTATAAGGAAAGTAGTACCCAGGTCCACTGCAGGGACAACGTAGAGGATAGGGAATGCATGGATCGCGTAGTTATATTTAAAATGTAAAATTGTTTGTTAAATGGTAATTGGTTGCAATACATTGTTATGAATAATTGCACGATTTTTGGTTCCTTCACATACCAACTTTATGCTGACTGACGTTTTGTTTGTCGGCGTTTTAGGTACAAAGCCAAAAGGACAAACAATAAATCGTCATATTGTTAAATACATGAATTAAAATACAAGGAGGATTAGTTAGAGTAGAATTCATATGTGGATAGAAGTTTAGAGATCCAAGTTTTCAAAAGGTATGCAAAAGTTTATTTTCTTACAACTTTCCAGTTTAGTTTGTTAAAATTTAATAATTGTTCTTGGTTAATTTCTGAACCTTTGATCCGAAAATTATGTGTGCCGCTTCGACCTCTCGGTATCCCTTAATCGGGGGTTACCGGAAGGTGGGGTCGTAACAAACCTTGTCCCAGGACCCTCATATATATATAGGGGTAGTTGGGGCTTCTTAGGAATAAAAACTCAGAATACTAGTTTCTCTACAAAGTTGTCATTCTCTCTGGTTGTGGTAACCAGGAGAGCCCGAGCAAGTGCTACCCGATAAGGGAGGCACAACAAGGGAAAGACAACTGCAGAAAAGCAACTGGTTGCAGAAGAGTGTGTCGGTGACTAGTACGCCGACAGGAGGGTACGACTCCTTCTGATTCGTTGTGGGACAAGGAGATCAGAGTCCAGGTGATCTGTGTGGACTACTACAAAGGCGAGAGACTTCTGCCGCTCGGAGGATAGGTATCAATCCCGACAATCCCGGTGAGACCAGGAGCTGCACAGACACCGTCCAATACCGGAGGTGAAGACCGTGCAAGACACGAGGTAATGTCTCCGAGCAAGCCTCGGGACAAGGTATTTCTCTACAAACGATCATTCCTATTGTATAGGCGTTGACGTGATTCCTTTATTCTAGGTTTGGGAGAAGAATTTTTTTCATTTCTGCTGCCTTCTCTATCTCCCCTAAAACCCAACACAATCACCATCTAGTCAAGATACTTGACCCTTTGTCTCCTAGGGGTTTTGGAAACCCTAGCCCATCAACTCATATATAAATGGGTGATGAACAAGGGTATCTACACACTTCTATTCACATTGTGGTAACGTAAGAGCCTGAGCAATCTTACCTGAGAAAGGGAGAGATAGCAAGGGAGAAGCAATTTGACACTAAAACTTTGTTGAACAGAGGGGATACTCTTTCCCATTGGCTCAAGAAGCATAATGTGAAATTCTCACTGATCCTTGTGGATTACATAGAGGTGTGGAAGCTTGATATTTATGTTAGGAGGACGTCAAAAACCATCGTCTATTTGCTACTCAATATGGAAGCGCATCTCTACGTACAAATAGTGCGAGACTTGCTCTAGGATAAGGTATATCTTGCACCCTCTTTCCAAATACATTGTTTTTGATGCGATCAACTGGTTAAAAATTGGACAAAATTTTTCATTTCTGCTGCCTTCTCTACCTCCATATTTCCTAACACTAATATCATCTTGGTTTTGACCAGAGTGGGAGAAACTAGCATGTCTATAAGTTGTTAGACCTTTGAAAGGTTGTATTGATCAACATGTGTTATTTGGTCAATGTTTCTTGTGTCTCTCGATATAATAACTCGACCAACTTCTCATAAATTGATTTCTATTTGGGTCTAGGGATGAGTATTAGTTTTCTAACGTGTGTGAGGAAATTGACTTTTACCAAATGGGTAGACCCTTGCACAAGTATGTCAACTTGTTTTTAATGAATGAAAAACAAAATAAGGATCATAATGTATATTTCCCAAGCACCTAAATTGGTCTATAGGTATTGTGATCACAAAGAAGCACCTCATAACTTGATCTCCATAAGGAAGTATTGAGATAAACTCAATAGAGGGGGTAATTTGGATACAGAAAGGATTTTAAGTAGTTGGATCTTTAAAAAATAGATTCCTTCAATTTATGGTAGATCTTTTTTCTTATAAGATTTTATTCAATAATTAGGTTTAAAATTATTCTGGTATAATGATATCATTATATACTAATTGTATTAAAATTGAACTTATTTTGTAGAATTTTGGTGGAATAGTAGATATAATCCAACCTTTGTCTTCTTTATTCAGGAAGGTGAGTGGTTGAAAACCATTTTTAGTTTTATAAACATGTTGTAATGCATATATGTTCAATTGGTGCTAATTAAATATAAGAATTAATTCATGGGTTATGAATTTCTATTGAAGACTTGTATGATAATTTCAAGATATACCTACCAAATATAGTTCTTGACTAAATTGTGAATGCTAATTATCCTTTTCCTGAATTTACACTATATTTGTATTTCAAAATATATCTATAAAATATAGTTCATAAATAAATTGTGATGCTTCATATCTTTTTCACGAGTTTACATTAGTTGTGTCAATTGAAAGAATATAATTGTTTTACTACAATTAATAATAAAGACTTGTTGTTTGGTAATTTTAATGTGATTACAATGGTAGATTTTGGACATCTATGATTTATATGACTCTCAAGGACTTGCGTGTTGAATATCCAATGTTTTATCTCTACCTAATGGCAGTGACATGACCTAATTTAGACTTAAAGAAAGTATATGTGTTGAATATCTAATATTTGATCTCTAACAAATTGCAACTATATCACCAAATGTAGAGGTGGGAAACCTTCAATCAAAGAATTCCCTTTAGGATAAGTAGTTCAAAACTACATGGTATTCTAATAAATGTAAAAATTTGGTGGGAGGTGCAAATAATCACTAAATGACTTATAGAAAATACAAAAGCAAAATGGAAGAAGGAAGTATGTTGCATGAATAAAAGAAGGCATGATAATAAAACAAAATAATTACAACTAAATTGTATGTGGAAAAAAAACTTGAATTGTAAGAACTTAATTAGGATAGGTGTGGTAGAGTTGTGTCTATGTGTAACATACTGAAATCTAGGACCTTATCCTAATCCATGGATAAGAGGTTAGAGACCTTAGTTCTTTGGGTTTAGCCAAACAAGGATGAGGGTATAACTAATAGTAGTTAATTGTAACCCTAATATATTAATGCATGAATAAATCACCCAAACACATAAATATGAAAAAATATGACTTAAAAATCTCATATTAATCAATAAGAGATACTGTAATGTCCTAAGATTTGAGGCCTCAGATAGAATGATCTTATAAGGAATGATTAGACTACCCATATCACCAAGGTGCACCTCCTTTTCTGAGATCCCATCACTAAAGAACTCCATAGTTAAGCGTGCTTAGCTTGGAGTAGTACTAGGATCAGTGACCAGTCGGGAAGTTGATCCTGTCTTGCGTGGGAGTGAGGACATAGCACACAGTTAAGGCTAGTGGTGGTCTGTTGGGCCAGTCGTCATTCCTAAAACTCTACTAGAGGCTTGGGCAGTGGGCCCAGGCATTACAAATGTTATTAGAGCCATAACCCTCTAGTAGGTCGTCCCCACATAGACATGTGGTTTGCCAGTCTTAATCCGTGTGGTCTACACAAGTTGGAAAGGGCTATCCACTGAGACAAGATGGAGCCGCCCTTGTGCTGGTATGCATGGATGGGAGCTAGGTGTTCATGGGATAATTTGCGTCTGCACAGAAATGGGGAAGAGATTATGGGGCCATATATTGAGCCTTGACGAAGATGTCAAGAGTCTAAGTGGGGGAGATTATAATGTCCCAGGATTTTAGACCTCAGATAGAATGATCTTATAAGGAATGATTGGACTACCCATATCACCAAGGTGTACCTCCTTTTTGAGGAGCCCATCATTAAAGAATTCCATAGTTAAGCATGCTCAGCTTGGAGTAGTACTAGGATGGGTGACCAGTCGAGAATTTGATCCTAGCTTGCGTTCGAGTGAGGACAAATCACATAATTAAGGCTAGCAGTGGTCTATGGGGCCAACCGTCATTCTTGAAACTCTATTAGAGCCTTGGGAAGTGGGCCCAGGTGTTATAGATACATAAAATATGTCAGATGAAATAAATGATAACATATCGACAATTTCATGCACAATAATGATATATAACCTTTTTGGTTGTAATGTGAAGATATGGGACACAAATTGGATGCATGATAGAAATAATGTTGGAATAATATGATAACTAAAATAATAATGGGCCACAAATAGTAGTTTTTCATAACTCAAGAAAAGAAATCTTAAAATGAAATCTAATGTGAAAATTGTTTTCCTTGGGCCCTAATTGTATTGGGAGCCAAGTTTCACCTTATTTGCATAATAATAATTATCCTAATTCTTTTTGGAAAAGAAAATAGCATAAAAGACAAAAAGTATTAAAAATATTACTAAAAGTCACCAAAAGTGCAATTAAACCCCAGACTCAAAATCTACATACTAAAATAATCCTATGTGTGAATTTTCATCTAATTCAGATAATCTTGAATTTTCTAGTGAAGATAGGAGAGAGAAAGTGTAATTAGATACCAAAATATTAAATAATGTGGTGAACAATCTTAAGAGGTAAAATTAATAGTAAAATCATATTCCATATGATAGTTGCATGAGGGTAAAGTTTCACATGAATCTAGATGCCTTAAATGCAATAGGAAAGAGGACATGTGATTTGTATTAAAAGAATTAAATAAAATATAAAAGTTTCCAAATGTGAAAAACAATGCCAAAATCATATTCTAAATGCCTTAATTGGTTTAGCTACAAAATTTATTATCATTTGGACAATGTTTGAGACCCCAAATAAATAAAAAAAGAAGAATAAATTTTAATAACTTAAGATCAATGTACTTAATAAATATATATCTCCTTTCCTATGGTCTCACATATTTGTGGTTGTCATGTTGGTTTCTTTATTTGCTTTAATCAGACTCAATCTGGGCCCTTTGCTTCTGATCAGGTAGTATGTATGAACACAACTTAAGTCTTCTCACGTCCTCTCTATACCTCTAAACCCCAATTTTCTCTTACTTTTTCTCCCTCTCCTCTCCACCTTTCAAATTGATTACTTATCCTATGGATTCCTTGCCTGATTCCGCACCACTTGATCTTAGATTTTCAAGGGTTTTAATAACCTGAATCCTCTAGACTTGTGTGCCTCCATCTTTCCCCTATTCGTGCCATGTTCTCCTCTTTTTTTCAGCTTCCTTTCCATCCTAGCGCTTCGGGACCCATATAATGCCCTCCTCTCATCTTTAGCACATCACAAGGAGGTGTCCCTTGGTGTTGTATTGGCCTCCTCCAACCTCAGACCAATTACCCCCAATTCCACTTGATGACATCGGTAAGAACCTGTCCACTCCCGAGTCATCACCATCACGACCGACTCTGAGACTACAAAACGTCTGCCCGCACCCTGATGAGTGTGTTTGCTGCTTCAATTTTGCAAACTAAGGTTTGTTTGGTTTTCCCCTCTTTTTTTGTTCCTTCCTTCTGTTAATGGTAGTTGCATTGATAATCAGCTATTTAGCTTTGAGAAGCCCTATTTTCTTTATCTTTTGATGCACTTGAACCTCACGAGCCTACTGGAATCTCTACTTGACCAACCTTCTAGGTTTGCACTGATCAAAAATCACATTTTCTCAACTCAGTTACTGGTTTCTTTCCTAGCCATGGTTGTACCTGTTGTATGAGGTATGTGCACCTCGAGATGCTATGTTCAAGACCACTAGTACTGTATTGGTCTAGCAAATCCACCGGTGAAGTTTCCTTTTTCCTATGGTGGCTAGCATTGGGATTCAAATCCATGGATCAGGCTCTTGATAAGATAATGTTGCATTGTTCCACGTGAGAACAAAGAAGACAGTCCTTTGTGAGAGACTTCCTTTTCTACCCTCCTATTTCTGTTGTTCTTAATTTTTCACACCAAGGGTAGTTTAGTCTTTTCATGATCGATTGGTTTTGTTTTGACACTGAGACAACTTGCCAGGTTGTGTGTGGGGCTGTCTGAGTTGGCTACCCGTGATTGGGCGAACTCAGTGCGAGCACCCTCTCTTGCTCTCTCTTGCTTTCTTTCTTGCGGGCCTTATGCTGACGTAATTTCCTAATTTTTTTATTTTCTAAAGTCCATAACTAATTAATTATAGCTCATAAAAATATAATAAAATATGATCTAGAATTATAAAAATATAAACTATCTAATGATAACTAGTTTGTAACCTAAATCTGATATCGTAAATATGTGATTTTAAATGGATTTTAGTAAATAGATAATAATTTGCAAAATTTATAACTAATAATTTATAAGTCAGAAAAATATGATAAAATATGTCTTGAACTAAAAAAACATAATCTAAAATATGGCATGGTTTTGATAACCTAATTCAATAATAGTAAAAAGGAAATTTCTAGGGTTTGAGTAATTAATGTGAAATTGAATCAAAATATACATATATGCTTAATAGGTTCTTTGGAAGCCTAGGTTTGGATCTAGATATGGGTTTGGACTTATTTATACTCTAAAGTGAGGTATGTTTGCATCTCCTATTCTTCTTCTACATTGAGCAATGCCTTATTTTTCTTATTTATCTTGGTCCTATGGACAATAGCCTACACATTATCTCTTTTTATTTGAAAATTATGGTTCATGTGAACTATATTATTTGTTACTGATCTTGTGATCATATTATCCTTCGTGGACATTGTTTTGGACTCTTCTTTATACATTACTCATGGTGGAACATTTTTTGGTGATACATTCTCTTTTGCCCACTTTTAAAGTGGATGTTGATTAGGATCATGTGATCCCACTTTATGTATTTGTTGGATGTTCTCATCTCTCTTATTTGGTTCATTATTGTTTATATTTTTGTTATGAATCATGTGGTGACTACTGGTATAATGTGCATTTGTTTTGTTTATGTGGATGTGAAAATTCCAACATAGAATGTAGATGTGAAAATTCATGCATATGAATATATTTATGGCACACATGTTTTTTAGTCTAGGCAGATGTTACAGACCCTACCACTCCATATTTTAGAGAAAATGTATACAAGACCATGCTCACCCCACATTTTTAGTAGATGTGTTATATCCTACCTACATGTTTATATTGTCTAGTATTATCACAGTTGGAACACATGGATGCCTTGTTCTTATACTTTGCTCTTCTTTATCTCTTCTATTGTGATTTATTTCTTTTATGCCCTATTGGGTAGTCCTTTACTTGTCCATGGGAAGCCTTTTATTTTGATTTCCTTTATTCCTTATAAATTTCTCGAATTTTATGTTTAGTATGCACATACTAGCCTTTGCTGATGTCATCTATTTTTCTCTTCTTGTTGGGGTATGCTTCCAACCCTAGGTGAAGGACTTGGATGACATTGCATGAAGACATGGAGTTAGCTTAAGGTGTTAAATCTTGGAGAATATCTCTATATGGTTTAGATTTCCCTTTACTTAGATCCTTATGTTGTTATAACCATGTAAACCCCACATGGGAGATGATGTCGTAATCATGTTGTAAAATTAAATATAGTCATTATTTTTATTCCACTGCTATACTGTATGGTCTTTTGTATACCATTATATAAGATTTGAAAATATTGCACCTATTCTAGCATACCATTTGAAATGGATGTTTTATTCTTCAATTTTTTAGTAGGGAGTGGATCCCCTCTGGGTCCCACTCCTTACAACATGGTACCAGAGCCCCTGGTGGTTGGAATCTGAATATTTTAATTTTGTCTCCCTAATTAGAACCCTTGCCTTACATAGTTCCCCTCTAGGTTAGATGCTCAACCTAGATTTGACTAATGTTTTCCATGAGATGATGAAAAGATTATTTAGAATAATATGGGTTAAACATTAGAACCATGCTTAGCAAACCCTAGTGTGATAAGGTTTTAGGTGATCTTATCCTACCATATAGGTTAATGGTGACATGTATCTTTTGGTGACTATGAGGTTGGACTTGAGGACGGAATTAGGTTGTGAGGATGAGTACTAGTAGGATAAGGAGATTTGCTTATAGACAATTGTGACTTGGTTTCCACAACTGATTTTGGATCCATCTTTTATTTTATGTCGAATGGATTTCATCACCAAATATTATTTTCGTTATACTATTATGTGTACAAAAAAATCTTTGCTTTTTTCGATGTTTTCTTGAACTAAGTCACAATGAGGAAGGTTATGAAGCCTTGTTAGAGAAACCCTAGAATTAGTTATCCTAAAACCGTAGTTATGATGTTGAAGTAATGACTAGGAAGATATGTCTTGTAATAAAGGTTTAGTTGACCTATTCTTTATGACTTTTTGTTGATATTGTGAACATTAGGATTTTTAGGTTAGAGACACAAGGACCTAAAACACAACTCTAGGTTGTTATGACATGTTAGTTACATTCTTGACCAATGAACAACATAAAAAGTATTCACGACTAAAATATTAATATGAAACCCTAATGTCTTTAAGAGTTGTTTACTTTAGCTTTAATGTTAAACCTTTTAAGGGGTGGAGAGTAGTTGATTTATGAAGTATGAATGATTAGATTTCGAGGAATAAATCCTTTTAAGGGGTGGAGTGTTGTAACATACTGAATCTTGGACCTTACCCTAATCTAGAGATAAGAGTTTAGAGACCTTAGTTCTTTGGGCTTAGCCAAACAAGGATCATGGTATACCTAATAGTAATTAATTATAACCCTAATATGTTAATGCATGAATAAATCACAAAAACAAACAAGCATGAAAACAAATGTGACCTAAAACTCCCATATTAATCAATACAATATACATAAAATATGTCACATGAGATAACTGATAACATATATAGAATTTTGTGCACAATAATGATATATAACCTTTTTGGTTGTAATGTGAAGATATGAGACACAAATTGGATGCATGATAGAAATAATGTTGAAATAATATGATAACTAAAATAATAATGGGCCACAAATAGTATTTTTTCATAACTCATGAAAAGATATCTTAAAAATGAAATCTAATGTGAAAATATTTTTCCTTGGGCCCCAATTGTCTTGGGAGCCAAGTTTTACCTTATTTGCATAATAATAATTATCTTAATTCTTTTTGTAAATGAAAATAGGATAAAATCTAAAAAGTTTTAAAAATATTACTAAAAGTCTCCAAAAGTGGAATTAAACCTGAGATTTGAAATCTACATACTAAGACAAGCCTATTGGTGAATTTTCATCTAATGTAGATAATCTTGTATGTTCTAGTGAAGATAGGAGAGAGAAAGTGTAATTATAATCCAAAACATTAAATAATGTGGTAAACAATCTCAAGAGGTGAAATTAATAGTAAAATCACATTCCCGTTAGGATAGTAGTTAATTGAGTGAATCTAGATGCCCTAAATGCAATAGGAAAAAGAAAATGTGATTTTCTTTAAAAGAATTAAATAAAATATAAAAAGTTTACAAATGTGAAACATAATACCAAAATTGTCTTCTACATGCGTTGATTGGTCTAATTGCAAAATTTCATATTATTTGGATAATGTTTGAGACCCCAAATAAATAAAGAAAGAAGAATAAATTTTAGATACTTAAAATCACTGTACTTAATTAATATATATCTCCTTTCCTATGGTCTCACAAATTTCTAGTTGTCATGCTGGTTTCTTTATTTGTTTTAAGCAGACTCATTCTGGGCCCTTTCCTTCTGATCACACGGTTCATAACCTTTCTTGTACCTTTCATTCTGTTCGTATGAACACATCTTAAGTTTTCTCATGTCCTCTTAATACCTCTGAACCCCAATTTTCTCTTGCTTCTTTCTCCCTATCCTCTCCACCTTTCAATCCAATTTCTTCTCCTATGTCTTCCTCGCCTGATTGCACACCACTTGATCCCATATTTCAAGGGTTTTAATATCCTGAATCCTCTAGACTCGTGTGCCGCCATCATTCCCCTATTTGTGCTATGTTCTCCTCTTTTCTTCTATTTCCTGCTACCCTGGCGCTTCAAACCCATATAAAGCCCTCCTATCATCTTCAACGCATCACAAGGAGGTGTCCCTTGGTGTTGTATTGCATCCTCCAAACCCAGACCAATTACCCCCAATTCCACTTGCTGACACTAGTGAGAACCTGTCCACTCTAGAGTCATTGCCATCACGACCAGGTCACAGACTACAAAGCGTCTGTACCGTACCCCCATGAGTCTGGTTGCTGCTTCAATTTTTCCAACTAAGGTTTGTTTGTTTTTTCCCTCGTTTTCTATTCCTTCCTTCTGTTAATGGAAGTTGCATTGATAATCGGCTATCATGCTTTGAGAAGCCCTATTTTCTTTGTCTTTTTTCGCAATTGAACCTCAAAAGCCTACCCACGTCTCTACTTTTGACCATTCTTCAAGGTTTGCGTTGATAAAAAATGCTTCTTCTCAACTCGATTACTAGTTTCTTTCCCAACCATGATTGTACCTATTGTAAGAGGTATGTGTGCCTCGAGACGCTGTGCCCAGGTCCTCTAGTACCGTATTGGTCTGGCGAATCCACCAGTGAAATTTCCTATTTCTCACGGGCTAGGATTGGGATTCAAATCCGTAGATCGGGCTCCTGATAAGCTAATGTCACGTTGTTCCTCATGAGAACAAAGGATACAATCCTTCAGAAGAGATTTCCCAGTCTGCCCTCCTAATTCTATTGTTCTTAATTTTCCGCACCAAGGGTAGTTTAGTCTTTTCACAATAGATTGGTTTTGTTTCGGTGCTGAGGCAACTTGCCAAGTTGTCTGTGGGGGCAGGTGAGTTGTCCACCCGTGATTGGGCCAACTGAGTGCCAACGTCCTCTCCCTCTCTCTCATTCTTTCTTGCGGGCCTTATGCTGACGTGTAATTTCTTGATTTGTTTATTTTCTAAAACCCATAACTAAATATTTATATCTCATAGAAATATAATAAAATATGATCAAGAATTAGAAAAATATAACCTATCTAATAATTACTTTTATTCCGCTACTATACTCTATGGTCTTTTGTATACCATTATATAAGATTTGAAAATTTGCACCTGTTCCAACATACCAATTATGAGTGTGTTTGGAATGGATGTTTTATTCTTCAAATTTTTAGTAGGGAGTGAATTCTCTCTGGGTCCCACTCCTTATACTATGTGCATGCTATATATGTCTATTAGCCACATGTATACAAATCTCCATAACTATTCCATTTATGTATTTAATAGGATAAAAAAGCCAATACCAATTAATGCGAACCTCTATATGTTTCATTTGGATGTATTTGTATTCTCACTTCAAGGTTTCACAATACTAACAAGGACCTATATGGGAAAAATATCTACGGGTTTTGGAATAAAAAAAAACAAAAGGGGTCCAATGTTCCTAATAACATACATATATATATAGATTTATAATGTAGATAACAAATTGCTTGAACCTAATACATTTGCATCTTTTTATGTGTCATTTTTGGTGCTATTATAACAACAATTAACATGTTCATGTCATCCATACACACATATCTAACAAAAATAGCAGAAATAAAGATGTTATGAGAACCTTATACTTTTAAAGTTAGATGAATTAGTTATTAAAATCATCCTTTCTACAATTGACTTAGAGAAATCAACACCACACTCAATATGCACATTGGATGATTACATTTTTCTCCCATGACAATTCAATGAAAAACACAACATCATCTTGATTAGTTATCATCATCTAAACCAAAGCCATTGAGAAGATCTGGACCAAACTATCTGTATGGCCCCTAAACTTTCTTAATGATTTGAATAAGCTTAGTTATCATAATTGAATTCTCATAACCCTAATCTAACCTTGTGATATGCTTTGAAATCATAAGACAAGCTTAAGCTTCAAATATGGTCCAATTTGGACACTGTTTGAGCATGTTATGCAATTTTATGCACATTTTGGACTTTTCTACAATTTACCCAATTGAAAGGTTTTCTTTCCAATTTATCACTTGCATTATGTTCCGTGGATATTCCCTCATCAGTTTTGATCTTGTTGAGCCATGGGGTGCCTATTTAAACCTTGGTTTGAAGGTGTTTTCCTCAAGGGTGTCTTAGGGTTTACCCCTTCATGGATGAGCTACCTTTAGTAGCTATCAACTAATGTGAAAAACCACTAGAGGGGGGGTGAAGAGTGTTTTATATTTATTTTAACAGTAATCCCACTGAAAAAACCACAATTGAGATAAGGAGAAAGAGGCAAGGTGTTTATAGTGGTTCCACCTTTAGCAAAAACTAAAGGAGTCAGTCCACTACCCAATTGTTTCCAATTGGGATTTTGAAAGTATTTAAATTTTATTACCTCGCAAGGATGTTACATAAAATTACAAATAATTAACCACCCTTTGGACAACCTTCACCTTGAAGTAGTCCCACCAACCTCAAAGCAGTCTTCCTTGAAGTAACTTCAAGCTCCCCCTTGAAGTAGCCTTGCTCTTAAATTAGCTTCCCATTGAGACAACCTTCTTGAAGTAGTCCAAAGTCCTCCTTCTCCTCTGAGAAGATCAAACCCTATCCAATCCGCAGCCTCCAACCCTAGGAGCAGCAAGGAGAGCACAAGCAATAAGAAAGAACAAGAAGGAAAATGGAAATTACAATTATCGTTGTAGCACAAGGCTTGATTTCCTATATCAAGTGTTTTGATCTCTTAACCAATGTGTATGGAAGTGCAAGTGTAGTGGGTATGAGATGCTAGCCTATAGGACACGAATTTGGAGTAGTGGAAATGAATAGCAAATGTTGGAGTTGCTCAATTGCTCACAAGAGTAGATTGCCAATTGCAAGTATGTATGTTCAAGTATTGCACAAGTGTGTATTAGGTGTCCTATAGCATGTCCTATTTATAGGAATGTCCTATGAGTGCTTAAGGACGTTCTAGACACGTTCTAGGGAGTTCTTAGTGCTTAACTAGGCATTATTTGTCCACTAATTGCTTTAGCAACAACTAGTTAATTAATTCTAAAAAGTGCAGACAGAAACAATCACGGTCGAGGAATTGTCGACCGAGAGTCCTGTCGATCGAAGTCTTTGTCAACCGAGGGACAGTCTGGAGCAAGTGTATATAGCGCTCGATTTCAACTCCCAACTACCTTTTCTGTTGTGTCTAACGGCTTTTTGGGTCAATTCTCGATCTAGGAGATTGTCGACCGAGAGTGTCTCGGTCGAGAAGTTTGTCGACTGAGAATGCCTCTGTTTCAATATTTTGAACTATGTACTAAGTGTGTGTATCAGTGTGTAGTTGTGATACTATTGTAGGGTATGACCTTTCTAAGTGTTGTGTGTGGTTAGGGAAGATCTAAACGCTTGATTTACATGATATCTAAGTACTTGTATGTTTTATACTTGTACAAGTTTTTACATTTGATTACAATCATGAAATTAAAGCATTTTGAGCATATAGATCTTCCAAAGGTTTGTCATCCACCTTGTTCCTGCAACACTTAAGTAGCATGTTAGATCCACAAGAATGAAATGTTTGTCATCATCAAAACAAAGGGATTATAATAATGTAGAATTTAGCCAACAATCTCCCCCTTTTTGAAGATGACAAACATTTCCAAAATATAAAATAAGGAAATATAAATCATATAAGTTTCATACCTGAAGTTTACCCTTTGTAGCCATTCTCTTATTTGCAAGTGTGTGCTGGCCGAGAGATTATGAAACTTATTTTACTTTATGTTATTGATTTTATATTATTTCTCCCCCTTTGTCATTTCAAAAAGATAACCAAGATAATCATTAAGTATGAAAGTTACCATTCCCCCTTAATTTTATTGCTATGCTCCCCCTTAATAAGATATTCAGTTTTAAAAGCAAGGGATTTAATAAGAATGCAAACCATGTGTTGTCAAATTTAGCCACAATTTATTTCTCAATCATTTGCAAAAGGGTGTTAAGCCTTGAAATGATATGAGATCCGTTTAGGTTCATGGCATATATTAGAATACATGAATGTATATCTAACTAAATACACGGGAGGTTAAGCCCAAATTTGTTTAGAGAACTCCATTAAGAACAAGATATATATCACATTCATAAATATTGAAGGCTCCTTCATAGCCAAGATTACCTTAAAAATACTAACGTCATAACTTGTTTCAAATTTTCTCCAAAATGTTTACAAAGTTTTTGTGAACCCCCCCTTAATCTTATAATCAAGATAATTTAAGGATTCTAAGGTCATAATAAGCATTAGATCATAATAATTTAACCTTTTATGAGAGCTATGCACTAAAGTCTTGTTTTCAATATACTAAGATTGAGTGCAAGGAAATGATTTACAATTAAGCATTTTGTCAAGCTTATTTTAGGTCGACCTTGACTTCGACCTGGGCGCCCCTCAGTTGAACTTCATTTCGACCGAGAGGCATTTTCTACAAAATTACAGTTTAAGCACTCTTATTGAATTACACATTAATGTTAATATATGTGAAACATAAAGTCTTTATGTAATATGATCAAATGTATATCAATTTGAAGCACTTTGAGTGATACCTATTTTGAAGAAGTTTTATCAATTGAAAACTTAATATAGGCATCACAATGAAGTCTTTGTTCTTGATTTTCTTAAGCAAATTTTCAGAATGTATGTGCTTCATGAAATAAGGAATTTTGATATCCACAATGATTGTTTTTCTTACAAAAAGGCAATTGAGCGACATCTACAACATGTTCAATCATAAAAAGAATGCAATTTTCAATCATTTATTTATAAGCAATATAAGAATTTAGTACCTTGTCCTTGATTTTGGTTATAATAGATTTTAAATGTAGCATTGAAATAGCTCTTTATCTAAAACATATCTCTTCTTTTAAAATTATTTCTAGATTAACTATTTAGAATCAGTCATCCTTGAGTATAAATTAAGAACAAGTTTTATATCTCAAGTCCTTAAAATAATTATTTTGCTTTTGATTACTTAGAACAAACAACTAGATAAGATATTAATATTCTTGTTCTAAAAAACAAACTATTTAGCTTACCATAGTGTCATATAGTAAAAATCATTCATTTATTACATGAGATGATACAAGCCATGCACACGATAATCATTATATATTATGTCAAGATGCATTTGTGCCATAGAGTTTTACTGTCATTGAAAATGGCATTTTCATCATCTTTATATATAATGAGCTGAATCACAATGATCATTTTGAAAACAATATCCATTCATGGTTTGTATATATAGATCAAAGATTATTTTAGGCAAACCAAGTAAAGATTGGAAAACAGTAAAAGCATATCCATAATTTTATGAAATGCAATGATGATGATCATTTAAAAGAAGATTTCAAGACACATGGTTTTTATATAGATAGACCAAGGAATACTTAGGACAAACTATATGGATTGTGATAAAATAGTAATTTCCTTGATTAAACCAATCATGGTTCATATTTTTAGTTTTAAGCCAAACCATGTAGGAGATTATATCAATTAAAAATGAACTTGCAATTTATGGTATATGTTTTAAAGAATTTTCTCCAAGATTCATTCTTGATTTGCATATTAAATCAATCATTAATAGTAAATTGATAGCAAACTAGATCAATTAAAATAGGTTCAACAGAACTTGATTCGGTCGAACGTTTCTTCGATCGAATTTATCTCGGTCGAAGATTTTCTCGACCGAGTATTCTGCTGTTTGTACAGGTTTTATCAGATTTTTGCAAGCTTAAAAATGGTAACCTGATCAGTCGACTAATTCTTGACTGACAGTGTTATCAGTCGAACACTTTCTCGATCAAGAATGTTTCTGTATCATTTTTCAGTAATTATTTGCAAGTAAAACATAGATCACTTCCAATTCAATTATGCAATTTAAAACTCAGTTTAGTTTAGATAAAACATTTAAGTATCAAAGTAACATTTGAGTCAAATCTCAACTAATCATATTGAAATCTCTAGGTTTTAGGAACCTAAACTAAAACAAGTTATTAAAGATGTGTCTCTGCAGGTTTATATAAAAATGTGTATTTTCAAGTTAGAAATTTTAATTACTTGAATCAATTTGTTATCTCATTATGTTAAGTTGAGATAGACATAAAGATATACAAGTTAGAGTCTTTGTTCATATCTCAACTTAATTTAATCTATTTAGTTTGGGGATTTTGGAACCCATACCAACTCAACATCATTTTTCTTGTAGGGACATGAGAAGGAATAATGTCCAAGACACAAACAATAATGGCAACATATGGAATCAATCTCATTTCTCTTTTTATGAGTTTGATCTAGATTGTTCTTGGGTACAAATGTATACTTGCCTTTAGGTACATACATAGATTGAGTCTTTGGCACTTGAGTCCTTCCCCCACTAGGTTTTTGATAGGTTTTTCCTTTAGGCTTGTAACCTAGTCCTCTCCTTCCAATTTGACCATGAGAATAATTTAAGATCTTATCAAGAACATCATTGCTTCTTAAGCTACTAACTTCTTATTGTAACTTAGCAATCCCATCCATTCTCTTTTTGATATCTAACTTTGCTTGATCTAGATTAGATGACAATGTATTTCTTTCCTTAACAATAGCATCATAATCTAGATGATTACATAGGATTGGTTGTTTTTGAAGATAATTAATTTGGGCTTTTAAGTTTATCTTTTCTAGAGAGAGAAGATTGCAATTTGCCTCTATTGATTTCAGCTTAATATCATGGTCTTTAATAGCTAAGTTTAATGTCTCCTTAAGATCTTCATTTTCAGATGTGAGAGCAAGAAGTTTAACATGTAACTCATCATTTTCTTTATTAGATTTCTTTAATTTCTTCTTGCACTCAATATACTTATCATGTGTTTCTTGATGGCTAGCAATTAAATCTTCTTTTGATAAATAAAAAAGGCTTACCTCTTCTTCTTCTTCTTCTTCACTTATTGTAGAAATAAGGCATTCTTTATGCAAATCTTCCTTCTTTAATCTCCATGGACAGCTAGGTGTTGTGTATCTTGTTTCTAAGCACCAATTACAACTTGTTGAAGATTGGTCCAACCTTCTCCTTTGCTTTCAGTTCTAGACACCACCACCCTCCATTCTTCAAGACTCGATTAGAGCTCCTTGAAGCCTCACTCTGATACCAAATGAAAAACCACTAGAGGGGGGATGAATAGGGTTTTATATTTATTTTAACAATAATCCAACTCAAACAACCACAATTGAGATAAGGAGAAAGAGGAAAGGTGTTTAGAGTGGTTCCACCTTTAGCATAAACTAAAGGAGTCAGTCCACTACCCAATTGTTTCCAATTGGGATTTTGAAAGTATTTAAATTTTATTACCTCACAAGGATGTTACATAAAATTACAAATACTTTCACCACCCTTTGGACAACCTTCACCTTGAAGTAGTCCCACCAACCTCGAAGAAGCCTTCCTTGAAGTAACTTCAAGCTCCCCCTTGAAGTAGCCTTCCTATTGAAGTAGCTTCTCGTTGAGACAACCTTCTTGAAGTAGTCCAAAGTCCTCCTTCTCCTCCGAGAAGATCAAACCCTCTCCAATCTGCAGCCTCCAACCCTAGGAGTAGCAAGGAGAGTACAAGCAATAAGAAAGAACAAGAAGGAAAATGGAAATTACAATTACCGTTGTAGCACAAGGCTTGATTTCCTATATCAAGCATTTTAATCTCTTAACCAATGTGTATGGAAGTGCAACTGCAGTGGGTAGGACATGTTAGCCTATAGGACACGAATTTGGAGCAGTGGAAATGAATAGCAAATGTTGGAGTTGATCAATTGCTCACAAGAGTGGATTTCCATTTGCAAGTATGTATGCTCAAGTATTGCATAAGTGTGTATTGGGTGTCCTAAGGCATGTCCTATTCATAGGAATGGCCTATGAGTGCTTCATGACATTCTAGACACTTTATAGGGAGTTCTTAGTGCTTAACTAGCCGTTAGTTGTCCACTAATTGCTTTAGCAATGACTAGTTAATTAATTCTGAAAAGTGCAGACAGAGACAATCTCAGTCGAGGAATTGTTGACCGAGAGTCTTGTCGGGCAAACTCTTTGTCGACTGAGGGACAGTCTGGAGCAAGTGTATATAACGTTCGATTCCAACTCCCACCTACCTTGTCTGCTGTGTCTAACAGCTATTTGGGTCAATTCTTGGTCGAGGAGATTGTCGACCGAGAGTGTCTCGGTCGAGAAGTTTGTCGATCGAGAATGAATCTGTTTCAATGTTTTGAACTATGTACTAAATATGTGTATCAGTGTGCAGTTGTGATACTATTGTAGGGGATGACCTTTCTAAGTGTTGTGTGTGGCTAGGGAAGATCTAAACGCTTGATTTACATGATATCTAAGTACTTGTACATTATATACTTGTACAAGTTTTTACATTTGATTACAATCATGAAATTAAAGCATTTTGAGGATATAGATCTTCCAAAGGTTTATCATCCACCTTGTTCCTGCAACACTCAAGTAGCACGTTAGATCCACAAGAATGAAATGTTTTTCATCATCAAAACAAAGGGATTATAATAATGTCCAATTTAGACAACATAATGAATTATTCGATTGGCTGGGAAATTCAACAAAGTAAAGCTAAGCAGGTCTATACAAATGGTGTGGGAGATTCTTGTGTGTGTGCTTGTATATTCTTAATAAATTAAGGCCATGGACACTTGGATAGATACTAGAATTTCAACTTTTTCTTTTTCTTTATCTTAAAGTTTCATATACTTATCTCTAAGCACCAAAATGAGCCATTTTCTCTCCACCACTTCCCTCCTTCTCCCAACCTCGTTCTCCCTCTTTGATGCTGCCAATTTTCCTATCCAAGGAAGAAGAAAGTGGGGACTTTCTTGGAAAAAGGATCTAGGGTTGCAATTGATTTCCTTTTAGGGTTTAAAAGCCTTCCTTCTAGTGATCTTGACCTAAAAGAGTAAGAATCCCCTTCTTTCCTCTGTTTGTTTCTTTCTTATACTTCCTCCTACCTTTCTCCAGGTCAAAACCTTTCTGTTCCGTGGTAGAAATTGCTCTAAAGCTCTAAAACCCTACCTTTCTTGCTCCTTATGCTTAGGGTTTGCTCATTTGATGAAGAAAGGTGCTAGATGGACGAGTTTACATCTTATGCTTGGATTTACTACCCTACCTACTCATGTTTTCTTCTGTTTGGGAGTTTATCTTCTAATTAGAGGCAAGTTTTAAAACTTGCTCCACGTTTATTGCTTACCATAAGCTTGCTAGCTCATTTTCTTGCTTGAAAATGATGATCCATGCACTAAAAAGCTACACTTGACTTGAATTTCGATTTTTATGATGTTCCCTATTCTGATTTCAGTTCTAGATGAACCTATGATCATGTGTACATTATTATTAAGGTATAATATGACTTAGATTAGGTTGGTTTGACAACCTATGGTTCTAAGAACCTATCAACCAATGGTCAATTTTAGGGTTTAAAACTGATTTCTTCTATAAACACATGATTCAATGGTGGTACCATTGCAACAACTGATGGTGTTGTCATAATGAAAACTGATGGTGGTGACCAAGGGTTTCAACTGATGTTCACCCTTTAGGTCAGGTGTTGGCCTAATTAGAAGCCTAGTGATTAACAACTAAGTACCCTAATGATGTTATCAATCAATGATGAAATTAACTTAATATTGGATGCTGATTAATGAATATAGTGTTGATCTAACAACCTATGGTTATTTAATGGTCACTAATGGTGGTAGATCAGGTCTCCAAAACCTATGGTGAGTTAATAATATAGTTGTATCATCAATTAAGCCTTAGACCAATGGTTTCTTGGGTCACTTGATGCAATGGTCGGACCTATAATGTAATTGATGGTTTTAACATATGAACTTGACCCAATGGTCAAGATCTAATATTTATTCCTCCAATAAGGTGGAATGATGGATAATGTAATATGTTGGTCCTAATAATTATATTTAGATGGTTTCCTTAATATGATCAACTTAAAGAGCTTACTTGTTGATAATGGATGGCTTGTTTTAAATGAACAGTCGATTGTGGGTTTTACCCTACTCTCAATGGAACTTTTTGTGTTGTTAATCAAGGGATGTCTAGGGATAAATAATGACTCTTTCTAGAGCAAAACTCAAGGACTTCACATGTGGTTTATCCAAGGTGTTTACTTATGTAAACAACCAATGGTTTTACCTTTTAAACACCCAATGGTTCTAGGTGACATTGTGGTATGGTGATATGGGTTGAATGATGATGGAACAAATGGAGGGTTACCCTTAATAAGGTAGTCATACCTATTCAATCATATTAATACAAGGGATGATAACCATATTGTATTGATATGTAACCCTAATGAGGTATATCTTGTTATACCTAGCTTTAATATAACTAAATGATGGTAATTGGGTATGAATAGTCCTTGAATGACTAATACAATCATGGAGTACTCTATTACTATTGTTGAAACCCTAGTATGATATAACCCAATGGTTACACCTTGATTTATGTGTGGGTTCATACTTGTGAATAGTATGGAATGTGATGGTGATGCTTCACCTTATGCATCCACGATCCAATGGGGATGCCGTGAGTTAGGGTTTGCATATAAGTGCTAATTAGTAACATTGATACAATTTATCATGTTGAACCTAACTCTAATGTAAATATATAAAGATTAGTATTCATGTTTAACATTCATATATGATGGAATGATGGTGGAATGACTTTATTAACATGATCATCACCTTAATGTGTTAATTGGTGGTTGTCATAGCCACATGGTTGATACTTTCTTATGTTAAACATGTGCATTATGAATATGATGAGTCTTAATCATATCTAGATTCCTTGCATGTTGATGTAATAAAGGAATGTTCTTAATGTTAATATAACCATGCTATAATTGTTTATGAATATCTCCTAGCTCATTAATGCAATATTGTACTGATCTTGTGTATTATATGTAAGTGATGTTGTTGAGCCTTGTTATAAGGCATGCAAAGATAATGATGATCTTATAGGGAATAGTATGATGGTCTTAATGACCTTTGGGCATGGTTGAGCCCTGAATGAGGTGTAAACCTCTTGTGTTGATATGGGTTAATATCCTGTGATATTGTGAAAAGGATTTATATCCTATGATAGTATGATGGTCTTAATGACCTTTGGGCATGGTTGAGCCCTAAATGAGGTGTAATCCTCTTATGTTGATAAGGGTTAATACCCTATGATATTGTGAAAATGATTATTATCTTCTGATAGTATGATGACTAGTGTGGTCTCATGAATGTCAAGTGAATAGTACCATGTGATGATGAGATGAGAAATTATGTTTCACACGTTTTATATCTTATAAAAGTTGTGATATTTATATGCTTTCTAGAAGTGAATTAGGGTTTGTATGTCCACTTGTTTAATGCGGCCTTAATTCACCCAATTGGCATAACTAATCAAGTGTAACTCTAATCATGTAGTGCCCTGTGCCATAGATCCATCTGAGTGTTAGAACTTGCCAGATGGTGAAATGAGTATTCTTAAGGGAAACATGGAGTGCATACTATTGAGTATGTGGGGGTGGCAAGTTGAGGATATATCATTGTCATCCACAATGTAGATTGTGGAGGTTGGCTATGGTCATGCCTCATACATCTGATGTGATTGAGAATGGCCGTGGTCATCTCTCAATGATTATATATGTGACAAGATTGGAGGACAATTGCGGTTGTACCTCATATGGTAGGGTATGCGTATCCACCACCTTTCACTAGTGTCGTGACCTGTACCAAGGACTGACTAGGATGTTAGCAGCTTGACCTTATGCGTCACTGTGGCAGACCTGTATTGACCGGGGGCGGAGAAGATCTTAGGAGTCTGACTCTTCCTATATCTTGTATCACACTAATTTCGACTTAGCAGTGGTCAGTTGGATTTTGAGTGGTATCCTAAATTTCCTCAGGGCATAAAAAAAGATGTAAGATAGCCGTATAGCATATCTATTTAGGGTTATATACAACGCTTCAAATTGGATGAAAACCCTTGTTTGCTTTCTCTTCACTGAGATCATGTGTAGTACAATAAGAGATACTAGATATGCTTATACTGTAGTTATGCTCATGTTGTAAACATGCTTATGTTGTCACATATACAGACACTAATGGTGAATATGTTGTTGCTAGCTATGTTTAATATTGCTGGCCATGCTTTGTAACTAGAAGATGCATACACTGCTAATCGTGGTTATCCAGATAGTTGTGCTTATGTTGTTAGCTCTTTTTATGATGTTGATATGTTCAACCTATTATACATGCTAATGTTCTTAGCTATTCTTTTCTGTCTAGACTTATTTAAAATGATAGAGATTCTATGTTACTAGAGTTACTCATGATGCTAGATATGCATATGCTACTGAATTTCTTATATTGTCAACAAGATAAAGGATGATAGTTTGGCTAATGATGATAGTTATTATCTTCTCCTTTATATATTTTGTTAATCATCAATACTGCTGAGCTTATTTTTTATATCTGATTAAACTGATTAACTGTTTAATTACTTAAAAATGTTGTAATCAATAAATGTTGTTGGAGGTTATATCTCTTGCTGGGACATGGGTCTCACCCTTGTGGTTCGTCACATTTTTTTAGGTAATTGGCAGTGACGACAACAGAATCGTGGAAGTAAAGAGGAACTAAAATAATGAATCCTTGAGAAAGTTGATTAGATGTCTAGTGTGTCCTAGAGTCATCCCTGTACTCTCATGTCCGAGCGAGAAAAGGTTTGTATATGGTGTTTCAAATGAATCCGACTTTTGTTATCATATTAATGCTTGTTTGTGTGGCATAAATGAATATTGTTATCCTGTGTATATATGTGGTGGGTAAGATGATAAAACAATTTGTATCAAATTCTTGGCATAGTATGGATATAAGAAAGATGTTGGGCTCTTATGAAAATATTTCTGAGCGGGTGCTGACGTTGAAATCCGTTTTAATTTATCCATATTTTTGGGTATCTGATTAATTAGTGATTGATTGTGTTTTATGTTTTGAGTAATCTCGTTTAGTGTAATAGGTTCTCACACTATCATGCAACACCTAAAAAAACATAAATAATAAGTATCAATACATAAAACATAGTAGAAATAAGGTGTGCAACAACATATTCATGTGTTATAATAAGGAGAGGAGAGGGTGTACACATAAACAAAGAATGATGTAGATATCTAGGATTGACAAGAGAATCAAAATATTAATAAATTCTAATCATGTAGGAAACTACTTAAATAAATAAACACATGCCAATCAACCATGTAACTAATACACAAGTCTCATGTCCACACATTTTTCATATTGTACACATTTAAAAAAATGAAAATCAAGAATATCATTGTAAATAAAAAAATATCCAACTAAGATTTGAATGTCTACTTTCTTTTTTCCAAATGAAAGTGAAGACAATTTTCATGACTTGGTTCAGGAACCCTAAGACATATGGTCATTTTGACCAACAATGACATGATTTATCTCGATACCATCCTTTATTTGTAATAAATAAATGTTTACTATATTTCCCATATAACAGATGAAGGAAATTGGAAGGTAGTGTGAGACCAAAAGTCCCTCTCTCATACACAAAGGACACATTTTCCTCTTTCATACTCACATTCATTAGATAATAACTTTGAAACAACCCAGGCCAACCTTAACGACCCGTACAAACTCCAAACTGTAGTGTGCTTTTAGGATGCTACCTTCCAATTTTAACCATTGCATGAGTTATCCAATACTACTATTTAAAGAACAAGGTGAACATAAATCTTGAACTGAAGCTTGGGTGTGTGAGCGTATCGTGTTAAAACACAATAAAGGATACAAGTTTCAATGGGCTTGATTCATTAAAGTACTCTACACACACCCATATCATGTAGAATTAGTGATTATAGGGAACAAACTATCTTACAAGTTATATACACACTACATCATTCACTAAGAAGGCTCCCTCAAATGATGGACCACCATCATCATGTCCTAGAGTTGACCCCACTAAGAGATAAATTTCTTTTTGACTTACAATTATATGACACTAACATGTTCTCTGAAACACATGAAGTGACATACAATTGAATATAACAACTTTCTATTACCATATTTAACCTCATTTGTGGGGTACCCATACATCAAGGTTGGACTTCTATTGCAGTGAACAATTATGGAGTTCTAATCCCATATCCAACCTATATTTATGAACTACATCTAATTCAATGCCTCAGATCAGAGGATCAACTATGTTATCTTTAAGTTTTTCATAGTCTACAACCTCAAAACCCCACTAAACACAAGCTACCTTATAGATGCAAATATGACTTGGATGCATTAAAATCATGTTGATTATATACTAGATTCTAGATTTGAAACAATAGTTATATTTTCACAGGGAAAAAAGATCGCATTAGGCATCTTCTTTAGCATAGGAAAACTTAACACAAGTCCATACTAAAAATTCAATTTTTATCCTTATTTCATCTATTAATATGACTCTACCTTGAAGATGATCACACAAATATAGTATTTTAACTATAAATTCTTGGGATAACATCTCCTATGGAGAACAAATATCCTAGGATCTCGCTAAACCCAAAGTTCATGGAATTCCATCTTGCCTTCAAGTATTACAGGAAATAAGCATAATGAAATACAAAGGAAAAAATTCCCTTGATTCATATAAGAAACTACACACATCATATGTTAGGACAAACCATTTTACAACCAATTTCTAGGTTATTTGGTAATTTTAGGATTAGCAAAAAAACCTTAATATCTATTTTCGGTGAAACTTGTGACTTTCATGATTTCCTCCTAACTTATTATCAAAATATTGAGCTAATTGCTTTCTTCAATCTTAAGAAAATAAATTTCAAATCATGTTAGAATAGTAAGTCATTCTTGAATAAAAGCTTGATTAAATGAATTATATGTTTGATGTATACATTAAGTTTAATATAATATAACAAACTAAAAACTATAATTTGATTAATTATCAAATTAGTTTGATTTAAATGGTAGTGATCAGTCTACAATGTCAAATAGTTGTAAAGAACATAATAGTCAAATGTTTGAGATTCTAGTAAGATTCCAGTAAGTTCAAAATATGATGAACTAATCAATTGGGACAATTAATGTATTTCAACCATTGTTGAATAGTTTATTCAACTGGATAGACCCTTCTTGAACAACTAAGCTAGTAATGAGGGTTCATTCATATTCTAGTAGAGTTGACAACAGATGTTAGTGTGTGAAGAACTTAGTTGACCAACAAAGCTAATTTAAGGTGAGTAGTAGTGTAAAATACCAAATTTCGATACTAAATTTAACTTTTGAGATAGTATACATAATCCTCTAAAATTGAACTTCTCTTTTGCCGAATTTGGATTCATATTTACACTTCCTTGAAATATCCTAATATTCAAGCAAGAAAATGCAATTTATCTCATTTTTTAGTCATCCCACTTGGGACCCAAAACTAAATATCGGAACCCCATTATGTATTCTTGGCTCACACAAAAGACATTATTAAATTTTAAGATATTCATTTTTTATTATGGGGGGAAACCTCCCCTCCAAGATGTGGGAAAATCATTTTCGAGTGATGCTTCCTGGGAGAGTCAAACTCATGATCCTTGGTGAGGGGCCTCAAGCTACGACCAACTGGTCTATCGCTCGCCTATTAGAATAAATTGTGAGAATAAACATTTGATGCCATCTTATACTCACAAATTAAGGAAATTAGTATTTTTATATTTAGAGAAAATAAAGTTAAAATTATGTTGAAAATTTCAATAGAAACACATTTGTGGATTGAAAGATATAAAATAAGGAAGGGAAAATGCAAATTCATGAAAATTCAATTAGATATTAATTAGAGGTCAAATAATCTGTTGGACCGGGGTTATAAGCGCCTGGTCTTCCTTCCCTAACCTGCACGCCTAGGTTTTAGGGGAGGCAGAGAAGGCAGCGGAAACAAAAATTTTATCCCCCAAACCCGGAACAAGGAAACGCGTCAACGTCTATATAATAGGAAAGGATGGTTTGTGGAATCATACCTTGTCCCGATCCTTGCTCGGAGACAATACCTCGCGCCTTGCACGGTCTTCAACTCCGGTCTTGGACGGTGTCTGTGCAGCTCCTGGTCGCACCGGGACTGACAACTCCTCCTCTTCCTTATCTCCATAGAACTAGTACCTATCAAGTTCACATGGTATTCTAGTAACACTTACTGGAAGTAGAAAAACATCAACTCGTCATGTCCCACATACGAGTTATCAGGATGAGCACATCATATTTCCATGTCCTACATATAAGATGATGAATGCATTTTTTTCTTGCCATGTCGATACATGCAAGATAATGGGATGATTACATACATGATTGATCTATATCTATTCTTAGTGTTCCCATTCTTCATCAGAATTAGACACTTGGCCTTGGGATACTAACTCCATGTAACATGGACAAGTTTTCTCCCACTGAATATGTGCATACTGAACCCTTCAGTATAGATTGCCAATGTATGCTTTCTCCTTACAGGTCAAGAGGTTTTCGAGAACTATCTCTATAGATCTCTATTCCTATCACATAGGAAACATCTCTATCTTCATTAAAGATAATTTCCACTTTTGGATTTCCATTCTAGAACATTTCCATTTCACATCAACATGTGGAATGTGAACACGCTCCCACTAAATCACAGATTCCTTCTTTATCTTTGACATATCAGTCAAACCCTTTGACTATATCATCAAAGTAAAGATCCAATTCTGAGTTGCTTGTACTGAATCAATCACATTGATTAGTCCATTGTAACTTATAGACTTCATTTGCATTAGTGGATTCATAAAACTTATAGGTTGTGTCGCATACACATCCTTGTTTTATTCCTCATAGGAATGCAGTTATAGTATCCATATGCCAAATGTCTTAGTCATTAAGTTGCAATCAACAAGCATCATCCATCTCAAAATGTTATCCATGTGTCTTAACACTTAAGACTCATTTGCACTTATGGATTTCATTCCAATGGGTCCTACCATCAAGGTCATACCTTATGGTTCACATGGATGTCATTTAGGATGTAATGGTCGTAAACCATAACTCAAGATTCGGTTCCTCATATTCATTTAGATAGTTGACTCATCACATGACCAACTCATCACATAGATAATTGAGGTGTATCTGTCAAGGATATAAGAACTCACAACTCCTTGTGATTCTTAATGTCCTTTATTAGTGTGGGGTATTCTTTCATTAAGAAGAATTCCGTTATTTGATAATCATTCTCTAACTCCTTAGAGTATGATTCCTTCTTGATTTAGACATCACCATGCCTGAATCATGAGTTCACTATGATATACTATCATAATCACTCATAAGGATCTCAAACATTTGGTCCAAGTATTTCATTCATTGATCTCATCAAGAATTAACACTTTACCAAATTTGCACTTCATCTATGATAATCTTGAACACTTCAAGATATTCATATTGGTATTTCTCTAAACACCATTTGAAGTATTAGCATTTGTTCCAATAGGTATGTAAATACATCACATGTATCATACCTAATAGGATAATCATTCTCCCACTACCTTTAGTGAAGATTGATTAATCATGTCCAAGATATTCATGTCTCTTACTGGTTCTCTAACCAAAAGAGTCTAGATTTATCCATCACATGGAAACTAGAAATGAATTTCTCATGATTGATGCTAATTTGTTTGAGTTATCTATAACTTTTAGGTATCATTTTATCTTATGCATATCAAATACCACAAGATAAACAAGGCATTGCCACAAAGATCACATCTTTATAAATTGAAACGTCTCATTATTGATTGCAATCATTGTCATACAATATGCAAAAATAAAGTGTTTCTATCTATTGGCAATATATGAAATAGTAGTTCTCAACTCTATTTCGTGCCCTTTAGGCTGAAATAAACTGAAAGATACTCCTATCTATGGCAGAAACACTTGCTCCAATGATGGGTACTTCTTTCTTGGTCCTTTCACAAAGGCCATCACTTCTTTGCGGATCTTGCATATCATATATGATAGATCCATATCTTGGTATCATATACCTCAGATAAAGAAGCGATTCATTTCATGATACCTTAGGTGGAGATCTCCATCCCCTCCTTCATCTTCTTTTGTTCTTCCAGATATAGAGGGAAATTCCCTCATACACCCTTTCCCCATATGCCTTGAGGCTGAAGACGACTTGGATTGCTGGCTAGCATCAGAACACTTCTTTGCTTTGCCTTTATCCTTTCCCTTAAGAATTACCTTTTCTTTGATCACATCAAAGATTATGGTTTGTCTTTCTTCATCTTTGCCTCTACTATCCTCAACATGTCCAACAACTCTCTCAACGCTTGTCAAAGTTGTTCATGTTGTAGCTTATCATGAATTGTATGATTCTCACAGCATTTGTAGTATCATACCAATAGCCAACTCTTGCCTCAGAGGGAATCCTTCTTAGTCAGGTTTTCCACATACCCAATCACATTGAGTGTGTGAATACCTTATTGGATCTCCTTATGTCATGACATACTAGGACAGTGTCTTGGAGACATCATATGTCTCATGTTGTCTCTGCAACTCATAGTTCAGAGAACACAACATCAAGCACTCCTCATCAATGTCATCCTCAGTATGCTTCCATAAGCATACTTTCAGCCATTGATGTGGTGGGATTGAGTTCATCTGGTCTTGGTATAACTAGGACTTAGATCTTTCGCTCTTTGATAACACTTCTCATCACCCTAACCAGTCATGGAATTAATACCATTTAATTTGTTGGTCTCAAAGACCGATCACAAATAAAGTGACTTGTTGATTAACCATTTGTTATACAAAAGGAAATATATGCAATTTTACTCCAAAAACTCATTTTTGACTTATTTGATTGATTTGAAAAGTTGACGATAAAATCAGGCCTTTAATTAATTATCGCTCCCACTATTTTACTTCAAATTAATAGCCCTCACCATCAATTCGGAAGATTGCAGCGTACAATCTTCTAGTGGGCAAGATCCTGAAATCCTCTAAGCCATGGACCAACTAGGGCTGTCACCCACAACATAGATCTCTCAGGTAGGAAACTCTTGCCAATTGCATCATATGTAACTCTTGATAAGATGTCATATGCAACTCCTTGCAATGATCATCTCCATGCCTCAAGGTTCTAGATCCTATCTAGGTCACCTTGTTAAGTCCGACCCAAAGCAAACACGATGAATATGCACCTTGCTAGGGCAGACCCACACATTCATCCTTCACGATTCCACGAGATAGATGGTGCACCACGCTAGGGCGTGCCCACACTTGGTCGATCAAGTTTTTCACGTGTGTCACATTTAGAAGGCATCTAAAACTTAATATTTAATGAGGGATTTGGTTTTATATACATATACATATCCAATCACCATAATACATAGTACATATCATATACATGCTATATCCCACAGAAGACATGCAAAATGATAAAAGAGATGATTATGGCCATCCTAATGTGATTCCTTGAGCCAAGAGGAATCATGGTCATCTAGGTCTACATCACATTCAACCTGTACAAGATGAACTCTGTGCTTTGCATTTGGATTACATCAACTCATCACATGATTGACTGCTCATCCTGGCCTAGTCATCTGCATGCCACCAGTCGATCGGTTGGCTCCTCCAGCCGATCGGTTCGCCCGTTCATCGTGCATCTCGTCATGGCCGCCACCCGCTCGTCTCACTCCTCGAACCGGTCATCAACCGATCGGCTCACTCCTTGAACCGATCGTCTGGAACGTCAACCGATCGGTTCACGCCTTGAACCGATCGTCTCAGTTGTCGTCAGGATGTCTGCCGGTCTTCGACATAACAGGAAATAAAATTCTATCCTATTTTACATTGTATAAAAGGAGAAACCCCGAGTTACATTCGGGGGGAGAAAAGGTAGGAAAGAATCTTGAATTATTTCGAGTTAGATCAGGAATAGGAGAGGGAAGATCGGTGCGCAAACCGAGATGCAAGCAACCACATACAACCATACACAGATAGGGTTTATTGGCCATAACCACGCTATACATCCACCACAAAACTCGTTTAAGGGCGACGCGTATCGAGTGCATTTATAATACATATCATATATGTAATTTGGGATTTGTGGATTTAGGATTGGACATGCATAAAGCCAATATTATTCGCATCATATGCAATAAATAAAGGAGACAAAACAAAATTGATCATATCGATATTCCTAAAGTATAGAGCAGTTGACGTGGCTCTGATACCATTTTTGGGTTTTAGGGGAGGTAGAGAAGGCAGCGGAAACAAAAATTTTCTCCCCCAAACCCGGAACAAGGAAACGCGTCAACGTCTATATAATAGGAAATGATGGTTTGTGGAATCATACCTTATCCCGAGGCTTACTCGGCGACAATACCTCGCGGCTTGCGCGGTCTTCACCTCCGGTCTTGGACGGTGTCTGTGCAGCTCCTGGTCGCACCGGGACTGACTCCTCCTCCTCTCACCGGGACTGTCGGGGTTGACAATTGTCCTCCTGAGCGGCAGAAACCTCCCGCCTCTGAAGTAGTCCACATGGACCACCTGGAACTCTACACTCCCTGTCCCACAAGGAGTTGGAAGGAGTCGCACCCTCCTATTGACGTACTTGTCACCAACACACTCTCCTGCCCCCAGTTGCAACTGTAGTTGTCTTTCCCTAGCTGTGCCTCCCTTTGCGGGTAGCACTTGCTCAGGCTCTCTCTCGGTTACCAAAACTAGAGAGAACGACAACTTTCCAGAGCAACTGGTTGCACTGAGTTGTTCTTTGAGAAGCCCCCAATACCCCTATATATATAGGAGAGTCATGGGACAGGGTTCTCTATCCCGGACAATGCGGGACTAAAAGAAGGAGTAGAAGGGTTAGAGATTTTCCACAAAAGCAACCAACTCGCAACATGAACCGATCATTTCACAACTAAAACGGTCAGTTGGGGACCTGAACCGGTCGGTTCACAAGTGAACCGGTCAGTTGGGACACCTCAACTGGTCGGTTGGTGGTCCTGGTCGGTTCCCGATTGACTTTCCTTCTTTTGTTTCTAATTGGTATCAAATACCAATCCTATTTCCCAATCAAATTGGGCAATTGAAACGAAAGGAAAATCCTCGCCAATCTTACTTTCCCAACTTGCTCAGTTGTACCAGTTGAATCGATCATTTCAACACTTGAAGCAATCGGTTCACCCTGATCTTGAGCCGATCAGTTCAACTCTTGAGCCGACCGGTTCACCAAGCTCAGCCGATCGGTTCATCACATGAGCTGATCGGTTGGGAGTGCAGATTACGCAAAATTAGTCAAATGTGATTTCAATCAATCTGATACTCCAATCAATGTGTCCAACACCTTGAACAATATGATATTGAGCTATCAATTGATTGAGTGTTTAATTGAATTACTAAACTCCTTTAGTAATCAATCTAAACATTGCTTGTGGACAAAGCTCCTCTTCCAGGTTAAATCCTTTGTGTGTGACCCTGCAGGTCCATTTCACGTTGGCAGTGAAAGTCCATAACACTTATGACTTCACAAGCAAAGAGTGGTGCCTAGTCACACATCAGTGCTACCCAAGTGAAAGTAGAAAGTTGGAGAACAACTTTCAATCCTACAATCCGTGAATGGTGTTACAACGAATGTATAATTCCTTTATCACTGATATCCCGAATGAACTCGAGGCATGGAACATTCATCCTGTCAACGTTCATTCAATTTCTTGATCTCAGAGTAGATTGGAAGAGATATGTATGACATCAATATCACATACTGATTCACACATGCGTGCGCACACCTATTTCAATCCTACTCATCAAGTGGCCTTGGATATCAAACTCCCTCAGGAGGGACAAATCCCATATCTATCACTCACCCCACAAAAGCCCCATGTGTCAAAGCCACCCAATCATCACCTTTAGAACAACCCATGTTTCAGGACTGCGTTTGATGATGTCAAAGTGTGCCCAACGACATGTGTTGAGTGTAGTGATTTCAGGTCAAAGAATCAAACTCACCACCATCACTGTGAGTACTGACTATGACTACCATGTCATGGTTCCATGTGTCAAACTCACGGTGGGTCTGTCCGGTACACTTGTTCTCTAACAAGTACCTATGTGTTTGGTTTGATATCTCTATATCATGACTAATGAGATTATGTCATCAACCAACACCACAATCTAGTCTTGTGTGTCATTGTTGTCTATCTACCTTCCACAATGACATCCAAATAGGGACATAACAAGAATATACAAACTCTTAGCATCCGTATGATCTCATCGTTCAGGTCCTCAACCTGAAAGCATACGTCATTGAGTACTGTCATTCTCTAGACATTCAATCTGTTCTATCACTATCTCATATGACTAAACCAGAAAGAATTGGAAGCTTGCCTTTGATGTTTATCAAATCAATCTTAATGTATCCCATCAATCATCCCATGATTGGCTCTCAGGGCATACATACCAACAGACTCCCACTTGCACTACGAGCCAATCACCCTTGAATCATATTCATAGTGATCTTCAAGCATGTCCCACATGTTGCTGTGCTCTAGTGCGAACATAGTGAGTAATGGCAACACCTTGCCAAAGTCAGTATAAATTGCATGTCTCTCATCTCTTCGCTGTACGTCACACGTATGAGATGGAGGTGTCGTAATATGTGATCTACTATTCCTTTGCTAACCTTTACCCACATTGCATGATCAAGGATTCCATTCTTGTCATCAATGAGCAGAATATAAGTTCATCTCATGAACTTCCAGATCCATATAGTATCCACTGCTGTTCTCTAACACATAGATACTCGGCATTTCCTTTTAAACGACTTTATTGGAACACTTCCAATTATCAACAAACTTTCACTTTTATATATCCTATATATATTTTGTGATTAATTTTTTGTCCTTTCAGAAGTTCGCATCAATGTAACTCTTTACATTGAACTCTTCCTTATCTCCATAGAACTAGTACCTATCAAGTTCTCATGGTATTCCAGTAACACTTACTGGAAGTAGACAGACATCCACTCGTCATGTCCCACATACGAGTTATCAGGATGAGCACATCATATTGCCATGTCCTACATACAAGATGATGAATGCATTTTGTTCTTGCCATGTCGATACATGCAAGATAATGGGATGATTACATACATGATAGATCCATATCTATTCTTAGTGTTCCCATTCTTCATCAGAATTGGACACTTGGCCTTGGGATACTAACTCCATGTAACATGGACAGGTTTTCTCCCACTGAATTTGTGCATACTGAACCCTTCAGTATAGATTGCCAATGTATGCTTTCTCCTTACAGGTCAAGAGGTTTTTGAGAACTATCTCTATAGTTCTCTATTCCTATCACATAGGAAACATCTCTATCTTCCTTAAAGATAATTTCCACTTTTGGATTTCCATTCTAGAACATTTCCATTTCACATCAACATGTGGAATGTGAACACGCTCCCACTAAATCGCAGATCCCTTCTTTATCTTTGACATATCAGTCAAACCCTTTGACTATATCATGAAAGTAAAGATCCAATTCTGAGTTTCTTGTACTCAATCAATCACATTGATTTGTCCATTGTAAGTTATAGACTTCATTTGCATTAGTGGATTCATAAACCTTATAGGTTGTGTCACATACACATCCTTGTTTTATTCCTCATAGGAATGTGGTTTTAGTATCCATATGCCAAATATCTTAGTCATTAAGTTGCAATCAACAAGCATCATCCTTCTTAAAATGTTATCCATGTGTCTTAACACTTAAGACTCATTTGCACTTATGGATTTCATTCCAATGGGTGCTACCATAAAGGTCATACCTTATGATTCACATGGATGTCATTTAGTATGTAATGGTCGTAAACCATAACTCAAGATTCGGTTCCTCATATTCATTTAGATAGTTGACTCATCACCTGACCAACTCATCACATAGATAATTGAGGTGTATCTGTCAATGATATAAGAACTCACAACTCCTTGTGATTCTTAATGTCCTTTGTTAGTGTGGGGTACTCTTTCATTAAGAAGAATTTAGTTATTTGATAATCATTCTCTAACTCCTTAGAGTATGATTCCTTCTTGATTTAGACATCACCATGCCTGAATCATGAGTTCACTATGATATACTATCATAATCACTCATAAGGATCTCAAACATTTGGTCCAAGTATTTCATTCATTGATCTCATCAAGAATTAACACTTTACCAAATTTGCACTTCATCTATGATAATCTTGAACACTTCAAGATATTCATATTGGTATTTCTCTAAACACCATTTGAAGTATTAGCATTTGTTCCAATAGGTATGTAAATACATCACATGTATCATACCTAATAGGATAATCATTCTCCCACTATCTTTAGTGAAGATTGATTAATCATGTCTAAGATATTCATGTCTCTTACTGGTTCTCTAACCAAAAGAGTCTAGATTTATCCATCACATGGAACCTAGAAATGAATTTCTCATGATTGATTCTAATTTATTTGAGTTATCTATAACTTGTAGGTATCATTTTATCTTACGCATATCAAATACCACAAGATAAACAAGGCATTGCCACAAAGATCACATCTTTATAAATTGAAACATCTCTTTATTGATTGCAATCATTGTCATACAATATGCAAAAATAAAGTGTTTCTATCTATTGGCAATATATGAAATAGCAGTTCTCAACTCTATTTCGTGCCCTTTAGGCTGAAATAAATTGAAAGATACTCCTATCTATGGCAGAAACACTTGCTCCAATGATGGGTACTTCTTTCTTGGTCCTTTCACAAAGGCCATCACTTCTTTGCAGATCTTGCATATCATATATGATAGATCCATATCTTGGTATCATATACCTTAGATAAAGAAGCGATTCATTTCATGATACCTTAGGTGGAGATCTCCATCCCCTCCTTCATCTTCTTTTGTTCTTCCAGATATAGAGGGAAATTCCCTCATACACCCTTTCCCCATGTGCCTTGAGGCTGAAGACGGCTTGGATTGCTGGCTAGCATCAGAACACTTCTTTGCTTTGCCTTTATCCTTGCCCTTAAGAATTACCTTTTCTTTGATCACATCAAAGATTATGGTTTGTCTTTCTTCATCTTTGCCTCTACTATCCTCAACATGTCCAACAACTCTATCAACGCTTGTCAAAGTTGTTCATGTTGTAGCTTATCATGAATTGTATGATTCTCGCAGCATTTGTAGTATCATACCAATAGGCAACTCTTGGCTCAGAGGGAATCCTTCTTAGTCAGGTTTTCCACATACCCAATCACATTGAGTGTGTGAATACCTTACTGGATCTCCTTATGTCATGACATACTAGGACAGTGTCTTGGAGACATCATATGTCTCATGTTGTCTCTGCAACTCATAGTTCAGAGAACACAACATCAAGCACTCCTCATCAATGTCATCCTCGGTATGCTTCCATAAGCATACTTTCAGCGATTGATGTGGTGGGATTGAGTTCATCTGGTCTTGGTATAACTAGGACTTAGAGCTTTCACTTTTTGATAACACTTCTCATCACCCTAACCAGTCGTGGAATTAATACCATTTAATTTGTTGGTCTCAAAGACCGATCGCAAATAAAGTGATTTGTTGATTAACCATTTATTGTACAAAAGGAAATATATGCAATTTTAGTCCAAAAACTCATTTTTGACTTATTTGATTGATTTGAAAAGTTGACGATAAAATTAGGCCTTTAATTAATTATCGCTCCCACTATTTTACTTCAAATTGATAGCCCTCACCATCAATTTGGAAGATTGCAGCGTACAATCTTCTAGTGGGAAAGATCCTAAAATCCTCTAAGCCATGGACCAGCTAGGGCCGTCACCCACAACATAGATCTCTCAGGTAGGAAACTCTTGCCAATTGCATCATATGCAACTCTTGATAAGATGTCATATGAAACTCCTTGCAATGATCATCTCCATGCCTTAAGGTGCTAGATCCTATCTAGGTCACCTTGTTAAGTCCGACCCAAAGCAAACACGATGAATATGCACCCTGCTAGGGCAGACCCACACATTCATCCTTCACGATTCCACGAGATAGATGGTGCACCACACTAGGGCGTGCCCACACTTGGTCAATCAAGTTTTTCAGGTGTGTCGCATTTGGAAGGCATCTAAAACTTAATATTTAATGAGGGATTTGGTTTTATATACATATACATATCCAATCACCACAATACATAGTACATATCATATACATGCTATATCTTCCCTTCCTCTCTGCCTAATTCTGCAAGTCCCAGTCATCTCCAGAACCTATTTGGCCTGGCACCGTGCCCTATGCTCTCCTTTCCCTTAGATTTGCTACCTAGTTGACCGACGTTGGACTGCAACTACCACAAGCCATTGCTGCCACCACCGTGGAAACACCACACCACGAGCTCTGATCATGCCTGTTTTCTGACCCCTTCCAAACTCCCAACGATAGTGGGCAAGGAGAAAGGTGATGCTTCCTACCTCCGGTCGCATGACCATCATCTCCGACCACAACAACGATCTGTGGACCTAAGTGATTTGTGATCAGTCGCGTGGCCATCACATGAAAACATGTATGCATATTCAACCTTGCTCGAGTTCCAGGAACACCCAACCTCGAGTAAGTCGAATATGTGGTCAGAATGTTGTACCATCGTAAGGTATGATCATTACTCCTTCAATCAGATAATACAATACATACGATGGAATTGAATGAAGGGAAACCTAAGTGATCTAATTTTATAACCATACAAAATTAATTCAATCAGTATAAATGAAATTAGGAAACCAACAATCAGCGAAATATAGATTGTGACATATATATAAATCTACATTGTTGGGGTACGATACATTGGGTTGTATACACATCATCATATATCCCTTAGTTACTAGACTTACAAATGATTGATGTGATACCTATGTCTAACCTAGATAATCATATATATATATATATATATATATATATATATATATATATATATATATAGTCTAGAATACACTCGAGTGTGTACTTGAGTGTATTTGGAGCAGAATATACTCTAAGTAGTTTTTCATGATACAATATTTTTTTTTAAATCTAATCCATTGATCTTCTTAATCATTTTGTGAATAACTCATATAGAAAATTTGAGCACATTTGGACATTTATAGGTCATGTTATAAATACCGCAAAATTTATGCATTTCAAATTAGTTTCGTGCGTCAATTTTGTTTCCCTCGGATGAGTGACTTACACTCATCTAAATGGGCTCAAAATTTATATGTAGCCTAATTATAGTATGATAGTGAAGATAAATGGTTTACATCTTGCAAAAAATAGTCTTGATATGCAAATACACTTCAGTGTATGCGTGCGATTTGTATGCTCAAATGTATTCTAGCCTGACTCTCTCTCTCTCTCTCTATATATATATATATATATATATATATATATATATATATATATATATATATATATATATATATATATATATATATATATATATGGTATATCTTCGCTACCCATGCGGGTAACTAAGATTGGCTACCCGTGCATCAGTTTTGTAATAGGAAAGCATGCATTTGTAATGAGACAGTCCAAATTGTAATAGACAGACTCATTTTGTAACACAAACACTCATTTTTTATTACAACGCTTTTACAGTCATAAATATATATTTTACTGTTTTCATATGGAGAATACAAGCATCACACTGTATTTACAAAATGAGTTTGTCTATTACAATTTGGACCATCTCATTACAAATACATGCCTTCCTATTACAAAACTGATGCACGAGTAGAGAATCTTAGTTACCCACACGAGTAGTGAAGATATACCTATATATATATATATATATATATATATATATATATAGTTTGTCTTCACTTCTCGTGCATGTAGGTTAATTATATTACCCGTGGATGGAGGCACAATGACTCACTTGTAAATACTACAAACTTTGCTAATTCCAGTGACATTCAGTTCTATAAATAAGTCGATGCACGCATGCATACCTCTTCCTCCAACTTGATTTTGTTGGACGTAGTCGACACACTCCCTGACGAGATCACGTGATGCAATTCTCCGACAGATCTAATGCTTGGAGAGAGGTCAGGTTTCCGATCGAGTTGGGGATCTCGCCTATCAGCTAGTTCCTGTATAGGTACACGGTCTCCAGCTTCGTTAGTCTTCTGAGTTCTGGCAGGATCGGTCCTGAGAGCTTCCCCTCGGCCATGTCGATGTACCGGAGCCTGCTGATGTTGCCGAGTGCATCACCGCTGCCAACGATCTCCTTGTCGTCTAGGGATTGGGGAATAACTGCTACCGGAGAGAACCTCACCGAGCCCACAGTGCTGGCATGTGCATCTAGGGACACCTAACGACGCTGGCGGTGGAATAGCCCAGGCAAGGTGGTTGGGGACGGTGCAACTCCATACCCTTTAGAGCCAAACAATTCAGTCAGAGTTCCCCCTACAGACCCCTATTCCCCATATGGATTCCCAGTAGATGGGAGCCATGCGCTGCACCATCTGCGACATCAACTCCTTGTCCAAGGCCATGACGATGAGCGTCCAGTAGGAGCCGAACCCGTCCCCTACTGCCTGATTCCTTGAAGAGAAAGACGGCAACATCACGGCTTCTTCGAGACACCACTTCCTAGATGATTGCCACATGTGCGGGAGTTACCTCAGGAGGAACCAGGACATATACATGTACAAGGATGACACGTCGTTCTGCTCTGAGGACTACTGGGAAGAGTAGATCTGGACTGACTACAAGAGAGGGCAAACAGGATGAGGAGGGCCAAGGCCACTGTGGCCTCAGGGTCGGTTTTGGCACAGGTCGAGACCAGGGTGGATGTCGTGGCAGTGGGAGCTTTGTAGTAGTACTTGCCAAAAATGAGGATTATTTCTAGAAAGTCAACCAACCACAAACCTTGTCATTATTTGTTCTCCAAGATGGGGCTTCTAATGCCTTGGTTGGCAGTAAATTAGACTGACTGCTAGGTGTTTGATTTTATTCCTGACCAACGTGGAGGGTAGGAAATAGGCTGCAACCACAATGGAGCAGTAGATAAGAGATGGCATAGGAGGTTGGGGCGGTAGGAGGAACAATTTATCATAATAATAACAATTGTTATTCAGAGGTCTGTTTTGGTCGTGTTGATACACCTCCATACTTCAAACATCATCTCCTATAGACACAATAATGAAACAAATAGAACTGAAAGTAAATATGAAGAAAGCAGCTAGCTTCCTCTTCTTTGCTTCCAAATCAAAATAATAATACATAGGAATAATCTGTAAGGCGAGAATACATTTTGTAATCCATACACAGAAACTATAATCTTAGAGAACAAATTGTCAAATTGTAAGGTGGGTGTGTATTTTTTAACATACATAAAAAAATTGTAACATGTCAGAATAAATTATAAGGTCGATAGACATTTTGTAATGTATATATAAAAGGGTCATTCATTCACTGCATCTGTTTTGTAATAGGAAGATACATGTTTGTAATGAGACACGCAACGTTTGTAATGAGATGTCCAAATTTGTAATACAAACACTCGTTTTGTATTACTACGTTGTTTCTGTTACAAATATCATTTTTACTCGATCTCTGTACAAGGCTATCACCGTGAGTCATGCGCGTCGGCAGTGCTACTGACTGTGCCGGAGCCTGGGGCAGCAGCGGCTGAAATTATCCAACTATAGACAGGAGGGGGATCAAATCGCGCTTGGTTTGTGTTTCTTTTGTTATATATTCGTAATGTATTTGGAGACAACAATTTCATACCAACCCCTAAAAGGTAACAATTTCAGTCACATTGTAATAGGCAAAAGCCAACCGTAATGTAGGTGATAATTTTGTAATATGGATACTCATATTGTAATAAGCACGTGACATCTGTAATATGGGAAGTTACATTGTAATAGGCAAGAGCTAATTATAATGTAGGTGACATTTTTGTAATATGAATAGTCATATTATAATAAGCAAGTGCCATATGTCATATGGACATTTACATTGTAATAGACAAGAGCAAACCGTAATGTAGGAGACAGTTTTACAATACGCATATTCATATTATAATAAGCAAGTTCCATCTATAATATGGACAGTCACATTGTAATAGGCAAGAGCCAACCGTAATGCAGGTGATAGTTTTGTAATATAGATACTCATATTGTAATAAGAAAGTGTCATCTGTAATATGGACAATCACATTGTAATAGGCAACAATCAACTGTAATGTAGGTGACAATTTTTTAATATGGATAATCATATTGTAATAAGCAAGTGTCATCTATAAAATAGACATTCACATTGTAATAGGCAAGAACTAACTGTAATGTAGGTGATAGTTTTATAATATGGATAGTCATATTGTAATAAGTAAATGTCATTTGTCATATGGACAAACAAATGTAATATGGAAGAGTCAACCGTAATGTAGGTGACCATTTGTAATATGAATAGTCATATTGTAATAAGTAAGTGTCATCTATAATATGGAAGTCACATTGTAATAGGCAAGAGCCAATAGTCATGTAAGTGATACTTTTGTAATATGGATACTCATATTGTAATAATCAAGTGTCATCTGTAATATGGACTTATTATTCTATCATGCCTTGAAACTTTTGGCTTATTCTTAATTTCAAACCTCAATCTGTATACCATAATTGATGCATCAATATGAGATATCTTTGTCAAAGACGAATGCAAGATAACGATGCCCTTTAGTGTCATGTTATGGAGGAAATACAATAATAGATCTAATAAGAGAGAATCATTACAAGAATTATTTATTCTTAGGCCTAGTTTGGGTGCTGCATTTCTAAGTTCTGGTAGTTTGTGAGAAAATTTGCCGTCAGCTGGAAATAGGTATTAACTTTGGTAAAGCGAGCGTGCTACTACTAGCTGTATCAGCCGTTATGGAACAAAGATGAATGGTATAATTTATAAAATTTAATACAGTGACTACCGAGACTTGTGATGTACTTATCCAAACGTAAGGTTACTCACTGCCCCACCCACCACCACATCCTGCTCGAAAGGCAGCGGCAAAAGTTTTGATAATTACAAATAAATGCCACCGCTTTCCAGCCATATAACAGATGAGCCGACAACATAGTATTTACAACATTTGCCACCGCTACTTAGCATCGGTAGTAATATTTAGGCACGGGTAACTTCGCTACGCTTCCCACGTGGGCAGCGAGTGAATTCCCATATATATATGTATGTATATATATATATATATATATATATATATATATATATATATATATATATAACTCGATGTACAAATCACACACATACACTCAAGTGTCTTTACATATCAATACTATTTTTTCCAAAATGTAAACCATTGATCTTCACCGTCATACTATAACTAGGCTACATACAAATTTTGAGCCCATTTCGATGAGTATAAGTTACTCATCTAAGGGCAACAAAATCAACGCGCGAAACTAATTTGAAATGCATAATTTTTGCGGTGTTTATAACATGACCTATAAATGTCCAAATGTTCTCAAAATTTGCGTACGAGCTATTGATCAGATGTTTAAGAAGATCAATAGATTTGATTTTTGAAAAAAATATTGCATGATGAAAAACTACTTGAGTGTATTCTAGCCTGACTCTTTCTCTCTATATATATATTTAGATATATATGTGTATATATATATATATATATATATATATATATATATATATATATATATATATATATATATATATATATATAGGCTAGAATACACTCGAGTGTATTCAGAGCAGAATATACTCAAGTAGTTTTTCATGATACAATATTTTTACAAAGATCTAATCCATTGACCTTCTTAAAAATCTTATGAATAACTCATATAAAAAATTTGAGCACATTTGGATATTTATAGGTCATGTTATAAAGTCCACAAAATTTATGCATTTCAAATTAGTTTCGTGCGTAGATTTTGCTTCCCTCTGATGAGTGACTTACACTCATCTAAATGGGATCAAAATTTGTATGTAGCCTAATTATAGTATGAACATGAAGATCAATGGTTTACATCCTACACAAAATAGTCTTGATATACAAACACACTTGAGTGTATGCTTGTGATCTGCACACTCTAGTGTATTCTAGCCTGACTCTCTCTCTCTCTCTCTCTCTCTCTATATATATATATATATATATATATATATATATCTGCGTGTGTGTGTGTGTGTGTGTGTTTATCTTCACTACCCGTGCGGGTAACTAAGATTGGCTACCCATGCATCTATTGTGTAATAGGAAGGCATGCTTTTGTAATGAGACATTTCAAATTGTAATAGACTGACTCATTTTGTAATACAAACACTCATTTTATTACAACACTGTTACATTCATAAATATATATTTTACTGTTTCCAAACAGATAATACAAACATCACACTGTATTTACAAAATGAGTTTATCTATTACAATTTGGACCGTCTCATTATAAATGCATGCCTTCCTATTACAAAACTGATGCATAGGTAGAGAATCTTAGTTACCCGCACGGGTAGCGAATATATACTTATATATATATATATTTGATAATATATATAGATATATTTGATAATATATATATATATATATATATAACTCGAGTGTACTGATCGCACGCATACACTCAAGTGTCTTTGCATATCAAGACTATTTTTTGCAAAATATAAACCATTGATCTTCACCGTGGTACTATAACTAGGCTACATACAAATTTTGAGCCCATTTCGATGAGTGTAAGTCAGTCATTCAAGGGCAACAAAATCAACGTGGGAAACTAATTTGAAATGCATAATTTTTGCGGTCTTTATAACATGACCTATAAATGTCCAAATGTTTTCAATTTTGCGTTTGAGATATTCATCAAATGTTTAAGAAGATCAATGGATTAGATTTTTGAAAAAAACTATTGCATAATGAAAAACTACTTGAGTGTATTCTAGCCTGACTCTCTCTCTCTCTTTATATATATATATATATATATATATATATATATATATATATATATATATGGGTTAGAAAGTGTGTACCGGCCGGTACATGCAACTTATATATACCGGCCATTAAAATGGCATGTGTGGATCACGTTCATAGAATACAATCATATAGATTGATTTAACACTATATAGATTAGATGTATTTTTAATTTCATAACCATATCCCATATGGATCTTATGATATAGCAACATAAAGTCCAACAGTTTGTATAGTTCCTACAACTTACCTTTGATTAGAAGTTAGACATATTCATTCTTTGGATGATCTATAGATGTTAGAATGTGATGATTTTTGATAAACATCTTATCTAAGGGGTATAAATCACATCGATAAGGTTGGATTGTGTAGCTAAATTTTAAATCATCGTAAACGAAGTTGCGTACATGTAAGATACATGTACTCGTGTACACAATTCTTCTAGCAATATATATATATATATCATTTGAAATTAAAGAAGATCAAGAAAAATTTACAATTAATATAGTCCATGGTTTACACTATGGTCGGCTTCAAATTGACCATCCATTTAATGACTCGTCTAATGGAGATTCCCACCATAAAGGGATAAAAGGATACAAATAATTATGTTAAGAGATAAATATGAAGAAATTGAAGCTATGAGACCCTATTTCAAGCTAAGATATTAATTTTACAACCCATAAAGGTAGGGAAAACAATTCCTAGAAATGGTTTATTTCATAATACAAATAGGTAGATTATATATATATATATATATATATATATATATATATATACATATATATATGCATGTGGTCTATATTACTGTATTACATAATGGGCATGTAGCATATGAATACACAAATCATGTACGGAATAAACTTGGCTATAATTAGAATATAATATGTAACTACTATCCAAATAAAACTAATGATTTTTACATTATAACAACCAAGGGTGATTATTCAATATTATACTCCCTAAGGGTAAAAATAGTAAGTTCACCCAATAAGAACCTAGGAAGTTATTCCAAGCCAAGGAGCATCAGATAACCCTAGTACATTCTCTTTTGCTATATTCATGATAAATTAGCATCTTGATCCTTGTACACACCTTAATTTGGAAATTCTCGACTAGAACAAATACTTATTCTATTGTTGAACTATACACATCTCTTTAGTATTTTATTCATATAATTTTGCAAAAATGATGAACCAATTTATTAATTAGTCTTTCCCTATTGTTGAAGGTCACCTCGACTAAATTGAATGTTGAATATTGTTGAGTAATTAAATTAGTGGTTTATTTTGATATTTGATAAGAGCTTTGACTCACTAGATTCAGTAGTCATATTCCCCAAACCTGTATAGCGGATAATGGACAACTCGAGGTCCCCCAATACTAGCTACCCCCATAGGCAAAAGTGTTGTTATGTCATAGAGGAGAAAATACTAGGCACCTTTCCACTGATGATGATAAAATATTAGATTCATTTTGTCAATGGATAAATTGTTTCATTCTAAATAATTCGATATCTTGATACTAGTAGTGATAATGTAACATCCCAAGATTTGAGGCCTCAAATAAAATGATCTTAAAAGGAATGATTGGGGTACCCATATCATTAAGGCGCACCTCCTTTTTAGGGAGTCCATCACTAAAGAACTCTGTGGTTAAGCGTGCTCATCTAGAGTAGTACTAGAATGAGTGACTACTCTAGAAGTTTATCCTGGCTAGCATGTGAGTGAGGACAAAGAGTACAGTTAAGGCTAGTGGTGGTTTGTGGGGTCAGTCGTCATTTGTAAAACTCTACTAGAGCCATGGGAAATGGACCTATGTGTTACAAATGGTACTAGAGTCATAATCCCTCCAGTAGGTGGGGCCCACATGGGCATGTGGCATGCCAATTTTAAGTTGTGTGGTCCATGCATGTTAGAAAGGGATGTCCATGGTGATGTAGCCACCCTTGCATTAGTATTATGTGATCGGGAGCTGTGTGTCCATGGTCCATTCTGGGTTTGCATTGAAATGGGAAAATATTATGAGGCCATATAGTTGAGCCTTGACAAGGAAATCAATAATCTAAGTGAAGGAGATTGTAACGTCCCAAGATTTGAGGCCTCAGAAAAAATAAGATTAAAATGAATGATTGGAATACCCATATCACTAAGGTGGACCTCCTTTTTAGGAAACCCGTGACTAAAGAACTTTGTCATTAAGCATGCTCAGCCCAGAGTAGTACTAGGATGGGTGACAAGTCAGATTGTTTATCTTGGCTTGTGTGTGAGTGAGGACAAAACATACAGTTAATACTAGTAGTGGTCTTTGGAGCTAGTCGTCATTCCTGAGACTCTACTAGAACCTTGGGAAGTGGGCCCATGTATTACATGTAATCTCTATTGTTACTAGTTACCACTTTGAATTGTTATACCTTTTGAAACTATCATGATAACAAGGCCATATTCTTATTATTACCATACCCCACCAAGTAAACTTGCCGATATTTGATTTCATAAATATTTATTTTTCAAATAGCTTAATAATTGAATTTAGTACCAACCATGTTGACCTATATTTTTCCTTCTTAGGCTCCATGTGTGGTTTTATACCTTCTGTAAACTCATGGAAAAGTGATACAAAGGAAAACTAGAAGAGACGCGCAGGAGATGTTCCCTTTGAAGAGTAGATTGGACTTCTCCCTATTCTTACTTTGTAGTCCTAAGAATAAATAAGCTTTCATGACTCTGATCTAAAACATGATTGTAAAAAGATTTGTTCATAATAATGATGTAATTTGGGAAATATTTGACCTAAATATCAGGTATTTACAGGTAGCGAGGCTAACTTGGAGAGTTACTATTGTTGTAGATCCACACTTGGGACCCTTCAACAAGCTAGTTTAGTCAGCCAACTAATCAATAATTATGCTAACTTAGGGTCTTGATCATCTGGCTGGAAACCCATCGGGGATTAACTTGTAGGTTAATGGTAATGGATACTACCTAGGGAGATCACTAGAAGATAATTAGTTGACCGCCACAAGGAAATTTTTAGAAGCATAACATCAATTAATGACAAGAATTCACACACACACAGATTATCTATATATATATATATATATATATATATATAAATAAATAAGTATATCTAGAATTCCCCACTAAAATTTTAGTACACGAGTCTAGTATTATCATCCAATTATCTTAATTAACAAAAAGTTGGTGGCAATTATCTCCCTAACCACAATCTTATATACATCATATATGAACATAAAGGACTACCATCGTCCTATTTTTAGTCTTCTTGAGATACAATCTTAAATTGAGTTTGGTTTATGTTTAATGAATTTATTCATAGAATCATCATAAAATATGACTTACTATGAGAATGATTGTATTTTGTGTTGGCTAAATGGACATCTATAAAATCCCTTTGTTTTGATTATGACAAACATTTCATTCTTATTTATCTAACGAGCTACTTGAGTGTGCAGGATTATGGTGGATGACGAAGCAACTAGGGAGATCATAAGTTTATAGTTTTATTTTCATGCAATGTAATCACTATTGTAAAAACTTGTACAATTATATAATGTACAAGTACCTAGATTGCATGTAAATCAAGCATTGGATCTTCCCTAGCTACACACCATAGTTAGACAAGTCATCCCTTCCAATAGGATCACATTATGCACACTCATGCACACACTTAGTATCTTAATTGATAGATTGAAACAGAGTCAATCTCGGTCGACACACTCCTCGACCGAGACACTCTCGGTCGACAACCTTATCGACCGAGATTGACCTAAAGTAGCCGTTAGACTTAGCAAATGAGTTAGTTGGCAGTTGGAAGTGAACGTTGCACTCAGAGAGCCTGTCGGTCGAGAAAAGCTCGACCGAGTAGGTGTCTCGGTCGACCATCTGTCGACCGAGACGGTCTCTGACAGAATCTGCAGAGTTAAAGCAATTAGCCATTGTAAAAACGACCAATCTATTTCTAACGGCTAATTGAGCACTTGGAACCCCCTAGAAACTATCTAGAAGGTCCTTAAGCATACTTAGGCTATCCCTATAAATAGGACAAGCTATAGGACACTAGAATTTACCTTGCTACACTTGAGAATTCTTTCTAAGCACTCTTGAGCAATCTTTTACAAGCAATTGAGCACTGTGATCACTTGGCCATATTCCATCTAGCTCAAGCTCGTCCTATAGGCTAGATTTTCCTAACCCTAGCATCCACAAGTCTATTACCTTGGCTAGGAAAATCCATACGCTTGATATAGGCAATTCAAGCCTTGAGCTTAAAAGGATAAGTTGTACTTTCCTATTTTCTTTCTTGTTCCTTGTAATATTTGTACTCTTCGTTGCTACTCCAGGGAGGAGGCTGCATATAGGAAGAGGGTGAAGCTCTTCGTGTGAAGAGGAGGACTTTGGACTACTTCAGAAGGCTATCTTGACGGGAAGCTACTTCGGGAGGGAGGCTACTTCAAGGGGGAGCTTGAAGTTACTCCAAGGAAGGCTGCTTCAAGGTTGGCAAGATTACTTCTAGGTGAAGGCTGTCCAAAGGGTGTTTAGAGAGTGTTGTAATTTTATGTAACATCCTTAAAAGGTAATAAAATTCAATACTTTCAAAAATCCCGGTTGGGTAAGCAACCGGGTAGTGGACTGACTCCTTAGTATTTGCTAAGGTGGAACCACTCTAAACACCTGTGTCTCTCTTCTTATCTTTTACTTTGGTTGTTTGAGTTTAAATTGTTTTAAATTATCATAAAACTCTATTCACCCCCCCTCTAGAGGTTTTCAATTGGTATCAGAGCAGGCTTCAAGGAGCCCTAACAAAGTCTTGAAGAAAAGATGGGGGATGGAGTGCTCAACAACCTCAACATTGAAGGAACGTTCGTTGCTCGACCTCCAGCATTTGACGGGACAAACTATCAATACTGGAAGAGAAGAATGCAATTTTACTTCCAAGGAATCAATTGGGATCTTTGGAGAATGGTATCTACACCATACACACTTCCACAAGACGAGTTCGAAGTATGGGACGCTAATACGGTAAAAATGGCACAAATGAATGCAAAGGCAGTAAGCATTTTATATTGTTCCATTTCAGTAGGTGAATTTAATAGAGTATCAAACTGTGATACCGCATATGACATTTGGCATAGATTATCTATAACATATGAGGGTACGGTTCAAGTTAAAAACTCTAAAGTTAGTTTGCTTAAAACGAAATTTGAACATTTTCGTATGGATCCAAACGAAACTATTAGTGAAATGTATTCAAAATTTTCTACTATTGTCAATGGTTTGAATGCTTTAGGGAAACCCGTTCTTGAGGAAGATCAGGTATCAAAAATACTTCGATCTCTTCCTCCAAAGTACAAACCAAAGGTGACAGCTATTGCAGAAGCAAACGACCTCACTCGCCTCAAAATGGAACAACTCATCGGAAACTTAGAAGCTCATGAGGCAGACCTAGAAGAGGAAGAGAGAAGAGAACATGAACATCACCGTGGACCAAAGAAAGACGTGGCTCTCAAAGCATCAAAAGCTCTCTCACAAGAGAGTGAGGAATCTAGTGAAGAAGAAGGAGAAGAAGCATTGATCGTCAATGGTAAGAAATATAGAAGGTTTAAATCTAATAAAATTTCTAGTTCTTCCTCCACTCCCAGGTGCTTCGAGTGTGGAAAGAAAGGACATTTCAAAAATGAATGTCCCAAAGCTAAGAAGGGAAAGAAAAGCTCACATAAGAAGAAAGAAAAAGCTTATAAAGCAGCATGGGATGAAACGAGTGAAAGTGAAAGCGGAGAAGACAAGATAGAATGTCTAATGGCAAGAGAAGATGAAGAATCTCAAGAGGTAAGCCTAGTTGATCTTCCTAAAGAAGAGTTAGTAGCTAGCTTACAAGAAACTCATGATAAATATGTTGATGCCAAGAAGAAACTAAAAAGGACTATAAAATCAAACAATGAGCTCATTGCCAAAATAGATGAACTTTCTTCCGAAAAGAATAACATTGAACTTGAAAATGTATCTTTAAAAACATCTTTAGATGATTGCACTAGAAAGCTACTTACTTTGGAAACTAATGTTGATCTTCTATCAAAAGAAAAGACTGATTTGTTAGCTAAACTACAAGCTTTTCAAACTCAACCTATCTTGTGCAATCATTCGGACTATGACATTATTGTAAAAGAAAAGGATTCATTGCTTTCTGATTTAGACCAGGCAAGAAAAGATATACATAAGAAAATGAATAACATTGCTCAGTTGCAACAAGAACTTCATGAGTTAAGAAGAAAAGATATTCTTGATAACATATTAAGAAGTGGTACTACCTTCAATGGAAGAAAAGGTTTGGGATATGTTCCAAAGAGAAACCAAACCAAAAAGACCCAAACTATGTTTGTACCCAAAAACACAATGACTAGAAAAAGAAACGAAGTTGATTCTATTACTTGTCATTTCTGTTTACGTCTTGGTCATTACTGTTTTTCATGCCCCTACAAGACTAAGAAGTCCAACTTAGTTTGGACCCCAAGACCTCAAACTTAGAAGAATGGAATGTAGTTGAGATATGACAAAATACTTAATTTGTGCAATTTATATTGTCCTATCTCAACAAACGATGTTATGCTTATTGGTATTATTTTTCTGCATTGCTGTACAAAAACAGAAACTTCGTCGGTCGAAGTACTGTCGACCGAGCTCTGGGTCGGTCGAAGTAGGGTCGACCGACTGGATATCTTTAACAAATCGAAAATCTTCCAGTACTCATTTCGGTCGAACACTGGTCAACCGAAAAATTTTCTGCTCCTTTTTTGATTGTGATACAGTAACCTCCTCGATCGATAAATTGTCGACCGAGAATTATATCGGTCGAGCAATCGTCGACCGACTGGCTTCCTGTATCAGAACTTTTTACACATCAGCAAATTAAAAAGTTTCTAACCTTATCGGACCATCACATGGGTACCAAAATCTATATTCTAATGCAGGAATGGGTCGTTGACAGTGGTTGCTCCAAACATATGACCGGAAACAAGGATGCATTTTCAACTTTTGAAGAAAAGAAAAGTGGGACGGTCACTTTTGGAGACAATGGTAAGGGCAAAATCGTTGGAATAGGTAATGTTGGCACAAATCTTGAAATCAAAAATGTTCTACTAGTTGATGGATTGCATCATAACTTAATAAGTGTAAGTCAACTATGTGATAGCGGTTATGATGTGTTATTTAACAAAACCTGCTGCAAGTTATTGATAGAAAATACTACAACTGTTGTTTATGAAGGAAATAGAGTTGGAAATCTTTATATCCTTAAACCAAACTCTATGAAATCAGTAGTAGGTAAATGCTTACTTGCAAATGAAAACACCTTACAACTATGGCATAAAAAGCTTGGTCATGCTAGTTCACATGCTATTAAAAAGTTAGTAAAATATGATCTTGTTCGTGGATTACCTGTTTTGTCTTTTGATCAAGTTGCAAATTGTGAACCTTGTACAATGGGAAAGCAAACCAAAACATCTTTTAAATCAAAACATGTACTTAGTACCAGTAGATCCTTAGAATTAATTCATATGGATTTATTTGGACCAATGAGAACACAATCTATTGGTGGTAAACGATACTGTTTTGTTATTGTTGATGATTATAGTAGATTTACATGGGTACATTTTATTGCAACAAAAGATGACACTATTCATGTCTTTATGCAATTTTGTTCTAAAATTGAAAATCTTTTACAACATAAAATATGTACCATTAGAAGTGATCACGGTGGCGAATTTGAAAATCATACTTTTGAAGCTTTTTGTACATCTCAGGGATATACTCACAATTTCTCTGCTCCACGTACCCCACAACAAAATGGTATTGTGGAACGGAAAAATAGATCTCTACAAGAAATGGCTAGGACAATGATGCTTGAACACAACACACCTAAAACCTTTTGGGCTGAAGCTGTAAACACAGCTTGTTATGTGCTAAATAGAGTCACGGTTCACTCTCACTTGAAGAAAACTCCATATGAAATAATACACTCTAAGAAACCTAGAGTTGACTACTTTCATACTTTTGGCTCTACATGTTATATTTTAAACACCAAGGATGATAAAGACAAGTTTGATTCTAAATCACAAAAAGCATTTTTCTTGGGATATTCTACTTCTAGCAAAGCGTTTAGGGTATATAACACTATCTCTAGAAAAGTTGAGGAATCCATTCATGTTTCTTTTCATGAGGAATCAAAATCTACAAATTTAGATATCATTGATCTCACAAATCAATTTGAAACTATAACCATTCCAAATGATAATGAGAAAACTCCCACATCCGATCCTCCGGTCGAACCACAACCTACACCTAGGCTGATCAAGGATCATCCCCAAGAGCTAATTATTGGAGATCCAAATGATAAAGTCAAAACTAGGTCCTCTTTCCAAGATGTTGCAAACATGGCTTTTGTCTCTATCATTGAACCTAAGAAAATATCCGAAGCTCTTAAGGATGATTACTGGATAATAGCCATGCAAGAGGAATTAAATCAATTCACTAAAAATGATGTATGGGATTTAGTTCCTAAACCACAAGATAAAACTATCATAGGCACTAAATGGGTTTTTAGGAACAAACTTAATGAGGCAGGAGAAGTCATACGGAATAAAGCACGGTTAGTTGCACAAGGATATAGTCAACAAGAGGGAATTGACTTTGATGAAACATATGCACCCGTAGCTCGACTTGAAGCTATTAGGATGTTATTAGCTATTGCTGCCCATAAAAACATTCAGTTATATCAAATGGATGTCAAAAGTGCATTTCTAAACGGCTTCATACAAGAAGAAGTTTATGTTGCTCAACCACCTGGCTTCGAAATCCCAGAAAAGGACGATCATGTTTATAAACTTAAAAAGGCACTTTATGGTCTAAAACAAGCCCCTAGGACTTGGTATGAACGGCTCAAGATATATCTTTTTGATAATGGTTTCTCTATTGGAAATTCAGATTCTACTCTATTTTTCAAAACATATGCATCTGATTTCTTAGTTGTACAAATATATGTTGATGACATTATTTTTGGTGCCTCAAATGAATCATTATGCACACAATTTAGTGACATTATGCAAAAAGAATTTGAAATGAGCCTTATGGGTGAACTAACATTCTTTCTTGGTTTTCAAATTAAGCAAACACCTGCCGGAATTTTTATAAGCCAAGAAAAATACACTAAAGAACTGTTAAAACGCTTTGGGATGGATCAATGCAAACATGCTACTACTCCTATGGCTACGTCTATTAAAATTGATAAGGATGAAAATGGGGAACCTATTGATGATTCCTTATATAGAGCCATGATTGGTAGTTTGCTATATTTAACCGCTTCCCGACCGGACATTATGTTTTCCGTTGGTCTTTGTGCTCGATTTCAATCCCAGCCTATGCATTCTCATTTTCTTGCGGTTAAACGAATCCTTCGATATCTAGCCGGCACTACTTGTTTTGGTTTATGGTATCCAAAAGGACAATCATTGGATTTTAAAGCATATACTGATGCAGATTACGCCGGTTGTCGACTTGATCGCAAAAGTACTAGTGGTGGATGTTTCTTATTAGGTAGAGCCTTAGTATCTTGGTTTAGCAAGAAACAAAACACGGTTGCCCTATCTACCACCGAAGCTGAATATATGGCAGCTGGGTCTTGCTGTGCTCAGGTGCTTTATATGCAACAGGTTTTAAGCGATTATGGTTTTCATCTTTCATCTACACCTATTTTTTGTGACAACACAAGCGCCATAAACTTAGCACACAATCCTATTCTACACAGCCGGGCCAAACATATTGAAATCCGTCATCACTTCTTAAGGGATCACATCTCAAAGAATCATGTTTCCCTTCATCATGTTGATACAGAAAATCAATTAGCTGATATCTTTACAAAACCGCTTCCATTAGATCAATTCAACAACATTAGGAAGCAATTACTTATCACTCCGTTGGAGGATGTTTTCTTTGATATCTGCGGCTCTTAAAAACAACTACTTATGCTTTTATGGTTTGTATCAATATTGATATGAGCGTTTCAATTGGTAATTTGCAAATTGTTGCCTCTTAGCTAGACACCTCATTGCTTTCCATTTTGGCTATTCAATGGACATCTTTTTCGTTCATTTTTGATGGGATATCTAATGAAAGGGGAGTCTTTAAATAAAACGGTTATCTTTTTGAGATGACAAAGGGGGAGAGATATATAAAACTATAATACTTATGACAAACTCAATCAATGAGTTTCATAAATATACTCTTGGCTTACATTGAAAGTTGCTATATTCCCAAATGAACTGGATTTCATGTTCCATAATTCACTGGGGATACTAAGCACACATTTTATAAATAAGAGGAAAAGTTCCAAACGGCAATCTAAAGGTATGGCATTTATATGTTTTATATTTCCTTTATTCATATTTTGGAAATGTTTGTCATCTTCAAAAAGGGGGAGATTGTTGGCTAAATGGACATCTATAAAATCCCTTTGTTTTGATTATGACAAACATTTCATTCTTATTTATCTAACGAGCTACTTGAGTGTGCAGGATTATGGTGGATGACGAAGCAACTAGGGAGATCATAAGTTTATAGTTTTATTTTCATGCAATGTAATCACTATTGTAAAAACTTGTACAATTATATAATGTACAAGTACCTAGATTGCATGTAAATCAAGCATTGGATCTTCCCTAGCTACACACCATAGTTAGACAAGTCATCCCTTCCAATAGGATCACATTATGCACACTCATGCACACACTTAGTATCTTAATTGATAGATTGAAACAGAGTCAATCTCGGTCGACACACTCCTCGACCGAGACACTCTCGGTCGACAACCTTATCGACCGAGATTGACCTAAAGTAGCCGTTAGACTTAGCAAATGAGTTAGTTGGCAGTTGGAAGTGAACGTTGCACTCAGAGAGCCTGTCGGTCGAGAAAAGCTCGACCGAGTAGGTGTCTCGGTCGACCATCTGTCGACCGAGACGGTCTCTGACAGAATCTGCAGAGTTAAAGCAATTAGCCGTTGTAAAAACGACCAATCTATTCCTAACGGCTAATTGAGCACTTGGAACCCCCTAGAAACTATCTAGAAGGTCCTTAAGCATACTTAGGCTATCCCTATAAATAGGACAAGCTATAGGACACTAGAATTTACCTTGCTACACTTGAGAATTCTTTCTAAGCACTCTTGAGCAATCTTTTACAAGCAATTGAGCACTGTGATCACTTGGCCATATTCCATCTAGCTCAAGCTCGTCCTATAGGCTAGATTTTCCTAACCCTAGCATCCACAAGTCTATTACCTTGGCTAGGAAAATCCATACGCTTGATATAGGCAATTCAAGCCTTGAGCTTAAAAGGATAAGTTGTACTTTCCTATTTTCTTTCTTGTTCCTTGTAATATTTGTACTCTTCGTTGCTACTCCAGGGAGGAGGCTGCATATAGGAAGAGGGTGAAGCTCTTCGTGTGAAGAGGAGGACTTTGGACTACTTCAGAAGGCTATCTTGACGGGAAGCTACTTCGGGAGGGAGGCTACTTCAAGGGGGAGCTTGAAGTTACTCCAAGGAAGGCTGCTTCAAGGTTGGCAAGATTACTTCTAGGTGAAGGCTGTCCAAAGGGTGTTTAGAGAGTGTTGTAATTTTATGTAACATCCTTAAAAGGTAATAAAATTCAATACTTTCAAAAATCCCGGTTGGGTAAGCAACCGGGTAGTGGACTGACTCCTTAGTATTTGCTAAGGTGGAACCACTCTAAACACCTGTGTCTCTCTTCTTATCTTTTACTTTGGTTGTTTGAGTTTAAATTGTTTTAAATTATCATAAAACTCTATTCACCCCCCCTCTAGAGGTTTTCATTTTGTTTCATAGAAATATGAGATGTTGATTTCGTAGGCATCACTACCACCAGATATGCCAATAATTTAATTTCAGCAATATCATGAAATTGTTTATATTTTTCCAAATGTTGATTCTAAGTTGGTAATTTCCTTATGAATATTTAAATAATTCCTATTTATTAACATGGTGAAGTACACAATATGGGATCACAATATTTGAATAAATATAATATTATAAAAATTGTAACTAAGGAATCATATATAGATATATGTTTAACAATGTAAAGTAATTAAATGATCAATGAAAATAAGACTAAATTAGTCCATATATGAACTTAATACCACATAATAAATCACAAAGATCTATACCATGATGGAGAAAACATGCTGGTTGACTGGTAGAGTCTAGAAAAAGGTATCTAGAGTGTATTGATGGTTGTGAGGATTTTATCATTGTAAGGATGGTTTCCTTTATAAAATTAGGTTTCCAAAATTAGAAGGAGATTTTGGTGGTACCCAATTTTACATAAAGTCATTTAACACAATGAGGTAGCCTTTATGGAATCAATAGTTTAGGTACATGATAACTTGCTTTCACTCTATACATGGGAACCCATGTTAAAGGAGGAGTCTAGATACCTAACCACCTAATATAGATGATGAGGTCATCAATAGTTAGTCATGTTGCATGGCATAAAGATAATCCAAGTAGTCTTAGCATCCTAGGTCTACTCTATCAATTATTCTATAAGGACGTAGTTTGTGATGTTTTTACATTTTGTGCTATACTTCAAGTAGGATCAATGCCATACTAATTGAATTAAAAGAGTAAGTAATTTAGTTACACTTTATTTACTATATGGATTTGATCTAATCACCTACTATAATTTTCTGAACTCTAGCTATCTAATTTTTTACCTTGAACTATAATTTCCATATATTAATAGTTTATGCTCTTAGAAATTTGATCCCTCATATATCTACATTATCTCAGATAGTTTCAATATTCTACATAGTGTGCAAGTGCTCGCTCTGTGTTGAATAACATTTTTATCTGCTATTATCATTAGAGGATCTAGATGGTAAGTATCAACATAAGTAAGCGACCCAAGGAGTTTATGCAACTAGTAAAGTAGAATAGTTAGATGGTATGTTATTTTCCCACTAGTGTTGCATGTGACAGTGAGAGTGTGTTTTGTATTAGATTTTGGATGATGTGAACCATTAAAAGTATCAAAAAACATGATGTAATAACTATCGTACTATATGTTGCATCTCTAGTTATATGAAGTTAATCTTAAATGATAAATAATAATTTCTATCTCTTAGTTCGAATTTTAGTCCAAAACCATACTTTATTTCATACAATGATCTAGAAAATTAATGAAAATGTTAGGACTAATTATAGACGGTTTGAATTTTATGTTTACTCGAAATCACCTCTTTGCGTGACTCTAATCCCAAGATAGTGGGTTCATGTCACTTTAAACCTTGTGTATAGCACACAATAAACACACTGATAACTTCTATCTAGTTAAGAAGATACATCCAAAATTTGATAATATGATAGTATCTTTATTGAGATAATAATACACTTTCAATATTTAATATTGCATTGGTTGAGATCAAATTGATTTTTAATAGGTCTATGTGATTTGGATTCAATTCTCTCTAGTTTATTCTCAACACAATTATATTGAGATAGATAAATTGCAACAATGGACCTATTGATTTTGAGCAGTAAAACTACATCATCGACTCTCATATGTTTTTGTAGATGTTACTACACAAAAGACATTATGTAATAATAAGTCATATGTCAGACCCAAACATTAGATTATTGTGCACATCCATATACTGAATAATGAACATATTGTTTTTAGTTTTTAGTAGATATATCTATTAGTATATTTAGAGAAAAAGACAAAGGATGTTTTGAGAATATAACTTTTTTGACACTTTTTTTAAATATCCCTTCAAACTTTATAATGAGTTAAATTTTTTACACAACCTATATGCATTTCTACAACCCACAAAATTGTGAAGTTGTTTATATAAAGTTACATTTAAAACTCACATGTAAGAATGTTGTATTCACTACCAATTGATTGGTATTGAAATAATTTTTGAAGGACATTGGAATGAGAAAATGAAACATGGTTATAAGGGAAAGAAGAGAAACCATATAAAAATACTATTTTCCTTCCGTTTGTGTGTACCATCGTGGACTAAACTGGCCTTTTGTTTATTTTTCCCCTCTACATTTTGATTTCTTTTAAAGTTTGTTCTCACCCAATGCAATATACCCAACCTAGGTATCTGATTGAACCCTATTTTCTTCCTTATCCCCTTTTGATTATATGAGTATTAGGTCCCATTTTCCCCTGATTTGGACCATATAACGAATAACTAGAAGATTAGTAATACTAGGCCTTAATCGACTTCCTTATTCCCTTTTTTTTAGATCATAAATTTACTACTTAACCTTATCACTAGGGTTAATAATAAAACACCAATTAGTTGGTTTGAACTAAATTTGACTCTAGCTTTCTTAGATTATTAGATGAGGGAATTTAAAGGGTGCAATATCATAATCGATATAAGGAGTAATAAATTTACTAATCAGATACGTACACACAAGTAATAATAGTGTACGCTCAATGTAATCAAAAGGAGAATTGATGTTAAATTTAGGTTCTCCACACCTTGAATAAGCTACATGCAAACTTTCAAGTCAATTGGAAATCATTTTCACCCCCAAATGAGGAGGATGGAATAAATCTAATTATCCTCACCTATGTTGCAATCACTTATTAGATAAATCTAATTATATATCGCATGCTTATCGCTCGTGTCTTCTGCTACTCCATAGTAGAGAATATTGGAATAAACAGATTGAGGAGCCGGATGGAACGCGCCCCGTTTTAGTAAAAACACAATGTTTTTTTTTACAGATTTATTACATAATCCCCGCCAATCTAGTATTAGAATTATAAGTTTGACCAAACTATAACTAAATAATTTAATAACTAAATATTGCATATGCCAATCGAAAAATGAACACACTAGTCATTCTTAAAAAAACTAAACAATGCATAATTTTTGTAAATAAGGGAAACTAAGATTACATGTCTGCCGACCATAACTAAATTTATCCAACTAAAGTAAAATGACATTTATGTACAGCTTGACACTTGGTAATTAGGAATTTTTTGAGAAAAAACCCCTCCTCTTTATTTATTCAAGCTAAGAAATATTTACAGCTACACTTTGTTCCTCTCTCAATATATTCAGTACTTCCCTGGGAGGATCATTATAATAATGAACCTCCATTCTACTTTTAAGGTGGGTTTTTGCTAAGATGTTTGCCAACCTATTACTTTCCCTGCAAATATAGTGGATTGATATGTGCCTTTGCAATATTTCCTTTATCTTAGTTATCCACAGAGCGAATTTTGGAAACAAACATTCGACATCTTCTAACATTCTTATCGCCTTTTGACAATCAGACTCGATGATGATTTTAGACCAACCTTGTACCATGGCTTGTTCTGCAGCTATGAGTATGCCTATCAACTCTGCTTCAGTAGGGTTGGGAGTACCTATGGTTTCCCCCAACCTCCAAGCAATGCATTGGTTTCATTGCGAGTTACCACTACTATAGCTGCTCCAGATTTATTCATTGATGCATCCACATTCAGCTTGATTTCCCCATAGCATGGCATAGCCCACCTTGCAGATCTGTCTATTTTGACTGCCTCATTCGCTGTTGTCATGGAAATCTCATTTAACTGTAGGTCTTTCCTTGCACAAATGATCAGATGTGTAGTCCTCGTGGGTTTACTCTCAAAGTCCTCCTCATTCCTACTATGCCAGATGCCACGAAAAATTATCCAGACGGTTTCATCAGTAATCCCTGCGACACGTGAGGCTACTACGTGCCAATCCTCCACTGTGGGTGCTTAGAAAAAAACATGTTGTCTTGTTGGCTGTATGAAAGCTTCCCATACAAATTTTACTGGATTGCAGTGCCACACAACGCATGTAACATGGATTCCTGGACCATGCGACATCTACTGCAACTCCCATCTTGAGTCGTATATGCCTTCTTCTTCTTCTCTCGTTAGTGAGTAGGGCATGGTGAGAAACTAACCATGCAAAAGACTTGACTCGGGCCGCAACATTCAGGTTCCATACCTTGTCCCATTTATCAGGCACCACTACCTCTTTATCTATTCTTAAGATCTGGTAAGCCGATCCGGTCATGAACCTCCTATTAGAGGAATGATTCCGGACCTTTTGATCCACATAGATGCCCCTCACTGGAACATGAAGCTTCAGTATAAGCTTAACAACCTTGTCGTCGAACATGCATGAAGTCCTTATCCCAATCTAGGGAGTCCAGGATCAGAGAACTCACTCGCAGGCCATCCAGTTCAATAGGAATTGCCCGTTTTGCAGCCTGTATCAGCCGCATGCCAGGCTTAATCCATACATCGTCCTAGACATTCATATATTTGTTGTTAATGGGGTTCATCGATCGGCTTGTTATCCAAAATAAACTGCTTGTTGTCTAGAACAGCCTGTCCAAGTCTTGAGATCGACGTTTTCTTGGAATCTTGATATTTGAGATATCATTCCCTTAAAGCCCTACACCATAAGGACTTCCTATCCATGGATAGGTCCTAAGTGTGCTTTGTTAGGAGTGTGAGGTTCCATTCTCTCATAGATTTAATACCTAGGCCACCATTCTGTTTAGAACAAGCCACCGTACTCCAAGCAACCAGAGAGAAAGGTCTCTCCTTGCAACTGCCTCCCCAAATAAATTTTCTTATCGTACCATCTAGTCTGTCATACAGGCTCAAAGGTAGGACTGTTGTTTTCATAGCATAAGTAGGGATGGTTGAGAGCGTGGACTTTGCAAGACATATCCTTCCAGCAAAGGACAAGCTACGCGCAACCCATGCATTCGATCTATTCTCCACCTTGTTCGTGATATCTAAATATGTCGCCTTAGTTACCCTTGAATGTATGACCAGGACTCCCAGGTAACGTCCAAAGTCTCTTGTGACTTGAAAGTGGCTCAAATCTTGTATATAGCTTTGTGTAGCGATTGGCATGTTTATTGAGAAGAAAATGCGTGTCTTCGCAACCGAAATTGCCTGGCCAGATACAATATCGAATTCCTTAAAGCAATTCAAAATACATTCCATTTGTTTCCTTCTTGCATGTGCAAAGATATCAAGTCATCATCGAAACAAATGTGGGCTACTTCCAAATCCGATCTTCCCAATTTGATAGATTTCCAGTGTTTAAGCATGACTCCCTCCTGAATCATCTGTCTTAGTCTTTCTAGGCATAGAACAAAAAAGTAGGGAGACAAAAGGTCCCCCTGCCATAAACCTCTACTGGCTTTAAATCTCCTTGTTAGTTTGTCATTCCATGCAATTGACATCCTTCCCCCAATAATGGAGTTTGTAATGTATCTTCTAGTCACCGATGGTAGGCATGTGCAGATCAAAGTATCGTTGACGAAGCCCCATGACATTTGATCATATGCTTTCATCAAATAAATTTTTATTTCCATCATCTTATCACCTTTGATGCTCTTCATTCCATGGATAATCTCCTGGACCAAGGCTATGTTGTCAGTGATTCTTCTCCCTAGAACGAAGCTACTTTGCTCCGTTAAAATCCAGTCTGGGATGAAACTTTTTAACCTTTCAACTAAAATCTTAGATGCAAGCTTCAAAATTATGTTATTAAGAGAAATGGGGTGTAATTGTTCACATATTTTAGGATTAACTACTTTAGGAATAAGAATTATGGTGGAATCGCATATCTCCTCTGGTATCTAGTTACCTTGCAACATATACTGGACCGTCTTAGAGACTGAGTCCCCCACTGTTGTCCAATTTTTCTTCAAGAAATCCATTGCAAAGCCATCAGGGCCCACCACCTTGTATGATTGCATAGAGTTCAGCACCTGCCGAATTTCACCTTCCGAAGGGCTAGCTACAAGCATGGACAACTCCCCTTCCTTGAGCCTGTTAAACATTCCAGGAATCCTTGAGTACACAAGGACTCCATCTGCGCCCGGGTCAGTGAGGACTTTTTTGAAATGGAGCACCACCATGTGCATACGATCCATCTCATTCAATACCCATGCACCTACTTGGTCTTTTAGGGTTGTGATATTATTTTGCCTTCCATTGCCGATTAACCCATTTCTAATAGAATCTCATATTATTATCGCCATTTTGAATCTAGTTAACATGTGCCTTTTGTTTCCAATCTTCTTCCTCTTCATTCAGCAGTATATGTAACTCAATTTGCATCTATACACATATGCTATCAATGATGTCTTCGTATTGTTCGACGAGCATTTGTTGTAGTTTTTTCATATTTCTGAGAAGTTTGTTCCTCTTTTTGTGTTTAGTCTCTCTTGCATGCCTATCCCATCACACCATGTGTTTGTGAGTTTCCTGGAGAGCCTCATAAAAGGCTACCCCAGACTTCCACTTGTCCTTCAATATACATTTGAATACCTCTTCCTTGTTCCATGAGGCCTTAGTTAGGAATATGGGAACTTGTTTCTCCCTTTTCATAAGGCTGAATAATAATGGGCAGTGGTCCAATGATATTCTAGGTAGATGTTCCACTGTACACTTAGGGAAATTTCTGATAAAAGGTTCATTAGCAACAACTCTATCTAGACTCTCCTGTAGCCTTCCATGCTTATATGTAAATTTTACTCAAGAAAAACTAATATTTGAAAGGCATGTGTCCACTAAAGTATCTTCAAATAGTCTATCTTCATTGAAGTTGTAATGGTCACTCCCCATTTTCTGAGATGATCAACATCGTGTTGAAATTCCCCCATGACCACCCATGGCTCGTTAAATGTTATACTACATTCGATTATGTGTTTCCACAACAGTTGTCTTACCAAGATGTGAGGATTTGTGTAGATAAAAGAAACTACACGTTTATCATTAATCCTGCTGGTGATAAACTGTCTATGGCTAGAGAGTACTTTTACATTCAGTTCTTCATGTTTTTAGCACACCCAAATCCCCTTGTGAATTTGCAAGCCTCCACCCTATGTGAGAACTTGAAGCCTAGCTTCTTAATGGTGTACTCAATAGGTGATGCGTTGATTCTTGGTTTCAATATAGCCACTACATCAGGTTGACATTCTCTCATGAAGCTCATAAGAGCTTCACATCGATCCTTAATGCCAATCCCCCTCCCATTCCAACACATCATCTTTATCAAATGATATAACTAGGTATGTGTACCTCGATTGATTAGATCAAGTGCTCCTCAGGAGCTAGATTCTCCTTCTCAAATGATTTCTCCTGTATAACTTCTATCTCTGCCCTCATGCTATTTACTTGCTCTACAATTGGTTGTTTTCTAGCATTAGGAGGGGTGTAAATTTTGCCACAATATCTTCCACCGTCGCCCTTCTTGGGATTCACTTACTGTAGTTGTGACATCAGGAGGTTTTGTTCTACCCTTCCTTTTTGTCTGCAATTCGTTACTCGTCCCAAATTTCTGCAATAGTAGAGCTTTCTCCTTATATTTTCTCCTTTGCATCTTTTATCTTTCTAAACTCTAGAGACAACTGTCCCCCTTCTTGCTCTTTCTGTGGATTTGATTCTTGCATGTCTACGTCAATGATGAGGGTTTCCTCCGTTGCATCCACTACTATCACTTCATCTACATAAAGGTTAATAAAAGTATGCTTCTCTCTTGAGACCTGTGTTGCCACATTAGTAGTGCTCTTTTTCTCACTTTGGTTAACAATAATAGTCATGATGTCACCCAGAGGCATCTTGTGCACACCTCCCTTGGCTTGCTTCTCCATGTTTCCTTGTGATTGAACCTTCTTCTTCCTCTAGATTTTTGTCGGTCGTGCTTGACTCCTAGATGTTACACCTTCCTGATTTTCCTGTGTACCTTCATCACCCTCTTCAGCTTCCTTGGTCTCCTCAACCAGCTTAGAAAAGTGATTGGATCCACCAAACTCTTTGTTCGTGAGAGTAGGCATGTTTCTTCTTCCCCCTATTTTGTGTTTTTGGTATTGCCACTCGCCTGAGTGCCACTCTCTCTGAGTTTTCTCTATGTTCTATGTTACTTCCTTGGTTTTTGGAGTTGCAATTGTCTCCTCCTCAGTGACCATTATACAATTTTTCAATGTATGGCCCTTCATGCCACAATTCATACAAGCCCACGGGAAGCCTTCATAGATCACTTCATACTCCTTATCATTAATAATGATGGCTCTAGCCTAGTCTTTTGTAGTGTCAATTTCCACTGCCAACCATGCAAAGTGACTACGAGATCTATTCTCAGTATGGCTATCCACCTTGACTAAGCATCCCAAGACCATACATGTATATGTGAACATTGTTGGTACATGCGAGTGTAGTGGAAGTACTCCTGACCCATGTTACTATGTAATTAGGAAATTCTTCAGAGGGTTTGAATGTTGAGTACCATTCTCAAATAATAATTTCCAAAAACCACGTGTCAATGTTGTGTCAAAATCATGTTGATATGAGAATTGCATGACGAAATGTCCTAATTCTAGTCCGAACATGTTGAAACGCCCCTTAATCTGCCACAATAACTTGAGACAGTCGCTTAGCCCCCTGTTTGGCACGAGACTGGATCTAGATTTTGGCTTGTTGTTTAGTGCCAAACCCACCAAACAATCAACAAATTAAGACTGGTTTGTGTTTGGTTGCAAATCCCGATCTCATCCCCATTTTGGGATAATAGAATCCCTTAATCCGGACTAAGTTAGTCGTGCGAGAGGTGCAATTTCATTTCTCGAGCTAGATTTACAATCTTTCCTCACGTGACCCCTTCCGTGACCCCGACTCGCTTTCTCAAACCAGACTCTCCTCTTTGCCTCTCTCCTTCCTACTCCCCTCTTCCCCTCTCTCCTCCTGAACTCCCCTCTCCCTCTCCTTCTAAACCCAACCGCCACAAAGGAGAAGCAATCACAACAAGCAGCGTAGGTAGGGAAAAAGGCCTCTCCGCATTACCCTCCTCTCCAAAGGCGTGAAGTCTTTCTAGATAGACGTCGACGGGCAACTTCGAGGCCAAGCTCGAGCCCCCCTGTACGGCGAAGTTAGGTACAAACATCCATCAGCGACACTCTTCTGAGCAAGTCCCTACGAGGTGTGCCTGCGCAACAGCCACAGAAGGGGGGCAACTCCGACGCCCGGGGCAGTTGCAATGACGTTTCCAACCGCGATCCACCGACATGGCCCCTCAAGGCTCATTCTTCACTGACCATGGAGGGTTTAGACATTTAGCAGAAGCGGAGGTCAGAGCTGAAGCCGTACATGGATGGCTTCAGCGGTGGTGCCGCCAGCTCCGACCACATATCTACGGTAATATCGAAAAACTTGATAGTCCACGGGCATGATACAATTTGGCCGGGTTAACTGAAAATCAAATGGTAAGTACAAGGTTGACCAGAATCAGATCTTGTTGTTGTAATAACCCATGTTGTTGTAATAACATCTAAATTTTATTCAAACGTCAGACATGTTGTAATAACCCATGTTGTTGTCCGTTGTTAGTACTTACATTTATATTACTTTTTTCTCAACATTATCTGCATTGTTGTAGGCATAACATCTAACTTGTTGAGGCTCTCTCTAACCACAACACCCTAGGACCATGGCATGGGCCTCTACCCCAATGTTACTATTCCCCGTTGAAGAACAGTTAGACATCATCCTAGATGATTGTTCCTTAGCACAACTCACTATACCTAAATATTGGCGTTATCTAAATGGAAGATGCTTCAAGGCTGGTGAAGTGTACCTAAATTTTAGAAATTTAACATTTATTATTGAGGTTAAGTACGATGTTGTTGGAAATCTTGTATCCACATCCGGTTGGTACGAGTGGTTTAGGAAGATGCTATTGAGCCGTAGTAATAAGCTTTTTCTTCGTCCGGTTGACCATAATATCATAAAGGTTTGGATAACCAACATCAACAATGAGACGCCCGATCATCTCAAATGATTTCAGTACTCGATAGAGGATAGTGAACATTTTGACAAATCTGATGATGAGAACACACCCAACCATTGCTATGAAGTCCCTTTTATTCCTTTTGGCACCGTCAATTTCCCCATCACAATCAGTTCAGATTTGTCTAAAGACAATGATGAGCTCTGCGACACAACAACATCAATAAAAAAACCAAGGTAGGTCCAAGCAACAAATTTGCTTTCCAGGCTTATTTTGTTTTTTCACTTTTTGTCTTAAAGTAATCAATCTTCATAACTATTTTTTGTTGTTAAAACTTTAGGAGAAGACCACAACAATGAAAGGGTTCTCACAGTTGCTGATGTCGGACCATGTTGCTATTGTTTAAGTTGTGTATCTAGTCTAGTAGTGTCTCTCCCTTCCCAGTTATTTTACTTATGTGCATGTTTAGGGGTACATCAACCCCCTTGTTTAGTTACTATTTTAGACAACAACACCGATGCATGTTCAAAACTATGTCATTTTCATTCATCCCTTGTAGTATTCGTAGAGTGGTTACGATATTTCACGTTTGTATTATGAAAACAAACTAACCACAATTTAAGTAAGCCTAAATTTAATAATATTGAAGTTAATTTTAGTTGTGTAACCAATATAATATAACCAGTTATTTTCTGAATACCTTACCAATGACGAAATCACCAACAACAAAACTACAACCTTAGGCGGTAAAGCAGACGAATGAAATTGTAACATAGTTGCTCCAACTTGTATTTATTTATGATTGCTTGGCAACATTTTTTTGTAAAAGTTATGGCCATCATTACTTTATTTTTACCATTATTTCATCAAAGGTGTACTTACTTATTCTGTTTAGAAGTCTAACATCACGTTCAAACTTACCTATCTAAGTTTGCTTGCCAACTTTAACATGTACAATCTGTTGCCATATGTACTTTGCTATTCTTATTATTTGCTCTTACTTATATTTTTTTCAAAAATTTAGATGTCGACATCACGTTCAAAGTCATGACCAAAGTTTGAAAAGATATTGATGTCCCCGTCAAAGATACACAAATATGTTGAAGAATACATTGTCTGCAAAAACTTATGTTGCGAGCGTGCACACCAGGGGGAGCCTGTACAATAAGAGTCCAAATTTGAGAGCCATGAAGAAGGAAAGGTTGGGGTCAATAACCTTATTCCTCATATGTCATCGCTGTTTGGTTGGCCAAAAGATGACATCAAACAACAACCTCAGTCGTTGCAGGAGGACTGTCCCGTGTCATGGGATGAGTACGAGGATGCTCTAAAGTGGGCCAACTGGGAAGGTCCTATGTGGGAGCAAGACCAATCATTGTCCATCCCAAAGACTGGCCAACACAGTGGTTGGACATTGTCTTAGCATGTGTGTATGGGTATGTAGGTCTAGGCCCAAGGTAGGCCGCTCATTTTTTGTCCGCTCTCCCTTGATTCATGACACTTTTGCCCCAGACCACATTATGTTCTTATCCATTTTTTCGGCGTTGTTTAAGTTCTGATATAAACATTATCATCTTTACTCTGTCATATTTTTTATTATGGAACAATTATGGCCATTTTAATAACACTATCATTCAAATGATGTTTGGTGTACTTGTGCGTAATTTATGTTCTATTATGCCAATTACAATTATCTTGTCAGTTATCAATTACTAGATCGAATATGCATAACTATATACGTACATACAAAATAAACATGCCATGCAAGACAATTATAAAGTATCACCCACATTATGTATCAAATTATATTTATTTTTTTAATTTTATATTTGTATTGTAGTGGCATCACAGCTTCACATATTTTGTTATTGTTAAAATAGTTTTGTAAGAATATGACAGAATAAGCAGATCCTGACTATGTTGCCCAACAAAATCAGACTGAATCCAGACTGCTAGCCAAACAAAATCAGACTAAAGCCTGACTCAATTCAGACCAGCTGACTAAAATCAGACTGTGTTGTCAAACAGAATATGACTGGATCCTAACTACCCCAATTCAGATCTACTGATTAACCCCAACTAACCCAGTCCAATCTCAGTCTCGAACCAAAGAGGGGCTTAGAGTCATATAACCTATATCTGTGCCTAGCAATCGGACCACCACCGCATATCGCCATGGACGTACCAAGTCCTCCTCTACTTCTGGTACGATGGAAATCTCCGGGATCCCCTCTGCTTCTCCCAACGTTACAGCCCCTAAAGGCAAGTCATGCTCAAAGTTTGTCCAAGAAGAACACCTCGCCGTCTGCAACATTAGTGGTTTGATTGTTCCGTCGCTGGGCATCATGTTCTGGGTCGACACCTTGGCGGCATATGTGCGTGAGTTATCTGGAATCACATACTGTCTTTGAGATGCTAGTACTTCAACCTCCTGATCGTGATGGACGGCCCGTTGGCCTTGATCTGGGATGGTTTCTTCTTCCTCCGTAGCAGCCGTCCCCCTCATACCGGCCATCTTGAAGTTCTACGGCATGCCTTTGAATTTGTGAAGTACCAATCGTAATCACGTTCGAAACAACAGTCCAATTTAAGACCCCGCTCCCGAAGAGCACTTCGCGCCGAAAGAATTACATCCAAATGATCAACCAGGTGTATATGACAATATGACATTATTTGGCGACGTGTGGGGTCAAGCTAATACATTCTTCAACTACTATCTAGTTGTTTATAGGGTAGACTCGGCTGTCGACGTTTCTAGGGTACCATGGATTTGAAAAGATACTTTAGGAAAATAATTTGTGATATGAATGTGTACTTTGACATTAGAGAATACTATTCTATGTAACATGATAAAACAATTATTCAGTAGAAGAGAATGATGTGGGGTATAACAGATAAGATGAGAAGTCATTATATGTACCAATTTCATGTGAAAGCATACCATTCTCAATGGTTAACACAAAAGACAAATTAAAAGGAATAGAAGAAAGCTTTGGATGATTTATTACAATTCCAGCGTCCGTTGAATGGTATGACACGGCATTGATAGTGAACAAATGCACTATGAATAGTATATATTCTAGGACAATATACATCAAGCAGATTTGGCATATGCTTCACAAGTTGATGGATGTAACATATCTTATCGCTGATATATAAGCAATTGAGTTTATTCCTCTACTGTTGATTGCACTGGTCAATATCTTAACAACATCAGGTAGGAGACATTAGAGGGCTTCACAATTTTAGTAAGTCCTAGAAAGAACGAGATCGGATTCAGCCTGACAACTCACGAGCAAACGTGTATGCCACTATTAGGGCTGGTTGCTTTAGCAATCACTGTCGCAAGAGTTCCCTCCTTCCAGGGTTCCAAATGTTCATCTCTACTAGATCTACCAAGATGTATCCGTATTTATGCTGCCTGCCCCTGTTCGTGCTGTTTGCATTTCATTAGCTGACCATAGGTCTACCATGATGTGTCCCTATTTGTGCTACCTGCCCCGTGTTCGGGCTGTATGCACCCCGTAGCTCGTCATTTCCATAACGCTGGCACGAACTCAATCTCTTTACTTGCACTTTTTTGAAAGAGTCCAAGTTGTACACATGTAATTATGCGTATTACGGACTGAAACAAAGTGCTTGTGGGCCAAGTAATAAAATGTAACATTAAACACTCAATAGGGATCAATTTCATTTGTTACCGAAAGAACCCCAACCCTGCTCAACCTATAAATAAAATTTGTTTGTCATAATCTATAATTGGATTAGTTTGATACTTAGTCTTGAAAGTTACTTCTTGTTGTACTGAATCATGAATCTATGTTTATAATTTGAATCTAGATAGACCTTCTTTGCTCAGGACATGCAAATTTTATGTAATTTGTGGACCTTTATGTAAATAATCATTTTTCTGATGATATGAACATAATAATGACACTTGCTTGAGTTGCTTCATGATGAATTTAAGCATGTTGTAATTCTACTTCTCCTTTGGATACTTTTGAACCTTGCTTTGATGAAGTTTACATAAGCTAGGTAGGATGATGGTGATGCGTTTTACCGATCGACGAAATCCTATGACCCTTGTTGTTTCTCGGCGGTCGATGATTTTTCCAGCGACTATTTTTTTTGTTGACTGCTTACTGCTTGGCGGTCGATGAGTTTCACGGTGCCCAACGATTTTTCTGGTGTTTGGCAGAAATGTTGAGTCAATGGGCTTTATGATATTGATCAACATATTTTATGCAATGCTGACTAACAAGATCTAGACCGACATGTTTTGGATCAATGACGTTCCGGTGGCCGACAAGTTTGATGTGTTTGTGTTTGTGAAGCCGACCGACAAAATTTTAGTGATCAATGGATTTGCTGATCCTCAGATTTCTCGACATCGGAAGAGGTTTCTAGGTCAATGTGGTCCTTTCCTATAAATACCCCATCTCTTCCTCTCCTCTTGTTTCGTTTTGGCAGAGCTCCAGTTACAACAAGAGAGCCTGACGAGATTTTATCAAGAACAGAGGTCGACGACGCTTCTTTAAGGACGACGATCTCATGCTTTTTGTAGATGTATACGCAAGGATCAAGGATCTTTGGACTAATCTCGCTGTTGATTTTTTTTTTGGCTTCTTTCATGTAAGATTCTTGCTCTTCTACTCGTTTTCTTACTATTCTTCACCGTCCTTATGTGATACACTGTCACGCTAAATGAGATTACTCAAAACAAAACACACAATCAACAATTGATAAACCACATAGTCAAAAAAGAGGAATAATCAAATTGAATAAACATCATAAAATTGTCCAAGTACATTTACATAAAGGTCCAACTTCCTTCATAAGATCATATACTATAGCAAGTATTTATATGTATGTCCAGTGGCTGAGGCCACAACATGTATACAAAAGATATATTGTTTCAGATATACAATCCATGTAGAAACATCAACGTACTGCCAAAACTCAAGTTGATGTACATATCATCTACAAAACATCCCCTACCCGGTCCCAAGAGTACATGGACGACTCTAGGACCTATAAACTACTAGCCAACCTTTTGCTGCTAGTACTCCCCAAGCTGCTCTTCCTCAACACCTCGAACCTGACCATGTCGCTGATGACAACCTAAAAAGTTGTGGTGACCCACGAGGTGAGACCAACGTCTCAACGAGAGATATAACTCTCAACAACGGTCATTGATTACATCATGTTATATTATATTAAACATATTAAGCATATTTAGAAAATTAAGCAGATAGAATAAATTAAATAGGTAGACATAGCAACATGCATAATTAACAAGGTATATAAAGGAACTATCACTTACTAATAGTTAACTTCTCTTATTGCACTATGTAACAACTAATAGTATAAGAAACAAGGAAAGGGTTAACAACCAATGTGAAACTCATTTAACCGTAGAAAATATATTATACTGTTGGATTACATCTTTTATTAAGTCCTGGGGAGTTTAAGGTATATCACTCAGACTGCAACTGACCACTACAAAGTGCTATTCAGGTCTGCACAAGATGTAGGAGAACCAGTGTCCTAAGATCTCCCACCCTCGATCAGTACGAGTAAAATGTAGTAACATAACAATCAATCTTCCTACAACGACATATAGTCAAGTTGCTAACACCGACCCATCCTTGGTATAAAGGTCACGGTGCTCAAAACCGAGGTATTCAAAACCCTATCATCCAAGGTACAACCACAACTATCCTCAATCACATCACATATACAAATATCCAATACACGACCTCAACCACTCTCAATTCTAAGGCATGACCACAACCATCCTCCATAACCTTAAAATCTGGATGTCATAGATGTACACTCCCTGCACCCTCACATACTCAACAATATGCGACTCCAATCTTCCCTTAAGAATACTTCTTCCACCATCCAGTAATGCTTGACACTTAAATAGCTTTACGACACAAGGCACTACATGATTAGGGTTTCACTTGATTAGTTAATGCCAATTTGGTGAGTTAAGGCTACAAAAGAGTTCTAGAAAAGCATGGGTATATTACAACTCTAGAAGATACAAAACATATGAGGTATAATTTGATCACCATACCACATGGTACTATTTCATTGCCATTCATGAGACTATACTTATCATCATACCATCATAAGATATAAATCCTTGTCACATAATGAACATGATCACACCTTCGTTAGGGATCAACCATGCCCAAAGGTCCTTAAGACCATCACATCATCCCTGTAAGAACATCACTATCTTTACATACCTTACCAAAGACTCATCATACATGTGGCATATACATTTGATATAACATTGCATTTAAGAGCTATGATGTTCATATGAAAACATATTAGGGCTACAAAATCATTAAGAGGGTATTCCATCATCATACTAATCATACAAGGAAGGTAAGTATGATTGGCCATCATCACTTATTTGTATTAGGATTAGGTTTAACATGATAGGTTGAATTGAAGTTACAAATCAACACTCATAGGTAAATCCTAGCACTTGGCATCCCCAATGAATCATGGATGCATAATGTCAAACAAAACCATTGGATTTAGGAACATCAAACCAAACCATTAAATCATGAACCTCACCCAAAACCATCAGATGTTGGATAAGAAAAACAATTGAATGAAATACAAGTAAAACCTTGAACCATATATCTAGGAAAACCATTGATTTATGACCTAGTAGAGTCACCAAACATGACCTAGATAAGCCATTGGTTATAAATCCAATGGAATCATCTAGTGTCAAACCAATGCAACTATCTAGTGTCAAACTAGTGAAACTATCTAGTGTTGAACCATAGACCCAATGGATCCATTGGCTGATGAACCATCAACACAGTGGAACCATTAGTTGTTGAACCATCAACCTAATGGAACAGTTGGTTGTTGAACCATCGACCTAGTGGATCCATTGGTTGATGAACCAGTGAGGCCATCGAGTATGGACTCAGTGGAACCATCGAGTGTGGTCAACAAGTGAAAAAATAGATCCAAAAACCAAGTAAAACCATCATTTGGTGGAAGGAGAAAAACCACCAAGTGAAACCACTACATTTGAGCATCAAAACCTTAATTTGAAGGGAAACCAAGCCATCATTTGTGAGGGGGGAACATATCCATCGATTGTGTGCACAAGAGCAAGTCCAAAATAGAAGATAATTCAAATACATTGATTGACACAAGAAGGTAAAGCAAAACAACACCAAAAACCAAACCATCGGTTCACAAAACAAGGAAGGAAATCAACTCAAAACCCTAGAGTAAAACCACCATTTAGAGGGAGAAAATTTCATCATTTTCTACATGCATGCAAGGTATAAAGATTCCTCTACCAAGGAAGGTTCATGTATAAGAATAAAGGTTCATCTAAGAAGATAAACTACTCAATAACTACTACTTAAGCTCAAACCGTATGAAAGATAACACCTTTTCACTTAGAACTTCATTTTAGAGAAAGATCATGACATGCAAGCTAGTAGTAATCAATAAACGTGGAGAAAGTTATATAAATAGCCTATAGGATGAAGATGAAGCTTCAAACAGCAAGGTAGATCGAGGAAAGAAGGTAGAAAACCAAGCTTGAGCACTCCATTCAGCCAAGCTAGCTCCTTATCCAAAGTGGAAGCAAGCCCTAGGTCAATGACACAAGAAAGAGGCATTCTTCAATATCTAACACAAGCTCCACTATGGACCACCATGGATCTGACCAAAAAGAAGAGAGAAGGAGGTAGGACAACAAGGAAACTTACTGATCGAGGGTGGGAGATCTTAGGACACTTACTTAGGTCAAGAATAAGATAAGGAAGCTCCACAAGCTCAAGGAGAGGGTAGATCTGAACCCTAGATGCACATGCAAGGTAGATCGGCCAAGCTTCATCTACCTTGGCTCCTTCCTCTCCACAATGCAAGAGGGAAGAGCTCGAAGTAGAAAGGAAGAATAAATAGAGAGAATGGGTTGCATGCAAGGGGAAAGATATATAAATATATGGGTGAGAGAGAAGAGAAAGTTAAGGTGTCTAGACATGTTTTCCATGTGTTCCATGGCCAAAGCATCATGTCTATGGAAGACAGTAGATCCATAGGTTGTGGCAGCTAGGGGAGCCATCAAATATTGACTCCCAGGCTTTCCATTGACCTCCAACAATAGGGTGACCATCGGATCTTGTTCACTTGGTCACAAGGGTGAAAATCCTAGTTCTACCATCAGTTTGCACTCTACATGGTGAACCATCAATCCAAGGATCTCCAAGAGAGAAAACAACCAAGAATCACACCTATAGGAACGCCATCAGATCCCAACACATTAGGGTTTCAATCCGATTAAGGTTTCAAATTCATATTATCAAGAATCAAAACCCTGATTCATAGTTCCACACATATTAGGAGTATCAATGTATGCTCATTAAATGATCATCAAACAAGTATGTATTTCTCTCTCATCCTCACCAGGATGTTGATTACATCATACTTTATTAAGTCAGCTCAATCCTTCTCTCAAGGTACATTGGCCTACATTTATCATAATGCATTGAACTCTATACATCTTAATGTATCATTTGACATAACACACTTCATGTGTTACTCAATAAAGTATATTGGATTGAGGTGCTTCCTCCATGTCGATCCATTAGAACCCACTCACCATGTAGTTCTAGCACTCAAGGTAGCCCATCCATGATAGGGAACCCTAAGCTCAACCCTAGGTAGATGTCACTACCAAACCAAGGTGTAAAAAGGATCCCCAAGGAACAAATAATTCAAACATGATATGAAAACATGTGAGTTACAATAAGAATGTGACAAATTACAAGGAAAACCCTAGGTATGGGTAAATTGTATAAAAGCCTAAAACAAGCACATATATGCATAACTTGCTCAAACAATGTCCAAACTGGACCAAACTTGAAACTTAATCTTGTTACATGATATCAAAGAATATATTAGGGTTTAATTAAGGATTTAAGCATCCAATTATGATAATTAAGCACGATCAACCAAAAAGAAAGGTTAGGGGTCTTACAAACCTAAACCCCTAACAAGGATTTCGCCTCCAAAATCCTATGCAAATAAAGACGGGTAATTTCTATGCATATCATATTCTACTCCCAAGTGGCTTCTACCACACCACAGTGATGCCAAAAAACCTTCACTAAGACTATATCCTTCTTCCTCAACGTTTGCACTCTCATATCTAGGATTAACACTAGACCCTCAACATAAGAAACATCCTTCTCCAACTCAACCTTCACTAGCTGTATCATCTACTTTGTATCATGGTGACACTTCCTCAACATGGAAACATGAAATATGTTGTGCAACCTATGCAACTCTAGTGGTAACTACAACTTGTATACCACCTTCCCAACATGTTCCAAAATAAGGTATGTTCCCATAAACCTAGGAGCCAACTTACCCTTCTTACCAAACCTCAACATGCCTTTCTAAGGGGAAACCTTAAGATACACTTGGTCTCCAATTTGGAATTCAAGTGGTCTATGATGGTTATCGACATAAGACTTCTATCTATCCTAGACCGCCTTCAACTGCTGATGTATCACCTTGCTCTTCTATGTAATTTGCTGCACCAACTTAGGACCCAAAAGCAGATGATACTCACCTGTCTCATAACAACAAAGAAGGGACCGACAACATCTCCCGTATAACTCTTTATATGGTATCATGTCTATTATCCTCTAATTGTTGTTGTATGAAAGCTCTATCAAACTCAGGTGTACATCCCAACTGCCAAGAAACTGTAAATACAAGCTCTCAGAAGATCTTCTAACATTTGAATGGTCCTCTAAGACTGACCATCTGTCTATGGATGAAAAGTTGTACTAAACCTTAGTTGTGTATCCAAAGATATATGCTGGCGTTCCCAAAAGCAACTCATAAACTGTGGACCTCTGTTAGACACTATGGTAATTGGAATACCATGCAAACACACTATCTCATCAACATATCGATGCCAACTTCTCTATTGTGTATGTCATCTTGACTGGAAGGAAGTGAGCTGACTTATTCAACCAGTCAATGATCACCCAAATGGAATCAAGATCTTTAGCCATACTTGGTAGACCAACAACAATGTCATGTTAGATCCTAGATGGGTGATTGGATTCTCTAAAGGGGGGATAGATCTGAACACACTTAAACAAAATTCATTAGACCTTCAAATTATATTACAGGATAAGGTTGCTAAATAGGTAATTTGAGTGCAACTAAAACATACGTAGAAAGGGAGAGAGAGATTGAACAAGCACTAAGTGACAAGCTATGTAGAGTGGGTCCACACTCCAAACTAGGAGTATGTCAGTCCACTACCGGTAGAGGTCAACCTCTAGGATTTCTAAGTGTGTCTTCCTCTATATATTCACTTATAAGAGTTACAACACATGACCCACCAAAGGACTTACCTATCCAATACAAAGAGTCTTCAACCTTACCAAGGACTTACCCACTTTGAAATGAGTCTTCATCCTCCTCCAAGGACTTACCCACTCATGCACAAGTCTTCAATCTTTTAGGAATTACCCACTCTTATTGGATCTTCAACCTTTGACTTCACCTTCACTCAGAGAAGCTTTCACCAAGGACTTACCCACTTGAGCAAGGAGTCTTCTTCCTTCACCAAGGGCTTACCCACTCTTGCTCCAAGTCTTGGACCTTGATCTTCACCAAGGGACTCCTTCACTTATTCTTCATCACCTCTCTTAGCCAAGAGAGCGAAACTTCATCTTCATGGTTGGAATGAGAGAAAGGGAGGTGGTGGAAGTGAGATCCTCACAAGATATACAAATGGAACTAGCTCTCTTACAAATTCCCTACTCACTCTAACGAATGTAGCATGTGATTAAGCTTAGAGAGAGAGAGGAGGTTGTAGGATGTAGTCAACTATAGAATAGGAACCTCATATAAAGTTTTGCATTGAATGCTCAACCTTGGAATGAAACCCAAGGGGTCCTATTTATAGTTGGGGATGCCTCTTAGCCTATAGGAACACTTAATAATGAAAACTAACCATTTTGTAGCTTGCAACAAATATATTTTCAATTGTTGCAACTTCACAATGACTAGAAACAATTTTCTACACTTTTTTGTACAATGCTATCGGTCGAGTTTATATAAAGGTAACTTGACTGAATGCACTATGCGACAAAGATAATTTGACAAATCGGTTGAGTTTGTCCTGGTAGGAACTCGACTGATAGGTTAAATCAATTTTGTTCTAGTGCAGTGGTTGGTCAAGTTTTGTGTATAGGATACTCGATCGAACCATGGCATTCTTAAAATCCATCAAGGATTGGTCGAGATTGTAACTTGACCGATAAAGTGCCTGTAATGAATTTTGGAAAATGTCATTAAATTGATTAAACATCCATTTTAAGTGCTCTTGGTTTTTTCTAAGCTTAATTACAAGTCATACAATCATTACAAGTGATTTACAACATGATTCTAATGGATTTACATCATACTCCAAAAACGTGCACTTGTATTGACTTTGACTTGTCTTTTCTCCAAGTTGAGATGTGCAAGTTAGGGCATTTGGAGTGTGTCTATACCTATTTTGAAATCACTCAAGTAGAGACATTAGACAAAAATAATTGGAATGGTCTAGTAATCATGAAAGTAAGGGTTTGGTCAATTTAGACCTAGAGACAACATTAAACTGGAGTCAACAAATCCATGGTGATATGATCCCATTTCTACTATGGTATCAACAAAGATCATAATGTCCCTGCAAGCTTATGATGCTTAGCCTTGACTTGTTGATAAACTAGACACTTAGCAATGAACTCTACACATCACGCTTCAGACTTGGCCACCAATACAGATCCTTCAAATTATGGTACATATTCATACTTCCATTATGCATCACATACATTGAGGAATGAGCCTCCTCAAGTACCATCTTCCTCAGGACATCAACATATGGAACCACCATCTTGTTATGAAAGAAACTATCCCATCATCTGACTCATGGAAGCCATCATGCTTCTTGTTTCCAAACCCTGACCTGATATTCTCCTGAGCATCTCTGATCTGTTGTATCAAGGTAGGCTTCACCTGCAACTGTTCCAGCAATACTCCCAACAAAGAAACTTTCAACTATACTACACCAACATGTCTTGTTTGTGGCACATCATTGAGTGTAATTGTGCCTTGCCTGCAGATGATGATGAAGATGACTTCCTTCTCAATGCATTAGCCACCACATTTTCCCTACCTAGATGACAGTCTATCGTGTAATCATACTCTTTGATTAGCACCATCTATAACCTCTGCCTCATGTTTAGCTCCCACTTCAAGAAGATATACTATATATTCTTGAGGTTGGTGAAGATCTAACACCTCTCCCCATACAAATAGTACCTCCAAATCTTCAGGACTTGAACCATTATTTCTACCTCTAGATCATTTGTTAGATAGTTCTCCTTATGTTTCTTAAGATGTCGCAAAGCAAAAGAAATCATGTTCTTGTCCTACATCGTCACACATCCCAAACCATTCTTCAAAGAACCACAAAAGATGATGTAGCTTTTCCCTTGTTCTGGAAGGACTAAGACTGGAGCAGTAGTCAACTTCTCCTAGCAGCTGGAAGGAGCGATGACACTTGTCATACCAAACAAAAGGAACACCTTTCCTAGTCAACTTGGTTAGGGGTAACACTACAACACTAAAATTCTTTATGAATCTCCTGTAGTAACTAACCAAACCTAGGAAACTTTAGACTTATGTCAGTGTCTTAGGTTGCTCTTGTTGGTATGTAAGCCTAGAGAGCCAATCATATGATGATTGGAATGTGGTATTAAGTACCAGATTTAATAACAATAAAGGTAATTCTATCTATTATGTTTGTCTCAGTCATGACATGATGAAACTTATGTACTAGATGTCTAAGGCATGATGGTACTCGATGATGTATGTCTTCAAGTAAGTGACTTGAACAATGAGATCATACAGATGCTAAGAGTACATATATTCTTGTTATGTCCCTAGTCGGATATCACTGTGAAAGAAAAATAGTCAACAATAATACATAAGACTAGAGTGTGTGTTGACTGATGACAGAATCTCATTAGTCATGATATGTGATATCAAGTCAAGAACACAACTACATGTTAGAGAATAGTGTATTGGACAGACCCACCATGAGTGTGATACATGAAGACCATGTAATGGTAGTCAGAATCATCTATCATAGTTTTAGTGGTGATTGTGGTTCTTAGACCTGAAGCCACTACATTCATCACATGTCGTTTGGTATACTTTGACATCATAGAATGTAACAATGAATGAGGATTGCCATAACAGTGATGATTGGGTAGCTCTGACACAAGGGGACTGAGTGTGAGTGATGTAGATGGGATTTGTCCCTCCTCTATGAGATTGATACCCAAGGCCTCTTGATAAGCGATAATGAGAAATGTATGGCCGTAATCATGTGATTCAATATGTTATATGTGAACTCACATGTATCTCAGATAATATGCTCTAGTTCAAGAAACATGAATTGAACGTTGATAGGAAGATGATTCCATGCCTTGAGTTCAAACCAGATATCAAATACAAAGAAACTATATGATCACAGTAACACTAATCATAGATTGTAGGTTGAATTTGTTCTCCAAATTTCCAAATTACTTGGGTAGCAATGATGTGTGACTAGGCACTGTTCTTTGCTTGTGATGTCATAATTGGTTATGGGCATTCACTGCCAACATAATTCTAGATCTATAGGGTCACACACCTAGGATACACTTGGATTAAAGGATTATATTCATGAATGATGTTTACTTTTATTACTAAAGGTGTTTAGGTATTCAATTAAACAACTGAGGTTCAAAATTGACTGACTGGACTGTGAACTGACCGGTTCAAGTGCTGAACCGTTCAATTGGAGTGTCAGGTCAACTGGAATAAATATTGGTTGAACTTTTCTTGAACTAGACAAGTGAAACGACCATTCAGAATGTGAAATGACCATTTCACTATGTGAGACGACCGGTTAACCGTCTAGGTTGTCTAATTCAGTTGCCAATTCAATTGGAACATGGATTGATGCTGATGTCATGTTTAGCATTAATCAGGCATTGAATACTAATGTGATTCAGAATAGTAAACTACGTGAACCGATCAGATCATGCACCAATTGACCAGTTAGGTGTGTGATCCGACCGGTTCACTATTCACAGGTTCTAGAAAATTCATGATTCCAGACCCTTCTACTCCCACACAGATTGGGAACCCTGACCTTAGCCTCTACTATATATAGAGGGGTATTGGAGGCTTTCGGACACACACAATTGAGAACCAGTTGCTCTGACAAGTGTTGTCCTCACTGTTTGTAGTAACCAATAGAGATCCCAAGCAAGTCCTACCCATTAAAGGGAGGGATAGTAAAGGAGAGAACAAATCAGATCAATTGTGGGAGAGCATGTCAGAGACTAGTATGCCTACATAAGGGGACAACTCTTCTTGTTGACTCTGGTAGCGAATATGAAGTTTCTGGTGGTCCGCCAGGACTACTCTAGAGGCGGGAGGTCGTTATCTGGCGCTAGGAGGACACAGTCAGTCACTGTCCATGGTGCTGCACCAGGAGGCTGATGGAGATGACTGTTTGAGTGGTGTTGTTGCTGAAGGAGTGTGCTATTGTAAGGGTAATGTAGCTAGACTTTCTCCATGACCAAATATAACCTTGCAAACCTTTCCTTCCTAGATACATTGATGTTGACGCGATCTTGCTGTTTTGAAAAACATGCATTTAATTTTCTTTTGTTTCCACTGGCTATATCCATGCCCGATTTCCATATGGCGGTATCAAAGCCACGTCAATTTATGGTGTATTTGGGATTCAAATCAATATGATCAGATTTATTTTTCATTCTTTTATTGCATATGATGAAAATAATAAAATGATTAATACACGAATCTGATTAATTCCACACACAACTCCACAATATATATATATATATATATATGTAGTTCAAATGAGTCATCCAAAAGATTGTTTTATTGGAAGATGTGAAGAATGGTTATGATCGATAACCCTAGATGTATGTGTGCATGGTTGTGGTTGTTTATTCCTATTGTTACTCAGTTTGCGTATGGAGCCACTCTCTTCTTTCCAATTTTTAATTAATATTCTTCCTCATATTTCCCCTCGAATGTAGCTTGAGGTTTCCCTTTTACAATGTAATAAGAAATAGGATAGTTTTAATTTATGTTTTGATGTGAGATGACAATCTGCACAAAGGTGAAATGTCTAACTCGTGAGATGACCCAATCGACTAGAGGGCCAAGGAGGCTAGGAAACATGAGGATGAACTGATCGACTAGTGGCCCAACCAATTGGATAGAGGAGTCTAGACACCTCTTTTACTTGAGCACCAAATGATCATTTTAAGAGCTCAACCAAGGGACTAGAAGGCGAGCTGACCGGTTCAAGAGTTGAACCGATCAACTTGGATTGGTTCGAGCACATATCTTCATCAACAATATGTTACATATGATTTCGATTAGGTGGTAGTAGTTCCATGTGGCTCCAAGGAGTTACAATAGTATGACCATAACCATTTCTTGCGTGTTTTAGTTATTCCATGTTCTCGTTTGTGTTTATAGCATGTACATGATACATACTAAGGATGTGATGTTTGTATATATATATATATATATATAAAATCCCTCAATATAATATTAAGTCTTAGATGGTTTTGATAAGCAACACACATGAAAATCATGATCGACTAAGCATGGTCACCGCAAGGGTGGTGTGCCATCTATCTCTTGGAAGTGTGATAGTAATAATGTGATCCTGCCAAATGGGGTGCATTATTATCGTGTTGGCCTTTGGGTCAGGCTTAACTATGTAGTCTTAATGAGATTAAGTACCAGAGGCATGCAGATGACTATGACAAAGGGTTGTGCATGTTATATATCCAAGAATTTCATATGATGTAATTGATAAAAGTTGCCTACCTTAGTAATCAGTTATGGACACTGGCATAGGCCAGGTAACAATTCCATTATTTTGGCTTTTGGCTCACTAGAAGATTGTATGCTACAATCTTACGAATTGATACATAAGAGTTATCAATTTGAATAAAATAGTGGGAGCAATATTAATTAAAGGCCTAATTAATATCATGAATTTATCAAATCAAACAAATAAAAAATGTTTTGAAAAGTTGTAATATTTCTTTGTAGAATCAAATATCAAACACAAACTTGTTCTAATTGTGATCAATACTTATGAAGGATAAAACTAAACAAGATTGACTTCCACTTCTAGTTAAGGGCTTTGAGAAGTTTTCTCAAACATGAACAAAAGCTCTATGTCCTTGAAAGACCAGAGCCAGAGGAACCCACTCTAAAAGTGCTTAAGACTAAATTGGATGCTAACTTGAAGCATACCAATAATGTCATAGACATTAAACACCTTATTATATGTTGTATGAACTATGAGTTGCATGAACATCATGAAAATATAGACATTCTCGAGATGGTAATACATCTTAATATTTATGTAAAGCAAGAAAGGTATAATGTTTCCAAAGTGCTATTTGAGTGCAAACTGACAATGAGAGGTCTCATAGAGCCCCATGTGCCCAATATAATTGGGCATGTGGAAAGATTGGGATTTCTTTTAGTTTAAGAGTTAACCACATAGGTGATTCTACAATCATTGCCTAAATCATATAGTCAATTTATCAAATTCTTGGCATGTTGCTTAATGCCAAAGCAAGGGAAGAAGAAAGGACAAATCCATGATGGTGATCAGCAGAAGTGAGTCCTAAGGAAAAGGCAATGCCAAGAAGAGTTCTGAGGCTAAGATGAAGTCCAAGTCTTCTGCACTCAATTTATGGAGAAGGGTAAGTGTAAAAGGAATTTGTCCTTCTCACTTAAATAATCAGGGAAAGAAAGTGTCGCCATTGTCACATATTTGGACATTAGAAAGGAACTATCCTCTTTATAGAGGATCTCAAGAAGAAAATGGAGATAGATATCTCTATTTCAGGACCTGAGAAGAAGTGAGCTAGAACTATATGGAGCAAGGGTTGCTACCTCTACAGTTGGAAGCTATCATTCACGGGCACATAATAGAATTAGTGAATTGCTATTATGTACCTGCCATTGATGAAAACATCATGTGTCTCGTATAGACAAGAATTCATGTTTTATGACAATTCCCTATGTCTTATAAACTATGTTTGGTAGTTGTAAAGGAAAATGTGCATGACACATGTATTGAATGACTTGATAACTCAAACAATGAATACCTATAACATTGTCATCTAGAGAACATAAATGAGAAATGCATTCCTAGAATCCATATGATGGTTATCTAGATTCTTCTGGTTATTGAACCAATAGAGACATGTGAGTCTTATTCATAGGGAAATATGAAAAAGCATCTTCAGTAAATGTAGTGGGAGAGTGACCATTCTATTAGGGCTCATACATACTGATGTATACATACCTTTAAGAATGAATGCTAAAGGTAGTTACTAGTACCTCATTATATATACTGATATTCTCAGTAGATATAGCAAGTTGTATTTAATGAAATACAAGTATGAATCTCTTGAAGTGTTCAAGGAGATCATTAAATGAAGTACGTAACTGACTTGGTAAAAGTTTTAAGATACTTCGATATGATCGATGTTGAAATAATTTAAACTAAGAGTTTGAGGACATTCTGGGAGATCATGATAATGTATCATGATAAGCTCCACCTAAACCATAATGACAACGTATCATGAGAGTGATTTAGAAAGAAGGAATCACACCTTGTTAAGTCATGGTGTGATTATCAAAAAATCTAGCTGACCTTACAATTTCTTTTGGGCACATGCTCACACTAAAACAATGTATCGTCCGAAATGGTTCAAAAGACACCATATGAGATATGGCATGGGAGGTGTCCTGATGTGTCTTTTATAGTGATTAGGGATGAATTCCTATATAAGAAAATTGTTTCTTAAAATGATTTGTCAACAAACAACATAAATGTTATTTTGTTAAATACTACTCTTATATCAATCCTATTCCAAAGTTATTTGTTAATCTGGATGGCTATATTCCTGATAAGGAACTTAGTTCCAAAGGAATATGTGGGAGTAAAAGAAGAACTCAAAATATTTGAGACAAATAATAAAACATTGAACCTAAAGAGATACAATGGGAACAACGAGAATCACACAGTGTTGTGGAATCTTAACTTCCTTATGTAACCCAATACCTTGTAATTCTAGTAGAACACACCTTGAGTTTGAAAGATTATGATATCTTATAACTCAATAAGGTGGTGAGATGATCATAGAGACGAGTTAACAACCTACCTCAAAACTATTGAGGGACCATAATATGAGAAATGGCTTGGGGCCATGAGGTCAAAGATGGACTCCATGTAAACCAACAAGGTATGACCTTGGTGGATCCACCTGAAGGGGTAAAACCCATTGGGTGCATATGGGTCTTTGTAAGAAGACCAATATGGAAGGGTATATTGGTTGCAATGAGCTTCAAACAAGTTCAAGGTGTTTAAAATGATGAAGTCTTTCACCAGTTACTAGGGTTAAATCCATTTGGATCATGCTTGCTGTTGCAACTTAGTATGACTATGAGATTTGTCATATGGATGTTAAAACCACATTCCTTAACTAAAATAATTAGAAGTATGTGTACATGACACAAATGAAAATGTTTTATAAATCCAAGAATGAAAATAAAATCAATAAGCTACAAAGGTTAATCTGTGGATTGAAGCAAGCATCTCAGAGCTAGAATCTTCTATTTTGATAAGAAAGACAAAGAGTTTGACTTGAGTCAAAATAAAGGTGAAATATGTGATTACAAAGATTTAGTGGGAGCATATTTATATTCCATATAATGATGGAGAATAACATCCTTATCCTACACAGATTAAAACCTAGAAAGGAAAGTACCTTCTCTGAAGGGTTTAGGTGAAGTATCCTATGTGATAGGTATTGAAATCTATAGAGATAGATCTGGAAAGCTTCTTAACCTAAGAAAGAGCACATACATTGGCAAGATGATGAAAGAGTTCAACATGCAAGACTAAATGGGAGAAAACATGTCCATGTTCCATGGAGTTAGTCTCTCAGGAGCCTAGTGTCCCAGTTCTTGTGAAGAACAAGAACACACAGATAGATGCCATATGCATTTGCAATTGGATCTATCTTGAATGCAATGTTATGTACTTATCCCATTATCTTGTATGTATTAGACATGAGGAGAGGATATCTTGTTATATCATTATGTATTAGACATGATGAGAGGATATCCAGTCATCTCATATTTATTGGACATGATGAGAGGATATATAAACCTATCTAGCGATCTCATATGTATTGGACGTGAGGAGAGAGTATATGTCAGATTCTAGTGAAGGTCATTGGACTACCGTATAGAACATCCTTAAGTGATTGAGAAGCACTAAAAGGATTCCTTGAGTATGGTAATAAGGAAGAGTTGGGTGTAAAGGGCTACATAGATGCAAGATTCAGAATTGACAAATTAATGATTGCAATCTATATTTATGTTTGACTATATAAACAAGAACTGTAAATTGAAAAGGGTTATGAGCTAATGAAAGTTGTTTAAATATATGAAGGAAGCCAAGTATCTCTGTATTATGAGAACAACATAGTATATTGTATGCGTCAAGAAGTTCATATGGGCGAACTTGTATGAGGTTCCAACCATTAATGACACATTAGAAATACTGATGACAATAATGGATCTACAGGTTAGGCCAAGAATCTCAGATAGCATACTAAAAAACTTCCATCTCATATGAGTAGTCGTATTGTGAAGAGATGTGAAACTTGTCATATACCGACTTAAAGCAAACATTGATAAACCTGCTATAAAAGCACTTGCACAACAAAAACATGATGGATATGCTAAGATCACTTGGAATAAGATTCGTGGGTGATTGGGTCTATGTGCAAGTGGGAGTCTATTGGTATATATGCATAGAGAGCCAATCATATGATGATTGGAACCTGTCATTATATACCTGATTTGATAATAATAAATGTAATTCCATCTATTATGTTTGTCTTAGTCATGAGATGATGGCACATGCATGCTAGATTTCTAAATGATGATGATACTCAATGATGTATGTCTTCAAGTACATGACTTGAACAATGAGATCATACAGATGCTAAGAGTACATAAATTCTTATTATGTCCCTAGTCGGATATTATTGTGGAAGCAAAATAGACAACAATAATACATAAGACTAGAGCGTGTGTTGATTGATGATAGAATCACATTAGTCATGATATGTGATATCAAGTCAAGCACACATGTACATGTTAGAGAACAATGTATCACATAGACCCACCATGAGAGTGATACATGGAGACCATGGAATGGTAGTCACAATCAACTCTCATAGATATAATGGTGATTGCAGTTCTTAGACCTGAAGTCACTACATTCATCACAGGTTGTTTGGTATACTTTGACATCATCCAACATAACCCAGAATAAGGATTTCCATAATAGTGATGATTGGGTAGCTGTGACACATGGAGACTTTGTGAGTGATGTAGATGGGATTTGTCCCTTCTACAAGAGATTAATATCCAGATCCTATTCATAAGAGAGAATGATAAATGTATGACTGTACTCATGTGATTCAATATGTGATATGTGAACTCACATGCATCTCAGACAGTCTGCTCTAGTTCATCTAGATTGAATGTTTAGAGGATGACGATTCCATGCCCTGAGTTCAATCTAGATATCCAAGACAAACAAACTATACGATCACGGTAAAAATAATCATGGATTTTAGTTTGAAGTTGTTCTCCAACATTCTAAACTACTTGGGTAGCAATGATGTGTGACTAGGCACAACTCTTTGCTTGTGATGTCATAAATAGTTATGCACATTCACTGCCAATGCAATTCTGGATCTATAGGGTCACACACATAGGATACACTTGGATTAAAGAAGTATATTCATGAATAATGTTTAATTTGATTACTAAAGGTATTTAGGTATTCAATTACACACGTGATGTTCAAAATTGACTGACTAGAATATGAACCAATCGGTTCAGGTGTTGAACTGATCAGTTGAAGTGTTAGGTCAATTGGAATCAATATTTGTTGAACTTTGTCCAAACTGGACAAGTGAAACGACCATTTCACTTGTGAAATGATTGTCTCACATAGTGAATGACTGTCTCACAATGTGAAAACATCATTTCACTATGTGAGACAACCAGTTCACCCTCTAGGTTACCCGGTTCAGTTACAAATTCAATTGGAACAAGGATTGATGTTGATGTCATTTTTAGCTAACATTAATCAGGCATTGAATACTAGTGTGATTAAGGACATGAAACTACATGAAGCGACCATTTCACTTAGTGAACCAAATGTATAATGCACCAATTGACCTCTTGGGCGTGTGAACTGACTGGTTCGCCATTCATAGGTTCCAAAAAATTCATAATTAGGAACTCAGACCCTGGCCTCTACTATAAATAGAGGGATACTGGTGGCTTCTAAACACACACAATTGAGAATCCATTGTTCTAGTAGTTTTTGTCCTCTCTAGTTGTGGTAACCAATAGAGAGCTTGAGCAAGTCCTATCCGTTAAAGGGAGGGATGGTAAGGGAGATAACAACTGAGATATTTGGTGGGAGAGCATGGCAGTGACTAGTACACTGATAGAAAGGGACAACTCCTTCTTGTTGGCTCTAGTAGAGCAACGTGGAGTTCACAGTGGTCCGCGTGGACTACTCTAGAGGAAAGAGGCCATTTTTTGCTGCTAGGAGGACACCATCAAAGGGTGGTGGAAAGGGGAAAAAAGCATTGGGGAGGTAAATGACACTCTTGTTGTGCTCATCTCGAAGACCGAAAAGCCAAAGACAATAGGAGAATTCAGACCTATTAGTCTTTGTAATGTGGTGTACAAGATAGCATCCAAAGTCCTGACGAATCTTTTGAAGCCTCTAATGAACTCTATTGTATCCGAGAACCAAAGTGCCTTTATCCAGGGAAGAATGATAACGGACAATGATCTCATAGCTTATGAAGTGTTCCATTCTATGAAGAAAGATAAGGGAAGGAAAAAAGGAAGCCTCGCGCTGAAATTGGATATGTCCAAGGCGTACGATAGAGTGGAGTGGAGTTTTCTAGATGTCACCATGGAGAAGATGGGGTTTGCACAGAAGTGGAGACAAAAAGTCCAAGAATGCATAACGTCCGACCAACATGCCTTAGCCATTAATGGAGACATGACCCAAAGCACAAAGCCTGCACGAGGACTTCACCAGGGAGACCCTCTTCCCCCCTAGCTTTTAATTTTGTGTGCTGAAGCTTTCTCAACCTTGATTTCTACTGCTACCTGCGATAACCTTCTACAAGGCATCAAGCCAAGTAGAATTGCACCCTGTATCTCACATCTTTTCTTTGCAGATGATAGCATCCTTTTTGCAAGAGCAACCACTGCTGAATGTCTAAAGATAGCTGAGATTATCAACCAATATGAACAGGCATCGAGACAATTGATAGATTTCTCTAAGACGGAGGTTTTCTTTAGCAAAGGGATGAAGGTGGACAAACAAGAGGAGTTGAGGCAGCTACTAGGTGTGAGAGTAGTGGACAAAAATTCCAGCTACCTGGGCCTCCCGACAGCCATGGGAAGGTCCAAGAAGCAGGTGTTTAGTTTTATTTGAGAAAGGATTTGGCGAAAACTCCAAGGGTGGTCAGAAAAGTTGTTGTCAAAGGTAGGGATAGAAGTTCTAATCAAAGCAGTAGCCCAGGAAATACCCACATACATCATGAGTATATTTCAGCTACCCATGGGAACCATAGCAGAGATACAGAGGATGGTGGCTAGATTCTGGTGGGGTGCAAAAGATAAAGAAAGGAAGATGTCGTGGCTGAGTTGGGAGAGAATGTGCAGGCCTAAGAGGCAGGGGGTCTCGGATTCAGAGATTTCTAGACCTTTAACCAAGCCCTCCTGGCTAGGAAACTATGGCGAATAGCAAACTACCCGCATTCCCTCATGACGAGAGTACTCAAAGCTAGGTACTTTCTGAAGTCATCCATATGGGAAGCGAGTCGGGGATACAATCCCAGTTATTCTTGGTGGAGCCTATGGGGAGCAAAGGCACTACTAAAGGAAGGGACACAATGGAGAGTGGGTGACGGAACTACGGTGGATATTTGGGAGGACAACTGGCTGCTGAGGGAAAATGAAAATCATGCACATTTCAAAAGAGAGGATGGACCAGATTACCGTACAGTGAGGGAGATGATGACAGAAGACGACACTCAATGGGAGGTTGATAAAGTCAGAGAATGCTTTCTGGACCACTATGTTGAAAGAATATGCGCTATCCAACTCAGTTGGCGGAGAACTAAGGACAGCCTAATGTGGTGGCCTACAAAGGATGGAGAGTTTTCGGTACGTTCAACGTATTGGTTGGGTTTACTCAGAAAAGAGGAATCGAGAAGCTTTGTGCAGAGACAAGGTAATGATCTATGAAAAAGAATATGACATGCGGGATGGAGTCCGAAAACAACCCACTTTCTGTGGAGGGCATGCACAGGATGCTTAGCAATGAGCGGACGCCTATATGATAGACACTACTTGGAGGATGGTACATGCATGTTGTGTGGTGCAGAGAAGGATACAATACCCCACATGCTATTCTGTTGTCCCAACACCGTAAAAGTTTGGGAGCAGACACCAAGAGGAGGGCAATCCTGGGTGGACAACGCTAGGGATGAGGAAATCACCTCGGCAGTGGGGGATGCACTGGACAGGAGCTCTATGCAAGAAAAGGAATACTTAGTTGCTGGAATGTGGACGGTGTGGAGATCTAGATGCATAAGGATGTTCCAAAATAGCGACGTTAAGAGTGGTTACATACTGAGGGATGCCTTGGCAATGATGCGCCAGAAGGGGCAACGCCAACATGAGATGAGGGGCGAGGAAGGACGCAGATCATCCATACAGCAGCAGCGTGCATGGGCAAGTGACGCACAACAAGGAGAGACGTCAAGACAGGAGGAACATCATGGACGAGGTGGCGGAGACGAGGCGGGGTGTGGGAATGAAGGGGGAAGCAATGCTGCGTTGCATGACAGGAGCAACGACGCTGCGTTGCGTGACGGGGGTATCATTGCTGCGCAGTGTGATGGGTAGGATAGCAGCGGCCAATAGGGAGACGAAGGGGGAGGCGATGCGGGGAGAGGAGACGGGGGCCGTTGCGGATGGATGAAACCAGCGCAGGGCAGATTGAAGATCAACGTTGATGGGTCGGTGGGGGAAGATGGGGGGGGCGGGAATTGGCTTGGCTGCAAGGGATGATGTAGGTAGATTGGTGGGGGTTGCGGGGGAGAAGGTAAACACAGGGACGGGCGTCGCCATCTCGGAATTGTTAGCGGTAAGAGCAGCGCTGCAGTGGGAAAAAGAGAAAGGATACGATGATTTGGAAGTTGAGACTGATTCATTGGAGGTCATCCATGCATGCACAAGCAAGAAGCCACGCCGGGACTACTTAGGCGCTATTTCTGAAGACGTCAAAGAGTCAAAAGTTCAGTTTTCTTTCTGTAGTTTTCATTATGTTTCTCATAGATATAATAGAGTTGCCCATGAAGTCGCCAACATGGCGCGTCGGGGCCAAGTAGCCAATTTTTCATTGTCGAGTCATTTCCCTTTGAACTTGCAGTCTCTTGTAAACTTTGATTTTATTAGTTAGTAATAGTAACGAGAAGCCCCAATCATAGGGTTTCCCGTCCCTCTCTCAAAAAAAAAATCAAATGATGTTCGTGGTGCTCACCAGGAGGCTGGTGGAGACGACTGGTCGAGTACTGCTACTACCGAAGGAGCATACTGCTATATAAAGAAGAAGAAGCACGATTCTACTGTAAGGGTAATGTCACTGGACTTTCCCCAAGATCAGGTATAAACTTGCAAACCTTTCCTTCTTAGATACATTGGTTTTGATGCAATCTTGCTATTTTGGGAAATAGAATTTTTTTTTGTTTCTACTACCTATATCTGCACCTGATTTCCCTACATATCCTATTCCAACATAGACTCCACCTTCCTCGGGTCTATACAAACACCCTTAAAAGATATAACACAACCAAGACAAGACACCTCGGTCAACTAGAACTCATACTTGCTGAACTTGGCATATAACCAGTGTTGCCTAAACAACACCAACACTTGGAGAAGGTACAACTCATGATACTGACTATCCCTAGAGTATATTAGGATACCGTCTATGAATACAACCACAAACTGACCCAGATATAGTATAAACACCCTGGTCATCATGTCCATCAAAGTTTTCATTGCATTGGTTAGCCCAAATGTCATAACCACAAACTCATAATGACCATACCTAGTCCTAAAAGAAGACTTGGGTATGTCATCCGCCTTCATCCTCAACAAGTGGTAACCTGGCCTCAGATATATCTTGTAGAACATTGTGAAACCTGTCAAATGATCAAACATAATATCAATCCTTGGTAACAAATACTTATTCTTTGTTGTAATCTTGTTCAACTGTAAGTAGTCTATGCAAAGCATCATAGTGCCATCCTTCTTGTTCACAAACAACACAAGATAACCACAAGGGGAAGGGCTCATTATGATAAAACCCTTCTCTAGAAACTGTTGCAACTATTTCTTAAACTCCTACATCTCTGTTGGTGTCATCCTGTAAGGTGCTTGTGCTATGGGTTGCGTTCCAGGAACAAGATTGATCTCAAAATCAATCTCTCTAGGAGGGGGAATACCAGAAAACTTTTTAGGAAAGTCATCTCAAACTCAAACACTACATGTACCTCTTAGTTACTAGGAGATCTCCTCTTGTTATCCAAAACATGTTAAAGGAAAGGCTGACATCCTTGTCTCATCAACCTCTCCACTGTCATAGCCAACACCAAATAGGTAGGAAGAATCTTCCTATCACCTTGGAAAACCTAAGAGACATTTTGCAAAATCCCTGACCTGGGTTATGCTTTAACCCTAGGTGTTTTGTTTAAGAAAGATAATTATGTGCTTGATATTATCTTTTGAAAAGTAATTAAACCTCAAGAGGAACTTATATTTTAATTTTAGTCCTTTTTGAATAATGTTGAAATGAAATTTTACTTGTGTTGTACTAAAGTGAAAATTACCCAAGTTGAGGGGTTAAATTGCAAATGCTACATGATAAGATGTTCCTCATGTGTTGAAGCATCATGAGAATGAAGATGATGCAGAGGTATGTCTAGTGAAAGCCTGAGTACCAGGAAAGAGCAGATAAAGCAATGCTTGTGCATTGAAACCTAGTTTTGGTGTAATGTGCAATTTACCCAAAACCCAGGGTTCAATATGCAAATTACCACTTCAAAATAGTCCCTAATGTTTCCTGGAATCATGTAGATCAAAGAAAATTAGAGGGGCGTCTCATTTGTATCACTTTGAAGGAGAGAGAATCTTGATATTAAAATAATCAAGATTTCAGCATAATTGAAACCCTAATTCAATTTAATGCAAAAATAATTATATTAAATGGATTGCCTTTCAAACAAAATTGTAGAGGTTGAAATATGAATATATGGACGTCCTTGTGCCTTGCAAAGGCAATGGAAACATCTACGTGAGTGGAGAACCCACTCACATTAAGAAAATAAAAAGAAATATCCACTAACTTATGGATATTATTATAAGGGTTAAGGTGCTTAAGTTGCTTTTCTTTAAATCATGGATAATTGAGAGGAATAAGAGGCAAAGAAGATAGTCTTATAAACAAGGAAGGGAAGGGGGAAAGTGGCAAGTAAATGAAGGAGATAATCCCTACTTTCTCTCTCTTAAGTGAATTTTCAATAAAAATTCAAATATATGCTCCTTTATCCATGAGTTGAAAGGGTAATTTCGAAGCCAATTTCACTTCTTGCTTGCAAAACAACCAAGGGAGCTTGGGAGAAATATGAGGACGACTCCCAACCTGTTGGTATTCTTCTTGACCTTATTTCACCTTGATTTCATGGTGGAAATCACAAATCAATGTTTGATTTGTTCTTTCCTTCACTCAATCTACAACTCTAGCCAATCTTTTCACTCAAAAGCTTGAGGATAAGCCTTGGAATAGTTGAAGAAGCTTCATCCACCATTGTTGACATGAAGCTCCAAGCTTTGAATCTCAATGGAAGGTGGGTTATATAACTTGAATCCTTATTCATTGTTATTGAGTTCAATTCCTCAATTCAATATGTTCAATTGTTCTTCTTGAAATTCCTTTGATTAATTAATGAAACTACCATGGAAATGGCAATAGAATTCGAGGGGTTGAAGCTTGATGATGATGACATGATCTTAAGAACACATCTCAATAAGATCTTGTTGCAATCAGTTTCAACAAAATGATTCAATCGGTTTTCACCAAACCATTTGGTGATCAAACGGTTTGCAAACCGTTTGGAGGTTGAACCCCAAACCGTTTGGGCATGTTGACCGAATGGGATAGTTGAACGATTGGAGCCTTAAACAGTTTCAAACTATTTGAACATACTTGAGTTGACCGTTTGGAGTTGGGTTGACTGTTTGGACAAATAGGTTCAAAACCGTTTGGAGCCTTAAACGGTTTCAAACCATTTGGACTTTTAGGTCAAAACCGTTTGGAGCCTTAAACGGTTTCAAACCATTTGGACCAAGTCAACCATAATTGTTTGGTTGATCAATGGTTGTGACTGAGGGTTGAGGATCCAGGGATCATATATTGATGGACTTCAATAACTCAATTGATAAAGAAATCGATGGTGCAAACCCTAATTTAATTGATTGAAGGAATCATCAACTGAACCCTTTCAGTTTCAAACTGAATTGGATCAAATGGTCTTGAGACTGTTTGAGGCCAAACAATCTTGAAACTGGTTGGGATCAAATGGTCTCAGGACCATTTGGAATCAAATGATTTCAAAACCGTTTGGTGTTGATATCCCAAAACCAAATGGAGGTCCAATGTGATCAAATCATTTGGAGATTTAAGATGATAATTGATCCATTGATCCAATGGTGATTATCAATGTTAGGTACAAAGGTTGAAACCCCAAAGTACCTAGATAATCAGTACCTTTAGATTAATTAACCCTAAAGGGTTATGAAAGAAATGTCTTAGTGCCCTATGTCAATCATAGTTGTATGTACTTGATTGAAGGGTTGATGTAACCTAATCAAGTTGAGAGGATGATAGAAAGGAATTCATACATGAGTATTAATCATGTGGTGATTAGGGTATGATCCTTAGTGAAGACATCATGAAAACCCTAATCGAGAAGGTTAATGAACCCTAACCATAATTCAGGGCAATTCTGAGTGAAACCCTAATCTAGGTTAATAGTGAAATCCTAATTGAAGGTGATGACATGAGTAATCCTAAGTTAGGGTTATGAAATGTAAAACCCTAATTTAGATGAATAGTAAACCCTAATTATGGGTAATGGAATATAAAACCCTAATTGGGATGAATAGTAAACCCTAATTGTGGGATATTGAATGTGAACCCTAATCTAGTGTGATATTATGTGGAACCCTAATTTAGGGTGATTCTATGTAAAACCCTTGTATATTAATGTGATGTGGAACTCAAATCCAGAGTGATGTAAGTAATTCTATATGATACCCTAATCTTTGGCAATATGGTGATAAACCATAACCCTGATCTGGGTAATTTGATGAATATCCCCAATTGACCTGAAATGGGAAACCCTAACCCTAGTGAGGGAATAGTGGTGTTACCCTTGAATAGTGATGCTATATTTGTTTTGCATGGTGCAAATATGAAATTGATGTAACTGTTATCATCTTTACTAACCATGCAGGCATCATGAGATGATGAACATAGCCAGGTATGAGCTATGATGTTTTATTTATTAAAATTGTTATTGGGCCTTATGTGCCATAATATGCCTTGTTGCCTAGTAAGAGGTAATAAGAGAATTAATGGGCCTTAAGTTCCGTGAGAGATTCTTGTGTAACAAGTATCATGTTTACCTTGGTCAGGTGACCTGAAGGTGATAGTTACCTGAAAAAGGTGGTAACAATGCTCAGTGATGAGTTAAGGGTTTGAATACCCAGAACCATATGATTATGGCATTGAGTTTGTGAAGGGATGAGTATTCCCAGTATTGAAATGAGGGACTGAGATCCCAATGTCTTATAAAGACTGGGAAGTAACTGATGAAAAATAGTACATGTTTCTTTGTAGCATTTGTCCTAATAAGTTATGTTTGAAAACTTGACTGATGCTAAAAGAATATGATAATGTACTTAATTAATCAAGTGAAATCTTTTCATGTAGTGCTCTGACCATAGATCCATCAACGTCAGTAGCTGGTGATGGTGAAATATGTTTTCCTATGGGATCTCCTGGAGTTCGCATATTTTTGAATATGTGGGTGTCGATGGGAGAAAATATTCGTACATCCTAATGGGGGAAGTGATGTAAGGTAAACATTAAACCTCTCAATCCTTCATTATATGTGTCGGGATGGATGTATCACGAATCTCCCGATGATGTTAATGCCAGATCGATGGAGGTAAACATGAAATCTCTCGATCACGAAGAGAGTACAGCCGTCACTGTAACTCTATAGCGAAGATGCCACTAACCCTGGCAAGCTATGTAGAAGAGACACAATATGTCATGCATGTGATCTCGCACTGACCGAGATGTCGGAGGTCATGGAAGCCAGTTCTTACATTGACTTTGTATGGTACCAATTTCAACTTCACAATGGTCGGTTGGAGTATGAGTGGTATACCTCATCTCCTCAGAGCTTAAGTATGTTTGTAAAATGTAATCAGTCGTGTAGCGTATTTGCATAAGGTTGAAATACGAGAACCACTGGTTGATGTTATCTTGATTAGAATATCCTTGATACATAAATGTTACTTATGTTCTTTATTTTCGTATTGAATAAGAGACATGCTGCCTTATCAAGTTATTGCTGAAATACTTGAATAGGAATGTTGCTCTAATCTGCATAGATATTGATTTATCTGCTATTGAAATATATGATTCCACTGTTCAGTTTATTTCTATTAAACTGCAATAATAATGTTTTCGACAGAGAGTTATATCTCTCATTGGGGAAATTTACAAATTGTCTCACCCCCGTGGGATCCAACATTTTTAGGTAGACTCCGACAAAGAGGTAGGAACCCTACAACCGAGGAAGAGCAGCAGCAACAACAACAGGGACAATAGTAATCTTTCAGGTGGAAATATTGGCTGTCAATCTTTGTATATAAAGTCCTATGTGTCATCTCTATACTCTCGGTCCTAGGAGTTAGTGGATAGTGTTTTTATAATAGACCTGAGATTTTGGGTTTGAATGCCTCAAGGATTTTGTTACTTGTGCTTTTTTAGCAAAGCAATGATGTATATATATTCCTTGAGAAGAGATAGTATAGTGAATGTACTTTGTGAACCAATATGTAAATATAATACTATGGTTCTTGTTTAAAGAGTTTTCCTGAGAATGGATCTCTTAGTAAATGGTTTTAATTTTTAGTGATTTTCAGTAATCCGATGTTAGTGATCGCTTCCGCATCAGCTAATCTTATTATATTGGTTAAGACTGGTTCGTTCGTCACAAGTTTAGTGATATCAGAGCTCTAGGTTCGCTGAGTCTGCAGATACATAGGATTAAGGTTGTTGAGTCTGTTCTAGTGTCTTCTAGTTTATCTAATAGTGTCTTCTACTCATATAGGAGAAGAAGAACTTGAAGATGTCTGGATCACATGATGAACACACTGTTGAGAGTAGTGTTGCTGCACCAGGAAGAGGTGCAAGGGATCAAGCTAGGGAGGAACCCGTACTTGAGATTCCTCATCTTGATCAAGCTACATTAGAGAATCCAGCTTTCCATACCCTGTTTGGGCAGTTTATGCAGACCATGACACATATGGAGGATAGCATGCCACCACCTACACCAAGGGCACCGACCCACAATGAAGGATAAGGAGCTGGCAATACTTTTGAACGACTTCGGAGGGTAGGAGCCACAGAGTATGCTGGCACAGCTGACCCAGCAGATGTTGATTTATGGTTAACTTAGCTGGAGAAAGCCTTCAAAATCCTTATGATTCCTGAAGATGATAAGGTGAGACATGATGTCTACATATTGAAAGGGAGTGATGGTCATTGGTGGACCATCTAGGAAGGAAAAAGACCCAGTGTTGAAGTCGGATGGGATGAATTTTGACATGAATTTGTTGCTAGATACTTTCCCAAGACATATCTAGATGAGAAGATATCTCAATTTGAGAGGTTGAGGCAAGGGCAGATGAACATTAGCGAGTATGAAGCTAGGTTCATGGAGCTTTTACGATTCTGTCCGCATATGGAATCTATGGATGAGGAGAGGATTTGACGTTTTGAGAAAGGGTTGAACACTAAATTGACCACTCCGATGTCTACTTTAGAGAACATGGAGAGGTTTTCTACTTTTGTGGAGTCCGTGAGATGGATAGAGAGGTTTGTGATCGAGAAGTGGCAGACCATTGGTAAGAAAGAGTACACACAGTTTCAAGGACAAAGGTCCGAGAGCTTTAAGAAGTCAAGGTTCTATGCACCACCACCACCAAGGTTTAATACCCCGATGCAGTGGATGTCAAGTAGGGGTAGGGGCTATAGTTTTCCTCCAAGTAGAGCCCCCAATACATCATCAGCATCAGTGACAAGACTACCTAGGTAGAGTTTAGGAAGCTACAACTGCTTCCAGTGTGGGAGGTCAGGACACTTGATGAGAGATTGCCCTGAGAAAGTCAGAACTGTAACTCAACCCCAGAGGCAGAGTCATCAAGGCTCACAGAGGAGACAATTTTCTAATGGTGCTCGAGGATGTGGACAAGCATCACAAGTTGGATCGTCATCACCCAACAACCGAGCATAGGGTCAACAACAAGCAACAACTAGATTCTATGCTATGAATCAGCCCTAAGCAACAGTCAACCCTCGGGATGTGACAGGTCAGATGGAACTATTTTATTCTGATATGTCTTCATCATGCTTCATATCTATGTTAATTGATCCAGGTGATACACATTCCTTTATCACTCGAGAAGTGATTCAAGACTGCAACATGATTGTCAGTCATAGAGAAGATAGTTTGATGCTAGAAACCCCTTTGATGGGATCTGCACTGTTGCGGGAGGTGTGTTCTCCCTGCAATCTTTCCTTTTCTGATCATCGCATTCAGGTGGATCTTATACCACTTGAAATGCACGGGTTCGATATAATTCTAGGGATGGACACCTTAGAGAAGTATAAGGTTGTCTTGGATTGTGGTTCCAAGCAGGCTGTGTTTACAGACAACGGTGACACATGGATCTTTTAGGGAGATAGAAAGATTCTTCTGACCTGTCTTGTGTCAGCTATGGTAGCTAAGAAGTTGATGATACAAGGATGCTTTGCATTCTTGGCACATGTGGTAGATACCACAATGGAGATCCCTCATCCTTCTGAAGTTCCGGTAGTCAGGGAATTTGAATATGTATTTCTTGAGGAACTTCTAGGTGTTCCTCCACCCAGATAGATTGATTTTAAGATTAATCTAATCCCAGGCACGCAACCCATAGCACAAACACCGTACATAATGGCACCTGCATAGATGGCAGAGCTCAAAAAACAACTGCAAGAGTTTCTTGAGAAAGGATTTATCCGACCAAGTACTTCACCATGGGATGCTCCGGTCCTCTTTGTTAAGAAGAAAGATGGGTCTATGCGATTATGCATCGACTATAGGCAGTTGAATAAAGTAACTATAAAGAACAAGTATCCTCTGCCAAGGATTGATGACTTGTTTAATCAGTTGTGTGGTGAAACTATCTTTTCAAAGATAGATCTAAGGTCAGGATACCATATGTTGCACATTAAGGAGAGTGACATATCTTAATCTGCTTTTAGAATAAGATATGGTCACTGTGAGTTCATAGTTATGTCGTTTGGACTAACTAATGCACCAGCTGCATTCATGGAACTCATGAATAGAAGTTTTTGACCTTTTCTTGATCAGTGTATAGTCGTCTTCATAGATGACATTTTGATATATAGTAGAGATGCTCAACAGCATGAGAAGCACCTCCGTCGGGCTTTGACTTCTCTAAGAGAGCATAGGCTATATGCTAAGTTTAGTAAATGTGAATTCTGGTTACCAGAAGTTTCTTTTCTAGGACACGTAATATCTGCCTCAGGTATTCGTGTTGATCCTAAGAAGGTAGAATCTATCCAGCAATGGGAACATCCTAAGACATCGACAAAGATACACAGTTTCCTAGGACTGGCAGGCTATTATAGGAGGTTCATCAAGAACTTCAGTTCTATAGCTTCACCCCTGACCAAGTTGACAAGGAAGGAGATTCCATTTGGCTAGAATGACAGGTGCCAACAATCATTCCAGTTGCCGAAGGAAAGGTTAACTAGTGCACCTGTGTTAGTGTTACCGGAGCAAGGGAAAGGGTACATATTTTTCTGTGATGCATCCAAGAATGGTCTAGGATGTGTGTTGATGTAGGATAAACAAGTGATTTCTTTTTCTTCTCGACATCTTAAGAAACACGAGGAGCATTATCCAACACATGATCTAGAGCTAGATGCTATGGTCCATGCTTTGAAGATCTGGAGACATTATCTCTATGGAGAGACATTCCAGATTTTCACAGACCATAGGAACCTAAAGTATATCTTCTCACATCATGAGTTGAACATGAGGCAACGCCGCTGGATGGAATTAATAAAGGCCTACGACTATACAATTGATTAACATCCAGGGAAGGCTAATGTAGCAGTTGATGCATTAAGTGGAAAATCAGTGACACCAGCCTTAGGTAAAGCACAGTTAAACTCATTAGTGTGCTTTAAAAGAGATATGTTTATTTCCTTAAGGCAAGACAATATACAGCTTAAAGTATCATTGTTAGCCGGGCTGTTAGTTGAAATGCAAGTGAAACCTACTCTGAGACATCAGATTAAAGAAGCACAACAGAATGATACCGTGATTCAACATATTAGATCAGAGTATGGTAGTGAGAAACAAGATGGTTTTCATTAGTCAGAGGATCAGGTAGTCTGTTACCATGGTAGGATGGTAGTACCTAATGCCAATAACTTAAGAAAGTTAGTTCTAGAAGAAGCTCATTCTTCAATGTATGCTATGCATCAAGGGAGCACCAAGATGTATCATAACTTAAAAGATATGTATTGGTGGCCTGGATTGAAGAAAGATGTAGTTGAGTTTGTTATGCGATATTCGGTGTGTCAGTAGGTTAAAGTTGAACATCAAAAGCCCGCAGGAACAATGCAACCTCTGCCTATACCGCAATGGAAATGGGATCATGTAACCATGGACTTTGTGGTTGGTTTTCCAAGAACAACCAAAAGTCATGATTCCATATGGGTGATAGTTGATAGGTTGACAAAGACAACACCTTTCCTTCCTATCAAAACAACCTACACTACTGAGAAGCTTGCACAGATATATATAGATGAGATAGTGCGTTTGCACGGGGTTCCAGCTACAATTGTTTCTGATAGAGGTCCCTAGTTTACGAGTCATTTTTGGGAACGACTTCATAAAGCTTTGGGTACACAATTAAGGTTTAGTACAACCTTTCATCCTCAGACAGATGGGAAATCTGAGAGGACTATACAAACTTTGGAGGACTTGCTTAGGGCATGTCTCCTTCATTTTGTAGGAAGTTGGGATCTACACCTGAGCTTGATAGAATTTGCTTATAATAATAACTATCAACACAGTATTGAGATGGCACCATATGAGGCATTATATGGTAGACGTTGTAGATCTCCTTTATGTTGGTATGAAATAGGGGAGTACCAACTTTTGGGTCCTCAGCTAGTACAACAAACAACTGAGAAGATTAAAGTAATACAACAACAATTGAAAGCTGCCCAGGATAGACATAAATCTTATGCTGACAAGGGTTGTAGACCCTTAGAATTCCAAGTTGGAGACAGAGTATACCTCAAGGTCTCACCTTGGATAGGTATCCTGAGATTTGGAAAGAAGGGGAAGTTAGCTCCTAGATTTATGGGGCCTTATCCGATCATTGAGAGGATGGTAAAGGTAGCCTATAAGCTGGAGTAACCACCTAAGTTGTATAGATTGCACCCAATGTTTCATATCTCTATGCTGAGAAAGTGTCATCTTGACACAGAGTTAGTTCTACAACCTGTGGAGGTAGAACAAAATGATGATATATCATATGTTGAAGGACTTGTGTTGGTTCTCAAAAGAAGAATTAAAAAGATGAAAAAGAAAGACATATGTCTTGTAAAAGTTCTCTGGCATCACCATGGCATTGAAGAAGCTACATGGGAGCTAGGGGAAGAGATGAGGAGGAAGTATCCTACTCTTTTCTCTTAATGATTTCGGGGACGAAATCCTTGTAAGGGGTGGATAATTTGTAACATCCCTGACCTGAGTTATGCTTTAACCCTAGGTGTTTTGTTTAAGAAAGATAATTATATGCTTGATATTATATTTTGAAAAGTAATTAAGGCTCAAGAGGAACTTATATTTCAATTTTAGTCCTTTTTGAATAATGTTGAAATGATATTTTACTTGTGTTGGACTAAAGTGCAAATTACCCAAGTTGTGGGGTTAAATTGCAAATGTTACATGATAAGATGTTCCTCATGTGTTGAAGTATCATGAGAATGAAGATGATGCAAAGGTATTGCTAGTGAAAGCCTGAGTACCAAGAAAGAGCTGATAAAGCAATGTTTGTGCATTGAGACGTAGTTTTGGTGTAATGTGCAATTTACCCAAAACCCAGGGTTCAATATGCAAATTACCACTTCAAAATAGTCCCTAATGTTTCCTGGAATCATGTAGAGAAAATAAAATGAGATGGGTGTCTCATTTGTATCACTTTGAAGGAGAGAGAATCTTGATATTAAAATAATCAAGATTTAAGCATAATTGAAACCCTAATTCAATTTAATGCAAAAATAATTATATTAAATGGATTGCCTTTCAACCAAAATTGTAGAGGTTGAAATAAAAATATATGTACGTCCTTGTGCCTTGATAAGGTAATGGAAATATCTACGTGAGTGGAGAACCCACTCACATTAAGAAAATAAAAAGAAATATCCACTAACTGATGGATATTATTATTATAAGGGTTAAGGTGCTTAATTTGCTTTTCTTTAAATCATGGATAATTGAGAGGAATAAGAGGCAAAGGAGATAGACTCGTAACCAAGGAAGGGAAGGGGGCAAGTGGCAAGGAAATGGAGGAGATAATCCCTACTTTCTCTCTCTTAAGTGAATTTTCAACAAAAATTCATATATATGCTCCTTTATCCATGAGTTGAAAGGGTAATTTCGAAGATACTTTCACTTCTTGCTTGAAAAACAACCAAGGGAGCTTGGGAGAAATAGGAAGACGACTCCCAACATGTTGCTAAGCTTCTTGACCTTCTTTCACCTTGATTTCATGGTGGAAATCACAAATCAATGCTTGATTTGTTCTTTTCTTCACTCAATCTTCAACTCTAGCCAATCTTTTCACTCAAAAGCTTGAGGATAAGCCTTTGAATATTTGAAGAAGCTTCATCCACCATTGCTGACATGAATTTCCAAGCTTTGAAGCTCAATTGAAGGCGGGTTATATAACTTGAGCCCTTATTCATTGTTATTGAATTCAATTCCTCAATTCTATATGTTCAATTGTTCTTCTTGAAATTCCTTTGATTAATTGATGAAACTACCATGGAAATGGCAGTATAATTAGAGGGGTTGAAGCTTAATGATGATGACATCATCTTAAGAACACATCTCAATAAGATCTAGTTGCAATCGGTTTCAACAAAATGATTCAATCAGTTTTCATCAAACTGTTTGGTGATCAAACGGTTTGCAAACCGTTTGGAGGTTGAACCCAAAACCGTTTGGGCATGTTGACCGAATGGGATAGTTGACCATATGGAGCCGTAAATGGTTTCAAACCGGTTGAACATACTTGAGTTGACTGTTTGGAGTTGGGTTGACCATTTGGACAAATAGGTTCAAAACTGTTTGGAGCCTTAAGCGGTTTCAAACCGTTTGGACTTTTAGGTCAAAACTGTTTGGAGCCTTAAATGGTTTCAAACCATTTGGACCAAGTCAACCATAACCATTTGGATGATCAATGGTTGTGATTGAGGGTTGAGGATCCAGGGATCATATATTGATGGACTTCAATAACTCAATTGATAAAGAAATTGATGGTGCAAAACCTAATGTAATTGATTGAAGGAATCATCAACTGAACCCTTTCGATTTCAAACTGATTTGGATCAAACGGTCTTAAGACCGTTTGAGTCCGAATGGTCTTGAAACCATTTGGGGTCAAATAGTCTCAGGACCATTTGGAATCAAATGGTTTCAAAACCGTTTGGTGTTGAAATCCCAAAACCGAATGGAGGTCCAATGTGATCAAATAATTTGGAGATTTAAGATGATAATTGATCCATTGATCCAATGATGATTATCAATGTTAGGTACAAAGGTTGAAACCCTAAAGTACCCAGACAATCAGTACCTTTAGATTAATTAACCCTAAAGGGTTATGAAAGCAATGTCTTAGTACACTATGTCAATCATAGTTCTATGTACTTGATTGAAGGGTTGATGTAACCTAATGAAGTTGAGAGGATGATAGAAAGGAATTCATACATGAGTATTAATCATGTGGTGATTAGGGTATGATCCGTAGTGAAGAGATCATGAAAAACCTACTCGAGAAGGTTAATGAACCCTAACCATAATTCAGGGAAGTTTTGAGTGAAACCCTAATCTAGGTTAATAGTGAAATCCTAATTGAAGGTGATGACATGAGTAATTATAAGTTAGGGTTATGAAATGTAAAACCCTAATTTAGATGAATAGTAAACCCTAATTATGTGCAATTGAATATAAAAACCTAATTGGGATGAATAGTAAACCCTAATTGTGGGATATTGAATGTGAACCCTAATCTAGGGTGATATTATGTGGAACCCTAATTTAGGGTGATGTTATGTAAAACCCTGGTATATAAATGTGATGTGGAACTCAAATCCGGAGTGATGTAAGTAATTCTATATGAAACCCTAATCTTGGGCAATATGGTGATAAACCATAACCCTGATCTGGGTAATGGGATGAATATCCCCAATTAACCTGAAATGGGAAACCCTAACCCTAGTGAGGGAATAGTGGTGTTACCCTTGAATAGTGATGCTATATTTATTTTGCATGGTGGTGATATGAAATTGATGTAACTGTAATCATCTGTACTAACCATGCAGGCATCATGAGATGATGAACATAGCCAGGTATGAGCTATGATGTTTATTTATTAAAATTGTTATTGGGCCTTATGTGCCATAATATGCCTTGATGCCTAGTAACAGGTAATAAGAGAATTAATGGTCCTTAAGTGCCTTGAGAGATGCTTGTGTAACAAGTATCATGTTTACCTTGGTCAGATGCCCTGAAGGAGATAGTTACCTGAAAAAGGTGGTAACAATGCTCAGTGATGAGTTAAGGGTTTGAATACCCAAAACCATATGATTATGGCATTGAGTTTGTGAAGGGATGAGTATTCCCAGTATTGAAATGAGGGACTGAGATCCCAATGTCTTATAAAGACTAAGAAGTAACTGATGAAAAATAGTACATGTTTCTCTGTAGCATTTGTCCTAATAAGTTATGTTTAAAAACTTGACTGATGCTAAAAGAATATGATAATGTACTTAATTAATCAAGTGAAATCTTTTCATGTAGTGATGTGACCATAGATCCATCATCGTCAGTAGCTGGTTATGGTGAAACAAGTTTTCCTATGGGATCTCCTAGAGTTCACATATTTTTGAATATGTGGGGGTCGATGGGCGAAAATATCTGTACGTCTTAATGGGGGAATTGATGGAAGGTAAACATTAAACCTCTAAATCCTTCATTATATGTGCCGGGATGGATGTATCACGAATCTCCCGATGATGTTAATGCCGGATTGATGGAGGTAAACATGAAATATCTTGACCGCGAAGAGAGTACATCCACCACTATAACTCTATAGTGAAGATGCCACTATACCCTGGCAAGCTATGTAGCAGAGACACAAGATGTCCTGCATGTGATCTCGCACTGACCGAGATGTGGGAGGTCATGGAAGCCAACTCTTCCATTGACTTTGTATGGTATCGATTTCGACTTCACAATGGTCGGTTGGAGTATGAGTGGTATACCTCATCTCCTCAGAGCTTAAGTATGTTTGTAAAATGTAATCAGCCGTGTAGCATATTTGCATACGGTTGAAATACGAGAACCACTAGTTGATGTTATCTTTCTTAGCATATCCTTGATACATAAATGTTACTTATGTTCTTTAATTCCATATTGAATAAGAGACATACTGCCTTATCAAGTTGTAGCTGAAATACTTGAATAGGAATGTTGCTCTAATCTGCATAGATATTGATTTATATGCTATTGAAATATATAATTCCACTATTCTATTTATTTCTATTAAACTGCAATAATAATGTTTTCGGTGGAGAGTTATATCTCTCGCTGGGGCAATTTATAAATGGTCTCACCCCCGTGGGATCCAACATTTTTAGGTAGACGTCGACAAAGAGGTAGGAACCCTACAGTCAAGGAATAGGAGCAACAACAACAGGGACAATAGTAATCCTTCAGGTGGAAATACTGGCTGTCAAGATTTGTATATAAAGTCCTATGTGTCATCTCTATACTCTCATGTCTTAGGAGTCAGTGGATACTTTTTTTATAATCGATCTAAGATTTTGGGTTTGAATGCCTCGAGGATTTTGTTACTTGTGCTTTTTTAGCAAAGAAATGATATATATATTCCTCGAGAAGAGATAGTATAGTGAATGTACTTTGTGAACCAGTATGTAAATATAATACTGTGGTTCTTGTTTAAAGAGTTTTCCTAAGAATGGATCTCTTAGTAAATGGTTTTAATTTTTAGTGATTTTCAGTAATCTGATGTTAGTGATCGCTTCCGCATTAGTTAATATTGTTATATTGATTAAGACCAGTTCGTTCGCCACCCATCTCCATCATGGAACATTTCTACCTTGGAACTACAATCCAAAACAACCTTGTACTTCTCCAAGGTATCCATCCCTAGGATCACATCAAATCCATGCATGTCAAGTTGCATAAGATACACTTGAATGTTGCGTCCTGAGAAAGAAAGAACATAATATGGATACACTTCCCGCAACTCAGTGGAACATCCTAAAGGGTTTTCTACTCGAAGACTATCAGATCCATTATGAACAGGAAGATTACAACTACTTATCACCTCTCTGGTGATATAAGAGTGTGTCCCACCCAGGTCAACCAAAACAGATAGAAAAGAAGAAGTAGATAAGTCAAAATGAAAAAGTTTCATCTGACCTATCACGACCGTGGATTGACCACTCCCTTTGGATGACTCATAGCATAGAATCTATCCGTTGCCTATTGTCATCCTTGTCCTCTACTAGCTAGCCCAGAGATCCTACCTGTGATGCCTGGCCATGTCCTCTACCACCACCAATGCTAAATTGTTGCTACTAGAAACCTCAAATCTACCTTGACTTTTGTGTTACTTCATCATTCCTTATAGGGCATGAACACTTCTCATGCCCAACTTGTCCACACTTTTAGCAAGCCCTGAAGGCATATTATGGCCTAGACAGACCTATCACTGATACAGATGTGGCACTATGTGCTCCTATTGGCAGAAAAATATGACCTCTGTCCTTACTCGGGGTCCACTATGATGACACTCTGATCTCGAATCGAAGAAAGTTGACCTCTACTACGATTGTGGCAAGGAAAATCTTGGCTTCTTAAAGCCTCCAAACGACTATCCCTGAAATTGAGCTGGCCTCATCTTAGCGTCAATTTAATGCTTCTCAAGAGCAAACCTCTCAATCATCCTCAAAGACTCTACAAAGATAGAAAACCTCTTTCTATTCTCCAAAGCACTAGTTGTTGTAGACAACTCTGAGCTCAGACCCTTCTCAAACCTACAGATCCTCTCTTTGTCCATCACTACCATATGAGGAAAAAACCTCAAAAGATCAATAAACTTAGCCTCGTAGTCATTGATAGACATCGAATCTTGGCATACTTTCTTGAACTGAGCTATCTTCTCATCCAAGTATATCTCTAGGAAGTAATAGCTCGCCAACTCTCATTGAAATTCTTCCCATCCTATTACAACTCATGGTTTCTTCTCCTTTTCTATGGCCCACCAGTTCCCAACATTGTCCTTCAACAGGTAAACAACATGCTTCACCTTTTCCTCTTCTGGGATGTTCAAGATCTTAAACATCTTCTTATGCTCGGTCAACCACATGTTAGCTCTGGTGGATCCATTGTACTAGAATACTCAATAGCTCCTACATGTCTAAACCTCTCAAACATCTTCCTAGACATTAGGAACGATGACCTTAGCTTGCGGTATGTTCTCTCTATTTGCTAAATGTATAATCTTCACCTTGATTTGTCCAAACATGGACTGGAAACCTAGGTTTTCCATGGTCGTAGGGTCGAACTGAGGCATCATGGGCTGTTTTGGCCCTGTCTTAGGCACTCTTCCGTCATGAGCCAACCTCCTACTGCCACCTCCTAGTGCGACATAGATACTCTCAATATGCTCTTCAAACTCTCCAGACATATCTACATCAGCAGAAGCTATGATCAGATATGTTTGATAATGTAAGAATAAACATAAAAGCTAAGTCATATGTCCCTATAGACTCAGAAAACCTAAATCTCTGATACCAACCTAATTATGACACACCGTCACACTAAATGAGATTACTAAAAAAACACACGGTCAACAACTAATAAAACACATAGTAAAAAAAGAGGAATGATTACAACCGAATAAACATCATAAAAATGTATGGGTACATTTACGTAAAGGTCCAACTTCCTTCGTAAGATCATATACCATACCAAGGATTTACATGTATGTCCAGTGGTTGAGGCCACAACCTATATACAAAAGATAAATTGTTTAACATATACATGCCATATACAAACATTAACATACTACCAAAACTCGAGTTGATGTACATATCATTTACAAAACATACCCTGCCCAGACTTGAGAATACTGGGATGACTCTAGGACACTACAAACTACTATCCAACCTTCTACTCCTACTACTCTCCAAGCTGCTCTTCCTCAACACCTCAAACCTGACCACATCACTAGCAACCACCTAAAAAGATGTGGTGACCCACAAGGTGAGACCAACATCTTATCGAGAGATGTAATTCTCAAAAAAGATTATTGATTACATCAGGTTATATTATATTAAACATATTAAGTAGATTAAGAAAATTATGTAGATAGAACAAATTAAGCAAGTAGGCATAGAAACATGCATAATTATAAATGTATATAAAAGAACTAATAAAACTATCACTTACTAACAATTAACTTCTCTTATTACAGTATATAACAACTAGAAATATAAAAAACAAGGCAAGGGTTAACAACCAATGTGAAACACATTTAACCCTAGAAAATAGACTACATCATGGGATTACATCTTTTATTAAGCCCTGGGGATTTTTGAGGTATACCACTCAGACTCCAACTGGCCATTGCAAAGTACTATTCAATTCCATACAATATCTAGGAGAATCGGCATCCTAAGATCTCCCACCCTCAGTTAGTATGAGTGAAATGCAGTGACATAGAAATCAATATTCCTACAACAACATATAGTCATGTTGCTAACACCAACCCATCCTAGGTATAACGCTCAAGATGATCAAAACTAGGGTATTGAGAACTCTATCATCTGAGGTACAACCATGGTTGTCCTCAATGACATCACATATACAAAAATCCAAAATACGGCCTCAACAACTCTCAATTATGAGGCATGACCATAGCCATCCTCCATAACCTTGGAGTTATGATGTCAAGGATGTACACTCCCTGCACCCGCACATACTCAACAATATGCAACTCTGAGCTTCCCCTAAGAATACTCATTCCGCCATCCAACAAGTCCTGATACTAGAATGGCTTTATAGCATAGGGCACTACATGATTAGGGTTTCACTTGATTAGTTAATGCCAATTGAGTGAGGTAAGGCTGCATCAATCAAGTTATGTACAAACCCTAAAAGAGTTTTATAAAAGCATGGGTATATTACAACTCCAGAAGATATAAAATGTATGAGGTATAATTTGATCACAATACCACATGGTACTATTTCATTTCCATTCGTGAGACTATACTTGTCATCATACCATCACATGATATAAATCCTTGTCACATAATGAAGATGATAACACCTTCATTAGGGCTCAACTATGCCCAAAGGTCCTTAAGATGATCACATCATTTGTTGTAAGAACATCATTATCTTCCCATACCTTATCAAAGACTCATCATAAATGTGATATAACATTGCATTTAATATCTTGATATTCATATACAACATATCAGGGTTATAAAATCATTAAGAGGGAATTCTATCATCATACCAATCATACAAGGAAGGTAAGTATGATTAACCATCATAATGTTTCATATTAGGGTTAGGCTTAACATGATAGGTTGAATTGAAGTTACAAATAAGCACTCAATGGTAAACCCCGACACTTGGTAACCCCAATGAATCATGGATGCATAATGTCAAACGTAGCCATCAGATTTAGGAACATCAAACCAAACCATCAAATCAAGAACCTCACCCAAAACCATCAGATGTTGGATAAGAAAAACCATTGGATGAAATACAAATAAAACCTTGAACCATTCATCTAGGAAAACCATCGAGTTATGACCTAGAAGAATCATCAAACATGACCTAGTTAAGCCATCGGTTGTGAATCCAGTGGAACCATCTAGTGTCGAACCAATAAAACAATCTAGTGTTAAACCATCAACCCAGTGGAAGCATTTGATGATGAACCATCGACCCAATGGAACCATTAGTTTTGAACCATCAACCCAGTGGAACCACTGGTTGAAGAAACATTGACCTGGTGGAGGCATTGGTTATTGAATCATCGACCAAGTGGAACCATTGGTTGTTGAACCACCCAGTGGAACCATTGGTTGATGAACCAGTGCGACCATAGAGTGTGAACTTAGTGGAACCATCGAGTGTGTTCAATATGTGGAAAAGTAGATCCAAAAACCAAGTAGAACCTTCATTTGTGGAAGGAGGAAAACCACCAAGTGGAACCACTACATTTGAGAATAAAAATCATCGTGTAAAGGGAAACCAAGCCATCATTTGTGATGGGGGAAGATAACCACCAGTTGTGTGCAAAAAAGAAAGTCAAAAAAGGAATCTAATTCAAAGACATTTGTTGAAACAAGAAGGTCAAGAAAAACAACACCAAGAACCAAACCATTTATTCACAAAACAAGGAAGGAAATTAGCTCAAAACCCTAGAGTAAACCATCGTTTGGAGGGAGAAAAAGCCATCATTTTCCACATGAATGCAAGGTCTAAAGCTTCCTCTACCAAGGTAGGTTCATGAATAAGAGTAAAGGTTCATCCAAGAAGATAAACTAATTAAGAACTATTGCTTAAGCTCAAACCCTAGGCAAGATAACATCTTTTCACATATAACTTCATTTTTGAGTAAGCAATAAATGTGGAGAAAGTTATATAACTCACCTCTAAGATGAAGATGAAGCTAAAATTAGTAAGTTAGATTGAGGAAAGAAGGTATAAACCCTAGCTTGAGCACTCCACTCGACCAAGATAGCTCCTTCAAAGAGGAACAAATCCTAGGTCAAGGAAGCAAGAATGAGGTGTTCTTCAAGCTCTAGCACAAGCTCCACCATGGAACACCAAGGATCAGACCAAAAAGAAAAGAGAAGGAGGTAGAAAAGCAAGGAAAATGAAGGGAATGAGGGAGATATTACTTACTTAGGTCAAGAACAAGCTAAGGAAGCTCCACAAGCTCGAGGAGAGGGTAGATCTGAACCCTAGGTGCACATGCAAGGTAGATTGACCAAGCTTCTTCTACCTTGGATCCTTCCTCTCTGCCACACTAATGGGATGAGATATAATAAGAAAGGATGAATAAAGATAGAGATAGGTGTGTAATAACTCATTTGCTTGAAAGGGGAAAGGTATATAAAGCTATGGGTGACAAAGAAGAGAAGGTGAAGGTGTCTAGCCATTTTTTCCCTGTATCCCATGGATAAAACATCACATCCATGAAAACCAGTAGCTCCATCAGTTGTGGGAGATTGTACATCCATGGAAACTTAACTCCCAAGCCAGCCATAGACCTCCAATAGTAGGGTGACCATCAGATCTTGATCACTTGGTCACAAGGGTGAAAACCCTAGTTCTACCATTTGTTTGCACTCTACATGGTGAATCATTGATCCACGGAGCTGAAAGAGACAAAAAAACCAACCCTAAAAGATATAGGGACCACCATAGGATCTCAAAACACAAGGAGGTCCATCATATCCCACTCACCATTTAGTTCTAACACCCAAAGTAGCCCATCCATGAGTGGGAACCCTAAGCTCAACCCTAGGTAGATATCACCACCAAACCATCATGGAACAAGGTGCCCCAAGGCATAAAGAACTCAAGCATGATATGAAAACTTGTGAGGTTTAAACAAGAATGTAACAAATTACAAGAAAAACCCTAGGTATGGATAAATTGTATAAAAGTCTAAGACAAGCACATATATGCATAACTTGCTCAAACAGGGTCCGAACTGGACCAAACTTGAAACTTAAGCTTGTTACATGATATAAAAGCATATATTAGGGCTAAATTAAATTTTTAAGCATATATTTATGATAATTAAGCTTGATCAATAAAAAATCAAGGTCAGGGGTCTTACACCTTCCTCATGCTACCGAAGTCTATGGTTTTTTTGGTATTTTCTTACTGGAACCCTACACAACTAGGTTGAGAACTTTCTTTTTCTTCTTAGTTTCTCTAGTTTCACCATGGTAGGGGTGATTGGAGACATTTTTGAAAGTTTTGGTGGGCTGAACTTGACATTTGGTTGCTGATTTTGAGAGTTCCATATTGGAGTTTAGTTTTCTTCTCTCTACCAGGATAGTTATATAACTTTGAATGTGTCTCTTGCTAAATTTTTACAAATATGTTGTTAATATTTCACCTCTTATTAATACTATTTTTTGAACATTGAACTGACTTTTAAGTATGATAGATTTGAAATCTGAAATATTAGTACTTGAGCTACTATCATGTTGGTGTAAAAATTGTTGGACGAAACCCTAATCAAAGGATAACTTATCCATGATAGATATTGAACGTTGCTGATGCTATTACATTAAGTAATACTATTTTGACCTTAATGATTATTATGGTTTCATACACTCTATTGGTGGTCAGTTCCTTCTTGACCAAGGAAGATTACATACTCTATGAAGGAGTGTTATGGAACTTTTTAAATACATATCTTCTGAGGTTTTGAAACCCAACGATCTTTGTAAGAATATTTTTGGTATTTTAACTTGAGGGATGCAGTCAAAATGTTACTACTTTTCTTAAGTAATCAAGTATAACAGTAACTAGTAGTGACCTGAGTCCATAGAACTATTCCTATGCTAGAACTTGTTGGATAGTGAAATGAGTATTCCAAAATGAATTCTAAGTCATATACTATTGAGCATATGTGGGTGCATGGAGGGTATATCCCTATCATCTGGATCCCAAGGTGTTGGAGAGAGGTAGAGGATGTGGCTCAGATGATGTAATTGAGAGAGATTGTTGTCATACCTCAGATTTGAAGGTCGTATACTGTGATTTCTAGTGTCGCGGTCTATGTACATATGGCGGACTAGGCTATTTGTTGTTCGACCAATGAGCCACTATGATTGTTTCTTATACTGAATGAGGAGAAGAGATCTTAGGATTTTGGTCATCCTAGACCTTATACGAGGTTGATTTCAACTTCACAATGGTCAGTTAGTAGTTTGAATGGTATGCCTAAAACTACATAGGGCTTAATAAAATATATAACTAAGATGTATAGCGTAATTGTTAGGGTTACTTGACGAATCACATTGGATGTTAACCCTTGCTATTTTCTAATCATAAATGATTTATAATACAATACGAGAAATCTATTTCACTTATGATCTTAGATCTGTCCGATCTTGATGCAAGTTATATAGTCGTTCAACTATGTATAACTATCTACTTTAACTACTTAATGTACAGAAACTTGGTAAGCAATAGGTGATTTTAAAGTTATATCTCTCACTGGGACACTCTTAGGTCTGGTTTGGGAGTTTTGTATATCATGTATATCGACTCTAGGGCTTTTTGTGTATGCCTTTAGTAACATAAATGTAATTATGTGGACAAAATCTTTTGTAAACATGTTATGGATGAGGCCATGGAAGTTATGTAAAGGTACTCAGTAAATATATATATCTATGAAGTTGGAACTATGTGAAAATTCTTCCTTTATCATGTTGGAATTATATTCATTTTTAATTCTACAACTTTTTGGGTCATTGAATTAATGAGTGATTGATTAGTGCTTTGTTTTTTACTACTCTAGTCTAGAGTGGTGGGTTTCCACATTTGCTGGTATCAGAGCTTTAGGTTCGCTGAGTCTACATAGACATATGGCTTAGGTTGTTGTGTCTGTTCTTATGTAATCGAACATATTTGACCATGACATATGACTTGGTTTGTTGTGTCTGTTCTTATTAATTCAACATATTTAACATTGGGTTATGATTATGTAGATATGTCTGAAGAACATGAAGAGCATGCAAAGAGTACCTTCATGGGCTAGGAGGTGGTGGTAGGAGGTGGTTACCAGATGAGGGAGTACCTGAGATGGGGTCAGAACAACCCACTTTGCCTTCATTTGACCCTTCGATCATGGATGATCCAACTTTCCAGTCTATGTTTGGACAACTAATGGCGATGATTATGCATGTGGTGGATAGGGCGCCTACACCTCAACGAAGAACGCTTGCCCCAAATGTTGAATCTTACGGTTCATGGAAGACCTTTCAGAGGCTGAAGCAAGTGGGAGCCATAGAGTATGAGGGCACAACAGACCCAACTGATGCAGATACATGGTTGAAACATTTGAAAAAGGCATTGAAGATTCTAAACATCTATGAGTGGGATATTTTGAAGCATGTGATCTACCTTCTTAAGCGTAGTGCTGACCATTGGTGGGACATAGAGGAGGAAAAGAGACTGGGAGAGGTGATCAATTGAGAGGAGTTCTTACGAGATTTTGTTAGCCATTACTTTTCAAAGACATATATGAGGAGAAGATATCTCAGTTTGAATTATTACTTCAGGGATCATTGTCTATGAATCACTATGATGCGAGATTCCTAGAGCTATTGAGGTTCTATGCTCACACGGAGACCATGGAGAAGGAGAGTATCAAAAAGTTTGAGAAGGGTTAGAATTATAAGCTGGAAATGACTACATCTACTTTGGAGATTTGAGAGAAGTTTTCCACCTTTATGGAGTTCGTGAGGAGGATAGAGAGGACATTCATTGAGTAAAGAAAGCCAATGCCAGAAGTAGGTCTTCTCAGTTCCAAGGATCACTGTTAGGTGGTTTTAAGAAGCCAATGTTTTCTTTGATGTAGTACTAACAATCTTAGCCAAGGTCGACTATTTTCTGAACCAAGGACACATATGTAGTTGCAGTGGTCCCTTAGCAAAGGGAGAAGACGTAGCTTTCCTCCAGTTGAAAGAGTTCATGTTCAGTGTAGGTGACATGACTGTTCAGGCTGTCATATGATTCAAGGACGTGTTTCAAGTGTGGTCAAGTAGGACATGTGAGATGGTCTTGTGCTATGAAGAACCAGGAGGTTACATAGGAGCCGAGGTAGAGCTAGTAGGTCTCACAACAACAACAATTTATAGTGGTAGAAGTAAAGGATGTGGCTAGTCATCACAGACAGAGTCTTTAGGACTAGCTAGAAGAGGCCAAGAATGACAACATGCGACAACTAGGATCTACCTATGAGTTAGTTAGAGGGAGTGGTCAATCCATAGTTCATAACTGGTCAAATGGAACTTTTTGATCTTGACTTAACTTCTTCTTCTTTTGTATTGATTTTGATTGACGCGGGTGTGACACACTCGTTTGTCATTAGAGAGGTGATAAATAGTTGTAACCTACCTTTATGTAATAGAGATGACAACCTCTTGTTAAAAACTCCTTTATTCGGTTATGTAGTGTTGTGGGAGGTGTTCCCATCTTGCATTCTTTCTTTCTTGGGATGCAACATTCAAGTGGATCTCATGCCACTTGATATGCATGGATTCGATGTGATCCTAGGGATGGATGCCTTGGAGAAGTATAAGGTTGTTTTGGACTATGGTTCCAAAGTCACGACATTTTGTGATGATGATGTCTCATGGAATTTCCAAGGAGATAGGAAGATGTTCTTACTTGTCTGGTGTAAGAAGTGATGACAAAGAAGTTGTTGAGACAAGGGTGTGAATCTTTCTTATCTCATGTGGTGGATTCCAAGGTGAGGACTCCTAGTATCCAGGATGTTCCTATAGTGAGGGATTTAGAGGATGTTCTTGTTGATGAGTTTCCATGTGTCACACCCCCATGGGAGATTGATTTTGAAATCTATGTAGTCCTTGGAACACAACCCATAGAACAAGTACCTTGTAGGATGGCTCCAATTGAGATGAAGAGTTGTTACAAGAGTTATTAGAGACAAGATTCATACAAACTCTCTAGTGTTGTTTGTGAAGAAGAAAGATGGATCCATGAGGCTTTACATAGACTACTGGAAGTTGAACAAGGTTACAATGAAGAACAAGTAACCTCTACTGATGATAGATGATCTATGTACGAAATACCCTTCCTTGTTTGATAATGATTTTGCCTTCCTTGTTTTCTTAGGATTTTGGGGCCTAAATCCTTGATAGGGGTTTAAAGTTGTAAGGCCCCGAACCCTTCTTAAGCTATAAATATATTTTTCTTGTCATTATTCAATTAATTTGATACTTAGTCTTGAAAGGTAACTCTTGTTACATTGCATGATGAATCTATGTTTATAATTTCAATCTAAACAGACCTTATTTGCTCAATATATACAAATACATGGAACTTGCGAACCTTTATATAAATCGCCCTTTCTGGTGATATGAACATAGTAGTGAAACTTGCTTTTGTTGCTTCATGATGAATACAAACATTTTATACTACTTCTGCTTTGGATGCTTTTGAACCTTGATTTCATGAAGTTTACATGCTCTATATAGGATGATAGTGATGTGTTTCATCGATCAATGAAATCCTACGACCCTTGTTGTTTCTTAGTGGTCAATGGTTTCTCCAGTGACCGTTAGATTTTTTCTTTGACTGCTTGCTTCTTGGAAATTGATGAGTTTCCTAGTACCCAATGATTTTTCTAGTGCCCGACAGGAAACCTAAGTTGATGGGATTTAGGATATTGATTGATGAGATCTCAAGTGATGGGTTTGTATTAATGATGTTTTAGTGGCCAATGCGTTTTATGTGTGTGTGTGGGTGAAGATGATTGAGATAACTTTGGTGACCGATGGATTTACTAATCAAAGGATTTATCGGTAGCTGATGAGTTTTTTTGGTTGACGGGGTTCCTACTTGATGAGAGTTTACCTCCAACCCTATAAAAACCCCTCTCCTCCTCTTCTCTCATTTCATTTTTGTAGAGCTCCAGTTCCAACTAGAGAGCTTGATGAGATTTGCTAGAGGGTAAAGGTCGAAGAGGCTTCTTCGAGGACGACGATCTCATGCTTTTTGTGGATGTATGCATAAGGATCGAGGATACTTGGACTAATTTCGAACCCATCATCATTTATCTTGCTTTTTTCGTGTAAGATTCTTGCTCTTCGACACATTTTCTTGTTGTTCTTCGCCTCCTTCCTCATGAGGCTAAACTCTATGGTTTTTGTGGTGTTTTCTTGCTGGAACCCTACGCATGTAGGTTGGGAACTTCCTTTTTCTTCTTACTAGATCTAGTTTCCCCTACTTGAGGTGATTGGAGACATTTTTTGGAAGTTTTGGTGGGCTGAGCTTGCCATTTCGTTGCTAATTTCAAGTGTTCCATCTTAGAGTTCAGTTTCCTTCTCTATACCAAGCCAGTTATATAACTTTGAACACATCTATTTCCTACTTTCTACATGCATGTCGTTAATCTTACTTTAGAATTCCTAAAATGCTGAATGGTGGCCCTTATAAGTGTTATTTCATATGCTAAAGTGATGATCTGAGCATGTCTGTTGTATTTCGGATTTATTAATACTATTTGTTCAACATTGAATTGACCTTTAAGTATGATACATTTTAAATCCAAAATATTAGTACTTGAGCAATTGTTATGTTGGTATATAAATGGTTGGACAAAACCCTAATAAAAAAGATAACTTATCCATGTTAAATATTGAGCGTTGTTGATGCTATTACATTGAGTAATATTGTTTTCACATCAATGATGATTATAGCTTGGTACACTCTAGGTGGCAGTGAATTCCTTCCTGACCAATGATGATTATATACTCCATGAAGGAGTGTTATATAACTATTTAAATATGTTTTATATCTTCTGAGGTTGTGAAACCCAATGATCTTTGTAAGAATTTTTTGGTTGTTTATATTTAACTTGACTAATGCAGTCAAAATGTAGCTACATGACTTAAGTAATCAAATGTAACCCTAACAAGTATTTCCCTAAGTCCGTAGAACTATTCCAGTGTCAGAACTGGCTGGATAGTGAAATGAGTATTCCAAAAGGAACTTAGATTCATATAAGTTGAGTATATGTGGGTGCAAGGAAGGTATATCCCTATCATATTGATCCAAGATTTTGTAGAGTGGTAGAGACTGTGTCTCAGGTGATAATGAAATTGAGAGCGAAAACAGTCAAAACTCAGATTTGAGGGTTGTCTACCTTGGTTCTTAGTGTCATGGCATGTGTACCCATGGCAGACTAGGCTGTTGGTAGTTGGATCAATGTGCCACTACAGTTGTTACTCATATTGATTGAGGGGAATATATCTTAGGATTCCGATCATCATAGATCTTATACAAGGCTGATTTTGACTTCACAATGGTCAGCCAGTTGTTTGAGTGGTACACCTCAAACCCATGGCTTAATAACATATGCAACTCAACTATGCAACATAATTGTTAGGGTTACTTGACAAATCGAATTGAATGATAATCTTCCTATGTTTCTTATAAATCATAGATGATTCATAATGTAGTAATAGAAATCATGTATGTTCATGGTCTGAGCTATGCCTGATCTTGATGCAAGTTATATAGTCTTTCAACTCTGTATTGCTATGTACTTTAACTGATTAAAGTACATAACCTTGGTAAGTAATAGATGTTTTTTGAGTTATATCTCTAGCTAGGACCTGGGTTTCACCTCGCGGGTCACCACAATATTAAGGTGGCCGACTATGCTGCCAGAAGTAGAGTGATAAGGAGGAGCAGTTTGAAGATATGTAGAAATAGAAGGTTGGTTGTTAGTGTAGAGTCCTATAGTAGTCTCTATACTCTCAAATCCGGGCGAGATGTTTTATAAATCATGTATATCGACTTGAGGTTTTGCTAAGTATGCCTCTAGCAATGTAAATATTGTAATTATGTGGACAACATTTTTAGTAAACAGGTTATGGCCGAGGCCATGGAATTTATTTAAAGGTACCCGATATATATATATATATATATATATATATATATATATATATATATATATATATATATATAGATTTAGGATAGAATACACTCAAGTAGTTTTTCATGATGTAATATTTTTTTGAAAAATCTAATCATTGGTATTCTTAATCATCTTCTGAATAACTCATATACAAAATTTGAACACATTTGGAAATTTATAGGTCATGTTATAAAGACCACAAAAATTATATATTTCAAATTAGTTTCATGCGTCGATTTTTTTACCCTCGGATGAGTGACTTTCATCCAAATGGGCTCACAATTTGTATATAGTCTAATTATAGTGTGACAATGAAGTTCAATGCTTTATATTTCGCACAAAAATAGTCTTGATATGCAAACACACTTGAGTGTATCTGTGTGATCTGTACTCTCGAGTGTATTATAACATGACTCTCTCTACACACACACACACACACACACACATATATATATATATATACATATATATATCTATGTGTGTGTGTGTGTTTGTGTGTGTGTGTGATGTGTGTGTGAAGTTGGACCTATGTGCAAATGCTTCCTTTAACATGTTGAAATTTTATTTGATTTTAATTCTACACCTTTCTGCGTCATATAATTAATTAGTAATTTATTGATGTTTTTGTTTTGAGTAACCTTGTAAAGCATGGCGGGTTTCCATGGTTACTCAAAGGAATAATTTCTTAGATATTAGACAACAATGAATTAGATTTTAGGCACACAATAATCACCAAAATTGCAACAATAACAATAACGGTAATGGATTTAAGAAAAAAAATAATCAGGTAAAAGATACAAACTCTAGAGTTTGGGAATGAAGGTGTGTCAAACACTATCTTCAAAATGGATTCCTACACTCCTAGTACAAGCTTTTTTGGAGGCTTGTCTCCAAGATTCAGTCACCCTATCTCTGTTACAACCTCGTGATATAAGCGAGTGCACAGTGTCAAACTCTTTCTATGACCCTTTGTGACATAAGGAAATAGGGATGTCGTGAGCTTGGTTTGACAAGAACAACATCAAACAGGGGAAGGTGGGTTTAGTGGATGAGTGAAAGCTTGAAAGGTATTGAACAAAATGTTGGAGTGATCTAGCCAGGAAAAAACTAGAATTTGGATTTCTCTCATGGCTTTTATTTTTCTCTCTATTTCTATATCTATGTCTCTCAAAGAAGAGCATATGTCTCTTTATAAGGAGAACCATCTTGATTGAGCCTCACGGTAACAACCCACATACGTTGCACATTCCAGAACGATTGGTCTTTTCCAATATGCGTCTTTAATGTCACATTTACAAGTAGATTTTAAGGATAATCAAGAGGAATAATTACTGTTTTCCATCATGCGTACATCAGAACAATTTCTATTTCCCAACATGTGACTCTAGTGTTGAATCAATGGGCAACTTTTAAACATAATCGAGAGTAATAATTGTTGATGTCCACTTTGTGTACGTCCCAAAGGTCAGTCTTTCCCAATGTGCATATTCAACATCACATTAATGGGAATATTTCAAGGATAATCAAGAGGAATATTTTTTGATGTCTTTTGTGCTAACATTGACTCCAAACGATGCAAATAGAAAATCAAAATCCCAATTCAAAAAGAAAAAAAATAAAAATAAGTTGTTATGAAAAAAGATAAGTCACATGTTCTATTGCTTCAAGGCAATTAATATGGGACAAAACCCATAGTTGCAAAATTTATTTTCTTAAAAAAATACAACATTCCCCCACATGTTCCATAAAGTCTCAAAAATTCAATAAATAATAAAAATTGCAATATTACTATGTTCTTAGAAATGTTAGCCTGTAAATTTGAACCATTGCATAGAATGACTGACTTCCAACTGGAAAGACATGGTAAACTACGTCTTGAACAAGACTCCTTGATGTAGACTTTGATGAATCACACAATCACTATGAGGGCACAAGACCGAGTTCCTATTGGTGTGTACATAAATGGCCTTCACGAGAATCTTGTTTCACGAGCACTCTAGTTAGTATGCCTAGCTCAGATAAATCTCAGCTCTTGGGTTACACTCATATAATAAATAAATTGAAGGGTATCCTATCTGGTATACACCATGCCATTAATGTCCTTGAACCCATTTAGAGAAAATTTCTTTCTTTACTCAAGTAGAATGAAGCACTAGTGCCATAGGGAGGGTCATGAGTAAAACTTCAAGTGTGTGCTTCCACATAACACTACAATTTAGTTGTCCTTTACCCCACTCCTCATGAGATCTCTAGTTTTGGAATGGTAGAGTTGTCATTGCAATTTTTAATATATGGGAATAAGACACATCTCCCTTAACAAACTGAGTACTAGCTTTATAGGTATACCCTTTGTAAGTTGATCTCCAATATTCAATGCATATTTTACATGCTTAATAGATATAACCCCATAGGTTATGTGATCTCTCACATCCTCATATCTTAATATCATAAAGTACTTTCTTGGGTTACCTTTATATTGTTTATCTTTGTCTATGACTACTTTATTATTACATAATATAGAAACATGAGGATATGACTTGGAAACTATTAGTAGATAAAGAAGTAAATTGCTAAACCATTCAACCTAACAACAAGCTAAATCTAAGGAAATAAACTCATCCTCCATAGTGGATCAAGATCTAATAGTTTTCATGGATGATTCCCAAGAAATTTCTCCTCCCCTTAGGCAAAACACATATCTACCAGTAGACTTGGTTTCATCTGTATCAATGATTTAGTTTGCATCTGTATAGCCCTCCAACATTAGTGGTAACCTACTATAGTGGAGACTATACTTAGTTTTACCTATAACGTACTTGAAAACTCTAACCAAAGACTTCCATTGGTTTGTGTTAGGACAACTTGTGTACCTACTCAACCTGCTTACATCATAATAAATAGTAGGTCTAGTCAAATTAGCTGGGTACATCAAACTTCCTATTACTTGTGCATGTTAATGTTGATCAACTGGAGTACCCTTATGCACCTTAAGATGTAAATTAGGTTCATAAGAGGTGTTAATAGGTGTTCAATCAAACATCTTGAATCTATTTAAAATTTTATCAACATAATGAGTTCGATTAAGTACAAAACCAGAATTAGACCTACTCAATATAATGCTAGGTATTACATCGACAAGTCCTAAATCTTGCATAGAAAAATTGCCTGCAAGAAAAGATCTAGTTTCATTAGTATTTCTATATTGGATCCAAATAGCAAAATACCATCAACAAACATGCACATAATGATACAAGCATTACAAAGAATTTTTTAATAGGTACAACGGTCAGATTCATTTACACTAAATTCAAATGATAAAATAATTTTATCAAAGACATCATTCTATTGTTTAGATTCTTGTTTAAGTCCATACGAATAATTGACTAGTCTAAAAATGTATGTTCTTGTCCAAGTGCAACAAAACCATCTTGATGATCCATATAAATCTCTTTCTCAAGATTTCCATTCAAGAAGGTAGTCTTGACATCCATTTGATGGACTTCAAGTTTATGAATTGTAGCGAGTGCAACTTGGACACGAATGGAAAAGATTTTATTTACATGGGCATATGTACAACGTAATCAAATCCTTCCTTTTGATTAAAGTATTTGGATACTAGTTTGTCTTTAAACTTACCTATGAAGCCATATGCCCTCAACTTTTACCTAAATACCCATTTACATCTAGTAATTTTATAGCTTGGGAGAATCTCAGTAAGAATCCAAGTATGATATCTCATAATGGACCCTATTTCATTATAAAAATCTTATTTCCAAAAGCTAGAGTCTATGGACTTCATGGCATCCCCATAGGTACATGGGTTTTCTTCTATTAAGAAGGTGTAGAGGTTGTGACCATAGCTCTTATCAACTTTAGTCCTTTTACCCCTACCCAGGTCATTGGGAGGTTCATCTATAAGAAGTTCATGTTCTACTTCATATGAAGTTGGAACAAGAATAGGTTCTTGTTGAGAATAGGATGAAGGACCTTCACTTGCCTGTTTGGGAAACGTTTCCTTGAGGGAAAATATGATTTCATAATAGACATCATATATAGGTCTAATCTCAAGAATAGAGTTGACTCTAATGTCAGAGATATCAAATTTAATTACTAGGAATCCTTTTGCATTACTATTTTCAACATATGCAATAAAGGTTGTATCAACAATTATAGGTCCTAGTTTTCTTTTCTTATTATCAAGAATTTGTAACTTTGGCCAAACAACCCCAGACTTTGAGGTATTTCTAATAAGGTTTCTTGTTAGGGAAAAGTTCATAAGGTGTTTAACATGTATAAATGGTATACAAATTATAATGTAGTTAGCAGTTTGAAGAGATCCCCCTACAGTCCTTGACTAAGTCCAAACTCTAGTACAATTAAAATGACCATACCTATCAATATTATATTTATACTCTTATCTACTCCATTATATTGAGGATTATATGGGGAATCAGTTTTATGTATAAGGCTTTGGTACTCTCATAACTTATTAAGTTAACTAGAAGTGAGTCAGCACCTCTATCAAATTTCACTATCTTCAAATTTTTTTCTAATTGTTTATCTAATAGGGTTTTATAGATTTTGAATTTGTCTAATTATACATCTATAGTTTTCAACAAGTAAATAGAAAAATATTTAGAAAACTCATCTATAAATGTCACAAAGTACCACATACCTTCACGAGTAAGAATATTTTTTAAATCACAAACACTGCTATGAATTCATTCAAACATCGATGTATTACTATTTACTGGTTTAAAAGGATTTTAGGAAGCTTATCTTGAACACAAATTTAGCATATTATCAGAAATATCAACTTGAGTCTTGGGAATTAGATCAAAACTAATCATTCATTTCATCATATTTTATTCACATGTCCGTGAGGTGCATGGCTAACACCACTAGTTTTGGAAACTAAAATAATAGAAGATATTTCATGCAAAGAAGTTGAATTACATGAAACAATTTTTTTATAAGGCCACCATAGGTCTAACCTGAACCAATATAATAACCATATTAATAAATAATAATATGATTGCCTTGACACAAAGAGGTATAACCAAAATATGGCAAGATAACTTGACTAATCAAATTTCTACATAAGTAACGAACATGTAGAACATCATGCAATCTAAGAGTGTTTCTAGATGTGAGCTTTATGTCAGCATGTCCAAAGACAATACTTGGAATGATGGATGAATGATATCCCCACTTGATCACTCTGTTAGATTCCACCCAATAGGAAGAAAAGAAGGATTGGTCAAAGAAAATATGGCAGGCTACACCTGAATCAATGACAAATCAGAAGATAGGTCAGCAAAAAGAATAATCTAATTTTATAACCTATCTATAGAAGAGAAGGGGACCTCCCACAGAATGATCATATTTACTTTAGGTTTTTTAGGAACTTGGACGTTCTACTTTTGTTGGCCTTTAAAAAAACTACAACACATTTTCTATATGGCAAGGTTTATCACACACCAAGTAGGAAAATTTTTCTCTTTGATCACTATTATCATTACTCATGTTTTGGTTCTTGCGGGCCTTGCAACATGGTTTAGATTGCATAATAAAATGAGAGAGGTTAGGTTTCTACTTAGATTTTTCACCTAAAACCATATTAATAGTAGGGTTAGACTTCCAGTCATTTTCCCTGTGACTATGCCACAAACATATTTCCTTGTCTATGTCTAAGGATCTTGGTGAAATCCTTCCAAGATGGTGGGAGTTTCTTTATGAGGTGTACTACTGGAATATTTTTAGCAAGGTTATAACCCTTATCCATGGATTTAGAAACTAAATTTTGGTATTCTAGAACTTGACAAAGTCAGGTTTATCATCAACCATACTATATATAAGCCAGTCAATAAAGGTGTAACACTTAAGACCAGTATATTCTAGACCAAACTTAGAGTCCAAAATCGTCCAGAGTTTAAGAGTGGTTTGGATTTTATGATATATATCATAGAGTTCATCAAATAGTATTGAGAGAATCCTACTGTTACATAAATACTCAGTTTTGAGATAGGAATGGGAATGAAGAAATTTAGTTCAAGAACTTTATGAGGATCTGCTCCAACAATGAGGTTTGAAGGTTTTAGTTTAGTCACAACGGAAACAAATTGTTAATGGTGATAAGATGTATGGAACAAGACCTAAAGAGGTAAGCCCAAAACAATTTTGTATTATCAATGATGAAAGTATAAATTATAAAATCATTCAGGGCAAAGATAAGCAACATTGTCAAGAGATAACAAAGTTTAAAAATCCACTTCAAACAAACAAAAAAAAAAATGATATAGATCTAGTTAAAAAATGTTACAAGTATGTCTTGAAATGATTGGATAGTAGGTAAAAATTAGTTAGATTTTAGGCACGAAATAACTAACAAAATTATAGTAGTAATCGATTGGAGAAAACATCGATTATGTAAGACATGCAAACTGTAAAGCATGGAAATGAAGGTGTGTGAAATACTATCTTCAAGACAGATTCCATCACTTGTAGCATGAAATTTTATGACGGGCTCTCTCTAATATTTAGTCTCCCAAACTCTAGTATAACCGCTTGGAGAAAGAAAATGGACTGTTGCAAACTCATTCTATGTCAGCTTCATAGTGCAAGCAAATGGCCTGTGTCAAACTTATTTTATGGACCTTTGTTGTAGAATAAAATAGAGACGACATGAAGTATTGACGGTATAAGAACAACAACAAATAAAAAAATATGGGTTTCATATATAAGTGCAATATTGAAGCATGGTGGGTGGAGTAATGGAGTGATCTACTTAGGAAAAATCTGGAACCTCAATTTCTTTCTGTATAATAGCTTTTTTCCCTCTCTGATTTTATAACAATGTCTCTCAAAGGAGAGTGAACGTCTCCTTATAATGATAACTATCTCAAGAATGCCCCATGCTAACAGTCTGCACACGTTGCAATGATTGGTCTTTTCCAATATGTGTATTTAATGCCACAATAATGTGCAACGTTTAAGGATAATCAAGAGAAACAATTGTTGATATCCACATTGTTAATATTGCAGCGGTTGGTGTTATCCAACATGCTTATTTATTGTCACATTTATGGAAAACTTTTAAGGATATCAAGAGGAATAATTGTTGGTATCCATGTTGTGCGTGTTGTAGCAATTGGTCTTTTCCAACATACGTTGTTAATGTCACAATAGTGGGAAATTTTTAAGGATAATCAATTAAAATAGTTTCTGCTATCTTTTGTACTATCAATGATTTCAAAATGGAACAAATTGAAAATCGAAATCCCTTACTGAAAATCAAGATAAATAAAGACAAGGGTTTTCATAAAAAGATAAATCACATGTTCTATCACTCTAAGATAAACACTATGGGATAAAATTGATGGTTTTAAAACTAATTTTGTGGGACATGGGTACAATAGAGTTTATCAATGAACATGACCACATTAAACCAAACATGATCATATTCCAACACGCAGACTGTACCAATGCCTCATACATATTGAGCATGCTTTTTATCAACAAATAATAATTGTTTTTGGACATATGTTCATCTTAGATGTTCTTGTACCATTAATATATCTTTATTTTAAATGGATCTTGATGGATAGAGTCAATTAACACCTCTAAAATGATGTATATTCTATCTAAGAAGCTTGACTCCCATTCTTTTGAATTCCTCAACCGTCGACCAATTGACTCCTGCAACAACTATTAGCAGTCTCAGGGGTGATCAGATGTGACACCCCCTCTAGGGTAGGCACAACACTTTTCTAGTGAAAAAAGGTACAAAGAAGGAAACTTGAAGGCATCTTATAACACACATCACGAGTACTTCATCAAATAATGAAGGTGTGAGTCATTTTTTTCCATTTATCCTTAATCATGTATTTATCTCTCTAACAGTATGATTTATTGTTGATCACCTTTAATTTTAGAATTTTTGATTTGTAACAACTACACAATTGTTTTGTATGATGTGCATCTTCTTTAGTTAAATTTTGATATAAGGGTATGCAATTTTCTTGTACTAAAAAAATTAGGTTGTTGGGTTGCAACAATTGCTATCTGTGGGAAGTTGTTGGGCTACCTCCTATTGGCCACATTCGACTCAGTCGGGCCACCACAAAATGATGTTGTCATCTAATTTGGGTCATTACCCACTAACATGGGCCATTACAAGTTGATCGAGTCGCTACGGGCCTAACTAAGGTCGACATACCCATCTTGGGTTGATGTAGGTTGATAATTTTTAGTGCAACCAAATGGAGGTTACTACAAGATGGTATGGGTTGTTGTGAGTTGTATAGTTTGTGAAATATTGTAGTTTTGGTAAAAGATAATTTTCCATTTATCCTACCTATATATGTGGACACATAATGATACCATAACATTTATTTCATCATCATAGAGCCATATGCATTATTTTTTATTCGGATAAGTATTTTTTAGTGGAACACTCCATGAATTTGGTGATTTTGAAGGTTTTGTAGAGAATAAAGTTTGGAATCGAAATCTCAACCTTGTATAGATCAATCCAAGTAAGTTTTATCCTCTCTTATTATCTTTACTTCTATTTTCTCTCCCCTATACATTCTTAGATGAATTTATTGGCAACCTATGATAGAAATGTTATTTTTAACATAAACTATTACCTTTCTTCTTCTTTTGCCTAGTAGGAACTACTACATTCAAGACTTGATGTTTGAGTCTATTTTGTGGAGCTCTTGATCTAGGGTTTTAGCTCCTTGGAAGAATCATTCTGTTCCACGAGGAGAGTGATTTAACCAATGATTACTGAAATACAACAATCAACTAATTAAACAAAATGCACCATATATGACCTAAAGATGGGGTTTATTTATTTATTTTTTACTAAAAAAATGTTAAATTCAAAACTTACTTAATCTTTACTAGTTTCTTGATGTTATGAAATAAGATAGATGAACTTCTTACTATTGTAGATGAAAGATAATAAGTTTTGCATAGAAATCCTTAATCTATCAAATTTATTGTTTTGCTTATAAATTTTGGCATATGAGTGTATAGCCTAGTTCCATTGCCCAAAGCCGTAATAGAGTTTTAGTAATGACGACTAGTGTCACATACCACCATTGGCCTCAATTGTGTTCGTTGTCATCATTCACTCACAATTCCAGATCAACTTTTCACTTGTCACCCATCCTAATACTACATCAGGCTAATCATTATCAACCAGACACCACTAATTGATGAGCTACCTGAAAATGAGGTGCACCTAGGTGAAAATGGGTAGTACAACCATTCCTTTTAAGATCATTTTACCTTAAGTCCAAGGATGCTAATTGCGATCAGATTATGAAATCATTGAGCTTAATTTTTTAGATATGTTTCTTACCAATGTAAGATCATTATCTAGGTATTGGTATTAAAATCTAATCCTACTTGTTATATGTCGTATGTAAGAAAGATAGGTGGAGTTTTTTTCCTATAAATGTACAAGCATGGTATAAATTAGGATTTTTTTACCTCTAATGTTGTAAATTTGGAAATCTTAGTAGGTCATTTTGAATTTTCATGCTTTTCCATGAAAGTCAATAATCATATTAATTTATAAGTGAAACCCTAATGATATAGTTTCCTTGGGAACCATATAACTTCCCTAATGTTTAGTTGTTAAGGGAGAGAAACATGTACCCTTGCAATGATCCAGGGATCATGAGAACATATTTAAGAGTGAACATGTGTGATAATTCATAGGAAATATAATGTGTATATGATCTAATATGCGCTGGTACTCTCAAAATTAAGGAATATAATTGTAAATTTACAAATTGATGAAACAATGTTTGATGTTTACAAGTGTATGAAGTTCAACTATAGTAGAACCAAGATCATTCACAAGATCTTAGTACAAACTGAAAGCTGCTGCCAACTTTGAATTATATACTTCTATTTTGGGACATACAATAAATTTTAGTATTTTAAAAATGGACCTAAATAAAAGAAATCAATAACGTTAATACAGATAAAAGTGTGTCAAAATTAACCATGTTTTCTAAAGTTAATAGAGATAAAAATTTAGACCGGGGTTGTCTGCCACCTGATCAAACTACTTCATCCAAATGCAATTATCTTAAAGGTAGATATAAAGTTAAATTGTCAAGACCCTAACACCCAACCTTCTTTTTAATTTGGTTGGAGAATATATATTAGTCATCACAACTTCCCTTGGGTTAAATTTGGCATGACAATAATCAACGTTGTCATCCTCTTTTGGGGTAAGGATGCATTTTCTCATCTACTAGGGTTCACCAATAGATTGCAAAATTTGTAAACATCCTTGAAAGATGTTTGATACAAAAAGGTAGTTGGTTTAGAAATTATTTGATATCTATACTAGACGGGCACAAATGAATAAAAAATAAGATCAATTAACATAAACCCCATTCTATATATGAAAATTATTCTCTTATATCTGAGACAACTTTATAGTGCTCTAGGATGTAGCTGTGTTTCATCACTAGTTATAGGGATTTGGTGAGAACAAAGTTGAATGACATAAGGGAAGAGACAATGGCAAGCAGATTTGGGTTCTACAACACTATGGTGTGACAGAAAGCCTACCCGAGTTGTGTATCTTTGATAAGGGTGGAAGGTGAGAACGGAGTGGAGTGGTAGACCCAAATTTTTTTTAATGGGTTGCATCATAATATTTAATATAATGACTTCTGAGCATTAAACCCACAATCCACCCAAAAACCCGAGTTGCCACCTCTGGATATGACATTTTTATATCCTAACTAATTTACATGTCTTTCTAATTTTATTGAGTTGTTACTATAACTATAAAATGCATCCAAACAAGCATGTGTTGATCTCCATGACAAAAAATAATCAATTCTATTTTCAGAAATTGTGGCGCTTGTATTAAGTTATTCCTACACTTTGTTAAATTTTTAGTTAAGTTTTAAATTTATTATGAGGTTGTAAGTGAAGATTCCCCTCCAACCAGGAGGGTAGTAAATCAAAATGGCCGATAAAAAGAGTCCCTTTGTGAAAGAAGATCGTGCTTGACTGCTTGAACAATTCCCTGTCAACGTTTTACATTTATTATCATTCACATGAGTCTATTATAAATGTGTAAGTTGTTCTTGGACTTGCGTCAGCTGGGAGCAACTTGACCATCAACTTCTAATACAAAGATTTACCTGCAAACACGCAAGAAGTTCTTGCTTCTTCACAAAATTTGGTCGATTGTCTAAATGAAACATTTAATAAACATGAGCCAAATTTTGTGGGCTGTAAGACATGCAACTACCTCATTCCATTACAATATGCTTATGAGGGAGAATATGTTTAGATATAAAATACCCATTTGAGGCTAGGAAATAAACTATATTTATAATTATATGCAATTCGTATGTTTATAATATTTTTGTCCTTACATTTTGTGTTTGTAAGCAAAGAATTACGAAACTATCACATAAGGTCTTGTTCTTATCCTTACCAACCAAGAATGGCGGGTAAGGATATGAGTAATTCCCCACTCCACCAATATCTTTACCTTCCCCTTATCCTTACCTTCTTATCCACAGGATAAACAAGGAGGGTAAGACTGAGATGGAGAATTTATATATTTTCCAAAATATATGTTAATAATTAACAATAATAGGCTTCTTAATATATTTATATATTTAAGTGAGATATCAAGATGCTCAAGAATGACTACATAATGTCAAATGGTACATAAATTAAAAAATATTGCATACACGTTGGTCTTACACCTTCAAAATTGTGATGTATACATGACCAAATCAGCTACTTAAAAAATAAATAAGGAAATTATGTATTATTTTGAATGATGACCACATAATATTGAATATTTAATAGACTTAAACAACAATATGACCATATATTTGATATGTTATATATAAATATTGACGAGTAGCAGGTTAAAGGGTATGGATAATGACATACCATTATCCTTATCCACTAAGATAGTGGGTTAAAGGGTAGCGGATAGGCGGGTAAATGATAAGAAAATCCTTTACCCTTATCCTTCCCCTACAGGGTATGTGTAAGGGTAAACGGATTAACCCTTAAGCATGGACAACCCTATTTGACACATATGTTTTCAAAACTATTCGCTTGGAAATGTAAGCATATAGCCCTATTGGCCCGTAGCTCTATACAACTATGCCATTTCGTAGCTTAAATGGCGACGTAAACACTAACTTCTTTAATTTAATGTAGCTTTAGTGGCAATTTCTTTTGCCAATGTATATTGTATTTATGTAGGGTATATATTCCGCGCTAGTATTGCCTTTTTATCCCAGAAGGATCTCAAGAAAGTACCAAGTACAACGAAGGAAGAAATTTTCAGCAGCAAGGGAAAGCCATCGAAACATAAATCTTACTGATATGGTATGACACATAGGGCGGGTTGATTATTACTTGATCAACAAATCTTTTCATGCGACTTGGAAGGTCGAAAATTTCTGTCCCACTGTATGTTCTGGCTCTGTGCCCCATACATCTTAGTCATAGGTTTGCATTCGGTTGTCTTGTGATAAGTAGATAAAAATAGAGTATACAACAGTGTTTCGGGCATAGAAAAAGTGAGCCCGTCAAAGAGCATGTGAAACTTAGAAACAGATTGTGTAAGGGGATTCACCCACATAGAAAAAAAATGTTTTCCAGATTTTAATTGATTCAGATGAGCAATATATTTCATATTCCTGCAACGATTTTTTTTTATTCTGATAAGAATTGACCATATAGTGTTTGCGCTGGTAGCTCGTGATGATGAGCAGTGGCGAAGCTAGGATTTTTATTTGAGGGGGGCACCATACAACATCATCACTCAAGAATATACATCCATAAAATGGTATTCAACTTATTATTGGTTGCATTTGTTCATATGGACCATCCAGTAAATATATTTCTTATGTGTCCATGAGAATATAACAAAATTAATATATATATAAAATCATTTGTAACATATGTTTATAGTGTTTATACAATAAGAAAATATAAAAAATACTCGTTAATATTTTCTAGATCACACATAGTAATTGTCTTTAATATATTCTCAACATTGTCTAAGCCGATCATTTAGATTACACTCAGAACAAGAAGGTCAAGTATCATTGTGCCCAACTTCTAGAAAAAATATATTTAATGAGCTTGGTAAGTATCTCATCACAATAAAACGCGACAGAAAATAGAAACTTTTGAACAAAAAAATATCAAATAAAATATGACAAGTGATTACCTACTGAGATATACTAAATGATTCTTTCTTCATCGTGTCATCGTCTATTCTACATCACAGCTATGTCGAGTTTATTAACCAAGAACAAGTTCCAATATCGTAACAAGAGTAGAGATATTTCTATGAAGCCACAAAAATATTTTTCATGTGAAAAGTTAGTGCATAAACTCAAATAAAAAGTGCTTCTATCACCGTCATATACTTGGCGTTCGGATTTCTATATACCATTTATAGACCTATATTTCTACAAGTTCAATATCTAAAATAGTACACTAATGATTTGATTAACATGAATATAATACTTGCGATAATACTTGTGAGTTTGTTGTTTGCAAATCTTCCTTCCTCCTATTCAAAGACAATACACATCTATCGATATTGGGAAACAATGACGCTCAACAAAGAAGTGATATGAATAAGAGATATACGACTCATTGGCCTTGGCAGTAAAAAAAATATTTCATGCAAACTTTACTTTTCGATACAGGGAAATGAACATTTAATAGGGACGATCCAGTCAAAGTAGAAGGGACACATTTTACACTGGCCTTTTCTGTAGTAGGCACACACATTAAGCGACAGATCTTCAAGCCAGGGTGGGCACAAGACTCCAATAGTATGTAAGACTGATAGATCGAGTTATATACACAACACGAAAATGTTAATCTGGGCTAGGGCATGTGCCCTCCCGTGCCCAAGTGTGGCTCCGCCACTGATGATGAGTGTTGGAAGCAATTTTTTTTTAATCTTTTCATGCATATAGTGTCCTAAATTGTAGGAACAAAGATTGTACTTGCTTGCAAATAGTGGAGGAGCCAAATGGTTCCTTTAATTTTCTATGATATGATTAAAGATAAATGAATTTTTTTTTGTTTGTTTTACCACTAAAATGACAAAGCGAAAACATGTTAATTAATAAAATTTTCAAATTAAATTGAATGTCAACTAATCCAAAATCAAGATGAACTGAACCAATAATGTGTAATTTTGGTTTGATTTTGTTTTATTTCAAACTAGTATGTGATTAATTGTGAAGTGCTTATTAGAATTTTCCTGAAAAACAAAATATCATTCATCGTATGTATCAATCTATCTAACATGATAAATAATTTCAATAATTTATTATAAACAAATATATGTATGAACGTTTATATGATCTATGACATGAAGTAGTTGAACTGGCTTTTGAATTAGTATGCATCATACCACATAGTTCATTTTTTTATAGAAATCAAATTTGTGATTATATATCATTTCTTTTGCGTTTGAACATACGTGAACATATTAAGTACAATATAATTGAGTGTCGATAAGTACATATAAGTAATATACATACAGAATCCTCCCCGGCGGCCACCGCTGGGGGGAGGGAGCGTCTTCCTTGATGCCTCCCTCCCCCTGGCCCTAACGGTCTCGGTGCGGTTTCATCTAGGGGAGTGAGAGTTGAAGCAGCTCGCCGTTGATGGGTGAGGCGCTGGGCGTCGCCTCTGGTAGAGCCGATTGGAGAGCTGTAGCGGCGTGAGGAGAAGCCTGGATCAGAGGGGAGGCTATCCGACCTGGTCGGTTCCACTCCATTCAAGAGTGATGGGTGGAATGAGCTTCCAGATCTGGGGTCGTCGTCGTCGACCCGTTCTTCTTTCTGGTGACTTCGGCTGTGATTCGTCCAGCTCGGCGGCGTGACCCTCCTCACCCATGACGACGAGGCGGGGTGTTTCGTCATCAGGCCAGAGGCTCTGCGCCTCCTGAAGATGGAGGCTACACTCGTTTGGGTTGCTTCTCCTTCTCCACTCGGCGCAAGGTGGAGGTGGTCGGTTTGCCACCTGTTACGGCCGCTGGTGGATGACCCTAGGCCTGAATAGCCCAGGCGGCGATGCGGCAATACGATCCAGCGATCCGTGATGCCGGCCTATTCCTTCGCCGCTGGGCATCTTCATCGACATACCTGTTCTCTTGGGTGGCGGCGCTCTTCGGGCCCCTGGGTCTCCCCAGGCTCAGGTGGCGTGGAGACGACGGCCATGGTGCAGTTGAACCTGTACCCGTTGACCTCGGAGTTGGTTGGATGTCCACACGGGTGGCGTGGCCTCACGTCCTCTCTGCCCAACAGGTGGTCTCCCTCCACTTCTCCGTCATCAAGTCATCTATGGGCGTGTTTGTCTGGTGTTCAGCATATGGAACACCCTCAAGGTGTTTGTCGAAATGTAACGGGTAACAGCAGCGTGAGGATTCAAGCTTGCTTCTCTGGTGGTTGCTTGTGCTTGGGATCGAAGAGGGGGATCTTCTTCTCATTTTCTATTTCTTCTGGCTTTGCGCCACGTTTAGCACTCAGCGCCCCTGATTAGTTGATGTGGATGATGAAGAGGGGCTGGATACCCACCTGGATCCCACACTTTCAGGGATTGAAGCAAACGCCAGTGGTGGACAGGTTGGTGTTTAGTCCAAGGACATCTTTTGAAGGTCAGCTAATGGTAGGGTCCTGCTTTGTGATTTGCTTCCTCTGCTTCAACCTGGTTTGGAATTCCTTCTAGGAGTTTTGATGAGATGTCTTGCTGCACTCTGATGCATCATGTGGCTGATGATGGTTCGCTTCATCAGTGTTGTGCTTGTCTAAGCTCAGGTGGTTCTCATCATAGGAGCACATGTATGGGTTTTGATTGGTAACCTTCTGCCCGTAGGTAGAGTCTGCACTTTTTGTGGGTGTTCATACTGTCAGTGGAGCTCCTCTATTGAGCAGGGTGATGGTTGTACCAGTTTCTATCTGTATGTTTGCTCTTGTGTTGTCTTCTGTTCTGGGTTTTCTGGGTTTGTTTTGGTCTTCTGCGTAAGACTTATGTTTCTTCTTTGTTTTTGTCTTGGTAATCCTTTTCGGAGGGTTAAGGGGTGCACATATGATGTACCTAAAGTTTTGGTATCACAATAGCAATAGAGTTTTTTCGCCGACCAAAAAAAAAATATACATACAGATATATAAATATATATATATATACAATAGGCTGACAAGGAGTGGTTCAAGTAGTCAAACACGATGTCCCCTAACAAAAGGATCTGGGTTTGAATCCCAATTGTCGCCTTGATTTGCTACCCTTCCTGACGTTTGGCCTCCGCCACGGGCGTGGGAGTGGAGAGGGGGAGAAATCTTTCTCTGTTAATCCCATACATATATACAATATAATATATATACTATTAATATATAAACATATAGAATGTAACATATAATAAATTATATATAATATATAATATATAACACATGATTATTATATTGTTGATATGATAATACATGATTGTAATTAGGTTAATGAACTAATTTGGGACAATGGATTTTACAATGAAGAAAACTAAAATCCATGAAATAAAAGAATTATTCGTTAGATTTCAAAATAAAACTGACATGCTAGCATTTTTATGCAACTCACACCATGTATGTGTTATAAATTTTTGAGAAAACCATCTATACAAGAAGGAACAATCAACCATGAAAATTTCCAAGTCCCTTCAAAGCTCCTTATTAGGTTTTAAAGTACCTCAAACAAAGGGAAGGAATACATGACAATGTACTTGGAGAAAAATCAATGATTAAGATTCCATGTTGAATCCTAAGTTATTCAAGAAATCTTTAACACCTCAACAAAATTTGCATGATAATGAATCCAAATCTTACAGCTAGACAACCATAAATTAAAAAATCCATAATTATTGTGGTTTCTTTGTAGGTAATTCTAAACTCTTATTAATATGATCTTCTATCTTATCAAGTTATAAATAAGTTTTCTAAAGACATTAATAAATCTTATATAAATAATTTGTTTTGCTTATTGTACTTCTTTTTTCACAAATTAGAAGCTATTTTTTATCGTGTCCAAATGTTGCATATCTCTAATTTTTGGCTGTAAATATTTAGTACATAGGATGTGTCTTGAAATAAAATGTATCGACCACCACCAAACTGACAACTAAATCGTTACTAAAAATGTAGAATAATTATAAGAAGAAGATTAACAAAAATCACTAAAATTAAAACCATTTTTTTTTTTTGCAAAGAGATCTATTTCTAGGAAAACTCTTTAAGGAAGAACCAAAATCTGATGTTCACATTGATCATATATTGTACATACACTGTACCCTTTGTTCTCGAGGACAACATATAACAGTTGCTTTCTCAAAACATATACTTAAAGCAACATCAAACCTCAAGGCATACGAGACAAAATCTCAGATTGTTCATAAAACCAACACGTACTGGATCCAAAGACCTGAGAGTACAGAGACAACACATCTGACTTCTATCTACAAGACACGACAGACAGTACACTCAACTTGAGCAGTCACTGTTGTCCCTACTGATGTTATTCTCCTTCTGCAGTACGGTCTCAACCCCCCTCGTGAACGTCCATCTAAAAAAATGTGGATCCCACGGGGTGAGATAATTGTCCCAGCGAGAGATATAACTCTCGGCCAACAATGTTATTATCACAGGTAAATAGTATTAAACTGAGCAGAGGATAAGAAGTTTAGAACATTCTCATCTTTTAAAGCATTGTAACTATCTATGATAGAGTAGTAAATCATCTATTCACTTTATAAGGAATATGAAGAACATGTATATCATTTACCCATCATACTATATGAACATCTCAAGCTTATCATGTGATACTCATTATCATGGTATGTCATCCATGAATTTCTCTCATTTCTATCAGTTGACCTTAGCCAATATGTTAGTCAGATATTGAATTGTACCAGTCATGTGAATATACATCATCATCATCTGTCCAGGTATTGGCTTTTCCAGTCCTATGAGGTTATTCTAGGCATTGGACTATGCCAATCCTGTGCAACTATTCTAGATATTGGACTATGCCAATCTTGTGATATTCCAGCCAGGTATTGGGTTATTACCAATTCAGTGATTAAAAACCAGACATTGGGTTATTACCAATCTTGTGATTAACAACCAGGCATTGTGTTATTACCAATCCTATGATTAATAGCCACACATTGGGTTATTACCAATCTTTTGATTAACAACTAAACATTGGGTTATTACCAATCCTATGATTAACAGTCAGGCATTGGGTTATTACCAATCCTATGATTAATAGCCAGACATTGGGTTATTACCAATCCTGTGATTAACAACTAGTCATTAGGTTATTTCCAATCCTGTGATTAACAACCAGGCAATGGGTTATTACCAATCTTGTGATTAACAACCAGACATTGAGTTATTACCAATCCTATAATTAACAACCAGACATTGGGTTATTACCAATCCTGTGATTAAAAGTCAGGCATTGAGTTATTACCAATCTTGTGATTAAAAGCTAGGCATTGGGTTATTACCAATCTTGTGATTAACAACCAGACATTGGGATATTACAAATCTTATGATTAACAGCCAGGCATTGGGTTATTACCAATCATGTGATTAACAGCCAGACATCAGGTTATTACCAATCATGTGATTAACAACCATGCATTAGGTTATTACCAATCCTGTGAAACTATTCCAGGCATTAGACTATGCCAATCCTATGCATCTATTCCATGCATTGGACTATGCCAATCCTATGCATCTCATCACTGAATACCACATCACCTTTAGTAGGCATTATACCTTCGCCAAGCCATCATACTTATTCAGATCCTTTATATAATACAAGTATTCCTCTTATCTCCTTTAAATATATTCAAAACAATATAGCCCTTATTTGTTTATAAGCATAAATCATGTATGATTAAGATTTCATTATTATTATTGTATCCATTTATTATTATTATTATTATGTTACTAAGTTTCCATTTCCTAGTTTATTTGAACATTATCATTTCTTACATGAGACTTTTATAAACATCTTGTTACCTCTCACTAGGCAACAACTATTCTCATGGATCACAAGGCCCATTAAACATCTTGTCACCTCTCACTAGGCAACAAGTAATCACATGGCTCATAAGGCCCATTAAACATCTTGTCACCTCTCACTAGGCAACAACTAATCACATGGCTCACAAGGCCCATTAAACATCATGTCACCTCTCACTAGGCAACAACTAATCACATGACTCACAAGGCCCATTAAACATCTTGTCACCTCTCACTAGGCAACAACTAATCACATGTCTCACAAGGCCCATAAAACATCTTGTCACCTCTCACTAGGTAAAAACTAATCACATGGCTCACAAAGCCCATTAAATTGTATTGTATGTAACATCATAGCTCATACTTAGCTATGCTCATTATCTAATGCAACCAGCATGGTTTCAATATGGATAAGGATTCCCCTTTATTAACCAATTATAATTTCAACTCTTATCATTACCCTTCATTAGGGTTAATGTTTCTCTTAAAAAACCATCTAGGGTTTTCAATTACATTTATCAAGAATCAAACCCTAATTAAGTCTCCACATGTATTAGGAGTGTCAATGTATAATCATTTTATGATTATCATAGAAGTATGAGTTTCTCTCTCATCCTTACTAGGATGTTGATTACTTCATACTTTATTAAGTTGGCTCAACCTTTCCTTCAATATTTATTAGCCTACTTAATCAATATTCATTAAACTCCATACCTCTTCATGTATCACTTGATATAAGAAACTTCATGTGTTACTCCATCAAGTACATTGCATCTAAGGTGCTTTCCTTCATATGGGTTTTGAGGTGCTTCCTCCATATCGGGTATGAGGTGTGTGCTTGCTACCCATATCACTTTAGAGGTGTATCTGTGCTTACCATATTGGGTATGAGGAGTATGTGTGCTTACCATATCACCCTTGAGGTGTATGTGTGCTTACAATCTCAGGTTTGAGGTGTATTCTTGCATCTATATAACTTTAGAGGTGTATGTGTGCTTCACACCATATCGGGCAGAGAGGTGTGTGTATGCTTCACACCATATCGGGAAAAGAGGTGTAAATGTGCTTCACACCATATCAGACAAAGAGGTGTGTGTATGCTTCACACCATATCGGGCAAAGAGGTGTGTGTGTGCTTCACACCATATCGGGCAAAGAGGTGTGTGTGTGCTTCACACCATATCGGTAAAAGAGGTGTGTGTGTTTAACACCATATCGGGCAAAGAGGTGTGTGTGTGCTTCACACCATATCAGGCAAAGAGGTGTGTGTGTGCTTTACACCATATCAGGCAAAGAGGTGTGTGTGTGATTCACACCGTATCGGTCAAAGAGGTGTGTGCTTAACCGAATATCATTTTTGAGGTGTATTCTTGAGCTCATATCATCCAAGAGGTGTATAATACCTTACCATATCGTGCAAAAAATTATAAACTCATATCCATATCGTTTTAGTGGAGTAGGTGCATCACCATATCGGGTTAGAGGTGTTGGCTTGTGTGCTTGAACCCGATATCACTTTATAAGGTGATACCATCATCTTCAAGCTCTAGAACTTCGTTCTACTTGTTCTAATTCATGGAAAACATTCCTAAGTTACTACTAGAGCTGATGGATTCATCAATTATGCAAGAAAATTCTATTTGAAAGTAAATCATTTAACTAAGGCAAGACTGATGATAAATAATAACATAATTGAGTTCAAGTTATAGAACCCACCTTCAGAGAAATTTCAAAGCTCCAAGATCGAAATCATCACATTCCCAAGGTTGAATATGAACTTATCAAAGGTCCAAGACTTGATATCCTTAGCCGCATGCATGATACCTCATCACCTGTGGCCAATATGGCCGATATCCCTCACTTGGCCGATATCACTTTGAAATGGGTGATAAACTTTGCTATGGCTGATACCAAGGCCATATGCACGATACTCCTTCACCCTTGCATGATACCAAGACTCTATGCATGATATCTAAGAGCAAGGGGGGTGATAGATTTTAAAAAATTCCACTTATGGGTGAAAGGAAGGGTACATATACTTGAGGTTCATGAAAAAGTGTGTATATGAGGTGTCACCATTTTAAGCTACTAGGTGCCACATGTCCATGCTTGGTTGACACATGTCCTTGCATGAAAACATATTTATATTGACATTCAAAACACTAGAGGATAATCTAGAGTTGAGATTTCGGCCATTAGTTATCTTGTTTGATAAGATATCTCATCTTTATCTCATAAATTAAGCAAGTTGATACGACTTTTGCAAGGAGATTCTAACTCGACATGGATCACCTCCTTGAGGTTCTTTGCTCATTATATGCAAGGCCAAGAGTAAAAACTATATGGGATCCCCTCTATGGCTCCTTGACCGTAGGCTCTCGCATATTGACTCTACAACCTGATACAAGCTCAAATTAGGGTTTCACATACAATACTTTCTTGGTCTTTTCATCACCAAGCGTATCATACTGAAATATGATTCAAACATGGAGCCTCATTATGTATTTATACTCTAAATGATGCTAGGAGGGAGTAGGGACACTCTAGAGGTGGTGATTTTCATATCAACCCTATATTTTGGGTAAATTACAACTTGCACCAAAATTGGTACACAAGTCACCAACATTATTCAAACAAGTTAAAACTTAGAATTTAGGCTTTCCACAAGCCACCACCTTGCATCATTCTCTCTATAATGATGCTAAAACACACGAGGCATGTTAAACATATGCCATTTTGCACTATAACCCCTTATCTTGGGTAATTTGCATTTTAGTCAAACATGAGAACATTGCTCAAACATTATTCAAACAGGACCAAATTTGAAACATAAGTTTGTTACATGATAAAAAAACACTTTAGAGGATTATATTAAAGTTATAAGAAACTTACTTAGCCAAAACAAATAGGGTTACCTCATAACCCAGGTCAGGGTCATTACAAGTTATAAACCCCTAACAAGGATTTCATCCCCAAAATCCTAGATGAAGGAAGACAATTGTCATTCATGCATCATATCATCAAATCTCCATATAACATATTGATGTCATGGTGATGCCATAGAACTTTGACTAGCACAAAGTTCTTTCAAACAGGGTTATCATAGAATTTTTCATACTCAACTACCCTTCCCAGACAAGAGTTACATTCTATCATTCATTTGAGACTACAAGTTTTATCATACTTATGTTGTACTAGTCTAATATGTTGGTTCAACACTAACTTTCCTATGACTTGTACCAACTATCCCATTAGCTGTTTATTTTCGTATCATAAGGAGAGACTACTTGTCAAAGAATAACTTATCTCAGAGGTATCTCTAGATGTTATGTATAAGTTGCCTCAACAGATCTAGATAGGGATATTTTAAGGAATTATTTTTAGCTTGATAAGCTTTTCCCACAATGATTCTACAATTGTTCCTTCAATTAGTACATCCTTATCGATGTCATGTTTATGCAGAGCATAAAACCCTAACATATGATGTCCATATTATCTTATGTAACCAAACCAATCTCAAAGTTAGCCTTTCTAAGTAACCAAGAAGTAATAATCTTATTAGGAGTCATGTCCTCACCATCTCATGCCTTTAAAACTTCAAGGATACTAGAATTTCTTACCTTGGTATAAGTTACATGTGTAAAAAACATATTACATGTTATCATTTCCATCCTCTGTTGATATGACCAAAACCAAACATATAATAGGACCTTTCTTACATCTAGGGACATTGCTTAACACACATACTTTATCTTGGAACTAAAATCCAAGACTAGCTGATACTTTTCAAAGTGTCCATCTAAAAGATTACTTCTAATCCATGCACATCAAGTGTCATAAGACTTACTTGATTGTCATGTCCCTGAAGGGAAAGAACACATAAGGAAATATAATCCTTCTTATCAACCCATCATTATTCATAGTTGTTTATTAAAGAAAAGAGATTATCACCTTCTTCGAGTATTACATGAACTTTCAATTGTTCATGTGTCATTCAATCTTGTTTCCTCTTAGATTCCTTTCCATTAGCATAGGAATTATAAAGATGATTACCTGTCATCATCCTTTAGCATTATCACCATCATGATCACTAGATCTGGGTATTCAAACCCTTAGTTCATCACTGAACATTGTCCCCTCGCATCAGGTGACTATTACCTCAAGGTCCTCAGACCAAGGTATTCATTATACTAAACATTTCCTTTTGTTTATAAGTTGATCTATGATTAACTCAGATTCCTTCATATATCAATTAGGATGTGGTAGAAATATATGTGCCACATCTCCTACTTCGTTATGCTCTTTGGATTGTCTCAAAATGACTACTTGATCAGAGTAATCAGAAAGATAGCAATCTAAGAGTTCCATACTTACCTTGACTTCAATAGATGAATACCTGGCCAAGGTATTCAAGAACTAAAATTAGGTAGTACGCATTTGTTTTATATTATGTTTCATCTCTTTAAATTTTACTAATTAGTATCTCAAATTTTCTCTGGGTGTTTCTTTTACATCTCTTCCTTTCATCATGAAGAGAGAAATTTCAAAACACATAAGAGAATATTGGACTGAATATAGGTTCTCATCATTCTTATCTCTTCCTCATTTCCTAATAGGACTAATTAAAGGAAGCTCAACAACAACTACCTTGTTATTATTATCATATAAAATCAAGAGAAGACATATCAGAATGAAAAAGCTCTATCTAAATGTCACCCCTCATGGTCATCTACTACTTCAGGTTGACTCAAACACAGAGTCAAACTATTTCATGTTGTTGCTTTTTTCTTTTTACACTATTAGGCTGTAACTTTTGTAAGCCTTGCCGAGTCTGCCTCGGTTGTTGGGTCATTTCCTCCCTTCTTTTTTAACAAAAGGGTTTAGTATTCTCAACATGTCCATATCTATGACATGTCTTGTCCTTGTACTCTAGTCTTATCGGTCTTATTACCGATGTAGAAGCTAAGTCAGGAGTTCTTACAAGTGGAAAGTTAGGACTTTTGCCATTACTTAGTGACTACTTCCCTGGTGCACTAGGCATTTATTACACTGGTGATACCAAAAATGTTGGATTTTTAGAACAACTAGGCAAATGTCTCTAAAATTATAGAGACCTTTCCTAAATTCTCAGCTTATTTCCCCTCCTTGGTCATTGCCATTACAAAGTACTATCTATCTATACTTATGGCAGAGTCTATTTTCTTGCCATATTTTAATCCTTTCCACATTTTCCACTATTCCAACATGACTATGTCATTCAGGAACCCTTTCAGAACCCAAAGTTTCTACATTGAGGGCTGGTAACTAAGGTTGTATTACTAGCATCCAGTCCACTATATTCATCATTGTTGTCCTAACCTGCCCAACAAGAGCATAAAAAGTAGACTTCTCTATCCTAATTGGGTCAAGATTGGAATTCTCAGGCACCCATTCTTCTCTTGCCTGATCCCTTGCACCTTCTCTTGGTGCAACAACAGTGCTCTTAGCAATGTATTCCTCATGTTCTCTAGTCATTTTCAAACTCCACCCTATCTTCTACATAAGTAGAAGTCATTATAGGATATACTGAAGGACACTAGAACAGACTCGACACCTTAGTCCTATGTCTCTATAGACTCAGCAAACCTTAAGCTCTGATACCAAACTTTGTAGAGACCACCACCAAACTGACATCCAAATCGTTACTAAAAATGCGGAATAATTATAAGAAGAGGATTAACAAAAATCACTAAAAATTAAAACAATTTTTTTTCAAAGAGATCCATTTCTAGGAAAACTCTTTAAGGAAGAACCAAAACCTGATATTCACATTGATCATATATCGTACATACATTGTACCATTTCTTCTCGAGGACAACATATAACAGTTGCTTTCTCAAAACATATACTTAAAGCAACATCAAACGTCGAGGCATACAAGACAAAATCTCAGATTGTTTATAAAACCAACAAGTACTAAATCCAAGGACCTGAGAGTACATAGATGACACATAGGACTTCTATCTACAAGACATGACACATAGTACACTCAACTTGAGTTGTCATTGCTGTCACTGCCGGTGTTGTTCTTCTTCTATACTACGGTCTCAACCCCCCTCGTGTACGTCCACCTAAAAAAATGTGGATCCCATGGGGTGAGATAATTGTCCCAGCGAGAGATATAACTCTCTTCCAACAATGTTATTATCACAGATAAATAGTATTAAATTGAGCAAAGGATAAGTAGTTTAGAACATTCTCATCTTTTAAAGCATTGCAACTATCCATGATAGAGAAGTAAATCATCTATCCACTTTATAAGGAATATGAAGAACATGTATATCAATTACCCATCATACTATATCAACATCTCAAGCTTATCCTGTGATACTCATTATCATGGTATGTCATCCATGAATCACTCTCATTTCTATCTGTTGACTTTAGCCAATCTGTTAGTCAAATATTGAATTGTACCAGTCATGTGAATATACATCATCATCATCATCTGTCCAGGTATTGGCTTTGCCTATCCTGTGAGGTTATTCTAGGCATTGGACTATGCCAATCATGTGCAACTATTCCAAGTATTGGACTATGCCAATCCTGTGATATTACAGCCAGGTATTGGGTTATTACCAATCATGTGATTAACCGCCAGGCATTGGGTTATTACCAATCCCGTGATTAACAACCAGACATTGGGTTATTACCAATCCTGTGATTAACATCCATACATTGGGTTATTACCAATCCTGTGATTAACAACCAAGTAATGGGTTATTACCAATCATGTGATTAATAGCCAAGCATTGGGTTAATACCAATCCATCCACGCATTGGGTTATTACCAATCCTGTGATTAACAGCTAGACATTGGGTTATTACTAATCCTATGATTAACAGCTAGGCATTGGGTTATTACCAATCTTGTGATTAACAACTAGGCATTGGGTTATTACCAATCCTATAATTAAGAGTCAGGCATTGGGTTATTACCAATCCTATGATTAACAACCAGACATTGGGTTATTAACAATCATATGATTAACAACCAGGCATTGGGTTATTACCAATCTTGTGATTAACAACCAGACATTGGGTTATTACCAATCTTGTGATTAAAAACCAGTCATTGGGTTATTACCAATCATGTGATTAATAGCCAAGCATTGGGTTATTACCAATCATATAAAACTATTCCAGGCATTAGACTATGCCAATCCTGTGCATCTATTCCAGGCATTGGACTATGCCAATCATGTGGATCTCATCACTGAATACCACATCACCTTTACTAGGCATTATACCTTGGTCGAGACATCATACTTATTCACATCTTATATAATACAAGTATTCGTCTTATTTCCTTTAAGAATATTCAAAATACTATAGCCCTTATTTGGCTATAAGCATAAAGCATGTATGATTAAGATTTCATTATTATAATTGTATCCATTTATTATTATTATTATGTTACTAAGTTTCCATTTCCTAGTTTATTTGAACATTATCATTTCTTACATGAGACTTTTATAAACATCTTGTTACCTCTTACTAGGAAACAACTATTCTCATGGCTCTCAAGGCCCATTAAAAATCTTGTCACCTCTCACTAGGCAACAACTAATCACATGGCTCACAAGGCCCATTAAACATCTTGTCACCTCTCACTAGGAAACAACTAATCACATGGATCACAAGGCACATTAAACATCTTGTCACCTCTCACTAGGAAACAACTAATCACATGGCTCACAAGGCCCATTAAACATCTTGTCACCTCTCACTAGGCAACAACTAATCACATGGCTCATAAGGCCCATTAAATTGTATTATATGTAACATCATAGCTCATACTTAGCTATGCTCATTATCTTATGCTACCAGTATGGTTTCAATATGGTTAAGGTTTCCCCTTTATTAACCAATTATAATTTCAACTCTTATCATTACCCTTCATTAGGGTTAAGGTTTCTCTTACAAAATCATCTAGGGTTTTTAAGTACATTTATCAAGAATCGAACCCTGATTCAGTCTCGACACATACTAGGAGTACCAATGTATGCTCATTTAATGATTATCACAGAAGTATTAGTTTATCTCTCATCCTTACTAGGATGTTGATTACTTCATACTTTATTAAGTTGGCTCAACCTTTCCTTCAAGGTTCATTAGCCTACTTAATCAATATTGATTAAACTCCATACAGCCTCTGAATGTATGACTTTATATAAGACACTTCATGTGTTATTCCATCAAGTACATTGCATCTAAGGTGCTTTACTTCATAAGGGTTTTGAGGTGCTTCCACCATATGGGGTATGAGGTGTGTGCTTGCTACCCATCTCACTTTAGAGGTGTATGTGTGCCTACCATATCGGGTATGAGGTGTATGTGTGATTATCATATCAACCTTGAGGTGTATGTGTGCTTACCATCTCGGGTTTGAGGTGTATGCTTGCTTCCATATCCATTTAGAGGTGTATGTGTGTTTCACATCATATCGGGTAGAGAGGTGTGTGTATGCTTCACACCATATCAGGCAAAGAGGTATGTGTGTTCTTCACACCATATCAGGCAAAGAGGTGTGTGTGTGATTCACACCATATAGGGCAAAGAGGTGTGTGTGCTTCACAAAATATCAGGAAAAGAGGTGTGTGTGTGCTTCATACCATAGCAAGAAAAGAGGTGTGTGTGTGCTTCACACCATATCAGGCAAAGAGGTGTGTGTGCGCTTCATACCATATCGGACAAAGAGGTGTGTGTGTGCTTCACACCATATCAGGAAAAGAGGTGTGTGCTTAACCCAATATCGTTTTTATGGTGTATGCTTGACCTCTTATCATCTAAGAGGTGTATACTACCTTACCATATCGTGTAAGAAAGTATAAACTCATATCCATATCACTTTATTGGAGTAGGTGCATCACCATATCAAGTTAGAGGTGCTTGCTTTTGTGCTTGAACCCGATATCACTTTATAAGGTGATACCATCATTTTCAAGCTCTAGACCTTCGTTCTACTTGTTCTAATTCATGGAAAACAGTCCTAAGTTACTACTAGATCTCATGGATTCATCAATTATGCAAGAAATATCTATTTGAAAATAAATCATTTAACTAAGGCAAGATTAATGATAAATAATAACATAATTGAGTTCAAGTTATAGAACCCACCTCCAGAGAAACTTCAAATCTCCAAGATCCAAATATTCACGTTCCCAAGGTTGAAGATGAAGTTCTCAAAGGTCCAAGACTTGAGATCCTTAGCCCCATGCACGATACCTCATCAGTTGTGGCCAATATGGTCAATATCCCTTACTTGGCCGATATCACTTTGAAATGGGTGATACACTTTGCTATGGCCGATACCAAGGCCCTATACACGATACTCCTTCACCATAGAATGATACCAAGACTCTATGCATGATATCTAAGAGCAAGGGGGTGATAGATTTCGAAAAATTCCACTTATGGGTGAAAGGAAGGGTATATATACTTAAGGTTCATGAAAAAGTGTGTATATGAGGTGTCACCATTTTAAGCTACTATGTGCCACGTGTCCAAGCATGGTTGACACCTATCCTTGCATGCACTCATATTTATGTTGACATTCAATACACTAGAGGATAATCTAGAGATGATATTTCATCCATTAGTTATCTTGTTTGATAAAATATCTCATCTTTATCTCATAAATTAAGCAAACTGATACAACTTTTGCAAGGAGCTTCTAACTCGACATGGATCACCTCGTTTAGGTTCTTTGCTCATTATAGATAAGGACAAGAGTTCAGAAACCGATATGGTATCCCTTCTATGGCTCCTTGGCCGATAGGCACTCCCATATGGACTCTACAACCCGATACAAGCTCAAATTAGGGTTTCACTTGCAACACTTTCTTGGTCTTTTCATCACCAACAGTATCACACTCAAATATGATTCAAACCTGGTGCCTCATTATTTATGTCTCCTATAAATGATACTAGGAGGGAGTAGGGACACTCCAGCGGTGGTAATTTGCATATCAACCCTATATTTTGGGTAAATTACAACTTGCACCAAAATTGGTATACAAGTCACCAACATTATTCAAACAAGTTCAAACTTGGAATTTAGGCTTTACACAAGCCACCACCTTTCATCATTCTCTCTATAATGATGCTAAAGAACACTAGGCATGTTCAACATATGACATTTTGCACTATAACCCCTTATATTGGGTAAATTGCATTTTGGTCCAAAACATGAGAACATTGCTCAAACATTATTCAAACATGACCAAATTTTAAACATAAGTTTGTTACCTGATAGAAAAATACTTTAGAGGATTATATTAAAGTTATAAGCAACTTACTTAGCCCAAACGAATAATGTTACCTCATAGGCCAGGTCAGGGTCTTTACATAAAATCCACCCAAAAAAGACATTTTCCTCATTGTTTTGACTAAGTCTATAGTTCTACACTATTACTTTTATTTTTAAAGTAGACAAGTAGAGGAATAAGTTGACAACAACAACAACATATCTTTTCAAGTATGTATTAACTAGCTTATATTTGTATAGGTAATGACCTTTCCATCTAGGAACATTAAGGTTAGTTATGAAAGATATTATATTTTTAATCACTTAATTTTTTATGTCTTTCTATTTTTATTGAGTTGTTGTTGTATTTGAATGTGCATCCAAATAAAAATATTTTGAAATCGATAATTGAAAAGTAATGACCAATGTTACAAATCAAGACCTTTGAAGTAAGTTACTATTTTACTTTGTCCTTTGAATTAAGTTTTACGCTATTATGATTAAAATATATTTTTTATAATATTTGCAAGTTGTTATTGAGCTTGTATAATGTGTGAACTCATTAACTGACAACTTGTAATATAATATATGCTCATAGTTATTGGTAATTTTTGTTTTTTACAAATCTTGATCAACTGTGTGAATGATACATTTAACATTATTAAGCATAAATCAAATAGTGTTGGTTGTAAGCTATACATCTAAGCAATTGCATTACAATGCACTTACAAGTAACGATTATGTTTAGATACCGATTATCCATCAACAATCTATTCTTATAATGTATATCAAATTCATATGTTTATAATATTTTATGGCTCAAAACTATAATATTATTTTTTAGATATTTAATTGTTGATGTGTCATTTTTATAAAGAATGTCTAGAATATCATATTTATCATTCAAGTTGCATTGTTTAATATGGGGTGAATGTGTCTCAGAGTATGGCACCTTGCCTTAAACAAGAGCAGTGTATCACGGGATGGGAGGTGTAGGAATGTCACCCTGTTGGGGATGCATTATAGATTTTCTTTTACATTGATACCATGTGACTATTTTTATACTAAATTTATTAAGTTCGTTAGCAGCTCTAATAATCAGTAAAATATACATATTTACCAAAATATTGATAACTAGAATAACACTAATGAATTACAAAAATTTGTTACTACAAAATAATGATAAATGTGCAGAATAATGTGTAAAGTGAATAAATACAATACAAAAATTGAAAAATAAAGTATTTATATTAAACACATACATTGAAAGCGTCCTACATTTATGGTAAAAATAAAAAAAATAATATTAAAAATAAGTTATACAATTACACCACACAAAAAATATTGTATACAACGAAAAAAATTTGAAACTATATCATTCATGTTATATATACATCAAGTGATAATTACGTAGTCAATGATTGATAGAGTAGAATTCTTTATGAATATGACATGTTGTCATGTGTTGAAGATGGATAATAAAAGTATCATGCAATGGGTTATAAAAAAATGGGTTATGGTTCGAAACGTAAGAGTTTTTCTGGAGGGGTTCTATTTATACATGTAAGGTATAGAGGAAAGATACCAGAGATATTTTGTTGGCATTCTGGTAGTTTCCCATCAAGGGGAAGTCATATTTTAGACTACAAATATCCGATAATTAAGTGCTTGGCCTCCATTTTATCCAGATTACAATCTCTCAAATCCATATTTAATCAAATAGAATCTTATCTGATTGAATAACTGATGCTTCAAAAGTCTCTACTTGTATTCATCCAGATGGTATTGAATTGGTCTGACTGGATTTTGAATCAAGGAGCATGTAACATAATGTTCATGGACTCAAAGTCTACTTGACTTGGTGTGACCGAGCATGTCCATTGGCTATTCAACTTTAGAAAAAGCAGTCTAGTAACATAGCATTGATTGCTGATGGATGTGTCTTCAATCCTAGTGGGACCTCATCCTTCAGCTACATGTACTTTTAATGTGTTGAGAAAGGGCCTCACAATAGTTCTGGAGAAGTAGTCTAGTAAAAGTATCCAATTGCAACGTAATTTTTCACAAAAAAGTGGTTTCCTTTTCTAGTATGTATAGAATTTGCTAATATCATGATTTGGAGAAAATACAAAAATATTTATGTATATTGTAAGACAAAATGGAACTACTTATAAGTATGAGAACAAACAAAATGGATATAATTATCTACACCACACTTAAAGCTTACTTTTCCTCAACCATAGTAGTTAACTACAATGAGGAACACTTTAATGAAAAACATTTATAGTCCTAAAATGGCATTCTAGGATAGAGAATAATGAAGTAGTTGTTAAATAAATTGAAATACAAGGATATTTCCTTTATATTTCCACCATTTAAATTCTCATTAGGGATTGGTGATGCTTAAAAAAATTCTCAATCATATTAAGGCCAGTTCCTTCTACATTCAATATACTAAAATCAATTTCTCATAATAAAGACCATCGTCTCTCAATTTCGATCTTACAAGGGTCACATTTCTCTAATTAATATTGACATATTTCACAAAATCAAAGTGAAGATTCGTCACTAAAACTCTTATTCCTTGCATACGTCCTGTATTTGACACACAATAAATCTTACCCATTTAGGGGTTGAGTGTATTTCATCCTCTAACCAAATGATAAATGAGTTAATATCAGAAAACAAATGCCATGAAATATTCTTTATTGAATAGGTTTTCTATGTTATGGCAGTTGTGTATGAGGTGTCGGAAACCAACTCGTGAAGTTAGTTGTTGCTGAAGGTATTAAAATAGATTTCCACCTTGGCTCATTGTTCACTTTTCATTTCTTTTTATATTATTCTTATAATTTTTAGATAATTTTTGAGAGAAACTAACTTGGTTCAATCTATTCCTACATTAACTTTCCAAAATAAGATCAAAATCTCATTAATTCATTAAGACAAGGATTTGTAAAAACGAATTAAGAGTAAATTACAACCACTATACCCTATTGTTTTGATTACTATAAGAGAATGAAGGATTCCTTCCAAATAAATTCACTAAGAAGATTACCATACTCATTTTCAAGTGAAAGAATATAACGCACTGACTAAGTTGATTCAATTTGTCAAATTTATAGCTAAATTTCTTATGGTTGGGAAAGAAGAATCGATATGGATAGAGTTTGGTAGATACAATCATTTCATGGTTATTCACTAGTAGTTTGATAAAGAAAGAAATTATCAAACAAACAAAAATCTTGTAAAGAAAATGAAAACAAACAATATGAAAAAGGAATTGAGGGTAGACAATTTTCTTGTAGAGACTTGACTCGCTCTCCACTTCACATTTAAAAAAGTACTTGTCCTTAAAAAAGGAAAGAAATATAAGAGAAAGAGAGGGTTGAATATTTGATTTAGTGTCCTAATTTATGGGTGCACTACTGAAATAAGTGATCAAAAATTGGGTGCATGAATTGAGATCCCAACATCATTAGTGTTGAGGCTTGTGCTTTCTTCTTGGAATCATATGTAATTTTGTGACTTATCATTGTCTCCCTATTGATACTTGGAGAGAGCATTTGGGTTTCTACAACAATGCGGAACTATGCCTCAATAGGGGAAGCGAATGTTCCTCAAGATTATTAGTCTCCACATGGTTGTGAAAAGAGTTTAGGTACGGTAATAGTATTGTACATTGAACAAAGAGGTAAAATTCACTAAATGGGAGGAAGAAAGGTTTTAAGTGAGGGTTTAGTTTTGAATTCCCTTGTACCTCACTTGAATGGTCTTTATATAGATGAAAAGGAGGTGGATGATAAATCAAAAGATGTATTATTTGGATAGGAAATTTGATCAAATATAAACCATATTTTGATATTTTCTTGTTTTCTCAATGCAATTTTGTTTTAAAAAATAAGGTATAAACATGATTGCAATTGAAAAATTGATAGTCGATAGATAAACAATGTCACTCCACACTTATGTTTATTTCAATTAGATATCATCAGTTGAATACTTGACCTAGTCTACAAGTAAAATAAGTGAGGCTGCTTTGATGAGAGTTGGGTGTTTGATCACATGATCATTTTTTATATACCAAGAATTACAATTTTATTTTCTATGTGAAAGAATAGATAATAAAAGAAGAGGATGCAACATCATATTTCATAATCCAAATGGGAGATATATATTTATGGCTTAATGTTAAGTCAATCTCACAAAGTCTAAAATAATCCACAACCCCTAACAAGGTCTTGAACGCACATATGCTTCTCTTCAAGTTCATTTAAGAGTGGTTATTTTTATAAGATGCAAGTCTTGAGGCACGCGTTATATGTTGAGACTATCAATTAACCTTTCTTCAGACATCTCTACTCGTGCCTCTGGGTTATTATTTCCCCCTCTCTTTTTGGTGGGTCTTTTACATATATCTCTCAATTTCTCTATTAATGGTCTGTCAACCATTCGAAAAGAAGAGTGTCCAATCAGTATGTTGGTGCAATTATTTTAAGCCCAGGTGGTTGGTATAATCATGATTCATTATGACTATAGTGTCATCACTTTATGTCTACAAAAGGTTTTTTAGTTTGATGGAGTGTTGGCAGATTTAGTATGGATTTGAGTTGTCTTCGACTAGATTCAAGATGAAAAACACAAGATCCATGTATTTTTGAATGGATATCTCATCCTTCTCCCATTTCTTATGGATACTATGTTCTATAGAATGCTAAAACACTAGGGTGAGGTGTTTGGGGATGATCTTGAATATAAGCATGATGGTGAAGAACAATCATTGATGATGGTCATCATTAGTCCTCCTACAACTATGAAGGAGAAGAAGGTTTGTGGTTTATTAATACATAAATTGTTTTTTTAAGGCCTTCGATATCTATACAAAATGATGAAGCTTCTCCTTATCTTGCATTAGAATTTTAGGATTCAGAAAATAGCAAGGTCAAATGTCACTTTGTTAGATTAGTAAATACATGCAAAGGAAACTAAGAAGTAAACAAATTGATAAAATAAAACTAAAATGAAAACATAGATTGACTACCAGTAGCATTGTTTTGGGTCCAACTTGACCCTTATTCTAGAACTAGGGTGTCATATTAGATTAGTTATTCCCCTTAGAATTTAGAATCCCTCGACCAAGGATTTGTCTTGTAGGAGTCTTTATTTTTTTAACAAGTGAAGTTAGCAAGTTTCAATATTTTGATTTTTCATTTTGATCCAACAACTAAGATCCCAACAAGAATATCAATAGTCAAAGTTTAAGATCAATAATCCTAAATAAGGATTTTGACGACTAAAATTCCATTGGCTTCTCTATTGGAAGTTCACCATAGAAAGGTCTGTATTCTATTTGATTAGCTTGTTGGTTTTGGATGTTTTGGTTCTAATAGTGGTTATCAATAAAATAAGAATTCTCAACAACCTTAGTGTTACCTAGAAAAAAATGGATTATTATAGTCAATATTATTGATATTATCTACTTACTCTACTGATTCTTGGTGTTTCTGTGCATAGACATACTATTTAGGAAATTGGGAGGTAACTTGACATATATAGTATGCATTGATGGTTTCTTCCTATTTATTGGAAGTTTGACATAAAATTTGAATTTATCCTTCATATCTATTTAATTCTATGTCAGATCCTTATTGACAATTCAATATTTTATCTGGCTAAGCATTTGACATGTGTACTTTCTTGATTTCAAGGATCTTGCTCTTCCTGGTAATTAGAAGCTTCTAAGTCCAACACAAGATGATTAGATCTATTGTTTTAGAGTGATTCCATGCAAGATAACTCGTCGAGATATTGTGTATGGTTTGAGAAAATCTCTTCAACATACATCACACAAATGATATGCCTAGTGATGTATTAGGAAGAGGTTTCAACTCATTGTTAATACTGATAAAGAAGCTATTAATAAACATCTTGTCAAGTAATACATTTTAAGTACATTAACACCTTTTAAATAACTCCATGCCTCATTAAGATCATTCATCACCTCAATGTAAAGTTACAAATACGGGCTCTATAGTTTGCAATCTCCACACATGTATAGAATTTTTTTTAATAAAATCATTGTCTAGATCTTTTTATGAATGGATAATACCATCAAGAATGGCACTATACCTTGCTCCTTTCTTTTCACATAGAGTGAAGTCAAGAATATGCATGTAAAAATCATATGTCACCACTCCATTTGTTTTCACAATATTGTAGTGTCTAGTGTTTATCAAAGCACTACCACCAAAATGCCTTGCATGGCTAAGGTTGATTAGGCCAATGCTAAACTGATTATGTTAACATTTAGAGGGGGTTCAACAACACTAGGAAACAAAGTATATACCTTTACTGCATGGAAATCCTAAATACCCAATAGAGAATTATTGTTTTCCAAACTCCTATTCTCCATATGGTTCTCATTGTGATATATATGTATTGCCTCTACTAGAACATTATTCTAGGATCAGAACAGTCTACTAAATGTCCAATAAATCTTTGGATTGAGGTTTAGAAATCCAACTAGATTCGAGAATATTTTTAGCATAAACTTATTTAAGGTACATAAGTATATAGTAAATCAATTCAATTACAGAGGATAAAAGGAAATAATAAAAAAGGGTAAGCAATCATAAAATAGACTAATTAAAGTGATATCTATTCACATTTACTGTGATCCCTGTAAGGGGCTTAAAAACTTGAGGCATATAAGGTACATATTGTGAAACAAAGTCTGCAATATGACTATATACAATTGCTTCTTTTGGTAGTAGGCACATAGTTTTAAATATAAAAACTAACAACATGAAATTTGATACTTATAATTGTCCACCTTCAATTATCACAAATAGAAATATCACCTTTGCTTATTCATTCGTAAAGAGTTCTATAGCCAACCTTCTCTCAAATTTGGTAGAAAATGCATATTTCGTGGATACTGCCTCTGCTGCGCTAAACATCATTGCTTTCACATTATAGATTGAAAACTTTAATACTAAATGTGGCCCACCTCTTTTGGGGTTAGAACCAATATTATCATATATCAGTGTTCAACAAGAGACTATGATCATTGTAAACATAACATAGAGATGTTCAATATAGAAAGATAGTTGATAGGAGAAATTTGTTGATATCTATATTCTATAACTAATTACAAACGAGAAAGCAATAGATCCAGAAACTTACCCTGATATGGATATGGAAACTAGATATTAATATAAAAATTATATTTATAATGCTCTATGATGTATCTAAGTTTCATCACGGATTGTAGCGAGTTAAGGAGATTAGAGTAGAGGTCTTTAAGGTAGGAGATGATATTGAGCACATTTGACTTTTGGGACACTGTGGCATTATTTTAAGTTTATCCTACTATTGTATGTCTGGTGAAAGTAGATGGAAGAGGCAAAGTGGAGAGGCAATCAATGTGATTGATTAAGTGGAAGGTGTTTGTGGAAGTGACATGCTTTCATGGGTAGAAGATGGGTAATAAACATATTGTGTTGTGAAGTACTGTGGAAATGGGTGGTGGTTTAATACTTGAGAGTGTTGGTGTACGAGTTCAATTAATAGATATGGGGATCAGATGAACGGTATAAGATACATGTAATTGGTATTTTAGTGGATCTCATTCAAGGGGAAGTCAAATTTCTTAGCAGTGATCTTTGATATCTGAGTACTTCACCTCAACTTGGGATGGATGTTGATCCCTTATAATCTATATTCCATCATATACAAAGTTACATGATCAAATCTTTTATTTCTTGGAATTCCATTCCTCGTATGTGGCCATATGGTCTTATTCAAACCAGATTTTGAGACAAGGATATTATAACCTCAATTTTCAACTACCTAAATTCAACTTGACCTAGTATGGTCAATAACATCATTTGGCTAATGGACTATGGATAAATCCATAAAATCAAATTAAATTTAAAGGTGATGGCAATATCTTCAACTGAAATGGGCCTTATCTACTACCATGATGTGTTTTTCACCTATTGTAGCAGGGCCTCAAGATGGTTCAGAGAAGTAGTCAAGTAAGTCTCAAATTGTATTCAAATACAAGTCAAAAAGTGATTTCATTGTGTAGTCTTCATATAAGTAGATAATATCAAGATTTGAGAAAATTACTAAGAAATTTATATATATTCTAGGGAAAGACGATACTATATATACCAATGGGAACAACCAAAAATAAAGTTTTATATGTATTTTTTTTGAATATACACAAGTTATTAAGAATCTATATGAGGTAAGACCCCCTTTATGATATGGATTAATCCATTACATTTGAGTATAATTGAGGTTATCATACATAATCCCTACCAATGTGATTGTGATATAATACACATGATATATGGAGGTGTCGTGACCTCTGTACCCAAGATGAACCTATTGTTTCATGTAGGTCGCACGTTGGTGTTCCCTTACTTTTTATACTCATGTTTAATGAGTAGTGGTGGGTCATAGTGAGATCATATAATACTAAGATTCTATAGAATGGACGAACACACTTCACTATAAGTAGTCATTGGTGAATACTTTGCACGATATGTTCTAAATTACATGTTAATATAATAGTAAAATATTTCTATCAAGCCACAAATCCATGATTGTCTAATTTCTATACCACCTTCAAATTATTATATCAAAATTGCTCTAGTATGTCTTGCCCATTTTAGTCCTTTTTATTGAATATTCAAATAATATGTATCATATGATTCATAGTTTGTGCACTAAAAATATGCTTTATCTCTCGCTCTGACTTTAGTCACACTCTTGTAGTGTATTACCTCTTAGTTTCATATAATTTTTGAGAAAAAAGTGGGGATATTTTGTTTGATGGGTTCTTAAAGTCATTTATATATGATGTATTCATGCTTCAATTTTGATTGCATGTCTTACATATGATACTAACATATTTTTTATTTGAACATACTACCTTTTTTATGAACAAATTGCAATTGATATTACCTATGATGAATAATGTGTAGCTACATGTAGATATATGAATATGCTAGGCCTTTACATGTACTTTTGCATGTCATTCTTTTTGAGAAATTTTGTTGTAGTTATTCTTGAATTCTTTGTTGGATAATGTTAGTACAAATCCAATTTTATTTTTGGTTTGATTTTTCTCACATGGATTTCCAGCTTAAGGAAGTACTTTCCATCTATCATGATGTTTGGGGTATCATAGATGGCTATCTCAAAGGATTAGGAGGGACCCTTATATATCACCATATCATGCTTCTATAATGGTTAATATCCCTTATTTTTATTTTTATTTTTAATAACAATATCGAGTATATCCTATATATAGGCTTGATAAAGTTCATGTTTAGTTTTTGAGATTTCTAGATAGTTCTCTAGCTCAATTAAGGATTTGTATGGGTATCTTACTCAAAATATCTCATGATATCATATTTTCATTCCTCTATATTGCCCTCTCTTCCCTTTTTTATTTTTAGAAATAATATCGGGTAATTCTCATTTCTAAAGCATAGATGAAGTCCCTACTTTCATCTTCAGGCTCTTGCATAGTTTATGTAGTCTATTTAATTCTACTTACTTCCTATTTAAACTTACAATTTTAGGATTTTTGTTAAGAATAATTTTTTTTGTCCTTGTCTGTACTTGAGGATCATGAAAACTATATTTGACGTACAAATAGAAATGGAATATTCTATTACACAATAAGACTATGTTTCTACCATATGGATCGATATTAGTCCCTCTTCTTTTTTTTTTGTAATTTAGGATAGTTTCTCTCCATCACTAGTTTGGTTTTAAGTTTTTTTTGTGTTCCTATTCCATGCAATCCTAGGATCGATTCCCTATTGGAGCATAATTTTCTATGAAATACTAATATTTTATGTACACAGTGGCAGTGGAATCCAGTCACTCTTGGATATACCTAATTTTGTACTAGACTTAGTATGCTTGTAATTTTTTCATTTTTCTTAAAGTTCATTTTCATCACAATTCTCCAAACATTGAAAGATAATCGTATTTTCCTTGTGAGCCATTTCTCTCATGAATCAAAAATTATTTCAACCTTGAATTACAACCATAAAACATACTCATGAATTGAGCATATGATGATAACTAATCTTTGTTGCATTTATTCCTCTTATATATACCAATCTTATTCCAGGAAAATATTATTTGTGATGATGTCCTATAGACCTACCAATCTCCGTAGGGATCATTGGGTACCCAGTGATTGATCTCTTAAGGTGGATTTGAGTGTTGAATCCTCTAACCTACTTAAATTCACCCAAACCGATATCCTTTTATGTTGTTATATACTCCTAATAACCAAACAAACTCCACTTATTAGATATGGTCCCTTGATTTGTTTAAAGTAATCATAAAACATAGATTATAAACAACATAAATGATCGGTGAAAGATGGGATCAATATTTTACATCAAAGATCACCTTTTTATTCATGTTCCACATCAATTGGTATCATCAATGAAATGTAAAATTAGTTTTTTGCAACTTCCAACAAGGAAAAGTTAAAAGTTTCATAATCACATATATATGGAACACTCATTAACATATACAATTCTCACATTAAAACTCATTCACGATCTCATTTGAGAAGTCCCTAGTACATTAACTAATGGAGACATCTAATTTCTAGACATCACCTACATAGATGCTTGACAGATTGATGTATAAACATCTCATTTTCAAACCTAAACATTTATTTATTGATTTTTATACAAAGTATTAAGTGGGAAAATAAGCACAAACTACATATATATGATTTGATAATAGTTGTTCAACACAAAACATTTATGAGTTTAGTTAATTTGGAACTATAGCATCATTCATGAAAGAAAGATAATATCATATCAGAATGTAGGATTATCTTGAATAGGAAGCAAAGATATAAATGCATAAAAAGAGGGTGCATGAATAAAAGCCTAGAACTTTCATTAATTGACAAAAGTATACATCAGGCTCTATACATCATTTTCCAAAAATAATGATACAATCACCTTGTCCATTTACTTTAAAAAAACCACATTGTCAATTTGATTATTTTTCCTTGAAAATACTTAATTGTACCTAGATAGGAAGAAGTTGTGACGGTATATCCCACATGTACAACTAGACATCCATTCCTTATGCTTAAATCAAACAACCCTAATTTAAATAGCATAACTTATGTTTCCTAAGGTTATTAGGACCCTTTAGCACTCTTCCTTTCTTTCCCACACATTGGTTTGAGGTTGGGGGCTATCAAATCATGCATCCCATAAGCATCATATCACATTTATCTTCTAATAACAAAATCCACACCATTCTCATCAGATAGTTGAGATTGAGATTTCAATACCATAATCCTTATATATCATTACTACAAAGAGAGTTGAGATCTTGCTCCCATCTTTGTGGAAATTCCCCCAATCATCAATAGACTATCCCTCAAGGTCTTATCTACTCTAGATCTTATTCATATGGGTTTCATACAATTTAATAATACTCTTTTTGCAAACCCAACACAGATACCAGTAGAGGCTCATGTTTTTCAGGGCCCTCAATTACATGTTCTAGGGTTTCTCTTTATTATTAAGTAGCTTGCATATGTGACGGACCTCAAACAACATAATTTGTAGTCTAATCTTAATGACATATAAACATGAGTAGTAATATAACCTAAAAATATCACATAGAAACATTATGAAGACTAAACATTATTAAGATATAATTTAGCCTTTCATAATGATCACATATGCCATATATTTCCTTCAGAGGCATAAACATCATAACTATTCCCAACAACCTACCCAAAAAGTTGAGTGACCTTTTCACCTTTTCCCACAATGCACTATAGATGAATATCTAGAACACATGGTTCACGTAACACCTTTAACCCTTCTCACATATACCCAAGGCACAAACTCCACCAATCAAGGTCGGAATCCTTAAGACTAATCATTTGCTCAACAAATTGGTTACAATCATGACAAACAAGATGTAATCTTAACCTTTCGTCATAGGCTTATGCATTTTCCCATAATGCAAAATCTTATGTGATTCATTAGAATACAAAGTGGGCTTACATTACAAGTTCATAATAATGAAAGGTAAGAACAAAAAGTTTACAATATGATTTTAATGATAAATATCTTACTTTAGCCTTTATTGTTTTGTTAGAATAGTTTATCCTTTATCACATAGAACGTGGGCATTTTAGTCATCAGAGAATGGAATAATCAAAATGATTAACAACATAAACATGTCTAGAGATAAGGTGTTTTTAGCCTTTCTTCACAGAAAGGAAAAAATTCATTGCAAATACACATTGGAAACCTAGGAGGATAAGAATCTAGGATTTTAGTTCACTTTTAGGAATTTAATAATTAGCAAAAATTAAATACAAATCAATTCTATTATAGATAAGTGTAAGGTTTATCCTTGTAAATCAGTAGGGACTCTTTCAACATGATTAGAAGACAAAAAAATTAAAATATATCAATTCAACTCAACATGCATATCTACTCATCTCAAATTCATAATAAAAGAGTAGAAAACATGTAGATTTTTCAAAATCTAGAGAGAAACCCATCAGAAGTCTATCTCACAAAATATCAACTTTGAAACAACCTCAAATCAACCTTATAAGCGATGGAAAGGGATATCAGAGGAAGGAGGAAGGAATAATAAGGTTTAGAACTCCATGCTTTTATCATGGACGAAGTAGAGAGATAGAGATGGATAGGAGAAATAAAACTGAAACATTGAAACCAATAAACTAAGCATAGATCCTTGATGTAGTTGATAAATCAAACATTCACTATGCAATGATATCTGGGAAAAACATAAGATTCGGCTCGAAACACCGCAAGTCGCCCAAATTGCTTGTATAGACCTCCATGGGTCAGAAAATAATGGTATGTGGTGTAAAATCACAAAACAAAGAGGAGACATGAATATATAATCATTTGTCTAGAATGCCAACTCTGTCAATTTCTTACCAAATCATGCGAGTTCAAAGCCCAACTATGTCACATCATTTAAATCAAAATAGAAAACAAAAATGGTTTCATCCAATTATATGAGCTTGTCAACTCTATAGATTTAACACAAAACCTAAAAAATTTCTTGGGAAAAGCGTCCACTAACATTAAAAAATTCAAAACATGAAAGAAGATCAAAATCACATCTAGGGTGATGCAACTTGATCCTCTTGGCATGAACTTGGCTGATTTCTATTATACCATATTGGACGAGTTCAACACCCTATCAACTCAATCCCTACTCACCAACTTGGTTGAGTTTAGAACATCTCCCTCTTCTAAATAGAAGAAACCAACTTGTTCGAGTTAAAGGTAACTCATCCAAGTTAACAACACTCTATTCTACATATCTCAAGTCCCCAACTTGTCCAAGTAATAGAGGACTTGACCAAGATCACATGGTCAATATCACCAAGTTGTCTTCAAGCATATAACCTCAGAAATATAAGTATACTCAACCTCTTTTCATAGTTGTTCCATTTATCACATAAAAGAGAACCAAGTTTTCATGAAATCAGCACAAACATGGACATAATGCATATCAAATTATTTTTTCTCTTTAATAAGACTAAATAAAACATTGAGCTCATAATAGGTTATCTTTATGTGCAAAACACGCAATAAACATCTATGTCACAAATATATCAATTCAATTGTCTCTACACATATCCATGTCTTGCAAAAAGAAAATAATGATTGACTATTATGTCACATTCATTCATTTGATCATTACCCAAAACTAGGGTATCTAATTTTTTAGTGCATTTACAATCTTTTAGTAACATTAATTAGGGTAGAATAATTATCAGTTTGCTTTTTTGTCCATATTAGCCTTTTTATTAGCTTATATTTGAAAATATTATGATAAGGGAAATATGTAATATGATTTAGGGTTCACCCGGGTTTGTTACAATTTGTTTCATTAGCAGGCTTGTGGTTGACCCGTGGGTGCCCCAATTAGTTAAAATACATATATTTATGTAAGTGCAATAAATATATGATTCTTAAAAAATATCACATGATTACCAAGATAGTAATTTACATTTGATTAACATATAGGGTACATAAGAAAAAAAGTATAAAGGTCCATGCTTCTTTATGTGGATAATGATACCTGATGTTGGATTTTGTTTCCTATGTTTGTGTTGGTAGTAAAATGCTCTATACATCTCCATCAATCATATTCTCTTATATTTGTGTGTAATAGAAAACCCAAACAATACGTTACATTAGGAAGGACTAATGTGAAATGAAAAATTGAGTTGTATTGTGGATAATTATGCTAATTACAACAAATCCTTTATCTTACCATTTGGATCAAAATGTAGTATTTAGTTGCTATTTTATTTTCCAGTCAAGTTAAAACTAAATGATACCTGATTATTTGTGTTCTTCGTCCAATAAAATAGTTGGTTCTCTTAATTTTTCCAATTTTTAACTTCTAAAAAGTAATTGAACCCTTTTCCTATTTCTTTGTGGGGATTACAAAAACAATTGGAAAAGTATTTCTAATTCGATAAATGGTAAGGGCATATGCAAGTCAACCAAAAACCCACAAAAATAGGTTTAGGTGTGTTATTATTTTCACCCATCTAAAACTATATCTTTTTGGTGGACCCCTATGAGAGCCACACTAGCAATTATCCAACCCAAATCCAACTCACACACCCATCTGATTGGTCTAATATCATGTCATGTAAAAAAATTGATAGTTGTTCTTCTAGTTTGTTTATTATTTTCTCATACTTCCTATAGTCTTTTTTGTATTTTTATACTTAAAGGAAATATAACAAAACTAAGCATATTATTAACAAAAGGGATGTGTAGGAATGTACAATGAACACGTTGAAGTGGACAAGGAATGTAATTTGTTTGAACTATCATCAAGTACCATAAATTAGGGAACGATGAGTTACAGTTCATTGCATTTCTTATTCTAGAACTGATCATACTATATGGTGTCATTCACTAAATTAAACCTTCACACATGACCCTAAGAAGGTGTTTGATCCTCCTTCAGTGAGCATCAACTATTAACGCGGTTTGTGCATACATTCTACTAATTCTCTCCTTGAATTCTAACATGTTTGAACATCATGCAAATAATATTCAATCAATGACAAGAGGGATCAAACACACCTTTCTTGGGAATCAATGTTCTCATATCTCAAGGTTATTCCCCATTTGTTGGCTTCATTTTCCAGTCTAGCCTGTGTGTCAAAGCCATGAGTGGTTGACCAACACATATTGTATCATACAACTTGAACTTATAGGTGTGAGGCAAAATGTTGATTTATTGTGAATTTGGTGATGTCAAGGTGTGACTCTTCCCTTATAAGGAAATAAATGAAAGAGTATTTGGTTTCTCTCTCACAGTCTAATTGTAGTGTGTCACATTTTTATTAGTAGCCCTTTCCGATGAAGAAATATCAGCTTTACAGGATGAGAGAGGGCCGGCAATCTTAGGACTTTACAAACTTTATCTCACATGTTGATCTCATCACATTTGATGTTTAACACATCAAGAAAGAACTTGTGAAAGCTAGTCTTGTTTGGAAACTCTAAAATAAAAAAGGAAAATATAAGAAATTCAGGTTCACTATCTTGTTTTGTGAGGTTTTTTCACATTTTAATCCATAATATATAGTATAATGACTCCACCAAATGGTGGATAAGTCAAGGAAATGTGTACATGAGACCAGATAAGACAATTGTATAATGACCAGTGAAGGTGTTACACCTCCACACCACACCTATTTGTGGTTGTGTATGTGATGTTTTTTTATCCATGGTACTTCATGGATCTCATAAGGAAATGGTACAAGAAAACAACAAGCTTGCTAGTTTACAACATGATGAAGTTTATTCATCTTCTGATCAAAAGACATTTTATTTAGTTTGGTTAAGAAAACATAGTAGGAAAAGATTAAGCTTTGCAAATATTTGGGGTCTAAAGATAACTATCCAGAAATTTTTCATAATATTAAAAGACTCAAATGTTATTAAGGAGTCTAAATGTTCATATGATCACCCATGATAAAAACTACACTAAGCGGTTGGCATGAGATGTGGGAAAATATAAAAGAATGATATAGAAAAGTTTTAGTTAGATTAAGTGAGATCTATATGTTTGTGTGTGTGAAACGACCTCAATATGATTGAATTACATTATTCTAGTAGAGATTCATTGAGAAGATATTTAGTAATTAGCAAGAGGCAATCCTTTATGCAATTCAGAGAAGATGTAAAGATGACAACCAAAGAACCAAAACAAGTTATAGTTGGGCAATTTTAAAAGATTTGACTAGATAAACATGAAAATATCTAGTTCATTTTAAGAAACTAGTTGAGTCAAGGATATAGCTAAAGTAACTAAATAATCACGAGTACGTAAGACCTAAATGTGCAAACAAGAGCAGTTCTTGCAATATAAATAAGTAGATATGCAATTGTTGTAATATTAACAAGTAGAGGTTATGATATAATATTTCATTGAGTAGATAATGGTATCAATATAATAGTTATATGAACACTTAGAAATATATAACTAGATCTAGAGTACATCATACCTCCTTTCCATTTTTATATTCTCATGGCATGTCAAAATCATCATTCTAAAAGAAGGATCTTCTATAGAGCTATCATGCATGAGTTTGAACACCAGAAATTAGCTTGCCCTTTCTCTTCAAGATAGTTGAAAGAGGTGAATTTTGATGGTGTATATGTAGAAGGAGGTATTTATACCATTCAGTGAGTGTCAAATAGTTCATCATCAATAAAGGAGTTCCACAAATGGAATTTCCTTTAAATTAGAATTAAAAATAAAATTAGGATGTACTATTAGGGGAAACCTAAGAATTGCTCCATTCCGTGAGAGTCTCTACTGGTGGAGTATCACATTCTTCCATGTGATAACAAAGTGGAAAGGAAAATCCATTAGGTGTCTCCCTGAAGGAACATATAGTTGGTCTTTTTGGATGATCAGCCACACTAGGACTGATACACGGTCTGGACTCCCTCGGGGGGCAGCAGTGGGGAATCTTGGACAATGGGCGCAAGCCCGATCTAGCAATCTCGCACGAGTGAAGAAGGGCAATGCTGCTTGTCAAGCTCTTTCGTCGAGTGCGCGATCATGACAGGACTCGAGGAAGAAGCCCCAGATAACTCCGTGCCAACAACTGTGGTAAGACGAGGGTTTTTCTTATTTGAATTTCTGACTTTATAAAAGATTTGGAGTGCATCTTGGATAGTAAAGTTGTTTTTTTTTCACAAAAATTTCTTATCAAGAATGATCTTTCAATTAAAAAGGAAGGAAGGGAGAGGTAAAAGTATGAGTGAATACTATATCATTTTCTTGTTCTTCACTCAAAAATAAGGCAATCGAGGTATCATTGGTTTGAAATCAAATTTGAGATGGAATTGAATCAAATATATTTTACAATAAAATTATGGTGTTACCATTTCAGGGGAGAGAGATAAGTCATAATTTAATTTATAGTTGGATTGGAATAACATATACATCATAAGAAATTGAATCTAAAAGATTATTAAAAATTCTTGCAGAGGGATTAGTTAATGTCCATGCTATTCTTGAGTCTAGAGGAAGGATATTCTTTTTCTATGAGACCTTGATTTTGGAATCTAGTTAAATTAGTGGAAAATATGGAATAAATTAGGTAACTTCCTTCATTAGCCACAGTGTTAATTTAATGATGGTCATTGCGTGAGTGATTAAAAATGGGGTGTCAATGGTTTGTCCTTGTCAAAACAAGGTTCAAGGTAAGAGTAAGAACTACAATTTTGGTCCAAGCTTGAACCCAATTTAGGTCATTTATGGCCAAAAAGGTGAGACTTATTAAGGGACATCTATATAGCACATGTTCAAAAACTAAAGATATTTTAAATACTTGATTTAAAAACATTATTATACATCTTAAGAATCATGTGATTAGATTTTTGAGTGTATTAGGAGAATCAAAGAGACCTGGTGGATGGACCAATTCATATCTAAATTCATAACCATAAAATGGTAAAATGTAGTATTGCCTATGCTAAATAGGGCTTCTAAAATGAAAAGTTCCTACAATGGTTAAGTCTTGGAACAAAAGGATGGAATCTAAAGTTCCTATTCAGGGAAAGGATTCAAATGAATTATGTGGTGCCTACCAAGGGTTGGGGTTTAAATGAAATGAGATACCTACTCAGTGTACGGTTTTGGTTGATCAATGGATTGCCTATTTGATTAGGGTTTGGATGAAGTGATTTTTCTACTTAGGGTAGGGGTTGGTTGTGGAAAATGAAAACATGAGGTTTTCCTACTCATGGTAGGGCTTGAATGCCATTGTGAAATAGTTTTGCCTACTCATCTAGGGCTTTATGCCAAAACTGAAAATGCATTTTTTGCCTATTCAAGATAGCGATTGAGGTATTAAAAACAAAATTTGGTTTTCTACTTGGGTTAGGGCTTTGTGCCTATGCTGTGCCTATTTTGAATACGGATCAAAAGCATGTGAATACTTATTTAGAATGGTGTTTTATGCATATGAGTGCCTATTATATTAGGCTTTATGCATGTATATGGTTTGGATCATGATCCACTCCTGGAACAGGGTATCATCCAGATGTAGGGTTTTGATATGTGAGGTGCCTATTCAGGATCGGTCTTAATTCATGAATGACTGTTTCAAGTTTACAATATTGTTTAAGAACCAGAATGGAGATGGTGATGCCTATGCAAGATATGGCTTTCATTTCGAGTCACTAAGGGTGAAATCACTAAGGGTCAAATCAGATTATGTTTGGGATTTGAGTTGTTGATATTAAGCTATTGATCCTAATTGAAATCAATTAATTGAAGTCTACTAGTGTGTACGACGATCTATGATTCAACATCTGAAAGTTGTTTTTGCATCAAGGAGGCTTCTAGTAAGATAATGTATGACATGCCTTATCCCTGGTTACCCTTAAAGCTTCATAGTTGATTGTATTTCTATCAAACTAGCAATTTTTTGAAATTTGTTTTTTGTAGGCATTTCATCATGTAGGATTGAGAGAATTCATGGAGAGCTTCTACATACTAAGGATTTCCTATCAGAGTTGAGTTTTCTATGGTTGAACTTCCTTCATTAGGGATTTTTAGCGCACAAGGAGGTATAACTTGAAGCCTTCTTCCTTTGTTATTTTGTTTGATTTTTGTCACTATATCTAGCTTTCATTATGATGATTTTATTATTTGGCTCACACTTTATATTTTATCTTAGGACTCGGGTCCAATCCATTTTCTTGAGATCTCACTATGAGGAGTTTTTTTTGTTTGTGCATGCTCCTAAAAGAGGAGCTATATTTTGTAGAAACATTAGATTTAGTGATGTTTATAGATGCATGATTATAGACATGAACTATGCCATATAGTTGATTGATTTCTTTCATCAAAATACCAGTTCGTTACTCTTCATGTTTGGAGAGTTGGACATCACCTTGTGTGAGATCATTGGGATTACCAAGTTAGCTTTTGGAGATATCCCTATCAATAGTTTATTAGAAAGGAAGCCCTATGAACACATGTGCCTTTATAAGTTTCTATAAGTGAACCCATTTGGGGAAGGGATGACCTTTGAATACGAGGTCTAGTAAACTTGATTACACTAGGTTATTTTAGGAAGGGGAAGTGAGGGGTATGCATGACACTTAGTTCACATATCTGCGTGTGACTATTTTCTTAATTTTTGTTCGTTGTTGGATGTCTCTTCACCATTAATGATAGGAATAGGGGGGGGGGGAATAGTTGGTTCTTATTTGTTATGGATCTACATTTTGGAAATTCATTTGATTGGGGTGTAGGTGTGTATGCCCACCTACATACATGTTTGAGGACATGTGTTACAGTTGACATCACCTTTTTTTTAGGGAAGTCAGGAGGCACTCTTATTCATCCCACACTCCTTGTGCGAGTAAATTTAAACGAGTGTTTACAATCACTAATCTGGTTGGAATTCATAAACATGGTAGTACTACTACCATTAAAATCATTAGCAAGTAAAGTATTGAACCTCATAGGGGGAAGGGAATACATAGTGTATGCCAAATTGTTTTGGATTTTGGATTTGGCTAGCTGGTTAGCTATGAAATTGCACTCTCTTGGGACATGCTCAACTTTCCAACTAGGCTGCATCAGGCGCTGAATATGACAAATCAGTTTGGCATATTTAGGGTGATCAACCTCTTGTCCATTAGTCATATTAACATCTATGAGGGAGTCTGATTCAATAACCACGAATGATAAGCCATTATCAGTAGCTACTTTGATGGCTCTCATGACTCCTTCTAAGTCTGCCTCCACCACATCCGAAGTGTGCACTCGCATAACAACCCCTCCAACCCACCCACCCTGGTCATAGTGGCCTACGATGGCACAACATGCCTGCTTGTTCTTAATAGCTACATCAATATTGAATTTGAGGACACCTTGTCCAAGTTTTGTCCACACAGGTGGGTTCGTAATAGTCGTCGTAATAGTCACTGTCGGCGGCTACCTTCTGAACGCCTCTTTGTGCACAACTACCTCCCTCCGTATGAAGTTGACCTACTGCATCATCACCATGATGGTAATATTGAACACATGCTTGTTTCTTGCCATCCAAATGCACCAAAAGGTCACAAGGGATTCAATATAGGTCTCCTTGCCTTGCCGGAAGACAATATGGATCCATGAGTTTCACTGTCCCAAGAGAATAGGAACTCTGGTGGGATGTTGTATGCCTGGAATGCCTCCCTCCCTCCCTCGCAAACTTGCAATCTCTCATCGCATGGAGGGTGGATTCGTCTCCTTCCCGACATCTAGGACATGTGCTATAGGTCGCAAGGTGCCTTTGCACCCTTCTACTGTTGGTGAGAAGTGCGTCATGCATCAACAACCAGGTGAAGATCTTAACCTTGTTGGATAGGTCAGCCTTCCAGAGCTTGGACCAGTCACCCTCAATGTGAACTCCTTTCCCTTCTATAAGCTTATAATAGGCTGATCTCGTGGTGTACTAGCCACTCTGTGTGAGGCTCAACACTCTAACATCTCCCCCGTTTTCAAGGTCTGGTAGTTTTAGATGCGTAATGTCCTCCACTATATTAGGGGGGAGCCACTACCGCAAGAACTTTGTATCCCAGCTGCCATTTAGGTCTACGATACTTGATACCCTCAGATCCCTTAGCTCCTTGGGGATGGGTCTAGTAGTAAGTTCTTGTAGATTTTGTGCATCCTTCATCCACCGATCTGACCAGGCATTTATGGACTCCCCATTCATCGGAACTAGATAGGAGTTCATCTCCATGAAGGTCTCACCATTCAACACTGCTGATCAAATCCTCGACATGTTAGACCTAGTAGTCATTACATTCCACCATCTTCTCTACTTCATATACTGGATCCATATGGTGCTCTGGTTGCTGCAAATCTCCCATAGGTGTTTATACATTAAAGCCCGGTTCCATTCCCTCATACTCCTCAACCCCAAGCACCCTTCTTTCTTACTACAGGTTAGCTTGTCCCAGGCCACTAGGGTGAGTGGATGTGTCGTATGGTTGCCGCCCCATATAAACCTCCTAACAGCTCCATAGATCCTATCATAGATTTGCAAGGGGATCATTTCCATTTGCATAACATATGTAGGCACTGCTTGAAGAATAGACTTAGCAAGTGTCACTCTTCTAGCCATAATAAAAATCTAGCAGACTAGGCTGAGGTTTTTCTATTCACTTTATCTAGTATCTCTCCATACATGTGCTTGTTCACTCTTCCTTGGATAATAGGCAAACCTAGGTACTTTCCCATATTCGATGTATGTTGGTAACCACTCATTTCGCTGATCTTTCATTTAAGGTTCCTCCCCATGATCCTGGAAAAGAAGATCCTCATCTTGGTCGTGGATACAGATTGTCCGAAGGCCAATTCAAATTTCTTAAAGTACTCCAAGATTGTGATCCTCTAGTCTGTATCTACATGGGCGAATATAATGAGGTCATCTGCAAAGCAGACGTGGGAAATAGTAGGGCCCCTCACACCCAATCTCACAGGCTTCCACTTGCCTTCCTCTACCTTCTGGCTTATGAACTAACTAAGTCTTTCAAGACATAGAATGAACATGTATGGCGATAGGGGGTCCCCTTGGCAAAGACCTCTACTCGCCTTGAAGGTTTCAGAAGTCCTTTCATTCCAAGTGATTCTAGTTCTGCCCCTCGTGATGGATGATATAATATAATCGACAATGTTCTATGGTATACCTGTTCTGCAGATGGTGTCGAGTATGAACTTCCAGTCCATTTGATCGTAGGCCTTGGTCAGATCGATCTTAATGGCCATGGTTCTAGTCCCTTTCTTATGTTTCATAGTGTGTATAACCTACTAGACTAGAGTGATGTTATCGGAGATGCGCCTTCCAGGGACGAAACTACTTTGAGGTTGAGAGATCCAGGATGGTATGAACTCCTTCAATCGTTGCACAACAAGTTTAGATATGATCTTCAAGGCGACATTGTTTAGTGAGATGGGTCTGAGGTTTTCACATCTTTCAGGAGTTGTGACTTTAGGGATCAACACAATGGTTGAATCACAGAGCTCTTCTGGTACGTGACCATTTTCAATAGCTTCTTGTACGATTCTTGTGATTCTCAGCCCTATAGTGTCCCAATTCTTTTGAACAAAGTGGGCACTAACCCCGTCATGACCCGCAAATTTCACTGAATCTAGAGACATCACAGTGGCATGAATCTCCTCCGGCTGCGGGCTACCTCCCATGGCGAGTAGCTCGTAGTCAATTAGGCATTGGAAGTATCTAGGTATCTCAGAACATCTAATCGTCATTCTATTGGTGGGTGCCATGAGTAGGCCTTGGAAATGTTGGACTACCAGGTTCATAAGTTCAGAAGCCCCTCTAATCCATTCTCCCGAGTTGTTCCTCAGGGCGGTGATGTTGTTCCTCCTCCTTCTTGGATTAATGAAGTTGTGATTGAACCTACTATTGTTATTGCCATCCACTAGCTAGTTAATATGTGATCTATGTTTGCGGTCCTCCTCTTCAGCTTTGAGAGCTTCATCCAATTCTTTTTGCAGGTCATTACACAGAGCATCTGAGATGGGGTTATAATGCTCCGCTAGGTCAATATGTAGGCGATTAATGTTATTTATCAGGCAATCCTTCCTTCTCCTCTTATCCTTCTATAGCTCTTTGTTACAATTTGATATCGTCCCTTGTGCCTCAGTGAGTGCCCCGCTAAAGTTTAGGTCTGGTCTCCAGACATTCTTTAACATACCAGGGAAGCTAGCATGCTTTGCCAAGAAACATGAGTGCAGAACCTGTATTGACCTATCTTCCTGGCAAAGTTTCAAACAAGAAGCGAGCAGTGATCGAACCCCATCTTGGGAAGTTGTTCGATCACAACATGAGGATAGTTAGAGATAAACTCGCTATTGCTCATGGCTCTATCTAACCTCTTCTGGAGAAGCCCACGCCTGTATGTAAATCTCATGCTGGAAAAGGTGAGGTTTGTAAGGTCGGCCTCCATAAGCATGTTTTGAAATGTAGTAGCCTCTTGGTTGTTGGAACAGTCGGTACCGCTTCTTTCACTCAGGCTGAGAATAGCATTAACATCTCTAAGACATAGCCATGCTTTTTTAAAATGTTGTCCCATAGCCACTATATATTTCTAAAGGAGTTGTCTGGTTGTAATTTAAGGGCTAGCATATATGACCATGATGTAGCAGGCATCATTTATTTTGTAGGTTATGAGCTTCCTGTGGCTACAAACAATTTCAACCGAGCACCTGTCTGCATTCCAGCAAAGCCAGATACCCCCAGAGTATCCCCTCACCTGCACCCGATAGGAATTAGAGAATCCTAGGTGGGTGATAGTGTTCATAGAATTTTTTGTGCTAATTCTTGGTTCAAGTATGGCTACAAGTTCGGGTCTATGAATGGTCATTAGTTCTTTTTGATCCCACCTTCTCACTTCACTGCCTATGCCTCTTTTGTTCCAGCAAAGGATATCAATCATCTTTAAGGATGGTTAATTATGTGTGCTGCTCCCCAGAGGAATCCACCCCTTCACTGGGCATGAACACCTTACTTCTGTTTTCTACCACCACATTCTTCAAGGGAAACTGAAGTGGGCTTTTCCTTTTCCATTCATATGGGGGAGGAACACTATGGTTTTTCATTTTGGGTGTACTGCCCCTCATTTTCCTCCCAGGTGGTAAAGGAGTAGGGGTTATGGCTTCAGTTGCTGGTGCAGTGGGTCCTTCTTCAGCTGAGTTTATGAGAGGTTCTGGGTTCTCCGTTGCCGCTAAGGACTTAGGGCGGAGAAGGGATGCAAGAGGAGGCTAATACGGGTGGGCATAGTAGGAAGAATCTAGATAAGGAGCAACATGACGACGCTAACCCCCCTGGCGATGGGGTAAGGGTTTCGGTACCCTTAACCGGGTTTGAGTTTTAGTATGCTAGGATGCGAGGAACGGTGAACTCAACCGGAGCCTGCGGGAATGGTGAACAAGCCGAAATACAATCCACCGACAGTGCGGCGACTGGAGCACCAACTGCCGAGACGAATAACTGCTCTACAACTATGCAACCAAGCGGCCAAAAAAGGACATATAACACCGCTGCAGGTGGCTCCAACTATTATGGGAATCAAGAAACTGGTTCTGAGACCTTCTTCCTGGAGAAGCTTTTTGAGAGTCACTTGGATGACAGAGCGATAGAACTAACAGAGATGGATAGTAGTCCTTCCATCATCATCGAGCCAGTAGCCGAGGAAAGACTAACTAGACTATGGACGTATGTCGTGGTCACCTGATTGTTGGGTGCGGACATGAGATTCATGAGCATGCGGAACATGATCAAGTTGCTCTGGAACCCAAAGGGCCATTTCAATATGTACGAGTTAGATTTGGGACACTATGTGATCCAACTGTCGGGCAAGGAGGACTATGAATTAGCGATGACAAATGACCCATGGAGGATGTTTGGATGTTGATTGGCTGTCTAGGATTGGTACCCAATGTTCAAAGCATCCGAGGAAATGCCCATGCATCTAGTTACATGGATTTAGATTCACAACCTCCCCCTACACCTATATGTTTAAAACCTGTTCGAACACATCGAGTAGGCATTGGGGAGACTGATTAAAGTGGACGGCTACATGACATTCAGGACGAGGAGTAAATTTTCCCCATTGGAAATCGAAGTTGACATAGCCAAGGAACTTCAGCCTACAATTTTGATCAATGGGGTTGAGTACTCCATGGAATACGAGGTGGAACATGATACATGTGGATTGTGTGGAAGAGTGGGCCATAGGGGGCAATTTTTTAGGTTGAAGAGGACAGAGGCCCATGTTTTGGACAATACGAATATTGGGCAATTGTCATCCAGGGGTACAGGAAACAACTCTGAGAACAGGTAGACCCAAAGGGGTAGGGGAAGGAGGCATAGAAGATAAGGTCAAGGTAGGTAGGAAGGAGCCCGTCAGAACACTACAACCACAGCCAACCGATTTGCAAATCTAGAGGATATGGAAAATGGGGAACAAGTAACGCCTCCTGGGACCACTAGTCCAAGTGATATGTACACCCAATCAGAGAAGGACATGCCCAACAACAGACTAGACAAGGTTTGGCACCCAAAGGCCACCACTATCGCAACAAATAGGGGAAAAGAAACTGTGGAGGATACTAGCGATAAAGGCAAAACCGTGCAACCCAGCAACAACAAGGTGAGATCAGGTACATATAACAATCATAGGGCAGTAAATCCTAATGTTGATGAGGTTATTTTGGTTATGGAGGAAGATACTGAGGTCAATATTGGAAAGGGTGCAGTGGGGTCTAAGGAGTCATAGTAGGAACAACCTACGATGATGAGTGCTCAACCTGTAGACATTACCTAGAAGGGAAACACTTGTTCTTTGAAGATTAGTGGAGGCCTTGTTTTTATGGCTAGAGATATATAACTTATTCTTTTATCATTTTTATTTTTCATAACATTTGATGCATCATCTGTAAATTCATTCTATTTGCTTTACATCTTTGGGGATATGCACACTTCTAACTTCAAAAACTACGAATATAGAGTGCCACATGGTCAATTGTATTCTCCTTATATGACATGCTATTATTGGTTTAGTAAATAGTAGGCCTTCTTATGATCAATGAATAAAGGATTCGAGAGGATGTCGCATAGGTAGGTGTTTTTCCCTTTTATATTGTCATATTCATTTTTTTCTATAGATGATCCTCTACTTGATTGTATTTTCCAGGTAAGGTTCAGGATCTTCTTTCAGATTTCATCTTGGTTTAGCATGTACGTCTTGTTCTGCCTTCTTCTACCCATTGGATATCATGCACAAAGGATATTCTTTGAATCACATTTGGGAGTGTGTTGTATTTTGATGAGCATGATGTTTGATTGTGTGTGGGAGGTGGACAAATCCCATAAAATCCTTCCACATGATTCATTCAATTTGGTAATAGTATCTATTAGCTGGTGTGGATCCTTATTGGTGGCCATGTGAGACATGCAATGTATTTACAATTCATTTTACCACTTCTCTCAACAATTGTTGTTCTCTCTGGAAGCTTATCATCATATGGTGCATCCTCCACTAATAAGATTTATCTTTAGCATATTTGGTACTTCTTTAGTCAGTGATGCATCTTGATTTGACCTATGTAATTACATTTTGATCTGACTGAGTATGATTCTATTAAGGAGGGAGACAACACCAAGTGTGAATTTCAATGTTTTCATCGTCATGGGGAAAATAATCTTCTAGCAACTTCTGCACCATTTCTACCTAAGATTACAAGCGAGGTTCAAAAATTCGATGATTTTATATGGTTGTAACTCATCATGACTTTGGCATTTGCTTTTTAAGTCACTTCCGTACTATTTGAGCCAAATATGTCTCATTCTTTAGTGAGGGTGAATTTGGATGGAACTTGTCCCACCAAGAGGCTTGCATTAGAACAAGTGCATTCAAAAATTTCTTCACTTTGAGCATCCTAATAGGATATCAACATAATCAATAGAATGTAGGATATTAGAGCCACAATGGTTGTTGAACAACTGTGGGTGACTTCCCCATGAAGTATTTTGTCATAACTGTAGACTCATAAGGTTTTTTGGTCACTGCATGGATCCACCTTAAGAAATTGTTGATGTAGAGTTGTCCCATTGGACAAACAATTATTTAGATGTAGAGTAAAGTGTTTTGTGGACCATCTTATATTTGGTAGTGATCCACTAGCATAGTGCGTCTAGATATGAGTAGGGAGCATTGATCTACAAGGTATTCTTTTGATCAATGACTTTGGACAAATGCTTGATTGCATGGTTGAAGAAGAAGATAAAAAATTTAATGTATTTTCTTTTCATGCTCTTGTACTTTTTCTTTCAACACTTTGTGTTTATATGTTTCCTATAAGAAATCTAAGAAGCAACATGTTCTTTTAGCAATATCATCCAATAAAACATTTTTTTGGAATTTTCAATTTGAGTTAGAATGGACAAATCATGTTTTGGGATCTAGACTTAATTTTTGCAAATATTCTAGATGTGCTTGGCAAGATTTTTTATCCGTATAACCTAACAGCTTGGGTCCCACACCAAGGCTCACAGAATGGCTTGCTTCACATCACGTATTCAATGACTGAATAGTACTTTCTAAATGACACTTTGACTTGATGTATAAGTTTCCTCCGAGAAGCATGCCTAGATGTAATAAGCCGACCCAAGATGTCTATAAATTGGCTTATTTTCCTCATTCTTTCTCAAATCTTTTCACTTTTTGATTTTTGAGCTTTTTTCTTCATAGAGTTGTATGTGATTTGTGAAGTTCACTTTTCTAAAAGTATCCCAAGGAATCATTCATAGATGTGGGTATAGACCACATATATGTCTAAGATGGAGGATGTGGACCTCATCAACTTTGGCTTGAATCACTACCTTCATCCTCTTGCACATACCCTATTTCTATGGAGTTGATGTCAATTGTTGTCACTCTTCTAGGATACCCTCTAAAACACATTCCACTTTGAGGATGTTGTGCAGACTCCCATTCATGATACATGGCCAAGATAGCTTGTCTGAATTATCATGATCACTTACTAGTTGTTTTGATGAAATTGTGATGAACCATTGAGCTTGTTGATTTGTTTGGTATGAAGAAGCATAGAGCTGCTTAGTGGTTGACTATTTATGATCTCTTCATCAAGTTGTCACCTCTTTGAAAGTCTTTCAAGAATGAGGCATGTAGGGGTTCATTATTTGTAGATATGCCTTATCTTCTATTTTATATCTAGACGCTTCTGGAAATTTTGTTCTTCAGAGAGATGAATTGTAAGGCGTTGGTGTTAGTAGCAGGTGTAATTCCAACAATTTAGAATAATGAAACCATTGTACCATTGATCTTGTGCAAGTTATATCAATACTTGGATGAGAGAATGTTACAAGGAGTATGTAAGGATCTTTCAAGGTCTTTAAGATTAATTTAGAGATGCATATCATTATTGTTGAGGTCTAGGAGATAGTGAATCCGCATTATATCCCTAAAAAGGGGTATCCTACAAAGAAAATCAAGATTGGTGGGCCCTTCTAGCTGTGTGGTAAGTTAGTGTAGTGGCTCTCTTATTTAACCCATAAGGATGTGTACTAGGTCCAGATGAAGTTCTATCTTAAAACATCATATTGTAAGATTTTGATGCATAATGTTCACTAGATGACTTTTAGTTGAGAAAGATTGCTCTCTTGATTTACTTATCTTGGATTTTTTTCATCTTCTTAATTAGTGGTAACCTATAGTCTTAATGTCGAGTTCAGTAGTCCTACATGACATGCTCTCTTCCTTCAATTCTAGGAGTTTTTTCTTACATAATTTTTGTTAGTACAATGATGTTATTTTTTATGCTTTTTAATAATTTCATTTTTAAATTAATAACATTTATTGTTGAAAGAACATAATTTTATCATGATGTGAAAAACCAATTTTGGTTTTTCCTACACAATGTTAGCATGTGAATCCCTTAGTGTGGTAGCTCAAAAGCTATCATTGAGATCTTTATTGCCAAAGCCCACATGTGATGCAGGTTCATTGGGATTTTCAGACTAGCATGTTTGTGGTTCTAATGATGGTTGTATATTTTACATAATTTAGAGAGATAGAGAATGATATATGTTTTTATCATTATTTATTCCCTTTCATTACTAGATTTTGAAATATTTGGGTTTCCAACCATGTTTAAGGTCATCCCATGTTTCACCCTACTACTCATTCATCGTGCCTCTCTAAATATTCAGGGAATGTTCTTCCCTAGGAGGATCCTTCATCTAGGAGAGAAATTGTATTAGGGTCTCAAATGGCCCTTGATGTCTTGCTAAGGACTATTCTCATTCCATGCATCAAATGTGCAAGTAGAAAATTCTTACCCAATTAGGTTAGTACGTGAGGTAGTAGAGACACCTTGGTGGGATCTATTACCAATGTGTTAGATTCACTTTTTGAAGTGTAACTTTGATAGTTTATGATGTAAGGTGGGGGGCTTTGAATGTTCTGATTATAAATATTGTTTTAAATTGATGATCAGGACCCTAGTATGGTAGATTGAGTTCTAAGATGCAAAATAACAAGTTTTTCCTAGTGAAGGGTTTATGGGTTTGTAGCTCCTAGGTTTTCCATAGAAATTTATTTACACTTCATTTTTAAATGTGATGTGTGGATAGGAACAAGGTTTCTTGATGTTTTATCCAACTCAACATACAAATCTATGTAGGCATATGTCATATCCCAACATGAAGAATTAGGTAAGCTCTATCCCTATAAAGGTGTCAGGACATCATAACCTTGTTGATAATGTCTAACTCACCTCTAGGGACTTATATCTTTTTCATACCTTTATTCCCAGACAATATATGATGGCCATAGATGGGATTATTATCATTTTTGTGTATCTGGGGAAATCATGGCTTTAAACATGGGGTTTCCTTTATCCAAGCCACAACCATGGCTTTTGTTTTTACTTGATATATTCTATGGTGAATTCAGGTTGAAGAACTATGTGGGGCTTAGGATAACACTTGTTTTCTTTCCTTGGTGGACCCACTTGTTCTAGTATTTTACATCTACTACTTCATACATCCATGCAAAAGATCCTTCTTCTGGGATAGAAAATGGATTAGAGGCTCCATTTGCCCTAGATATCTTTCTAGGGCTTAAGGCCATGGCATGTATCAAGAGTTCAAGTGACAACTTCATACCCAGTTAGGTTAAGGTTCCAGGTGTCAGAGACAACCAGGTGGGATTTATTCATGACATGTATCAATTTCACGATTGATCAAAATCATGTATCCAATTTTTGAAATATCATTTTGGCGGGTTTAAGCTGTAAGGTTCCTACTAGGATAGATCTTTGGGTTGTTTTGATTTTGAGTGATTGTTATAAGTTGATATTGAGGACCTTCGTATGGAGCTTGTGTTCAATTATGACAGAATGAATGTGGTTTTCCTACTAAAGGGTTTCTGAGTTTTGGCTCTAGGTTGGATTATGAGAAGTTTGTTTCCAATTTGTTTTGAAGAGTTAGTCATGGACATGCACAAGGGATCTTGATTAGAAATTTATGTTTTGTACCTTAGTATGGAGCTTGTGTTCTATATGACATAATGGATGGGGTTTTCCTACTAAACGGTTTTTGAGTTTTGTCTCCTAGTTGGTTGATGACATAATTTAATTTTGATGTGTGAGGCATGGGCATTCATAATAAATCTTTACCTTTCCCGCAATCCATGATACACCCATATGTCTTGTGACTTAGGCGTATGACATAATAAGCATGAAGAATCACGTGAGTTGTATCCCTTTGAGGTGTCATGTTATCTTAAACGTATATATCATGTCCAATACTCCTCTGGTGATTCAGACCTTTAGAAGAATTTTATTGTTAGTACATATATGATGACCATATCTAGGGTTCTCATCGTCATCCTACCTTTGAGTAAATCATGATTTTAAACATGGATTTTTCTTTCCCAAGACACAACCATGGATTTTTTTATTTGATGCATTTTATGGGTGAAGTCAGGTAGGAGAACTATGTGGGCCTTTGGATAATAGTTGTGTTCCTTCTTCTATAGACCCACTAGTTCTAGTATTTAACATGTATTTATTTGAATCACCTTTGAGAATATGTTGGACTTGAATGATCATGTTATAGGATAGTGTGTGGGAGGTGGACTATTCCCAAGAAATCCTCCCATAGGAGATATTCAATCTGGAACTGGGAATAAATACTAATGTAGATCCTGATTGGTGGTTACGTGAGCCATGCAATATATTTACAATTGGTTTTACCACTTTAATCAACCATTCATGTTCTTTCAGGAATCTCATCAACATATGTTGTGTCATCCACCAACAAGATTTATCCTTAGCATATGTATTTGGTACATGTAATGACCACCTACCTCTGTTATCCTCAATTAAGGTGGATTGAGAGGGAAAGGGACATTACTATATTTATAGGATCAATGTTTATCAAATAACCATAAATAATTATATTTTTTTTTACTAAATTGGGAAAGAGTTTGAATGGTATGAATGATAGATTCTCCACCAAGGAGTTACATTTTATGGAAATCTAATGTTTCAACATGAAATAAAAACTATCTAACTAAATCCTCTGAAGTTTACTTTAGATCTTTTCCTATAGTGCCTTCTTATCTGGTTGTCCATCATTAATTGCAAAATACTAGCCGTTTAACCCCAAATGCCATGAAATAAAAACATATCAGTATGAAAAGTTATACTGGTATGTGGGGAAGCCAAAATATTTACATGTTGGTATAACAATATAATCATCAGTAGAAACAATTATATTTACAAAATTGAACTTGCATTTCTTTCTAACTTCTCAACTTAAGCTCTGTGGTACACTCTATCATTGGATTTGTCAATGTGGGGAAACCTCTCACTAGGGTTTTGTCCCTACAATGAACATCTAATGAACCCGTATTCCTAGGCTTGATCTATTATGGCCTTCCTTTCCCAACTAGGCCGCACAATGGTCATCCTATCCTGGATTGGTCTCATTATGGCCATCCTATCCTAGATTGGTCTTATCGATGATCATCCTATCCTGACTTGATCACTCATCACCATAGTGACATTTCTTACATCCCAACTTAAAAGATTGCAAGAATTAAATAAAAAACCAACAATCTGTCTGCAATCAATGTGCTAAAACCTCAAAGACCATGGAAGTTGTTTAAATCAAGTAGTCAAAGGTGGAACCACATACCTTTTTTAGGAGTAACTTGATGTCTAAACAAAAGTAACCAATCAAGAAACTATCCTGAAAATAAAACATAGCACCCAAGTATTACTAATTTGTCCACAATCTATAATTAAAACTAACTTGGGTCCCAAGTTAGCATTTTGCAGTCAACTTAAGGTTTCATTAGGGTTTTGGATTCCCAAACCCTACTTGTCATGCCCCTTTGGTTTAGAAACCCTAATTTCATCATCATATGCATTTTTAACTCAAGAAAACCCTAATTTTTCCAATTTATGAATCATTAATCTCAAATTAGCTCCAAGATTCCATTTTTATCCAAAAAGGTCAGTCTTTTCACCACTAAGATCAATTAAACATATTAAGATCATAAATACCTAGAATTTAGGGTTTTTAAACATTAAACACATTAAAGTTGTTAATTTAAGAACTTTTCAAATCAGAGACAAAACTAGGTCATGGAACCATTTTTCTTAGAATCCTCGTATTTTTTTTATTAATTATCATATATTATATGCAACCATTGGACATTCTTACAATTTACTAGCATTTTTTGCAAAATTAAATAACCCTGGCCAATCCTACTCTGCCACCTCAGTAGTTGGTGGATCTTTGGTCATGCCATAAGGTTAGGGCCGAGCCAATGGGCTCAAGCCAACTCAGCTTAAACACCCATGTGGTGAAACTCATTGAATAGAGTGAGAAAATGGGGAAAAATAGAATAACCCTAACCTGTTAAGAAAGAGAGTTAGGGGCTAAAGTGTTTTTTTCCTAGGGTCATCTTCTTGATCAGGTCAAATCCTTCTCCACTAATAGCCGATCATCTGGGAGGTTGAGTTTAAGCACTAGACCTTCCTAGCATTAAGAGAAGTCACCACTAAGTCTGCGACACCTCTCAGGACTAAAAGGTGGCCACCAATTCCTCATGGATGATCTATCCTAGGAGTATGACAAAGAGGGTTCACTATTCCAATTAGATCAGATATGAGGGAGAGAAGATGGGTGAGTAGAGGAAATTGGATACAGGGAGTGAGTCATGGAGTCGAGCGGTGTATCTTGAGTGAGCTAGAATTTCTTAGGGGTTGCTACCCTCCTTATATAGGTCTCGAGTTTGTGGGTTGGCTGGTGAAGGGATTAGATGATTGGGGAAATCCTTTATAGCCTACCAAAGGGAGTAAAACCCATGATGAAATGGATTGGAAAGTTACCTAAATTCAATGAGATGATTCCTACGAGTTTTTGTTGATCAAGAAGTGAGAAAGGTGTGAACAAAGGAACCAATTTCACTGTTCCTAGTTTCCTTTTCTACTCAAAGGTATGGGAAGGTCCTATGACCCTCATATCCAAATATTATGGCTATGATTGTGCATGACTAAATAAAGGGGTGGGTCTTGTTTCTCAGTTTGATTATTCAACTAGACATTTAATGTATTTCTAATTTCCCTTTAACTTTAGGAATATTTGTTAAATTCATATCTTTCTCTTCTTTTATCTATTAAATCCCAAAATTAAAAGGAAGTTCTTAATGACTTTCTCTATGTGTGGGCAAGGTTTGAGACCAAAAATAAAAGAAACTTTTCTTAATCTCCAAGTTTTCTCTTTTATCTTGTTATTTAAGTCATTAAAACATCACTTTTCTCTTTTTATCTTTCCCATATCCTTTATTTTGCTTACTTTGCTTATTTTGAACCATGTGAAAATGAAAACAACCCATTAGTGGCCTTTAACACCACTTTTCTAAAGAATTCTATCTTCTTCTAAAAGTTCATAAGTTATTATCCATCATCTTTTTCATTTCTCTTAATATTGGATTTTCTTTCTTCCTTTTTCCCTTATATTCATTATTGTACTATTGAAATCAGTAGAACCCATGAAATTCCTAACAAATGGAAATTTGCAAAAGAAAACCATAATTTTAAAAGTAAACACACCAAGTTTCCAATATGTCTTTTTTGTTCAAATAATTGCATTTCAGTTATGAAAATATATTTGAAAAAACATATTGTAACATCTTTTTTGTCTGGTAGGAATTTGTCCTCAAAATTCAAGTAATCGTACAAAAAGTTAAGTATGGGACTTTTACATGTCTGTCTTTAGTTCCCATATGGCTTCTTCCTCTCCATGGTGCTTCGAAAGAATCTTTACCATCTCTATTTTTTTCATGAGCTCTTTCACCTCAGTATCCAATATCCTTACAGGTGACTCAGGGTATGTCAATCCCCCTTGGAGTTCAATAGGCTCAATGCTCAATACATGGCTAGGATCCTTCACATAGCACTTAAAACTGGACACATGGAACACATCACGCATCATGCTATACAGTAGTGGAAAAGCTAGACAATAGGTGGGTTCACTGATCTTTTCTAGGATCTCAAACAGACCCACATATCGAGGACTCAATTTTTCTCTATTCTTATCTATAGCTCAGAGGGGTCGGATTTTCATAAACACATGGTCACGTATAGTAAAGTGAGAATTTGTCTGCTTTCCATCATAATATGACTTCTGTCAATGTTGGGCTCTCCTCAACCTCTGCTTGATCAAAGAGACCTTTTCAACATACAACTATAGTTCCTCTGACCTCAACAAGGTCCTCTCACTGACATCATCCCAATGAAGTGGTGACCGAAATGACCTCCCATAAAGAGCTTCATATCGAGGCATCCTGATACTAGATTGGTAACTATAATTATAGGCAAACTCATCTAAGGGTAGGTACTGCTCCCATGATCCACCCCAATTGAACACACATGCGCTCAACATGTCTTTAATGGTCAGGATCATTCTTTCTGACAGTCCAACAGTATGGGGGTGATACACTATGTTGAATTTCAACCTCGTCCCTAGTTCTTCATGCACTTGTTTTCATAACATTGAAGTTAACTTAGGGTCATGATCAGAAACAATCAAACTTGAAACACCATGTGAACAAACTATTTCTCTAACATATAGTTCAACTAGGTATGACACCTTGGCAATAATCTTTAGGGAAAGGAATTGTGTTGACTGAGTTAGATAGTCAGCCACAACCCACAGTAAATCATGCCCTTTCTTTGTCTTGGGAAGGCCTACCACAAAATCCATAGTGATCTGGCCCCATTTCCACTCAGGAATATCAAATTGATTGCAATAATCTACGGGGTTGTTGGTGTTCAACCTTCACCATTTGGCATGTGAGAGAACTAGACACATACAAAGCTATGCCTCTCTTCATTCCCAACCACCAAAAGTATCTTTGTAGGTCGTTAAACATCTTTGTAGTACCAGGGTGTATTGTATACTTACACCCATGAGCTTCTTGCAAGATACAAGTCTTCAAGGATGATTTCTTGAGAACCCAGATATGATTCTTTTATCGTATTCCACCATCCACACCCACTAAGAGGTGCATTTGAGGCTTTTCCATCAAACCCTTCATCTTTTCCAACACTGAGCTAGGTAACTAGGCTGCTACAAGCTCATTCAATAGGTCAGGCTTGATCTAGATATTGTTAAGAAAAATCCCATCTGTCAATGAATGCAGAGCCCATTGAAAAAAGTCTTTAAGTTTCTTCCATTGGTTGAGCAAACCAGCTGTGGAACTGAGATGTTTTGTACTAAGAGCATCAACAACCACATTGGACGTACTGGCGATGGTAATCTATGATGAAGTCAAAGTCTTTTAGGTACTCCATCCAACGTCTTTTTCATAAGTTCATGTCCTTTCGTTTCAACAGATACTTTAGGCTCTTATGGTCAGTGAGGATTTCGAAGGTAGCTCCATGTAGGCAGTGTCGCTAAAGTATTAAGGCATAGATAATAGCAGCAAGTTCAAGGTTGTGAGTCAGATAATTCAGCACATTGGGCTTGAGCTATCTAGAAGAAAAAGGTGACCACATGCTTGTTCTTCTCCAACAAGCATCCTAAGCCCATCTTTGATGTGTCTCCTAAGATGATGAAACCTTCATTACCCGAAGGAATGGTTAGAACAGGGGTGGAGGTAAGTTTTTCCTTCAACTCTTGGAATCGTGCCTCACAAAAATAATGTCAGATGAACTTTTCATCCTTCCAAGTGATCTTGATCAAGGGAAAAGTAGTTTTAGAGAAATCCTTTATGGATTTTTGTTAATACCTGGCCAATCCCAAGAAGCTACAAATCACATATACATTCTTCGAGAGTATCTATTCTCACTCGACTAAAACTTTGGGAGGGTCCACTAAACTGGTTCCTGCCGATATAATATGCCTGAGGAACATGACTCGGTCTATACAAAACATGCACTTTGAGAATTTCCCATAAAACTTCTGCTTTATTAGGATATCAAGGACCTTGTCTAGGTGCTCAGAGTGTTGGTCTAGGTCTTCAAAATAAACCAATATGCCATCTATGAATACTATGAAAAAGGTATCTAGGAAGGGTTGAAACACACTATTCATGAGGTTCATGAATACACTTGGAGCATTTGATAACCCAAAAGGCATAACCAAAAACTCATAGTGGACAAAGCGGGTTTGAAAAGTGGTTTTTATGATATCCTCATTCTTAACTTATAAGTGATGGTAACTGGATCTCGGGTCAATCTTTGAAAATAATCGAGCAGTTTTGAGCTCGTCAAACATGTTATCTATATGGGGTAGATGATACTTGTTCTAAATGGTAACCTAATTTAACATTATATAATCAATAGACATGCAGAGTGATATTGGTGCCCTACATAGGGATGTACTAGGACAGATGAAGCCCTTGTCCAATAGTACTTACAGTTTCTTCTTCAACTCAAGCAACACAACGAGAGCCATCCTATAAGGTGCCCTAGAAATTGGGTTCATCCTAGGAACTAGCTCTATTGAGAAGTCAACTTCTCTCTCCAGAGGTATGCTTGGCAAATCATCCATGAACACATCCGCATAGTCCCTGAAAACCTCAATATCCTCTAACAACCGCACCTTTGATTCCAACTCAGTAACTATAACTAGGAATGCAAGATAACCTTTAGTTATCATTTGTTTTTATTTCATAGTTGACTCACATATGTTGGTGGTAGCATCCTTCCTACCTTTAATGGTAAAGGGTGCATGACCTAGTCTCTCTATTATTATTTTCTTTTCCCTATAGTCTATTTGCATTATAAGTATAAACCCAATGCGTGCCAATTATTACATAAAAGTCATTCATATCTAGCAAGATAAAACCAATAGGGAGTTCATTATACATATATTTTACTTGTATGACTGGTTTCTTTAAGAGGGATGAAAATATATGACCACAAGGGGTTGCAAATTCTAATACATATCCTAAATCCTTGAAGTCTAGAAAAAGCATGGTTGCGAGATTTCTCGAAATGAAAGTATTAGTAGAACTGAAATCAAACAAAGTTTTAACATTATGGTCCATTATATCAAGCGTACCTACAACATATTTATAAAGTCAACCTATGCACTTTATGGTAGGGATAGTAAACATAAAACTAGGGATGATTACCTTCTATCATGCGATTAGCATTAGCCTAAAACTCTTAATTGTCTATGGCAAAGAATCAAGCATGTCATCGTTCTTTAACATGTGGGGCTGCTCCCTGAGGTGCTGCAACTACTGGTTGAGCCGCCACTGGATGGGAAACTACTAAGTCGTGACCTCTCGGGTTGGGGAGGGGATAGTTGGATTTGAGTTTCCCTTCTACCGACATCAATTACGCACCCACATTTCAAAGTGGCACTTGCCAGGTGCGTTTTCCCACAAGTGCGACAAAAGTGACTATGATCATCATGACATGGCTTCCCTTTTCCTCCATTCTTTCCCTTACCATCATTAAGGCCTTGTCCTCTTTGATTGTCATTCCTTAGGGTAGATGAACCTTCTGTAAACCCTAAATATCCTTTGGGTCGGTTTTGTGCAGTCATGACTATCTTTTCCATGTTTAGGGTGAAGTTTAGGGCCTCACTAAAGTTTGCGGGTTTACTCGCCATAACATGGGGCTTGATAAGAGGGTACATGATATCCAAAAAGTGTTTCACTCGACGCTCCTCAATCATCATGTACCCAAAATGTTCTAGGAGGTAGAACTTTCAAGTGAAGTCTACCACTATCATGTTTCCTTGGTTCATGAACATGAATTAATTTCCCTTCTCTTTATTGGAGGAGGTGGGTATGAATCTAGAGGAGAAAATAGTGCACAAGTCCTTCTAGGCCATCGGTTCCTCAGTCAAATCTCGACTCATAATATTATATTCCCACCGGAGCTTTGCAGATCCCTCTAAAAGATGCGTAGCAAAAAGAACCTTCTTATTTGGTTGCACTTCCAAAATGTAGAAGCCATTTTCCACTTCTAGGAGCCAGGAATCTGCTTTGTCAACCACCTAGGTTTTATCTTCACCCCAGAACTTTTTCATATTCATCTTGACAATGTCCATAATGGTGGCTGTAAGACAAGGGTGAACATGTATAGGTTCACCATTCTCGTCTCTATAGACATCTTTGAGGGCCATGGAACTGATGGACTCAATCAACTTCTTCTCTTGTTCCATCCTAATAGCATAAGTAGTGTGGTCTACCACCTATCGTACTTTCAGCTTCCTCATGCTCATCTTCTATCATAGGGTCATCTTTGGGGTTGGGACCATCTTTAGAGTCAGGCATGTTGAAGGGGATAGCTCCGGGTTTAGGACATTTCTCTCTAGAGGCCTCACCTTCCCTCTTCCTTTTCTTAAAGGACTCTCCCTACATGCATCTTCTCTTTTATGAGGAGGGTCTCTTCTTATAGAAGGGCCTCAGTGTGGTGTATTCATCGCGGATGATAATGTCCTTGACGCTAACTATGATGTAGCACATAGGTTAACTTTAATTGCCTCAATTTTATAATTAGGGTATTAAAGCATCATAATAATTATGTCCATTACATCTTGTTTATATTTATTTTACTATTTTGCATACGATGCATTAATCCCTAATATTAATACACCTAGTACACAACAAGGGATAAAGAGAGTAGTTACAGGTACCTAGGGTTTCAGTGGGTGAAGCAGGGTTAGAGAAGGGATGAAAATAGATGAGAAATCCTAGAGGTATTTTATTTCAAGTATAATTATCTAACTTTGCCCATGTAGGATTCACACGTTCGGGAGTCCTCATAAGCCAACTAGCAGTGTGGAGGAAAATTTTGCTAGCCCCCAGATCGTGGTCCCTTCAAGACAGTGTTGTCTTTGGAAAGTACTCTAATAATTCCCTTGGGCTCTACAAACTCGTAAAATTTATTAATTATTAAGGGTTAAATGGTAAACCAGGATCTGATACCAAATGTAACGACCCCCTCCTCCTATTGTCCCCAATTAAGGTGAATTGAGAGGGAAACTACCATTACTATATTTACAGGATCAAGGTTTTTCAAATAACCAGAAATAATGATAAACAATTTCACTAAAATGGTAAAGACTTTGATCAATATGAAAGATAGACTCTCCACCAAGGGTTTACATTTTATGGAAATATAATGTTTCAACATGAACTAAAAACTATTTAACTAAATCATCTGGATTTTACTTTAGGTCTTTTCATTTAGTGCCTTTTTTCTAGGTGTCCATCATTAGTTATGGAATACTAACAGTTTAACCTAAAATGTTGTGAAACAAAAGCACGGTCCGTATAAGAAGTTATATTGGTATGTGGGGGAACCAAAATATTTGCATGTAGGTGTAACAATATAATCATCCATAGAAACAATTACAATTACAATGTTGAACTTGCATTTTCTTCCTAACTTTTCAACTTAAGCTCTATGGTACACTCCATCATTGGAGTTCTCAATGTGGGGAACCCTCACACTATGGTTATGCCCCTGTAGTGGACATATCATGACCCCCCATTCGTGGACTCAGTCTATTATGGCCTTCCTTTCCCGACTAGGCCTCACAATGAACATCCTATTCTAGCTTGGTCTCATCATAACCATCCTATCCCAGCTTGGTCTTATTAATGATCATCCTATCCTAGCTTGGTCTCATCATAACCATCCTATCCCAGCTTGATCTTATTGATGATCATCCTATCCTAGCATAACAACTCATCACCATAGTGACATTTCTTACAACCCACATGAATCATTTAAATCCATTAGAGATAGTGAGCAAGATATACTTATATAATGTGATAAGCATATAAAGATTTCAAGAATCAAATAAACAACCAACCGTCTATCTACAGTAAAATTAGAAAAATATCAAGAACCATAGAAGTCGTTTAAATCGAGTAGTCATAGGTGTAACCACATACCTTTCTTAGGAGTAACTTGATGTCCAAACAAAAGCAACCAATCTAGCAACTATCTTGAAAATAAAGCATAACACCCAATTATAACTAATTTGTCCAAAATATATCGTTAAGACTTAATTAGGTCCCAAGTTAGGGTTTTGGGGTCAACTTACGGTTTTGACTTCCCAAAACGTAGTTATCACTTTTTATGCCCTTTTAGTTTTCAAACCCTAATTTCATCATCATATACATTTTTAACTCAAGAAAACCATAATTTTCTAATTTATGCATCATTATTATCAAACTAGATCCAAGAAACCTTATTTATCCAAAAAGGTCAGTCTTTTGACCACTAATACCAATTAAACATATTAAGATCATAAAAACCTAAAATTTAGGGTTTTTATACATTAAACACATTAAAGTTGGTAATTTAAAGCACTTTTCAAAGTAGAAACGATACTAGTCTTGGAACTATTTTTAATAGAATCCCCACATTTTTCTAATTAATTTTGATATATTATATGCTATCACTGGACATTCATACAATTTACTAGCATTTTTTGCAAAACTAAATAACTATGGCCAATCCTAGGTCACCACCTCATTAGTTGGTGGACCTTCAGTCATGCCACAATGATGGGGCAAAGCCAATGAGCTCAAACCAACTCAACTCCCATGCCCGCATGGTGAAACTCGGAGGACAGAGTGAGAAAAGGGGAAAAGACAGAACAACCATGACCAATTAAGAAAGAGACTTGGGGGCTAAAACATCTTGTTTCCTAGGGTCATCTTCTTCCTCAGGTTGTCTCCTTCTCTATGAGAAACTGATCAACCACGAGGTTGACTTCGAGCACTAGGCCTTCCCAACAGTAGGTGAAGTTACCAACCCATCTGTCACACCTCTCTAAACTTAAAGGTGGACACCAATTGTGCGAGGATGGTCTATCCTAGGAGGATGGAAAATAGGGTTCACTGTGTCTCTTTAATAAAACAATGAGGGAGAGAAGAGGGGTGAGCAGAGGAAATTGGAGGCAGGGAGTGAGTCATAGAGTCAAGCGGAGGCTCGTGAGTGAATTGGAATTTCACAGGGGTTGCTGCCCCTCCTTATATAGGTCTTAGGTTTTTGGTTTGGATGACAAAGGGATCAAAAGATTGGGGAAATCCATTATAGCCTACCAAAAGGGGTCAAACCTAGGATGTATTTGATTAGGAGCTTCCCCTTAATTCAATGAGATGATTCCAAGAAGCTTTTGTTGATTAGGATGTGAGAAAGGTGTGAACAAATGAACTAATATCATTGTTCCTAGTTTCCTTTGCTAGTCAAAGATAGGGGAAGGTCCTCTGATCCTTAGGTCCCAATCTTATGGATATGATCATGTATGATAGAATGAAGGGGTGGTCTTGTTTCCCAGTTCAATTATTCAATATGACATTTATTGTATTTCTAATTTCCCTTTCTCGTTAGGAATCTTTATTAAATTCATATCTCCCTCTTCTTTTATCCTTTTATTCCACAATTTTAAAGAAAAGTTCTTAATGACTTTCTCTAAGCGATGGCAAGGTTTGAGAGTAAAACTTGAAAATAAAAGACACTTTTCTTAATCTCCAAGTCTTCTCTTTTATCTTATTATTTAATGCATTAAAACAACCCTTTTCTCTATCTATTATTCCCATATCCTTTATTTTGATTACTTTTCTTACTATGAACCATGTGAAAATGAAAACAACCCATTAGTGGCCTTTAACACCAGTTTTCTAGAGAATTCTACCTTCTTCCAAAAGTACATTAGTTATTATCCATCATCTTTAGCACTTCTCTTAATATTGGATTTTCTTTCTTCCTTTTTCCCTTATATTCATTGTTGGACTAATGGAATCAATAGAACCCAATAAATTCCTAGCAAAGGGTAATTTGAAAAAGTAAACCATACTTTTAAAACAAAGCACACCAAGTTTCCAGTATGCCCTTTTTGTTCAAATAATTGCATTTCAGTTATGAAAATATGTGTGAAAAACCATATTGTAACAAAACATCTTTAGTCAGTAATGTATCTTTATTTAACATCATGTCATTGTTTTTGGATTTGATGGAGAATGATTCTGTCACGGAGAGAGATAAAACCAAGTGTGAGTTGTGGTCTCCTCATCCTCATCGAGAAAAGAATTTTCTAGAAAATTCTCCACAACCACCACCACCACCACCAGAGATTACTAGAGCGGTTAATAAAGACTTTAATGAATTTATATGGTTGTAACTCATCATGACTTTGGTGTTGGATCTTTGAGTTACTTCCCTACTATTTGACCTAAATATGTCTCGTTCTTCAATGAGAGTGACTTTGGATGGAACTTGTACCACCAAGAGGCTTGCATCACAACAAGTGCATTATGAATTTTTTTCACTTTGAGTATTCCAATAGGATATCAACATGGTCAATAATATGCATGATCTTAGGCCACAATGGTTAGAATGAGCATGCGTGACTTCCACACAAGGATCTTGTATAACTGTACACCCACAAGGTTGTTTGGTAACCACATGGATCCACCTTATGAAGCCATTGATGTAGGGTTGTCCCATTGGACAAACAATTATTTAGATGTAGAGGATAGTGTTTTATGGAGAATCTTCTATTTGACAGTGATCCACTAGCATAGTGTCTATAGATATGATCTGAGCATTGATCCACAAGGTATTTTTTGATCGATGACTTTGGCTAAATGCCCGATTGCATGATTCAAGAAGAAGATAAACAATTATATGTATTTTCTTTTCATGCTCTTGTAATTTTGTTTACAACACTTTGTATTTTCCTTCAAGAAATTTATGCATTAATGTGTTCTTTTAGCAATATCCGGCAATAAAACTATTTTTTTCTTCAAAAATTGCAATTTGAGTTGAAAGTAAAAATCATGTTTTTGGATATGGAATTCATTTCAGTTATTAGTCTAGATGTGCTTGGCAAGATTTTCTTTTTGGATAAGGTAAGGGCTTGGGGCTCCAAACCAAGTCTCACAGAATGCCTTATTCCACATCACCTACGCAACTGCCAAATAGGAATTTCTAAAGGCCACATGGACTTGATGTTAAGTTTCCTATGAAAAGCATGTATGGATGTAATAGGTCGACCCAAGATGGTTCAAATTTGGCTTATTTGCCTCATTCTTTCTCATCCCTTTGTACTTATAGGTTAATGAGGTTTCTACTTTGTGGAGCTTTATGTGATTAATGAAGTTACCTTTTTTATAAGTATCCCAAATAATCATTCATAGATGTGGGGCTAGACCACATATATGTCTAAAATGGAGAATGTGGACCTCGTTATCTTTGGCGTGAATTGCTACCTTCACCCTCTTGAACATTCCCCTATTGCTAGGGAGTTAATGTTGATTGTTTTCCCTCTTCTGAGATACCCTCTATAACACATTCCACTTTGAGGATGTTGTGCTAACTCCCATTCATGATACAAGACCAAGATATCTTCTCTAAATCATCATTATAAGATTCTAGTTGTTCTATTGAAATTGAGATGAACCATAAGTGTGTTGATTTGTTTGATATAAAGAAGCATAGAGCTACTCAGTGGTTGACTATTGATGGTCTCTTCATCAAGTTGTGTCCTCTTTGAAAGTCTTTTAAGAATGAGGCATGTAGGGGTTCATTGTTTCTAGATACGCCCTATATTTTATTTTATATATAGAGCCTTATTGGAATTCTATTCTTCAAAAAGGTGAATTATCAGGCATTGGAATTAGTAGCATGTATGATGCCAACAATTTGGAACAACGAGACCATTCTACCATTGATCTTGAGCAAGGTATATCAGTTCTTGGATGAGAGCATGTTTACAAGGAGACGGTGAGTACCCTTCAAGGTCTTTAAGATTAATTTATAAATGTGAATCATTATTGTTGAGGTCTAGGAGATAGTTTATCCACATCATATCCCTAAAAAGGGGTATCCTCTGAAGGAAATCAATATTGGTGACCACTTTTAGTTGTGTGGTGAGTTAGTATAGTGCCTCTCTTATTTAATCCTTGTGGATGTGCACTAGGTCCATTCGAGGTTCTATCTTAAAAATTTATATTGCAATATTGTGATGCAAAATGTTCACTGATTGACTTTCAGTTGGAAATGATTACTCTCTTAATTTACTTAGATTGGATATTTTAATATTCTTAAGTAGTGGTGACCTAAAGTCTTGATGGGGAGTTGAGTAGTCTTACATGACATGCTCTCTTCCTTTAATTCTAGGAGTTTTTTCTTCTATATTTTTGTGAGCACAATTGTGTTATTTTTATGCTTTCTAATAATTTTATTTTGAAATTAGAACCTTGTTTGTTGAAGAAACATGTTTTTATCATGATGTGAAAGATCAAATGTTGTTTTTTCTACATAATGTTAGTATGTATATGACATGGGATTTTATCGCACTAACAAACTCACTCGGGGTTGAAATCCCCGAGCTTTTACCAAAACCAAAGTGCAATAATACCACCCGCAAGCAGACGAGTCTTAACGAGTATAGTTAAGGATCGAACCTAAAGGACAACGTTTTTGAGAATCTTTGTTAGTCTAGTCTAGTTTGAGTTAAGGATAATATTTAAAATGATTGGTTGATTTGAGGTTAATTGAACTAATTGCAAGAAAGTAAAAGTTGAATTAAAGTTGGATTTAGATCAATGATATGGAATCGATGGGACGGTATCGGGTTTCATTACCACTGCACATGTAAACACATCCCAAAGCAAATAGTCCAGGCAAGATAAAATGATCCAAATGGAGCTGTTGCAGAACCCCCCGTACGGGCATCAGGTTCGCAAAAGCATCACCTTAGGCATCAGATGTCTCATCACCAACCAGATCACTTACTTACGGCTCCGTTGATACATAAATTCCACGAAAGTTGTGGGCCCCCTATACATGCGTTAGGCATACAGAAGCATCACCGAAGGCTAGATGTCTCATCCCCTCGCAGATCATACACTTACGACCTCAAAGAAATCCCATTCTATTTCTAGTTTGGGAGTCAAATGCATTAATTGATAAGCAAGCAGGTGATAGATCTACAAACTAACATCGATGATAGACAAGATGATATAAAATCCAACTAAGGTTGTGGTCCTCCCTGACGGATGTCTAGCCATAGAAGCGTCACCATAGGCTAGATGTCTCGTCCCCTCACGTATCATACACTTACGACCTCAAGGAATACCATTAGAAGTTATCGTCAAGGAGTCAAACTCGTAAATTGCCGTTCCATCCTACATATAGAAGATTCTGCCATATAGGGAAGAACAAGATGAAAGCAAGTAGATAATCAACTACAAGCATACCAATTAACAATTAAAATGGAAAGTTATATACATTGCCATGTAGAGTTTAACAAAAGAAAATGATTGCATGGGAAGCGGGGCTAGTCCCCGCACCCCAGCAAAAAGTTACTACTCACTCATGATGTGAGAAACAAGAAGAATAAGAGAAAGGGAAGGTTCTTCCATGAGCATGATGAAGAAGGTGGTCACATCTCGGTGAAGATGATGCGGTCTTCTGCATTATGTCAGAGCAGATATGAACGAAGGGGAAGAATCACCAAGACAGGATGGGCAATCCTTCTTCTTCACCTTCTCTCTCTCCTTCTCTCATTTCTCAGTGTCAAGAGGAGCAGGTGGGCATGTGGAAGATGGAGCTGGATCTGACTATCGACAGCTCGTCGGCATGCTGGTGTCGATGCCCGCCAAACGATGGTCCTTGGGGATCTATTTATAGGCTTGGATGGGAGCTTCATGCTTTTGGCGTGAAGTAGCTCAAACGGTTTTGAGACCGTTTGACGTCCAAATGGTTTCGAGTTCTATCTTCATTTGGTCTTCACTCAAGTGATCAAACGGTCTTGGGACCGAATGGAACCAAACGGTCTTGGGACCGAATGGTACCAAACAGTCTTGGGACCGAAAGGGACCAAACAGTCTTGGTATATCGTTCTCTCAGCTTCATTCGATCTTGTGATCAAATGGTCTTGGGACCAAATAGCTCCAAACGGTCTTGGGACCGAATGGCTCCAAACGGTCTTGGGACCAAATGGCTCCAAACGGTCTTGGGACCGAATGGCTCCAAACGGTCTTGGGACCGAATGGCTCCAAACGGTCTTGGGACCGAATGGCTCCAAACGGTCTTGGGACCAAATGGGACCAAACGGTATTGGGACCGAATGGCTCCAAACAGTCTTGGGACCGAATGGGACCAAACGGTCTTGGTCCAAACAGTTTAGATGTGTTCAAATGGTCTTCATCCCAAAATGGTTTAGAGTATCCAATCAGTTCTATTGTCTTAATGGTCTTGAAACCGTTAGATGATGTCTAGTCTTGAGACCGTTTCGGTTCATGCGGTCTTGAGACCGAATGGGCTTAAACAGTCTTGAGACCTTGTGGGTGAATATCCGAAACCGAAAGGTTAGAACCGTTAGAGTAGACTAGTTGGCCAAGGTCAGAAGTGAGAGGTTCTTTGGTGAGCTCACCATGTGATGATATTACTTGGTTTAGACATGTACCGAATCAATATAAATTTGATCAAAAATCATAATAATTGGATTTATTTAGAGAACATTCAATGTGTGAGATTTACGAGATAAATTGAAAGTATTGAATCAAATTGGTTATGAAAAAGGACGATTGAAAATCAGGATGAATATGCTTTCATCAAACACCCTGAACTTAAACGTTGCTCATCCTCGAGTAACACAAAATCTGAAACAGTCGCCAAGTAATACTTTCAATTATGTGACTGCTTCCTCTTCACATCACGATTATTTCTTTTCCGCTCAGTATGACCAAGCATCTCAACTTCCCGAGACCACATAACACGTCATACAATATCTTCGTTCCTGAGTTTTCTTTCCAACCTCACTTCCTCCTTACTTTTTCCAGCAACAAGCATGTCAAAGAGTTTTGTAAGAGTCCAGAGATCCCCACAGAATGACAAGTGTGCATCTAATCTGACACTAGTGTTTTTCAGGGAATTGAAGGCTTTATTGTGCCTTTAGGTAGAAAAGGGAGTGAAGGGTGGTATGGAATGAAGAAGTAAAATATCTCCTTTATTCGACTTGAGATTTTTATTATTTTTGCAATTTCATTTATTGCATTTTTTGTACGAATCTCTCCTCTATTTGACTCGAGATTGCATTTCTTTTTGTGTGTGCTTTGGCATCTTTTTGTTTGCAAATCTCTCCTCTATTCAACTCGAGATTGCATTTTTGGTGGTACGCCCCTGTTTATTTGGTAGGGGTATGGAAGAAGCACATATAGAGGGAAATGGCGTGCCACCTCGAACTTAGGGTTTGGCACAATTTTGGCTATTTTTGTTTCTTTTTTATGGATGGAGGGGTATGAAGATGATAGAAGAAGTGTAGAAAAGGGTTCAGATCAGAATGCAACTTGATTTACAATTCCGTGTACCAGGTTGTTCTCTTTGTCAAACTCTGCTCAAATAATGACTTGATGCGGATCCGGTAGGGATTCCATGTTGTTGTTCCCCTAGTCAGTTAGGAAGCACGACACGTTTGGTCCCTATCAGTTCGACAAACACTTGCCAAATTTGCATAAGTATCATGATGTTAGGAGTCATAAGCTTCACAAAATGATTTCAGTCAAAAGGCTAGTTTTGAGAAGAGGGTCCTTTTGAGGCTCTGCTTCGAATAAGGAGAGTATAATGATAAATGCATAGAGATAAAAATAAAGAATGTCGAAACTTCATCCGGTATCTGTTCAATTTCTTTGGAACTTTAAAAGTTTGAAAATTATGTTTGGGAATTTGAAAATTTAGGTCAAAAATATATCAGTCAAAAAGAATTAGATGGGTGAAGGTGGAAAGTAAAATACATACCACCCACCCTCCACACCAAACTTAAAACTTTGCTCATCCCGAGCAAGCTCTAAATCCAAGATGGAGGGGAAAGTTCATGCCATTTGGACCACTAGATGTGGTTGCGTTCCAATCAGCGCGTTTCCTCCATCTGAAAATCTCAAATAAAGAGACCATTCAGAACTTAAATTAGCATCTCACGATGCAATTTTATTTGGTGAGAAATTATCTAATAACTAAAAACAAAATTAAAGAAAAATCCTAATTAAAACTAAATATTAATTTATTTATCGGGTTGCCTCCCGACGAGCGCCTTTGTTTTATGTCGATGGCTCGACTGAATTCTTCAACTTCAAGGTGGGTCCTTTGGATTGGAGATATCCAGTGATGCATCAGTGTCTATGTTAGCTAAGGTGAAGTATCTTTTTAAGCGGTGACCATTTGCCACAAATTCACCTGACTTTGTACTCCATAAAGAGAAAGCACCATGTGGGGAGATGCTTTTGACAATGTAAGGTCCAGACCAGCGAGAACGAAGTTTTCCTAGGAATAACTTTAGTCTTGAGTTGAATAGAAGAACTTGGTCTCCCACTTGTATATCTTTTCTTTTCATATGACCATCATGCCAAAGTTTGGTTCGTTCTTTATAGATTCGTGCATTTTCATAAGCTATCATCCGGAGTTCATCCAACTCTTGAAGTTGTAGAATCCTGGCCTGGCCTGCTTTCTTCATGTCAAAATTCCATTGCTTTATTGCCCACCATGCCTTATGTTCCAGTTCAACTGGTAGGTGGCAAGCCTTTCCGTATACTATTTGAAAAGGTGTAGTCTGGAGGGGAGTTTTATAAGCAGTTCAATAGGCCCATAATGCGTCGTTGATTTTCAACGACCAATCTTTCCGATTGCGACCTACTGTCTTTTCTAAGATACTCTTGAGTTGACAATTAGAAACCTCCACCTATCCACTTGTCTATGGATGGTAAGGTGAGGCTACCTTGTGAGTAACACCATACTTTCTTAGCAATGCTTCAAAGCTTGTTTTAAGGAAATGTAACCCTCCGTCAGATATCACAATTCTTGGTACTCCAAAATGGGGGAAAATAATATCTTTGAATAGTTTGATGACGGGTTTGGAATCACTAGTGATGGTTGGTATGGATTCAACCCATTTTGATACGTAGTCCACTTCCACTAGGATGTATGAAAATCATGAGAAGATAGGAATGGACCCATGTAGTCCACCCCCCATACATCGAATATCTCTACTTCTTGCCATAGATTCAGCGACATCTCATCTCTCTTTGTTATATTGCCTGATCTTTGACATTTGTCACATGATAGGACAAAGTCATATGAATCTTTGGAAATGGTTGGCCAAAAGAATCCACATTGCAAAACCTTTATTGTAGTCTTCTTAGAGCTCGTATGGCCCCCGACTGGGCCAGAGTGACAGTGCTCTAGAATGAGTTTGGTTTCTTCCTCAGAGATACATCTTCTGTAAGACCATCATTGCATAGCTTAAAGAGATATGGCTCATCCCAGTGATATTGTTTCACATCATGCATAAATTTCTTCAGTGCATTTCCGATGCATTGAGGATGAATAACCCTAGCAGCGAGGTAGTTCACAAAATCTAAGTACCACAGTATAACTTCTGAGACCTTCATTAGTTGATCATCTGGAAGGGAATCATTAATCAGAATCATCTCAGTATCCAGAGTGTGGATGCGACTGAGGTGATCTGCTACCACATTTTTTGTACCCTTTTTATCTCTTATCTCTAAATGAAATTCTTGTAATAGGAGAATCCACCTAATTAACTTGGGTTTTGCATCTTTCTTTGTTAGAAGGTAACGAATGGCAGTGTGGTAGGTGTAGACAATGACCTTTGAACCAATTCGGTAGGATATGAACTTGTCAAAAGCATACACGACTACCAAAAGTTCTTACTCTATAGTAGCATAATTTCTCTGAGCTTCATCGAGGGTTTTTGATGCATAATAGATCACATAATGTTTCTTTTCTATATATTGGCCCAAAACAACACCTACAGTGAAATCGCTTGAATCACACATAATTTCAAAAGGATGGTCCCAATCAAGAGCTCTAATGATGGGTGTGGTTGTAAGGGCATACTTCAATTTGTTGAAACTTTTAACGCATTCTTCGTCAAAATTTAATTCAACATCCTTTAGTAACAAATTTGTCATCGGCTTGGTTATCTTTGAGAAATCTATTATAAACCGTCTATAGAAACCTACGTGGACAAGGAATTCTTGAACTTCCTTTACATTAATAGGGGTAGAGAGCTTGGAAATTACTTCGATTTTGGCTTTATCTACTTCAATTCCTCTATTGCTGACCCTATGGCCGAGGACAATTCTTTCCTTTACCATAAAATGACACTTCTCCCAGTTGAGCACAAGATGAGCTTCTTCACATCGTTTGAGGACCATGGAAAGATGTTTTAGAAATGAATTGAATGAATCCCCATATATAGAAAAATCATCCATGAAAACTTCCATAGTGGTTTCGGTGAGACCGGCAAATATAGAAGACATGCAACGTTGGCAAGTTGCGGGTGCATTGCAGAGTCCGAATGGCATTCTTGCAAATGTGTATGTTCCAAATGGGTAGGTGAATGTGGTTTTCTCCTGGTCATCTGGATTTATAGGTATTTGGTAGAACCCAGTGTAACCATCAAGATAACATAAGTATTCTTGATGGGCCATCCGCTCTAATACTTGGTCAAGAAAAGGCATTGGAAAATGATCTTTTCGAGTTTCCTTATTCAACTTTCTATAATCAATGCACATTCGCCACCCTGTGACTGTTCGGGTGGGGATGAGTTCATTGTTTTCATTTTGTATTACAGTCGTTCTGTCTCTCTTCGGGACAACATGCACTGGGCTCACCCAAGGTGAGTCTGATATCAGGTAGATTATTCCAGCAATGAGTAGTTTAATGACCTCTTGATGGACTACTTCCTTCATGTTTGGATTTAGTTTCCGTTGATGTTCAATGGTTGGCTTGTGATCTTCCATCATAGGGATCTTATGCATACACAATGCTTGACTAACCCCAGTGAGGTCATATATTTTGTAGCCAATCACTTTCTTCCTTTCCTTCAATTCTTTCAGGAGTTTATCTTCTTATTCGGTAGTAAGTTTGGAATTTATTATTAAAGGACAAACCTTGAGATCATTCAAAAACACATACTTGAGTCCCTCGGGCAGGGGCTTCATTTCGGGAATCTCTGGTTTTTCACTTGTTTCTCCAGTAGCTTCCACAACCTTGAGTTCTTCACATGTGGCTTCAACATCTTCTTTTGCAGAGTCGAGGGATTCAATGCAATTCTTTACTTGTTCGTCAATAGGTTCACCAATTGATGGATCTGTTAGGGCAACTTCTAATGGGTCGTCTGATTCATGATTCTCTTGAGTCAGAAGTGACACCTGCTCTATGTAATCAATCAGATAGACTTCTTCTTGCATACTTAGTCTTCTCATGCTTTCAAAAACTTTAAATTTGAGCGTTTCTTTGCCTAATCTAAGTAGCAATGTACCTGCTTCAACGTCAATTAGAACTCTTGCGGTGGTGAGGAACGAGTATCCAAATATGAGAGGATATCTGGCGTCCTCCTTTATATCCATGATGACAAAGTCACAGGGAACATAGGAATCTTTTCCGACGTTGAAAGGCACGTCCTCAATAATTCCTAACGTGTGTTTTATCGAATTGTCTGCGAGTTGTATGGTCATGCTAGTTGGAAGAAGTTCAGCAAACCCTAGCCTTTTGCAAAGGCTAAGTGTCATGATGGACATGCTAGCACTAAGGTCCGCTAGTCCTTTCTTGCATGAAGAATCACCGATATGGCAGGAAATCCCAAAAGATCCTGGATCTTTCTATTTCTTTGGCAACTTACTCTGGATGATATCCGATGTGGTTTAAGCTAACTTTACTGTCTCATATTCTTTAGTTATATATTTCCCGGTAAGGAGTGACTTTAAGTATTTTGTCTAAGCTGGTATCTCAGCCAACGCATCCAAAAAGGGTATATCAACGTGAAGTTTCTTCATAACTTCTTTAAACTTATTGAAGTGAGTATCGAGCTTGGTTTGCCTAAAACGAGCAGGGAAAGGAATACGAGGCTTGTATACAAGGATATCGGGTTCAGGTGTTTTAGTTCCTTCATCAGTATGTTTCTCAGGACATTCCTTATCCGTCTTGTCGGTAGTTACTGGTTCTCTTGATTGAGAATCTGGTGTTATCGAGTCTCGGACAATCACACGTTCATCTTCATCTGTAATAACCACAGGTGTCTTGATAGGAGGATCTGAATAGTCCTTGCCTGACCTGGTTGTGACAGCCTTCAATTGTTCTGGTTGTTTAGGATTATTCTCGGGCTAACCCGCAAATGATCCGACAAGTGGCTTTATGCTAGCTGCAAGTTGAGTTAGTTGAGATTCGATAGCTTTCTGGTGTGCCTGCTGGTTAGCTATCAAGGTTTGTTGGTTAGCTATCATATTCTGTTGTGACTGTAACATCTTCTCAATGGTTGTCAATTTGTCATCGGGTGAGAGTGGAACAACTTGTTGTCCTTGAGGCTGGTTAAGATTTTGGTACTGAGAACTATTTTGATAGTTATTGAAATTCCTATTTTGAAAGTTCCCCTTGAAATTTCCTTGATTCCCAAAATTATATTGTTGATTGTATTGGAATCATGGAGGGTCTCTTGGTTGATTGTTCAAACCAAATTGGTGTGAGTTTACTGCTCCAGAGGGGTTTCTGTATTGAAAACTAGGATGATTCCTATTTTGATTCAGATTGTAATAACTTTGACCAGGAATGGTGTTGATAGCATTAAGATTTTCCATCTGGCCATTATATCCTTGTACACACACGTTGCTTAGAACAACATCATAGAGAACATTGCATGATAAGGTGGAATGATTGGTTCTCTTACATGCTTCACAAAATAGGGAAGAAGAATTGACCTATTCCGACTGTCGAGTGGGTGAACGTCCTCTTCCAATAGCAGCAAAAGATGATTCAATATGGTCTTGCTTGGCAACTAAGAGTTTCAAGGTTTCAGTGATAGACTTGTACTCGGGAGTAGCTTTGGCCATAGCTACTTTCAAAACTCCTTTACCTACAGTTCTACCCCAATTGGCTTGATTTTCTGCTCCCAGGGTTATGACTCTCCATGCGCTGTCATAACTTTGACGCATGAAGTTTCCTCCAGACAAGGAATCGAGGAATCTCTTAATGTCATCATCCACACCCCTATATAAAATCTCAACGAGTTGGTTCTTGGGAATTCCATGGTGTGGACACTTGTGTAGAAGCTCTTTGTATCTATCCCAAGCTTCAGTAAGGGTTTCTCCAGGAACTTGAGTGAAATTTGTTATCCTCCCTCTAATTTCATAGGTAAGAGATGGAGGGTAGAATTTTTCTAGAAACTCATTTTGGAGTTGTTCCTAGGTGGTAATGGGGATTTCACTTTTCAATGAACAGCTCAGAAGATGTTCTTGGCTGTCTTCTCCTTGCTTTCCATAGAAAGGGTTATTTTGAAGCAGGGTGATCCAATGCACTCTTATCTCTAAATTAGTAGCGTTGATAGGAGGAGGTTGTACTGGATGATGAACATTTGTAGCTTTCAGGATTGAGGACTCTCTAAGGTCCTTTTGTTGTTCAGCTGCTTGCGTTGCTGCTTGTGCTACTAGGATTTCCTGTTGAACCGCAGCCCTGACATCTTGAATGAGCCTCTCTCTTTATGCATTGATGGCTTGAGCCACTCTTCGGGCTACTTCCTCTTCCTAAGCCATCCTTGCTTGATTTTCTCTGATCTGACGATGAAAAGTTCTGTCTATCTCGGGGTCAAAGCTCGCTGTTAGTCCGGGGCTGTTCAAACGGTGCATGCACTACGCCTTGGATTGTCCCTGAAATTTGGAAGATTTCAAAAGAGAGAACAACAAAGTATAGTCGAATTCAATTAGATGGTCGATTGTGTCAAAAGAAAAAGAAAGATCCTAAATTAGTCTTAAAAGAACTAGATTTGACTAACCGATTCCATTATCCCCGGCAACGATGCCAGAATTTGACGTGGGATTTTATCGCACTAACAAACTCACTCGAGGTTGAAATCCCCGAGCTTTTACCAAAACCGAAGTGCAATGATACCAACCGCAAGCAGACGAGTCTTATTGTAGTATAGTTAAGGATTGAACCCAAAGAAAAACGTTTTTGAGAATCTTTGACAGTCTAGACTAGTTCGATTTAAGGCTAATATTTAAAATGATTGGTTGATTTGAGGTTAATTAAACTAATTGCAAGAAAGTAAAAGCTGAATTAAAGTTGGATTTAGATCAATGATATGGAATCGTTGGGACGGTATTGGGTTTCACCACCAGTGCGCATGCAAACACATTCCAAAGCAAACAGTCCAGGCAAGATAAAACGATCCAAATGGAGCTGTTGTAGAACCCCCCATACGGGCGTCAGGTTTGCGAAAGCATCACCTTAGGCATCAAATGTCTCGTCACCAACTGGATCACTTACTTATGGCTCTGTTGATACAGAAATTCCACGAAGGTTGTGGGCCCCCTATACAGGCATTAGGCACACAGAAGCGTCACCGAAGGCTAGATGGCTCGACCCCTCATGGATCGTACACTTACGACCTCGAAGAAATCCCATTCTATTTCTAGTTTGGGAGTCAACCGCATTAATTGATAAGCAAGCATGTGATAGATCTACAAACTAACATCGACGATAGACAAGACGATACAAAATCCAACTAAGGATTTGGTCCTCCCTAAGGGATGTCTAGACCATAGAAGCGTCATCGTAGGCTAGATGTCTCGTCCGTCATGGATCATACACTTATGACCTCAAGGAATCCCATCAGAAGTTCTCGTCAAGGAGTCGAACTCGTAAACTGCCATTTCATCCTACATATAGAAGATTCCACAATATAGGGAAGAACAAGATGAAAGCAAGTAGATAATCAACTACAAGCATACCAATTAACAATGAAAATGGAATGTTATATACATTGCCATGGAGAGTTTAACAAAAGAACATGATTGCATGGGAAGCGGGGCTAGTCCCCGCACCCCAGTGAAAAAGTACTACTCGCTCATGATGAGAGAAACAAGGAGAATAAGAGAAAAGGAAGGTTCCTCCATGAGTATGATGAAGAAGGTGGTCACAACTCGGTGAAGATGATGCAGTCTTATATGTCGTGTCGGAGAAGATGTGAACAAAGGGGAAGAATCACCAAGGTAGGTCGGGCAATCCTTCTTCTTCACCTTCTCTCTCTCCTTCTCTCCCTGCTTGACGTCAAGAGGAGCAGGTGGGCGTGTGGAAGATGGAGATGGATCATACTATCGACATCCTGTCAGTGTGTTGGTGTCGATGCCCGCCAAATGAGGGTCCTTGGGGATCTATTTATAAGCTTGGACGGGAGGTTCATGATTTTGGCGTGAAGCAGCTCGAACGGTTTTGAGAACGTTTGACGTCCAAACGATTTCAAGACCGTTTGACGTCCAAACGGTTTTGAGGTCTATCTTCATTCGGTCTTTACACAAGTGAACAAACGGTCTTGGGACCGAATGGCACCAAACGGTCTTGGGACCGAATGGCACCAAACGGTCTTGGTATATCGTTCTATCAGCTTCATTTGGTCTTGTGATCAAACGGTCTTGGGACCGAATGGATCCAAACGGTCTTGGGACCGAATGGATCCAAACGGTCTTGGGTCCGAATGGGACCAAACGGTCTTGGGACCGAATGGCTCCAAACGATCTTGGGACCAAATGGGACCAAACAGTCTTGGGACCGAATGGGACCAAACAGTCTTTGTCCAAACGGTTTAGATGTGTTCAAACGATCTTAATCCCAAAATAGTTTAGAGTATCCAATCAGTTCTATTGTCTAAATGGTCTTGAAACCATTAGACGACGTCTGGTCTTGAGACCGTTTAGGTTCATGCGGTCTTGAGACCGAATGGGTTTAAATGGTCTTGAGACCTTATGGGTGAATATCTGAAACTGAAAGGTTAGAACTGTTAGAGCACACCGTTTGGCCAAGGTCAGAAGTGAGAGGTTCTTTGCTGAGCTCCATGTGATGATATAACTTGGTTTAGACCTATACCAAATCAATACAAATTTGATCAAAAATCATAATAATTCGATTTATTTAGAGAACATGCAATGTGTGAGATTTATGAGATAAATTGAAAGTATGGAATCAAATTGGTTATGAAAAAGGACGACTGAAAATCAGGATGAATATGCATTCATTAGTATATCCCTTAGTATGGTAGCTAAAAACCTAATCATCATTGAGATCTTTATTGCTATTTCCCTCATGTAATGTAGGTACATTATGATTTTTTGACTATCATGTTTTTGGTTCTAATGATGGTTGTATATGTTACATAATCTTAAGAGATAGTGAATGAGATATATTTGGGTCATTATTTCTATCCCTTCCCTTACTAGAGTTTGAAATATTTCGGTTTCCAATCATGTGTAAGGTTGCCCAATGTCTCACCCTAATACTCATACATTGTTCCTCTATTCAAATATTCATGGGATGTTCTTCCGCAAGATGATCGTTCATATAGGAGAGAAAATGGATGAGGGGCTCAAATGGCCCTAGATGTCTTGCTAATGACTATGCTCATTCCATGCATCAAATGTGCAAGGAGTAAATTCTTACCAGCTATGTTAGTATGTGAGGTATTAGAGACACCTTGGTGAGATCTATTCCTAACATGTATTAGATTCACATTTTGAAGGTTATGAATTTAAAAGATTTTTGTAAATTTATATATAGGGCCCCAGTACGGGAGATTGAATTCTGAGATGACAAAATAATTGGTTTTCTAGTGAAGGGTTTTTGGGTTTGTGGTTTCTAGGTTGTTCCTTGCTAAATTTGTTTGCACTTCATTTTTAAGAGTGATGTGTTGATAGGAACAAGGTTTCTTGACCTTCAACCCATTTCAGCATACAAATCTGTGTAGGAATATGTCATATTCCATCATGAAGAATTCAGTAAGATCTAAGCCTATAAAGGTGTCAGGAACGCTCAACTTTGTTGATAAGGTCTAACTCACATCTAGGGACTTATAGCATTAGAATACCTTTATTCACATACAATGTATGAGGGACAAAGATGGGGTTGTTATCATTTTGGTGCATTTAGGGAAATCATGGTTGTAAGCATGAGGTTTCCTTTTTTTCCATTCCACAACCAAGTCTTTTATTTTTACATGATATATTTTATGGGTACATTTACGTTGAAGAACTATGTAGCACTTAGGATAACATTCGTTTTCTTCCTTGGTGGACCCACTTGTTCTAGTATTTTACATCTGCTACATTCAACATCCATGCGAGAGTTCCTTCTTCTGGGATAGAAAATGATTTCCAAGCTCTATTTTCCCTAGATATCTTGCTAGGGCTTAAGGTCATGCCACATATCATGAGCACAAGTGACAACTCCATACCCAGTTATATTAAGGTGTCAGGTGTCAGAGACAACTAGGTAGGATTTATTAGTGACATGTATTAGTGTCATAATTGATCAAAAGCATGTATCCAATTTTTGAAGTATCACTTTGATGGCTTAAGCTGTAAGGTTCCTACTAGGCTAGGTCTTTGGGTTGTTTTGATTTTTAGAGATTGGTGGAAATTGATATCGAGGACCTTAGTATGGAGATTGTGTTCTATTATGATAGAATTAATGGGGTCTTCCTACTGAAGGGTTTCTAAGACTTGGTTGTAGATTGGTTTATGAGAAATTTTATTTCCAATTTATTTTGAAGGATGAGGCATGAACATGCATAAGGGATCTTGATTAGAAATTGATTTTGAGGACCTTAGTATGGAGTTTGTATTCTATATGATATAATGGATGGGGTTTTCAAACTAAAGGGTTTGTAAGTTTTGGCTGCTAGGTTGGTTTATGAGAAGTTTGTTTCCAAATGCTTTTGAAGGGTGATGCATGGACATGCACAAAAAATCTTTACCTTCCCTACAATCCATTATATTGTCATATATCTTGTGACTTAGGAGGATGTCATACATTAGCATGAATAATCACATGAATTCTATCCCTTTGATTTGTTAGGATATCTTGAACTTGTAGATCAGGTCTAATCCTCCTCTGGTGACTTAGACCTTTAGAAGAATTTCATTATTAGGAAATAGACGATGACCATAATACTAGGTTCTCATCATCATCCTACCTTTGGATAAATCATGATTTTAAACATGGATTTTTCTTTTCCAAGCAACAAACATGCAATTTTTTGACCTTATGTATTTTATGGGTAAACTAAGAGTTTCAAGGTTTTAGCAATAGACCTGTACTCGGGAGTAGATTTGGCCATATCTACTTTCAAAACTCCTTTACCTACAGTTCTACCCCAATTGGCTTGATTTTCCGCTCCCGGGGTTATGACTCTCCATGCGCTGTTATAACATTGACGCATGAAGTTTCCTCCAGATGAGGAATTGAGGAATCTCTTAATGTCATCATCCACACCCCTATAGAAAATCTCAATGAGTTGGTTCTTGGGAATTCCATGGTGTGGAAACTTTCATAGAAGCTCTTTGTATCTATCCCAAGCGTCAATAAGGGTTTCTCCAGGAACTTGAGTGAAATTCGTTATCCTCCCTCTAAGTTCATAGGTAAGAGAAGGAGGGTAGAATTTTTCTAGAAACACATTTTGGAGTTGTTCGCAGGTGGTAATGGGGATTTCAATTTTCAATGAATTGTACCAACTTATGGCTCTATCAGTAAGGGAATATTTGAAGAGACGGAGTCGAATGGCATCATCTGTGACTCCATTTTGTTTTGTCATGCCACATAGATCAATAAATCTCAGAAGATGTTCTTGGCTGTCTTCTCCTTGCTTGCCATAGAAAGGGTTATTTTGACGCAGGGTGATCCAATGCACTCTTATCTCTGAATTAGTAGCATTGATAGGAGGAGGTTGTACTGGATGATGAACATTTGTAGCTTTCGGGATAGAGAACTCTCTAAGGTCCTTTTGTAGTTCAGCTGCTTGCATTACTGCTTGTTCTACTAGGATTTCCTATTGAACCGCAGCCCTGGCTTCTTTCATGAGCCTCTCTCTTTGTGCATTGATGGCTTGAGTCACTCTTCGGGCTACTTCCTCTTCCTGAGCTATCCTTGCTTGATTTTCTCTGATCTGACGATGAAAAGTTATGTCTATCTCGGGGTCAAAGCTCGCTGTTAGTTCGGGGCTGTCTGAATGGTGCATGCACCATGCCTTGGATTGTCCTTGAAATTCGGAAGATTTCGAAAGTGAGAACCACAGAGTATAGTCGAATTCAAGTAGATGGTCGATTGTGTCAAAAGAAAAAGAAAGATCCTATATTAGTCTTAAAAGAACTAGATTTGACTAACCGATTCTGTTGTCCCCGACAATGACGCCAGAATTTGACGTGGGATTTTATCGCACTAACAAACTCACTCGGGGTTGAAATCCCCGAGCTTTTACCAAAAATGAAGTGCAATAATACCACCCGCAAGCAGACGAGTCTTATTGTAGTATAGTTAAGGATCGAACCCAAAGGACAACGTTTTTGAGAATCTTTGTCAGTCTAGTCTAGTTTGATTTAAGGCTAATATTTAAAATGATTGGTTGACTTGAGGTTAATTAAACTAATTGCAAGAAAGTAAAAGTTAAATTAAAGTTGGATTTAGATCAATGATATGGAATCGCTGGGATGGTATTGGGTTTCACCACCAATGCACATGCAAATACATTCCCAAGAAAGCAGTCCAGGCAAGATAAAATGATCCAAATGGAGATACTGTATAACCCCCCATACGGGCGTCAGGTTTGCGAAAACATCACCTTAGGCATCAAATGTCTCATCACCAACAAGATCTCTTACTTATGGCTCCATTGATATAGAAATTCCACGAAGGTTGTGGGCCCCCTATACAGGCATTAGGCACACAGACGCGTCACTGAAGGCTAGATGGCTCATCCCCTCACAGATCATACACTGACGACCTCGAAGAAATCTCATTCTATTTCTAGTTTGGGAGTCAACCGCATTAATTGATAAGCAAGCAGATGATAGATCTACACACTAACATCGACGATAGAAAAGACAATACAAAATCCAACTAAGGGTTTGGTCCTCCCTAAGGGATGTCTAGACCACAGAAGCGTCACCGTAGGCTAGATGTCTCGTCCCCTCATGGATCATACACTTATGACCTCAAGAAATCACATCATAAGTTCTCGTCAAGGAGTCGAACTCGTAAACTGCCATTTCATCCTACATATAGAAGATTTCACAATATAGGGAAGAACAAGATGAAAGCAAGTAGATAATCAACTACAAGCATACCAATTAACAATGAAAATGGAAAGTTATATACATTGCCATGGAGAGTTTAAGAAAAGAACATGATTGCAAGGGCAGCGGGGCTAGTCCCCACACCCCAGCGAAAAGGTACTACTCACTCATGATGCGAGAAACAAGAAGAATAAGAGAAAGGGAAGGTTCTGCCATGAGTATGATGAAGAAGGTGGTCACAACTCAGTGAAGATGATGTGGTCTTCTACATCGTGTCGGAGCAGATATGAACGAAGGGGAAGAATCACCAAGGTAGGTCGGGCAATCCTTCTTCTTCACCTTCTCTCTCTCCTTTTCTCCCAGCTCGGCGTCGAGAGGAGCAGGTGGGAATGTGGAAGATGGAGCTGGATCAGACTATCGACATCCCGTCAGTTTGCTGGTGTCGATGCCCGCCAAATGAGGGTCCTTGGGGATCTATTTATAAGCTTGAATGGGAGCTTCATGCTTTTGGCGTGAAGTAGATCGAATGGTTTTGAGAACGTTTGACGTCCAAACGGTTTTGAGTTCTATCTTCATTCGATCTTCACGCAAGTGAACAAACGGTCTTGGGACCGAATGGCACCAAACGGTCTTGGGACCAGATGGCACCAAACGGTCTTGGTATATCGTTCTCTCAGCTTCATTTGGTCTTGTGATCAAATGGTCTTGGGACTGAATGGCTCCAAACGGTCTTGGGACCGAATGGCTGCTAACGGTCTTGGGTCCGAATGGGACCACACGGTCTTGGGACGGAATGGCTCCAAACGATCTTGGAACCGAATGGGACCAAACGGTCTTGGTCCAAATGGTTTAGATGTGTTCAAACGGTCTTCATCCCAAAACAGTTTAGAGTATCCAATCAGTTCTATTGTCTAAATGGTCTTGAAACTGTTAGACGATGTCCGGTCTTGAGACTGTTTAGGTTCATGCAGTCTTGAGACCGAATGGGCTTAAATGGTCTTGAGACCTTGTGGGTGAATATCCGAAACAAAAAGGTTAGAACTGTTAGAGCAGACCGTTTGGCCAAGGTCAGAAGTGAGAGGTTGTTTGGTGAGCTCCATGTGATGATATAACTTGGTTTAGACCTATTCCAAATCAATATAAATTTGATCAAAAATCATAATAATTGGATTTATTTAGAGAACATGAAATGTGTGAGATTTATGAGATAAATAGAAAGTATGGAATCAAATTGTTTATGAAAAAGGACGACTGAAAATTAGGATGAATATGCATTCATCAGTATATCCCTTAGTATGGTAGCTAAAAACCTAATCATCATTGAGATCTTCATTGCTATTTCCCTCATGTAATGTAGGTACATTATGATTTTTTGACTATCATGTTTTTGGTTCTAATGATGGTTGTATATGTTACATAATCTTGAGAGATAGTGAATGAGATATATTTGGGTCATTATTTATATCCCTTCCATTACTAGAGTTTGAAATAGTTGGGTTTCCAATCATGTGTAAGGTTTCCCAATGTCTCACCCTACTACTCATACATTGTTCCTCTATTCAAATTTTCATGGCATGTTCTTCCGCAAGAGGATCCTTCATATAGGAGAGAAAATGGATGAGGGGCTCAAATGTCCCTAGATGTCTTGCTAAGGACTATGCTCATTCCATGCATCAAATGTGCAAGGAGTAAATTCTTACGAATTCTGTTAGTATGTGAGGTATTAAAGATTCCTTGGTGAGATCTATTCCTAAAATGTATTAGATTCACATTTTTAAGGTTATAAATTTAAAAGATTTTTGTAAATTGATATTTAGGGCCCCAGTACGGGAGATTGAATTCTGATATGACAAAATAATTGGTTTTCTAGTGAAGGGTTTTTGGGTTTGTGGTTGCTAGGTTGTTCCATGCGAAATTTGTTTGTACTTCATTTTTAAGAGTGATGTGTTGATAGGAACAAGGTTTCTTGACCTTCAACCCATTTCACCATACAAATCTGTGTAGGAATATGTCATATTCCATCATGAAGAATTCGGTAAGATCTAAGCCTATAAAGGTGTCAGGAATGCTCAACCTTGTTGATAAGGTCTAACTCACATCTAGGGACTTATAGCTTTAGCATACCTTTATTCACAGACAATGTATGAGGGACAAAGATGGGGTTGTTATCATTTTGGTGCATTTGGGGAAATCATGGTTGTAAGCATGAGGTTTCCTTTTTTTCCATTCCACAACCAAGTCTTTTATTTTTACATGATATATTTTATGGGTACATTTACATTGAAGAACTTAGCGCTTAGGATAACACTCGTTTTCTTCCTTGGTGGACCCACTTGTTCTAGTATTTTACATATGCTACTTTCAACATCCATGCGAGAGTTCCTTCTTCTGGGATAGAAAATGATTTCCAAGCTCTATTTTCCCTAGATATTTTGCTAGGGTTTAAGGTCATGCCACATATCATGAGCACAAGTGACAACTCCATACCCAGTTATATTAAGGTGTCAGGTGTCAGAGACAACTAGGTAGGATTTATTAGTGACATGTATTAGTGTCGTGATTGATCAAAAGCATGTATCCAATTTTTGAAGTATCACTTTGATGGCTTAAGCTGTAAGGTTCCTACTAGGCTAGGTCTTTGGGATGTTTTGATTTTTAGAGATTGTTGGAAATTGATATTGAGGACCTTAGTATGGAGATTGTGTTCTATTATGATAGAATTAATGGGGTCTTCCTACTGAAGGGTTCCTAAGACTTGGCTGTAGATTGGTTTATGAGAAATTTTATTTCCAATTTATTTTGAAGGATGAGGCATGAACATGCATAAGGGATCTTGATTATAAATTGATTTTGAGGACCTTAGTATGGACTTTGTATTCTATATGACATAATGGATGGGGTTTTCAAACTAAAGGGTTTGTAAGTTTTGGCTGCTAGGTTGGTTTATGAGACATTTTTTTCCAAATGCTTTTGAAGGGTGATGCATGGACATGCACAAAAAATATTTACCTTCCCTACAATCCATCATATTGTCATATATCTTGTGACTTAGGAGGATGTCATAAATTAGCATGAATAATCACATGAGTTCTATCCCTTTGAGTTGTCAGGATATCTTGAACTTGTAGATCAGGTCTAATCCTCCTCTGGTGACTTAGACCTTTAGAACAATTTCATTATTAGGAAATAGACGATGACCATATTATTGGGTTCTCATCATCATCCTACCTTTGGATAAATCATGATTTTAAACATGGATTTTTCTTTGCCAAGCAACAACCATGCAATTTTTTGACCTTATGTATTTTATGGGTAAATTTAGGTTGGAGAACTATGTAGGCCTCATGATAACAGTTGTGCTCCTTCCACTGTAGACCTACTAGTTCTAATATTTAACACATATTTCTTAAGAAATCCATCATATACATAGTGAGGTATTTAGATGATTTAAATGTATTATTTGAGGTGAGATTATTCTCCACAAAGTGATCATTGTTAGAGGATTGATGTTGTTGTATCTTTCTTGTCAGTAATACTAGATTTTCACAAGGCTAGTATTGGTGTTATGGATATGAAGATCCCCATCCATGCCTCTTAGGAACAAGACTCCTCAGTCATAGATGCCAAGGACGATGTAGGGTCCCACCTTGTAGGAATGTACTTTCCCCTATTTTCAACATTATGAATAATGTTTCCAAAAATTGTGGGGGATGAACATTTGACATGACTCTTCTATATGTAAGAATTTACTTTACCCTAGTTTTGATATTATGAATAACATGAAATACCAGATTGGCTTTGCAAAAATTGTGGGGGATGAACATGTGACATGAGTCTTATGTTTATATAAAATACAAGTGTAGACCTTGAAGAGATTTTCGAAATTTGAGTTTTCAATTTTGAATATTGGGAATTTGGTGCCAGAAACTACTACTAATAAGAATGAAGTCAGCTAGGTTGATGAAAATATTAAGTTGGTTGATTTAAAAATAAATATTGAAATAAGGAGAGTAATATAAAGTATTTGTTTGAATCAAATAAACAAAATATCTAGGAATATTACTTTCACCATAATGTACCTTGTAGTTAATTTCTTGCTATATATAAACATGTTTGATTTTGCATTCTAAATTAGCAATGAATAGTAAGAATACCTCCTTTCAGAGCATAACACCTCATTTAAATATGGTGAAAACCCTACTTATATTGTAATTTACTATTCCAATATGGATGGCTAAGTTATCTATTTGGATATTCTTCTCACATTGTGAACCTCTTTTTGTGATATTTATTAATTGTGTTATTCATAATTTATTGAATATTTAACCCTTAGGGTGATCAATCATGAACATGGAAGTTAAAAAAAATTATCACTAAAATGTAAAACAATGAAAACCATCTATTAATTAATATTATCAAGTATGAAAATACACTGGGTTACTCTCAGGTCATGGAGAAGAAGGGAACCAATGCATGTTACACATGGTTATAATTATGAATATCCCCTCTAAATATGAGTGTGAACGGACAACTTTTTGACTATCAAGTATCTCCTCAAAGAAGTCAAAACCATCACTTCATCATCATCTCCAAGTTCTTTTTCCTCTCGATTTTCATGCCAAAAATGGAATCCCCCTTGATGTGCATAATCATATAGGTCATATAGGACCCCTAACAACCAAAAAATCGCATGGATTATCTAATTATAACACATAATCCAGTTCATCAAACTAGTAGGCTTGATAGCACCGAGATGATTCGGTGCTACTGAGTTTGCTTATTCATTGTATGATGTTGATTGAGTTGCTGCCGCTGATATTAAAGTTGATGATGGTTGAAATTTCTTATGAAATTTGGACATTGGTTCAATACCATCGAGAAAGGTTTTGGTGGTTCTAAAACACGCTTCTGGTGGTATTGAGAGTTGTCAGTGGCATTAAATTTGTCCTATAAACTTTCTATCTATTTTGGAGAAAGAATCAGTGGTATCAAGATGGATCTCTATAGTGTCGACTTTGTATGTAGACAGCTAGTTTACCCAAAATTTCTCCAGAAATGTAGTAGGATGAGATATAATATGATAAATAAATGCAAAATTCTATGCTAAATAAGAAATAATTATGAAAGATGCATTACAACCTCTTTAGATGAATTACAAATGAAAATGTATATATGTATGTATGCATGTATGTATGTATGTATGTATTGAGAAAATCATCATAAAACATCACTAGCAATAAGCTATAAAATAATAAAAAATGTTTGGATCAACCCTCTTGCTGAATGAATGAGCTTCCCTAGTTTGAAAACATTGTATGTGATGAATATCTTTTGATCTTCATTCTTCAAACATGATGAGATAGTAGATGAATTCTTGCGACCATTATAGCTCATAGAATTTAACTTCTTGTAGTCTACAAAGAGATTGATTCTCAACCTCTAATGATAGGACTGCCTCTGTACCATATACAAAAGAATAAGGTGTGGCTCCATTGGAAGTTCTGATAGATGATTTATACAGCCATAGAGGCACTAGAAGGTGCCCATTCTAGTTGGTTTTCAAGTGATCATATTCTGGAGTAGCTTTATTAGATTTGTGTTTGTGGCCTCCATAACTTCATTTGAATTGGTCAATGTGATGATGTTTCATAATGTTTGATTCGTAGGGAGCTCATATACTCATTTATGAATTTGTAAACGAGTTTCATATTGTTTTAGTCATTATTTGATGTATTATTCAATACCCTGTTACAATGTTGTTATGATAGACATTTATCACTAGTTGAGTTTTGGTTTTAGTGATGGAGATAGATTCAGCTCAATTAGTGAAGTAGTTCATTGAGACAATAATAAATGAGTTTCAATATATCACTTTAGGATGTATCTTCCCAAAAGTGTCACCTCACCAAAAAGAGAAAGGGACAAGGCATGTCCACATTTATAGATGGTTCTCTAGTGGATGAATGTAGTAATGATGGATCTGGCTGACTTGATATTTTGAAATGTATCGAAAACATTTCCTTTCAATGACATTCTAGTATTAACAAAAAAAAAATATTTTGTACAAGAATGTCTCCACCCTTGTGTGTAGTACGTGATCCTGTGTGGAAGTCCTACATGAGATTTTGACTCTTTGTTTTGTTGACACATGAGGAGGGTGTAATATATGATCTATGATAAAGGTGTCCATCTACAAGGATGTATTACATGGCTTACCATTGAAATGCTTTTTGTTCTCATATGGAGAGATCAGCAGGTATGACATAGATTTCAATATATTCTTTGTTGTTTTAGAACCATATATTTGATTTGTTGTTAGTTGTATTGTCAATGATCATACAATAATGTAGAGGTGAGTTTGTGTGAACTTAAAATGACAAGCTTTGGTCACCTTCTTTGTCGGTTCATGAGGGTAGCTTGTTCACAACTTCAAAGATCTAATTCAATTAATTGAAGGATATTTATTTGAAATCTCATGCGAGAGAGCACAAATACTCTTCATAGGGGATTAGTCTTTACTGTAGAGTTTGGTAATTGTGGTTGACTTAGTATCACAAGGAGAGAATCACCATAGACTTAAGGGTATGTGCCCTTTTCTAGTTAGCAAGTTGGAGTCCTAGGATGCATGCTCCATATTCAGCCACATTGTTAGTGGAAATGAGCTCTAGCCATTTTTATATACATAGTTGTTCTCCAGGTGGACTACTCTAGCCATGAATCCTTTGTGATTGATGGATCTACTAAAGAATTTTGTCCACAATTAGGATTTGAGAGGATTATGATATCTGGTGATTTGATCACTCTAATAACTACTAGTGTATTTGTTCTTCTAGGAGAGGGATGTCCACTACAAAATCCACTAAAGTCTTGTTCATTGACATCTTTCATGGGTAGATATGTGATGTCCAATACAAAAACCAAGACTTATAGTTATGCACATGACCTAGTGAGAGAAAGTTATTTGCACATGTACCAGTGTGGATCATGTCTCACCAACAGGAGTTGAAGTGAATACATCATTATATAGTGACAAAGTTTCCTCAAAGAGTAAAACATTTCTACTAAATAGTTTTCAACAATAGTGATATAATGCCTTAGTTTTGTTGAATTTATTGGACATGTAGTTGATAGCATGCTTGTCCTCAACTACATATTGGATCTAAATACTCCCTATCTCTATTTTAGAGACATATAGTAGAAGGGTGAAAGGATATTTGACATGGTTGGGTTTAGAACTGGAAGGCCAGTGAGGTCATATTTAAGATTTAAACTATCTCTTCACACTTCTTGTTCCACCTAGAGTTAGATATTTTCTTTAGTATATTGAAAATGCACTCATAAATGGACATGAGCTTGGTGACAAAGTGCCTAATTACTGGAGATGCAAGCATGCCTCAGATATCCTTTCTTGACTTTGGTGAAGGCATCTTCATGGTACATGTCTTTCTCAAGTTGACTTAATTTCCTCTTTAGTTGATAATGTTTCCATGGAGATTAAAATACTTAATCCAAAAGTATATTTCACTATATTTAGATGTTTGGATAATCTTCACAGTCATTAGATGGCTTCTTAACATGAGCGATGCCATCTTTGAGATTTTTTTTAATTTTTAGTCAAGTAATTCACATAGACCTCCACCTCTTTGTTCATCATGTCATAGAGATGGTAACTATAAGTAGTGGGACCCAAAAGGGGATATACTACTTACTTAACTAAAGAATAAACCAATCCAATCTGATGATACAAGTTTGTTGTCTTAGGTTATATTTTAATTTCTTAAAGAATAATATACAAGCAAGCATCATATAGTAGTGGGATGTGACTATTACAATATCTCAAAGTATACCATTTAAATTATTACTCACCCAAATCGGGAGTCATGTCACTAAGGACATACATAACTAACTAATACAAAAGGGACAGTTATAGAGGGAAACATTATCATCTCAAGCTATCCTTGAATCACTAATTCTTCATAAATGTTCCACTTGGGTCATCTTCATCTAAAATACCTATAATGGGTGTGTTGGGAATAACATCAAGAAAGAGGAAACAAAATAACATGCATGTTTTAGTTAAAACTGAGTATGTGAATTATGAAGATATTTGATAACTTGAAAGGAAAAATATAAAACCAAATATAGATTTCTTTCAAGAGAATACTTAGTTCAAGATATGACACATTTAATTTGTTAAGAGATATCGACATGAGTTTTATCGCACTAAGAAATTAACCTAGTGCTGAAACCCCTAGTCTTTACGAAAACAACATGCAATAATACCACACACAAGTAGACGAGTCTTATCACAGTATAATAAATGATTGAAATGAATCCCAAGAGACAACATTTTTAAGAATTTTTTAGTCAACCAGTTGAACTAAGGCTAATATTTAGAACCAAGAGTTGATTTGGGTTGAGTTAAACTAGTTGCAATTAAAGTAAAAGCATATGATTAACAATGAGTTTCGATTAATGATGAAAGTCACCTGGGTGATATCAAGTTTCACCACTGCTACACACACTACCACATCTAATACACATGCAATGTAGATAAAACCATCCAAAAGGAGCAAGGCTAAATCCCTCCGTTTGGTGTGGTGATCCATGTAGATATCCCTATGAGCTTGATGTCTTGTTACTCGCAGGTCATGTACCTAGTACTTCCAAGACATCTTACAGTATGTTTTTGTCTGCACATCAACCAAGTTAATTGATATTTGAAACCTAAAAATTGAAGTTCTCACAAGATAGGAATATAAAAGATCATGCAAACCAGGTGATAAATCCACAAAGCAAGCATTAAACAATTAATATTGAAATGGAAAGCTACGAACAAGCTACATTTAAATAAATATGGACATGAAACCATGGGCAAAGGGGCAAATCCCTACACCCTAGCACGAGGGACAACTTTCTCTTCATAATAGAAATAGTGAAAAATACTTTCTCTTCAAAATATAAATAATGAAAACCTAGAAGACAGAAGATCCAACCATAGTCCTGATGGAGAAGATGATCATGGCTTGGTGGGACAAAGGTCTTCTACTCGATGAGGAGGGCATCTCAATAGAAGGAAGGGGAGGACACCTAGGACAAGAATTGATTATCTTGTCTTCCCTCTTTCCTTTTCTTATTGTTCTCTAGATATTTAAGGAAGAGCAAACAAATGTCTGCATGGTGATGCCATTGTAGATCCAACCACATTCATGAATGAGGGCGAACATGGAGAGGTGGAGAAGAATGGAACAACACCTCATTTCCATAAAATTAATTGATGGAGTGATGGTAAATGATCTTCTTCCCATCGTGAAAATATATCTATGTACTAGAATGGAATTCATCCCCCTAAACGATGGAAGTTGTCATGTACTTACAGCTATGGGGTGTGGAGCAGAAACTTCACCATACTACCTCTCATTCGGACGATGAGTTGAAGTAGAGAATATATTTCATTGAGCACCAAGATCTGGGGACTCTTTGGGAATTGGGGGGTGAAGAACCATTGGGTATCGATTTGCTGGAAGACCATATGGCACAGGGAGCCAAGTGGCCATCAGGCATCGGGGGCTCAAGAGCCATTGGTCATTAAAGGTTGAGGTCCCATGGGGCATCAACATATGGGGTATCATCGGGCACCAACTTGCTAGAAGGATGTTGGGCAAAGGGAGTTGAGTGGCCATCAGGCATTTAGGGATGAAGAGCCATCAGGCACCAAAGGTTGAGGTCCCATCGGGCACTAGGATGGAAGTGGATGTCATCTAGCTTCACCCTATGGTAAGGCTTGGTCTCAGTAGTTCACTACAAGAAAGAGGTATTCAAGATGATTAGGGGAGTTATTTTCAAAATACCAAAACATTGTGGATTCCTAAGGATAAATCATGGAATCAATAAGATGAAGGTAAAATAGGTAGTTAACGTCCACAAAATTGGATGCTATCAATCACCTAAAAACTGAAAATCTAGCTTATCCTGAAGCTAAGAATAAGAATTAAAGTATCAAATGACATTAAGAACTTTACTAGTTTAGTGTTTTCAAAGAATCAAGTATGTCCTTATGCTAGATTTAGGTCAACATACCTATTTCATGCTTGGTCTACTCTTGTAATCCCTGATTTCTATCTAATATATACAGAGTAGTATGATTCTTTGTTATCTGTTATGACCTTCTCTAAGTAAGGATATCTCAGTCGTGATAAACTCAATATCTCGATTCTTATCTGTACTCGCGCAAGGTACTAGAAATAAGTATCCTTCACACCCAACTTTTATTTTTTTGGGTGCCCTAGCTATTTGTCGGCGGGGGGTGCTAAGGATGTAGAGTATTCTACCTTTCTTAGGGTTACCAACCCATGGTTAACATTGTAGGGATAGTGTTACCAAACTATAAGTCCTAATGTAGTCTCAAGTGTTTATGCAGGATCGCCCTCAAAAGCTAGGTGGGTGACAAATTGGCTTCTAGACTCTACTACCAGGAAGGACATATCTACATTTGTGAGTGCATTCATATATCGATCGAGTAGAGTCCTTCAACATATTATTAGGCACAACTCTTATGATTTTATTCATTCTCGACTTTTATTCTTACTCACAAGGCTTAGGGTGATAGAATTTTCAATTTTGTTTGGGCCGCCAAAACTCTTTTGATCCCTAGAGGGGATTTGAGCACTAGAAGGGGTAGCTTTTCCTCATGTGAGATGTATGCATTTTCCATCTTGTACTCAGGATTCAAGTGATCTGTCAGGAGTGCATCTGACTAAGTCCTTATCTCTGAGGGTTCATATCAAGATAGTGAGCACTTTTTTGCATTCTACAATGTCTTAAGATAATATTTGAGTAAAACAAAATCATAGTTGATTTAAAGTGAGTCAGACAACCCTAATCTGTAATTCTTGAAATAGTTATGCTAAGAATTACCTTGAAAACAAAAATGTCTAAAATTGAGGGTTAGGATAACATCAAGGAAAATTGGATTAAAAAATTTTCATGTGACAAAATTTTCCTTCAATTTGGCAAAATGTCCTAATTTATGTTCAAAATTTTAAAAAAAAATTGTGTATGTGAAAGGGGGTAGAAGTTAGGAATTTATATAAAAGATGGAGAAACATAGAAGATAGTAAGTAGAAGGGAAAGGATAGTACCTCCCTAACCTATTTACACCCTCTAAAACATATCACGCACTCCGTCCCAGAGTGTCAAAGATTGTGGTTGAATGCAAACAAGTGAGGTTTACTCATTTTCCTCCCGTCCCTCATTTTCCCACTAAGAGCATAGTAGCATAGTAGCATAAATTCTACATAAAGGGTGGTAGTAGTAATGCTGCATACTTTCAACCTTGACTCCCTTATGATTTATGGCTTGCATCCAATGTAGGAAATAAAAACCATATTCGTTGGATTGATGAAGTTGTTGAGGGCTTTGATGGAAAAATTGTGTGTTTTTGAAGTTTAATCCTGTAAGAACCCATCACACTAAAGGAGGTTACTCAAAACATAAAACACGACCAATCACTAATTAACCACATACCCAAAAATAGGGTAAATTAAAATTGATTTCAACATCAACACAAGCTCAAAAATATTTTCATAAGATCCCAACATCTTTCTTGTATTCACACTATGTCAAGACTTTGAGACAATTTGTTCTATGACCTTAGCCACAACATATACACACAGGAGAACATTATTCATATATGCCACATAAACAAGCATTAATATGTTAACAAAATCCTGATTAAAAAATAGTATACAAACTTTCCCACTCAGAGCTGAGAGTACTGGTACAACTTCTAGGACACACTAGACATCTAAACAAACTTCTATAATGTCCATCATTACCATTTCTTCTTGCTTCCATTAGTATGTTGCCGCAACTTCCGATCACCTAAAAATATGTGGTGAGCCACGGGTGAGACCCATGTCCTAGTGAGAGATATAACTCTCAACACTACTTATTGATTACAATAGGTAAGAAATTAAATAGTTTAAGTAGATCATGCAAATTAATGAGATAGGATTACCTACAGACATGATTAACCAGTTACATAAAGGAACATATAACAACTATCATCACTAGTCTAATTGTCAGTACATACCTTGCTAATAGTTTTAGCTATATAATGGCATAAGCATGGCTATCATCATAAGAAAATTTAGTAGCACATCATCTCTATCATCATGAATAAGTCTAGAAAAATAGGAATAGATAACAATATTAGCATGTCTAATAGGTTGAGCAGATCTACATCATAAGTTGAGCTAACAAAAAAGCAAAACTATCTGGATAAGCATAACTATCAATATGAGCACCTCTGACATCGAGGCATGGATAGCAGTATAAGCATAGCTAACTACATGTGATAAATATCATCATCAACATAATCAAAAGTAGTAGTATATCTATCAACTTAAGCATGGCTATTGTATGTACACATCTATAATATGAGCATATCTACTATCTCTTAATTTCACTAAGCATCATCTTTATGTAAAGACAACAAACAAGGGTTATCATCCAATGTGAAGTGTTGTGTATAACCCTAAATAGGTATGCTACACGATTGTATTACATCTTTTATTAAGCCCTGAGGAATTTTAGGGTAACACTCAAATTCCAACTGACCACTACTAAGTTGAAATAAGTTCCATACAAGATATAGGAAGACTCAGGCTCCAAAGATCTTCTCCGCCCCCGGTTAGTATGGGTCCACCACATAGACACATAAGATCAAGTTGCTAAGAGCCTAGTCCTCCCTTAGTATAGGTCACAAAACTAGTGAAAGGAGGTGGGTACGCAATCCTACCATCTAAGGTACAACCACAAATATCCTCAATTACATCATATACACATATCTGAGACACGACCGCAATCATTCTCCTGCTGAGGTATGACCACAACCATCCTGAAAACCTTGAAGTCAAGATGACAAGGACACATAGTCACTTGCACCTCACATAACAATATGTGCTCTGAGTTTCCCTTAGGAATACTCATTTCACCATCTGGCAAGTTTTGACACTCGAATGGATGTATGGCACAGTGCGCTACGTGATTAGTGTTTCTCTTGATTATTGATTGCCAATTGGGTGAATTAAGGTTGCATCAAACAAGTGGACATACAAACCCTAATTCACTTCTAACAAGCATATAAGTGTAACAACTTCAAAAGATATAAAACATATGAGACATATTGTTCCTCATCTTATCATCACATGGTAATATTCACTTTCCATTTATGAGATCATACTTGACATCACATCAGCAATACATGATATAAATCCTTATCACATTATTCCAGAGTTCCAACCCTTGTTACATCATGAAGAGGATTATACCTAATTCGTGACTCAACCATGCCCAAAGGTCATTAAGACCATCACATCATTCCCAACAAGTTCATCATTATCTTTCCATGCCTTATAACAAGGATTCAATAAACATCACCATACACATCTTACATATGATCAACATGATATTGCATTATATTACGATAAAATTGCAGGGTTATCTTAGAATTTAAAAACATTCCTTTATTATGTCAACATATAAGGAAGCTAGTTATGAGTAATCACCATCATACTTATAATGCACAGATTTAGCATATGAAAACATCAATCATAAGGCTATGATAACCACTAATTAACACATTAGGGTTATAATGACATCAGGAAGAATATTCCATCTCATGATATTAACCATTCTAAGAAGGGTAGCATGATTAACCACCATTATCTATTTGCATTTGGGTTACACTTAGCAAAATAGATTACATTGAAGTTATAGTTCAACACTCATACACAAACTGTAACTCATGGCATCTGCATACAATTGTGGATGCATAAGATAAAGAATCACCATCACCCTTCATACCTTCCTTAGGTATGGATCCATGCATAACTCAAGGTGTAACCATCAGAATTATAGCATACCAGGGTTTCAACAACAATAAGAGAATACTCCATTATTCTGTTAATCATTCACGGGAGGCTAATCATGTTTAATCACCATCACCTAATGTTATTAAGGTTTGGAATAACAATATAAGTCACATTGATGCTACAAATCAATATTCATACTAAAACCCTAACTCATGGCATCCCCATTGGATAATAGATAGACAAGGTGGAGCATCACCATCAGATTCCATACTATCGTCAAGTATGGATCCAAGTATAACTCAAGGTGATACAATCAAATTTATTGAATACCAGGGTTTCAACCACCATAAGATATTAGTTAATTATTTTATTAACCATTCAAGGGGTTATTCATAATAAATAACCATCACTTAGGTACATTAGGATTAGGTGTAACAAGATATAATTCATTAAGTTTACCCATTAACTCATTATGGTGATTATCAATTATATCCATCTGAGGGCAAAGGTAAGACTACAAATTTAAGTGTATTAACAATCAAATTCTCATCATTAGAACCAAAACATTATACCATAGACTTCATTCTAACTATTGGATATGGAAGCATCCATTCAAAATCATTGGATGTTGAAGAATCCATTCACAACCTTTGGATTGGGTTTAATGTTTCTATCGGTTGATATGTAAGTTTAACCCTTGCATCATGTTAGCAAAGAAACAATCGGTTTAGGGATTAATTGAAGCAACTCATGATACCTAGATACACCATCATGTGGTAATATGAACCACCATTGGTTGTTACACATTATGTTACCATCAGATGATGGGGTCAATAATGCCATCATTGATCACCATCGGATGTTGAACTAAAAATTTCCATTGGTTCATACAATCTTTAGGTCACTAAACCATTGATCATTGAGCTTACAAAAGTGTCTAGAACTGAAAAAATGTGTGACCATCATTCGACACCATTTTTCATCACCATCAGTTTCCACAAAGGTATCTCCATCGGTTCTAATATAAGGTTATCCATTGGTTCACATATAAAGTTGAAAATCAGCTTAAGAACTCAAAATATAAGCCATCATTTGATAGGTACTTAGCATCATATGTTGCCATGTACACCTGATCTAAGACTTCCTATACCCCAGGAAGGTCGAGCATATGATTTTAGGTTCAGATAGAACTGGAAACTATTCAACAAACACCACAAAAATCGAAATCCTAAGAAAGAATAGTGTTTATATGCATAGATCTTCATTTTAGAGTAAGAACTTGAGTAATCAAGCTTGTAGTAAGCAATAAAAGTGAAGAGGGTTATAAAACTCGCCTCTAGGAAGAATATCAGAGTCCAAGTAGAAAGAAAACTCGAGAAAAGAAGGTGAAGAACCCTATCTTTAGGTATAAATTTTGCCACATAAGCTTCTCTTCCAAGAAAGGGAGTAAACCATAGGTGAAGGGAGCAAGAAAGATAAGTTCATTGAGCTTTAGAGAAAACTTTACCATGGAAGAATAAGGTTTAGTCCATGAAGAAGATGGGAGGAAGAGGAACAGAAAAATATATGAAGGATAGAAGGAGATACTTACTAGTTTAGGTCAAGATCACCAAAAGGAAGCTTGGCAAACCCTATATAAGGGTAGATTCGAATCCTAGATGCTCCAACAAGAAGGTTGGCTATCTTCTTCTACCTTGGGCACTTTATTCACCCCCAAGAAGGTGAAATACGAATTCTTGGAGAGTATGGAAGAGATAAGAGTCAAAAGGTTTCATATTTTGTGCTAAAGGATAGGTATATAAGGCTTATGGATAAGGAAAGAGAAAATCTTAAAGTGTCCTAGTAGCTCTCCATGTGTCCGTGGCCTTAAACTTTTATGGATATACAATAAGCCACACATGCAGCTTCAACACCATTCATTGATACCCACTTAGACATGATTTGTGGACTTTCCAATCCAATCCAACAAACCATTGGTTGATAGCTCCTAAAGGTAGATCATCCATAAAGGGGTAAACCCTATTATACCCTTGAAAAGAAACTCCTCCTAACCAAGGTAAAAATAGGTGCCCCATGGCCCAGAAAGCTCAAGCATGACAAGGAAATAATTAAGTATTAGAATACATGTGACAAATTGCAAGTAAAATCCCATATTTTGGTAAATTGCATAAAAGTCCAAAATGTGCATAAAATTGCATAACTTGCACAAACATTTTGTCCAAATTGGACCAAATTTGAAACTTAAGCTTGCCTAATGATACCAAAACATATCACAAGGTTAGATTAAGACCCAAAGCACTAAATTATGATAATTACGCATGTTCAAACATTTAAGTGAGGTTAGGGGTCTCACATTTCCAGGGATTAATTGATATCACTTGCTTTGTTTGTATATCGACTTTATTATTTTTTATGCACAAGCTTTAGCTTTCTCCTTCATGACACTCTGTGTCTTCATCATGTTTGTGTATTTGTTTAAGGCATAGAAAACATCAGAACTATTGTACAATAATGTTGTTTCTCCGTCATGTTCATCGCTAGAAGTTTCCAATGGTTTTCGTGCAAAATTAGTAAGAAGATGTAGTCTAGGAGTGATCTTTATAGACATTGCATTAGTCTTTCTTTCTCTCTCATGTTATTATTTTTTATGATATCCTCCTGTAGTAGAGAATACCCCCTCGGACCTTACTTCATGAAGTTCTTCAAGTTGTCTTGGGAGGACTTCATCTTCTATTTCACCCTCCTCTGGTTGGTCAGTTTCTACAGGATGAGCCATTTTTGTTGTTGTGACTGCTAGTAATTTAGTTTCAATTGTTGGAGGGGATGTTGTTGTGTATTCATTCTCTAAATGGATTTTATGTTACTTAAATACTAGCTCAGTTAGGGGTTGATTTTTCCCACTTTACTACTCTATGCTGGGCCAATCTTTTTGCCAAGCCAATGCTCTTTCTTCCTCTATTGGAACCAGCCATAGACCTTTTCTTTGCTCGCACCACAACTATTTTTTAGGAAGAGGGATGACTGCGAAGAGTCTATGTGGTACTATATCTAGATTTATTTCCAAATCATCGAAGTAGCAACTCTCTTAGATAACCTCCATGGTGTAGACACCGTGTAGTCTGTCTAGGTCTCAAGAAATAGATCCTAAAATGGGATCCCTTTATTCATTGTTTCTATCAAAGTAGTACAAAAATGCACAATCTATAGATTCAACCTCCTCTTGGGGGACCCTCGTGCTTATCACAGAAGTTTTCCAATTACTATTGTGTCTATTTCCTTCCTTGTAAATGGCATGTTGGAACCTTATACGGATCTTCTGAACATCATGTGCTTCCATGTTTCGGAAGACCATTGCACTATTAGGCATCTCCGCACTACAACAATATTATATAATCATATGTTGTTTGTACAAGTCAATAACTGGAAGCACCCGATTCTTAGTGGTTCCAAAAGTTAAGGTGACAAATTTTGTTTCTCATCTGTTAACTATAGTCTATAGTTCCTTTACAAGTTTTGATTTTTTTTTTTCGAACAACCTTTTCATTAAGGTGGAAGTCCCATTGAAAACATGCCAAACGTTTTTAGCTGTAGGGACTGTTCAAGTGCTACCGCACACAATACTTTGAATAGACACTAATAAACCTTGACTTTCTTTCTAAAAATCCTCTTGAAATGTTCCTTCATCAATGTCTTCCCTTGACTATTTTACAAGATGTTTGTATGAGGTGGATTTTCAACTAGGATGTTTTTAAGGACATGGATGTCGCTACACAAAATCCTATATACATATGACATGTCCATTCCTGTAACTTTTCAAGGGAGGGGTGGAGGCATGGGGTCTTGTGGTATATCTTCTTCATTTGAGGATCAAGGTTCATTAGCCAATGCGTCCATAAAGAAAGAACTAGTCCATATTCATCTTAATCCTAAATTCCTTCTGGACCTATAATTCCGAGAGTTTGAGTTGCTAGTATTGATGATACAGGTTTTGTTGCTTCAGCTGTGGGGGCGTCTAATTGTGTAGGTTTTGTTATTGTGGCTCGTAACTTAGCCACAACTATCAGTGATTGCCCCTATATATGCATCATTGTTGATAGGGGATTCCTTATTTTTCTAATTTATTTGTAGATAAAGGTCACATATATCCATATCTATAAACATGCATTTATATGTGGCTCAAAGGACTTCTTCATAAGCCAGATTTACATTTTCATCATTCATCTCATTAACATTATGTGTGACAGCTGTGTTATCCTGTCTCACTACATTTGTAGCTATTGTTTAGAAGTGGCATCATATCATGCTAAGGAGGATCCTCCTCCATCTATCGGTATCATGTACCCTATTCTAGTTGTACCTCTTGTACAGGTAAGTCATCCACTGGAAAAGTGTTTAAATCTAGATCTATGGCTATGCCACTACATTTTCTTGTTGATTCTTCTTGATTACTCGAAGGGACAAAATCAGACTCTCCAATATGAATGACTCACAGTGCAAGGAAAATAAGTCCACTTTTATCTCTCTTTAAGATGATGGCACTTTCCCTACTTCCCCTTGAGATGGTGGGTTGTATGGGCTCAAAGAAGCGGCTAATTGTGATGGGATATCGACATATTTCAATCTTCTCCTTGCATGCTATTCTTCATTATGTAGTTGGTCATCCTCCATCACCTTCAATAAAACTTTGTGCTCCTGACGTATCCCGCCCCTCTCCCATCTTAGCTCTATCATATCATCTGCCATTGTGGTTATCGTCTTTGTCATCTCATACTGGCACACCATCACGTTTTGTATGAATTTTGGTAGTACAATAGTTCTCATCCATACATTCTACATCCATGGTCAACATATGTAGGCTAGAAGAAATAAATGAGGTATTGGAGGAGGAATTATGGATTTTCTGACACATAACATTGAATTCACATCCTAGCTCCTTTTCAAGACCTTGTGCACATTGTCTTTCCTGTAGTAATGTAGGTGCAGTTCTAGTTGTTGAATTTGTCATTTGTTGTACATGATGTTCCTCAGCCTAGGGTGGATGTGAGGTAGCTTATTCCACCTCCACTATCCGAGTGGCAAACACATCTCTTGAATCGGTTGTTCCTGATTAATCTGGATTCACTATATCAAATAGCTCAGTTTCTCACATATCCTCTACAATACTTGTCTGAGATTCCCAAGGTTGGTTCTCCTGATCTTTGACTAGGATTTTTGTTGATCTTTGTCCAAAGGGGGGCGGTAGTGGAAGTCTAAACTTCTCTAGATCTGGCTTGATTGTCTCTTTCAGTTGTAGTTGGCTCCATATCAACATTCTTCTCAGTGTATTTAGTTCTTGTCGTTGCTTGGGCCTCTTGTATTAGTGGTTGCCCTTGCTTTGTTCTGTTGTTTCTACTTCTGCTTCTTGAGAGGCCACTAGAGTCCTTGCAAATTGTAGTTTCTTTGGTACTGGCCTATAGAACCTAAGCCTGTGTTTAGCACAGGACTGAGATTCTGGAATCTAGACTGGGTTAGTCAGGGTTAGTCTGCATTCCGGTGCTGGGGTAGTCAGGATGCAGTCTGATTTTGTTTGGCAACGCAGTCTGATTCTGGTCAGCTGGTCTGATTTCTGTCTGACTGCAGTCTGAATCTGTTTAGCTGGAAGTCTGATTCTGTTTGGCAGCGTAGTCAGTATCTGCTTATTCTGTCACGTTCTTGCATCACCGTTTGAACAAGTACGCAGAATGTGTATTTGTGATGTCAGTTCAACCTAAGTTTAGAATATATAAAAAATATATTTTATTTGTGTTGTGTGGGTGTTATTTTGTATATTTATAATAGTGCAAATAAGATATGATAATTCTAATTTTTACATAGTGATTAAAAATTAATTGTCATGTTCTTGCATCACTGTTTGAGCAAGTACGCTGATTGTGTATTTGTGATGTCACTTCAACCTAAGTTTAGAATATATTAAAAATATATTTTATTTGTGTTTTGTGGGTGTTATTTTGTATATTTATAATAGTGCAAATAAGATATGATAATTCTAATTTTTACGTAGTGATTAAAAATTAATTGTCATGTTCTTGCATCATTGTTTGAACAAGTACGATGATTGTGTATTTGTGATGTCACTTCAACCTAAGTTTAGAATATATTAAAAATATATTTTATTTGTGTTGTGTGGGTGTTATTTTGTATATTTATAATAGTGAAAATAAGATATGATAATTCTAATTTTTACGTAGTGATTAACAATTAACTGTCATGTTCTTGCATCATTGTTTGAACAAGTACGCAAAATGTGGATTTGTGATGTCACATCAACCTATGTTTGGAATATATTAAAAATATATTTTATTTGTGTTGTGTGGGTGTTATTTTGTATATTTATAATAGTGCAAATAAGATATGATAATTCTAATTTTAACGTAGTGATTAAAAAGTAATGAAACGTTACTGTCGTCTGGAATGACTTTTGCATGTGGTATATATGTAATGTTGAACATAGTTAATTGTCGTCATGAGTGTGACAAATTACATAATCGTCAGTAACAGTCAAGCTACATGAAATATGAAATTGGCAGTCAAGCTACATGGAATATGAAATTGCCCTAATATATTTTGTTCATAACATAAACAAATTACATTATCGTCAGTAAAAGCAACTGATAATAATCATATTGTCGTCATTAGTGAAACATAAACGATCACTGATAATAACATGATTGTTTACGGGTGATCTTCGTCAGGGGAGAAGGACAAAAAATGGAAGCAATAAACAGCCAAACCAAAGCTAAGATTTTGACAAGGCACTTTGGGGAGACATGGTTGGATGTGGATCTTGATTAAAATAGGACAACGTTATGGCCTCATCGTACTCGTCCCATGACACTGGGCATGGTTCCTGCACCGGCTGCTTGTTTTGTTGTTTGATTTCATCTTTTGGGCAATCAAACAACAATGGCAAATGAGGAACATGCTCGCTGACTTTGCCCTTGACTTGATCATCGGTCCCAATATTGCCCTCCTCGTTTGTGTGATTGCAACATGGTTTTGTGCATAAAAAGTTATCTTCAACATATTTATGAATTTTTTCTGGTGACATCAAAAGTTTTTCAAATTTTGCCCTTGCCCTTGCCTTTGCACGCGATGTCGACATCTAAAATAAAAAAAAACAAAGGTATGAACAAATAACATAATTCGTAAAGTAACTGTGGCAATAAGATAATAATGAAGTAGGAAATTTGATCGCATTATGGTAGAAACATATAATAATGTAACACATAAGTAGATAATGTATATTGTTGTGACGCAAAAACACAACTACATTTAGCACAAATCTTACAAGTTCATTTGTTTATTTCAATCTTCAGTGCTAAAAAAATCCCTGGTGGGTAAGTGCGACGCGTCATCAAGAAGTTGCGTTCAATGCTTTGTTGCGCGACCAATGTGGGGGGAGGCAATAAATCTTCCAATATAAACATATTGTCTCTTACAAACTCTCTTTTGATGTATTGCCATCGCATTTGCAACTCAGGAAATGAAATGTAAGGGCCTCCTGTTATGTATAAGAACTGGTGCCATGCCTCCATCCAAGCCTGTGTAGAGTATACTCCATTTACACATCTACCCACATGATATTGGGTTCTCATCAAACCCCTGAGAACCATATCAAGCTCGTGTGACCAGATAAAAGACGGTGTCGGAGGTTGGCCAGCCATATAACATATTCTGTAAGTAATATATTTTTCAAAAGTAAGGGTGTATATCACAATTAATTGTATTATTTGGTTTGAGCTAACGTTAAGAAAAAATTCGAATACTAACATACATCATTAATAAAACACTCATCAACATGAATAAAATTTTCATACCACTTAAAATGTAATATGACGTTTATAAAAGTACCTAAATTAAACAAGTGTATGATGTTCATAAAATCCATTGATAGTCATTCTAAACAGAGAAGACAATGTAAATGCATTTTCCATTCAAAGTTACGCAGTCATTTGAGGTGAAGGGATGTCCAGAAGCAGACGACAATCTTGTTAGCTAAATGGACATCTATAAATCCCTTTGTTTTGATTATGACAAACATTTCATTCTTATTAATCTAACAAGCTACTTGAGTGTGCAGGATGACAAAGCAACAAGGGAAAATCGACAAGCTTACATAATTTATATTTTCATGCAATGTAATCACTGTTGTAAAAACTTGTACAAAAATATAATGTACAAGTACTTAGAATTTCATGTAAATCAAGCGTTAGATTCTCCCTAGCTAAACACCACAGTCAAGTCATCCCATTCAAATAGGATTACTTATGCACACTTACACACATAATTAGTGCCTAAATTGAAACCTTGAAACAGGATCAATCTCGGTCGACAAACTCCTCGACCGAGACACTCTCGGTCGACAATCTTCTCGACCGAGAAAGATCCAAAGTAGCAGTTAGACACAACAGACAAGTTAGTTGGCAGTTGATGAAAGACGTTGCAAATCTCTTGTTCCAGAGAGCCTGTCGGTCGACAAAAGTTCGACCGAGTAGGTGTCTCGGTCGACCATTTATCGACCGAGATGGTCTCTGACAGCAACTGCAGAATTAATTAATTAATTAGCCGTTGTTAAAGCAACAACTTTGTACCTAACGGCTAGTTAAGCACTTAGAAACCCCTAGAAGTTGTCTAGAATGTCCTTAAGCTTCCTTAGGCCATTCCTATAAATAGGACAAGCCATAGGACACCTAAACTCACTTCTTTTTACACTTGCTACACTTGAGAAATACTTGAGCATACTTGAGCAATCTGTTGCAAGCAATTTGAGCATTGTGATCATTGGCCTACTTTCTCCTTAGCTCAAATTCGTGTCCTATAGGCTAGTATCTCCTACCCACTGCAATCACAAGTTCACATACTTGGTTAGGAGATCTATACGCTTGATCTAGGCAAATCAAGCCTTGGGCTGTAAAGGATAAGTTGTAATTTCCTTTTTCTTTCTTATTCCCTATTATTGTTTGTACTCTCCTTGCTACTCCTAGGTTGGAGGCTGCGGATTGGAGAGGGTGAAGATCTTCTTGGCGAAGAAGGAGACTTTGAGCTACTTCAGAAGGCTGGTGCAACGGGAGGTTACTTCTAGAGAGGAAGGCTACTTCAAGGGGGAGCTTGGAGTTACTTCAAGAAGGCTACCTCAGGGTTGGTGCACCTACTTCAAGTGAAGGCTGTTCAAAGGGTGTGGTTGAAAGTATTGTATTTTGTATAAATCCTCGAGAGGTAATAAAATAAATACTTTCAAATCCCAGTTGGGTAAGAAACCGGGTAGTGGACTGACAACTATAGTATTTGCTATAGTTGGAACCACTCTAAACGCCTGTCTCCTTCTTCTAATCTCAATTTTGGTTGTTTGAGTTAAATAATTTTTAAAATCACTATAAAACTCTATTCACCCCCCCTCTAGTAGTTTTCAGTTGGTATCAGAGCAGGCTTCAAGGAACCCTAACCAGGTCTTGAAGAATGGAGGGAAATGGTGAAAGGTGCTGTTTGGACAAAACCACAACATGCTGCAATTGGTGTTTAGGAACAAGCCACAAAACAACCGGATGCCCATGGAGATCAAAGGAAGAGCACAAAGAATGTCTTATTGCTACAACTAGTGAAGAAGAAGAAGAGGTAAGTCTCTTTGATTTATCTAAAGAAGAACTAGTTGCTATTATTGAAGAGACACATAATAAATATGTTGAGTGCAAAAAGAAATTAAAGAAATCAAATAAAGAAAATGATGATCTAAATGTTAAACTTCTTGCTCTTGCATCTGAAAAGGAGGATCTCAAAGAGGGAAATAAATATTCTGATCTTAAGTTAAAATCTATGGAAGCTGATTGCAAGCTCCGTTCTGTTGAAAATTCAAACTTGCAGACTTAAGTAAACGATCTTCAAAAACAACCATTATTGTGCACCCATATAGATTATGACACTATTGTTAAAGAAAGAAATTTATTGTCATCTAATCTAGACCAAGCAAAACCAGATATTAAGAAGAGAATGGAAGAGATTGCCAAGTTACAACAAAAAGTCAGTAATTTAAATAATAATGGCATTCTTGATCAAATCTTAGATAATTCCTATCATCAAATTGGGAGAAGAGGACTAGGTTATAAGCCTAAAGGGAAGTCCTATCAACCTAGTTGGAAAAAGTCACAAACCCATCAATCTATATATGTACCTAAAGGAACAAATACATTTTTACCAAAGAACAACCTAGAACAAAACCATAGAAAATGACTTGAGGTTGATTCTATATGTTGCCATTATTGCTCACGTCTTGGACATTACTCTTTTTCATGTCCTTATAAGAGAAAAGATGTCGAGTTAGTTTGGGTTCCAAAACCTCCAAACTAAATGAACAAAATCAAGTTGAGATATGACCAAAGACATTAGTTGCATATTTCTATGTCTATCTCAACTCAACATAATGAGATTACAAATGTAAATGAAATTAATATTAGTTTATTCCCTAGATGATTTAAAGTTTAAACTGAAATTATGCTTAGTCAAATGAAAAGAAAATTCCTATTTTCACATGATTTTTCGTAAAAGTATTTTCTGGTCTTTTCATATACTAATCATGTAATGGAATTATCATTGTATGCTGTTATTACCATTATACCATGTTTTCATCATTGGGTGCGCATAGATAATGAAAATTGTATGCATGGATCCATAAAAAGAAAAATGATTTATTAGTTATATGTTATTGCTTGCAACACAATCCATAAATTAGTATCTTTGAAGATTTGAGAAAATTAATTGTACCTTCAATGAAGAATCTTAAGTATTATGCTTGACATTTAATGCAGATATTATACTCAACATATTCAATCTGAAAATCTGTAAAATTAGCCTCTTGGTCAAAATAAAATTTGACCAAGGGGCGCTATGGTCGTAGTCAAATTCGACCTAAAATAAGTTTGACATAATAACTATTTGGATATCCTTTTATGATTAAAAGAATAATTAATTTATGATCACAACTTGTCCAAATATTGTCAATAATAAACACAAAATTACTCCCTTGGAAAATCTATATATGTGTTTTACAAAAATAGTCTATCAATTACATTAAAAATCAGCTTCAAATTCGTACTCAGTAAGTCTCTCGGTCGACGAATTCTTCGACCGAAAACCTCTCGGTCAGCCCCTCTTTCTCGACCAACAGAATCTAGACAGATTTAGTATCGGACACACTTTCGGTCGACAAATGTTCGACCGAGACAATGTCGGTCGACAATTGTTCGACCGAGAAATAGCCGTTGGATATAACTGTTGTAAACCGACCGTTATGACCGTTTATGACCGTTATATGACCGTTGGGGATCCAAGTGGCGCGTCTGCAACATGACAGTTGCGAACGCTCGGTCGACGAGTCGTCGACCGACCAGGTCGCTGGATTGTTATAAAAGGAACCAAAAACGGGTCACTTCCTCACACTTGCATACTCTTGCTTCCATAGGCTCTCTCTAGTGCATTTTTGTGCAACTCTTTAGCATCCTCATCCCCAAGCCTTCCTTGCTTCTTCTCCACCTTCAAGCAACACAATGGCCTCATCATCTGCTCGTGGGAAGAAGAAGGTCGCCGGCAGGAAAGGAAGGGAAGCTCGGGAAGCTACTCCACCACTGACGATCATCAACGACATTGCCTTCGTCGATGGAGATGCTGGTGATCGATATCTACGGCTTTCCTCTAAAGCTCCTCTCCCACGACGACCAGTTGAAGTTATGGACTTCATCAACATCGTCGACTTGGAGGACCTTTTCGAAGTACAAAAGTTAAAAGAATTCATCAACCCTTCTTTTCCTTCCTATTCAATCAAGGTAGTGAATGAATTCTATGCAAACCTCATTTCCCACTCTGAAAATGAAACCATCTTCTTCTACACTATGGTCAATGGGCATAGCTTCCGATTTACTGAAGGGGATATTCTTGAAATTCTAAACATTGACATAGATGAATATCAAGACACCCTTGACCTTACTTCTGGAAACCCCCTTAACCAATTTCTCCAAGATGACCATACCATTAGTCTTAGTGACATCAAAAGGACCATTTTTAAATCCAATACAACCTGTCACGAAGATAGAGGCACATATTATGCTATAAATCTTAAACCAGCTGCTAGGATTGTAAACATCATTGTTTCAACAAACATACATCCTAGAGCCAATAAGTTTGAAGTTCCTGTTTTTCGCATGTGTCTAATATATGCCATTATTCAACGTATTCCCACAAATTTTATCCGCATCATTCTTAAAAACATGCTTGAGTTTTCTGGCAATCCTCCATATGCCGATTTTGTATGCCAAATTACTCAACATTTCCTTAAGACCCAACTTGAGGATATGGGATATACATGGGAGCGTAGACCACAAAAAATAAGTAAGAATACAGTAGAAAAAATGGGAATTGATTTTGGTCATAAAAGGGCTAGAGTTGAAGGAGAAACATCTCATCAAGACATACCACCACCCCCTCCTTCTACTAACCTATCACATGACCCCATTCAAAACACTCTTACTTATATTGTTGGCTCCCAATATCACCTAAGCAAACAACTAGACTATAACCATCATGCCATGACTTATATAAACCAAAGAATGCAAACCCTTTCACCAAACCAACCTGATGAATATCTGTATTCTTTAAATCCTGGCATGCTCAATCCATACAATCCTTCGTACAACTATTATCAAACTCCACCTCCACCATCTGTGGATCTTACGCACACTCAGTTTTCATCCATGCAACTGCAAGATATTGCCGCTCATTTCCGATTTGACCGAGTACCTACATTCTTGGAAGCATATGCTCTAACTAAGACAGGTGCTCTAGATTGGCAAACATTGGTCCAGTATTATGGAACTGAGCCTTTTCTTGGGAAAGACCCTGACATTGATGTAATCCTTAAGTCTTTCCAGTAAATGTTGGAGTTATTGTAATGATATCTTTTGAATAATTGTAATGGGTCATCTCTATATGATGTGTCTATCTTTCTATGCTTGTAATACATGCTTTTAATGAAATTGGCCATCTTTACTTGATTCCAATGGATATTTTTATGTGAGACATATTCAAAATATGGATTATAAGATCATCATTGTAGAACATACAAAATAAGGGGAGTAATAAATAAAAATGCAACCTTTAAAATTGTGGCAAAATTGACAAATTACTTAAAAACAGTTATGAAACAAATCCAGACACATTCTCGGTCGAGAAACTGTTCGACCGAGAACACTATCGGTCGAAAGATCGTCGACCGAGCAGGTTTCTGTTGTCAAGTTTGCAATAAAACTGAATATATTTGCAAATAAATCATGTTTCCCTTCATCATGTTGAAGATAAAATTGGCTAAACCGCTTCCACCTTGGAAGATGTTTGCTTTGATATTGGTGCTACTTAAACACAAGCTCTTGGTTTTTATATGGACATCATTTTAATGTACTTAATCTTAGTATACATTTGATAAAGGTCAAAATCAAAATTTAAAATCATTTGTGACCTTAGAAGCCTTAAATTGCTTTAATTGTAAGATTAAGGGGGAGCTCATAAAAACAAATTTGATTATTTCATTAAGAAGCTTACAAAAACATTATTTGGAGCTTGTTACGACCTTAGTATTTTTCTTTTTGGTTATATCTATGAATTTCAGAAAAATGATATAACTTGTACTTAAAGGAACTCTCTAAACAAATCGGGACTTAACATCCCTTACATTTGGATGGACATTTTTATGTACTCTGAGATTAAAGGATTCTCATATCATTTTATGGGCTTAACATCCCTTGTAAAATGGATGAGAAATCAATACATATGCCATGAACCTAACAGGATCTCATATCATTTCAAGGCTTAACATCCTTTGCAAATGATTGAGAAACAAATTGTGGCTAAATTAGACAAAAATGATATTAACTCCATGTTCCTAATAGAATATCTATCTAAGGGGGAGCATAGTATCTAATTAAGGGGGAGTTTTTATTCTTAACGGTTATCTTTTTGAAATGACAAAGGGGGAGAGATAAATATAAAACTAAAAATTAGTAATTATGTAAAACTCAATTAATGAGTTTCATAAATAAACTCTTGGCTTTACATTGAAAGTTGCTATATTCCCAAATGATCTGGATTTCATGTTCCATAATTCATGGGGAATAATAAGCACACATTTTATACACAAGAGAAAAAGCTACAAAAGGTAATCTAAAGGTATGAAACTCATCTGTTTTATATTTCCTTTATTTATATTTTGGAAATGTTTGTCATCTTCAAAAAGGGGGAGATTGTTGGCTAAATGGACATCTATAAATCCCTTTGTTTTGATTATGACAAACATTTCATTCTTATTAATATAACAAGCTACTTGAGTGTGCAGGATGACAAAGCAACAAGGGAAAATCTACAAGCTTACATATTTATATTTTCATGCAATGTAATCACTGTTGTAAAAACTTGTACAAAAATATAATGTACAAGTACTTAGAACTGCATGTAAATCAAGCGTTAGATTCTCCCTAGCTAAACACCACAGTTAGACAAGTCATCCCATTCAAATAGGATTACTTATGCACACTTACACACATAATTAGTGCCTAAATTGAAACCTTGAAACAGGATCAATCTCGGTCGACAAACTCCTCGACCGAGACACTCTCGGTCGACAATCTTCTCGACCGAGAAAGATCCAAAGTAGACGTTAGACACAACAGACAAGTTAGTTGGCAGTTGATGAAAGACGTTGCAAATCTCTTGTTCCAGAGAGCCTGTCGGTCGACAAAAGTTCGACCGAGTAGGTGTCTCGGTCGACCATTTGTCGACCGAGATGGTCTCTGACAGCAACTGCAGAATTAATTAATTAGCCGTTGTTAAAGCAACAACTTTGTACCTAACGGCTAGTTAAGCACTTAGAAACCCCTAGAAGTTGTCTAGAATGTCCTTAAGCTTCCTTAGGCCATTCCTATAAATAGGACAAGCCATAGGACACCTAAACTCACTTCTTTTTACACTTGCTACACTTGAGAAATACTTGAGCATACTTGAGCAATCTGTTGCAAGAAATTTGAGCATTGTGATCATTGGCCTACTTTCTCCTTAGCTCAAATTCGTGTCCTATAGGCTAGTATCTCCTACCCACTGCAATCACAAGTTCACATACTTGGTTAGGAGATCTATACGCTTGATCTAGGCAAATCAAGCCTTGGGCTGTAAAGGATAAGTTGTAATTTCCTTTTTCTTTCTTATTCCCTATTATTGTTTGTACTCTCCTTGCTACTCCTAGGTTGGAGGCTGCGGATTGGAGAGGGTGAAGATCTTCTTGGCGAAGAAGGAGACTTTGAGCTACTTCAGAAGGCTGGTGCAACGGGAGGTTACTTCTAGAGAGGAAGGCTACTTCAAGGGGGAGCTTGGAGTTACTTCAAGAAGGCTACCTCAGGGTTGGTGCACCTATTACAAGTGAAGGCTGTTCAAAGGGTGTGGTTGAAAGTATTGTATTTTGTATAAATCCTCGAGAGGTAATAAAATAAATACTTTCAAATCCCGGTTGGGTAAGCAACCGGGTAGTGGACTGACAACTATAGTATTTGATATAGTTGGAACCACTCTAAACGCCTGTCTCCTTCTTCTAATCTCAATTTTGGTTGTTTGAGTTAAATAATTTTTAAAATCACTATAAAACTCTATTCACCCCCCCCCCTCTAGTAGTTTTCAAATCTTCCTCCAGACTGGCAACATTGCATTCTAAAACCTCATGCTCATACTTTTTGTTAGAGTATAATTCATCGTAGTTGTAATGCATTTCAACGAAGTCCTTCATGTTCATCGCCAGACCCCACACTGACTTGAACTCAACAGTTAGTAACATAATCTCCGCTTTCAATGAATCAATTGTTGGCGGGAGATCGACTGCCCAATGGAAGTATCTGCATCGGTCTTTTCCCTAAAATGTAGTACGAGGTACAAGTTAATGGCAAAGAATGTGGAACCTCGACAAGGACAGTCTATTATTTATTGATGTACTATCACACCTCACGAGTAGGGCATATGTAATACATTTCGCCCAACCTTTGACTCAGAATGGCAAAGTCATTTAACCCTGCATGCTCTGTGTTAAGCCGTAAGGCTGCATTTAGCCCACAATCACACCTCGGAACCTCAGATGGAATCATCGACATCTAATAAAACAAAATTGATGATTAATAGAAAAATATCGGGTTCATGACATAGTTTTCGAAGATAATATGAAGACCATTTGTTCAGGAGTAGCTAATTGTTGCAAAAGACAAGTGGAGTTCATTTGGACATATCATAATATAGTATATCTATGACATATTGTATCCATCTTCTTCTGATGAAGATTCATTATCGCTCGTAATTTGAAGTCAGTGGCAAAGATATCGACACCTGTCATGCATACTTGAAATTTCTTCTTGTAACCTATCTGTGTCTGCTCTGGTTGAACAGACAAAGGCACAATGTTTTGACCAGAACTTGCGTTCACTACGTGAATATGCGAGTTGTGATACCATTGCATCCCTAATTGCAGTCAGCGTAGCCAATGTAGCTGGTACTTGCTGCGTGGGCAACCTCATATGGCATCTTGTTTGTACAAGACCCCTACCACATGTAAAATATGGCATGTGGGGATTGTTGTCTTCAAACCGTCCATTTGCCGCATCTGTGGCATCCATGTACACTCATACGGTGCACTGCAGACCACATGGGCATGACGACATGTCATTGTCCATTTGTAGACAGAAAACCTAATGAGACATAATTTCACATTGTTTATAAGTAGGCAAAGTTGTAGTGAACAATACAGTTTGAGAACAAAAGTTGGTCGTTAGGTTACACAAAAAAGAGAGTAAGTGAAACATGTTGTAGAACATGTTTCAATGTCTGCAAGTTACAAAACAAATGTATAAATCACTGATTTTCCCACATTGAATTGGAAACAGTTTCACGCAAGACATCTCCCTCTCTAGCATCAGCCTGGCTTGTTTGTTGCAGAGAACTCAATTCGTTCAAGATGTCAGTGGTAGTATGAGGGTCATCCAAGTTTTCTTCCATCATAGGATCACCATCATTTTGGCGCCGGATAAAATTGTGAACGATACAACAAACCATTACAATCCGAGACTGAGACTGCACGGGAAATGTTGCTCCTTTACGAAAGTAGGAAAACCTCTTCTTCAACACACCAAAGGCTCGCTCGACAACGTTACGTAGTTTAGCATGTCGGTGGTTGAACATTTTGTTTTTGCTTGTGTATGAGCCTCTGTTACCCCGATACTCTACTATATGGTAAGTAACGTTTCGATATGGTGCAAGAAATTGCCTGGTGTTGGCGTACCCTGCATCAACAAGATATTACTTCCCAGCGGGTACTTTGAACCCGCCTGTGGTTGTAGCTGCCTGAAGTACCTTTTGGTCAGCAGCAGATCCCTCCCAACCAGTCATGATATATGTAAACTCCATTGAGAAGTCGACTGCAACCATGACATTCATGGAAACATTCCCTTTTCTATTTCTATATCGGTTCTGCTTTTCGCGCTTCACCAAAACGGGGATGTGTGTCCCGTCAATTGTCCCAATGGCATCCTAAGACAAGTATATAAGAAATATGCAAGTAAATACCAAACTCAACGATGACGATAGTGGTTATATTAACAATGGAATGGACAATGGTCAACTAAGTGATGGTCATACCTTGAAGAAAGGGTAAAATCTTGGACTCTCGCCGATGTGGCGGTGCGGAGTTGTGGATGCAGTTGGCATGACAATATATTCGCTGCACAAAGCACACACTACATCCAACACCTCATTAAACTTTCTACTTATGGTCTCACCACTGTGAATGTAGTCCTCAGCAAGAACACGGTTGGTATGGCCATGGCCAACCATCTGAAGGAAGTAGCAAATTGCCTCCACTGATGACACACCTCTGGTACTTTTCAACAAACCTCGGCCCTCAAGTTTGTAAACAAAGGCTAAAACCGTGTTGCGTAGCATACGGTACAGATCGTACGCCCTCCTTTCATGGCCGGTTATTATTTCTAAAACATTTTGATGGCCGCTCCTAATACTAACCGATCTCGGTATTGGTTGGTGTGTGGTTGAGGCGTCTGAATTTGCCATGATATTGTGGAAAATTTGGTCGGCTATTTGGTAGGATATTGCGTTAGCAATGTCATAAGCCGGACCAGACATAAGATGCAGTAGCTGTAGAATGTCATCAGTTGTTTCATATGGATGCATACCGGCCATCACGTCTATAATTAAAGTGATTATCCGCATCAGGGAAATATCAAGATATTGCAGAAATGAAATTAGGGCTTGTTCCATTAAAACCATTACATAGTACTATAGTTCAGAGCTTGTTCCCAACAGAATAAAACAGTACAACAACAACTGAATAAAATAGTACAACTACTACTTCTGATAAAGTTCATCAAATAAAAGGTAGGATATTGATATACTTATTAAATTAGTCAACCTCAAAAGTACGGTGGAGATTGTGGCGTGAAGGGTGATTGTGATGCAGAAGCTGCAGAAGATGTGTTCTTCATTTCCCACAAGTCTTGCAACCAAATGGTAATTTTTTGTGGGGTGTCCACAAGGCTTAGGTAAATGTTACGGTTAGATGTATCTTTTATGGCATGCACAAGAGTGGTAAAAACTGGGATAGGGGCGTCAGGGTAGGTTGCATGAAAGTGGTGCAAAATGGTTTGGTATTCGTCTTTATCATTACACCTAGCAACAATTCCGCTACCCATCTCATGTACCTTGGAAAACACCTTTGTGAATTCGGACACAACATCATTAGACAGGACACAACTGTCATGTGAGCTTGACGCTCGCTTCCTACGTCTGATCGTGGTGCGAGTCGTTGCACCAACACCTTGGTTGTGTGATCCGCCATTGGTGTCCTCACTTTGTGTCCCAGAATTAACCATGTCTTCAGTGAAACTGGCTGGACCGTTTGGTTCTGGGTTGACAAATGAATCAGATGCATCTAGGTCAACAACAACATCATCTTCAGATGCAACATGAGAAGGAGGTTGTCTATCGGTTGACGACATTGCATGATGGCCCCTAGCTATGTTCCTCACCCCCATCAGCTCGATGTCGTGGTAGTGGTAGAATGGTCTGTTGATCAATCTCGCTAGTTCCCTGTTTGCCTAAAATAGGGGACAACTACTGATTAGGTCAATAGTAACAAATTTAATTTAATATATAATAGTCAGGGGAGTATATATTATTAGACATACCGCAAGTGCCTCCCTCCACTCCGGGGTGTCAGGCAATATTGGCTTGTGCCTGCTGTCATCCCATCCAACACCACTTTTGTTGGTTACCAGTTTTATCTTTGCATAGTCTCTCTTGAGGTTCTTCCACCGAGTTTTTAACTGATCAAATGTACCCTCATTCCTCCCCATCCTGATATGCCAATCGCGTAGCGTCTCCCTCCACACATCCCTAGTAAATATTCCATCGACGCACCTACCCATGTCATATTGTCTCCTCAATGCCGCAACTAGAGCCTCATCCAACTCTTTCAACCATAAAATACGGAACCTCGGGTCGGGTACAGCCATAGTAGCAATGACACTGCGATATATCAATTTAGTGTGGGTGTTTAAACGAAACCGTCATACGAACCTAGTATGAGACTACGCAGTTGAAAGCAATAACTTGTATTGAAGTAGGCTAAGACAAGATCCATTACCCGGACCAGTCATAAGATCCAAAAGGTGTACAACAAATTTTAAATTGTAGTTAAATTTGAAATGGTTGTAGCAAACACATCATCAAATATGTTCATTATAGGAAAACTACATAAATAGCAAGCATTCAGCATGGCATTCACATTAAACGTGTTCGTATTGCTCATGAGATATACATGGTAAGCCCAAGTGAAGGTTGAAGAGAGTTGCGCGGGCAGCGACAGGGTCAAGGACGGTACATACAAGAAATTTAGAGGGAACACAGATTAGCCGAAATAGTGGTATTATTTGCAATATAATCAGCAAAATTCGTGTGTACAATAGTAACATTGTAAAAGTATTGGTATATGTCTGATGTATCACAACCCTAGCACAACAACCACAATTTGCACAATTGTCACCATATAGTTTTCTTTTCATGGCTAAGGTTATTATGATGTAATGGACAGTAGGGTTCTCATATAAGTTGACAATATAAATAAGCATGTACTCAAAATAGTTAAAACTCAACACTTCTACAAGCATTCACAGCAATCCAATTTTAACATAAGATTCAAGTACAAGATTGAGCAGTTCTGCTCATACAGTGCAAACAGATCACTAATTGCAAACAGATCACTAATTGCAAACATTTCTTCTCATGTGTCCTGATATATAGAACGCAATATACAGAGAAGCTAAACAATGCACTATAAGGAGCTAAGGGCATATTTGGAAGCATACTTCTATAATCCCAGAAAATTAAACATGGGAAGGATTTTTAAGCAGTATAGCAATTATAGTTGATATGTGCATGATTGAAATCGAGATTCTGGACTGTAGAGTATGCTATAGTGTGTAAAATAAAGATATGATACTCATTAATATTATTTTTTAAACAAATACTATTAATGTTACATGTCTTTTCTCCATCCAAGGCAGTATCTTGTGTTCATTTGTTTTGATCACAACTATCCAAAAAATAAAGAATAAAAAATAGGATTCTTCACCATGAAGAGAAAGTGATCTTACACAAAAATGAAACCACAATGTGTTTGTGAATGAGAATGCATTCAACTTCTATTGAGAAACCCATAGCATTTTGAGAAAAGTCAAACAAAATTTGTTTGCTATGATTTTAGTCATGTATTTAGTTTGATTAATTTTTTTCACTCTGTTTTTTCTTACTCTTGTGTAATTAGATATGTGAAACAAGATGGGCCTACAATGATACAACCATATATACAAGGAAAAGAAAAACCAAAAATGTTACTAGGTCTAATTGGAGTAGTATCAATCTCTACACAGGCAAACTATATCACATTATACAGTATCGTGATTCAAATTAGTGAGTGATGATAGTAATCACTAGGTCGGTGTACAAACCAAACTTAAAACTACACTAATTGTAGTGGTTGAGTGTTTTCCTAACCGAACATGTTGCTGACAAGTTGCAGGTGAACAAAAAAGTGTTGCCAAATTCGGTCCAAAGTAAGAAACTACTTGCATATTATAAAGTAAGTCAATTTTTATAATGGTATTAGCCTGAGTTTGAGGACAGTATTGATGATATTTAATTAAAATACCTTATATAATTTGACAATAAAATATTATTTGCATATACACAAAATGGACAATCTTATTATTTGAACAAAAAGAAACATGTTTTGAATAAGATAAAGTTGTATACAAAATAGAATCATAGTTAAGATGTACACAGTATGTTAAAAGCATGTTTACTAACAATGCAGACCCTGAGTAAAATCTCTGGTTGATCTAAGAATTTTTAGTCCAATCTTGCCCATACTATCTATCCAAATTAGAAGAAGCTCAATAATCGAATAAGGGTCACATTTGTACCCACCACTAACAAGACCAGGGGAGTTGAATAGTAAACCTCCATGCATGGAACTCATCATCCAATGATCAAAAGTGCCCTATATTTGGTGGTGTGAGTTACCTTTATTATAATTTTGAAATAATAATCTAATATGTGGCTATTTAAGTAACAAAGTGATGTTTGCATATAACTATATAATGTTTATGACATACATCTTATAGATTCCTATTTTTAGTATATTATATTTAATCTATTTAAATTTTAACAAATACTAGAAATACAAGCATACACATTATATAGTGTATTTTCTTCTCTTACCATTGGAAACAAAATAGAAACACACTAGGGATTCAATTTTCTTAAGTAATAACCTTTTACTTACATATTCATATGTAATACAACCGACAATATAAATAAGCCTGTACTCGAACTCCTTAAAACTCAACACTTCTAAAATCATTCACAACATTCCAATTTGAACATAAGATTCCAGTACAAGATTGAGCAGTTCTGCTCATACAGTGCAAACAGATCACTAATTGCAAACAGATCACTAATTGCAAACAGTTCTAGTGATGTGTCTTGATATATATAAGGTAATATACAGAGAAGCTAAACAATGCACTATAAGGAGCTAAGGGAATATTTGGCAACATACTTCTATAATCCCAGAAAATTAAACATGGGAAGGATTTTTAAGCAGTATAGCAATTATAGCTGATATGTGCATGATTGAAATCGAGATTCTAGACTGTCGAGTATGCTCCAGTGTGTAAAATAAAGATATGATACTCATTAATATTATTTAAAAAAAAATACTATTAATGTTACATGTCTTTTCTCCATCCAAGGCAGTATTTTGTGTGCATTTGTTTTGATTACATCTATCCAAAAAATAAAGAACAAAAAAATAGGATTCTTCATCATCAAGAGAAAGTGATCTTACACAAAAATGAAACCACAATGTGTTTGTGAATGAGAATGCATTCAACTTCTATTGAGAAACCCATAGCATTTTGAAAAAAGTCAAACAAAATTTGTTTGCTATGATTTTAGTCATGTATATAGTTTGATTAATTTTTTTTCACTCTATTTTTTCTTACTCTTGTGTAATTAGATATGTGAAACAAGATGGGCCTACAATGATACAACCATATATACAAGGAAAAGAAAAACCAAAAATGTTACTAGGTCTAGTTGGAATAGTATCAATCTCTACACAGGCAAACTATATCACATTATGCAGTATCATGATTCAAGTTAGTGAGTGATGATAGTAATCACTAGGTGGGTGTACAAACCAAGCTTAAAACTACACTAATTGTAGTGGTTGAGTGTTTTCCTAACCGAACATGTTGCTAACAAGTTGCAGGTGAACAAAAAAGTGTTGCCAAATTCGGTCCAAAGTAAGAAACTACTTGCATATTATAAAGTAAGTCAATTTTTATAATGGTATTAGCCTGAGTTTGAGGACAGTATTGATGATATTTAATTAAAATACCTAATATAGTTTGACAATAAAATATTATTTGCATATACACAAAATGGAAAATCTTATTATTTGAACAAAAAGAAACATGTTATGAATAAGATAAAGTTGTATACAAAATAGAATCATAGTTAAGATGTACACAGTATGTTAAAAGCATGTTTACTAACAATGCAGACACTGATTAAAATCTCTGGTTGATCTAAGAATTTTTAGTTCAATCTTGCCCATACTACCTATCCAAATTACAAGAAGCTCAATAATCGAGTAAGGGTCACATTTGTACCCACCACTAACAAGACCAGGGGAATTGAATAGTAAACCTCCATGCATGGAACTCATCATCCAATGATCAAAAGTGCCCTATATTTTGTGGTTTGAGTTACCTTTATTATAATTTTGAAATAATAATCTAATATGTGGCTATTTAAGTAACAAAGTGATGTTTGCAAATAACTATATAATGTTTATGACATACATCTTATAGATTCCTATTTTTAGTATATTATATTTAATCTATTTAAATTTTAACAAATACTAGAAATACAAGCATACACATTATATAGTGTATTTTCTTCTCTTACCATTGGAAAATAGAAACACACTAGGGATTCAATTTTCTTAAGTAATAACTTTTTACTTACATATTCATATGTAATACAACTGACAATATAAATAAGCCTGTACTCGAACTCCTTAAAACTCAACACTTCTACAAGCATTCACAGCATTCCAATTTGAACAAAAGATTCGAGTACAAGATTGAGTAGTTCTGCTCATACAGTGCAAAAAGATCACTAATTAGCTAATCAGGAGCATGTGTCCTGATATATAGAAGGTAATATACAGAGAATCTAAACAATGCACTATAAGGAGCTAAGGGCATATTTGCCAGCATACTTCTATAATCCCTGAAAATTAAACATGGGAAGGATTATTACGCAGTATAGCAATTATAGCTGATATGTGCATGATTGAAATCGAGATTGTGGACTGGAATAATTTTTGAGTTCATTCATGCAGGTTCTAAGGTATTTTCTATCATCATCACCACAGTAGATTTGAGGCTCACGTTTTTTCAGTTCATTCAAGCTGGCTCCTTGCAGCCTTTTTGACAATGGAAGTCGAAGATACCATTTTGTCCCAGAAATTAGTGTAATTATGAGGTACTGAAAACCTTGATACTTTGAAATGTTACTGAAAAGCAGGTCGGCGGAGACATATACCAATTTTATACTAAAAACCTTGCAATGTTACTGAAAAGGGGTGGCGGATACCTACCTTGCAAGTAGGTCGGCGACTTCCCACAACAGGGACTCGGCAGCGGCGGCGGAACAGAAGATTGTATGGAGGATTCGAAGGTGAAATGCGACGAGATCGATGATGAAGTGCACAACTATATAGCAGGCGCGACACTGGTTGCCCTTCCTAGGGTTTACTACACGGCGCTTTGATGCGAGTTGACAACTCAGGAGTAGCTCGGCGCTTGCAGACGAGCCACCACAACTTTGTCGCTTGATTGACCTGCTGCTCCGCCTACTCCACTAGGCAGGGTTTAGGGTACGCCAGTCACCTGGCATGGCTTCCGCTGGAAACAACCGATGGAAATGATGCCTCAACTTTATTAATGGCGAGGATAGACCACAAAGCTCGTCTCGAGGTCTCGGGAGAGAAGAGAGGATAGACCACAGAGCAGAAGGAGCAGAAGATAGAGCAGGTAGAGGGGAAAGGAGAAGAATATCGGGATGGGTGTGGGGCGAGGAGAGGATCAGATTGCCTAAACCGGTTTGTGAACCGGAATCCTGCCCCTCATGGGACTGGGACAACCCGGGTTGTGGGGTTCCGTTATCCCATAACGAAGGATATTTAGGGTTTTGAACCAAACACGAACCAGCCTTGAACGGGAAGTTGTTTGGCAGGGTTGGCACTAAAAGACAACACAAAACCGGGTTTCGGTCCCGTGCCAAACGCAGGCTAAAGGTTAGTTTCTTCCTAGCTGCTGGTTTTTTGTCCCTTTCTGCTTCTTATTCCCTCAAACCAATTGTAGTTGTTGGAGTCTCATTTGGTCATGCAATTGTGTTGGACTTCATTTTAATGATGTTGTCTCTAGAGAAAATGATCTTGTGGTAGTCATAGTTGCACATCTCAAGTAGAGAGAGTAACTTGTTAGTCTTGGAAAACTTGTTGAAATACATCTCATGTTTACTATGATCACCCCTACTATAAGGAGGTAGACAAAATACTATGAGGTTATTCTCCTTGAAGTTCTTTCATACATGGGGATATTGTATACAAAATCCTATCAACCTTATAAGGATTCCCACATAGAAATCTGTTGGACCTTTGGGTGCAAAAGTAGTGGCCAATTTGTTGATTAGTAGTTGTCGGATATTCAAAATTTTCTTTTCTAGCATAGACAAGATGAGGAATAGATCTTCCCTAGTCATGTTTTTTCTAAGTCAGATCTCAAAAAGATGGCATTGGAAAAGATCTTTTGGATCACTCTGATGAAGCTTGACAGTACTTGGGCTTCTTTTGAAGAGTCAGGATGGTGCTCAGGCTCTCTAGTCATCCTTTCCCACATCTTGTTACTACTAAATCTACTCACCTCTCTATCTATATTGCCTTCATGGAGGCGGAAGCCTTCTCTTCTATCTCACAGAAGATAGTGTTAAGTGTTCCTTTGGTTAGGATGAAATATTTTCCAAACATACAAATGTAAAGCTTGAAGGACCCTCATACAGTCTCTTTATTGCTTTCATCCACTAGTAGCTTCTTTGAAGAAGACATGAATTCAGTGGTAAGGTTTGTATAGAATACTGGCTAAAGAAGAAGGCATGAAAGAGATTAGTTCCTCTAAGGAATTCCCTGACTCATTTTTAAATTACCAACTTTCCCAGAGTTTCCAAATAGGCATATCAGGTTTCCAGATAAGTCTTGATATTAAGGATCATATCATACTTTGCATGATGCATATCATCTCTAGGCTAAAATATGTCTTCTGGTTGTTGTACTGGAGGTGATCATTAGACATTTGTGGCTGTTGTAGGTGACTTGTTGGGTGTGTTTGAGTTGAAATAGAAAGTGAGGTTGATTCTTTGGCTTTTCCCTTTGAGTCAACCTTCCTCCCTGCTCTACTTTTCTTTGATGTTGGGCCCTTATGAGCTGTTTTTGTTGCCTTCATTTTCTTCTTCTTATTACCTTCTTCTTCTAATGGAAACTTTTCTAAAAAAATAGTTTCCAATTCTTTCTCTCACTCCTTGGATTCAATAGGTTCATGCTCCATAAGATAAATCAATTGCTCATTTTTAGCTATAATTGTAGATGCTTGGCAGGAGGTATCTTCTTGTTTGAATCAATACTCTAGACTATCTTTCCCGATCACCTCTTGGGTTCATTTCCATAGGGACCAGGGCAATCAATTATGTGATCTCTTTAATTGACTTTTTAATCTCCTCCAATAAGGTGTCTTGTAGATTTAGAGAGTTTGAGCTGGCTGATGACATCATGTTTATAATCTAAGAGACTGGTTGCACCCTACCAATAAAACAAGGTGCTAGTTGAGTTCACTTGTTGGCATTGAACTGGACTAGGAAAGCTTGATGATGAGGTTTTCGTTGGGGTGGGTGTTGATGAAATCCATCAACTCATGGGAATGTAGAGAGGAGAAGGTCAATGAGAAAGTTGTCGGGTAGGTGATCAATGAGAAAAAAACTTGACAGTCAAAGAGAGAGAAAGGAAGCAAAGCAACAATTGGTCAGTGAAAAAACTCATCTACGAAGCAATCCTCAAGATCAAAATTGACAATTGGCGAGCAAGCAAAGTTAGCTGGAGAATGAGGTTGGCGAAGGAAGAAGGGAGGATTTGTCAACTAGGGTTTGAATAAGGCATAAGCACAGGGAAAGGATGCCTGGAGAGAGCTTTTGACGCCCATATCGGTAGGGGTTTTGAGGCATCCCTATTCCTTTACTCTGACAAGAAGTTGGTCAGCTCCAACCACCTACTACTACATCATAGCGAGCACGATGAAGGGCTGTGAACTCTGGGAACTTACAGAGATGGGGCCATCAATGGATGTGGCTGATGATGAGGGGAAGGGTGTCAGCGACAGATGGGATCAAGTCTTTTTGCTCTGGAGTGAAGATTGGCAGTTGTAGCACTTAGATTTCACAAAGATAAAATGAATTAGTCAGTCTATTAGCTTGCATAAGGGGTTTATATGCCCTGATGTCTTGGTGGTCTCTTGGGCCAGGGAGTTTAACAACTGATGGGATTATTGGATTAAAAAATCATGACAGAAGTCCTATTTCTCAATGGTCAATGAGATTCCTAAGGAAGAGGTGTTTTCCTTATCATCCAGATGGGATGTTTGATTCTCGTCAGCTGATGAGACTTTTGGAGTCCATTGGTCACTAAGTACGGTACTAGTTTTTATGTATCCCAATGATCTCCAAAAGTGTATAGATTTCTATTCATGATCAGAATAAAAGTGGCTATGTGAAATTATCTTCAATTCCTAATAAGTTTTTAGCAAAATTTGTATCAAAAAAATTTCATCAAATTTCTTAACAATCCTACTTTGAAAAAAAATAAGCAAGTAGGGTAGGATGGAAAGTATAATGGTACTAACCACCCTCCATCATGAACTTATAAATTTTCTCATCCCAAGAAAATACAAAATCTAATATGGAGGTTAAAATATATGTTGGTTGGACCACTAAGTGTGACTGGATTCCTATCAACACTTTTTCTTCCATCTAAAATCTTTAAATGAGATAAAAATATCAATACTTGAGATTACATATTGTGATACACTGTTTGGTCGAAGGAGAAGTGTAACATCCATCTTTTCAGGAGTAAAATAAAACATTTTATGTAGTTTTCTTTATATGATATTTTGTTAAGGATCTTAAGGAAAAATTTCCAAAATAGTTTTACTTCTAGGATTTCAATGCAAATAGAAATAATAAAAGGACTCTAAATAAGTTTTTCCTTTATTTTAATGTGTTGTAAGTATTTGTGTAATAATGGCAAGGTGTTTTCCCTTTTCTTTTATGAAATAAGTTTAAAAGGTTTGAAAGAGAAAGAGAAAGAGAAAGATAAAGAAGCAAGAAATTAGAAATATAAGAGACTTGGGCAATAAGTATCCTTTTCCTTTTTATATATTTCAAAATAAAACCCCTAATGTTCATTTTCTCTCTCGTCTTCTTGGAATTTCCAAAAAAAGAAATAATAATGTGCCCCTTATTCATTAATTTTGAAAATATGAGAAAATATACTCTCTTGGAATCATCAAGCCACTTTCCTTTTGATTTTATAAATATATAAGAGGGAAGAGATATTCCCCTTGTTTCCTCTCTCATCCAAAGAAAGTGCATAAAAAGGCAATAAATAAGTGTGCCATGACTCTGAATGAGACAAATCATTATAATCTCGAATTATGGAGTAAAATTCCACAAAAGAAAGTTTCTCCTTAATTATTTAATTAGTTTTTACACTTAAATTAAGATAAGAAACAAAAATAGAAAATATGGACTTAACGTTAAGAAAACCTAAATCTAATTGGCTAGGATTATTCTAAACCCTTTAATTAGTCAATGATCCAAATTTGGACTCATTTGGACTTTGTTTGACCCTCCAATTAAAATAGGAAAGTTTTGTATTTAATTTGTTTATATTTGTATTCAATGCACTCAATTTCCCTATAGTCCTGGGATTTATTTCCCTATCACGCCTTTCCTTTCTTTAATTTTTCAGGTGTGCCTCTCGTGACCATTCGATTTGGATCAGATGGTATCTGGATCATCCCCTACTTCCCTCCTATTTAGGCAAGTGGGGCGTTGACCCAACGATTAATTCCCCGATCGATTTCTCTCTCTGTGCTTGCTCTTTCCTCACACACCAAACGAGCCCTTGCTCGTGGGCTCTCGTGCACTATACTTAAAATTCCCTTTAGGGCTCACACTGTTCTCTCCGCCAGCTTATGTAGCCGCCACCATACTCCCTCCCCTCCTCACTTCAAGGTCTCAAGAGAACCTCTAGGCTCTGACATTTCTCCCTCCACCTTCAATTTCCTCTTCCGTTCCCTAGAGTAGCATGACCTACTCGACCTTGTTCCCCGATGATTTTGGCTTGGTGCATGCCACTCCAGCCACCTTGGTTCGATCAAACCCACAGTGAGCATCCTTGACCACCACCCTTCATCTCCATGTCATCAGTGGGTCTTCGACCCCTATATCTCTTCCATCCGCCTCGTCAAGCCTCGAAGAATGTTTCCCGACCACTTTTAGGTGTCGTGCTGCCTGTTCTACCTTGGTCTTCACGACGGGTTATTTTCCCTGTTCTCCTTTGTTCTCCACTTCATTCAAAGTTCATTGGCCTTTTTGCCTCAAGAGACGGCTACCCCAAACTCACTCTTTGTCTCGCGAACCCATTCTCCTAGTTTCTCGCTTCCTTGATGGCTTTTGTTAGGTTTCTGTCCTGGTGGTGATCAACGGTCGTGGCTGGAGCCCGAACTCGAGCTCTTGTGGTCTCCGAACCCCAAGGCTTGGTTCACTGGCCTCGGCTTGGATCCAGGAAGCCACCCAGATTCGTGGGTTATCGAAATGGATCGCTCTCTGTGAGCTCAAATCGGAGAACTTATCTCTAGCGGTCTGCGCCTGATGCCATGGATGAGGGGAACATGCTTGGTCAGTAAATGACCATAATGCCACCCCACCATGTTAATCTATGTGTTACAGTGGCGTGGGTACTTTCAGGTTTGCACATCTTTCTCGGTTCTTTGACCACTAATCCACTTGGGTGAGACACACGCCTATATGACAGTCTCTCATTGGCCCATGTGGCATTTTTCTAGATTCTGATTGGGGCATTTCCATTAATTCATAGTAAATCGCTTGATGTTCACAAAAATAAGAAAAAATATGTTTTGGAAATGGCTTTTCACGAGGAATCCAAATATTCTGAATTGATATCTCTTGGTTTTGTAGCAATAAATATAGGGTTTAATATTATGAATAATGTGTATATTGATGTGACATATGTTTGGAATAGGACTATTAGGGTTCTTTAGACCCAGAGACTGATTAAGACTCACTCAACCTAGGAAGAGAGAGAATTCACTCTCCAATTGAAAACATAAGTGGTCCACGCAATTGAACATTGTTAAATTGGTTGATTTAATTATGCATATATGAATTTTGCAATGAATACCATGTTTATGTTATTTATTGTTCCTAATTGCTAAAGTTAGTAAAGTTAAGATATATTGAATTGCATATTATGTACGGTATCATCTTCATGAATTTAATGATAAAGTTACAAATAAAGTTAAATGTAAAGTTAAGTTTTTTAAGAGAAAGAAGAAAATGTTAAAGTAAAACTTATATAAGTTCCTCATAAGAGAAGAGGCACTTTGGTGCATAAGAGAAGAGGCACATCGGTGTAACCTAAGTTGCACTTCAGTGCATAAGAGAAGAGGCACTTCGGTGCAACCTAAGAGGCACTTTGATGCATAAGAGAAGAGGCACATTTGTGCAACCCGAGGTTACTTATATAGGTTAAGATAAAAGAAATTGACCTAAAAGAAAATACATATCTTTTCAATATTCGATGTTTAATGTTAAATGTTTATTTTCAGTTCTCAAGTTTTCTTAATATTATAACATGTTCAATCCACTTACCATGGGTTTTATTGCATGGCTGGGGACGTGATGCTCATAGGTAGGAGCAAGCTCAGGAGCTAGAAGGCCATCTAAGGAGAAAAACCTAGATCAAGGACCATAAATGAGAAAAGTATCGATGGGGTGCCAACCATACCTAGTTTATAGATTTTTCCTTTTGCTATGATTATGTACACGTAAACTTTGTTAAGATTTGAGAATGAGAAATTGTTAGTTTCATCATGTGATGGTTTATTTAAACTCTATTTTGTGCAATGAATATCATGGTTGTGACATCCCCCTTGATGTGACTGTGTATATGTACTTCCGCTAGGAATGGTATAAGTGGGGTGTTAAAATAATGGTATCAGAGCCAAACTATGGTTGGCCACCAGGAGTTTCTCATGATCTCATGTATTTTATGTCTTTTTCACAGTGATGGATCCTAAGAAGAAAGGTGAGAATGAAAAGGTAGACATGGGTGGGGATGAAGGTGAATCTGTTAGCATGGGAGAACATCGACAATTTCCACATCAAGAAACCCCCATGGTGCCCTTTGATGTCCTTATTAGAGCTCTAGCCACTGCCATGGGGAGAGGAGAAGGCCAAGTGGGAAACCCTAGGGTCAACCCCTTGCTTTCCCTAGTCGACTTTTTGAAGATCAAGCCTAACTCCTTCACTGGAGAGGAAGAAGTGGACGTGGTGGGAAAAGTTGAGAGATGCATGCAGCACATGGAACATTGCTTCCGTGACTTAGACTGTCCCAACCAATCCAAGGTTCGCTTTGGGACACATATGTTGGAGGGTGCTGCTAGGACATGGTGGGAGAACCTACTAGGTTCTCGTGAAGCTGATGCTCCTCCAATCACATGGGAGGAATTTTCTATGGCCTTCAAAGACCACTACATATCTGAGGCCATGATCGAGAAGGAGGAAGAATTTCAGAACCTACGTCAACATGGTGACATGAAAGTCACCCAATATGCGATGAAATTCCGGATCCTGCAAAAGTATGGATACAACTATGATGAACATCGCAAAACAAAGAAGTGCATTCGAGGTCTCAAGCCAGACCTTAGCTTCGCCTTGTCAGGACGTGGGCATCGTACAATCCAGAGTTCCCTAGAGTTAGAGGACCATCCAGGAAGAGCATGGAAGGAGAGTCACCACAACGTAACCATAACTCCAACCACCACAATGACAAGAAAAGGAAGGCACTGACTGAAGCTATTCCAAACCAGCATGCAAACCAGCATGCAAAGACCCAATGTGCAAAATGTTCGAAGTATCAACTAGGTGAATGCATATTTGGGACAGGTGTTTGTTATGCATGTGGTGAGATAGGCCACATTAGAGCTAACTGCCCAAAAGTTCAAAAGAAGGCGCCTAATGTCAACCAAGCACCTAAGGAGAAGAGACATGCTAGAGTTTTTGCTATGGTAGATGAGAGTTAGGATGATAAGACTGAGTAGAGTTTAGTAGCATAGTTATTTTCTTTGCAAAACTTTTTTTATGCAATGTATGGAACTATGGTTTTACATGGTAATAATAGTATATCAATATTTTGTGTTAAAGATGTGAAAATCCCTAAGGTGGGAAGCCTAATGAAATTTCGAGGATGAAAGTCAATTAAGGTGGGTAGAAATGTAACATCCCTCTTTTTAGGAGTAAAAACAACCTTTTATGTAGTTTTCGTTAAATGAGATTTTGTTAAGGACCTTAAGGAAAAATTTCCAAAATAGTTTTACTTCTAGGATTTCAAGGCAAAGAGAAATAATAAAAGGACTCAAAATAAGTTTTTCTTTTATTTTAATGTGTAGTAAATATTTGTGTAATAATGGGAAGGTGTTTTCCCTATTCTTTTATGAAATAAGTTTAAAAGTTTTTAAAGAGAAAGAGAAAGATAAAGAAGCAAGAAATTTGACATAGAAGAGACTTGGGCAATAAGTTGCTTTTCCTTTTTATATATTTCAAAATAAAACCCCAATTGTTCATTTTCTCTCTCCTATTCTTGGAATTGCCAAAAAAAGAAATAATAATGTGCCATTTATTCGTTTATTTCAAAAATATGAGAAAATATACTCTCTTAGAATCGTCAAGTTACTTTACTTTTGATTTTATATATATATAAGAGGGAAGTGATATTCCCCTTGTTTCCTCTCTCATCCAAAGAAAGTGCATAAAAAGGCAATAAATAAGTGTTCCGTGACTCTGAATGAGACAAATAGTTATAATCTCGAATTATGGAGTAAAATTCCACAAAAGAAAGTTCTCCTTAATTATTTAATTAGTTTGTACACTTAAATTAAATTAAGAAACAAAAATAGAAAATATGGACTTAACGTTAAGAAAACCTAAATCTAATTGGCTAGGATTATTCTAAACCCTTTAATTAGTCAATGGTACAAATTTGGACTAAGTTGCACTTTGTTTGACCCTCCAATTAAAATAGAAAATTTTTGTATTTAATTTGTTTAGATTTGTATTCAATGCACTCAATTTCCCTATAGTCCTGGGATTTATTTCCCTATCACGCCTTTCCTTTCTTTTCTTTTTCACGTGTGCCTCTCGTGGCCATTCGATTTGGATCAGATGGTATCTGGATCATCCCCTACCTCCCTTCTATTTAGGCAAGTGGGGTGTTGACCCAACGATTAATTTCCCGATCAATTTCTCTCTCTGTACTCGCTCTTTCCTCGCACACCAAACGAGCTCTTGCTCGTGGGCTCTCGTGCACAATACTTAAAATTCCCTTTAGGGATCACACTGTTCTCTCCGCCAGTTTACGCAGCCGCCGCCATACTCCCTCCCCTCCTCACCTCAATGTCTCAAGAGAACCTCTAGGCTCTGACATTTCTCCCTCCACCTTCAATTTCCTCTTCCGTTCCCTCGAGCAGCATGACCTACTCGACCTTGTTCCCTGACGATTTTGGCTTGGTGCGTGCCACTCCAGCCACCTTGGTTCGATCAAACCCACAGTGAGCATCCTCGATCACCACCCTTCATCTCCATGTCGTCATTTTGCCTCACCGTGTCCCCAGTTGTTGTACCCTATAGGGTCGTTTCCCCCTCCCTCACAGGTGCATACTGCGACGACTCGTCAGTGGGTCACCGACCCCTATATCTCTTCCAGCCGCCTCGTCAAGCCTCGAAGAATGTTTCCCGACCACTTTTAGGTGTCGTGCTTCCTGTTCTACCTTGGTCTTCACGACGGGTTATTTTCCCTGTTCTCCTTTGTTCTCCACTTCATTCAAAGTTCATTGGCCTTTTTGCCTCAAGAGACGGCTACCCCAAACTCACTCTTTGTCTAGCGAACCCATTCTCCTAGTTTCTTGCTTCCTTGATGGATTTTGTTAGGTTTCTATCCTGGTGGTGATCAACGGTCGTGGCTGGAGCCCGAACTCGAGCTCCTGTGGTCTCCGAACCCCAAGGCTTGGTTCGCTGGCCTCACCTTGGATCCAGGAAGCTGCCCAGATTCGTGGGTTCTCGAAATGGATCGCTCTCTGTGAGCTCAGATCGGAGAACTGATCTCTAGCGGTATGCGCCCGATGCCATGGATGAGGGGAACATGCTTGGTCAGTAAATGACAATAATGCCACCCCACCATGTTAATCTATGTGTTACAGTGGCGTGGGTACTTTTAGGTTTGCACAACTTTCTCGGTTCTTTGACCACTAATCCACTTGGGTGAGACCCACACCTATATGACGGTCTCTCATTGGCCCATGTGGCATTTTTCTAAATTCTGATTGGGGCATTTCCATTAATTCATAGTAAATCGCTTGATGTTCACAAAAATAAGAAAAAATATGTTTTCGAAATGGCTTTTCACGAGGAATCCAAATATTCTGAATTGATATCTCTTGGTTTTGTAGCAATAAATCTAGGGTTTAATATTATGAATAATGTGTATATTGATGTGACATATGTTTGGAATAGGACTATTAGGGTTCTTTAGACCCAGAGACTGATTGAGACTCACTCAACCTAGGAAGAGAGAGAATTCACTCTCCAATTGAAAACATAAGTGGTCCATCCAATTGAACATTGTTAAATTGGTTGATTTAATTATGCATATATGAATTTTGCAATGAATACCATGTTTATGTTATTTATTGTTCCTAATTGCTAAAGTCAGTAAAGTTAAGATATATTGAATTGAATATTATGTATGGTATCATATTCATGAATTTTAATGATAAAGTTACAAATAAAGTTAAATGTAAAGTTAAGATTTTTAAGAGAAAGAAGAAAATGTTAAAGTAAAACTTATATAAGTTCCTCATAAGAGAAGAGGCACTTTGGTGCATAAGAGAAGAGGCACATCGGTGCAACCTAAGTTGCACTTCAGTGCATAAGAGAAGAGGCACTTCGGTGCAACCTAAGAGGCACTTTGATGCATAAGAGAAGAGGCACATTTGTGCAACCCGAGGTTACTTATATAGGTTAAGATAAAAGAAATTGACCTAAAAGAAAATACATATCTTTTCAATGTTCAACGTTTAATGTTAAATGTTTATTTTTCAGTTCTCAAGTTTTCTTAATATTATAACATGTTCAATCCACTTACCATGGGTTTTATTGCATGGCTGGGGACGTGATGCTCGTAGGTAGGAGCAAGCTTAGGAGCTAGAAGCCATCTAAGGAGAAAAACCTAGATCAAGGACCATAAAGGAGAAAAGTATCGATGGGGTGCCAACCATACCTAGTTTATAGATTTTTCCTTTTTCTATGATTATGTACACGTAAACTTTGTTAAGATTTGAGAATGAGAAATTGTTAGTTTCATCATGTGATGGTTTATTTAAACTCTATTTTGTGCAATGAATATCATAGTTGTGACATCCCCCTTGATGTGACTGTGTATATGTACTTCCGCTATGAATGGTATAAGTGGGGTGTTACAATAATGGTATCAGAGCCAAACTATGGTTGGCCACCAGGATTTTCTCATGATCGCATGTAGTTTATGTCTTTTTCACAGTGATAGATCCTAAGAAGAAAGGTGAGAATGAAAAGGTAGACATGGGTGGGGATGAAGGTGAATTTGTTAGCATGGGAGAACATCGATAATTTCCACATCAAGAAACCCCCATGGTTCCCTTTCATGTCCTTGTTAGAGCTCTAGAAACTGCCATGGGGAGAGGAGAAGGCCATGTGGGAAACCCTAGGGTCAACCCCGAGCTTTCCCTAGTCGACTTTTTGAAGATCAAGCCTAACTCCTTCGCTGGAGAGGAAGAGGTGGACGTGGTGGGAAAAGTTGAGAGATGCATGCAGCACATGGAACATTGCTTATGTGACTTAGACTGTCCCAACCAATCCAAGGTTCGCTTTGGGACACATATGCTGGAGGGTGCTGCTAGGACATGGTGGGAGAACCTACTAGGTTCTCGTGAAGCTGATGCTCCTCCATTCACATGGGAGGAATTTTCTTTGGCCTTCAAAGACCACTACATATATGAGGCCATGATCGAGAAGAAGGAGGAAGAATTTCAGAACCTACGTCAACATGGTGACATGACAGTCACCCAATATGCGATGAAATTCTAGATCCTACAGAAGTATGGATATGACTATGATGAACATCACAAAACAAAGAAGTTCATTCGAGGTCTCAAGCCAGACCTTAGCTTCACCTTGTCAAGACGTGGCCACCGTACACTCCATAGTGCCCTAGAGTTAGAGGACCATCCGAGAAGAGCATGGAAGAAGGAGAGTCACCACAACAACCATAACTCCAACCACCACAATGACAAGAAAAGGGAGGCACTGACTGAAGCTATTCCAAACCGGCATGCAAACCAGCATGCAAAGACCCAATGTGCAAAATGTTCGAAGTATCACCTAGGTGAATGCAGATTTGGGACAGGTGTTTGTTATGCATGTGGTGAGATAGGACACAATAGACCTAACTGCCCAAAAGTTCAAAAGAAGGAGCCTAATGTCAGACAAGCACCTAAGGAGAAGAGACATGCTAGATTTTTTGCTATGGTAGATGAGAGTTAGGATGATAAGACTGAGTAGAGTTTAGTAGCATAGTTATTTTCTTTTCAAAACTTTTTTTATGCAATGTATGGAACTATGGTTTTACATGGTAATAATAGTATATCAATATTTTTTGTTAAAGATATGAAAATCCCTAAGGTGGGAAGCCTAATGAAATTTCGAGGACGAAAGTCAATTAAGGTGGGTAGAAATGTAACATCCCTCTTTTTAGGAGTAAAAACAACCTTTTATGTAGTTTTCTTTAAATGATATTTTGTTAAGGACCTTAAGGCAAAATTTCCAAAATAGTTTTACTTCTAGGATTTCAAGGCAAAGAGAAATAATAAAAGGACTCAAAATAAGTTTTTCTTATATTTTAATGTGTTGTAAATATTTGTGTAATAATGGGAAGGTGTTTTCCCTTTTCTTTTATGCAATAAGTTTAAAAGTTTTGAAAGATAAAGAGAAAGATAAAGAAGCAAGAAATTTGAAATAGAAGAGACTTGGGCAATAAGTTGCTTTTCCTTTTTATATATTTCAAAATAAAACCCCAATTGTTCATTTTCTCTCTCCTATTCTTGGAATTGCCAAAAAAAGAAATAATAATGTGCCATTTATTCGTTTATTTCAAAAATATGAGAAAATATACTCTCTTAGAATCATCAAGTTACTTTACTTTTGATTTTATATATATAGAAGAGGGAAGTGATATTCCCCTTGTTTCCTCTCTCATCCAAAGAAAGTGCATAAAAAGGCAATAAATAAGTGTTCCATGACTCTGAATGAGACAAATAGTTATAATCTCGAATTATGGAGTAAAATTCCACAAAAGAAAGTTTCTCCTTAATTATTTAATTAGTTTGTACACTTAAATTAAATTAAGAAATAAAAGTAGAAAATATGGACTTAACGTTAAGAAAACCTAAATCTAATTGGCTAGGATTATTCTAGACCCTTTAATTAGTCAATGGTCCAAGTTTGGACTCATTTGGACTTTGTTTGACCCTCCAATTAAAATAGGAAAGTTTGTATTTAATTTGATTAGATTTGTATTCAATGCACTCAATTTCCCTATAGTCCTGGGATTTATTTCCGTATCATGCCTTTCCTTTCTTTTCTTTTACACGCATGCCTCTTGTGGCCGTCCAATTTGGATCATATGGTATCTGGATCATCCCCTACCTCCCTCCTGTTTAGGCAAGTGGGGCGCTGACCCAATGATTAATTCCCCAACCGATTTCTCTCTCTGTGCTCGCTCTTTCCTCGCGATTCTTTCTCCCCTGGGTTCGTCTCTCTCTCACACACCAAGCGAGCCCTTGCTCGTGGGCTCTCGTACACTATACTTAAAATGCCCTTTAGGGCTCACGTTGTTCTCGCCACCAGTTTACGCAGCCGCCGCCATACTCCCTCCCCTCCTCACCTCAAGGTCTCAAGAGAACCTCTAGGCTTCGACATTTCTCCCTCCACCTTCAATTTCCTCTTCCATGCCCCCGAGCAGCAGGACCTACTCGACCTCATTCCCTGGCAATTTTGGCCTGGTGCATGCCACTCCGGCCACCTCGGTTCAATCAAACCCATGGTGAGCATCCTCGACCACCACCCTTCATCTCCGTGTCTTCGTTGTGTCTCACCGAGTCCCCAGTTATTGTACCCTATAGGGTCGTTTCCCCCTCCCTGACCGACACATACCACCATGACTCGTCAGTGGGTCTTCGACCCCTATATCTCTTCCGACCGCCTTGCCGAGCCTCGACGAATGTTTCGTGACCACTTTTAGGTGTCGTGTTGCATGTTCTATCTTGGTCTTCACGACGGGTCGTTTCCCCTATTCTACTTTGTTATATGCCTCATTCACAGTTAGTTGGCCTTTTTTCCTCAAGAGATGGCTACCCCAAACTCGCTCTTTGTCTTGCGAACCCATTCGCCTAGTTTCTCGCTTCCTTGACAACTTTTGTCAGGTTTCTGTCCTAGTGGTGATCAACGGTCATGGCCGGAGCCCAACCTCGAGCTCTTGTGGTCGCTGAACCCCAAGGCTTGGTTCCCTGGTCTCGGCTTGGATCTGGGAAGCTGCCCAGATTTGTGGGTTCTCAAAATGGATTGCCCTTCATGAGAAATGATCGAAGAACAGATCTGCAGCAGTCTACGCCCAACGCCATGGATGTGGGGAAAATGTTTGGTCAGTAAATGATTGTAATGCCCCCCTACCATGTTAATCTATGTGTTAAAGTCACGTGGGTACTTTCGGGTTTGCATATCTTTCTGGGTTCTTTGACCACTAATCCACTTGGGTGAGTATATGACAGGCTCTTATTGGCCCATGTGGCATTTTTCGAAATTATGAGTGTGTCATTTTCATTAATTCATAGTAAATCGCTCGATGCTCAGAAAAATGAGCAAAAATATGTTTTGGAAATGGTTTTTCACGAGGAATACAAATGTATGGTTTAGAGTCTTATTCTGAGTCAACATCTCTTGGTTTTGTAGAAATAAATCTAGTGTTTAATATTATTAATAATGTGTATATTGATGCGACATATGTTTGGAACATGACTATTAGTGTTCTTTATACCCAGAGAGTGATTGAGACTCACTCAACCAAGGAAGAGAGAGAATACACTCTCCAAGTGAAAACATAAGTGTTCCATGCAATTGAACATTGTTAAATTGGTCGATTTAATTATACATATATGAATTTTGCAATGAATGCCATGTTTATGCTATTTATTGTTCCTAATTGCTAAAGTCAGTAAAGTTAAGATGTATTGAATTGCATATTATGTATGGTATTATCTTCATGAATCTTAATGATAAAGTTACAAATAAAGTTAAATGTAAAGTTAAGAGTTTTAAGAGAAAGAATAAAATGTTAAAGTAAAACTTATATAAGTTCCTCATAAGAGAAGAGGCACTTCGGTGCATAAGAGAAGTGGCGCTTCGGTGCAACCTAAGAGGCACTTCAGTGCATAAGAGAAGAGGCACTTCGGTGCAACCTATGAGGCACTTCGGTGAATAAGAGAAGAGGCACATTTATGCAACTCGAGGTTACTTATATAGGTTAAGATAAAAGAAATTGACCTAAAAGAAAATACATGTCTTTTCAATGTTTGATGTTTAATGTTAAATGTTTATTTTCAGTTCTCAAGTTTTCTTCATATTATAACATGTTCAATCCACTTACCATTAGTTTTATTGCATGGCTGGGGGTGTGATGCTCGCAGGTAGGAGCAATCTCAGGAGCTAGAAGGCCATCTAAGGAGAAAAACCTAGATCAAGGACCATAAAGGAGAAAAGTATCGGTGGGGTTCCAACCATACCTAGTTTATAGATTTTTCCTTTTGCTATGTTTATGTACATGTAAACTTTGTTAAGATTTCAAAATGAGAAATTGTTAGTTTCATCCTGTGATGGTTTATTTAAACTCTATTTTTTGTAATGAATATCATGGTTGTGACATCCCCCTTGATGTGACTATCTATATGTGCTTCTTCTATGAATGGTATAAGTGGGGTGTTACAAGAAGTATCTAATCCAATATTTAGGATATGAATTAAAATAAGAATTGAGTTGCCTCTCGACAAGTTCCATTGTTTTATGTTGTTGGCTAGACATATTGACTTCAGTTATCTAATGAGGCAGAGGATTTTGAGAGATTGAGGTGTCATTTAGCACTCATGTCTACCATTGTGAAGTATCTCTTCAAGAGTTGGCCATTTGCCACAAACTTGCGAAATTCTCACTTCATAGGACGAATGCATCATGTAGATAGATGTGTTGGATGATGTATAGTCCTGACTTATAGGATAGGAGCTTGCATGGGAAAAGTCTCAACTGTGAGTTGAAAAGCAAAACTTGATCTCCAACTTGGATATCTTTCATTTTCATATGACCGTCGTGCCATAACTTTGTATGTTCTATATAGATTTGTCCATTCTCATATGCGGTCATTCTAAGTTCTTCAACGACCTATAGTTGTAACAGCCTATTGTGACTATCTTTCTTCATATCAAAATTTAGCTTGTTAATCACCCACCAAGCTTTATGCTCTAGTTCAATGGATAGGTGCCATGACTTCCCATAGATCAGTCTAAAAGATGAGGCACCCAGGAGTCTCAAAAAATGCCATGTTGGCCCACAGAGCATCATTGATTTTGGTGGACCGATCATCCAGGTGCAGGCAATAGTTTCCTCTAGTATGGCCTTGAGTTGGTAGTTTGACACTTCTACCTACCCACTCATTTGTGCGTGGTAGGGAGAATCTACCTTGTGATGCATGACATATTTCATCAAAAGCACTTCAAGATTCACTCCAGGAAGTGAAAAGCTTCATCTGATATTACAGTTCAGGGGAACCCAAAATGACGTTATATGATGTCCCTAAATAACTTGGTAATAGGCTTTGAATCACTTATCACAGTGGTATCACTTCTACCCATTTGGAAACGTAATCATCTACTAACAAAATGTAGCAAGATCCATATGAAGAGGGAATGGGTCCATGTAGTCCACTTCCCATACATCAAATATCATAACTTCTTACCAATGCTTCAGAGTCATTTTCTCCCTTTTGGTGATGTTACCAGACCTCTGACATTTGTCAGAAGACAATACAAATTCATAGGCCTCTTTGGGTATTTTTGGCCATAATAATCTACATTGTAAAAGTTGTAGCACGTTTTTTTTTTAAATATGTAGGGTAGAATGGCATTTCTCTTAAATTAGAGGGGCTTCCTCCTCTAGGATACAATGTTGGTAGAGGTCGTTGGTACATAGTTTATATAGGTGTGAGTCATCCCAGTGATACTATCTTACATCATGCATGAATTTCTTCATTACAATGCTTGTGTACTCTCAATGAATGATGCCAGTGACGAGGTAGTTAACAAAATTTGCATACCACAAAAAAATCTTTTGACGCTTTCATTAGCTAATCATCTAGTAGAGAGTCGTTGATGGGTACAATGTTTGTATCATGAATGTGAATCCAACTTATATGATTGACACCACGTTCTTTGTAACTTTCTTGTCTGGTATATCTAAATTGAATTCTTTTAGGAGAAGAATACATCTAATCAATTGTGGTTTCATGTCCTTCTTTGCCAATAAATAATGGATAGTGGAATGATCTATATAAACTATAACTTTTGAACCCACTAGGTAAGATCAAAATTTATCAAGGCATATACAACTAATAGGAATTCCTTCTTTGTGGTTGCCTAGTTCCCTTGGGCTTCATCAAGAGTTTAGATGCATAGTAGATAATGTAGTGTTTCTCATGTATGTGTTGGCCCAAAATGCCCTCCACTATGTAATCACTAGAGCCACACATAATCTCAAATGGTTGATACCAATCTGGCACTAGGGATTGGGTTGAGAGGTTGTTTCAGACCGTTGAAACTCTTCATACATTAGTCATCAAAGTGGAATTCTTCATCCTTGCGCAATATATTTGTCATTGGTTTAGATATCTTGAAGAAACACTCATAAATATTTTGTAGAAACTTGCATGACCTAAGAAGGCTCTAACTTCTCATACTATGGTTGGTGGGATAAGCTTTGCCGCCACTTGTATTTTTTCTTTGTCCACTTCAATTCCTTGATCGCTAACCTTATGACCTATCACTATGCCTTCTTTCACCATGAAATGGAATTTCTACCAATTGAGCACCAGGCATGCTTCCTCACAATGTTTGAGGACTTGAGAGAGGTGTGTCAGGCATGAGTGGAATGATTCCACATAGAGAAATCATCCATTGTTACTTCCATAATGGTTTCAGTTAGGCCGGTAAAGATGGTTACCATACAGTGTTCGGATGTGGTTGGCGTTTTACAGAGCCCAAAGGGAAATTTTCTAAAGGGATAGGTCCCAAAAGGACATGTAAAACTCATTTCTCCTAGTCATCTAGTTGGATTGGAATCTAGTAGAATCTAGAATAACAATCAAGATATAAAAAGTATTTTTGATGAGATTGGTTTTATTGGATCTTGTCCAAGAAGGTTTGGGGAAAGGGGTCCTTGCGTATAGCTTTGTTTAAACTTCCTATTATTGATACACATCCTCCACCTATTGATGGTATGAGTGGGGATTAGTTTGTTGTTTTTGTTGGTATGTATGCCCATAGAGCAAGTCCTATGATGATTGTAATGGGATACTTTGTAAATGATTTGAATAATAATAAAGGAAATTTCTGATCTATCTGTTTAAACTGTTTCTGAGATGATAGTGTAACATGATAGATGTCTAAAGAATGATTTTACTCAATGACGTATGCTTTTAGGTTAAGGACCTAAATGATGATATCATGCGGATGTCAAGAGTATACATTCTTGTTTGGTCCCTAGTCAGTTGTTATTGTGGAAATAACCATAAGCATCAATAACACTAAAGACTAGATTGTGTGTTGGTTGATGATAGAATCTCATTAGTCATGATATAGTGATATAAAACCAAGCACATATGTACTTGTTAGAGAACAAGGTACCGGACAGACCCACCGTGAGAGTGACACATGGAACCATGACTTGGTAATCACATTCAACTCTCACATTGATGGTGGTGAGTGTGATTCTTAGACTTGAAATCGCTACACTCAACACATGTCGTTGGGTACACTTTGACATCATCAAACGCAGTCCTGAAACATGGGTTGTTATAAAGGTGATGATTGGGTGGCTTTGACACATGGGGCTTTTGAGGGGTGAGTGGTAGATATGGGATTTGTCCCTCCTAAGGGAGTTTGATGTCCTTGGCCACTTGATGAGTAGGATTGAGAAAGGCATGTGCATGCACGTGTGAATCAATATGTGATATTGATGTCACACACATCTCACCCAATCTGCTCTGAGATCAAGGAAATAAATGAACATTGACATGATGATTGTTCCATGCCTCGAGTTCATTCAGGATATCAGTGACAAAGGAATTATACATTCACTGTAACACCATTCACGGATTGTAGGATTGAAATTTGTTCTCCAACTTTCTATTTCACTTGGGAAGCACTGATGTGTGACTAGGCACCGCTCTTTGCTTGTGAAGTCATAAGTGTTATGGACTTTCACTGCCAACGTGAAATGGACCTGTAGGGTCACACACATAGGATTTAACCTGGAATAGGAGTTTGTCCACAAACAATGTTTAGATTGATTACTAAAGGAGTTTAGTAGTTCAATTAAACACTCAATCAATTGATAGCTCAGTATCATAATGTTCAAGATGTTGGACTGATTGATTAGAGTATCAAATTGATTGAAACTGTGGTTGATTGATTCTACACAATCTGCACTCCCAACAGATCAGCTCATGTGATGAACCGATCAGCTGAGCTTGGTGAACCGATCGGCTCAACTGGTGAGTCGATCAGCTCATAGACAGGGTGAAACGATTCGTTCAAGTGTTGAAATGATCGGTTCAAGTCCAACCGAGCAAGTTGGGAAAGTAAGATTGGTGAGAAATTTCCTTTCATTTCACTTGCCCAATTTAATTGGAACAAGGATTGGTATTTGATACCAATTAGAAACAAAAGAAGAAAAGTCAATCAGGAACTGATCAGGACCAAGAAACGACCAGTTCAGAATTGAACTGACCGTTTCATGGGTCCCAACCGATCAGTTGAGGTGTCAACCGACCAGCTCAGATCCCCAACTAACCGTTTCATGGGTCCCAACCGATTAGTTGAGGTGTCAACCGACCAGCTCGGATCCCCAACCGACCGTTTCAGTTGTGAAACGATCGGTTCAGGTTACGCAGTCGGTTGTTTTTGTTGAAAATCTCAAACCCTTCTACTCCGGCTTTAGTCCCACATTGCCCGGGATAGAGAACCATGTCCCATGACCCTCCTATATATATTGGGGTATTGGGGGCTTCTCAAAGTACAACTCAGTGCAACCAGTTGCTCTGTAAAGTTGTCGTTCTCTCTGGTTTTGGTAACCGATAGAGCCCGGGCAAGTGCTTCCCGATAAGGGAGGCACAACAAGGGAAAGACAACTGCAGAAAGCGACTAGTGGTAGGAGAGTGTGCTGGCGACTAGTACGTCGACTGGAGGGTGCGACTCCTTCCGATTCCCTATGGGACAAGGAGATCGGAGTTCCAGGTAGTCTGTGTGGACGACTGTAGAGGTGGGAGACACCTGTCGCTCGGAGGACAACTATCAATCCCGACAGTCCCGGTGAGACCAGGAGTCTTCAGTCTCGGTGCGACTAGGAGTTGCACAGACACCATCCAAGATCGGAGGTGAAGACCACACAAGGAGCAAGGTAGTGTTTCCGAGCAAGCCTCGGGACAAGGTATGCATCCACAAACCATCTTTCCTATTGTATAGACGTTGACGTGATTCCTTTTGTTCTGGGTTTTGGGGAGAAAATTTTTGTTTCCGTTGCTTCTCTGCCTCCTCTAAAATCCAACAGTGGTATCAGAGCCACGTCAACTGCTCTATATTTTATGATTATCGATATGATCGATTTTGGTTTTTCGCTTTATTTATTGCATACGATGCAAATAAAATTGTCTTTATGCATGTCCAATCCACAAATCCCAAATATACATATATGATATGTAATATTAATGCACTTGATACGCATCACCCTTAAATGAGTTTTGTGGTGGATGTGTAGCATGGTTATGGCCTATAAACCCTATATCTGTGTATGGTTGTATGTGGTTTCTTGCATCTTGGTCTGCGCACCGATTCCCTTTCTCCTATTCCTAATGTAACTCGAAATAATTCGAGATTTATTTTCCTACCTTTTCTCCCCCCGAATGTAACTCGGGGTTTCTCAATTCAAATGTAAATAGGATAAATTTTATTTCATGTTATGTCAAAGAACGACAGACAACATGAGACGATCGGTTCAAGGCTTGAACCGATCGGTTGGTGTTCCAGACAACCGGTTCGAGGAGAGAGACGAGCGGGTGGTGATCTGAGGAGATGCACGACGACCGGTGAACCGATCGGATGGAGGCGCCAGTCTATCGGCTGGTGGCACCCGAACAACCAACTTGATGGAGAGGTGATCAGTCATGGAGATGAGCTGATCAAACCAAGAAAGGCAGGCACATATTTCATGTTGTACAGGTTGCATGTGATGTAGACCTAGATGACCGTGATTCCTCTTGGCTTGAGGAATCAAAATAGGATGGCCATAATCGTTGCTTTTATCGTTTTGCATGTTTTATGTGGGATATAGCATGTATATGATACGTAATATATATTGTGGTGATTGGATATGTATATAAAAACCAAATCCCTCATTAAAATATTAAGTTTTATACGCCTTCCATTAGCGACACACATGGAAAACTCGATCGACCAAGCGTAGGTTACACCAAAGCGTGGTGCGTCGTCCATCTTGTGGAAGTGTGAAGGGTCGACATGTAGGTTCTGCCAAAGCAGGGTGCATGTTTACCGTGTCAGCTTTTAGGATAGTCTTAACTGGTGATTCTTAGAGCATCTAATCCCAGAGGCACAGAATGTTCATGGCAAGGTTTTGCGCATGTTCATTCATCAAGAGTTGCATATGATGCAATTGGCATGATGGCCTACCTAAATAGTCAAGATTATGGGTGATTAACCAAAGCTGACTCATGACTTGATGAAATATGGATCTTGACCCACTAGAAGATTGTGCACTGCAATCTTCCGAATTGATGGTGAGGGTTGTCAATTTGAGTCAAAATAGTGGGAGCGGTAATTAATTATAGGCCTAATTAACTATCGTCAAATTTTATTCAAATCAAATCAAAAGGAGTTTTGACAAAATGAAATTTTCTCTTGTAGAATGGCAAAGGAATCATCTATTAAAATGGGCAAAATCATTGAGAATAAATTCCATAACTGGTTGAGGACTATGAGAAGTGTTCTGCACAATCCAAATATACCAGGAGCCTTTGAATCCACTCAATGTACGCTTAATGCGTTGGTGAAGAAGAAAGAAAGTTCATTGATACAGATTAATGGAACGAAAGGTGAGGGGGAGAAGGGTTCTCTCGCCAAACCAATTTCTTCTACCTGGAGAGGATGGAAGGAACGATGGAAGAAGAAGTTAGAGATAGAGATCTCTGATATGGTGTATATGTGATAGAGATTAACTTTACTACTTCTTCATCATGGGTACTTGATACCGAATGCGGATCTCACATTTGTTCAAATGTGAAGGATCTTAAGAGAAGTACGCCTTTGGGGAAAGGCGAGGTTGAACTACATGTTGCCAATGGGGCAAGAATTGCCGCCAGTGTTGTAGGAACCTATGAGTTAACTCTACCAAGTGGGCTAATAATAGAGTTAAAGAACTGCTATTATGTACCTACCATAAATAGGAATATCATTTCCGTCTCTTGTTTGGACAAGGATGGATTTGAATTTTTATTAAGAATGGAAATTGTTCCATTTCTAAAGATGGGATCTTTTATGGCAGTGCCCCAATGTCTTATGGTCTATACTTGATAGATTTGGAGACAATTGTATACAACGTAAACACCAAAAAGCAAAAACTCAATGACTCAAACAAAACATATCTTTGGCATTGTCGTCTAGGGCACATAAATGAGAAGTGCATTTCTGGACTCCATAAAGATGGTTATCTAGACTCTTTTGATTATGAATCAATAGAGACATGTGAATCTTGTTTATTGGGCAAGATGACCAAGACTCCCTTTCCAGGTAAAGGTGAGAGATCTAGTGATCTATTAGGACTCATACATACTGATGTATGTGGGCCTTTTAGAACTAATGCCGGAAATGGGTATCAGTACTTCATTACCTTCACTGATGATTTTAGTAGGTATGGCTATGTGTACCTGATGAAGCATAAGTCAGAAACCCTTGAAAGGTTCAAGGATATCATGAATGAAGTACAGAACCAACTTGGTAAAAGTATTAAAGCACTTCAATCCGATCGAGGTGGGGAATACTTAAGCCAAGAGTTTGAGGACCTTCTGCAAGCCTGTGGTATTGTATCACAATGGAATCCGCCTGGAACACCACAACATAACGGTGTGTTTGAAAGAAGGAATCGCACATTGTTGGATATGGTGCGATCAATGATGAGTTTTGCTGATCTTTCGATTTCCTTCTGGGGTCATGCTCTTAAAACCGCCGCATTTACGCTTAAACGAGTACCATCTAAATCGGTTCAAAAGACACCATATGAGATATGGACCGGGAAGCATCCCAATTTGTCTTTTATGAAGATTTGGGGTTGTGAGGCTTACGTTAGGAAAATGTTTCCTGATAAGCTTGGACCCAAATCTGATAAATGTTATTTTGTTGGATATCCCAAGGAGACGAAGGGATATTATCTATACCACCCTACTGACAACAAAGTGTTTGTTGCCAGGGATGCTGTATTCCTAGAGAAGGAATTTATTTCCAAAGGAAGCAGTGGGAGGAAAATAGAGCTTGAAGAAGTTCAAGCCCAACAAGAAAACATAGAATCGGTAGATGTACAAGAGGAAAATGGAGAATCACAAGGTGTTGTAGAATCTCAGTCTCCTCAGGTAACACAAGGACCTCGTAGATCTAGTAGGACCCGCCTTGAACCTGAGAGGTTTGGATACCTTGTGACTCAGGAAGGTGGAGAGTTGATCATAGATGATGATCCAACCACCTACGTAGAGGCTATGGAGGGACCAGATTCTGAGAAATGGCTTGAAGCCATGAGATCCGAGATGGAATCCATGTACTCCAACAAAGTATGGACTTTGGTGGAACCACTCGAAGGGGTAAAACCCATAGGGTGCAAGTGGGTCTTTAAGAAGAAGACCGACATGGATGGCAATGTGCAAACTTATAAAGCTAGATTGGTTGCGAAGGGATTTCGACAAGTACAAGGTGTTGACTATGACAAAACCTTTTCTCTAGTTGCCATGATTAAGTCCATCAGGATCATGCTTGCTATTACAGCTTATTATGACTATGAAATTTGGCATATGGATGTTAAAACCGCATTCCTTAACGGGAATATAAATGAGGATGTGTACATGAGATAGCCTGAAGGTTTTGTAGATCCAAAGAATGCCAATAAAGTATGTAAGCTGCAAAGGTCAATCTATGGATTGAAGCAAGCATCTTGGAGTTGGAATCTTTGATTTGATGAGGAAGTCAAAGTGTTTGGCTTTATTCAAAATGAAGATGAACCTTGTGTGTATAAGAAGGTTAGTGGGAGCTCAACCACATTCCTCATATTGTATGTGGATGACATACTTTTGATGGGGAATGATGTCTTAGCCTTAGAGAAGGTAAAGACTTGGCTTGGGAATACTTTCTCAATGAAGGACATAGGAGAAGCATCCTACATTCTAGCAATTAAGATCTATAGAGATAGATCTAGAAGGCTTCTCGGACTGAGTCAGAGCACATACATCGACAAACTGCTGAAGCGGTTCAGCATGGAGAACTCAAAGAGAGGCAACATCCCCATGTTACATGGAGTCACCATCTCTAGAGCTCAATGTCCCCAATCTTGTGAAGAGAGGGAGTGTATGAATGGGATCCCATATGCATCAGCCATCGGGTCCATCATGTATGCTATGTTGTGTACACACCCAGATGTCTCGTATGCTCTCATCATGACGAGCAGGTACCAGTCAGATCTCGGGGATGCTCACAGGATAGCCGTAAAGAACATCCTCAAGTACTTGCGAAGGACTAAGGATCAATTTCTCATTTACAGCGGTGAGGAAGAGCTGGTTGTAAAGGGTTACACCAATGCAAGCTTCCAAACTGATAAAGATGATTACAGATCGCAGTCAGGATTTGTATTTTTCCTTAATAATGGAGTTGTGAGCTGGAAGAGTTCCAAGCAAGAAACAGTTGCCGATTCTACTACAGAGGTTGAGTATATTGCTGCTTCACATGCAGTAAAGGAGGTTGTGTGGATCAGGAAGTTCATTTCTAAACTTGATGTGGTCCCAAGTAGTTGTGATTCAATTGAGCTTTATTGTGACAATAATGGAGCTATTGCACAAGCTAAGGAACCCAGATGACATCAGCGGTCCAAGAACATATTGCGGCACTTCCATCTCATACGAGAGATCATACAGCGAGGAGATGTGAAGATTTTCAAAGTACCAACTAAAGACAACATAGTTGATCCACTGACTAAGGCCCTTTCTCAGCAGAAGCATGATGGTCATGCTAGGTCACAAGGATTGAGGTTTCTTGGTGACTGGCTCTAAGTGCAAGTGGGAGTCTTTTGGTATGTATGCCCATAGAGAAAGTCATATGATGATTATAATGGGATACTTTGTAAATGATTTGAATAATAATAAAGGCAATTTCCGATCTATATGTTTAAACTATTTCTGAGATGATAGTGTAATGTGATAGATGTCTAAAGAATGATTTTACTCAATGACATATGCTTTTAGGTTAAGGACCTGAATGATGAGATCATGCGGATGTCAATAGTATACATTCTTGTTTGGTCCCTAGTCGGTTGTTATTGTGGAAATAACCATAGACATCAATAACACTAAAGACTAGATTGTGTGTTGGTTAATGACAGAATCTCATTAGTCATGATATAGTGATATGAAACCAAGCACATAGGTACTTGTTAGAGAACAAGGTACCAGACAGACCCACCGTGAGAGTGACACATGGAACCATGACTTGGTAATCACAGTCAGCTCTCACAGTGATGGTGGTGAGTGTGATTCTTAGACCTGAAATCACTACACTCAACACATGTCGTTGGGTACACTTTGACATCATCAAACGCAGTCCTGAAACATGGGTTGTTATGAAGGTGATGATTGGGTGGCTTTGACACATGGGGCTTTTGAGGGGTGAGTGATAGATATGGAATTTATCCCTCCTAAGGGAGTTTGATGTCCATGGCCACTTGATGAGTAGGATTGAGAAAGGCATGTGCAGGCACGTGTGAATCAATATGTGATATTGATGTCACACACATCTAACCCAGTCTTCTCTGAGATAAAGGAAATGAATGAACATTGACAGGATGATTGCTCCATGCCTCGAGTTCATTTAGGATATCAGTGACAAAGAAATTATACATTCATTGTAACACCATTCACAGATTGTAGGATTGAAAGTTGTTCTCCAACTTTCTATTTCACTTGGGTAGAACTGATGTGTGACTAGGCACCGCTCTTTGCTTGTGAAGTCATAAGTGTTATGGACTTTCACTGCCAACGTGAAATGGAGCTGCAGGGTCACACACATAGGATTTCACCTGGAATAGGAGTTTGTCCACAAATAATGTTTAGATTGATTACTAAAGGATTTTAGTAGTTCAATTAAACACTCAATCAATTGATAGCTCAGTATCATAATGTTCAAGGTGTTGGACTGATTGATTAGAGTATCGGATTGATTGAAACTGCGGTTGACTGATTCTACACAATCTACAATCCCAACCGATCGGCTCATGTGATGAACCAATCGGCTGATCTTGGTGAACTGATCGGCTCAACTGGTGAGTCGATCGCCTCATGGATAGGGTGAAACGATTCGTTCAAGTGTTGAAACGATCGATTCGAGTCCAACCGAGCAAGTTGGTAAAGTAAGATTGGTGAGAAATTTCCTTTCGTTTCACTTGCTCAATTTGATTGGAACAAGGATTGGTATTTGATACCAATTCGAAACAAAAGAAGAAAAGTCAATCGGGAACTGATCAGGACCACGAACCGATCGGTTCAGAAGTGAACCAACCATTTCATGGGTCCCAACCGATCGGTTGAGGTGTCAACCGACCGGATCATAACCCCAACCGACCGTTTCAGTTGTGAAACGATCGATTCAGGTTATGTAGTTGGTTGTTTTTGTGGAAAATCTCGAACCCTTCTACTCCTGCTTTAGTCCCTCATTGCCCAAGATAGAGAACCCTGTCCGATGACCCTCCTATATATAGGGCTATTGGGGGCTTCTCAAAGTACAACTCAGTGCAACCAGTTGCTCTGTAAAGTTGTCGTTCTCTCTGGTTTTGGTAACCGAGAGAGCCCGAGTAAGTGCTACCCGATAAGGGAGGCACAGCAAGTGAAAGACAACTGTAGAAAGCGACTGGTGGCAGGAGAGTGTGTTGGCGACTAGTACACTGACAGGAGGGTGAGACTCCTTCTGATTCCTTGTGGGACAAGGAGATCAGAGTTCTAGGCAGTCTGTGTGGACGACTGCAGAGGCGGGAGATAACTGTCGCTCGGAGGACAATTGTCAATCCCGACAGTCCCGGTGAGACCAGGAGTCTTCAGTCCCGGTGTGACCAGGAGCTGCACAGACACCATCCAAGACTGGAGGTGAAGACCGCACAAGGAGCAAGGTACTGTTGCTGAGCAAGCCTCGATACAAGGTATGCATCCACAAACAATCTTTCCTATTGTATAGAAGTTGACACAATTCCTTTTGTTCTGGGTTTTGGGGAGAAAATTTTTGTTTCCGCTGCTTCTCTGCCTCCTCTAAAATCCAACAATTTTCATTGCACACATTGTGGTTCCTCCTTTCTTTGGAACAATTTGTACTGGGCTCACCCATGGTAAGTCAGAGATAGGGTAGATGATGCCAGAGGTGAGTAGCTTCACAACTTCTAGGTGAACCACTTCCTTCATGTTTGGATTCAACTTATGTTGGTTTTCTACAAACGGCTTGTGGTCCTCTACTATCAGGATCTTGTTCATGCACAATGTTTGACTTATAGCAATGAGGTCACTAATCTTATAGCTTATGGCTTTCTTCCTTTCTCTTAGTTCAGTTAGAAGTTTATTTTCTAGCTCAAACATGAGATTAGAGTGGATTATCATGGGGAAAACTTTGAGGTCATCCAAGAAATCATATTTCTACCCCTCTAGAAGGGGTTTCATCTTAGGGTCTTTAAGTGTTTCTTATGGTTCCTCTGTAAGATAAACTGCCTTGAGCTCTTCGAATTCAGCTTTTGGGTCTTCTTCTGCTAAACTAAGGTGGAGCATGCATAGCGTTACTTACTCATCAATACACTCATTAGGATTGGAAATAGTGATAGTAGTCTCTAGATGGACTTCTAATTCAAGGTCCTATTGAGTGAGGAGTGGTGTCTGCTTTATACAGTCCAATAAGAAAATTTCTTCTTGCATGCTTGGTCTCTTCATGTTGTTGAAGACTCTAAATGCAAGGATTTCCTTTCCCATCCTTAGAAGTAATCTTCCTACCTCAACATCAATCAATGCTATAATTGTGGAAAGGAAGGGTTGGCCAAAATAAGAGGATATATAGGGTCTTCTTTTATTCCCTTGACAACGAAATCACATAGGACATAAGAGTGATTTCCTACTTTGATAGGGACATCTTCAATGATTCCCATTGGAAGTGTCATTGAAGATTCAACAAGTTGTATCATCATGCCAGTCGAGAGTAGTCCCATATATCCAATCCTTTTGCATAGGCTATAGGGCATAATGGAGATGTTGCTCCAAGGTCAGCTAACCCCTTATTGCACACAGAATCACCAATGTGACATGAAATTCTAAAGGAACCTGTGTCCTATCTCTTCTTTGGAATCTTTCTATGGATTGTATCAGATGGTGTTATATCCAACTTAACTATCTCAAAGTTCTCAGTTATGTATTTCCTTGTAAGGAGCATTTTCAAATACTTTGACCATGTTGGTATCTCTGCCAAAGCATCCTAAAGGGAATATCTACATGCAATTTCTTTGTTGGTTACTCGAACTTCATAAAGTGTGTGTTAAGCCTTGTTTTCCTAAAACAAGCTTAGAATGGAGGACAATGTTAATAGACTGGTATCACCAGTTATGCTACATCTTTCTTTATAATGATTGGTTCTTCTGAGATGACTCTGTAAGTTTTATTGGTGGCAATAGAATCCTGCACCTTTGCACTTAGTATTACTACTACTACTTTTGGCACAAGCTTAGGTACTTTAGACTCTTCAATGATTACACATTCGTCCTCATCTTCACTAATTATAGGGGCATTGACAGGCATTTCTGTAAAGATCTTGGATGATTGAGTAGCAACAACTTTTAATAATTCTTGATGTTTGGAATTATCTTTAGGTTGTCCCACAAATACTCCCATGGGTGGACAAAGATTTACTAGAAGTTGATCCAGTTGAGATTCGATAGCCTTATGGTGATCTTCTTGATTTGCATTCGTCTTTTATTGTGAGTACAAGATCTTATCAAGGAATGAGAGTTTGTCATCAGCTGAAGAGGTATTGACTTGTTACCCTTGTTGCTTTTGTTGTTCTGGGTCCTAGTTAGGATTCTAGTATTGATTGTAGTTCATTTTTTAGAAGTTACCTTTGTAGTTTCCTTTATTCTTGAGACTTTTCCACTGGTTCTTCTAGAATCCTGGAGGATCCTATTGTAGATTTCTATATTGTATGAGTTGTTGAGAGTTCTCCTCTCCAAAATGATTATTTTACTGAAAGACAGTATGGATCCTAATTTAATTTGGACTGTAGTACCTTTGACTAGGACTAGAGTTGATAGCATTCAAGTCTTCCATTTCACTGTCATCTCCTTAAGTTGTAGTGTTGCTCATTATAATGTCAAAAAGAATATTTCACCCCAAGGTGGAACGGTTAGTGCCCTATCATGCTTCATAGAATTGTGTCACTACCTTGACTTCTTGTTATTGTTGTCGTGGTGGCGAATTTGCATACCTTCTCTCATACACATTAAAAGATGTTTCAAGACTACCTTGCTTAAGTGCCATTAACTTTAGGGATTCAAGAATAAACTTCAACTTAAAATTACTTTCTGCCATAGATACCTTGAGTACTCCTTTACCTAAAGATCTATCCCAGTTGGCTTGATTTTCAGCTCCAAGGGTGACTACCTTCCATGCACTATCATAACTTGGGTGAATGAAAATTCCTCCAGATGAGGAGTTTAGAAACTTTTTGATATTATTGTCCACACCTCTATCGAAATAATCAATGAGTTGATTCTTAGAAATATCATGGTGTGGGCATTTGTGAAGGAGCTCGTTGTACCTTTCCCATGCTTCTACTAGAGTTTTGCCAGGTATTTGGGTGAACTGTGTGATCTATCCTCTAATAGTGTATGTGAGGGAAGGAGGGTAGAATATCTCAAGGAATTTGTTTTGAATTTGATCACAAGTGATGATGGGGTCACACTTTAGAGAGATGTACCAATTTCTTGCTCTGTCTTCAAGGGAATAGTTGAAAAAGTAGAGTCTAATGGTAATATCAAAAACTCCATTATGCTTAGTCATGTAGAATAAGTCAACAAACTTTAAGATGTGTTCTTGATAGACCTCTCCTTGTTTTCCCATAAAGAGACTATTTTCTAGGAGGGTGATCCAGTGCGACCTAATTTTGAAGTTAGGGACATCGATAGGATTGGGTGTATTGGGTGATTGACATCAAAAACCTTAGGGATTGAGAACTCTCTAAGCTCTTCCTATCGCTCAACCTATTTTGCAACAACATGAGATTCATAGATCTCTTCTTGAACAACATCATAGGTTTCTTACACAAGCCTCTCTCTTTGTGATGTGATGGCCAAACTCACCCTTAGTTGAGTTCCTCTTTAGACATTCTAGCTTGGTTCATTATGCTCAAATGCGAAAAGGTTCATTCTATTTAGGGTCAAAGCTTGATGCAAGAATGAAGTCCTATTATAGTGACACATGCATAGGCTTTGAGGTACCTAAGACAGAAAGATCTTTCACAAGTCAAATGGACGGAGAAGAACCAAATTCAAGAGTATATGCAATAGTATCAATGGTAAAAGTAAAAACTAGGATAAATATTGAAAGAATTGGATTTAACTAGATGGTTCAATTTTCCTCGACAATGGAACCCAAGTTTTACATGAGTTTTATCACACTAACAAATTCACCTAGGGATGAAACCCCTATGCTTTACTAAAACAATGTGCAATAATTCCACTTGTAAGTGGTCGTTTCATATCATAATGTAGTCAAGGATCAAATCCCAAGAGACAAAATTTTTAAGAATTTTTAGTCATATCCAACTGAACTAAGGATAATATCTAGAACCAAGAGTTGATTTTGGTTGAGATAAACTAGTTTCAAGTGAAGTAAAAGTGTGTGATTAAAAGTGAGTTTGTATTCATGATTAAGGTCACTGGGGTGATATCGAGTTTCACCACTACTACATGCACTACCACATCCAAAAGACATCCATGCTAGATAAGATCATCTAAAAGGATAAAGATAAGATTCATGGGTTAGGTGTGGAGATCCGCATAGATGTCCCCATGAGCTCGATGTCATGTAACTCTCATGTCATGTATCTATTGCTCCTGATATATCCCATCTTGAGTTCTTATTAGGGCATCAACTAGCTTAATTGATATTTGAACACTAATCATTGTATTTCTCTCAAAATAGGAATATAATGGATCATGCAAAGTAGGTGATTAATTCACAAAATATGTATTAAATGATTAATAGTGAGGTTAATCCCCGCACCCCAATGAGAGGGACTACTCACTATTCATAATAGAAACATAGAAAATAAGATAGAAGGAATATTCAACCATAGTCGTGATGGAGAAGATGATCATGGCTTGGTGGGATAATGGTCTTTAACATGATGAAGTAGTTGATTAGTCAAAGGAACAGGAGAACACCAAGAAAAATCATTGATGATCTTGTCTTCCCTCCTACCTTCTCTTTTTGTTCTGTGTATTGTCAAGGAAGTTCAAACAAATGGCAGGATGGCATTGGCGGTGTAGATCCAACCAATTTCATGGCTGAGGGAAAACTTGGTGAGTTGAAGAATAATGGAACACCACAGTAGTGACGTAAAAGAAACTCATGAAGTGTTGGTTGAAGATCTTCTTCCTAAAGAAATAGCCTATCAGAATACTAGAGTGGAGCCATCCCCTAAAATGTGGAGGTTGCTAGGTACTTATAGCTATGGGGTGTGGAGCAACATCTTCATCTGTCTGCCTCTCCATCGATTTGAGGTCTCATTAGGCACTGGGGGATGAGGAGCCATTGGGCACCAGCTTGTTGAAAGGCTATCAGACACAAGACACTGAGTGGATATTGGGAATCAAGGGCTCAAGAGTCATCGTTCATCTAAGGATGAGGTCCCATCAGACATCGGGATCTCATCAGGCACTAGTGATGAAAGCCATCAGGCACTATCTTGCTGGAAGATCGTTGGGCATAGGGTGTTGAGCGGTAGTTAGGGATCGGGAGAGCCATCGAGCACTGAAGGCTGAGGTCCCATCCGACACCAAGATGGCAGTGGATGGAAAAATTTAATATTTCAAGAATTATGGTTGAAATAGTGTGTCCATATATATAAATGAGTGGGAAAGCACACATTGGGTGGAAATAACATGTACTAAGATATAGTTTTGTAGAAGAACACAACTCTAAATAATAACACCCTAAGTTTCATATACAATATGGAATGCAAGTATTTTATATCAAGTTGTGGTCAAAGAATAATAAATAATATTTCAATCATTTTTTGTAACCAAAGAGAGAGAATCATTATTAACAACTATTCAAAATATTGTAAGAGATAAGCAAAAGATATTCATTTTTAAAATGTATGGCTCATATAGAAATTTAGGGCTGTATTACAAGTATTGCTCAAAAGGAAATAGGGTATATGCACATAAGTGAAAGTCTATCCTAATCAACAACCATAATTCTAGGGTCCAGAATCAAGGTCTCTTCTCTCAAACATGTAAATTCAATATTTCAAGAATTAGGATTAATATGTCATTAATTGTACAAACACTGAAGTTGACCTTTGAAAAGACGTATCAAAAACCTTACGAAATGCAAGATGTCATGTTTTGACTTCAAAACATATCTTGTTTTCTTTGTATAACTTACCATATTTACTTATTAATTCTATATCATTAGTACATTTACTGAATTTCATTAATCTAAAACCTTGATAAAGACGAATGAACCCAAACATATGGTGTCAAGAATAATATGCGTGATAGGTTAACATAAGCATTTATACATTCTAAAAATTTGAACAACTAACCAGATTTAGAGGGAAAATTTACAACTTTACTATTGTGCCGCAAGACAATAAAATAATTTTGGAAGGGCAAGAAGGGAAAACTAATGCATTAATTATTATTCTCTAGAACAAAAAGAGCAGATCCACCACAAGATCAACTAGAGACTCAATCTCGAGAATCATGACATGGTAATTGCAACGATCCTTCTCTCCACCTTCATCAAGATCTGATGAACTCAGAAACCACAAGAAGCTCCAAAAAAATGACAAACTTCAAAGAATACCCTCCTCCATGGCTGCTAAGGTGGTAAGAAAAAATATCCCCAAGAGGGAAACTTTTGGAAACACAAGTCAAAGGAATGAAACAACAACACAAGGAGAAGCAAATACATGAGGAAGCTTTGTAATCCAAGGTCAGTAAGCCAGAGATTCCTACTAGGTTTAGAGGGTAAGTAAAAGAGGGAAAGTTAGTTACATCCTTATGGAACCCAATTGTATTTGCATGGAGATCCATGGGGGGCATCATGAAATGTTTTCCAGGTTTCTATTGATCTAGGTTGTCAGAGTCGCTTGGCCGTTGTCAAGGTTGTAGGTGGATGTAGTTGGAGTTTGACAACATATGTGTGAGGGAACTTGTAGGTTTTAGGGCTAGGAAGTAATTGCGTAAAGGTGTTAGAGATCCTTGAAATAATTCGTTTAGGTCTAGAGGCCAGTAAAGAGTGGGCTTATGGATGGAGAAAGGGACATCAATTGGGAGGGTAATATAGTCTATGAAATCTAACAATTTTAGGAACACTAGATTTAGAGTGTTTTAGAGATGAAATCATAGTGTAGGGAGGTAGATAGAGAGATAGAATTCATGAAAAGGGAAGGTAGTTCAGGCTTACTATAGACAAGGGGTAAGAGGTGGGATTGAGGTAGGATATGTATTCTCCATCAGCCATACATGATCTTGCATCTCAAAAGGATTCCTTCATAGACAAGGATATGGGTTTTCAAATGATATAGCGTGACAAAGTGACTAAACAAAAATTAAAATAAAAAAAATCAGTACTTTTTCCTATTTATATCCTTTTTGTTGCTTTTATTTTTTTATTTGTTTAGGATATCAATATTTTTCCAATAGGTATGTTAGTTGACCTATTAACCATATGTTGCCATTAAGATACAAGGTTTACAATTACATCTTATGAAAAGGCATATATTTAATTAATAGGGTTAGATTCCAATTTCGACTACCAAGTTTTCTAAATAGAATCCATCATATATATTGCTAAAAATGTTTGCAGTTAGCATGTCTTGAGAAAATATAATATGGTATATTTATGGTATCTATATTTGTGTCCTTGTTTCATACATTTGAATACAAGGAAAAAGGATAAGTAGTACCTACATATTTCCTATTCAAGAGTTGGATGATATAAGTGACAAAAATGTTATGCAAAGCACCTAAGAGATATTAATGTTGTTTCATATTTGTCTGGTTAGTGGTTTGTCTATGGTTATTGGTTTTCTCACTAGGCAAAGCACCCAAGAGATATTAATATTATTTTATATTTATCTAGATAGTTTTTTGTCTATGGTTATTGATTTTCTTACTAGGTAATTACTCACTAAATAGATATATCATATGTATTCGGGGCTAAAGTTGTTATGATATTTATTAAGGATTTTAAAGCATATACTAGAGAGAGGTAGTTCTTGATTAGGTCATTTTGTAAATTTTTAAATCACATAGTACATTCAAGGTTATTTCATTTATGTAAATCTGTATTTCTATAATTCATTATCTATCTCAAAATTAAGTCTATACTAGGATTCCTTTATATATTGGTAATATTAAACCTTAAACTTGGTTTAATTACTCTTTCACTTTCTCTATATACATATATATGCATATGTTTAGGGTATTACATACAAACTCATAAAAATTTATTCATATCTAATCATTATAGATATTAGTAGTGTATTGATGAGTTCAAAAATACATCATGAGAACATCTTGTTAAGAATCATCCATTGAACCTTTTCCATTCCATTCATGGTGTTAGGGTTTGAGCGATAAGTACATTTAGTTTTGGTATGTTGCAGTGACCATCACCAATTGATAGGCGCATCCAACATTTTTAGGCCAAAATACACGATTCAATAGTATAATACTCCCCCATTTAATGATGAAGGTTGTATTCTTCTTCTAAAACTAAGCTTTCTTGATTTTTTTGTATCTGGAAATGCCACACATGAAGCTTAGAAAGGCAAGTCCACTTGTGTGACTAGTACATCTATGTACAGAAGTGAGAATTCATCTGAGGGAGATGCCTTCTTAAGGTCATGCTAGTCCACAAACAAACATGATTTGTCGTCTTTGTTTGATACATGCATAATGTTTTGCCAAGCCATGTATGATAGTTTACTAATGGTAAGAAATCATCATTGTACTTCTATTGAACCTTTTATCTAATCTTAATGCTCCATGTTGTTCATATTTGTCTTTCTTTCTACTAGACTCGCCAAATGTTGGGGATGATTGGTAGGTAGTGCAACATGATTTTCTCATCCAATCCTAACATGTTTCAATGGATCCGTGTGAATATGTTGATGTAGTTTCATATGAGATCTATTATCTGATCTTTGAGAAGTCTAGCAAGATGAATTCAAATTTTTCACTTTGTATGGCTTGGAGACAGAGCTAATATTTGATATTTTGGGATGATAATGTCTTCAATATTCACATTGTTGTCATTAAATATACATGAAGCTATTGAGGTTTAGTCGTAAGGTTCCTATCTTGACTTGTATTCATTTTTTGTAATTTTTGTTGTATTTTTTGTATTTGTTTGTGGAAAGTGGACGAGTTGTGGGGCATGGAAGATATTTTCTTTGAGATAATATTAAAATTTTGTTTCTCTAACAAACTATTTTTGGGAAACATAGGTTGTTTTGCATTCTAGATAGGCCCATCCTCCTTGTGCTAATTATGTATCTCATCCATGTTTTGGAAAAAGATATATCTATTTTTGTTGATTGTGTGATTTCTTTTTCAAATATGGCACAAATTCCCCATTTTTCAAACATTTCACATGTGGCATACTCATCATACAAGTCTTCATGCTCAGAATCAAGATATTCCTTTATCCACTTGGTAGAGGGCTTGGTGTGGAGATAGACAGATTTCCTTTGAAGTTAACCCCATTGTATAGTCTCCACATCTCTTTGGGAGTCAGATCAATGGTTTCTTCAGTGTCCTTGATGACATTCACTTTTGATGGGAGGATTCAATCCTTAGAATTTAAGTGGTTCTGTGAGGTGCAAAGTTCATTTTGGAACTTTTGATGAGGAGAAGGATTCCAATGATAATGGTTGTGATGTTAGGGTACTTGTATTGTTCTTATTCTTTGTCCTCCTAAATGAGGTAGGGTATCACCACAAAGATGATGGATTTTATGGCATCATAATTTCCATCTTCTACTATAATGATGGAGAGGGAGTAGCATTTGGTACCCTTATGCTTAGGGCCTAGGTCCCACCTATACAACACCCTAAGTTGATGATCTTCATCATGTCCTATCATTTGAGCCTCCCTATTCATATCTCTGTAGGATGTTGGTTTTTGAATAGCCTCGACTTCTCTAATCATCTAGCATGGGGTAAAGTAGAACTAGTATCCATTTGGTATTCTATATTGGGAAGAATGGACGGATTTACAGCAGGATGTTTAACCTGCGGCCCATATTCTTTGGGTGTTGGTGTTTTCATATTAATTTTATGAACCCATGTTTTCTAGGTCCCAAACCTTGATTAGGATGGATGTCCATTTCGTGCATCCTTTGGGCAAAGTAAACTAGACTGTATCACGGTGAATCGCAAAATGAGGCCATCTTCTTCCATGAGTTATATGGTTCTCTCAGGATTTAATCCAAGGACTATAGAACTGGTGTGTCCATTTAGTATTTTAGCCTACAATGCCATGTGAGGTCACCCCCATGTTATAATGTATGTGTGGCCTTCCTATGAGGATAATTGTGACAAATGGTATTTCTCCATCTTCCAATTAGCACATAACACCCATAAGATATTAAGTTGCACTACATAATCTTCCTCCTCATTATATTACTCAACATTTTTCTTTTGGTTGATTAAATGAAATTTTGATACTTAATTGTGCTAGGTTGAATGTATTAATTTAATTTGAGAATGCATTTTGTTTTTTAGACACCTAAACATCATCATATTGATCCCAATTTCTTTCTATAAGAATAATCAGAATTGTATGTATCATTAATGATAACCATGTCTCAATTTTAGTTGTAGTTTGAAAGTTATGGATTTGAAGAATTAAGCAAAGGGTACCACTTTTTAATCTCGTTCATTTTTGCTTACCGTGTTATAAATATGCCACTCTTTTGGTTTGGACAATAAAAAATCTTGAAACAAGTAGCCACAGATCTAACCTTGATTCAACATTAGTGGGACTATCTGCCCTACATGCTCCTAAGGATAACCAAAGTAGGTAGTTGGAGCTTTGTCCAAATTGGATGCCCCTTTCACTTTACCTACTCCTCCCTTAACCTTCCCCTCACTTTTATTTTGAAAAAATCATTTCCCAGGGCACCCTTCTTCCTTCATTTTTCCTGCCTGATCTTGCCTGTTGATGGCCCTAGCTTTGGGGCTTCAAACCCTAACACCCCTCGAGCATGTGCCAACCTCCCTTTCCCTTTGTAGGATCAAGACACTTGCAATAAGCCTCTTTTTAGATCCTTCTTGATGATACATGGGAGATTTCCCTCCCTATACCATCCACATTCTTTGTTACTATGGGAACAACCAATAAGAGTTAGTATGAGCTTTGGCTAGGTGGTCTATATTGAACCAGGACATGACCTGATTACACCCAATCAACCAGTCCTCTTTCTAGGAATCATGTAGGATTTGAAAAGACATGTGGGCATGTGTTGTCCCTCCGATCAAGGATCAATGACAATCATTTTCCTGATATTTGGTAATGTTTGACTCTTTATCACACAAAATGGCATAAATAATAAGTTCTTGCAAATAACATTTTAAGTAGACCTTTTCTCAATATACATATTATATGTCATTATGAACACAAAGATATGATCTTTCCACTCAAATTTCTTCTAAAGACTAAATCTGATCAATTTTCTACTAATATCCAAAAATGTATGATCAGTAAGTATTTTGAAATGAATAATGTCAATGCTCAAACTTGATCCTTTATGCTTCAAATATTTTTTATGACCTAGGATTGGTAACTCTTGACATCTTGTGACCTACAAACGAACCTTGACCCCATTCCTACACTTAAGGATGATTATGTTTCATAAAATGAGGCATTTTTTATTTTGTTAATGATGTATCTCGAAACTTATGCATGTTATGACCTAATTGATGACTCATTCTATATTGAAATTATAAATCAGTAACTTGTTCCACTTTATGAGCCAATATTAGACTTTGATCACGTAAGTGCACCTAAATATGATCTTTTGACCTATGTAACAAAAAATGTGACTTTAGGTGCACATTTGATGCTAGATTCTTAATCCTATGAAAATAATGACCAATCATGACTCCAAGATATATTATGAGTCTGAATTAGTAAGTTTATTTTATGCAACATGATATCTCATGTTGATCGCTCACAAACACTTGTAATGACTACATTACTTGAAAATATGGCTTAATATGGATATATTGATGAGTAAGTCATTATCCCATTCAAATCTTATGACTCCCGCATTAAAATCATAAAACCCTTGTCTTAGAACCCATAATATTTTTGTGATGTTTGACCCCATGTTAGTAATGATTTATGATGATATATGTAACTTGATGATGACGTTACACAAACTAATCAATATGTTTAAATGTATACTGAAAGAAAGGATATAGATTATGCAATTAATTTAAACATCATGATAATGGCCAATTATGACTAGTCCTTAATGATTTTAATCAAATTGTAGTTGTTTGTAATATCAGGGTTTCATTGTATGACACTTTGTAAACATCTAAGTCAAGAATTTAAGTTGTTAATCTAGTGCTCTTACTCAAGGTACACTTCGCCTCTTATCGGACAGACTAGAAGTATTAAAAAAATTTGCTTGTATGCATGTATGCTTGAAAATGCTTGGCTTTATATACTTGTTCAAGATATATGTTCCCTATGATTAATGATTCTTTTTTATCTTGTAATATGTAGAAAAAACAAGAAGACTTAATCATAGATGTCATGTATACAACCCCTAGGCACTTGCATGCATCATCAAGGTAAGGACACAATGATGGGTGCACCAACTTAATTTATCGAGCAAGGGATGACCATATTGATAAAAGGATTAGATATTTAATTTGCCCTTAATGTCTTTTATGAATATGGTTAACTCTTGACTTATTAGTCTTTTATTCCCTCATGTTAAAATAGGTGTCATTCTCATCTTTACCTTGAGTGTCCCACATAGAACCCTTCCTTTTGGAAGTTGGTATGAGGCCTTAAAATGTTTGACATAATGAAAAAAGAAATTAAAATATGATATGTACTAATTCTAAGTTCCTTTATCCTTGAATTGATTCTTCCTAAGTATTTATCATATATTCTCCTTAAACTATGTTTTATTTACTTCCTAGCATACTCAGCATAGTTGTGTTGACATGTACCAATTTTATCATTTTAGGTATCAGGTACTCAATCATTTATTCCTCTTTTTTATGATATATACTACACATATCTCTGATGGTGAACATGCAATAAAATGAATTATCATATGGTTTGAGGTCTAAAGGAACTATGATCTTTATGTAAGATACTAGTTAGTTCCCTTTAATGGAATGTTCTTGTTGTTAGTTTAAACCTTATGGTGCAAGTGTAGGGTTTCATAGAAGGGGGCACATCGGAATAAAAAAATATTTTCCCTTTATACCCAAGACATTAGATCTAGTACATATATAAACTTTGGTGAATAAAAGAACCAATTCTTCTGATCTAGATCTGAAACAGCCACCAAGAAATCTGGATAGAGAAGAAGAAGAAGATCCAAACTGTCCACCAAAGTAGCAACATGTTGTCTTGTAGAACGTATTCTCCAAGCGTCCACATGTATGCCTTAACCTCTACTTCATCCATGTGGATGAGGTAGAACATGATGCACCACTATGGTCTCTAAGTCAAAGAGGAACAAGAGTTTTTGAAGTGTAAGACATCCCAGAACTCCCTTTCTTATCCTACCTTGGGCAATAATCCTTAGGGTGACTTCCTCTCCAAGAGTGAGAAGTTTGATGGAAAACTTGTCTTAAATTTTTCCTAGTAGCTATGTCTCACACTTTGGGACATTCCCCCTTTATATAGAAGAGCCATGGGCATGAAAAACCTAATTCCAAACCCTTTACTGATAGCAATTTTAAAAACTATTTAATATGAAAACAAAGATAGGATTTGTAATCGATTGATCATGTCTTGTGATCACCAGATCCCTACCCCTGATCACCCGATCATGTTAGCTGGTCGAACGATAATGACAATTTAGATCTAGATCTGATTTGTTTTCCTATTTCATACTTTCTCTATAGCACTATGATCACCCAATTAGTTGTCCTGGTTGACCAATCACGTGTATCCATTAGAAATATAAATCAACCAATTTACAATCAATTTATCTATTGACCCAGTCAATATGATCGACCAATCAAAAGTTTAGGTCTCCCAGTCATAGGGTAAATCAACATGCTTATGATTTAGAACCATTTTAACCATATGTTTGATTGTGAACTTCAATTCCCTTATGGATTCTTATGCATGCGACCCGATAGGTTCTAATTATGCTGGTAGAGATATTCAAACCAACACAAGCAAAGAGTGGTGTTTAGCCACACATAATTTCCATCCAAGTAAAAGGAATTAGTTTGACAACAACTGCAACCTATAAAGTGATCATTGTTGACATGAGCATATAATACCTTCCTCTCGAATATCTAGATTGAAATTGAGGCATGAAATGTCATTTTATTAATTATTCAATCCTATTCCTTAAACTAGACAAGAGTATTTGAGATAATGTGAGCTCAATATCATATATTGACTGACAGGAGCATGTCCATTCATTTCATACTCTCTCTAATCAAGTGGTTGGGGATATCACTCCAAAGGAGGGACAAATTCCATCTAGATCACACATAGTATGCGACATCTATAATAGTGTACCCAATCATGACCTTTTTGGCAACTCGTATTTCATAGGACATTGGGATAGTGTCAAAGTACACACAATGACATGTCTTACTTTAATACTTCAAGTCTAAGGATCAAAACCACCACTGTTACATTGAGATATGACTCTGACATGCTATTACATGAATTCAATGTGTCAATCTCAACGTGGGCCTCACCAGTACAACTTGTTCTCTAACAAGTACCCATGAATGTGAGCTGATATCCAATATCATAAATAATGAAACATGGTCATTAATTACCATACATATTAGTCTTGAGTATTGTCCTATACTATTGATGAATGCATACTCATCCCATTTTTAGTAGCATTTTTAGTCTAGTTTTGCATACATATAGCATAATTTTCATTAGAGTAGCTTTGTTTTGATCTACTTAGGTTTTTATGTTAATTTTTAGGAATTTGATAATTTTCTTGAATCCCTTTGTAGGTTTTGAATTCTATCACTCTCCAGCAAGTTTGCCATGCCAATCAAAATCAAAATAGATCAGTAATCAAGAGGACGGAAACCTTGTTGACCTCCCAGCTTGACACAATCAATGCTTGATAGACATATCGACCTCCTTGGTCAACATCTACAAAGAACGACACTCAAAAACACTGTAGATCAAGGTTGAAACCTATGTTGATCCCCCCTACTTGACAGCCTTATCAACCCTTAAGATCGACAGTTTTGTCGACCTCCAAGAACCGACAACACGAACTCCAAGCATCAGCGCCTGTCGGCTGACATGTCCATCGACCGATGGACCCATCGATCAAAAAAAAATGGAAACCGGTTGACACTGATAGGTAATGCAAGAGCTCAATGGCCTCAACCCTATAAATAGGCCCCCAATGTATACATACAACTTATCTCAGATTTTTTCGAGATAGAAATGACAAAACACTGATGCTAAGATTAGAGTAAGGATGAGGCATGTTGACTAAGCTAGTTCTATCGACCTAGCTAGTTGACACCTATCGACTTCAAGCATAGATCGATAGATCTCCTTCATCCGCAACTTCCTTCTCCAAGGCAATTGATCTCTTCCCCAAGTTGTTGTTCCTCCAACTGCTTCCACTACAAGTCAGGGTTAATTCCTAAAGGAGAACGAAGGAAGGAAGTCTGCCATCGTACACCACATCGAGCCTATTATGTTACCATCATGACTATGATGGCATCATATTCCTCTTCTTGTGATATTAATCTTGCCATCTCGAGGGCGTATTCTTTTCACTAGGGTGTGGGGACTAGCCCCACCACCCGTTTCTTGCAATTTGATTCATGTTCTAATTCTTCTATGAACTCATATAATTCATAGAAAATCATTTATTACATGTTTTGTGGATTGATCACCCATTGTACGTGATTTATTATAATCTTTTACCGTTAGAACTTCAATATTTAATATTAGGATACGAATTAGCTTTGGTTGACACCCTAATGAGAACTTCCAATGGAAAGTTTTCGGAGTATTGGATAGAGGATCCATATGTAACGAGTCATCAAGCTTACAAAGATTTCTACTCATGCAAGTTTCTTATGTCGAAAGGGGAAACTTGCATAACTCCAATTATATCATTATACATGTTTGGATTTGAATGATTGTGCAAATTTGAGTAGTGGCGGTGAAACCCAGTTCCACCCTAGTGTTTCATCCATTAATAACTAGAATCTTAATATAGCTCTTTTTATTCTTGCAATCTTAGATTAATGAAACCAATCTCATCTTTTGTGATGAATACTAATTCTTCATAGGTTACTTTGATTAGTTAATTCTTAAAAATGTTGTCCTTTGGGATTTGATCCTTAACTATACTGCAATAAGATCCGTCCGCATGCGGGTGGAATTATTGCACTTTAGTTCTGGTAAACTCTAGTAATTTCTTTCCTAGTGAATTTGTAGTGTGATAATAATCCACATCAATTATCCACAATAATAACTAACTAGGTTAATAACTCCAACAAGTACTTTCATTATACATACATTCTCATGTTTAGGTCCTCAAAACCATACATCATCTAGTTAAACATTCTAAAGATATTATTAAGTTTATTCATTATCTTAACGTGAAACAAACATAATAAGTGGAATTGCCTTATATTAATCATTAAATCAAGAAAAAAATATCCCTTTTAAAATCATCACATGTTTGGTATCAGGGCATATAGCAAACAATCTCCCACTTGCACTAGTGCTAATTACTCATGAACATGATTCCAAGAATCTAACATGACCATCATGCTTCTAGTATGAAAGTGATTTAGTTAGAGGATCAATGATGTTTCTTTCAATTGTTACTCTTTATATCTTGATATCTCCTTGTTGTACAATCTCATGTATGATATGGTAATCTCTGAGTATGTTCTTGGAGCATTGATGTGATCATGGTAACTTAGATTGTGCAATAGATCCATTGTTGTCACAGTAAATCTCTACTACATCTACAATGGTTGGAACCACCCCAAGTTCACTAATGAACTTCTTGATCCATATTCTTCCCTTGATGCAACTGATGCAACAATATACTAAACCTCTATTGTAGAATCAACCATTGTCTCTTTCTTGGAACTCTACCAGCTTACAACTCCACCACTTAGGAAAAACAAAAATCATGACTATGATCTACAGTTCTCCTTATTGGTTTGGAAGCTGGCATCATTGTAACGCTTTTTAGCTAACTCTTCCTCACCTCCATAGATTAGGAATTAATCCTTAGTTCTTCTCAAGTACTTAAGTATATTCTTCACATTTATCTAGTGACCATCACCTAGATCAGATAAGTACCTACTCATCATGCTCAAAGAACATGAAACATCTAGGTGTGTACATATAATTGCATATATGATAGATCCAATTATCGAGGCATATGCAATATTACACATGTGTGTCATCTCTTTCAAAGAGTTGCAGCATTGGGATTTTGTGAGACTTATTTCATGTAACATGGGTAGGTTCCCTCTCTTAGAATCATGCATGCTAAACCTCTTTAACAATTTTTAGTGTATTTACTTTGACTTAGAGTAAGTATCCTTCTAGATCTATCTTTGTAGGACTTGATTCCTAGTATATAGGATGCCTCTTCTAAGTCCTTCATGGATAATGCATTTCCCAACCATCTTTTAATCAATTGTAGAGCATGAATGTCATCTCCCATCAAAAGTATGCCATCTACATATAATATGAGAAATGCAATTATCTCTCCACTAACCTTCTTGTTAACACAAGGTTCATCTTCATTTTTAATAAAGCCAAACCATTTGAATATTTCATTAGAATAAAGATTTCAACTTCTAGATGCTTGCTTCAACCCACAGATTGACCTTCGTAGCTTAAATACGTTATTGAATTTGTTTGGAGCGGTAAAACATTCAAGTTGTATCTTGTACACATCCTCTATAACATTCCTTAAAGAAAGTAGTTTTAAAGTGCACTTGCCAAATTTCATAGTCATGATAAGCTACAATGGCAAGCATAATGCTGATGGACTTAACCATGGCAACTTTTTTATCATATCCAACATCTAATACCTTGTCTGAAACCTTTCACAATCAATTTAACTTTGTACATTACCATCAATGTCAGTCGTGTTCATGATGACCCATTTGCACCCTATGTGTTTTAACCCTTTAGGTAGATCCACCAAGGTCCATACCTTTTTGGTATACATGGAGTTCATATCATATCTCATGGACTAAAGCCATTTACTATATTATGGTCCCTCAATAGATTCTTTGTAGGTTTTTGGATCACCATTTATGACCATCAAATGGTCTTGTAGAGTCATGAGAAATCGACATCTCTCTGGTTCAAAACATTCCCTACTGGATCTTTGAGGTTCTTGTGTTGTGATAGGGACTTGAGGTACCATAATAGTTTGTTGTTCCTATGGTTCCTTATCAACTTGCATAGGTTCAATGTGGTATTTTTGATCTTAACATCATCAAATTCTATTTTCCACCCACTAGTTCCATTGAAAATAAAATCATTTTTGATGAATACATTAGTTTTGGCAACAAACACTTTATTATCATATGGAATATAGAAGTAGTGACCCTTAGCTTCCTTAGGGTACCCAACAAAAATTCATTTATTTGATTTGGGTCCAAGCTTTTCATAGAACTATTTCTTGATGTAATCTTGGTATCCCCAAACTTTCATGAAGCACATATTGGGAAATTTCCCATTCCATATCTCATATTGTGACTTTTCAATCGATTTGGAAGGTACTCAATTAAGTGTAAACACAATGATTTCTAGTTCATGTCCCTAAAAGGTAATCAGCGTATGAGCTAAACTCATCATAGATCATACTATGCCGATCAGGGTGTGATTCATTCTTTTTGATACACCATTGTGTTGTGGTGTTTCAAGAGGATTCCATTGTTATACCATGCCACAATCCTTCCAAAGGACCTCAAACTCTTGGTTTATGTATTCATCACATTGATCTGATTGAGGTGCTTTAATTCTTTTTCCAAGTTAATTTCTTAATTCATTCATGTATTCCTTGAACTTTTCATAGGAGTTTGACTTGTATTTCATTAGATACACATAGCCAAACCTACTGAAATCATCAGTAGAAGTAATGAAGTGTTGGTACTCCACCTCTAGAACTTGTACTAAAAGGTCGACATACATCAGTATGTATGAGTCCTAATAAGTCTCTCTCTCACTTTTCCCAGTGAAAGGTGCCTTTTTCATCTTTCTCAATAATAAAGATTCACATATCTCTATTGATTCAAAATCAAAAGAGTACAAAAAACCATCATTGTGGAGTTAGAAATGTGCTTCTCATTTATGTTTCCTAGATGATAGTTCTAAAGATATATTTTGTTTGAGTCATTGATTTTTAACTTCTTGGTATTTATGTTATATATATTTGTCTCAAGATCCAATAAATTAAAAACCATATGACATAGGGGCATTTCCATATAAGATCTCATCTTTAGAAATGGAAATATGACCATTCTTAATTAGAAACTCAAAACCATTCTTTCCAACCAAGCTACAAAAATAATGTTTCTATTTATGGCTGGAACATAATAGGACTTGTCTAACTATATTACAAGCCCATTGGGTGGAGGTAAACAAATGCATGCCTAATGTAGTTGGTACAACTCTCTCATCATTTGCAACTCATATATCCACCTCCCTTTTTTCAAAGGAGTAATTATTTTCATATTGTTCATATTTGAGCATATGTGAGATCCACATCTGATATATAATACCCATGATGAAGAAATAGATAAGTTTAGTTGATAACTAGTAGTGCGGTTGGTCTACCACCCTTACTGCATTTTAAAGGTCACAGTTTCAAAACACAGTGCCAACAATCATTTTAACTATATTGAAAAAAGAAGTTGATAAGTTTATTTCAATAACATATATACCAAAAGTTGAGATCTCTATTCTGAAGGTAAAGAGGACAATTTCTCTTCAAATGTCAAGCCTTGTGACAATGGTGACAAATGCCTCCCTTATCCATTCCTCCTCTTACTATAAGTGCATAATACTTTTGTCTTGCTTTAGAACCTTTGTTAGATTTCCTTTGCCCTTCCCCCCACCCCCCTTTGCTAACCATCAAAACATAATTGGTCTTGTCTTTCATTTACACCTCATTAGTTCTCAAAATGCCAAGTATCTTAGTTAATGACTTATTAAAATTATTCATGTTGTAATTTATGACAAATTACTTACATGAATTCAGAAACAATTGTAGGATTACATCAATGGAAAACTATTGACCTAAATGGAGTCCTAGTCTTGCAAGACTTTCCACATGCTCAGTTAACTTGACTACGTGGGCTCGAACTGGATCACCAGATGCCATTTTTCACTTTAACAAGGCCTTGGAGACATCATACCTTTCTTTCCATGCTTATTCTTGATACATGTTCCTAAGATGTGTTATAATCTCAATAAAATCCAAGTTCTCATGTTGCTTTTGAATCTCATGGTTAATGGAGCATAGCATTTGATGTCCATAACATCATTGAAATGCATCTTGTAAGCATCCCTTTCTTCTCTAGGCACATCCAGAGTTGGTTCATTAGGTACCGGTGTGTCCACAACATAGAGCTTACACTCATGTGTAACAAGTCTAAACATCCTTAACTATTCGTTAAAGTTATCTCAATTTTGTTTCACTTTTTAGAGGATAAATCATAGTGAAAATAATTATGGGTTGTATTACCCATTGATATAAAGAAGATATTTTTCTTGATTCACTTGATTTGAAAACTAATTTGATTAACATAATAAATTTGGACTTTAATTAATTACTCTCCCACTATTTTATTCAAATTAATAACCCTCAATCATAATTTGGAAGATTAAAGAGAGAAATCTTCTAGTCAGACAAGATCCAAAATTATCAAGTCATTTCTTAGCCAAACATCAGTACTCATAAATTAAATATTAAGGTAGGTGACAATTACCAATTGCATCATATGTAATCCTTCGATAGATGGTTGAACAAGTCCATGTCAATAATTCATCATATGAAATTATATTCCATCATTATACCTTTAGGTTCTTAATCCTATTAAGGTCACCTATTAATGTTTAACTCAAGGCCAATGCAATAAGTATGCACCCCATTTGGCATGCTCACATACTTATTATCACACTTCCCTGAGGTAGACGGTGCACCACACTTGGAATTCTAACATTAATCAAACAAAGTTTCATATGTATCACACTTGGAATGCATATTCTACATTGATATCATATTGATGGATTTATATATATCCATATGTATCCAATCACCATTATATATAATACATATCATATATTATAACAATCATCAGATGCAATACAACTAGATATGGAAACTAGTACAACAACATGAGCTAACAATCATTGTAGAAAAACAACTAAGATATTCACATCTATATATAATCCTAATAATTCCTTAGTTAGGGTTGCTATTTGCCTTGTCAGGAAAGATGGTTTGCCATCAGAAGTCCCTAATTTAGGCAGATCTTGTGTTGTTGTTGATGCATTGCCATGTCTTCATCATGAACCGTCGTCTTTGTTGTGGACTTGTAATCGTCTCCCCGTATTAGCCATAGTACAGTAGTGATGTTTTCACATCATCTTGTTCTAATTGCATAGTTAAAATTTACATGGAGGATGAATATGGAGAGGCAGGACTTACAAGACATATATATCTTACATGATGTTTTGATCAAACTCAAAGATATGATATTACATTTTTCATATCACACCACAAGAGACCTAGTTTCCATATCCATACATCCACCAAACAAAATTATTTTCAATGTATCACATGATTTATGTAATATATATATCATATCATATGCGATATTAGATGATTACATTGATACAATTTGCACAATACCCATCCAACAAATTGATGTGGTTCAAAACCCATGCATGTGAGTTGATTCCAATAAACTACATAAGAGGGGATAAAGGTGATACCTTTACACACATTGCTTGTCGAACAAGTTGACATATGTGATGTTGATGAATAACTCAATCCTCTAGATCAAGATTTAGAATATTCACAAAGAGCTCGAGATAGATAAAAAGAAGAGGTTCTAGATTGTACACTAAGAAGATACTTGTATTCATCTTGTGGAACATGTTCTCTAAGCCTCTGCATGCTTGCCTCGATCTCTACTTCATCCACATAGATAAGAGAAAATGTGTTTCACCACTATGATCACCAAGTTGAAGAGGAATAGGAGTTGTCCACATACTAGGCATCTAAGAACTCACTTTATTCCCCTATCTTTGCTAGTTGTCCTTTGGGTGACTTCATTTTGAAGAGAGAGAGGGAAGTTCGATGGCCAACTTGTCTTACAAGTTGTCCCAAGAGTTATGTCTCACCCTTTTTGGTGTGCCCCCTTAATATACGAGAGTCATGGGCTTAGAAAAACCTAATCCCAAACCCCTTCCTAATAGAAATTTAAAAACAATATAATGTCGAAAAGTAGGCCATGATTTGTGATGATCAATCATTTCTTGTGATATACCGATCACAACTCCTGATCACTTGATCACTTTAGTTGATCGATTCATCACAACAGTCTAGATCTAGATCTGAGTTGTTTTCGAATTCTAGACTTCCCCTATAATATTGTGATCTCTCAATCAATTGGCCCACTCGAGCGATCACTTGTATCTAATTGAAATCTCAATCTATCAATCGACAATAAATTGATCCATTGACCCAATCCATATGATCAGCCAAGAAAATATTTTTGTCACCAGATCATAGAGTAAATCATCATGTTTATGATTCAGAACCATTCTATTGTATGTTCAATTGTAAATTTCAATTCCCTTATGCATCCTTATGTGTGCGAGTTATTATCCAATATCATGCCTAAAAAGACATGCTCATCACTCACCATACATGCTAGTCTTGTGTATTATTTTTATCCTATACTATCCACAATAATAACCAACTAGGGACAAAACAAGGATGAATAATATTATTATACATATGATCTCATGTTCAGAGATTCAACCCAAACCATATGTGATCGAGTTAAGCATTATTAGGACATTTTTAAGTTTATTTACTATCTCAATGCTAAAGAAAAAAAATAAAGTGGAATTTCCTTAAATTAATAATCAAATATAGCACCAAATATCCTTTCTAAAATCATCACATAACATCTCTCAGGGCATATAACCAACAACACATGTAATAAGGATTGTCATTTTTCTTTGGTTCATATATATGTTGTGTGATGTGAGAAATTTTAGGAACCTATGTTTGTTCTATTTTGCGTTGACATTCAATACATATAGAGTTTGGACTTAAGTTATAAATAGTTCATTGACAAGATTTAAGGTGACACGCAACTCTGTGACCATGAATAGTACTATGAATATTTGTGGCCTGATGCGAAGCTGAAGTTTAATAACTCCAATATTATCTTTGCATGTACCACCCAATGTGGTGGATTTCTCATTCATTAGCTAAATATATATGAGGACACTTTTTTAGTAGTATGTTCAATATATATGGGGTCTCTCTCCATAATGATAAGAATTTGTATAAGGCATTTTATATTTTTTATGATAAGGAGTATTGAGGCCTTGGTGTATTACTATAATAAGTAATGTCCAATTTGTTCATTTCCATAATGTATGTCATGCTCTGAGAATAAATTCAAGTTTTTTGGTTGTGATGAGTCCAAAAATGGTAGTGGGGTCTTCTAGTTTCACATAACTAAACATGTAGGGTACTTAGAGGGTCTTCATCACAACCTTCCAATGTGTTATACATTTTTTTAGAATCATAATGAGAGATCCCTCTCACCATCTAGCTATGTGTTGTAAAACTTTTCATTATCTCTATGAGATACACATCTCCTTAGGGTTCAACAATAAATTGTATGAACTATCCTCCTTCAACATTTGTTTTCACTCATAACTCAGGATTAGGAGGTACTTTCTTTAGATTCACCATTAGAATGATGATTGTTGTGGTTTTATCTTCAGTGGATGCTTCTAGAGCATAAGTAGAGACACTATCATAGGTTGTAATCAACATCTTCCCTTTTCCAAGATTGAGAGAGTTGTGTTAGTGTAGGACCTAGAAACTTTGGTCTCTTTTTCCATTTCAAATGAAGTACCACCACATACACTACTTTCTTGTGTCGAATAGGTCGCAATATGATGATTGACAATGTGATGTATGATGATATTGCTTGGTTAGTTATCCATATGGGTCAGAGATCTAAACATGTACTAGATGTGTCATGAAGGTTGTCATTGGGGAACCCCAAGTATCACATGCCTTGTTTTATGAATTGCATAAATGCTATTAGCGCAATTGTTCCAATTGTTTAGAGTCTCTTTGAGAGTATAGATGGAACCTACACTAGTGTCTAAAGTTATTATCATTATCTACCATGACTCTAGATGATGATAACATGTCTTTGAGAGCAACCATCTTGACTTGTCTCAACTCAATCAGGTCTTCTAGAGCATGCCTGAGAGCAATACATGAGTTCATCTTGTGCCCCTTGATATAAAGGGAGTTGCATGGGCTTTGGCATTGTATCTATTGGTAAGGGATTGAGACCATCTATTTTGGAATTGAAATTTAAAGAGATGTTCGACAATGGGCATATTACCATTGAATGAAGTATATATGGGAGTGAACTTCCACTTGCAATCTAAAAGTTATTCTACTAAGATAACAGTCACATCTTCTTCTCTTTTTAGTGGTAGGTTAAGCTTTTATTGATATTGTGGTGGAATATATTTTGGTTGAGTTTGGAAGTATTGTTAGTTGGGTTGCATGATATGCAATTTCTGCATCTACAATTGTGGTGATGAGACATGAAAACTAGGTTGATTTGAGGTTGTGGTTTCTCATCCATATGTACTTTGGTTGTTGATTGGGGTCATATGTTGTTGTTGGCATTGTATGGGATCATCATTGCCCCTGCTCTAAAATTTACATTCTTTGTATTTCTTGTATTCTTCCAGATGGACTATTTAGTTTTCGATGAATATCACATTTCCACAAAATTAGTTTATTGTTATTTTACTAGTCATGTAAATTATTTTTTTAATAAATTTTAAAAGTTATAAGTTTAGAATAGCCTAATATGAGACCATGATCCTAATTTCAAGATTTCATTATCACATATGACTGAGAAAGAATTCTTGGAGAAAGCATATAAAAATATTTTTAAAACCCTTCATTAGAGGACCTAAACTAAGTTTAGTCAAGGTCACACCTAGGGGATCCTTCTCCCTTGTATGAAAAATGCATAAGAAACAACACATAGTGGCACAAAATATGAAATACCCACAATTTCCTCTCCTCAAATCATCTCCAATTAAATCTAAGATAGTTTGAACTGATTTCTTCTTCTCTACCCATCAATCCCCAATACCCCTCTCCTTAATTGCCATACTAAAAATTTCCAAATACCTATAAGCCTGGAGACATATGCCTCTAATCAGAACACTAGTTTAGACCTTAAAACTCCTATTTAAATGCCTTCCACCTTTTGTACTCCTCTTAATTGTCAAATTTTTCTATATAGAACCAAATTTCCCACTATTTTATTTACATAATCTCCTCTTTTTGAGAACACACCAGTAGTTCATTGGAGAAACCATGAGAACCTTAGTTTAATCAACAATGTTGACATCATCAAGGGGCTCTGGCAGATCTTTCTCGATCCTCAAAGAGAGATGTAATAGCTTGCAGAGCACCTCTAATCATGCCCTTCTGACAACACCTACCCAGGTGCCGAAGAGGATCACCAAGCACTACCATGAGTATAAGAAACTTGTGGATGAATCAATCAATCCCATGAAGGTTACTTCACCCAAAATCTTCCCCCTTTGGTATACCTTCCAATCATTTTCACCCCTTATATTTATCATTATTCTTCATACCAACTTTCTTTAGGCATGGTTTATGGTCTTCAATGTCTTTTTAACATTGGTGGAAGACCATGTGGTCAATAGAGGCCTTGATTTGACCTCACAAGGCCCATCTGAAGATCACATGTTCCTCCTTTTCACCCTTTGTTGTCTACTACAATGGTGTGAGAGCTTGTTGTTTTGATTGAACAATCACAAATTCAAATCTACTGATATTCCCTAAAATTATAACACTTCTGAGTTTAATAACATAGCTAGAGATGTCCTACCGTCTTGTCTCTTGACCCTCTTGGGACAATCCTATGTCATGGTTCATTGCAAGGATTAGTGAACTCCGATCTCTCTTTTGTCCCATGAAGCCAGACTAGCCCTACTTTTTACTTATGGAATACAATTATAAAATTGTGTGTTGTCTTTTACAAATTGGTTCAAACTTGCAAAATTGATAAAAATAGATCCATTATTGAAATATTTCTCAAAAAATATCACTATATTTAGAAATTTGTCAAAACTAGTATGAGAGACTTCTAATGACTCGATCTTCCTCATTTTTATTGGATGTCCTATATATGATATTTGACCTAGCGTAAATAATAAACTTATTTTTCACATCGTAATTATATTTCATAATGTTGAATTTATGGTTTGATTAATCTAAATCATTCATAGTGATAGCCCCTACATTAAATATATATGTGAATCATCTAAATTATGTTAATGATATGAATGATAAAAAGATGAATAATAAATAAGGTTATCACTTAGGGAGGATTACGATTAAATCACTATGTTTTGACCAAGATGGTTCAATATTGATAATAACTTGGATCCAATCCCAATCACACATACTATTTATTAGGAGCTACATATATTGTGTAATATGCAATCTCAATATCTATATAATCATTTATTTAAATGATAATGGTACAATTACTCCTATTGTCCTTATTGGAGATATTGGTGATATTACTTTCTAGATAACTCTTGATATATGATCAACCTAATTGTTTGTGTGAATTACTATATCATGTAGATTACTATTCTAAATTTCTTATATATATTTTTTATGAAACTTGAACACCAAAGAGATACCTTGATTATACACACTTATTCAAGGGCCCTTCCTTTTACTTAGCAGGTGATGAGGTATTCGGAATCATGTGTTTTAGTTCCCATTATTGTCATGGAGGTAGAATTGGATCCCTTTAGCCTTTCCCATTTCATTGTGCATGTGATGTGGAGGAGTGGAAAACATACCATCTTTTAGTGTACAATAGAAACTTGGCATGGAACATATTATTGCTCCTTAATGAAACATTTTCAACTGATGTGCCAATTGTCATCCTTATAAGGCCTATGTAACAACCCCACTTCTCGGCAACCCCCAATTAAGGAAGAGAAAGAAGTCATAGCCTTTATCCCAAAATAGGATCAATGTTTTTGCAAATAATAAAAAATTATTAAATAATTTCTACCAAAGACTAAGCTTAAAACAAGATAAAATTTTACTTTTCGCATATCGTTCAAAAATAGGAATCTGGAGCATTATCCACTGTAGAGTTCTATTTAACTAAATCCTCCTTTAATAGGTTAACTTTATTCTTCAAAAATTCCACCTTATTGTTAGTCCACTTTCAAATATTTCTAAAACACCGACAAACAAAATGTTGGTCAGTATAAATGAATATAACGGTATGTGGTTACAACCAAAATATTGTGCATATATTCTAACACTAATCACATCAAATAGTTGTTAACAATGCAATATTACATTTTTCAATATGACTTCCCAACCGCGTTTACTCATACTCTGGGATACCCTCTCTTAAGGTTTAGTCCTTGCAAGAGACTTAAGGCTACCTTCTCCATCCTAAGTGTGGTGTCTGGGGTCACCTCTATGGGTGCCCGGTGGTCTTCCCTCTCAGGATTGACCACCTCTGACCTTCCCTCTGGGGCTTGGTCTCTCATCTTACATCCAGATATGGTATGTAGGTTTGGGCAAGTCATATATATACTTAAATTTGTGCTAATCATATTCACTTTAAAGATTTCAGAAATAAAATAATCCAAGTAGTTTATTTCCATGCAATCGACAAAATGTTGAAAAATGTTGGGAAACTAAAGCAAGTACTCATAACTAACTACATACCTTATTTGAAGATCACACAGGAAATAAGCATGATCCAATCAAAACAAGATGTCCAATCAAGAAAGACAAGCAACTAATCAAGCAATCTTGATCCTAAAAATATGGGTAACACCTAATTGTTACCATCACATCCCAAAAAGCTCCTTATTGACTTGGTACACCTTTCAAAGGTTTCTAATTTAAATTAGGTTTCCCAAGTTCTCTTTAGATCAATTTCTCAACTTTGCCTTTATATGTCAACAAAACCCTAAAACATCATTTCTATGTTAAAAACCCTAATTACTCAATCATTCATATTAAAGCCTCTTTATTACCAATTTGGCTTAGGATCAACCTAATTTCATCTTATACAAATGTTCTCGAAAAATAACTCATTAAAGTCATACACACCTAGATTAGTGTTTCTAAGCCCATTAGTGCACTTTATACATTTGAAACCCTCAATTAGCATATTAAGCATATGGATCTTCTATTTAGATTCAAAACATACTTATTATTAACAACATGTTAATATTCTCATAGAACGTCCATATTACTTTTCCCAATTTCATTAATCATCAAATTAGGGTTTCTTGCTCATGAAAGCATTAAAGGTAGCAACTTTATGTTACTTTTCGAATTGTAAGCAGATTCAACCTTCCAATATATTTTATTGAATTCCCTGAGTTCTCGTGATCAAAATTCATAAATCATATGTCTTGATATGAGTTACCAATTTATTTCTATAATTATTCTGAAGTGCCTTGACATCAACAACACGGCCCGCTTTTCCTTTTCCACGTGATTCCAACTTTGTGAATAAGCCTTCTCCATGTCAGTAGTGCGCTCTGTGCGAGCAACACACTCACCCATGCAGGTTGCATACTTTCCCCCCGTGCCCTTGCCTTGGGGCCACACGTGCTTGGGGGCAAGGAGGTAATTTCACCTCTAAGCTTCTTCTACCTCCGTTTGTATCTCTCGCGAAGCAGGTGTTTTAGGTGGTCAACCCGTCAGTTGACTCCATGCTCTATTGCACCTGTGCGCGAACCAAGACCACCTAAAGCTCCACTTTTTGATTCTCCAAACTTGATGGTGAGGTCAATTCTTCATTCACTGCTCTCCACTGTCGGAACAACACCACACTATCTCTGGGCAAAGCTGCTCCCAGACAAGGTCACATGTCAAGGTAGAAACTCGAATTGAAGACACTAGTGAGTTTGTCTACTCTTTCCGGTTGCACGAAGATTGTTTGTGGGTTTGCTGGTACCACACAACACCCCCTTTATATAGGGCATGGTCTCGAGTTCCACTAGATTTGGGGTAATCCAGGTTTCATCATGAATGGGCCCCAATTCTAGTATGAGTGGGATCCTTGGGATCTTCTGAAGAAGTTGGGGCCAATCCCAACTCCTCACTTCCTCTTATTCGTGAAGAAATTGATTTGGAAGATTGCCTGAACTGCTCTCTGGTTCGTGTCTCCAAATGAGACTGGGATTAGACATGTGCCATTGGATCTCAGATCCAATGGTCCACATCATCTGAGTTCTTAATAAATGAATTTCTAATCCAAATGAAATTGTGACATTTAATGCGATTAATCCATTATCCAATCACTTTAGGAAAACATGCGAAAACCATAACTCTCTCCTCATATGTCATTTTTCATCCAAATTTTAGGGAAAGTCATATATTATCATTATCTACTCATATCTTAAGTTTGAGACTCAAAAAATGAAAGGATGAAGGCATTTTCTTCACAGGCAAGTTATTACACATTAAAGCATAGTTTATTCAAATTTTCTCTCTCTTTCACTTTTATCTTCTTTATTTGGATTTCTTGTATCATAAGAAATCATACGGATTTGAATGCCACTCCATTATGAACAAACTCATATCTTTCCTTGTGGCTTCATCCTCTATATAGTGCTTCCAAAGAACCCTTATCATCTTATATTCTTACATCTGAGTTATTTCACCTTGGTATCTAGAATCATCACAAGTGACTCAGGGTATGTCAACCTCCCTTGAAGCTCAATAGGTTCAATGCTCAACACATGGCTTGGGTACATCACATAGTGCTCTAGATCAGACACATGGAACACATCATACATCATGTTATCCTGAGGGATAAGGCTAAACATAAGAAACTCCATCAATCCATCTCAAATGGACCCATGTATCGGGGACTCAGCTTTCTTAGCTATACCTCGGAGGGGTTGGATTTTTATAATGCATGCTTGCCCACATTGAACTGCATGTTAGTCTACTCCGCATCAGCATGCAACTCCTGTCGATCCTGTGCTTTCTTAGCCACTGCTCGATCAAAGTGACTTCATCTACATACCTTGTGGTTGTTCTGACTGTCACAAGGTACTCTCACCGACATCACCCTTGTGAAGTTGTGACTGACATGACCTCCCTTATAGATCTTCATACATCCCGATACTAGCTTTGGTGGTTGTCATAACATGCAAACTCTGTTAGGGCAGGAGCTGCTCCCATGAATCACCCTGAACAAGAACATATGCTCTCATCGGACCTTCTAAAGTCTAGATCATACTCTCTTGACCATCCATCAGTCAGGGGTGATATGATGTACTAAACGTCAATCTACCATTGAGTTCTTCATGTACCTACTTCCACAACATGGAAGCAAACTTAAGGCCATACTTAAGAATATTCAAAATCAGATTATAGTGTAGTCAAATCATCTCTCTCTCATAAATATATGGTTCAAATAGATATGTCACACTAGAATGTGTCATCTTGGTAAGGTGATGTACCATAACCCATATTGCATCATGACCTCTCTTGGTCTATGGGAGACCCACCACAATGTCCATGGTGATCTGCTCCCATTCCCCCTCGGGGACTCCTCATTATCTCTAGCAACTCATTGGGTTACTGGTGTTCAGCCTTCACCCTCTGGCATGTATGGGAACTATCCACATGCAACTCTATATCTTCTTCTTCATCCAGGTCTTCAAGGTACCACTCCAAGCCTTAACCATCTTAGTAGTACCACGGTGCACGGTGTACTTCAAATCATGTGCTTCTTGTATGACATGATTCCTCAATGGTGGATCCTCAAAAACCCCAAAACACTCTCACAGTGGATTTCACAACCTACTTTTCTTGAGAGGTGTATTTGAGGTTCTTATAGCAATCCTTTTATCTCATCTAGGTCTGGGTTGGCTAACTGAGAAACCACCAACTTGACTAATGGCTCTAGATGTATCTGGATGTTAGTCACATAGGTCTAGTCCTGTAATGGTCACAGAGTCTACCTAGAAACCTCTCTCAGCTCTCTGTACTGGCTAGACAAGAAAATTGTACACCTGAGCTATGTCTTGCCTAAGAGCATATGTTACCACATTGGCTTCCTTATGTGCTAGGTGATGGTGAGGACATAATCTTCATATATTCCACTCATCATCCTATCTCAGGTTTAGGTCAATCTGAGTCAATAACATTTTGAGCTCTTGCTTCCAACATCTTAGTTATTAAACCCAAATTTGTAACTCAAAGATTCCAAACTACTCTGGATAGGTATGTTCTCATATTACCCTTGTTCTCCATATGCTCTCAAATCACCTACCCAATCTATTACCCAAAGGGTGTGGTACTTCCTCCAGTCCTCCATTACTATATAATGGTTTAAACTCAAGTATTAACCTCTCATATCATTATTATTCTTGTATGTCATGCATGTTGTCCTATCTCTCACACCCATAACAAGATGAAATAAGCATTTGGCCGCAGGCCAAATATAGAGTTCATCCCGTTCCAAGAGTAGAGGTGGTGCATCACACATTACCATTATAATTTCCAGTCTAAGTTGAAACATAATTCACATGACTCCTCACCATGAACACCTCTATTACGGGTCTACACCCATGGGAAGACTTTTCCCATCACCTATGGATCTTAACATCTCTCTTATCTTTAATCCTTAGTCATTACCTAAAGGTCTCTAGGGTTTCGGTACTTTTGGGGTGATCTGACCCTTATGCATCTAGGGAGTGCCTCTCACTTTTACCCATTAGGCCCCATGAACTCATGAAGGTGGCCAAACTCATAACCTATGGGCCTCGGGAAAAGGTAGTTGTTACCTCCCAACCCTTTGGTCTTGTGCATTCAGGGTTCAGACAACTCCTACTCCCATCGGTCTTATCCCTACTGGACCTTAGTGTTGACTTAGGATTCTACTGTAGCTCATAGTTCCTATGTTGATAATCAAGAACATCTCATCCTTGAATCCTCACCCGAATCTCCATCCTCTCTTTGGGCATTCATGGTTAACTTTGCATCCCTCATAGGAATCCTGAAGACCTACCTAACTCAGTCCGACCCCATACAAGCTACCTCTATGGCAACATATCCTCATGCCCCTGAGATGTGCTCACACATGGGTCTATGGATTCATGATCGTACTATGTGATCTTGCACATAGCTCATCAAGATTGTATAAGTGGCCTCTTAAGGTTACCTCAAACCTAATAAAAGTTGGTGCTCACCCTAACATGAAGGGTCCCTCAAGATGGGATAAAACTATCACTTGATAGTAACAAAGGTCATAAAACGTTCTTACCTCCCAGGTTTATATCATCATGTATATGCTTAGCTCCTAACATGATACTTATGAACGTATCTAGCAAGAAGAAAACCTACTAAACCATGCTAAGTTCCTTGGTATTTCATACATATTCATCATTCCTCAAGGTTGGAATAATATCATATATACATATGTCACCAACTTGTGTGAGTGGTTCATCAAACATATATCTCCATTTGAGTGGGGTTTCCTCTAACACATGGGGGGTATACTCAAATACTATGAACTTGATCAGCCTCGTGAGCATCATGTGCACCAGGTACTACTACTTCCCCTCTTTGGTCTAGCAACCCCAGGTTCACCTCTTATGTATCAGCTGTCTAACTACATGTTCAGCTACTCAAACGTGAACTAAACCTATACCAGATAGGGAATATACATCCTAACACACTTCCACGTAAACAACATTTTGAGTTCTACACAAGGAAAACCAACTGGGTGCGAGGCCTCACAACTTGTTACTATACCCCTTCAGGGTCTATGTAACTCTCCTTCCTACACCTAAAAGGTAGGAACTTATATCATCTGTACATTCATTCACAAAGCCTCCTTATCTCTTCTAGGGTTTGGTTTCTCTAAGGCATCCAAGGAACAATAAGACTCCAAGGATCATGCATGAGGAAACCACATATATCTACTCAGGTTCATCTATTCCAGGCCATATTATATCTAACTTCTCATCATTCTTCATGTCTCGGAGTCAAGGTCTCCAACCTTCTTCATCCAGTCTCTCTCTCTCTATATATATATAGAGCTAACCCTATGACTAGACCTACAACTGGAGGTTCTCTCATAGAAGGTGGGTCGAGCTCTTAAGGATACTTGTCTATCCCTACCTGGGTGAAACATACTATCAAAACATACGTCCGACCAAGATCATCTAAAGCTCTACATGCTCATCTCATAAAGTATCAGGCATAACCCTTCTGGATTAGGTCTAAAACCTACTTCCAGCCTTGTTGCCATTCTATTTTGTGCATTCCTCTTTTCTACTTCTATATACCTGTTAGGGTTCCTATACAGTCACCACTAACCTTCTCAATGAGGGATCTATCCCTCACCCTTAATAGGCATGACCCACCCGAGGTCGAGTTGCCATAAGGCATTAGAGATCAAATAACCACACAGTCTATGTTTCTCATGCATACTAAAAGTGCCTACATAAAACATGCATGTCAAACCCATGTACATACATGCATAGTCAACTACGATATCCAACTCATCGTGTCTTATCTTTCTCTATCCACCCCTTAAGGTTTTGCGTTGAGCATCATCCTCAGAGGATGTCTTAGGTCTCTTCCTCCCAATATATCTCTCTCCTCCTCATCCTATGGGATGGTCTAACCTCATCGTTCTTCTAAGGGCACGAAAACACATGTCATGCAGCCTAAGTGTGTAAGTAAACTTAGTATGAGTTTCTAATTATCAAAACTTATGTCTATGACATCTTTCTTACATGCTTTTTATTATTTTGTGGAGGATTCCTTATTCCTCACCATTCTTAATCCCAAAACTTAGGAGGGTGGTGGAGAGAGGGAAACCTTAAACTCTTAGAGTTATTCAATGAACAAGGTAGATATGGGACGAAGACAGATGAGATAAGACCTACATGTATCTTGTTTCAAGTCAAATCCTCTTATATTGGCCAGGCAGTCACACATAATCTGGGAGTCCTCATAGAGTGACTGGTGGGGTGGAGGAAAATCTTGCCAACCCCTGGATTGTGATCCTTTTCTAGAAACCTCCATCATTGGAAATTTCTCTCATAACTCCCTTGGGTTCTAAAGAGTTTGTAAAATTTAATAATAATTAAAGATTAAATGGAAAACCATGCTCTAATACCAATTGTAATGACCCCACTTCCTAATAACCCCCAATTAAGGAAGACCAAGAAGTCAGAACCGCTATCCCAAAACATGATCAATGGTTTTGCAAATAATTAATAAATTATACCAAAGACTAAGCTTAAAATAGGATAAAATTTTACTTTTCACATACCTTTCAAAAATAGGAATATGAAGCTTTACCCACTGTAGAGTTCTATCTAACTAAATCTTCCTTTAATAGGTTAACTTTATTCTTCACAAATGCCACCTTACTGTTTGTCCACTTTTAGATATTCCTAAAATGCCGACAAATAAAACATCGATCAGTATAAATGAATATACCGGTATGTGGTGACAAACAAAATATTGCACATATATTCTAACAACCTAATCACATAAAATAGTTTTTATCAATTCACAATTAAGTTTTTTAATACGACTTCCCAACTACTTTTACTCATACTCTAGGATACCCTCTCTTAGGGTTTAGTCCTTGCAAGGTACTTAAGGCTACCTTCTCCATCCTGAGCTTGGTACCTAAGTCACCTCTCTGGGTGCCAGGTGTCCTTCCCTCTGGGGCTTGACCACTTCTGACCTTCCCTCTGGGACTTGGTCTCTCATCTTACATCAAGAGATGGTATGTAGGTTCAGGCAAGTCATATATATACTTAAATTTGTGATAATCATACTCACTTTAAAGATTCCAGAAATAAAATAATGCAAGCAGTTTATTTCCTTACAATCAATAAAATGTCCAAAAATGTCGGGAAACTAAAGTGAGTACTCATAATTAGCCACATACCTAATTTGGAGATCTCACAGGAAATAAGCATAATCTAATCCAATCAAGATGTCCAATCAAGAAAGACAAACAACCAATCATGCAGTCTTGATCCTGAAAATATGTGTAACACCTAATTGTTTCCATCACATCCCAAACAACACCTTATTAACTTGGAACACCTTTTAAAGGTTATAATCCAAATTAGGGTTTCCTTAGGGTTCTTTAGATCTATTTCTCAACTTTGCCTTTTTATGTCAATAAACCCCTAAAATAGCATTTATATGTTCAAAACCCTAATTACACAACTATTCATATTAAAGCCTCTTTATTACCAATTTGTCTTAGGATCAACCTAATTTCGTCTTATACAAAGGGTCTCAAAAAATAACTCATTAAAAGTCATAAAAACCTAGATTAGGGTTTCTAAGCCCATTAGTGCACTTTATACATATGAAACCATAAAGTGGCATATTAAGCTTATGGATCATCTATTTAGATTCAAAACGTTCTTTTTATTAACAACATGTTAATATTCTCATAGAACATTCATATTACTTTAACCAATTTCATTAATAATTATATTAGGGTTTCTAACTCATGAAAGCATTAAAGACAACAACTTTATGTTACTTTTCAAATTGTAAGCAAATTCAGGACTTCATTATATTTTTATTGAATTCCTTGAGTTCTCATGATCAATATTCATACATCATATGTCTTGATTTGAGTTGCCAATTAATTTCTACAATTATTCTAAGATAAGTACCTAAGGACCAATGGGGTGCCGCCACGTCAGCAACATGGCCCACTTTTCCTTTTCCAAGAGATTCCGACTCTACAAATAAGCCTTCCCCAATGTCAGTGGTGTGCTCCGTACAAGAAAGGCACTGACCCGGGAAGATTGTACGCTTTTTCCCCCATGCCATTGCCTTAGGGCCACATGATCCTGGGGGCAAGTAGGTAATTTCACCTCCAAGCATCTTCTACCTCCGTTCGTCTCTCTCGTGAAGTAGGTGTTCTAGGTGGTCGACCTGCCGGTTGGTTGTATGCTCTAATGCACCGACGCATGAACCAAGACCACCTAAAGTTCCACATTGATCCTCCAAACTTGATGGTCAGGTCAATTCTCCGTTCGATTCTCTCCACTGCCAAAATGACACCATGTTGTCTCCGACCAAAGCTGCTCCAAGGTGAGGTCATAGGTGAAGGTAGCAACTTCAATTGAGGAGACCAACAAGTTTGTCTACTCATTCTGGTTGCGTGAAGAATGTTTGTGGGTTTTCTGGTAATGTAGAACACCCCCTTTATATAGGGCATGGTCTCGAGTTCCACTGGATTTGGGGGAATCCAGGTTTTACCATGAAAGGTCCCCAATCCCAGTATGAACGGGATCCTTGGGATCTTCTGAAGATGTTGGGACCAATCCCAACTCCTCACTTCCTCTCATTTGTGAAGAAATTGATTTGGAAGATTTCTTGAACTACTCTCTGGTTTGGGTCTGCAACTGAGACTGAGATTAGACATGTTTTGTTGGTTCTCAGATCCAATGGTCCACATCATCCATGTTCTTAATAAATGAATTTGTAATCCAAATGAAATTGTGACATTTAATGCAGTTAATCCATTATCCATTCACTTTAGGAAAACTTGCAAAAACCATAACTCTCTCCTCATTTTTTTATCTAAACTTTAGGGAAAGTATTGTATTAACATTATCTACTCATATCCCTAGTTTGAACCCCAAACTCAAAAGGATGAAAGTGTTTTCTTCACATATAAGTTATTACACATTAAAGCATAGTTTATTAATATTTTCTCTCTCTTTCACTTTTATCTTGTTTATTTGGATTCCTTTTATCACAAGAAATCATATGGATTCAAACTCCACTCCATTATGAACAAACTCTTATCCTTCTAGAGAATTCCACATTATTCTTAACATTATCTCAATTTCTCTTATTATTAGATTATCTTTTCCTCATTATTCCCTTTTAACTATATTCAGCTTATTATTCAACAAAGCCCATCAAGACATTCATGCAAAGGACATTTAGCAAAGAAATCCACACAAAGTACTTAAATCACACAATTTTCATAATCATACATGTTTATTGGAGAAATTACTTTTCAAATCATATAAACCCAAAATTGGGGTTGTAACAGCCTGTCACACAAAATTTTATAAAAATGGTGCTTCTGTATGTTTTCATAGTGTACCATTCATTCACAATGAGATTTCTTAAATTTCATGATTTAGTTGATGGAAGATGAACTTGATTGCTATACCTATGACATATACAATATATTGTGTGTCATATTATATTTGTTGGAATTTGAACAACCTACAACTAACTAGAACTCCATGAGGGGAAATGTAATGCCTGTGCCCACTGATCAAGGCTCTAGAAGAGTTTCAAGAATGATGACTGGCCCCATAGGCCACCACGAGCCTTAACTACATGTCTTGTCCTCAGATAAACTTCCCGACTGGTCACACATCCTAGTACTACTCTGGGCTAAGAATGCTTAAGCATAAATTTATTTAGTGATGGGATCCCTGAAAATGAGGTGTACCTTGGTGATATGGATAGTCCAATCATTCCTTTTAAGATCATTTTATCAGAGGCCCAAATCCTAGGACATTACACAATCCCTCACTTAGACTCTTGACGTCCTCATGAAGGCTCAACTATATGGCCTCATCATATTTTCCCATTTCAGTGTAGACACAATGTGACCATTATAACATTTGGGCCCACTACCCCAAGGCTCTAGAAGAGTTTCAGGAATGATGACTAGCCCCACAAACCACCACTTTCCTTAACTATGGAGTTCTTTAGTGATGGGCTCCCTAAAAAGGAGGTGCACCTTGGTGATATGGGTAATCCCATCATTCCTTTTAAGATCATTTTATCAAAGGCCTCAAATCCTGGGAAGTTACAATATCCCTCGCTTAGACTCTTGATGTCCTCATCAAGGCTCAATATACAGCCTCATAATCACTTCCCCAATTCAGTAAAGACCTAGAATAGCCCATGGACACCCAGCTCCCAGCCATGGCTACCAGCACAAGGGCGGCTCCATCTCGTCTCAGCGGATAACCCCTTCCAACTTGCATGGACCGCATGACTTAAGATTGGCATGCCATATGCCCATGTGGGTCCCAAATACCGGAGGGAAATTGCCTTTGATACTAATTTTAATGTCTGGGCCCACTATCTAAGGCTCTAGTAGAGTTTCAGGAATGAGGATTGGCCCCACAAACCATCACTAGCCTTAACGTATGTTTTGTCCTCACTCGTGTGCAAGACAAGATCAACTTCCAGACTGATTACCCATCCTTGTACTACTCGAAGATGAGCACACTTAACTATGTAGTTCTTTAGTGATGGGCTTCCTAAAAAGGAGGTGTACCTTGGTGATATGGGTAGTCCCATCATTCCATTTAAGATCATTTTATCTAAGGCCTCAAATCCTGGGACGTTACAACCATGTACACCTAGCTCCTGATCACGACTATCAGTGCCACCTACTAGAGGGTTCTGGCTCTTATACCATTTGTAATTCCCGAGCCCATGGCTCAAGGGTCAAGTAAAGTTTCAAGAATGAGGACTGGCCCCACAAACCACCATGAGCCTTAGTTTCATGTTTTGTCCCCACTCACGTGAAAGCCTAGATAAACTTCCCGACTGGTCACCCATCCTAGTACTACTATGTGCTAAGCACGCTTAACCATAGAGTTCTTTAGTGATGTGATCCTTGAAAAGGAGGTGCACCTTGTGATATGGGTTGCCCAATCATTCTTTTTGAGATCATTTTATCTGAGGCCTCAAATCTAGAGACGTTATAGGAAACTTAAATAATAGGGATGTTGTAACACTATCTAGAGTATTTTTCTTTCATGAAGTAAATTTTATTTAGTTGCCTGCTGTGGCGACACATCCCTCTATCACACAGACAACGAGGTGTCATGCGAAAACGTGTGGAAAACACCATAACCCACCTATTACCAAAAACACGGATTAATTAAAACCAATTTCAAAAAGTAGATAAACCAAGAAAACTGTTACATCCAGATCCTCATCCTGCAAGAAGACAGGTTATATAAACATTTACAAGCCTTGATACGTGTCCACAGCTTATAAGATCAGTTGTCCTGTCAGCACATGAGTTCATCACATGTTTATACATACATAACGGGCCACATCTGAACAGAAGCAGGATATACAAAGCTTCATCAGCCATACATCATGAAACAATGGCAAAACCCTTCCGAGGACCTAAGAGTACAGGGACGACTCTAGGGCTCTACTACAAAACAACCAAAACATCAGTGCATCCATCTCTTGCCTTCTACTACTCTTCTTGCTGCTCGGCCGCAACCCCGTGACCACCACCACGTCTAGCGCGATCACCTAAAAAGGTTGTAAACCAACAGGGTGAGACACACAGTCCCAGCGAGAAACATAACTCCCCACCGAAACTATAAAACTGCAAAGAAAGGTTAAAGCAACAAATAGCAGATAACTAATAAAGTGTATGATAAGAGAAATATATAGAACAAGTTTATTATGATACTTAAGCTTACCAAGATATCTGAGAGGAAAATAACCAAGCATTTCTTTATGGAACATGATTGACAAGATAAACTTTATAAGATCTTACCACAAGATACAAGGATTGTACGCACAAGTACATAGTTCAACTAGATCAGCTATATAAGGAAAGCCTCAAACAATTTTTCGTATTTTTCTCTAAGTAAGATATACTATTCGGTTGTATTACAATTTATTATGCCCTGGGGAAATGAGCTGTACCGCTCAAATCCAACCTTCAATTGTGAAACCCAAGTCGATGCCAAAAAAGGTCGATGAAAGAGCCAGACTTCACGACCTCCCCACCTCGTGGTTAGTGCACGAGCACAACACAAGCAGGACTGCAGTCTCATGCTTAAGTGGCCTCAGCCATAGGGTCAGACTACCCTCAGCCTAGCCCACCTTGGTACAGGTATCGGCTCTAGTGAAACTAAGCCATGGGCATGTTAACCATGGTCTGAGCCATGAACGCATTCATGCTCTTCTTATCACACATTTCGAGCCATGGGCTTGTTCACCATGCTCCAACATATCGAGCTATGGGCCTAAAACCGCACTCTGGAGTCTACAATTGAAGTTGCACTCTAAACTCCTCATTTTTGGATAGGAGAAACCACACATATTCAATAATATGTGCTTCCAGGTTAACCCGCAGGAGAACCTGTTTCACCATCACCAGCTACTAACGATGATGGATCTATGGCTAGGGCAACTACATAGTATGTTCCACTGTAATTAGTTAGTATATTTTAAGTGGACTGTTGAGGCAACCAGGTTGTAACACATACATAACAATAAGTTACATTATTATTATCACCATCACATTATCTCGGAATCTCAATACCTCACCACAGGAAACCACTGTCTCTTAAGGCAATCTCATCACTTGGGATAACAATCCCTAATCTCAACATCAGAGGATAACACCTCCACTAGGCACATAGCCTTTATCAGGTCCTCTGACCTATCACATCATAAGGTGATGCATGTTATCTCATCAATAAGAGTGACCATCACAATGCAGTGTTATTGAACATATATATACCTCATAGCCCTTACCTGGCTATGAATCTGCATGAAACACCTGCAAGGTTAGAATACACATTTATAGAGATAACTGAAGCCATCATGAACTAACAAAATGATCCTGCTATCAAGTATAGAGAAACATTGATGATTATATGCTTTACAATTCATGCCTCATACTGGTGACCATAGACATGGGTCACATCATTATTTGAAGCAACTCATATGCTTCCAGGCTTATCATTTAACTCATCATCATATATACAGGTTTCAAGGTGATCATAACACATGTAATATCATTATTAACATGGAACTATCATCTATATACATCCCAGGTTATCAGAACCCTTACTAAAAGCTTCCACAACCCTCACTAAAAGGGGTGGCGGGTAGCGTGTCCCTCACCACAGCTTGTAGTGGGTAGGGTAGCATCCCTTACCGAAAGCATATCGGTCAAAACACATTTTGGCCAACCTTAGCAGGTAACGACCACCACCCAAGGGTATAGTGCAACCAGAGATCAAGGCATATCTTGCAACCCTAACGTACATACCAGATGCACAAGGCATAACGTGCATCTAGGTTAAGAGAGTGTATCGTGAAGGAGGCTAAGCATGAAACAGCTATCCATCCACGTCGACTAAGCCCTATCGCCCATCTAGGGTTAAGGTACCTATCGGGAAACCACACCACTCAAACGCCCAAGGATCGCACTTCCGAAACATAGAGCCCCAGCACAACATGGTATCGCCCAACACACACAACTCAGGCATTACCAAAACACTCCCAAGAAGCCTATCGGTCAAGGGCAGCACACCATATCGGCCTCCACCAAAGCAGCATCTACGGTTACTATATGTCACCTTATCAAGCATCACCACCACCAAACCATGACACCCAACACAAGGATAGCCCTCATAGCTCTATAAAGTCCAAGGTACATCGGGCACCAAGCCAACAACCTTAGCTAGGTGTATCATGTAGGGCACTCAACAAGGCATATCGCCCAACACACACACATGAGTATCGACCACCAACCAAACTCCAACTAGGCACAACGGCCGAGGCTACAACCCAAGACTAAGCAAACGGGTAGCACTACCCCAAGGTCATCTTCAACCTCAAGTACAAGGACACCAAACCCTAATTGATCAAGAAGGTCAGCTCACATCTCAACAACCAAGAGAGAGGGGTTTTGCACAACCTCCATCACAACTCAGGCAACCACAAAGATCCACCTCAACATACGTCATCCAAAGCTCACCTCTCAAATCCATGGTGAGAGGAGGGTGTTGCCCAAGAAACTAGGATGTAGACTCACCTCTCAACTTAAATGAGAGAAGGGTATTGCCCACAGCACTAGCGCTCAAACTCACTTCTCATAACCAAGGAGAGAAAAGGGGTATTACTCAACAAGGAAACCCTAGGCCATGGTTCAGCCAACTAGGTACAAGGTATAAAACCTCAACCACAACAACAATATCATTATAGCCACAAGACTAAAGGTGCAACTAAGCAAGAAACATATCTAGCAACATATATGGCCGCCTATGATAATATGAAAACATACAACATAGCAGAAGGTAGTGTGGTTAGGGTTCGGAGTTATGTAACCCGCCTTAAGCAAGATCCAAGCTCCTAGCACCAAGCTTTCCAAGATCAAGAACCACCACAAGAAGAAGAACAAGGCACTCTAGGGTTCAGCCACCACTAGAGGAAGAAGGAAGACTCCAAGGAGAAGGACGAGGATCAACCACTAACCCTGCAAAGGAGAGGTGTCGTGCACCAAGGGAGAGGGGAAACTAAGGAACTAAAGGGATCCTTAGCAAGAGAAAGGGGATACATATATAGAAGAGGATGGAGGAGAAACCAAGGTAAAACAAGGCAATGTGTCACCCACCTAGGGACACTTGTCCATGGGCAATGCCACCCTATCATCTTGCCCCATAAACATGTCCAAGGCAATTGCCACATGCAAGAATCATGCACCAAGTGTCCACTAGAGTGGTGACACAAACGAAGCTAGGAGTTAAAGGTGGTCGAAGGCTGATACACCCACTCCATGCCCGACACAGTGCCATGGGCGACACACCCATGGCCGACACAACCATGATCGACACACCTATGGCCGACACAAGGTCCAACAAGGCTAAGCAAGGCTCAATCAAGGCATAACAAGGCCCAACAAGGCTCATCCAAGCCCAAAGCAACTCAAGCAATGAGCCCAACCCTTCCTCTCAACACTAGAGGAAGCAAGGAGAGAGAGGAACACCTCTCAAGGTGACAAACTTGCTCATCAACCCTAGACTTGGGTTATTTGCAAGTAGCACCTCCAACACCCAACAAGCACAAACAAACCATAATCACCACTAAAGGTGAGTAGCAAGCAACTGAACACCAGGGTTAGGATAAGACCAAAATGGGGGTCAGGGTCCTTACAAGCTATAACCCTCAAAAAGGAATTTTGTCCCTAAAATCCAAAGAGAAAAGCAAGGGATACTTACTCCTCATCTCTTCCTCAAGCTCCCACGTGGCTTCCTCAATGCCACAATGATGCCAAAGGACCTTTAACAGAACCAGGTCCTTCCTCTTCAGCTTATTTACTCTTCTGTCAAGAATCATTGTAGGACCTTCCTCGTAGGTCACATCTTCATCAAGATCAACCTCAACTGTATGGATCACTATCCTTGTATCTGGATGACTTTTCTTTAGCATGCTGACGTGGAACACCGGATGTAACCTATGCAACTCTGGCGGCAGTTCTAACTTGTAAGCTACCTTGCCAAAATGTGCTATGATTGGGTATGGCCCCATATATCTGGATGCTAGCTTACCTTTCCAGCCAAACCTTAACACGCCTTTCCAAGGTGAGACTTTAAGATACACCTTGTCTCCCACCTAGAACTCTATTGGTCGTCAGCGATTATCTGCATAAGACTTCTTTCTATCCTATGCCGCTTTCAATTATTGTTGTATCACTTTGATCTTTTCTGTTGTCTATTGTACTAACTCAGGACCCAAAAGTTGATACTCACCAGACTCATACCAACATAAAGGAGATATGCACTTCCTGCCATATAAGGCCTCGTAAGGAGCCATGTCAATGCTCCGCTGGTAACTATTGTTGTAGGTGAACTCTATCAAAGTGAGATGTATATCCCAACTGCCTAGGAACTTCAATATACAAGCTCAGAGAAGATCTTCCAAGGTCTGAATAGTCCTTTCAAACTATCCATTTGTTTGCGAGTGGAAAGCGGTGATGAACCGTAACTGCGTTCTTGAAGCTTTGTGCAACTGTTCCCAGAAATGACTCATTAACTGAGGACCTCTGTCGGAAACTATCATTGTTGGTACACCGTACAAGTGTACTATCTCAATTACATATACCTGAGCGAGCTTTTCAGTTGTATATGTTGTCTTCATAGGTATGAAATGGGAAGACTTCATTAATCTGTCCACTATCACCCAAATGGAATCATGATTCTTAGTTTTCCTTGGAAGACCAACCATGAAATCCATAGTTATATGATCCCATTTCCACTATGGTATTGGCAGGGGTTGTAACGTACATGCTAGCTTTTGATGCTCAGCCTTAACTTGCTGGCATACCGCACATCTAGCCACAAACTCGTCTACATCTCTCTTCAAGCCAGGCCACCAATACAGGTCTTTCAAATTGTGATACATCTTGGTGACTCCTGGATGCATAGCATACATCGAGGTGTGTGCTTCCTCGTACACTAGTTTCCTTAGATTATCAACATTGGGGACCACCATCCTACCATGATAGCAAACTAGTCCATCCTTGGACTCATGGAACCCATCACGCTTTTCGCTGTCGAGATCTGACCTGATTAATTGCACTATATCATCTATTTGTTGTGCATCTTTGATTTGCTGTCTCTGTGTGGGCTTTACTTGCATCTGTGCCAAAAGTCCTGCTAACAAGGAAACTTCCATCTGCACATTCATCTGTCGTAAGGAGACAAACATATCATGTACATGGCATACCAAAGAACTCAACTGTGCCTTCTTCCTAGGAACAGAAGAAGACTTTTGGCTAAGTGTGTCAGCTACTATGTTCGCCTTACCAGGGTGATACTCAATGGGGAAGTCATAATCATTGATTAGCTCCATCCAACGACGTTGTCGCATGTTCAGCTCATTCTGCAAGAAGATGTACTTCAGATTCTTATGATCTGTAAAGATTTGACACACTTCCCCATAAAGATAGTGTCTCCAAATCATTAATGCATGAACTACTGCTGCCAACTCCAAATCATGAGTCAGATAGTTCTCCTCATGTTTATTAAGCTGTCGCGAAGCAAAAGAAACCACATGGTCTTCCTGCATCAGCACGCATCCTAAGCCCTTCTTGGAAGCATCACAGAAAACAACATAGCCTTTCCTAGGCTCTGTTAGTACTAACACTAGAGCACTAGTCAGCTTCTCCTTCAACCTTTAGAAAGATTTCTGGCAACGATTATCCCAAGCAAAAGGTACATCCTTTCTAGTCAACTTTGTCATTGGCAACATGATCATATTGAAGTCCTTTATAAACCTCTGGTAGTATCCTGCTAATCCCATGAAACTGCAAACTTCAGTCGGCGTCTTCGGCTTCTCCCATTCTGCAACTGACTCTACCTTCTTGGGGTCCACTTTGACTCCTTCTACAGATATCACATGACCCAAGAAAGTTACTTCTTTCAACCAGAATTCACACTTACTAAACTTAGCATACAACCGGTGCTGGCGAAGGAGAGTCAACGCTTGTCGAAGATGTTGTTCATGCTTTTAACTGTCCTGACTGTAGATCAAGATGTCATCTATAAAGACTACAACAAACTGATCTAGAAACGAACGGAACACCATGTTCATCAAATCCATGAAAGCAGCAGGCACATTGGTTAGCCCAAACGGCATAACCAAAAACTCGAAGTGACCATACCTCATCGTAAAAGCTGACTTTGGTATGTCACCCGCCTTAATCCTCAACTGATGATATCCGGACCATAGATCGATCTTTGAAAACACTGTAGCATCACGCAAATGATCAAACAAATTGTCTATCCTTGGCAACAAGTACTTGTTCTTGATCGTGACTTTGTTCAACTGTCGGTAGTCTATACATAGCTGCATCGATTTGTCCTTCTTCTTAACGAACAACACTGGAACACCCCAAGGTGGCGTTCTCGGTCGGATGAAACCTTTCTCCAACAACTCTTGTAACTACTTCTTGAGCTCTGCCATCTCTGCTGGAAGCATCCTATATGGTGTTTGTGCAATTGGTTGTGTTCCTGGAACTAGATTGATCTCGAAATCAATCTCCCGAGATGGGGGAATATCAGGGAACTCATTAGGAAACACATCTGCAAACTCTCGAACAACCATCACCTCCTCAAGGATAGGACCCTTTGCCTTGGTATCCACAACGTGAGATAAGAACGCCTTACATCCTTTCCATAATAACTTTTCTTCCACCATAGCTGATACTAGACACGTCAGGAGAATCTTCCTATCTCCTTGAAAGATCTACTTCTCTCCACCATCATCAAACACTGCCTGCTTGGAACCACAGTCCAACACAACCTTATAATTATCTAAGGTATCCATCCCAAGGATCACATCGAATACATGTATATCAAGTGGTATAAGATCCACTTGTATCTTGTGTCCCAAAAAAGATAGAACACACGAAGGACACACTTCTCGAAGCATCGACGAACCATCAAGAGGGGTTTCTAACAACAAGCTATCTTTCTTACAACTAACAGGTAAAAGACAGTTTTCAAGCATACTATGGGCGATAAAAGAGTGCGTAGCACCCAGGTCAACCAGAACAAATATAAAGCAAGAAGAAGACAAATCAGAATGAAATAACTCCATCTCATCTGCCACCACTCACGGGTTGACAATCACCTCCGATTGACTCATAGCATAGAATCGAGCCATTGCTTGTTGTCCACGTCCTCTACTTCCTTGAGCAGACGATCTTACTTGCAACACTTGACGGCATCCTCGCCCTCTACTACTACTGGGTTGTTGTCTGTCTGACCCTTGCTGATTCTGCCTCAGCTGTTGTGTTACTTCAACATCTTTCCTTGGGCAGTTTGACTTCCAATGCCTGACCTGACCACAAAGATGGCATGACTGATCTCGCTGTTGTGGCCTAGATGGCCCTGTCACTACTACAGAAGTTGTACTATGTTCCTCTGACGGTGAAGAACCATATCCTCTTCCCTTACTCGGGGACCACTGTGATGGTGCACTGGAACCTCTTTACCCAGAAGGTGATGAAAACCTTGGCTTCTTGAAGCCATCGAACCCTTATGTCTGGAACTGAGCATGCCTCTTCTTAGGCATGGACTCTCTCTTCTTCCTGACTGACCGTTCAATCCTTCAGACAGACACCACAAATGTGGAAAATTGCTCTCGGTTATCCAATGCAGCAGCAGGTGTTGTCAGCTCAGTACTCAGGCCCTTCTCGAAACATCTGATTTGCTCGTCATCTGTTGTGGCCATGTGAGGACAAAACCTTAACAGGTCCATGAACTTGGCTTCATACTCAGTAATGCTCATCGTTCCTTGGCACAGGCGCTCAAACTGGTTGATCTTCTCATCCAGATACATTTTCAAAAAGTATCTACTGACGAATTCATGCCGAAATACCTCCCAACCGATCACCTCACTAGGTCGCTTCTCCTCCTCGATGGCCCACCAGTGGACAACACTACCCTTCAGAAGGTAGATGGTGTGCTTGACTTTGTCTGCTTCGGGGATGTTAAGGATCCAAAAGGTCTTCTCAAGATCCGTCAACCACATATCTATATCCCCTGGATCAGCCGTCCCAGCATAATCTGAAGCTCTGACTCGGCGAAGCTGCTCAAAGGTCTTCCCAATACCCGATGTTTTGCCATGGGGAGCATGTGCTCTCAGCGGAGGCACTGGAAATCTCTCTACCATGAGATTCATCGTAGACATCATCTTCCCCATAAGTTGTTGGTAAGCAGGGTTTTCGAGAATAGCTGGGTCAAGTTGGGGGACCTCAGGCACCTGATCTTCATGTGCCTGCCCTCTAGCTCCATCAACTGATGCAGCCTCGTGGCTCTCGGCAGCATGTTCTTCATGGTTTCCAGACATCTTAGCTTTTTCTTTCACTGAGGGCAGAAGATTATTGTAAGAAAATCTGGAAAACTCACAAGAACAGACACAACCTAGTCCTAGATCCTTGTAGATGCAGCGAATCTAGGTCTCTTATACCAATCTTGTGGCGACACATCCCGCTATCACACAGACAACGAGGTGCCACGCGAAAACGTGCGGAAAACACCATAAACCACATATTACCAAAAACATAGATTAATTAAAATAGATCTCGAAAAGCAGATAAACCAAGAAAACTATTACATCCAGATCCTCATCCTGCAAGAAAACATGTTATATAAACATCTACAAGCCTTGATACGTGTCCACAGCTTATAAGATTAGCTATCCTGTCAGCACATGAGTTCATCACCTATTTATACATACATAACGGGCCACATCCGGCCAACAGCAGGATATACAAAGCTTCATCAGCCATACATCGTGAAACAATGGCAAAACCCCTCCGAGGACCTGAGAGTACAGGGATGACTCTAAGACTCTACTACAAAACAACCAAAACAACAGCACATCCATCTCTTGCCTTCTACTACTCTTCTTGCTTCTCGGCCGCAACCCCGTGACCACCACCACGTCTAGTGTGATCACCTAAAAAGGTTGTAAACCAACGGGGTGAGACAAACAGTCCCAGCGGGAAACATAACTCCCCGCCGAAACTATAAAACCTCAAAGAAAGGTTAAAGCAACAAATAGAGTGTATGATAAGAGCAATATATAGAACAAGTTTATTATGATCCTTAAGCTTACCAAAATATCTGAGAGGAAAATAACGAAGCATTTCTTTATGAAACATGATTGACAAGATAAGCTTTATAAGATCTTACCACAAGATATAAGGATCGTACGCACAAGTACATAGTTCAACTAGATCACCTATATAAGCAAGGCCTCAAACAATGTTCTGTATTTTGCTCTAAGCAAGATATACTATTTGGCTATATTACAATTTATTATGCCCTGAGGAAGTGAGCCGTACCGCTCAAATCCAACCTTCACATGTGAAACCCAAGCCGGTGCCATAAAAGGTCGATGAAAGAGCCATACTTCACAACCTCCCCACCTTGTGGTCAATGCACGAGCACAACACAAGCATGACCGCAGTCTCATGCTTAAGTGGCCTCAGCCATAGTGTCAAGCTACCCTCTGCCTAGCCCACCTTGGTACAGGTATCGACACTAGTGAAACTGAACCACGGGCACGTTCACCGTGCTCTGATCCATGAACGCATTCATGCTGTTCTTATCACACATTCCGAGCCATGGGCCTGTTCACCATGCTCCAACATATCGATCTACGGGCCTAAAACCGCACTCTGGAGTCTACAACCGAAGTTGGACTCTAACCTCCTCATTTTCGGCTAGGAGAAACCACACATATTCAATAATATGCGCTTCCAGGTTAACCCGCAGGAGAACCTATTTCACCATCACCAGCTACTGACGATGATGGATCTATGGCCAGGGCAACTACATAATATGTTCCACTATAATTAGTTAGTATATTTTAAGAGGATTGTTGAGGCAACCAGGTTGTAACACATACATAACATTAAGTTACATTATTATTATCACCATCACATTATCTCAGAATCTCTATACCTCATCACAGGAAACCACTACCTCTTAAGGAGTTCTCATCACTTGGGATAACAATCCCTGATCTCAACATCAGAGGATAACACCTCGACTTGGCATGTAGCCTTTATCAGGTCCTCTAACCTATCACATCATAAGGTGATGCATGTTATCTCATCAACAAGAGTGACCATCACAATGCAGTGTTATTGAACATATATATACCTCATAGCCCTTATCTGGGTATGAATATGCATGAAACACCTGCATGGTTAGAATACACATTTATAGAGATAACTGAAGCCATCATGAACTAACAGAACGATCCTACTATATAGTACAGATCAACATTGATGATTATACACTGTCATTCGTGCCTCATACCGGTGACCATAGACATGGGTCACATCATTATGTGAAGCAACTCATATGCTTCCAGGCTTATCATTTAACTCATTATCATATATATAGGTTTCAAGGTGATCATAACACATGTAATATCATTATTAACATGGCACTATCATCTATATACATCCCGAGTTATCAGAACCCTTACTAAAAGCTTCCTCAACCCTCACTAAAAGGGGTGGCGGGTAGTGTGTCCCTCACCACAGCTTGTAGCGGGTAGGGTAGCATCCCTTACCGAAAGCATATCGGCCCAAACACATATCGGCCAACCTTAAAAGGTAACGACCACCACCCAAGGGTATAGTGCAACCAGAGATCAAGGCATATTGTGCATCCCTGACGTACATACCAGATGCACAAGGAATAACGTGCAACTCAGTTAAGAGAGTGTATCATGCAGGAGGCTAAGCATGAAACGGCTATCCATCCGCGTCGACTAAGCCCTATTGCCCATCTAGGGTTAAGGTACCTATTGGACAACCACACCACTCAAATGCCCAAGGCTCGAACTACCGAAACATAGCACCCCAACACAGCATGGTATCGCCCAACACACACAACTCAGGCAACACCAAAATGCTCCCAAGAAGCCTATCGATCAAGGGCAGCACACCATATCGGCCTCCATCAAAGCAACATTTAGTGTTACTATATGTCACCATATCGGGCATCACCACCACCAAACCATGACACCCAACACAAGGATAGCCCTCAGAGCTCTATAACGTCCAAGGTACATCGGGAACCAAGCCAACAACCTTAGCTAGGTGTATCGTGCAGGGCACTCAACAAGGCATATAGCCCAACACACACACATGGGTATCGGTGACCAACCAAACTCCAACTAGGCACAACGGCCGAGGCTAAAACCCATGACTAAGAAAACGGGCAGAACTACCCCAAGGTCATCTTCAACCTCAAGCACAAGGACACCTAACCCTAATTGATCAAGAAGGTCGGCTCACCTTTCAACAACCAAGAGAGAGGGGTTTTTGCACAACCTCCATCACAAATCAGGAAACCACAAGGATCCACCCCAACATAGGTCATCCAAAGATCACCTCTCAAATCCATGGTGAGAGGAGGGTGTTGCCCAAGAAACTAGGATGTAGACTCACCTCTCAACTTGAACGAGAGAGTGGTATTGCCCACATCACTAGATCTCAAACTCACTTCTCATAACCAAGGAGAGAAAAGGGGTATTGCTAAACAAGGAAACCCTAGGCCATGGTTCAGCCAACTAGGTACAAGGTACAAAACCTCAACCATAACAACAAGATCACTATAGCCACAAGACTAAAGGTGCAACTAAGCAAGAAACATATCTAGCAAAATATATGGTCGATTATGATAATATGAAAACATACAACATAGAAAAAGGTAGTATGATTAGGGTTAGGAGTTATGTAACCCGCCTTAAGCAAGCTCCATGCTCCTAGCACCAAGCTTTCCAAGCTCAAGCACCACCACAAGAAGAAGAACAAGGCACTCTGGGGTTCGGCCACCACTAGAGGAAGAAGGAAGACTCCAAGGAGAAGGAGGAGGGTCGGCCACTAAGCTTGCAAAGGAGAGGTGTAGTGAACCAAGGGAGGGGGAAACTATGGAACTAAAGGGATCCTTAGAAAGAGAAATGGAATACATATATAGAAGAGGATGGAGGAGAAACCAAGGTAAAACAAGGCAATGTGTCGCCCACCTAGGGACACTTGTCCATGGGCAATGCCACCCTCTCATCTTGCTCCACACACATGTCCAAGGCAATTGCCACATGCAAGCATCATGCACCAAGTGTCCACTAGAGTGGTGACACAAACAAAGCTAGGAGTCAAAGGTGGTCCAAGGTTGATACACCCACTCCATGCCCGACACAGCCCCATGGGCGACACACCCATGGCTGACACAACCATGGCCGGCACACCTATGGCCGATACAAGGTCCAACAAGGCTCAAGCAAAGCATAACAAGGCCCAACAAGGCTCATCCAAGCCCAAAGCAACTCAAGCAACAAGCCCAATCCTTTCTATCAATACTAGAGGAAGCAAGGAGAGAGAGGAACATCTCTCAAGGTGACAAATTTGCTCATCAACCCTAGACTTGGGTTATTTGCAAATAGCACCTCCAACACCCAACAAGAACAAACAAACCCTAATCACCACTAAAGGTGATTAGCAAGCAACTGAACACCAGGGTTAGGCAAAGCAAACAGGATAAGCCCAAAATGGGGGTCAGGGTCCGTACACCTACAACACCGTTGTGTAAACAAATTGTTGGTCATTATCATAAGAATGAAATTCTTGACTTTAATATGGCCCCAAAAACTAGATGTAACAATAACCTTGAAGGTTTTTCTAGTGTGAAGAGAAAACAATGTAAATGGAAAGATGGATGGGGAATCTAAGGATTACAATGAAAACCCTATTACTAAGCCTATTAATATTGGGGATTACCAAGGATAGAGGAGTTCCCTTATTAGCACTTTGCACAAGTTATTTGTGCATACATTATCAATGTTACCTGAGGCATTTCCAATCCATTAACCTAATATTGAACCCATAACCATCATAGACTTCTTGAAACTGAGTTTTGAGACATTATATGGGTAGTAGAAGCTTAGATTACATATGTAAACTCTAAGAAAAAGTATAATGAAATGAACAACTAATGTTTCTTTGAGTGTATCATTTCTTGTATCCTATGATAAATGTTGTTCACTTCAAACATCATTTTTAAACACTAGAAACTAGTCTCAAAGCTTACTTACCAAAATATTAAAATAAAGTAACATATTTTTCATTATACATGCTAATAAACACATGATTACACCATTTAACTAGAAATGAAATACAAGTAATATTTTACATTCCGACGCCCTTTGGGAAAATAAATTCAATACCGGAACTCACATATAAATAAACATCCTCGACTGTGGATGGTAAATGTTTTTGCATTTTGCAATGCTACATGCTATAATACATTCATGAGATATAGAAGACTACTTGTTTTGGTGGAATTGAAAACTGAGCTTCAACTTCAGATGTTGCATGCTCTACACACTTACCAACTATAACAAGTATGTGGCTATTTCCCCTCATCATCCTAGTGACATTAAACCAGATACTTTTTTGTGCACAAGACCACCATGATTTAGATGTGTGCAACTGAACGACCCCTTATTTCTTTCTCAATATTTAATGCACAAGTGACAAAGTAATTATTTTTCAACCACCTAGTATATATGATTTGTTCTTCACCTATATAGATAATTTAATGGCTTTCTTCTAGATTTTGATTAATTTCCTTGCCTTGAGCTAAATATATTTTTACTACATTGTGAGGTATTGTTTCAATGGACAAAATCCCTCACCCTATAACCATGAAACTAATACTTATTATACAAATCACTGTGAACTCGTTTGAATGTAATTAAATTCATGGATGGAAAACATAGAAATTAAAGAAAAATTACCTTTTAAGTTACATATAGTAGAACTAGACAATATTCAAGTACATGTAATAAGATGTAAAATGATGGAATGATAAGGTAATTTCACTTTTACTAACAAAAATTCATGAGACTCTATCATTCACCGATTGTCCTCATGTAGGTGGGTGTCCAACATAAAGTACATCAATTGCACTCACGTGAACAAGATGAATTACTATCACATACAAAATTGAAAACCATATTACTACTAATATCCATGAAGAAATTCATATATGTATAGTACATAGTTTTTATTTTGAGGTTCTTCCTAACTAGATAATCGAAAAAACAATTTCTCTATGCTAGACCTTTATTATCCTCACACTACAATTTGGACAAAGCATATCAGTGATGTTATTCTTCCATGCATCAACTTTTGGATATTCACATATGCCCTTTTGGATTGCACCAAAACAATACTACAATATATTTAATCAGAACATCAGTCTATAGTTTTTCCCTTAACTCACTTGGGTTGCACCATCTAAGTGATCACACTTAGATTCTTTGAGATTCATTATAAAAATCTTAAGATAAACATAACCTTATTACTGGCTAACTAAAAGGAGTCTTTGTAATGTATTAAAACCTAAATATATTTTCTAACTTCTTTTCTCATCCATTTTCCTCTAGGATAGGTTTTAAAACCCCTTCGATCTGAATTTGATGGAAACATGAGACAATATTAAGCTAAATCACATATAGATATAAGATATGCCACTATTCCATATTACTTAAATTTTTATAATTACACATGGATACATATTTATTAATTTTCAAAATAGGCCTAAAATATATATATATAGATAATTATTGAATAACTATATATATTTTTAGAATCCTAAATACCTCATTTAAAACTAAAATATTTTAATGTTGATCTAATTTATTATTCTAAATTTCCATTTCATGTGAACATAATTAAAGTTACTTCAAATATTCACTAAATCTAATTAATATAGTAACATTCAAGTCAAATTTAAAGCATAATTCGTTTACTAGCATTAATTTATATCCATGTTGACCTTTCCCTAGCATAATTAGGTTTCTTAATTACATTAAAAACCTATAGTATAATATTATTATGTCATATACAATCTAATTTACTCTCTCATAGATTTGGTTCCCGAAATACTTGTAGATAGTAAAAACTATCAGAAATAGCTTATGTATATACTTTTTATAAATCATGACTTTTAGTTTTACTAACTTATTAAAACTCCTTGAAATTATTTATACAGATAAAACAAATTATAATCTGGTAGTTGTAAAATATTTCAGAGTGAATCAACTTTTATACCCATTTAAGTCTCCAAAATGACAAAAATGCATCCAACCTATTTTGTTGCTTAATTTATCCTAAATGCAAATAAAAAATTATCTAGTGTGTTGAACAAGTCTACATCCCATGCCCCCAATTTAAATCTCAATCAGACTCCATTTACCCATTAATTAAACTATTTAAATTCCTAACTATCACATACTTAATAAGTACATTTATGCCACTGTTTATTTAACTATTATTACCCTCCGGGTAAGACCTTCCTCCTAGCTGCTCTCCCAACACTCCCCCACAACCTAAAGTAAAACTTTTCCTCCCCATCCTCTTCTTTATCTTCCCTTCATTTTCCTCTTACTCTCTTCTCTCCCTCACCCACTATCAATTTTTTCCTCTCCTTTCCTTTCCCAATATAGAACTAGCCTCCCCTGCTTTTTACTTCCATGCATCCCACTACCATGATGCGATGTAGACAACTGATTTCCTTCATCTACAACTTTTCCATTAATTCATGCCCTTTGTTCACCTTCACCCATGTCCTGAAACCAGTGGTAGTGTCACACTCTATGCGGAGTTCCCCATCAATCTGAACCACCACAACTTCTTACATTATAGGAGCCATTAGATTTCTTACTTCCTCCCTGATTGAAATATAACATGTACAACTCAAATCATACCCACTACTACAAGATTACTTACTCTTGTACCCAACCACTTGTCATGACTTTAATAGTATCATGAAGCATTCCAACCCACCATACCGCCACCAATATCTACCACTGTAATCATCCACCTACATGCCTTGTGAAATTCATCTTCTCCAATGTTGTACATGTCTATAGGCTTGAAATGAACCTTAACTAGACATCTATTAATAGAACTTCTATCTATGTTTCATCCTGCCAAAATCATCAAAGCAATTTCTCGCCCTATGCAAAGTTTCTGTGCTAGACTAATATTTTGGAATCTCTAAATCTCTAATGATATATTTGAATTCATGTCTTTGGTTTATATTATGAGTTCCAAGTGTTTTTATGGAGTTTGGAAGATGATCGATTTAGTACTTATGATTGACATGACTGAGTCTCTACCTTGTGAAATAATTATTTTACTGGTCATATGGTGGTATACTTATAGAAAATTGGATATAATATAAAATATGTCATTGGAAAGCTATGTTTCCTATTGTATCGATGATCTTAGAAAAGGTTATGTAGTTTTGAATGTGGTGAAATCCTCAATGTTTTTGATAATAGAAGACAAGGTCTCTCAACTAGGTTCTGATCTATATACATGTTAACCCCTTTTAGCCTTTTGTGGTGAGAAGCCACAGATCGGCCCAAAGAAGGGCTGATCCTGACCCTTGGATGTTTTTAGATGACAGTGAGTCATCTGTTGCACACTAGTTGAGGCTGACGATAATGACCATCTGCGACGATGGGATGTGGAGATCGTGGGTTGAAGGAATGTGGTAGAGTAGGTGAGTAACTTCATCTGCTATGGGCCTATCTAACAAGCCCTCTTCTGGGAAGAGCAGGTGTGAGAACAAGGAGAGAGAGCTCCCAGTTCCTCTGTCGGTTAACGTTGTTGGAGGAGTTCTTGAGGAGAAAGTGTTGTTAACTCCATAGCCATAACATCATGCACCAGCGAGCTATTCATGGAGGTGGACCTCGGAGCCCTATTTGGAAGTTCGGCTAACTGAATATCATGGCCTGAAGGTATTGGGGTGAACAGAAGGGGAAGGCAGCACATAGCAGGAGTAGACAAAGCAAGCAGCGTCGACCCTATGGTTAACTGCTTGTCAACTACCACTTCATCGCCACAGTAGAGTCCTTACGGCGGCACTCCCTCGCAGACTGAGAGTAGAGGGGACTCACACCCAAGACGGAGGAGGCACCATTGGCGAGCCTGAGAGGCCAAAGGGCGAAGCTGTGTGGCGGCAATGGCCAACAGGCTTGTGGCCATGGAGCTCGGGACTAGTTGGCTTGCAGTTTTGTGGCCCAGATCAGTCGCATATCATCAGCAGATCTGAGGGGCGCATCTCCTCGGCCAAGGAGGAGGACCTTGCTGCAACGGCGGTGAGCAGGCGTCGGCGGAGCACTGAGATAACAGTAGGGTGATATGTAGCAGTAGCGTCTTAGGGGAAGGAAGCAGCTGGATAGAGAAGGCTTGGAGGAGATCGTCGGAGCAGAGCCTAGCGGCGACCCTGGTGCTTCACGGAAGGACAAGGAGCTGCAGATCCGTCTGTTCCCAGCCATGGAGGCGGCCACGTTGCAGATAGAAAGGGAGCTGCGTATTGTGACTCACGATCTGAACTAGGAGAAAGAGAGATGCAGACCCAGTCCAGGCAAGTAGACCGATCGGCCAAGGCCAGAGCGCCACTATAAGAAGCCACATGTTGACTTCTAATTGGCGCAAAGGTAATAAAATCCCATATCTTCCATATTTCAAAATAAATACATACAGTGTCAGAAAAATACAAACAAATTACTGAAATTCTCAGAAAAATGTGTAGAATGATATGAAATCATAATGTCAGGATTTTCATCCACTAATATCAGTGATATCTTGTTAGTTGTAAAATGCTTAGTTCATGAGTAATAAATATCAAATGAAGTTCAAAAATTATGATAACATGTCAGTAAGTCTATAATTATGTATAGAATGCATATGATGTCAGATATGGTCATGTTGATGCATGAAAGAATATAATTTGATTCATATGGATAATTAGGGCTAATAACACTAAAGATAACGCAATTAATGCATACATGCTCAATAAATAATGAAATTTACAGAAAACCCTCATATCTGTAACTGGAATATAATATATGTATCTGAGATCAGTTATATACATGAAATTCATGTTACCTAAGGATGACCCTTAATACATATGATGTAACCCTAATATGGTTAATGAATGGGACATAATGTTAAATATGTCCACAGTAATGTGACACATGAGTACATCCAGTTGATGAACTATAATCTGGAATACAACATCAGTAATGTCAATCCTAGATAACAAGAAGAGATGGATAAGAAATAATAATGAGAATATCCTATTGAGATAAGTAAACCCTAATACGAACACGATTACGGTTAAGATGAGATGTAAGATGATGAGAATATGATGATAGTATATGACCTTGTCTTAATCAGGGTTGACCAAGGATAGAGTTGACATGAGGAATATGTGATTAGGATGTCTCTTTGGAAGGTACGCCTTTACCTCTTACTTGGCTTATTATACATTATGCTTGTGTTATATAGTAGTAAAGACTTGGCATATGGTATTGATTGAAATGATTGTTCTTGTATGATATGTTGGTTAGTTTTCTATACTTAATGCTATGAACACATCAAACATAATATTGTTGGTATGTTTGCCATGAGAGCCAATCATGGGATGATTGGTGGGATACATAAAGATTGATTTTATAAACATCAAAGGCCAGCTTCCAATTCTTTTTGGTTCAGTCATATGAGATAGTGATAGAACAGATTGAATATCTAGAGAATGACAGTACTCAATGACGTATGCCTTCAGGTTCAGGACCTGAACGATGTGATCATACGGATGCTAAGAGTTTGTACATTCTTGTTATGTCCCTAGTCGGATGTCATTATGGAAGGTAGATAGACAACAATGACACATAAGACTAGATTGTGGTGTTGGTTGATGACAAAATCTCATTATTCATGATATAGAGATATCAAACCAAACACATAGGTACTTGTTAGAGAACAAGTATACCAGACAGACCCACCGTGAGTTTGACACATGGAACCATGACATGGTAGTCACAGTCAATACTCACAGTGATGGTGGTGAGTGTGATTCTTTGACCTGAAATCACTACACTCAACACATGTCGTTGCGCACACTTTGACATCATCAAACGTAGTCCTGAAACATGGGTTGTTATAAAGGTGATGATTGGATGGCTTTGACACATGGGGCTTTTGAGGGGTGAGTGATAGATATGGGATTTGTCCCTCCTGAGGGAGTTTGATATCCATGGCCACTTGATGAGTAGGATTGAGAAAGACACGCACGCATGTGTGAATCAGTATGTGATATTTATGTCATACATATCTCCTGTAATCTACTCTAAGATCAAGAAAGTGAATGAACATTGACAGGATGACTGTTCCATGTCTCGAGTTCATTCGGGATATCAGTGACACAGGAATTATACATTCACTATAACACCATTCAGGGATTGTAGGATTGAAAGTTGTTCTCCAACTTTCTATTTCACTTGGGTAGCACTGATGTGTGACTAGGCACTGCTCTTTTCTTGTGAAGTCATAAGTGTTATGGACTTTCACTGCCAACGTGAAAAGGACCTACAGGGTCACACACATAGGATTTAACCTGGAAGAGGAGTTTTGTCCACAAACAATGTTTAGATTGACTAATAAAGGAGTTTAGTAGTTAAATTAAACACTCAATTAATTGATAGCTCAAAGTCATAATGTTCAAGGTGTTGGACACATTGATTGGAGTATTAGATTGATTGAAACTGCAATTGACTGATTCTACACAATCTGCACTCCCAACCGATCGGCTCATGTGATGAACCAATCGGCTCAGCTTGGTGAACCGATCGGCTCAGGTGGTGAGTCGATTGGCTCATGGATAGGGTGAACGATTGCTTCAAGTGTTGAAATGATAGGTTCAACTGTTGCAACCGAGCAAGTTGGGAAAGTCGGATTGGTGAGAAATTTCTTTTCATTTCACTTGCCCAATTTGATTGGAACAAGGATTGGTATTTGGTACCAATTAGAAACAAAAGAAGAAAAGTCAATCTGGAACTGATCAGGACCATGAACCGACCGGTTCAGAAGTGAACCGACCGTTTCATGGGTCCCAACCGATCGGTTGAAGTGTCAACCGACCGGCTCAGGTCCCCAACCGACCGTTTCAGAAATGAAACGATCGGTTCATGTTGCGAGTTGGTTGTTTTATGTGGAAAATCTCGAACCCTTCTACTCCTGCTTTAGTCCCATATTTCCTGGGATAGAGAACCTTGTCCCATGACCCTCCTATATATATAGGGGTATTGGGGGCTTCTCAAAGTACAACACAGTGCCACCAGTTACTCTGTAAATTTGTCGTTCTCTCTGGTTTCGGTAACCGAGAGAGCCCAGCAAGTGCTACCTGATAAGGGAGGCACAACAAGGGAAAGAAAACTATAGAAAGAGACTGGTGGCATGAGAGTGTGTCAGTGACTAGTACGCTGAAAGGAGGGTGCGACTCCTTCCAATTCCTTGTGGGACAAGGAGATTGGAGTTCTAGGTGGTCCGTGTGGTCTACTTCAGAGGCGGGAGATTTCTGCCACTCGAAGGATAGCTGTCAATCCCGACAGTCCCGGTGAGACCAGGAGTCGTCAGTCCCGGTGCGACCAGGAGCTGCACAGACACCACCCAAGACTGGAGGTGAAGACCGCGCAAGCCGTGAGGTATTGCCGCCGAGAAATCCTCGGGACAAGGTATGATTCCAAAAACCATCCTTTCCTATTGTATAGACGTTGACGTGTTTCCTTGTTCTGGGTTTGGGGAGGAGAAATTTTTGTTTCCGCTGCCTTCTATGCCTCCCCTAAAACCCAACAGTTGTATCAGAGCCACGTCAACTGCACTATACTTTAGGATTATCGATATGATCGATTTTGGTTTGTCGCCTTTATTTATTGCATATGATGCGAATAAAATTGGCTTTATGGATGTCCAATCCTTAATCCACAAATCCCAATTTACATATATGATATGTATTATGAATTCACTCGATACGTGTCACCCTTAAATGAGTTTTGTGGTGGATGTATAGTGTGGTTATGGCCAATAAACCCTATATGTGTATGGTTGTATGTGGTTGCTTGCATCTCAGTTTGCGCACCGATCTTCCTTCTCCTATTCCTGATGTAACTCGAAATAATTCGAGATTTCTTTACAATATAACTTGGGGTTTCTCTTTTTACAATGTAAAATAGTATAGAATTTTATTTCCTGTTATGTCGAAGAACGAAGGACATCCTGACGACAGCTGAGACGATCGGTTCAAGGAGTGAACCGATCGGTTGATGTTCCAGACGATCGGTTCAAGGAGTGAGTCGATCAGTTGATGACTGGTTCGAGGAGCGAGACGAGTGGGTGGCGGCCATGATGAGATGCACGACCATCAGGCGAACTGATCAGTTGGAGGAGCCAACCGATCCGCTGGTGTCACCCAGCCGACCGGCCTGATGGCGAGCTGATCAGTCATGTGATGAGTTGATCAAAACCAGAAAGGCAAAGCACAGAGTTCATCTTGTACAGGTTGCATGTGATGTAGACCTAGATGACTGTGATTCCTCTTGGCTCAAGGAATCACATTAGGATGGCCATAATCATCGCTTTTATCGTTTTGCATGTTTTCTGTGGGATATAGCATGTATATGATACATACTATGTATTGTGGTGATTGGATATGTATATGTATATAAAAACCAAATCCCTCATTAAATATTAAGTTTTAGATGCCTTCCAAATGTGACACACGTGAAAAGCTTGATCGACCAAGTGTGGGCACGCCCAAGCATGGTGCACCGTCTATCTCGTGGAAGCGTGAAGGATGAATGTGTGGGTCTGCCCAAGCAGGGTGCATATTCATCGTGTTGGCTTTGGGTCGGACTTAACAAGGTGACCTAGATAGGATCTAGCATCTTAAGGCATGGAGATGCTCATGGAAAGGAGTTGCATATGACATCTTATCAAGAGTTGCATATGATGCAATTGGCAAAAGTTGCCTACCTGAGATATCTAAGTTGTGGGTGACAGCCCAAGCTGGTCCATGACATAGAGGATTTCAGGATCTTGCCCACTAGAAGGTTGTACACTGCAATCTTCCAAATTGATGGTGAGGGCTATCAATTTGAACTAAAATAGTGGGAGTGATAATTAATTAAAGGCCTAATTATATCATCAAACTTTTCAAATCAATCAAATAAGTTTTGGACTAAAATTGCATATTTTCCTTTTATCGTACAAATGGCAACAAACAACAATCACTTTTCTTTGCGATCGGTCCTTGAAAAGGACAAGCGAAATGTGACAAACTTCCATGACTGGTATAGGATATTGAGAATTGTTCTCACTCAAGAGCGAAAGCTCTATGTCCTGGATACTCCAATTCTAGAGGAACCTGCTCCTAATGCACCAAAGGCAGAAAGTGATGCTTACAAGAAGCATGTTGATGATGACATTGATACAAAGTGCTTGATGTTGTGCTCTATGAACCATGGGTTGCAGAGACAACATGAGAACATGGGTGTCATTGAGATGATTCAGCATCTCAGGAGCATGTATGAAGATCAAGCACGACAAGAGAGATACAATGTCTCAAGGGCACTGTTCAAGTGCGTCATGACAGAAGGAGATCCAGTTGGTCCTCACACACTCAAGATGATTGGGTATGTGGAGAACCTGAAAAGACTGGGATTTCCACTAAGCCAAGAGTTGGCTACTGACGTGATACTGCAATCGTTTCCAGAATCCTACAGTCAATTTGTGATGAAGTACAACATGAACAACTTTGATATGCCACTGTCACAGTTATTGGGCATGTTGAGGACATCTGAGATACAGATGAAGAAGGACAAGCCTAAGTCTGTGATGGTGATCACGAGCAAGAAAGGCAAGTCCAAGCGCAAGGGCAAGGGCAAAGCTAAGAAAGGTTCTGATGCTAGCCAGGAGCCCAAGTCATCTTCAGCTCTCAAGCCCAAGGGAGGTGTGACCAAGAAAGGCAATTGCCACCATTGTCAAAAGCCAGGACATTAGAAAAGGAATTGTCCTCTCTATCTGGAAGAACAAAAGAAGAAGGAGGCAAAAGACGTCTCTACTTAAAGGTGTCATGAAATAAACTTGTAACACTTTTGAGGTATATGATACCAAGATGTAAAGTGTAAAGCACTCAATAAATGGGGCAAGTGTTGCCGCCATAGATAGGAGTACTTTAGTTTATTTTCAGCCTAAAAGGAATGTAATACAGTTATGAACTACTATTTCATATTTGCCAATAGATAGAAACACTTTATTTTTGCATATTTTATGACAATGATGGCAATCAATAAAGAGATGTTTCAATTTATAAAGATATGATCTTTGTGGCAATGCCTTATTTATCTTGTGGTATTTGATATGCATAAGATAAAATGATACCTAAAGTTATTGATAACTCAAACAATCAAATTAGCATCAATCATGAGAAATTCATTTCTAGTTTCCATGTGATGGATAAATCTAGACTCTTTTGGTTAGAGAACCAGTAAGAGACATGAATATCTTGGACATGATCAATCAATCTTCACTAAAGGTAGTGGAAGAATGATTGTCCTATTAGGTATGATACATGTGATGTATTTACATACCTATTGGAACAAATGCTAATACTTCAAATGGTGTTTAGAGAAATACCAATATGAATATCTTGAAGTGTTCAAGATTATCATATATGAAGTGCAAATTTGGTAAAGTGTTTATTCTTGATGAGATCAATGAATGAAATACTTGGACCAAATGTTTGAAATCCTTATGAGTGATTATGATAGTGTATCATAGTGAACTCATGATTAAGGCATGGTGAAGTCTAAATCAAGAAGGAATCATACTCTAAGGAGTTAGAGAATGATTATCAAATAACTGAATTCTTCTTAATAAAAGAATACCCCACACTAATAAAGGACATTAAGAATCACAAGGAGTTGTAAGTTCTTATATCTTTGACAGATACACCTCAATTATCTATGTGATGAGTTGTTCATGTCAACTATCCATATGAATATGAGGAACCGGATTTTGAGTTATGGTATATGACCATTACATCCAAAATGAATTCCATGTGAACCATAAGGTATGACCTTGATGGTAGCACTCATTTGATGGTAAGTGCAAATAAGTCTTAACCATTAAGACACACAGATTACATTTTGAGAAGGATGATGCTTGTTGATTGCAACTTAATGACTAAGCATTTGGCATGTGGATACTAAAACCACATTCCTATGAGGAATAAAACAAGGATGTGTACGTGACACAACCTATAAGGTTTATGAATCCACTAATGCAAATGAAGTCTATAAGTTACAATGGACTAATCAATGTGATTGATTGAGTACAAGAAACTCAGAATTGGATCTTTACTTTGATGATATAGTCAAAGGGTTTGACTGATATGTCAAAGATAAAGAAGGATCTATGATTTAGTGGGAGCGTGTTCACATTCCACATGTTGATGTGAAATGGAAATGTTCTAGAATGGAAATCCAAAAGGTGGAAATTATCTTTAAGGAAGATAGATATGTTTCCTATGTGATAGGAATAGAGATCTATAAAGATAGTTCTCAAAAACCTCTTGACCTAAAAAGAGAAAGCATACATTGACAATTTGTACTGAAGGGTTCAGTATGCACAAATTCAGTGGGAGAAAACTTGTCCATGTTACATGGAGTTAGTATCCCAAGGCCAAGTGTCCAATTCTTATGAAGAATGGGAACACTAAGAATAGATATGGATCTATCATGTATGTGATCATCCCATTATCTTGCATGTATCGACATGGTAAGAACAAAATGCATTCATCATCTTGTATGTAGGACATGGCAATATGATGTGCTCATCCTGATAACGCATATGTGAGACATGACGAGTGGATGTCTGTCTACTTCCAGTAAGGGTTACCAGAATACCATGAGAACTTGACAAGTACTTGAGAAGTACTAGTTCTATGGAGATAAGGAAGAGTTCAATGTAAAGAGTTACATTGATGCGAACTTTCGAAAGGACAGAAAATTAATCGCAAAATATATATAGGATATATAAAAGTGAAAGTTTGTTGATAATTGGAAGTGTTACAATAAAACCATTTAAAAGGGAAATGTCGAGTATCTATGCGTTAGAGAACATCAGTGGATACTATATGGATCTGGAAGTTCATGAGATGAACTTATAGATATTCCACTCATTGATGACAAGTATGGAATCCTTGATCATGCAATGTGGCTAAAGGTTAGCAAAGGAATATTGGATCGCATATTACGGCAAATCCATCTCATACGTGTGACGTACATCGAAGAGATGAGAGACATGCAATTTATACTGACTTTGTCAAGGTGTTTCCATAACTCACTATGTTCGCACTAGAGCACAGTAACATGTGCGACATGTTTGAAGACCACTATGAAAATGATTCAAGGGTGATTGGCTCACAGTGCAAGTGGGAGTCTGTTGGTATGTATGCCCAGAGAGCCAATCATGGGATGATTGGTGGGATACATTAAGCTTGATTTGATAAACATCAAAGGCAAGCTTCCAATTCTTTTTGGTTCAGTCATATGAGATAGTGATAGAACGGATTGAATGTATAGACAATGACAGTACTCAATGACGTATGCCTTCAGGTTCAGGACCTGAACGATGAGATCATACGGATGATAAGAGTTTATACATTCTTGTTATGTCCCTAGTCGGATGTCATTGTGGAAGGTAGATAGACAACAATGACACACAAGACTAGATTGTGGTGTTGGTTGATGACAAAAATCTCATTAGTCATGATATAGAGATATCAAACCAAACACATAGGTACTTGTTAGAGAACAAGTGTACCGAACAGACCCACCGTGAGTTTGACACATGGAACCATGACATGGTAGTCACAGTCAGTACTCACAGTGATGGTGGTGAGTGTGATTCTTTGACCTAAAATCACTACACACAACACATGTCGTTGGGCACACTTTGACATCATCAAACGCAGTCCTGAAACATGGGTTGTTATAAAAGTGATGATTGGGTGGCTTTGACACATGGGTCTTTTGATGGGTGAGTGATAGATATGGGATTTGTCCCTCCTGAGGGAGTTTTATATCCATGGCCACTTGATGAGTAGGATTGAGAAAGGCGTGCACGCATGTGTGAATCAGTATTTGATATTGATGTCATCCATATCTCTTCTAATCTACTCTGAGATCAAGAAAGTGAATGAACATTGACAGGATGACTGTTCCATGCCTCGAGTTCATTTGGGATATCAGTGACAAAGGAATTATACATTCACTGTAACACCATTCACAGATTGTAGGATTGAAAGTTGTTCTCCAACTTTCTATTTCACTTGGGTAGCACTGATGTGTGACTAGGCACCGCTCTTTGCTTGTGAAGTCATAAGTGTTATGGACTTTCACTGCCAACGTGAAAAGGACCTGCAGGGTCACACACATAGGATTTAACCTGGAAGAGGAGTTTTGTCCACAAATAATGTTTAGATTGACTACTAAAGGATTTTAGTAGTTCAATTAAACACTCAATTAATTGATAGCTCAAAGTCATAATGTTCAAGGTGTTGGACACATTGATTGGAGTATCGGATTGATTGAAACTGCAATTGACTGATTCTGCACAATCTGCACTCCCAACCGATCGGCTCATGTGATGAACCAATCAGCTCAGCTTGGTGAACCGATCGACTCAGGTGGTGAGTCGATCGGCTCATGGATAGGGTGAACGATTGCTTCAAGTGTTGAAACGATCGGTTCAACTATTGTAACCGAGCAAGTTGGGAAAGTTGGATTGGTGAGAAATTTCTTTTCGTTTCACTTGCCCAATTGGATTGGAACAAGGATTGGTATTTGGTACCAATTCGAAACAAAAGAAGAAAAGTCAATAGGGAATTGATCAGGACCACGAACTGACCGGTTCAGAAGTGAACCGACCATTTCATGGGTCCCAACCGATCGGTTGAGGTGTCAACCGACCGGCTCAGGTCCCCAACCGACCGTTTCAGAAATGAAACGATCGGTTCAGGTTGTGAGTTGGTTGTTTTTTGTGGAAAATCTCGAACCCTTCTACTCCTGCTTTAGTCCCATATTGCCCAGGATAGAGAACCCTGTCCCATGACCCTCCTATATATATAGGGGTATTGGGGGCTTCTCAAAGTACAACACATTGCAACCAGTTGCTCTGTAAAGTTGTTGTTCTCTCTAGTTTTGGTAACCGAGAGAGCCCAGCAAGTGCTACCCGATAAGGGAGGCAAAGTAAGGGAAAGACAACTGCAGAAAGTGACTTGTGGCAGGAGAGCGTGTCAGTGACTAGTACGCTAATAGGAGGGTGTGACTCCTTCCAATTCCTTATGGGACAAGGAGATTGGAGTTCCAGGTGGTCTGTGTGGACTACTTCAGAGGCGGGAGTTTTCTGCCGCTCAGATGACAGCTATCAATCCCGACAGTCCCAGTGAGACCAGGAGTCGTCAGTCCCGGTGTGACCAGGAGCTGCACAGACACCGTCCAAGACTGTAGGCAAATACCGTGCAAGCCGTGAGGTAATGTCGTCGAGCAAGCCTCGGGACAAGGTATGATTCCACAAACCATCCTTTCCTATTGTATAGACGTTGACGTGTTTCCTTGTTCTGGGTTTGGGGAGGAGAAATTTTTGTTTCCGCAAGCCTCGGGACAAGGTATGCCTCCCCTAAAACCTAACAAATATATCTATTCCATTATATAAAAGCACCAACTCTTTGGCAGTGTGCTTGGAAGTAACCGAACTCTTTGGTAGTGGTCACATTATACATATGGAAGAACCAACTGTTTGGTAGTGTGCTTGGACCCAACTCTTTGGTAGTGGTCACATTGTACATATGATCCAACTCTTTGGTAGTGATCATAAAGGCCTTGAGATATAATGGAAAATAAGCTTAATATATGTGTTCTCTTTTGTTAGTGAATATCTTTGTGCAAGTATATGCTTTTATTATATTCTACTGTTACTGCCAAGTATTAGTCTTATCTTATTGCCGATATATGATGAGAGGTATATAAAAGACACGTAGGCGTACTCAGTACAATATTCTTGAATATTGTGCTGATGTGTACCGCATGTAATGTTTTGTTTTAGGTTGTGGTTATGCTTTTGAAGATCCAGGATAGTTGAGAGTTGTGTGGCGAGCTGATGTACAGGTGGACCTGTTGTCTTAAGATCCTATAGTTTAGTGGTAGTACATGTATATGTATAGTTTGTTGTTCAATATGTAATACCAAATGTTGTAACAATTCATGTTATAATTATATGTGGAATGGTGAACATGTGTGTATGGTTTTATTATTGTTCATGTACATGTGCTACTGATTGTTTCCTTTTGACTTCCTATGATTTTCTTCTTCTTAGCGTAGTGTGTGGTGTTTAAATTGGGATTCTCGTTGAGGTGAGGTTTCAATTTGGACGTCACACATCAGATTAAGTTTTAGAAAATCTGGGGACGTCACAGGTGGTATCAGAGCATGAAAAATAGCAAAGCCTAACATTTTCTCATTATGAAACTCAAAACCAAAGAACCTTGAACTTAATAATCTTTAGGGTTAGATTATTCATCCTTTAGAGACTAGATCTGACCTAGCCTCTAGGTTAGCACCCATATGTCTGAGAACTAGGTCTAGACTGGTGCTTGTTGAGTAGCAAGTCCTTAGATGTCGTTCTTTCCTTGTAGTGCAGTAGTATGGGACGTTGCACTATTTGGAAATGATGTGCATCAAGGGAAGAGAAACCCTAGACATATGGCACTCGTTGTCTAGAGTAGCTACACTAGTTTACACCACGTTCTCACCCCTTTCCTTAGTTTTCATGGTACTTTGCTCTCTACTATGTGTGAGACACTCGTTTTTAGGATTTGGTTTATGATTCCAATCGGATCGAACCTTGATAGTTTTCTCTGACCCTTGTTTTATCGGAGAAAAACTATATAATATTTTATTATATATATATATTACAAAAATGTGTCCCCACACATGTATGAGTAGGAGGTGGTCATGTAACCTATGTGAAAGTGAATGACATCAGTCTAGAAGAGAGAGTAGTTCTAGATTAGATGTCTAGAGCCTTTTTGATATATATGTTAGATGGAATAGATGATATAAGTTTTGATGATATAATGTAAGTCTTGCATAGATGCCATAAGATGGTTATGATGATCTATGTTTGTCTTCGAGGACTTAACTTCAGTTTTGATATAAGTTTTGATGATGCAAGTAAATAGGCTTTTATGAGATAAGATATGTTGAGTTAAGACTAGGTTGTGAATCAACATGAGCCTCAAGCTCTTTTACAAAGGAGGACCTCTAGTGTTAGGACCAGTTTTGGGGTTAGCTCAAGAGAGAGCAAGACCCATAGGGAGAAGGTCAGAGAAACTAGACTCCATGATATGAGAAATACAAGAAATATGTGATATGATATGTCCTAAACTAGAATAATCCTGAGTGAATGAGTTGAGTTGCTTTATGCATGATTCCTATAGTTTTCTTGAACCCTAGATGTCCTTGGGAGGACCAAACCCTAGAGATAGAGAGAGAGGCTTGTTATATGTGTCCATATGTGAACATGAATATGAGTGCCTTCCATCTGGGTGAGGGAGAGATCCCAAGACCCTGGAGAACGTAGCTATCTTAGTTTTTGTGAAGCCTCATGCTCGGGTTGGTGGTTTCCCACATAGGAATCTAGTGGTGTATATAAGATATTTTTGGGTAAGATGTTTCATGGGTAGAGGGCCTACGAAGAGTATGTCATAACATGTTTTGGTTTGTGCTTATGTGGCCCGATCTTGTAAGTCTATCACTAGTGCCAATGAGGTAATTCGAGAACCCTAGACCGAAGAGGAAATATAAAGTATAATCATATGAGATACTCAGAAATGAGTGAGCTCAGAGAGACTGAGCATGACACTACCCTCATGATATGGGTTAGGAGAACCTCAATTAGACTAGATAAAGTTTTGATACATGTTTGTCAAGCCACTTGCATAAGTTTGTTTAGAACAACCATGATATAATATATATAAGGATGTGATCTAATCTCGAGATGTATATATAATGAAATGATGAACAGCCTAGAGATGGTTTAATAGATGTTAACACATAAATGGTTAACCATATACATGAATATTGATGGCTAATCTTGTGATGTAATCACTAGTAAATGATGCAATTTATTTTGAGCAAGGAAATAAAATCATATGAGATGAAACATGTTACATGAGGTGTTAATCTTAGTGCATAATAAAGATAAAATATACATTTTGATAATTAGCACAACATAATGATGGTGATGCCTTGTTATGATCTATATGGATAAAGTGTGTTAACTTTAGTTAACTCCTTTAGAACATGGTAATATGATGTGGGAACCCTAATGCTTGGGTAAAAGAAGGATGCAACCCTAATGTATGAGATATGACATAACATAACCCTTTTGAAGGGGTAGTTCACCCTAAATGCTTTAATAGCCTCCTTGGAGTAGTACATATATGTTTTGGACAAGATGTTTATGGAGCTTAGTTTTGGACATGATGTTTATGGGAATGTTGCACCTGGACTAGTGCCCTAGCAGTGGATGAGGACCTTTTGGTTTTCCTTGAAGTAAGATGATGGCTTAATTTTGAGGACAAAATTTCCTTAAAGGTGTGAAGGATGTGATATACTGATATTTTGGAATCTCTAAATCTCTAATGATATATTTGAATTCATATCTTTGGTTTATATTATGAGTTACAAGTGTTTTTATGGAGTTTGGAATATGATCGATTAAGTACTTATGATTGACATGACTGAGTCTCTACCTTGTGAAATAATTATTTGACCGGTCATATGGTGGTATACTTATAGAAAATTAGATATAATATAAAATATGTCATTGGAAAGCTATGTTTCCTATTGTATCGATGATCTTAGAAAAGGTTCTGTAGTTTTGAATGTGGTGAAATCCTCAATGTTTTTGATAATAGTAGACAAGGTCTCTCAACTAGGTTCTGATCTATATACACGTTAACCTCTTTTAGCCTTTTGTGGTGAGAAGCCACGGATCGGCCCAAAGAAGGGCTGATCCTGACCCTTGGATGTTTTTAGATGACAGTGAGTCAATTGTTGCACACTAGTTGAGGCCGACGATAACGACCATCTCCGACGATGGGATGTGGAGATCGTGGGTTGAAGGAATGTGGCAGAGTGGGTGAGTAACTTCATCTGCTATGGGCCTATCTAACGAGCCATCTTCTGGCAAGAGCAGGTGTGAGAACAGGGAGAGTGAGCTCCCAGTTCCTCTATCAGTTAACACTGTTGGAGGAGTTCTTGAGGAGAAAGTGTTGTTAACCCCATAGCCATAGCATCATGCAACAGCGAGCTATTCATGGAGGTGGACCTCGGAGCCCTATCTGGAAGTTCATCCAACTAAATTTCATGGCCTGAAGGTATTGGGGTGAACAGAAGGGGAAGGCGGCGCATAGCAGGAGTAGACGAAGCAAGCAGCGCCGCCCCTGTGGTTGACTGCTTGTCAACTACCACTTCATCGCCGCAGTAGAGTCCTTACGGCGGCGCTCCCTCACGGACTGAGAGCAGAGGGGACTCACACCCAAGACGGAGGAGGCACCGTTGGCGAGCCTGAGAGGCCAAAGGATGAAGCTGTGCGGCGGCAACGCCCAACAAGCTTGTGGCCATGGAGTTCGGGACTAGTTGGCTTGTAGTTTTGTGGCCCAGATCGGTCGCATATCATCAGTGGATCTGAGGGGCGCATCTCCTCATCCGAGGAGGAGGACCTTGCTGCAACGGCGGTGAGCAGGCGTGGGCAGAGCACTGAGATAATAGTAGGGTGATCCGTAGCAGCAATGTCTTGGAGGAAGGAAGCAGCTAGATGGAGAAGGCTTGGAGGATATCGTCAGAGCAGAGCCTAACGGAGACCCTGGTGCTTCTCGGAAGGACAAGGAGCTGCAGATCCATCTATTCCCAGACATGGAGGCGGCCGCGTTGCAGATAGAAAGGGAGCCACGTATCGCGACTCATGATCTGAACTAGGAGAAAGAGAGACGCAGTCCCGGTCCAGGCAAGTAGACCGATCGGCCAAGGCCAGAGCGCCACTATAAGAAGCCACATGTCGACTTCTAATTGGCACAAAGGTAATAAATCCCATATCTTGCTTATTTCATAATAAATACATACAGTGTCAGAAAAATACAAACAAACTACTGAAATTCTTAGAAAAATGTGTAGAATGATATGAAATCATAATAACAGGATTTTCATCCACTAATATCAGTGATATCTTGTTAGTTGTAAAATTCTTAGTTCATATGTAATAAATATCAAACGAAGTTCAAAAATTATGATAACATGTCAGTAAGTCTATAATTATGTATATAATGCATATGATGTCAGATATGGTCATGTTGATGCACGAAAGAATATAATTTGATTAATATGTCTAATTAGGGATAATAACACAAAAGATAATGCAATTAATGCATACATGCTCAATAAATAATGAAATTTTTAGAAAACCCTCATATCTATAACTAGAATATAATATATGTATCTGAGATCAGTTATATACATGAAATTCATGTTACCTAGGGATGACCCTTAATACATATGATGTAACCCTAATATTGTTAATGAATGTGACATAATGTTAAATATGTCCACATAGTAAAGTGACGCATGAGTACATCCAGTTGATGAACTATAATCTGGAATACAACATCAGTAATGTCAATCCTAGATAATAAGAAGAGATGGATAAGAAATAATAATGAGAATATCCTAATGAGATAATTAAACCCTAATATGAACACGATTAGGGTTAAGATGAGATGTAAGATGATGAGAATCTGATGATAGTATATGATCTTGTCTTAATTAGGGTTGACCAAGGTTAGAGTTGACATGAGAAATATGTGATTAGGATGTCTCTTTGGAAGGTATGCCATTAGCTCTTACTTGGCTTATTATACATTATGCTTGTGTTATATGGTAGTAAAGACTTGGCATATGGTATTGATTGAAATGATTGTTCTTGTATGATATGTTGGCTAGTTTTCTATACTTACTGCTATGAACACATCAAACATAATATATTTGTTCCATTATATGAAAGCATCAACTCTTTTGCAGTGTGCTTGGAAGTGATCGAACTCTTTGGTAGTGGTCACATTGTATATATGGAAGCACCAACTCTTTGGTAGTGTGCTTGGACCCAACTCTTTGGTAGTGGTCACATTGTACATATGATCCAACTCTTTGGTAGTGATCATAAAGGCCTTGAGATATAATGGAAAATAAGCTTAATATATGTGTTCTCTTTTGTTAATGAATATCTTTGTGCAAGTATATGCTTTTCTTATATTCTACTATTACTGCCAAGTATTAGTCTTATCTTATTGCCAATATATGATGAGAGGTATATAAAAGACACGCTGGCGTACTCAGTACAATATTCTTGAATATTTTGCTGACGCGTACCGCATGTAATATTTTGTTTTAGGTTGTGGTTATGCTTTTGAAGATCCAGGACAGTTGAGAGTTGTGTGGCGAGCTGATGTATAGGTGGACATGTTGTCTTAAGATCCTGTAGTTTAGTGGTAGTACATGTATATGTGTAGTTTGTTGTTCAATATGTAATACCAAATGTTGTAACAATTCATGTTGTAATTATATGTTGAATGGTGAACATGTGTGTATGGTTTTATTATTGTTCATGTACATGTGTTACTGATTGTTTCCTTTTGACTTCCTCTGATTTTCTTCTTCTTAGCATAGTGTGTGGTGTTTAAATTGGGATTCTCGCTGAGGTGAGGTTTCAATTTGGACGTCACACATCAGATTAAGTTTTAGAAAATCCGGGGACGTCACAGTTTCCTCATTCCATCTTGTGGCGGTGAAATTGCATTAGCCTACTACACATCCAGATGTCTTGCCACCTACTTGAGCTATGTTGATGCTATAAACCTCTGTCTGAGTCCAAGGTCTTTACCATAAATAAAGACCAGTGACGGCATATGGAAATGATTATGTTTCTAATTTGATAATATTTATAACAACCCAAAATTGTTTCCAACTGGGTGATTTCATACAACGTTAGTAGTCTAATCTTCTCATACCTTCATATTCAGTTTATTAAGATTTTCATTTAATAATTAAATGGAAAGAATATAATTGAGGTTGATAGTGGTTTATATAAACACAAGAGCCTCATAACTAATTACCAATATGGAATATTTAAAGACGTGTATACATATATTTAGTAGGAAGTAGATGTTGGTGTGAATATATTAAACCATATATTAGACAATAATCATGATATGTTATTTATATAAAATGTTGCAAAGAATGATCACATAAACTATTTGATCAATTAACTTGGTACCAATTATATATGCACGGGTATATGCATATTGGTAAATAGAAATTTCAAATAGTTAGTAAAATTTTATAGGACATGTCCCAGATACCAATGTAATTATTTATAAGAGTTACAACCCTAGATGCATATACATATATTTGATGGTAAGGTGTGTCTAGCTAAAAGTGGCCTACCTTTAACTAAATGGTATAAGAGAAAAAGAACATATAAAGAAAAAGTTCTTTCATCAACGTATATATCGATGATTAATAGCTCAAAATAATCACACTATGGAATGATAGGAATGTTGAAATTCTTTGAACTGAATATCAAATATACATTAGCAAATAAATAGCTAACAATAATATCAATGAATCCAAATGAACATACCGATAGGTAAGTTCAATTGAGAATGGCATATGGAAAGTAGTATCTAATCCCGACCTCCACACTATATATATGGAATTTCTAAGATTCAGAAACTTGAACTCAACATCAACTAACCAATCCTAGTTTTAGATATACCTTTATTTATGTTATGGTATTTGTGGATTAAATGTATATTAAGCACTTTTAGGTCAAGAAGGACGAATTATGTATTTCACCCCTAGGAATAGGTTTTTTTTGCAAATATTAGGTATGTGAAAATGTCTATTTTAATTTGGGAAAGTTTATGAGTAAAACTCCAATTTTCTTGTAATGAGGCATGAAACCATTTGCATATGTTTTAATCATTTTTCAACCAATTTAAGATGGTAATTCCTTTCATATGTTATGTTGTGAATCATTGTTGTGACCTCATGGGATGTGTACCCTAATTGTTTATTATTTGAGGATATAATTGTCATATAATTTTTAGAGGCATTGTGTACTGATGTGTTAGTATTAATCTAACACATTTTTTTTAATGTGTGGGCTTGTATATACCCACACCAAATACTTATGCAAATGTGTAATTTCCTATAGTGAAAATTAAAAGGGAATATATGTATCTTTTCCTGTGCACTCCACTTTGAAAGAGAAGATATGTATATTTTTCTTCCCATCCCCCAGGTAAATGCGTTATATACTACATACATGCTTAATTATTTCATGCCTCATCTTTTTCTCAACTATCCCCATATACTAATCCCATTATACTCACCAAATTTCTTATAGAATCTATTGCACAAACACCCTCTTTTGTGATTAGCATCCTTTCATTGTCCAACTTTTTTGAGTTACGAGCATGCATGAGTCATATTGACACAAACCGTCTTCTTATTTCTCCCCTTTGTGGGTGTTGTTCTAAAACCTCCCATTTGTAGGGATTCATAGGAAGGTGACCCATGAGCATCATGCACCAAGAACACAACTGGTCTTTTGTAAAGATTGTTGTATTTTTCCCTTTTATGTATTTTTTTCACCCTTATGGTGAAGAATAATGTCAATATTTGTGATAATGTAATGGTTAAATTTTTTTACTAAAGACTAATTTTTTCATGTTCTTTTTAAATACTTTAATGGAAATATACCTTCCTTCCTTAATACTATGCAATATTTTTTCATTGAGATGTTTTTATTCCTCAAATAAGTAAGGAGTGGTTCCCCTCTTGGGTCCCACTCCCTACAATTTTCTTTTCTGGAGCTAAAACAAGTCAACAATTAAACACAAAATAGGAACTCACATTATAGGTAATCAATAAATGTAGAACAACTCTTAGGCCTAAAATCCTAATCAAGTGGTTAAACTAGGATTTATACATTTAAAAAATCTTATCAGTATCGTAATGCTATTTTCACTAGCATCTAACTGGAGCTTGACCCACACTAGTCTCTCTAGTTGTTGACAGCTACTCGGGTGTAATCAAGATGTCATTTCATGCATGCAATGATTTACCACATGACCAATACACGAATTGTAGAAAATACATACTACTTACTCCCACATTCTTTTAGTTAGTATGCTTGTTTCCTCTCATACAAGACTACCTTGTATAACTATCTACATGTTTAGGGCACTTTGGCTAATGAAGTATTGTATCTTACAAATCCATCGATGCATTTTTCTACAATTCAAATTGATAACTACTTTCTATAGTCTTATATGATCCTACAAACACCAACTAGAAAGGGGCATCCAAGTTAACTTATTCAAAATATATCCAATTGGTGCAAAAATCCCATTGTTTAATATTTCAAACTCATTTCCATATTACAAAACAAATTTCAAAAAAATAATATTGTAATAGGAACTTCCTTATAGTTTTAGCATCCCGGCTTTAATTGGTATGCATTTGAAGTTGCAAATTAAATTAAAATTCTAACTCACAATATGTTCAAGATGTAGTTCACATGTAACATAATTGATTAATTTCTAGATGAAAAAATCTCAATTGAAGAAGAATTATAATTCCAAACTGAAATAGTATAAAGACAATGAAAGATTGTAGTTCATTCATCAATTAACAATTGACTTGAATTTGTCTGGATCTAGTTGATTTAGGATAGAATATAAATCTATGAAATAAGAGTTTTTCTATCATTATGATGGGTTTCAAAAAAATTTGCAGAACCAAGCCTTTTTTTGGAGCATTTCTGTGTATCTTGTGAAATGAAAGAAGGGCAAGTTGAGCAAATGGACTTGTCTAGAATGTCTCCTACACCACCAATAGTCAAGAATGTCAACCTATATATACACTTTCTTATCAATGGGGCTACTTCAGGATATTTCCTTCATTTCATATCACTCATTTGAATTGATTGAATATAAACATGAATCGTAATTTCAATATTAGTATCTTTAATTTGCTTTAGAATCTAACATATGTACTATATTGTGGTTTTTCTAAGAAAGTCATGTTTCTTATCACAAGTAAGAAGAATTATGCAACATATGGAGGATATGGGTTAGAAACCATCCATTAGTCCACCAAAAAGAATATCAAGAAATATGAAGCATATAAAAAAATTATATTAGTTTTTCAAATCAAAATCAATTTTGTACTTCAATAGACCATTCTTGCTTCAACCCTCATGACATTGAAATTTCACAATAGGTAAAATTAGACTTAATAATAGATGTGTTACTTTACTTACATACTCAAATGAGATTTCTTGTTCCAAAACCAACTATCATTTTTGAAACTACCTACCTACCTTCTAACTTTATGTATTGTTCTAGAAAATGAAACTCATCCAACTTGTTGACAAGATAGAAAACCTTTGCAAGTCAAATGCTCTATTTGTTATTTAGTCAATGTCCTTGACCAAAAAAATCACATACACTATCCAAAAAGTCAGTAAATTAATTGATTGTAAACTAATTTGGTTTGCAAGTCAGTTGAATTTTCATCACTAACTTGTGAGGTGTTAGTGTCGACCAAGATCTAGCTATTCCCTTGACAAGTTTGTCAACTTTGTAGAGTATTAGGTTAAGTAAACCTATTTATAATGCATCTCTATGCACTGATATCGATCACTTAGGATCTATGAGATCTATAGGGGATGTGGATAGAGCTAAAAGCACTGAATGAAACACATTAGACATTCAAGATATTTGCTAAAAGATATTGCAATATTGAAAAGCAAGGGAGAGAGAGAATGAGAAAACACCAGAAGAAGGCTAAGATTTATAGTGGTCCCAACCTTCAAAATAGAAGATGTACGTCCACTACCTAGAGGGGTAAATTGCTAGGATTTTCAACCATGTCACACTTCTTATATTCCATTATAAGAGTTATAACATATAGACCACCCTTTTCAAGCATAATGGCTAAATTAGAATTCCTTTTAGAGTCAAGGAGCCAATAATGATTACAAAGAACTTTCCCATCTACCTACCAAGAATCTTCTGCCTTCACCAAGGTCTTACCCATTCATGTACAAGATCTTTATCCTTTGATCACCCTATCTTATTCAAGGAAGTCCACCTCCTTCTTCAAGTATATCACCTTCACGTCACCACTTTTCTAGAGAGAGGTTGGAAAAAAAGTGGAGAGATTCACAAGATGTAGATTGGAACATCTCTCTTACAAGGTTCCTAACTCACTCAAATTGGATGTAGATCAGTAAACAAAAATTGGATGTAGACTAGTAAACAAGCTTGAGAGAGATTAGGGGCTCTTGGAGGAAAAATCACTCAACTATATCAAGGGAGAATACAAGGAAAACTTAGAATGAAGTCCAAGGGCTACTTTTATAGTTGACGTTTCCAACTAGCCAATAGAGACACTTAGGGCCAAATTCTAGCTATTTCGGGGTGTTCCAACAAATATATTTTTAAGTTTTGGAACACTCCAATGGCTAGAAACACTTTTCTTCACTATATTGTATAGTTTTATCGATCGAGTTATCTTTTAGGAAACTCAACCAACAACACTGTATGACAAGTCAAAGTTCAGGGTGTGGGTCGATTTGTCACTGAGATAAACATCGCTGACCCTAGTCATTGTGAAAAGACAAATTGGCCATCGCCTGAGTTGTCATCTGGACAAACTCGGCGAAGATGATAACCTATTCCAACTTATGACAAATGCTGAAAAGGTTCTTCAATGTTCAAATTAAGTGCTCTAAATTTCCATTATGATTATCTACAAGGCATACATTCAATGCAAATGATTTACAACATGATCTAATTGATTTACTATTTATTCTTTAAAACATGCATTTGCATTGATTTTGACTTGATTTCTGGCAAACTAGGGTTTGCTAATTTCATCCAATTCATGTATCTCATACCTAAAATTGATCTCAAGTAGACATATTAGATACACATGAATGGAATCATTAAGTCATCATCAAAATATGGACAATGTATAACCATTAGGTCAATATTGTCTTCCTTTTGAAGATGACAAACCATTCCTTAAAATATTGAAAAAGACTAAAATTTTAGACTATTTTACTTTTAATATGTAGGGGATACATGAATGTATGATAATAATTTCTCACCCTCAATTTATGCTTACATCTTCCTATATGGTTAGTTCCTCCAAAAAAAACACCACTACCAAATATATGTGCTATGAAATTTTTAATAAGTAGGAGATATGCCATCTTAGATCAATTTCAATATGGCAGATTCATTGTTTGGAACCCAATCGGTGGATTCAATGTTTTTGAGGTTGATCTTAGCCACTACGTCGTTCAATTTTCATGTAGAAGAGACTTTGACAAAGCCATTACCGGAGGACCGTGGAAATTGTATGGAAAATTCTTGGCATTTAGGAGTGGCATCCATCCTTCCAACCTTCATATGAGCTCCCAAAATATTTGCTAACTTGGGTCATAATACTCGACCTATCCTTACACCTCTATGTCCCTACAATGTTTGATTATATTGGGCTTGTATTGGGAAGCCTGGTGAAAGTTGACTCTCATACTTCGGCTAGAACCAGAAGCAAATTTGCTAGACTCGCTATTGAGGTAGATACTTATAAACAACTCATCCATACCATCTTGATCAATAATGAAGTTTATCAAGTCCTATACAAGGTGTGCCCAGATTTGTACGAAGGGTGCGGTAAAGTGGGGCATAATTAAATGCACTGCCCATCTAATGCAAAGGCTAAAGCTTTGACAGTTGATAATAAGGCGACCCTCAATAAAGAAGGGAGTAGTCAAAGACATACTCAGGGAGATACCAATGCTAAAAGATGAAGACACAAAGAAGAAAAGCCACAATCAACAAACCTCATGCAAAGCACAAAGAATCGACTGCCAAAGCTCCAGAGGGTGTATAGAATTCATTCGCCAACCTTGTAAATCTCGAGGACAATGTCGTAGGAGAAGAAATAAATATGAGAACAGGGTAGACAAACCCCACAGGTGACAAAGTTGATACCTCCACACAAACTACTAGTAAGTTATGGAAAAATAAGAAAATTAACTCAGATGAAGACAAGAGGGAAGTTCTCAAAAATATCAATGATAAAGTCTCAAATGATTAGTACAAAAAGGATGACCATATGGAAGTGAACTCGTAGATCGATGGGGTCATTGAGGAGGTAATTAATATAGAGGACCAATAGGTTATTACAACTGATAAAGAAGCATCCACATCTGTGACAAGAAACAATGTTAGAGAGCCAAACAAGGATAACCTTGGAGAAGACCAGTCTATCAAAGTTGACATTATGGCAGAGGATTCCATACACTCCACTAAACTAAACACCACGGATCGTCTGAGTCCCCTTCCGCTGGGTAGGAAGGCAAAAGCATATGCACAAGGATGAAATTGGTGAGAATAAAACCTCCATACGAACAACATAGAAAGAGTCCCCATCTAAACCAGGAGAAGGAGGATTCTAATGTAGTCGATACAGATGCCAAAATGAAGAATGTTATCCCATCTCAAGGAGATCAAGATGCCTAAGTGTAGGGTTCTCTTTCTTCTCATTTTCTCCTGTCTATTTTTTATGTTAAATACATTATCCTGGAACATTAGGGGAATCGACAGACACAATACTTTTGAGTCCTAAGAGATTTAATCTCACTGAAGAGACCTAAACTTGTTGCTATTTTGGAACCCCTGATCAGTAGACCTACTGCTATGAAAACCATCAAGGACCTGGGATTCACTAAATCTTACCGCTATGAAGTGCAAGGATTTTTTGGGGGCATTTGGGTTTGTTGGAGAGAGGATGATGGTGATATCCAAATCATTAACTCCCACAGACAATTCATTACTTGCAAGGTGAACAAATATTTTCTTGTTACCTTCATTTATGCAAATCCACACAATTTTGTATACAAGTTGATTTGGAAACATCTTATCGATATGGGTACCAGATTCACTTTGCCTTGGGGGTCTCTCAGAGCTTTCAACACAACCTTATCTGTAGATGAGAAGAAAGGAAGAAAACATTGTGACCTCAACAAAGCCAATGTCTTTAGCAATACACTTCTTGAAGTTGGTCTCTCATACTTAGGTTTTTCATGGACCAATTTCACGTATGTTTATGGCCAATTACAAGAGATATTGGACCGAGTAACATACAATTCACCCTTCATAGATAAATACCCACATTTTATCACTGAGCATTGACGTAGAATATTATCGCACTACAAACTCACTCGGGGTTGAAATCCTTGAGCTTTTACCAAAACCTCGTGCAATAATACCACCCGTAAGCAGATGGGTCTAATCGAAGTATAGTTAAGGATCGAATCCCAAATGACAACATTTTTAAGAATCTTTGTTAGTTTAATCTAGTGCAAGTAAGACTAATATATCGAACGATTGATTGGGTTGTGGTTGATTAAACTAATTGCAAGAAAGTAAAAGAGCAGAATTAAAGTTTGTTCTAGATTAATTATATGGAATTGCTGGGATGGTCTCGTGTTTCACCACCACTACACATGCAAACACATCTATACATCAAACATCCAGGCAAGAATCTAACTATCCAAATGGAACTGCTATGAACCCTCCCTAAGGAATATTTAGGCCCGCGTAAGCATCCCTTTAGGCATTAGATTTCTCGTCGCCGTCCGGATCATGCGCTCACAGTTCTGAAGATACAACATCCAACTAAGGTTGAGGTCCACCCTAAGGGATGTTTATACCACAGAAGCATCACTGCGGGCTAGATGGCTCATCCCCTCACAGATCATACACTTACAACCTCAAGGAATCCCATTCTATTTCTAGTCAGGGAGTCAACCACACTAATCGACAAGTGAGCAAGTGATTAATCTACAAGAAAACATTGACGATTAACAAAGAAGATACAAAACCCAACTAAGGTTGTGTCCCTCCCTAAGGGATGTTTAGTCCACAGAAGCATCACTGTAGGCTAGATGGCTCGTCCCCTCACAGATCATACACTTACGACCTCAAGGAATCTCATTCTATTTCTAGTTTGAGAGTCTACCTCATTAATCGACATTCTACCCTACATATAGAAGTTCTCACACCATAGGGAAGAATAAGATGAGAGTAAGAAGGTAATAAAACTACAAAAATTATCAATTAATAATAAAATAAAAAGTTATATACATTGCCTTAGAATGTTAAATGTAAATACATGAAAGCATGGGCAGCATGGCTAGTCCCCGCACCCCAGCGAAATGGAACTACTCGCTCATGGTGCGAGAAACAAGAAGAACAAGAGAGAAGGAAAATTCTGCCGTGAGCATGATGCAGAAGGTAGTCACAGCTCGGTGAAGATGATGCAGTCTTCTACATCGTGTCAGAGTAGATCTGGATGAGGAGGAAGAACCACCAAGGTGGGATGGCCAAACCTTCTTCTCCACCTTCTTTTTCTTCTCAACCTCCTTGCTCGTAGCAAGAGGAGGTGTGGTGGCTTGATAATGGCATGGATATGGTGGAGTGGCGGTGGTGTAGAAAGGAGATCGATCATTGCATAGGCAGCCTCTCAGCATCTTGGAATCGATGCCCAAATGAGGACCCTTGTGGTCCTATTTATAGGCTTGGATGGGGTCCTCACATTTTTGTTGTGAGTTTGCTTCAAACAGTTTAGAGAAACCAGTTTGCTTGAACGGTTTGGAGCAAACGTTCTTGGAGAACGTTTGACATCCAAACGGTCTTGGCTTCTATCGGTTTGCTACACCAAAATAGTCTAGAGTCCTGTCTTCATGCGGTCTTGTAGACCGATCAAATGACAAAATGGTCTTAGGAAGGAACTGCCCATACAGTCCTGGAACTTTGCCTCCAATCAATTTAGTGAAATCGATAGGCACCAATCAGTCTTCACTTGCACTGGCTTCAAACGGTCTTCGGCGGTAGCTGGACAAACGGTCTTACAGAACGCTAGGCTTTGATCGGTCTTGAAGACCGTTTACGCTTGATCGGTCTTGAATAATATCCACCAACCGGTCTTTAGGTAAACGGTCTGCAGTCCATCAGTCTTTGCTTCAAATGGTTTCTTACTCCAACCAGTCTTGAGTCCAAACGGTTTGGAGATGCAAACGGTCTTGAAGACTGATTGGTTCCAATCAGTCTTAACTCCAACCGTTCTTGAGGACCGATGAGGCTTGTACGGTCTTGTTGATCCAGATGGTTTTGGATCGTTCATGTCCATACAGTCTTGATTAATAGCCTCCAACCGGTCTTGGAAACCGTTTGATGGTCAAACGGTCTTGGAGATCATTTGATGGCCAAACGGTCTTGAGGACCGATGGCCTCTAAATGGTCTTGGGGCCAAATGGTCTTGGAGACTATTTGATGGCCAAATGGTCTTGAGGACCAATGGCCTCTAAACGGTCTTAGGGACAAAAGGCCTTGTGGGTGACTGGCCTATCGGTCTTGAGACTGTATGGCGCTAAACGGTCTTGAAACCATATGGATGACTGGCTGAGATCGTTTGGGGTTGAGACCATTTGGTCAAAAACGTATGATCAAGACCAAGGATGAGAGAATCTTGAGTGAATTACATATGATGGTTTAACCTCATCATGACCTACACAAAATTAATATAAATCTAGTCAATAATTTTGATAATTGAATTAGTTAAGAATTCTTGTATTTTGTGAGATTTAGGAGATGAAATCGAAAGTATTGAATCAAATTGGTCCCAAAAAGGTGAATGAAAATCATGATGAATATGCGTTCATCAGAATAACCCGAACTTAAACGTTGCTCATCCTTGAGTAACACAAAATCTGAAACAGTCACCAAATGAATACTTTCTGATCATGTGATTTCCTCCTCTTCATATCACGATTGTTTCTTTTCTACTTAGTATGACTAAGCATCTCAACTTCCTGAGACCACTGAGCACATCTTACCATATCTTTGTTCCTAAGTTTTCTTTCCAAGTTCACTTCCTCCTCACTTTTTCCAACAACAAGCATCTCAAAGAGTTTCATATGAGTCCATAGATACTCACAGAACAACAAGTGTGCATCTGATCTGACACTGGTGTATTTCAGGGTAGTGGAGGTGTTTATTGTGCCATTAGGTAGAAAAGGGAGTGAAGGGTGGTATGGAAGGAAGAAATAAATATCTCCTCTATTCGACTCGAGATTTTTATTATATTATTTGCAATTTCATTTATTGCACATTTTGTTTTTTTGTGTGAATCTCTCCTCTATTCGACTCGAGATTGCATTTTTTGTGTGCGCTTTGGCATCTTTTCTTGGTGGTATGCCCCTATTGATTTGTGAGGGGTATGGAAGAAGATGATATAGAGGGAAGTGGCGTGCCACCCTGAACATAGGGTTTGGCACTATTTTGGCTATTTTTGTTTCTTTTTGATGGATGGAGGGGTATGAAGATGATAGAAGAAGTGTAGAATAGAGTTCAGATCAGAATGCAACTTTATTTACAATTTCGTGCACCAGGTTGTTCTCTTTATCGTACTCTGCTCAAATAATGACTTGATGAGTATCCGGTGGGGATTCCATGTTGTTGTTCCACTAGTCAGTTAGGAAATACAACATGTTTGATTCTTATTAGTTCGACAGACACTTGCCATTTTTACATAAAGATCATGATGTTAGGATCCATAAGCTTCACAAGATGATTTCAATCAAAAGGCTAGTTTTTAGAAGAAGGTCATTTTGAGGATCTACTTTGAATAAGGGGGGTATAATGATACAAAATGCATATAGATTGAAACAAAAAGTGTCAAAACTTCATCCAGTATATGTTCAAATTTCTTTGGAAAACTATAAAAATTTTGAAAATTTTGAAAATATTGGTAAGGTGAAAATTTTGGTAAATTTTAGTCAAAAATGCAACGATGAAATTTTAAGTTTGAATTAGATGGGTGAAGGTGGAAAGTAAGATACGTACCACCCACCCTCCACCCCAAACTTAGAAATTTGCTCGTCCCGAGCAAACTCTAAATCCGAAATGGAGGGGAAAGTGCATGCCATTTGGACCACCATATGTGGTTGCATTCCAATCAGCATGCACCCTCCATCTAAAAATCTCAAACATAAAGATCATTCAGAACTCAAGATAGCATCTCACGATGCAATTTTATTTGGTGCAAAATTATCTAACAAAATAAAAACAAAATTAAGAAAATTTTCTAATTCAAATTTGAAACTAAATATGAATTTATTGATCGGGTTGCCTCCCGACAAGTGCCTTTGTTTTATGTCGATGGCTCGACTTGGTTTCTTTAACTTTCACAATGGATACATTCAATTGGTGAGTTCCAGTATTGCTTCGGTGTCTGTGTCAACTGAGGTGAAATATCTCTTCTTTCGTTGACCATTTGCCATGAATTCGCCTAACTTTTCATTCCACAAAAAAAGCATCATGTGGGGAGATGCTCTTGATGATGTAAGGTCCTGACCAACGGGAATGGAGTTTTCCTGGGAATAACCTTAGTCTTGAGTTGAACACAAGAACTTGGTCTCCCACTTGAATGTTCTTTCTCTTGAGATGACCATCGTGCCACAACTTTGTGCGTTCTTTATAGATTCTATCATTCTCATAAGCTGTCATTCAGAGTTCTTCCAGATCCTGGAGCTGTAGAATCCTGGCTTGGTCTGCTTCTTTCATATCAAAATTCAGTTGTTTTATTGCCCACCATGCCTTGTGTTCCAATTCTACCGGCAGGTGGCCTGACTTTCCATAGACTAGTCGAAAAGGTGTAGTCCCCAAGGGCAGTTTTAAAAGTAGTTCGGTAGGCCCACAAGGCATCATTGATTTTTACTGAACAATCTTTCCGATTTTTGCTGTAACATCCCAGGATTTGAGGCCTCGGATAAGTTGATCTTAAAAGGAATGATTGGACTACCCATATCACCAAGGTGCACCTCCTTTTCCGGGAGCCCATCACTAAAGAACTCCATAGTTAAGCGTACTCAGCTTGGAGTAGTACTAGGATGGGTGACCAGTCGGGAAGTTGATCCTGGCTTGCGCGTCAGTGTGGACAAAGTGCGCAGTTAAGGCTAGTGGTGGTTTGTGGGGCCAGTCGTCATTCCTGAAACTCTACTAGAGCCTTGGGCAGTGGGCCCAGACGTTACAAATGGTATCAGAGCCATAACCCCTCTAGTAGGTGGGGCCCACATGGGCATGTGGCATGCCAGTCTTGAGTCGTGTGGTCTAGGCAAGTTGGAAAGGGTTATCCGTAGAGACGAGATGGAGCCACCCTTGCGCTGGTAGACATGGACGGGAGCTGGGTGTCCATGGGTCATTTTGGGTCTGCACTGAAATGGGGTCAGATTATGAGGCCATATAGTTGAGACTTGACGAGGACGTCAAGAGTTGAAGTGGGGGAGATTGTAACATCCCAGGATTTGAGGCCTCGGATAAGTTGATCTTAAAAGGAATGATTGGACTACCCATATCACCAAGGTGCACCTCCTTTTCCGGGAGCCCATCACTAAAGAACTCCATAGTTAAGTGTGCTCAGCTTGGAGTAGTACTAGGATGGGTGACCAGTCGGGAAGTTGATCCTGGCTTGCGCGTCAGTGTGGACAAAGTGCGCAATTAAGGCTAGTGGTGGTTTGTGGGGCCAGTCGTCATTCCTGAAACTCTACTAGAGCCTTGGGCAGTGGGCCCAGACGTTACAGTGGCCTATAGTCTTTTCCAAAATAGCCTTGAGTTCATGGTAAGAAACCTCTACATGTCCACTAGTTTGTGGATGGTAGGGTGAGGCTACCTTGTGAGTTACACCATATTTCCTCAACAATGCTTCAAAGCTTCTTTCCAGGAAATGAGAACCTCCATCGGAAATCACAGTGTGTGGGACTCTGAATAGGGGGAAAATGATATCTTTGAACATTTTCATGACAGGTTTGGAATCACTAGTAATAGTTGGTATGGCTTCGACCCATTTTGAGACGTAATCCACTGTCACTAGGATGTAGGAAAATCCATGAGAAGATAGGAATGGACCCATGTAGTCCACACCCCAAACATCAAAAATATCAACTTCTTGCCACAAGTTCAGTGGCATCTCATCTTTTTTGGTTATGTTACCTGTTCTATGGAACTTCTCACATGATAAAACAAAGTTATAGGAATCTTTGGATATGGTTGGCCAAAAGAATCCACATTGCAAAACTTTCAAGGCAAATTTCTTAGGGCTCATATGGCCTCCATATGGGCCCAAGTGACATTGTTCTAAAATGAGTTTGGCTTCTTCTTCTGTGATACAATGTCTGTAAAGACCATCAGGTTAGAGCTTGAAGAGGTACGACTCATCCCAGTGATATTGTTTCACATCATGCATACATTTCTTTAGTGCATTTCTGGTGCATTCAGGATGGATAACCCCAGCAGCAAGGTAGTTCACATAATCTGAGTATCACGGTGTAGCTTCTGAGACCTTCATTAGTTGGTCATCCGGAAGAGAATCGTTAATCGGGATTTTCTCGGTATTCATAGTGTGGATGCAACTAAGGTGGTCTGCTACAAAATTCTCTGTACCTTTCTTATCTCTTATCTCTAGATCAAATTTTTACAAGAGAAGAATCCATCTTATCAACTTAGGTTTTCCATCTTTCTTTGCTAGGAGGTAACAAATAGCTGCATGATCTATGTAGACAATGACTTTTGAACCTATGAGGTAGGATCTGAACTTGTCAAAGGAATACACGACCACAAGAAATTCTCTCTCGGTAGTTGCATAATTCCTCTGAGCTTCATCGAGGGTTTTCGATGCATAGTAGATCACATAATGTTTCTTTTCTATGCATTGGCCCAAGACAGCACCCACAGCATAATCACGGGCATCACACATAATTTCAAAAGGGTGATCTCAATCAGGGGCTCTGATGACGAGTGTTGTTGTAAGAGCATGCTTTAGATGGTTGAAACTTTTAACACATTCTTCGTCAAAATTGAATTCAACATCCTTCAGTAGCAAATTTGTCATCAGCTTGGTTATTTTTGAGAAATCCTTTATAAACCGTCAGTAAAAGCCCGCATGACCTAGGAATGCACGAACCTCCCTTGCATTGACAGGGATAGAGAGCTTGGAAATTACTTCAATCTTGGCCTTGTCTACTTCAATTCCTCTATTACTGACCCTATGGCCGAGGACAATGCCTTCCTTTACCATAAAGTGACACTTCTCCCAGTTTAACACAAGATGTGCTTCTTCACACCGTTTGAGGACAAGGGAGAGGTGTTTTAGGAATGAGTCGAATGAATTTCCATATACAGAAAAATCATCCATAAAAACTTCCATAATTGTTTCAGTGAGACCAGCGAATATGGCAGCCATGCAACGCTGGAAGGTTGCAGGCACATTACAGAGGCCAAATGGCATTCTTCTAAATGCGTATGTTCTGAATGGGTAGGTGAAAGTAGTTTTCTCTTAGTCATCTAGATGTATGGGTATTTGATAGAATCTAGAGTAACCATCGAGATAATAGAAATATTCTTTACGAGCCAACCGTTATAACACATGATCAAGAAAAGGCATTTGGAAATGATCCTTTCGAGTTGCCTTGTTTAACTTCTTGTAATCAATGCACATACTCCACCATGTAACTGTTTGAGTGGGGATGAGTTCATCGTTTTCATTTCGTATCACAGTAGTTCCACCTTTCTTCGAGACCACATGCATGGGGCTCACCCATGGTGAATCTGATATCAGATAGATTATCCCCGTAGTGAGCAATTTAATGACTTCAAGACGGACTACTTCCTTTATATTTTGATTGAATTTGCATTAATGTTCAATTGTTGTCTTGTGATCTTCCATCATGGGGATTTTGTGCATACAAAGCGCTTGACTCACCCCGGTGAGATCACTCATCTAGTAGCCTATGGCTTTCCTTCTTTCCTTTAGTCCTATCAAGAGTTTATCTTCTTGTTCCTTCGTTAGATCAAAATTTATGATGACTGGGAAGACTTTGAGGTCATCTAGAAACACATAATTCAATCCCTCAGGTAGAGGTTTCATTTTAGGATCTTGTAGTTTTTCACATGGTTCTTCAGTGACATCCACAACTTTGAGTTCCTCAATTTTGGTTTCAGGATCTTCTTCGACAGTGTCAAGGTCAAGAACACAATTTGTCACTTGTTCATCAGTTGAACTAGTTGCATTTGGATTAGTCAAGGCTACTCCTAGAGGATCTTCTTGTTTGTAATCCTCTTGCGTGAGTAGTGACATCTGCTCAATGCACTCAATCAAGTAGACTTCTTCTTGCATGCTTGGTCTTTGCATACTTTCAAAAACTTTAAACTCGAAAGTTTCTTTACCTAATCTGAGCAGCAAAGTTTCTTCTTCAACATCAATTAGAGATCTTACAGTGGCGAGGAACGGATGTCCAAATATGAGAGGGTATCTAGTGTCTTCCTTTATATCCCTGATGACAAATTCACAAGGAACATAGGAGTCTTTTCCTACCTTGACAGGGACATCCTCAATGATTCCTAAGGGTAGAGTCACAGTGTTATCTGCAAGTTGTATTGTCATGTCGGTTGGGAGTAGTACAGCAAACCCTAGCCTTTTGCAAAGGCTAAGTGGCATGATGGAAATGATAGCACCAAGATCTTCCAATCCCTTCTTAAAAGATGAATCATCGATATGGCAAGAAATCCCAAAAGATCCTAGATCTTTCAACTTCTTGGGCATCTTGCTCTGGATGATGTCTGAAGTAGTTGGTGCTAGCTTGACTGTTTCATATTCCTTAGTTATATATTTTCTGGTGAGGAGAGACTTCAAGTACTTTGTCCAGGCTGGTATCTCAGCCAGAGCATCTAAAAAGGGAATATCAACATGAAGTTTTTTTCATAGCTTCTTTGAACTTGTTGAAATGGGTATCGAGCTTTGTTTGCCTTAGACGAGATCGAAAAGGTACATGAGGCTTTTATACAGGGATATCAGGTTCTGGTGTTGCTTCTTGTTCTTCTATAGCAGGTTTTTCAGCACTTTCCTCGTCTATCTTATCAAAAGTCACTAGTTCTTTTGGTTGAGACTCAAGTGTTTTAGAGTCTTGAACAATCATGGGTTCATCCTCATATGTAATAACCACATGTGTCTTGATAGGAGAATTATAATAGTCTTTTCCAGACCTAGTGGTGACAACCTTCAATTGTTCAGGATGCTTAGGGTTGTTCTCAAGTTGTCCAGCAAAGGCCCCAATAGGTGGCTTCATGCTAGCTGCAAGTTGAGCTAGTTGAGATTCAATAGCCTTCTGATGGGCTTTCTGGTTAGCTATCATTATCTACTGCGACTGCAACATTTTCTCAATTGCCGACAACTTTTCATCAGGAGAGACAGGGCTGGCTTGTTGCCCTTGTTGTTGTTCGTAGGGGACTTGGTTGGGATTTTGGAATTGAGAATTGTTCTGATAGTTGTTGAAGTTCCTATTCTGAAAATTATCCCTAAAGTTTCCTTGATTCCCAAAATTTTGTTGTTGGTTATACTGGAATCCTGGTGGGCCTCATTGTTGATAGTTTAAACTAAGTTGTCATGAGTTTTCTTCTCCTTAAGGATTTCCATATTGAAAACTGGGATGGTTCCTATTCTAATTCGGATTGTAGTATCCTTGACTAGGTATAGTGTTGACAGCATTAAGATTTTCCATTTGACTATTATCTCCTTGGCCACATACGTTGCTTAGAACCACATCATATAGAACATTTCATGTTAAAGTGGAATGATCAGTACCTTTACATGCTTCACAGAATAATGAAGTTGACTTCCTTTGTTCTTGTTGTTGAGGTGGTGAATGTCCTCTTCCAAATGCAACAAGGGATGATTCGATATGGTCTTGCTTGGCAACTAAGAGTTTGAGGGTCTCAGTGATAGATTTGTATTCAGGAATAACTTCATCAATAGCCACCTTTAAGACTCCTTTACCTACAGACCTACCCCAATTAGCTTGATTTTCAGCTCCAAGGGTGATGACTCTCCATGCGCTGTCAGAACTTTGACGCATGAAGTTTCCTCCAGATGAGGAATCTAAGAATATCTTGATATCGTCATCCACACATCTATAGAAGATCTCAATAAGTTGATTCTTAGGGATTTCATGGTTTGGACACTTGTGTAATAGATCTTTATATCTTTCCCATGCTTCAGCAAGGGTTTCTCCAGGGGCTTGAGTGAACATTGTTATTTTTCCCCTAATTTCATAAGTGAGAGAAGGATGGTAGAACTTTTCTAGAAAAGTGTTTTGAAGCTGCTCCCAAGTAGTGATGGGTTCACATTGTAGGGAGTTGTACCAACTTATGGCTCTATCAGCAAGCGAATACTTGAAGAGTCAGAGTCGAATAGCATCATCAGACACTCCATTTTGCTTCGTCATAGCACATAGATCGATAAACCTTAGAAGATGTTCCTGGCTATCTTCCCCTTATTTACCATAGAATGGGCTATTTAGAAGCAAGGTAATCCAATGCGCTCGTATCTCAAAGTTGGGAGTGTGGATGGGAGGAGGTTGGACTGGGTGATGTACATCAACAACTTTAGGGATTGAGAACTCCCTAAGATCCTTTTGTAATTCTGCTGCTTGCGCTACCACTTGTGTTGCTAGGATTTCTTCTTGAACTGCAGCTCTTGCTTCTTGCATGAGCCTCTCTCTCTGTGCATTAATGGATTGAGCTACCCTTTGGGCTATCTCCTCTTCTTGAGCCATTCTTTCTTTGTTTTCTCTATTCTGACGATAAAAGGTTTTGTCTATTTTAGGATCAAAGCTGGCAGTGAGTCCAGGTCTCTTCAAATGGTGCATACACCAGTCTTGGGGGTACCTGAAATGAAAAGATATGAGGTAAGATTGATGGAGTGGAGTGAAATTCAAGTAGATGATCGATTGTATCAAAAGAAAACAAAATCCTATATTAGCCTTAAAAGAACAAGATTTGACTAACTGATTTCGTTGTCCCCGGCAACATCGCCAGAATTTGACGTGGAATATTATCGCACTACAAACTCACTTGGGGTTGGAATCCCTGAGCTTTTATGAAAACCTTGTGCAATAATACCACCCGCAAATGGGCGGGTCTTATCGTAGTATAGTTAAGGATCGAATCCCAAAGGACAACATTTTTAAGAATCTTTGTCAGTCGAATCTAGCACAAGTAAGACTAATATTTAGAATGATTGATTCAGTGGTGGTTGATCAAACTAATTGCAAGAAAGTAAAAGAGCAGAATGAAAGTTTGTTCTAGATTAATGATATGGAATCACTGGGATGGTCCCGGGTTTCACCACCACTACACATGCAAACACATCCAAACATCAAACATATAGGAAATAATCTAACTATCCAAATGGAACTACTGCAAACCCTCCCTAAGGGATGTTTAGGCCCACGTAAGCATCCCCTTAGGCATCAGATTTCTCATCGCCATCTGGATCATGCGCTCACAGTTCTGAAGATACAACATCCAACTGAGGCTGAGGTCCTCCCTAAGGGATGTTTAGACCATAGAAGAGTCATTGCAGGCTAGATGGCTCGTCCCCTCAGGGATCATACACTTACGACTTCAAGGAATCCCATTCTATTTCTAGTCAGGGAGTCAACCACACTAATCAACAAGCGAGCATGTGATTAATCTACAAGAAAATATCGACGATTAACAAAGAAGATACAAAATCCAACTAAGGTTGTGGCCCTCCCTAAGGGATGTTTAGGCAACAGAAGCATCGCCGTAGGCTAGATGGCTCGTCCCCTCATGGATCATACACTTATGACCTCAAGGAATCTCATTCTATTTCTAGTTTGAGAGTCTACCTCATTAATCAACATTCTACCCTACATATAGAAGTTTTCACAACATAGGGAAGAACAAGATGAAAGCAAGCAGGTAATGAACCTACAAAAATTATCAATTAACAAAAAATGAAAAGTTATATACATTGCCTTGGAATGGTAAATGTAAAGACATGAAAGTATGGGCAGCGGGGCTAGTCACCGCACCCCAGCGAAAAGGAACTACTCGTTCATGGTGTGAGAAATAAGAAGAACAAGAGAGAAGGAAGATTATGTCATGAGCATGATGTAGAAGCTAGTCACATCTTGGTGAAGATGATGTGGTCTTCTACGTTGTATCCTAGTAGATGTAGACAAGGAGGAAGAACCACCAAGGCAGGCTGGGCAGACCTTCTTCTCGACATTATTTCTCTTCTCGGCCTCTTTGCTTACAGCAAGAGGAGGTGTGGTGGCTTGACAATGGTTTGGAGATGGTGGAGTGGCGGCAGTGTGGAAAGGAGACTGATCCTTACTTAGGCATCCTCTCGGCGTCCTAGAATCGATGCCCAAATGAGGACCTTTGTGGTCCTATTTATAGGATTGGATGGGGTCCTCACGTTTTTGTTGTGAGTTTGCTCCAAATGGTTTAGAGAAATCGGTTTGCTTGAATGGTTTGGAGCAAATGGTCTTGGAGACCATTTTACATCCAAACGGTCTTGGCTTCTATCGATTTTCTACGCCCAAACGGTCTGGAGTCATGTCTTCATACGGTCTTGCAGACCGATCAAATGACCAAACTGTCTTGGGAAGGAACATCCCATATAGTCCTAGAACTTTGACTACAAACGGTTTAGTGAAACCAATAGGCGCCAACCAATCTTCACTTGTGCTGGCTTCAAACATTCTTCGGCAATAGCCGGCCAAACAGTTTTACAGATCACTAGGCTTTGATCGGTCTTGAAGACCGTTTACACTTGATCGGTCTTGAATAATATCCTCCAACTGGTCTTGAGGTAAACGGTCTACACTCCATCGGTCTTTGCTTCATACAATTTCTTACTCCAACCAGTATTGAGTCCAAACCGTTTGGAGATGCAAACGGTCTTGAAGACCGATTGGTTCCAATCGATCTTGACTCCAACCGGTCTTGAGGATCGATAGGCTTGCACAATCTTGCTGATCCAAATGGTTTTGGATCGTTCGCATCCATACGATCTTGATTAATAGCCTCCAACCGGTCTTGGAAACCGTTTGATGGCCAAATGGTCTTGGAGACCGTTTGATGGACAAACAGTCTTGAGGACCGATGGCCTCCAAACTGTCTTGGGGCCAAACAACCTTGCGGGTGACTGGCATATCAGGCTTGAGACCGTATAGCGCCAAACAGTCTTAAAACCATATGGCTCCAAACGGTCTTGAAACTGTATGGATGACTAGCTAAGATGATTTGGGATCGAGACCATTTGGTCAAAACCGTATGGTCAAGACCAAGAATGAGAGGATCTTGAGTGAATTACATATGATGGTTGAACCTCATCACGACCATCACAAAATAATATAAATCTATTCAATAATCTTGATAATTGAATTAGTTAAGAATTATTGTATTTTGTGAGATTTAGGAGATGAAATCAAAAGTATTGAATCGAATGGTCCCAAAAAGGTGAATGAAAATCATGATGAATATGCATTCATCAAGCACTTACCTAGAGCCAACATAGATCATTGTCCCTTACTTCTGAGATCTACTGCTCATACGCTTGTGTATTGCCAATTCATGGTTAAAGAATCTTGGTTCAAATACCACACTTTCCAGGAAATGCATAGAGATAGCTGGAGCAATAATTTAAACTTCCATGCAGCTCTAGAGAATGACAAGAACAATATAGAGAATTGGGCTTCAAATAATAAAAAGTAGATTGATAAAGATAAGAAGAGAATCCTACAGAACGTTGACATTCTACAAGAAAACCTAGATCAGAAGTTTGATGGAATAACAGTCGATCTTATAGCCGATATAGAGAGGAAATACAATGACATTCATCTCAAGGAGGAGGACAACCTTAAACAAAAGAGTCATGTCAAACTGGATAAATAACAGAGACATGAATTCCAAATTTTACAACACATTTGTTAAGCAGCGTAGAAGGCATAATACAATCACAATGATTAAAGATAATATGAGAGAACGGATCACTAATGACTTCATGATCAGGGATACGATATGCCAACACTTTAAGAATATTTTTACTGAACCTATTATGGTTAACCAGGCGGACATTCAAAGATTCTAAGGTACCTTTAAGAGGCTAAATATGGAAGCTTATCGGGACCTCATGGCTAAACCAACTTTGGAGGAGGTACATAAGATACTTATGAAATTGAACCTTCATAAAGATTCTAGTCCAGATGGTGTAGATGGCTCATTTCTTCTGAAAAATTGGCATATGGTTAAGAAATCCCTACTTGCTACTATCACTCATGCTTTATCAGGTGACAAACTTGAAGAAACCTTCTACAAAACAAGCATCGTCCTCATCCCCATGGTCCCAAAACATGAGTCCTTTGAATATTTTCACCCTATATCACAGAATAACATCAGTTTAAAACTTACCTCCAAGGTGATTGTCGAGAGGTTGAAGATTTTTCTATCTGATTGGATATCTCCTGCACAGAGTGCCTTCGTTCTGGGTAGAAGGATTGTTGACAACATTACCGCTGCCTAAGAAATTCTCCACATTATGCACAGGAAAAGCTCTGCAAATATGATGTAAATCAAGATCGATCTCTCTAAAGACTACGATAAAATGACATGGCCATTTGTCGAAGACACTCTTATGTAAATCGGTATACCTGATCCCATCCGAACGTACATCCTTAAATCCATTACAGGGGGTTAAGCATCCATTATATGGAATGGAAGGCCTACAAGAACCTTCAATGTGACCAGAGGTCTAAGGCAGGGTGACCCTTTGTCCCCTTACCTCATTGTGTTGTGCTTAGAATGTCTATTCCAATCTATTACCTCCTTAGTCAATATCAAGAAGTGGACACCTTTAAAGTTATATAACAGCAGTCCATCAATTTCTCACCTTTGTTTTGCAGATGACATGTTCTTATTTTCCAAAGCTGACACTCAATAGATGAAAGTTATTCTGAAGTGCTTTAAGGAGTTTAGGGCAGTTTCAGGCCAAAGAATCTCTATTAATAAATCATGCATACACTTTGCCAGAAGTGTACCTAAAAATACAAGGAGGAGGATCTATAGAATTAGCAGTTTCTCTCAGTCGAAGAATATGGGAAAGTATTTGGGGTCCCTCTTATTCATGGGAGAGTAAAGTTAGATACTTATGGTTATATTCTTAACAAGATTTCCTCTAGTGTTAACCCTTGGTCCTTGAGATGTCTTAGCCTAGCGGGGGCGAGTGTGTCTAGCAAAATCAACTCTCAGAGCTATCCCTAACTACATAATGCAGACTACAGTTATATCGTTGAAGATATGCGACCGCATCAACAACAATATTTGGTCCTTTGTCTAGGGATGGAATCAAAAGAGCCACCCCTTATCCCTGGTCATCTGGAATAAGCTTACGTGTACCAAGAATTTTGGAGGGTTAGGCTTGAAGTCTATGTGAGAGTTAAACCTATCCTCAATCGCCAAACACTCTTGGGACTTGAGTATAGGGAGGGGCTCTTTATGGTGTGCTAGTTTGTTGTCTAAGTATATGAACTATAATGGCATCAACCTCCCTCATATCTCGAAGTTAGGAAGAGCAACCTTCCAAGGCAATAACTTTATAGACACTAACTCAATCTCCATCCCCATCAGTGGTCAGAATATAAGTGCTTGGCGAGATAAATGGTGGTGTAATGATAGCACACTCAAAGACAAATCCTTGTATCTAATTCCTGATGATTTGAGTGATTTGAAAGTATCGAATCTGATTAACTTGGAAAACAAATGTGACAAGGAATTCCTAGCTTAGTGGTTTCCACCGGAAGTAGTGAAGAATGCCATCTATGTACATACCCAACAGTACTAAATATATGGATGTCAAAGTGTGGTTACATATCGACTCAGGTAAATTCATGGATCAAAGAACCTATGATATCCTCATACTCGATAAAGACATTAGAACCCCTGGCAACTGGGACATCATCTGGAAGGTGAAAACAACAATGAAGGTTAAATTTTTCTGGTGGTTAGTAGGGCATGATGCTTTACTAACAAACTTCCATAGAGTAGTTTGCCACAATTCAAATGATAGTACCTATTCAATTTGTGTCCTTAGGGATGAAATGATCCTTCACGCTTTGAGGAATTGTTCTATTGCATCCCAAGTCTGGAAAAGCTTGATTACTCATAATAGGTGAAGCAATTTCTTCGCAGAGTCTAGCATCTGGTCCTGGATGAAGGACAACATGGTTCCCGACGCACCCCACAAAATTGCTTTTATGGTAGGAGGATGGCATATCTGGAGGAATAGGAATGAAGGAGTCTTCGAGAAGAGAATTAAACAAAGCAACCATCTAACCACTTCATTAGTAAGGAGGTAGCTAAAACAAAACCTGCATAGGAGAAGGAGGATAACAATGAGAAGTCAACCACTATCCTTTCGAACAGGTGAAGATGACCAAATGAAGGTAGTCTGAAACTTAATGCATACACTACTTTTAAAAACAACAAGTCTAGTATTGATGTTGTTTGCCGGGATAGTACTGGGGCTTGGTGTGGAGGATGGGGAAGGAAGATTAATGTGGAGAGTGTTATTGAAGCAGAAATTTAGGCCATCAATTTTTCTATAGAGGTAGGATAGACCCTCCCATGTCAACAACTTTGTATTGAAATAGACTCCAAATGGGTGAAGGTTTCTATAGATGTTGAGATTGTTGATAACCCTAAACTTTCTCAATGGATTGCAGATATCAGATGGAAAATTAAGAGTAATTGGCAATGCTCCCATATTAAAAGGGGGGGTAGCACAATTGCTGACATGCTTGGCAACTATCATCTTAAAATTCAAGGTGACTTCTATTTCTATAGAAGGCCACCTAGTGCACTACTCAAGGCTATTAACCTTGAGTCCTATAATAATAGTAGTACTATCATGTTTATTTCTAGTTTGAATAATGATGCTTGTAATGACTCTTTAGAATTCTCTTGCATGAGAGGGGCAAGAAGAATAAAAAAAGCATCTCATTAAAAAAAATTCATATGGCAAAGCTATTTCTCCCACTTTGTCATATCATAAAGGGAGGGCATAGAGAATTTTTGTAAGGACCCTGACCTTCGTTTAGGGTTTACCCTATTTGATTTGCTTAACCTTGGTGCTTTGGTGCTTGCTAATCACCTTTAGTGGTGATTATGGTTTGGTTGTGCTTTATTGAGAGTTTGAGGGGCTACTTGCAAATAACCCAAGTTTAGGGTTTTGTGTGCAAGTCTGTCATCCTGTGAGGTGTTTTCCTCTCTTTTCTTCCTCTAGGGTTGAGAGGAAGGCTTGGGCTTGTTGCTTGAGTTCTTTTGGCCTTGGTTGAGTTTGTTTGGGCCTTGAGGTGCCTTGTTTGGGCTTGGTGGAGCCTTGTGTCGGCTAAGACTTGCTTGTGTCGCCCAAGGTGAGTAGTGTGTCGACCTAGTATGGCTTGTGTCGCCCAAGTGAGTGTGTGTCACCCAGGGTATCTTGGTGTGTCGCCCAGTGGAGCTGTTGGTTGTGTCGCCCATGATGCTTGGTCCATCCTTGACCATGTTTGGTGGACACTTGGTGCACATCTTGGACAAGTGTCTTATGGCTTGCTAGAGTGGTGGCTTGAGCTCTAGGACAAGTGTTCCTTGGGTGGACGACACGTAGCATGGATCTACCTTGTTTTCTCCTCCCTTTCCTTCTATATAGGTGGTTCTTTCCCTTTCCTTAGCTTCCTTTGATCTTTTGGTCTCTCCTCCACCTTGAGTGCACGACACTCCTTCCTTCTTTGCTTGTGTCGGCCGATACACTCCCTTGGAGGAGCTATGGTGGACGATACCCTTGGAGCTTGGAGCTTAAGGCGGGTTGCATAACTTCTAACCCTAGCTCCATTACCTCTTGTTATGTTCTTGTTCATATGTTAATAGCTAGTTCCTTGCTTTTGTACCTTTGGTGGCCGATCCTCCTTAGGGTTTAGGGTTTCCTTGTGATCTAGTGTACCTTGCTCTCTAGGGTTTGGAGTTTCCTTGTGCTGGAGGTAGATGGTGACCCTTTTGGGCGATACCCTCTCTTGTCTTGGTGTGTTGGACAACATGAGTGTCTTTGTGTTGGACGACATGAGTGTTCTTGGTGTTAGGTGATATCCTTGCTCTTATGATGGACAATAGGTTGATCTAGAGGAGTGTTGGCCGATATGGTGGTGTTGGACGACATGACGGTTCTTCTTGTGATGAGCAACACCTTTGTTCTTATGATGGACGTTAGACCAGGAAGTGGCATGATGGTTTGCTTGAGTTGAGCGATAGGGCCTTGTTTGGCAAGCTTGTTTGGGTTGGACGATAGGCTAGTGTGAGTGTTGGTCGATATAGTTGTGTTGGGCAAGTAGGGTTGGTATCGGGCTATACATCTTGGGCTTGTGACGGGCGTCACGCCTCTCTCTTAGGTGTATCGGCCGATAGGCCTTAGTTGGTGGTTGCATGTTTTGTTGAGTGTTCCTTCTCTCTCCCTCTCTCTCTCTTGGTGGTTGGAGATGGTGGTGATCTGGTCATTATGCTAGCAGGAGTATCGGGCATTGTGGTTGGGGTGCTGTGACGGGCGTCACACTCCCTGGTGTGTCGGGCGGCAGGAGGTGTGACGGGCGTTGCCCGATACACATGGAATGCTTGACACCCTCTCTGACGCGTGTTATCTCCTGTAACGTTGTGTCGCGCAGCGTTGCTGCTTTGTGAACCAGCTGTTGTGGTTGGTGTTTGGGTGAGGGTTGTGAGGAGTTTTAGTGAGGGTCTTGTGATCTTCCAGTGACGGACCCTTGTTTTATGAAAGTGAATGATTATGCATAAACAATAACAATGTTAATGATAGCAATAATGATAATGGTAGTAGTGATGATAATAAGAAAGGTAGTGGTAATGATATGCATGATGTGATCCTTGTGCTTATCTGTTACTGATAAGGTGAATGGTGGTAGTCACACTAGTAGTTTGCATAATGATAATGGTAATGATAGTGGATGGTGACAATAATGATAGTGGTAATAATAATAGTGCTTGTTCTGTATATTCAACATGATTTCTTACATAAAGTAAACATCTTGTTTATTTGTATAACCTTGAGATAAGGGTAAGCATGAATATGGTTTGCTAATAATGTGCTTAATACACTCGATCATCAAATAGTGTAAGAATGACAAGTATAGCATCTCAAATATCATCTTGTGATAATAAGTATGGTCCTTATGTGGAAACTGTGATTATTGTATTCCCTAACCATGCAGGTGATGATTAGCCATGAAAAGTCTATGAGGCATAGGTGATGAGTAACATCACTTTGATAATTATTCGATGAGGTTGTAGGTATGATGTGTTTGTCCCATGATGTTGATGAGAGCCTTGAAGAGGAATTGGCAGTACATGATGAGGGATTGAGATCCCATGGTATGTGATGATCCTTGAGATGGATCTGGATGGTTGGCAAGAGGCTAAGTGGTAACATGTGATGTTGGATCCTTGAGGTGGATCAGGATGATGTGTTTCATAATATAATGTGGAGTTTATGTTATTTACTTTCTGTTATATCTTACATGTTATACAACTTGATTGAATCATGCAATCCATCTAAAAGACACTAACTAATCACAGTGAAATATATCATGTAGTTTCCCTGGACATAGATCCATCATCGTCAGGATTTGGTAATGGTTAAACGGGTTCTCCTACGGGTTAACCTGGAAGCGCATATTGTTGAATATGTGTAGGTTGCTCCTAGCCTGAAAATGAGGAGGTAAGAGTGTAACTTCAGTTGCAGACTCAGATATATGTATGAAGAGCATGGTGAACAGGCCCATGGCTCAGGATATGTGATATAAAGAGCATGAATGCGTTCATGGCTCAGAACACGGTGAACAGGCCCGTGGCTCAGTTTTACTAGCGCTGAGACCTGTACCAAGGCGGGATAGAGTGAGGGTAGCCTATGGAGCTGACCCTGTGGCTAAGACCACTTCAGCATGAGACTACGGTCCTTCTTGTGTTGTGCTCATGTACTGACCACGAGGTGGGAGGTCGTGGAGTCTGGCTCTTCCATTGACCTTGTATGGCACCAGCTTGGGTTTCGTAACCGAAGGTTGGATTTGAACGGTACAGTTCACTTCCTCTGGGCATAATAATATGAAATTCAGTCTTTTAGTATTTTCTACTTATATCGAACATGAAACATTGGTTGAGGCCTTGTTTGTGTAATATATCTGTTATATCTTGCAGTTACTTCCATATTCATCAGGATGTGGTGATATGTCTCATCTTGACAATCAGGTTATGTGGCAATATATCTTATTCTGATAATCATGTTACATAGCGATATATCTTATCTTGTCAATTATGTTCCTTTGAGAGATATTTGGCTATATGCTTTTGTACAGCTGGTAAGCTTGTCGGTAAGAATAGCTTGGCTTTATATAGACTGCTCTTGCTATACCTATTATTAGTTATCTGCTGTTATAGTTTATCTTGCTGAGGTTCTGTAGTTGCGGTGGGGAGTTATGTTTCCCGCTGGGACAATGTTCAATTGTCTCACCCCACTGGTTTGCACCCTTTTTAGGTGGTCGAGCTAGACGTGGTGGTGGTTGTGGCGTTGCGGCTGAGCAGCTTGACAAGCAGTAGAAGGCAAGCGATGGATATGATGTTGTTTTGGATGTTTTGTAGTAGAGTCTAGAGTCATCCCTGTACTCTCAGGTCCTTGACAGTGTTTTGACGTTGTTTCACGATGAACGATCGATAATGTTTTGTATAGCATGTTGTTGGCCGGATATGGACCTTTATGTATATGAACAGGTGGTGAACTCATGTGATGGTTAGACAGTTGTTCCTTTCAGCTGTGGACACGTATCAAATCTGGTATATGTATATATATGACATGTTTCCTTGCATGATGAGGACTGGAATGTAATAGTTTCATAGTTTATCAGCTTTTCGCCAACGGTTTTAATTTACCTGTGATTTTGATAATCTGTGGTTATGGTGATTTCCGCACATTTTCGCGTAACACCTCGTTATCTGTATGATAATGGGATGTGTTGCCACAAGTTTTGGTATCATAGAGATAGGTTCGCTGAGTCTACAGGGATTTAGGACTAGGTTGAGTCTGTTCTTATGAGTTTTCCATGTTTTCTTACAATATCTTCTGCCCTCAGCGGAAGAAAAGACAAGATGTCTGGAAACCATGAAGAACATGCTGATGAGTATAGTGATGCTGCATCGGTGGATGGAGCAGAAGGACAGGCACATGAAGATTGGGTGTCTGAGGTTCCCCAATTTAACCCAGCCATACTTGAACATCCTGCTTACCAACAGCTTATGGGGCAGATAATGGCTATGATGAATCTCATTGTTGAGCGATTACCAGTGCCTCCTCCGCGAGCACAGGTTCCCCATGGAGAAGCATCGGGTATTGGGAAGACCTTCGAGCGGCTTCGCCGAGTTGGAGCTTCAGAGTATGCTGGAACGGCTGATCCAGCGGATGCAGATCTGTGGCTGACAAGTCTCGAGAAGGCTTTCCGGATCCTTGACATCCCCAAAGTAGACAAAGTAAAGCATGTTGTCTACCTTCTGAAGGGTAGTGCTGGTCACTGGTGGACCATCGAAGAAGAGAAGCGGCCCGGTGAGGTGATTTGTTGGGAAGTGTTTCGACGCGAGTTCATCACCAGATACTTTCCCAAGACGTATCTGGATGAGAAGATCAGACAGTTTGAGAGGTTGCGACAAGGAACGATGAACATCACCGAGTACGAGGCCAAGTTTATGGATCTGTTGAGGTTTTGTCCTCACATGGCGGCAACAGATGAGGAACAGATCAGACGTTTCGAGAAGGGTTTGAGTGCTGAGTTGACAACCTCGGTGTCTGCATTGGAGAACCAAGAACGGTTTGCTATGTTCGTGGAATCTGTTCGGAGGATTGAGAGGACAGTAAGGGAGAAAAGAGAATCCATGTCTCACAAAAGACCTGCTCAGTTTCAGGGATGGAGGTTTGGCAACTTTAAGAAGCCTAGGTTTTCATCACCACCTGTGATGAGAAGTTCTGGTGTACCATCTCAGTGGTCTCCGAGTAAGGGGAGAGGTTATGCCTCTTCGCCGTCTAAGGCACATAGTACAGCTTCTGTGGCAATGACAGGGCCAACTAGGCCACGGGTTGACGAAAGAGCATGCCATCTATGTGGTCAGGTCGGGCATTGGAAGTTCAATTGCCGAGGCAGAATTTTCAGAGGTCAGAGAGGCCACAGCCCAGTGGTAGTAGAGGACGAGGACATGGTCAAGCGTCTCAAGTTGGATCGTCTGCTCAAGGAAGCATAGGTCGTGGACAGCAAGCAACGGCTTGATTCTATGCCATGAGTCAGCCGGAGGCGATAGTCAACCCGCGAGTAGTGACAGGTCAGATGGAGTTATTTCATTCTGATATGTCTTCTTCTTGCCTTATATCTGTTCTGGTTGATCCGGGTGCTACACACTCTTTTATCGCCTATAGTATGCTTGAAAACTGTCATTTAACTGTTAGCTGTAAGAAGGATATCTTGTTGTTGAAAAACCCCTCTTGATGGTTCTTCGCTGTTTCGAGAAGAGTGTCCATCTTGTGTCTTGTCTTTCTCAGGACACCGCATCCAAGTGGATCTTATACCACTTTATATACATGGTTTCGATGTTATCCTTGGGATGGATACCTTAGAGAAGTATAAGGTTGTTTTGGACTGTGGTTCCAAACAGGCAGTGTTTGATGATGCCGGAGAAAAGTGGATCTTCCAGGGAGATAGGAAGATTATTCCGACGTATTTGGTATCAGCTATGGTGGTAGATAGGTTGTTACGACAAGGATGTGAGGCATTCCTAGCTCACGTGGTGGATACCATTGTGGCTATCAAGGCAAAAGGTCCTAGTCTTGAGGAGGTGTCAGTGGTTTGAGAGTTTGTAGATGTGTTTCCTGAGGAGTTTCCTGGTGTTCCTCCACCCCAAGAGATTGATTTTGAGATCAATATGGCCCCAGGAACATAGCCAGTTGCACAATCACCATATAGGATGGCTCCAGTAGAGATGGCAGAGTTGAAGAAGAAGTTGCAAGAGTTGTTGGAGAAAGGTTTTATCTGACCGAGTACGTCGTCGTGGGGTGCTCCAGTGTTGTTCGTTAAGAAGAAGGATGGTTCGATGCGGTTGTGTATAGATTACCGGCAGTTGAACAAAGTCACGATCAAGAATAAGTACCCGTTGCCGAGGATAGATGATCTGTTTGATCAGTTGCGTGGTGCTATAGTGTTTTCGAAGATCGATCTATGGTCTGGATATCATCAGTTGAGGATAAAGGTGGATGACATACCAAAGTTAGCTTTCAGGACGAGGTATGGTCATTTTGAGTTCGTGGTTATGCCGTTTGGGTTAACCAATGCACCTGTTGCTTTTATGGACCTGATGAACAGAGTGTTCCGTCCGTTCTTAGATCAGTTTTTTGTAGTCTTTATATATGACATCCTGATCTATAGTCGGGACAGACTAGAGCATGAGCAACATCTTCGTCAAGCGTTGACTCTTCTTCGCCAACATCAGTTGTATGCCAAGTTCAGTAAGTGTGAGTTCTGGTTGGAGGAAGTGACCTTCTTGGGTCATGTGATATCCGCGGAAGGAGTCAAAGTAGATCCGAAGAAGGTGGAATCCGTTGCGGATTGGGAATAGCCAAAGACGCCAACAGAAGTTCGTAGTTTCCTGGGTTTAGCAGGATACTACTAGAGGTTTATCAAGGACTTCAGTACGATCGTGTTGCCGATGACGAAGTTGACCAGAAAGGATATACCTTTTGTTTGGGATGATCGATGTCAGCAAGCTTTCCAGAGTTTGAAGGAGAAGTTGACCAGTGCTCCAGTGTTGATCTTGCCAGAGCCTGGGAAAGGCTATGTTGTTTTCTGTGATGCTTCCAAGAAAGGTTTAGGTTGCGTGTTGATGCAGGAAGATTACGTGGTTTCTTTTGCCTCACGACAACTCAAGAAACATGAGGAGAACTATCTGACTCATGACTTGGAGTTGGCAGCAGTGGTTCATGTGTTAAAGATTTGGAGACACTATCTGTATGGGGAAGTATGTCAGATCTTTACGGATCATAAGAATCTGAAGTATATCTTTATGCAGCAAGAGTTGAACATGCGACAGCGACGATGGATGGAGTTGATCAATGATTACGAGTGCACTATCGAGTATCATCCTGGTAAGGTGAATGTGGTAGTTGATGCGCTTAGCAGAAAGTCTTCTTCTCTTTCTTCAAAGAAGGCACAGTTGATTTCTCTGGTATGCCAAAAGCGAGATATGTTTGTTTCTCTGCGACAGATGAATGTGCAGATGGAAGTTTCTTTGTTGTCTGGTCTTTTTGCACAGATGCAAGTTAAGCCTACGTTGAGACAGCAGATCAAGGATGCACAGCAGATAGATGATGTGGTACAGTTGATCAGATCAGAGTTCGGCAGTGATAAGCGTGATGGGTTTCATGAGTCCGAGGATGGACTAGTTTGCTATCGTGATAGGATGGTGGTTCCAGATGTTGATGATCTGAGGAAGTTGGTGCTTGAGGAAGCACATACGTCGATGTATGCTATGCATCCAGGTGTCACCTGTAGGGTTTTCTAGGAGGCAGAAAAGCAGCGGAAACAAAAAAAATTTCTCTCCACAAACCCAGAACAAAAGGAATCGCATCAACATCTATATAATAGGAAAGATGGTTTGTGAATCATACCTTGTCCCGAGGCTTGCTCGGCGACAATACCACGCGCCTTGCGTGGTCTTCATCTCCGGTCTTGGACGGTGTCTGTGCAGCTCCTGGTCGCACCGGGACTGAAGACTCCTCCTCCTACCGGACTGTCGGATGACAGTTGTCCTCCTGAGCGGCAGTGACCTCCCTCCTCTGAAGTAGTCCACACGGACCACCCGGAACTCCACTCTCCTTGTACCACAAGGAAGTGGAAGGAGTCGCACCCTCCTATTGACGTACTAGTCGCCAACACACTCTCCTGTTGTCAATTGTAACTGCAGTTGTCCTTCCCTTGCTGCACCTCCCTTTGCGGGAAGCACTTGCTCGGGCTCTCTCTCGGTTACCAAAACCAGAGAGAATGACAACTTTGCAGAGCAATCAACTTGCACTAAGTTGTACTCTGAGAAGCCCCCAATACCCCTATATATATAGGTGAGTCATGGGACAGGGTTCTCTGTGCCCGGCAATACGGGACTAAAGCAAGAGTAGAAGGGTTCAGGATTTTTCCACAAAAAGCAACCATCTCGCAACCTGAAATGATCGGTTCACAACTGAACTGATCGGTTCGGCCATTGAGCCGATCAGTTGGACCTGATCCGATCGTTTGGGGCACTCCAACCGATCGGTTGGTGCCCTGAACCGATCGGTTCATAGTCCTAATCCGGCTCCAAAAGACTTTCCTTGTTTTGTTCCCAATTGGTATCGAATACCAATGTTATTCCCAATCAAATTAGGCAATTTGAAACCAAAGGAAAATTCTTGCCGACATGACTTTTCCCAACTGGTCGGTTGTACCAGTTGAGCCGATCGGTTCAACCCTTGAACCGGTCGTTTCAACCTGGGAATGAGTCGATCGGCCTGGACACTCCAGCCGACCGGTTCAGCAACCTCAGCCGACCGGTTCATCACATGAACCGATCAGTTGGGAGCATAGGTTGGGCAAAATCAGTCAATTGCGATTTCAATCAATCTGATACTCCAATCAATGCGTCCAACACCTTGAACCATACGATATTGAGCCATTGACTGATTGAGTGTTTAATTGAACTACTAAACTCCTTTAGTAATCAATCTAAACATTGCTTTGTGGACAAAACTCCTCTTCCAGGTTAAATCTTATGTGTGTGACCCTGTAGGTCCATTTCACGTTGGCAGTGAAAGTCCATAACACTTATGACTTCACAAGAAAAGAGTGGTGCCTAGTCACACATCATTGCTACCCAAGTGAAAGTAGAAAGTTGGAGAACAACTTTCATCCTACAATACGTGAATGGTGTTACAGTGAATGTATAATTCCTTTGTCACTGGTATCCAGAATGAACTCGAGGCATGGAACAGTCATCCTGTCAATGTTCATTCATTTCCTTGATCTCAGAGTAGACCGAGTGAGATGTGTATGACATCAATATCACATATTGATTCACACGTGCATGCGCATGCCTTTCTCAATCCTACTCATCATGTGGCCAAGGATATCAAACTCCCTCAGGAGGGACAAATCCCATATCTATCACTCACCCCTCAAAAGCCCCATGTGTCAAAGCCACCCAATCATCACCTTTATAACAATCCATGTTTCAGGACTGCGTTTAATGATGTCAAAGTGTACCCAACGACATGTGTTGAGTGTAGTGATTTCAGGTCTAAGAATCACACTCACCACCATCACTGTGAGAGCTGACTGTGACTACCAAGTCATGGTTCCATGTGTCACTCTCACGGTGGGTCTGTCAGGTACCTTGTTCTCTAACAAGTACCTATGTGCTTGGTTTGATATCACCATATCATGACTAATGAGATTCTGTCATCAACCAACACACAATCTAGTCTTTAGTGTTATTGATGTCTATGGTTATTTCCACAATAACAACTGACTAGGGACTAAACAAGAAAGAATACTCTTAGCATCTGTATGATCTCATCGTTTAGGTCCTCAACCCAAAAGAATACGTCATTGAGTAAAACAATCTTTAGACATCTATCATGTAACACCATCATCTCAGAAACAGTTTAAACATATAGATTGGAAATTGCCTTTATTATTATTCAAATCATTTACAAAGTATCCCATTACAATCATCATATGACTTGCTCTATGGGCATACATACCAACAGACTCCCACTTGCACTTAGAGCCAGTCACCAAGGAAACACAGTCCTTGTGACCTAGCATGACCATCATGCTTTTGCTGAGAAATGGCCTTAGTCAGTGGATCAGCTATGTTGTCTTTAGTTGGTACTTTGCAAATCTTCACATCTCCTCGTTGTACGATCTCTTGTATGAGATGGAAGCGTCGTAGTATGTGCTTGAACCGCTGATGTGATCTGGGCTCCTTAGCTTGTGCAATAGCTCCATTATTGTCACAATAAAGCTCAATTGCATCACAGCTACTGGGAACTACACCAAGTTCAGAAATGAACTTCCTGATCCACACAGCCTCCTTTGCTGCATGCGAAGCAACAATATACTCGGCCTCTGTAGTAGAATCGGCAACTGTTTTTTGCTTGTAACTCTTCCAGCTCATAGCTCCATTATTAAGGCAAAACACAAATCCTGACTGCGATATGTAATCATCTTTATCGGTTTGGAAGCTTGCATCGGTGTAACCCTTTACAACTAGCTCTTCCTCACCGCCGTACACAAGAAACTGATCCTTAGTCCTTCGCAAGTACTTGAGGATGTTCTTCACGGCTGTCCAGTGAGCATCCCCGGGATCTGACTGGTACCTGCTCGTCATGCTGAGAGCATACGAGACATCTGGGCATGTGCACAACATAGCGTACATGATGGATCCAATGGCTGATGCATATGGGATCCCATTCATACGCTCCCTCTCTTCACAAGATTGGGGACATTGAGCTCTAGAGACGGTAACTCCATGTAGCATAGGGACGTTGCCTCTCTTTGAGTTCTCCATGCTGAACCGCTTCAGCAACTTGTCAATGTACGTGCTCTGACATAGTCCGAGAAGCCTTCTAGATCTATCTCTATAGATCTTAATTCCTAGAATGTAGGATGCTTCTCCAAAGTCCTTCATTGAGAAAGTTTTCCCAAGCCAAGTATTTACCTTCTCTAAGGCTGAGACATCATTCCCCATCAAAAGTATGTCATCCACATACAATATGAGGAATGTGGTCGAGCTCCCACTAACCTTCTTGTACACACAAGGTTCATCTTCATTTTGAATAAAGCCAAACACTTTGACTTCTTCATCAAATCGAAGATTCCAACTCCGAGACGCTTGCTTCAATCCATAGATTGACCTTTGCAGTTTATAGACTTTATTGGCATTCTTTGGATCTACAAAACCTTCAGGCTGTGTCATGTACACATCCTCATGTATATTCCCATTAAGGAATGCGGTTTTAACATCCATCTACCAAATCTCATAGTCATAATAAGCTGCAATAGCAAGCATGATCCTGATGGACTTAATCATGGCAACTGGAGAAAAGGTTTCGTCATAGTCAACACCTCGAATTTGTCGAAAACCCTTTGCAACCAATCTTCCTTTATAAGTTTGCACATTGCCATCCATGTCGGTCTTTTTCTTGAAGACCCACTTGCACCCTATGGGTTTTACCCCTTCGGGTGGTTCCACCAAAGTCCATACTTTGTTGGAGTACATGGATTCCATCTCGGATCTCATGGCTTCAAGCCATTTCTCAGAATCTGGTCCCTCCATAGCCTCTACGTAGGTAGTTGGATCATCATCTATGATCAACTCTCCACCTTCCTGAGTTACAAGGTATCCAAACCTCTCAGGTTCAAGGAGAGTCCTACTAGATCTACGAGGTCCTTGTGTTACCTGAGGAGACTGAGATTCCACAACACCTTGTGAATCTACATTTTCCTCTGGTACATCTACCGGTTCAATGTTCTCTTGTTGGGCTTGAACCTCTTCAAGCTATATATTCCTCCCACTGTTTCCTTTGGAAATAAATTCCTTCTCTAGGAACACAGCATCCCTGGCAACAAACACTTTGTTGTCGGTAGGGTGGTATAGATAGTATCCCTTGGTCTTCTTGGGATATCCAACAAAGTAACATTTATCAGATTTGGGTCCAAGCTTATCAGGAAACATTTTCTTGACGTAAGCCCCACAACCCCAAATCTTCATAAAAGACAAATTGGGACGCTTCCCAGTCCATATCTCATATGGTGTCTTTTGAACCAATTTAGATGGTACACGGTTAAGTGTAAACACGACGGTTTCAAGAGAATAACCCCAGAAAGAAATTGGAAGATCAGCAAAACTCATCATAGATCGCACCATATCTAACAATGTGTGATTCCTTCTTTCAGACACACCATTATGTTGTGGTGTTCTAGGCGGAGTCCATTGTGATACAATACCACGGGCTCGCAGAAGGTCCTCAAACTCCTAGCTCAAGTATTCTCCACCTCGATCGGAACGAAGTGCCTTAATACTTTTACCAAGCTGAGTCTGTACTTCATTCATGAAATCCTTGAACCTTTCAAGGGTTTCTGACTTATGTTTCATCAGGTACACATAGCCATACCTACTGAAGTGATCAGTAAAGGTAATGAAGTACTGATACCCACCTCTGGCATTAGTTCTAAAAGGCCCACATACATCAGTATGTATGAGTCCTAATAGATCACTAGCTCTCTCACCTTTACCTGAAAAGGGAGTCTTGGTCATCTTGCCCAACAAACAAGATTCACATGTCTCTATTGATTCATAATCAAAAGAGTCTAGATAACCATCCTTATGGAGTCTAGAAATGCGCTTCTCATTTATGTGCCCTAGACGACAATGCCAGAGATATGTTTTGTTTGAGTCGTTGAGTTTTTGCCTTTTGGTGTTTACGTTGTATACACTTGTCTCCAAGTCTATCAAGTATAGACCATACGACATAGGGGCACTGCCATAAAAGATCCCATCTTTAGAAATGGAACACTTTCCATTCTTAATAAGAAATTCAAATCCATCTTTGTCCAAACAAGAGACGGAAATGATATTCCTATTTATGGCAGGTACATAATAGCAGTTCTTCAACTCTATTATTAGCCCACTAGGTAGAGTTAACTCATAGGTTCCTACGGCACTGGCGGCAACTCTTGCCCCATTAGCAACACGTAGTTCAACCTCGCCTTTCCCCAAAGGCCTACTTCTCTTAAGATCCTTCACATTTGAACAAATGTGAGATCCGCATCCGGTATCAAGTACCCATGACGAAGAAGTAGTAAAGTTAATCTCTATCACGTATACACCAGAAGTAGAGATCTCTATCTCTGACTTCTTCTTCCATTGTCCCTTCCATCCTCTCCATGTAGAAGAAATTGGTTTGGCGAGAGAACACTTCTCTCCTTTACCTACTTTCTTCTTCACCAACGCATTAAGCGTACATAGAGTAGATTCTAAGGCTCCTAGTATATCTGGATTGTGCAGAACACTTCTCACAGTCCTCAACCAGTCATGGAATTTATTCTCAATTAATTTGCCCATTTTAAAAGATGATTCTTTTGCCATTCTACAAGAGAAAATTTGCATTTGTCAAAACCCTTTTGATTTGATTTGAATAAAATTTGACAATAGTTAATTAGGCCTTTAATTAATTACCGCTCCCACTATTTTGAATCAAATTGATAGCCCTCACCATCAATTCGGAAGATTGCAGCGTACAATCTTCTAGTGGGTCAAGATCCTAGAATCCTCTAAGCCATGGACCAGCTTTGGCTGTCACCCACAACTCAGATCTTTCGGGTAGGCAACTCTTGCCAATTGCATCATATGCAACTCTTGATGAATGAACATGCGCAACACCTTGCCATGAACATTTCGTGCCTCTGGGCTTAGACACTCTAAGAATCACCAGTTAAGTCTAACCCAAAAGCCGACACGGTAAACATGCACCCTGCTTTGGCAGAACCTACATGTCGACCCTTCACACTTCCACAAGATAGACGGCGCACCACGCTTTGGCGTAACCTACGCTTGGTCGATCAAGTTTGCCATGTGTGTCACTAATGGAAGGCATATAAGACTTAATATTTAATGAGGGATTTGGTTTTATATACATATACATATCCAATGACCACAATATATAGTACGTATCATATACATGCTATATCCCACAGAAAACATGCATAAATGATAAAAAGCAATGATTATGGCCATCCTATTTGTGATTCCTCGAGCTAAGAGGAATCACGGTCATCTAGGTCTACATCACATGCAACCTGTACAAGATGAAATATGTGCCTGCCTTTCTGGGTTTGATCAGCTCATCTCCATGACTGATCGGCTCGCCATCAGGTAGGTTGTCCGGGTGCCACCAGCCGATCGACTGGCGCCTCCAGCCGATCGATTCACCGGTCATCGTGCATCTCCTCATGTCGCCACCCGCTCATCTCGTTCCTCGAACCGCCCGTCTGGATCACCAACCGATCGGTTCACTCCTTGAACCGATCGTCTTCAGGTTGTCCGCCGTTCTTTGACATAACAGGAAATAAAATCTATCCTATTTTACAATTGAATTGTGAAACCCCGAGTTACATTCGGGGGAGCAAAGGTAGGAAAAGAATTCTCGAATTATTTCGAGTTACATCAGGAATGTGAGAAAGGGAATCGGTGCGCAGACCGAGATGCAAGCAACCACACAAACAACCATACACAGATATAGGGGTTTATAGGCCATAATCATGCTACACATCCACCACAAAACTCGTTTAAGGGTGACGCGTATCGAGTGCATTCATATTACATATCATATATGTATATTAAGGATTTGTGGATTGGACATGTATAAAGATGATATTATTCGCATCGCATGCAATAAAGGCGACAAACCAAAATCGATCATATCGATAATCCTAAAATATAGAGAGGTTGGCGTGGCTCTGATACCACTGTAGGGTTTTCTAGGAGGCAGAGAAGCAGCAGAAACAAAAAAAATTTCTCTCCACAAACCCAGAACAAAAGGAATCGCGTCAACATCTATATAATAGGAAAGATGGTTTGTGAATCATACCTTGTCCCGAGGCTTGCTCGGCGACAATACCACGCACCTTGCGCGGTCTTCATCTCTGGTCTTGGACGGTGTCTGTGCTGCTCCTGGTCGCACCGGGACTGAAGACTCCTCCTCCTACCGGACTGTCGGATGTCAGTTGTCCTCCTGAGCGGCAGTGACCTCCCGCCTCTGAAGTAGTCCACACGGACCACCCGGAACTCCACTCTCCTTGTCCCACAAGGAAGTGGAAGGAGTCGCACCCTCCTGTTGACATACTAGTCACCAACACACTCTCCTGCTGTCAATTGCAACTGCAGTTGTCCTTCCCTTGCTGCACCTTCCTTTGCGGGAAGCACTTGCTCGGGCTCTCTCTCGGTTACCAAAACCAGAGAGAACGACAACTTTGCAGAGCAATCAACTTGCACTAAGTTGTACTCTGAGAAGCCCCCGATACCCCTATATATATAGGCGAGTCATGGGACAGGGTTCTCTGTGCCCGGCAATACGGGACTAAAGCAGGAGTAGAAGGGTTCGGGATTTTTCCACAAAAAGCAACCATCTCGCAACCTGAAATGATCGGTTCACAACTGAACTGATCGGTTCGGCCATTGATTCGATCGGTTGGACCTGATCCGATCGTTTGGGGCACTCCAACCGATCAGTTGGTGCCCTGAACCGATCGGTTCATAGTCCTAATCCGGCTCAAAAAGACTTTCCTTGTTTTGTTCCCAATTGGTATCGAATACCAATGTTATGTCCAATCGAATTAGGCAATTTGAAACCAAAGGAAAATTCTTGCCGACATGACTTTTCCCAACTGGTCGGTTGCACCAGTTGAGCCGATCGGTTCAACCCTTGAACCGGTCATTTCAACCTGGGCATGAGCCGATCGGCCTGGACACTCCAGCCGACCGGTTCAGCAACCTCAGCCGACCGGTTCATCACATGAACTGATCGGTTGGGAGCACAGGTTGGGCAAAATCAGTCAATTGCGATTTCAATCAATCCGATACTCCAATCAATGCGTCCAACACCTTAAACCATACGATATTGAGCCATCGACTGATTGAGTGTTTAATTGAACTACTAAACTCCTTTAGTAATCAATCTAAACATTGCTTTATGGACAAAACTCCTCTTCCAGGTTAAATCCTATGTGTGTGACCCTGCAGGTCCATTTCACGTTGGCAGTGAAAGTCCATAACACTTATGACTTCACAAGCAAAGAGTGGTGCCTAGTCACACATCATTGCTACCCAAGTGAAAGTAGAAAGTTGGAGAACAACTTTCATACTACAATCCGTGAATGGTGTTACAGTGAATGTATAATTCCTTTGTCACTGATATCCAGAATGAACTTGAGGCATGGACCAGTCATCCTGTCAATGTTCATTCATTTCCTTGATCTCAGAATAGACCGAGTGAGATGTGTATGACATCAATATCACATATTGATTCACACGTGCATGTGCATGCCTTTCTCAATCCTACTCATCAAGTAGCCAAGGATATCAAACTCCCTCAGGAGGGACAAATCCCATATCTATCACTCACCCCTCAAAAGCCCCATGTGTCAAAGCCACCCAATCATCACCTTTATAACAACCCATGTTTCAGGACTGCGTTTGATGATGTCAAAGTGTACCCAACGACATGTGTTGAGTGTAGTGATTTCAGGTCTAAGAATCACACTCACCACCATCACTGTGAGAGCTGACGGTGACTACCAAGTCATGGTTCCATGTGTCACTCTCACGGTGGGTCTGTCCGGTACCTTTTTCTCTAACAAGTACCTATGTGCTTGGTTTGATATCACCATATCATGACTAATGATATTCTGTCATCAACCAACACACAATCTAGTCTTTAGTGTTATCGATGTCTATGGTTATTTCCACAATAACAACCGACTAGGGACTAAACAAGAAAGAATACTCTTAGCATCCGTATGATATCATCGTTTAGGTCCTCAACCCAAAAGCATATGTCATTGAGTAAAACAATCTTTAGACATCTGTCATGTTACACCATCATCTCAGAAACAGTTTAAACATATAGATTGGAAATTGCCTTTATTATTATTCAAATCATTTACAAAGTATCCCATTACAATCATCATATGACTTGCTCTATGGGCATACATACCAACATCACCAAGATGTATCATAGTCTGAAGGACTTGTATTGGTGGCCCGGTTGGAAGAGAGATGTAGTTGGGTTTGTGGCGAGATGTGCGGTTTGTCAGCAAGTGAAGGTTGAGCATTAGAAGCCGGCAGGTACGTTGCAACCTTTGCCGATACCGCAGTGGAAATGGGATCATATAACCATGGATTTCGTAGTTAGTCTACCCCAGACAACTAGGAATCATGATTCCATTTGGGTGATAGTGGACAGATTGACGAAGTCTGCCCATTTTCTACCAGTAAAGACAACGTATACAGCCGAGAAACTCGCTCGAGTATATGTTGATGAGATAGTACGTCTGCATGGTGTGCCAGCAACGATAGTTTCTGACAGAGGTCCTCAGTTTACGAGTCGTTTATGGGAACAGTTGCACAAAGCATTGGGAACGTAGTTGAGATTCAGTACAACCTTTCACCCGCAGACAGATGGACATTCTGAGAGGACTATTCAGATTTTGGAAGATCTCCTTCGAGCTTGTGTTTTGCAGTTTCTAGGAAACTGGGATGTACATTTGAGTTTGATAGATTTTGCCTACAACAACAGTTATCAGCGGAGCATTGACATGGCTCCTTATGAGGCCTTGTATGGGAGGAAGTGCATATCTCCCTTATGTTGGTATGAGTCTGGTGAGTATCAGCTTTTGGGTCCTGAGTTAGTACAGCAGACAATTGAAAAGATCAAGGTGATACAACAGCAGTTGAAAGTGGCACAGGACAGACAGAAGTCTTATGCAGACAATCGCCGACGACCTTTGGAATTCCAAGTAGGAGACAAAGTATATCTTAAAGTCTCATCGTGGAAAGGTGTGCTGAGGTTTGGTCGGAAGGTTAAGTTAGCACCCAGGTATATGGGGCCTTACTCAGTCATAGCACGTGTTGGCAAGGTAGCTTATGAGATAGCGTTGCCTCCAGAGTTGCACAAGTTACATCCAGTGTTTCATGTCAGTATGCTGAAGAAAAGTCATCCGGATTCAGGTACAGTGATACAGCCGGTTGAGGTTGAGCTTGATGAAGATGTGACCTACGAGGAAGGTCCTGTGGCGATCCTTGACAGAAGGATCAAGAAGCTGAAGAGGAAGGACCTGGTTCTTGTGAAGGTTCTTTGGCAGCATCGTGGCGTTGAGGACGCCACGTGGGAGCTTGAGGAAGAGATAAGGAGGAAGTATCCCTCGCTTTTCCCTTCAGATTTTGGGGACAAAATCCCTTAAAGGGGGTTAGCTTGTAAGGACCCTGACCTTCGTTTAGGGTTTACCCTATTTGCTTTGCTTAACCTTGGTGCTTTGGTGCTTGCTAATCACCTTTAGTGGTGATTAGGGTTTGGTTGTGCTTTGTTGAGAGTTTGAGGGGATACTTGCAAATAACCCAAGTTTAGGGTTTTGTGTGCAAGTCTATCATCCTGTGAGGTGTTTTCCTCTCTTTGCTTCCTCTAGGGTTGAGAGGAAGGCTTGGGCTTGTTGCTTGAGTTCTTTTGGCCTTGGTTGAGTTTGTTTGGGCCTTGAGGTGCCTTGTTTGGGCTTGGTGGAGCCTTGTGTCGGCTAAGACTTGCTTGTGTCGCCCAAGGTGAGTAGTGTGTTGACCTAGTATGGCTTGTGTCGCCCAGGGTATCTTGGTGTGTCGCCCAGTGGAGCTGCTGGTTGTGTCGCCCATGATGATTGGTCCAGTCTTGACCATGTTTGGTGGACACTTGGTGCACATCTTGGACAAGTGTCTTATGGCTTGCTAGAGTGGTGGCTTGAGCTCTAGGACAAGTGTCCCTTGGGTGGACGACACATAGCATGGATCTACCTTGTTTTCTCCTCCCTTTCCTTCTATATAGGTGGTTCTTTCCCTTGCCTTAGCTTCCTTTGATCTTTTGGTCTCTCCTCCACCTTGAGTGCACGACACTCCTTCCTTCTTTGCTTGTGTTGGCCGATACACTCCCTTGGAGGAGCTGTGGTGGACGATACCCTTGGAGCTTGGAGCTTAAGGCGGGTTGCATAACTTCTAACCCTAGATCCATTACCTCTTGTTATGTTCTTGTTCATATGTTAATAGCTAGTTCCTTGCTTTTGTACCTTTGGTGGCCGATCCTCCTTAGGGTTTAGGGTTTCCTTGTGATCTAGTGTACCTTTCTCTCTAGGGTTTGGAGTTTCCTTGTGCTGGAGGTAGATGGTGACCCTGTTGGGCGATACCCTCTCTTGTCTTGGTGTGTTGGACAACATGAGTGTCTTTGTGTTGGACGACAGGAGTGTTCTTGGTGTTGGGTGATATCCTTGCTCTTATGATGGGCGATAGGTTGAGCTAGAGGAGTGTTGGTCGATATGGTGGTGTTGGACGACATGATGGTTCTTCTTGTGATGAGCAACACCTTTGTTCTTATGATGGACGTTAGACCAGGAAGTGGCATGATGGTTTGCTTGAGTTGAACGATAGGGCCTTGTTTGGCAAGCTTGTTTGGGTTGGACGATAGGCTAGTGTGAGTGTTGGCCGATATAGTTGTGTTGGGCAAGTAGGGTTGGTATCGGGGAGATACATCTTGGGCTTGTGACGGGAGTCACGCCTGTCTCTTTGGTGTATCGGCCGATAGGCATTGGTTGGTGGTTGCATGTTTTGTGGAGTGTTCCTTCTCTCTCCCTCTCTCTCTCTTGGTGGTTGGGGATGGTGGTGATCTGGTCGTTATGATAGCAGGAGTATCGGGCGTTGTGGTTGGGGTGTTGTGATGGGCGTCACACTCCCTGGTGTGTCGGCCGACAGGAGGTGTGACGGGCGTTGCCCGATACACATGGAATGTTCGACACCCTCTCTGACACGTGTTATCTCCTGTAACGCTGTGTCGCGCAGCGTTGCTGCGTTGTGAACCAGCCGTTGTGGTTGGTGTTTGGGTGAGGGTTGTGAGGAGTTTTAGTGAGGGTCTTGTGATCTTCTAGTGATGGACCCTTGTTTTATGAAAGTGAATGATTATGCACAAACAATAACAATGTTAATGATAGCAATAATGATAATGGTAGTAGTGATGATAATAAGAAAGGTAGTGGTAATGATATGCATGATGTGATCCTTATGCTTATCTATTACTAATAAGGTGAATGGTGGTAGTTACACTAGTAGTTTGCACAATGATAATGGTAATGATAGTGGATGGTGACAATAATGATAGTGGTAATAATAATAGTGCTTGTTCTGTATATTCAACATGACTGCTTACATAAAGTAAACATGTTGGTTATTTGTATAACCTTAAGATAAGGGTAAGCATGAATATGGTTTGTTAATAATGTGCTTAATACACTCGATCATCAAATAGTGTAAGAATGACAAGTATAGCATCTCAAATATCATCTTGTGATAATAAGTATGGTCCTTATGTGGAAACTGTGATTATTGTATTCCCTAACCATGCAGGTGATGATTAGCCATGAAAAGGCTATGAGGCATAGGTGATGAGTAACATCACTTTGATAATTATTCGATGAGGTTATAGGTATGATGTGTTTGTCCCATGATGTTGATGAGAGCCTTGAAGAGGAATTGGCAGTACATGATGAGGGATTGAGATCCCATGGTATGTGATGATCCTTGAGATGGATCTGGATGGTTGGCAAGAGGCCAAGTGGTAACATGTGAAGTTGTATCCTTGAGGTTGATCAGGATGATGTGTTTCATAATATAATGTGGAGTTTATGTTATTTACTTTCTGTTATATCTTGCATGTTATACAACTTGATTGAATCCTGCAATCCATCTAAAAGACACTAACTAATCACAGTGAAATATATCATGTAGTTGCCATGGCCATAGATCCATCATCGTCAGGATTTGGTGATGGTGAAACGGGTTCTCCTATGGGTTAACCTGGAAGCGCATATTATTGAATATGTGTAGGTTGCTCCTAGCCTGAAAATGAGGAGGTAAGAGTGTAACTTTAGTTGCAGACTCAGATATATGTATGAAGAGCATGGTGAATAGGCCCATGGCTCAGGATATGTGATATAAAGAGCATGAATGCGTTCATGGCTCAGAGCACGGTGAACATGCCTGTGGCTCAGTTTTACTAGCGCTGAGACCTGTACCAAGGAGGGCTAGAGTGAGGGTAGCCTATGGAGCTGACCCTGTGGCTAAGACCACTTCAGCATGAGACTGCGGTCCTGCTTGTGTTGTACTCGTGTACTAACCACGAGGTGGGAGGTCATGGAGTCCGGCTCTTCCATTGACCTTGTATGGCACCAGCTTGGGTTTCGTAACTGAAGGTTGGATTTGAACGGTACGGTTCACTTCCTCTGGGCATAATAATACGTAATTCAGCCGTTTAGTATTTACTTCTTATATCAAACACGAAACATTGGTTGAGGCCTTGTTTGTGTAATATATCTGTTATATCTTGTAGTTACTTCCATATTCATCAGGATGTGGTGATATGTCTCATCTTGACAATCAGGTTATGTGGCAATATATCTTATTCTGATAATCATGTTACATAGCGATATATCTTATCTTGTCAATTATGTTCCTTTGAGAGATATTTGGCTATATGCTTTTGTACAGCTGGTAAGCTTGTCGGTAAGAATAGCTTGGCTTTATATAGACTGCTCTTGCTATACCTGTTATTAGTTATCTGTTATTATAGTTTATCTTGTTGAGGTTATGTAGTTGCGGTGGGGTGTTATGTTTCTCGCTGGGACAATGTTCAATTGTCTCACCCCGCTGGTTTACAACCTTTTTAGGTGGTCCAGCTAGACGTGGTGGTGGTCCTGGTGTTGCGGCCGAGTAGCTTGACAAGCAGTAGAAGGCAAGCGATGGATATGCTGCTGTTTTAGATGTTTTATAGTAGAGTCTAGAGTCATCCCTGTACTCTCTTGTCCTTGGCAGTGTTTTGACGTTGTTTCACGATGAACGATCGATAATGTTTTGTATAGCCTGTTGTTGTCCGGATATGGGCCTTTATGTATATGAACAGGTGGTGAACTCATGTGATGGTTAGACAGTTGTTCCTTTGAGTTGTGGACACGTATCAAATCTGGTATATGTATATATATGACCTATTTCCTTGCAAGATGAGGACTGGAATGTAATAGTTTCATAGTTTATCAGCTTTCTGCCAACGGTTTTAATTAACCCGTGATTTTGATAATCTGTGGTTATGGTGATTTCCACACGTTTTCGCGTAACACCTCGTTATCTGTATGATAATGGGATGAGTTGCCACAATCTTGGTCTGGTCTTATCCAACTAACAAGAAGCATATACAAGTACCGAGCATGAAACCGCTAGATAGAATTGAGAATAGTAAGTAATAATCAAAATATAAAAGAGCATGCACTGAAACTCACATAATAGAAAAGAGAAGAGTTAAGGGTAAAAAAATATAATGATTATAATAAAAGGAAATTAGTTTTTGATGATACAAACCAATGAAGAACGATATGAAAATATAAAATAGTATCCTCAGATATAGGTGCCTAATGCAAAATACATGCTAAGCTCGCAAAATGAAAAATACATGGGCACTCTTAGACCATATAACTAAACATCTAGATCATATAGGTCACGGTTGTCATGAAAAGGGTCACAATCCTTGTCATTGACTGGGTTGGGTCTTGTGGATGATGTAGGAGTAGTATCACCATCATCAACTCCATCATCATCTGATCCTTCTATCTCACAATCAGTTTCATCATCATCACCCTCAGCCTCTTCATCATATTCCTAGACTGTCTCCATATCCTTAGAAGGAGCAAAGGAGTGAATAGCCGACCACCTAAGATGTTACTCATGCTAGGACATGTTGGTTTCAAGCAATGTCTTTACTTTATCAAAAGTGGGCGTAGAAACCCAATTAAATTCAGTAAGTATTGTAGAGGTAGGGCCAGGTCGGAGGGCAAGCAAATGAGTGGCACTAGTCTATGGATGAGAGGAAGCAGGTGTAGGTCCATCACCAAAAGAAGGGTGTGCAGCACAAGAGGCATACTGGTGAGAAGAGTAAATCTGTTCATAGGAATAAGTAGCATAATTAGTGGTGGAGAAAGATGTTTGGTATGATGGGTAAGTTGTACATCACAATAAGTTCATGTTTGACATGATGTGTACAAAATCTTGGTGAAGATGTTCCTAGACCTACATGTGGTAGCCATTCGATACATCATGTAACCCATGAGGGTCACATTGGACACAATAAAGGAATGTTGAGTAGGTCTAGGTGGAGGAAGACGAGGAGGCGGGATGAAGGTGGAGGCACCAAGGGTGAAGGATATTGGGGATGGGGATGACTACTTTACTGCGGTTTCACTAATGCAAACACTTTTCCTACTTTGAGGATAGTTCAAGTCAATGAAAAGGGATTTCTTAGTGAGGAAATGAAACAGACCACATATGAGATTAGGATAAGGATTTTGGAGTCACGGGTGTTCTTTTCTAAATCAAAATAGGTCATGGTATGTAGAATTTATCTAGCCCATTTGACTTAAATACCTTGTAGGATACAATACACAATCAGTATGGAGTTCTATGCAATGTCTGTTTGATTTCACTTGGGATGAACATTACAGTTTACTTTGAGTGCAATGATGCATGCCTTAAGGTCCATGGTAGATGAAGGTAGGATGGATTTCTTTATAAAAGGTAGGTCAAGATTTCTTCAAAACTTTGTGAATATTCCATAGATATAATTCAAATTCAAAGATTTTATAGAAATCCTTAGGGTAAAGCATATCAAGGTGATTGGCATAGGTAGAAACCCAACTATTAGTGGACAAGATTCAAATCAAGTAGATATTGAGGATCTCCTCTTTGAGTTGAGTCCCTACTACCATGTATGTAAGGGTAATTTGGGTGCTAGGTGGAGGTACAAGAGTGGTGTAGTAACATGTTTGGTTTTCATAGAACTCATGGACAACCTTAGGACTAGGGTGAGAATTGAAACCATAATAACTTTCAACACAAAGGGCACCAAGACAATTGGTCAAGAAAGAGCCTCTTGATACCCTTAGACTCAGCCAAAAGTCCAAAAGGAAAAGTGGCATGAGAAAGCAACTCCTTATACTAATTTACAGCTTGTTTATGTATAAAGGAGGCACCATCATATCCAACAATTTGAGTGGATGGAGTTGTGGTGTCCCTAGCTGAGGAGTTGGGTTTTCTCCTCCTGGTTGCCATAGAAGACAAGATGATGGAGAATAAGAAGTGAAATCTGGAGCTCAGCCGATGGAACAACAAGAAAAACACTCAAACACAAACTAGGCTTAGGTTAGGGGAGACAATTCAAGATGGGATAGGCTAGGGGAGAGGTAGGGGAAGGTCTAGGGTTGGAGAAAGTATATAAATGAGGGTTTTTTGGTTGGTATTCTCTATTTGAGAGGGAGAAAATCAATCGAAATAACCCACTTATCAGTTACTACACAGTGTTGTCTATCAAGTTTGCTATTTGGGTAGCTCGGTCAACACTGTGTGTTGTTCAAACCTCAGGCAGCATGTCAGTCGAGTTACCCCACGGAAAATTCGACTGGTAGCAATGTTTGTCATAAAGATTAGAAAATTCTAGGTTCCAAGAGCTCTATGTAAATACATTTTACTAGCCGATCATGTATATAAAGAATATATAGACTTATTAGTCATCATGGTCTACAATTTTTTGATAAAACAAGTGTTTTTCAAACAAAACAAATTTGAGCAAAAAACAAGCCATAAACTTGGCAATTTAAGCAACAAATTGGAAATGATGAGAAAATATGAGCGAAAACATAGAGGAGTATGAACATCTTAGCTAGGAAACATGGAGTTATCAGCAAAGGCAGAAATAAGAAATTTTGATATAATAAAAGTAAATTTATCTCTAGCTAGAGGTTTAGTGAAAATATTCACAAGTTGATTTTAGTGTCCACTTCAGTGACATATGTCTTTCTGGGAAATGTGGTCATGAAGGAAATTATGGCAGACCTATTTGTGTTTATCTATACTATGCAATATAGGATTGTATGACAAGTTAATTGCAATGGTATAATCATAATATATATGAGAACCATCATAGAAAACATTAAAGTCTTGAAGCATTTTCTTCAACAAAAGAACATGGGCACAACAACTACCAGTTACAATGTATTCAACCTCAGTAGTTGATAAAGAAATGGTGTTTTGCTTCTTAGAAAACCAACAAACTAAACATGGTCCTAGGAGGAAGCAAGTGCCACTTGTGTTCTTTCTATCAACTAAACATCTGGCATTATTCACATCACTATAGCTTGTATGAGTAAAGCCCCTTGACTTAGGATATTATAGTCCAAATTTTCATATTTTTGCTAGATACCTTAAAATCCTCTTCACAACTACAAGATGGCATTTTCTAAGGCTTGATTGTAATTTAGAACACAAGCTAACACTTAACATTAATATCCATTCTAGAGGGAGTTAGATATAGTAAGGTACCAATCATACCTATGTATATCTTATCATCTACCTTTTCACCTTATTCATCCTTATCAAGTATGGTTCTATTGGACATGGGAGTATCCATTGGATTTGTGTTCTCCATCGCAAAACACTTCAAGAGTTCATTTGTGTATTTTCCTTGGTTGATGATTTTTCCATATTTATTTACTTGATTTGGAAGCGAAGGAAGAATGTGATTTCCCCCATCATGCTCCTTTCAAATTCTCTTTGCATAATAGAGATCCACTCCATGCAAAAATCAGATCCACTCCATGCAAAGATCAAGGATTGTCTCACTAAACATGATTTCATCAACATAAATTTACATTATTAATAAAGAGTTAAAAGTGTGTTTTAGAAAGAGAGTGGAGCCAACTTTTCCCATGACACGACCATTATCAATTAAAAAGTTTCTTAATTTCTCATACCAAGCTATGGGGGCTTGTTTGAATCCATAAAGAGACTTTTATAATATATAAACATGGATATCATGATTTTTATGTTCAAAGCTAGGAGGTTGTGCAACATAGAATTCCTCCTTTATTTCTCCATTCAAAAATGCACTTTTAAAATTCATTTGACAAAACAAAAAATATTTTATGACTATCAAACGTAAGTAGCATTCTGATAGATTTAGATCTAGCAAAAAGAGTGTAAGTTTTATCAAAATAAATACCTTCCTAGTGGTTGTAACCTTGTTCTACTAACCTTGATTTGTTCCTTACCACCTTGCCACATCCATCAAGCTTGATCCTGTAGACCCACTTTGTGCCAATGATATTTATATCACTTGGTCTTGGCACTAGAGTCCACAACTTGTTGTTTACAAATTTTATAAGTTCTTCTAGCATGGGAACGATCTACTCATCATCTCTAGAGCTACTTTGACATTCTTTAACTCAACTTGTGAGATGAAGGTGTTGTTGGCTTGTTCTTTGTTGAAATCAACCAACATCCACTACTACAGAAGTGCCTTTTAGTGTCGGTTGTTTAACCCCCTTTGGCGTCGGTTTCTGAACGACGCCTATGTGGGCGCCGCTAAAAGGTTGGACACTTCAGCGTTGGTTAAAAAACCGACGCCTATTTAACATCAAGGCGTCGGTTTATTATAAAACACCGACGCCAAAAGGGTTCGCGCCACAGAAAACAGCGTCATCTAGGACGCTTTCTGCGTCAGTTATATACTAAACAACCGACGCAGAAAAGTGTCCTAGATGACTCCCATTTCCTGTAGCGCGAACACTTTTGGCGTCGGTGTTCAACAAAAAACCGACGCTGTAAGTCTGTGCTGACGGTTATCGGTAAATAACCGACGCCTATATCTATTTTTTTTTTATAAATCTGTTTGCAGGCCTGCTGTGGCTGGTCAGCAGGATGAGAACCTGCAGTTCAGTTTTCTGAACTGCAGGTTTACGACATCCATTGATATCAGCCTACAAACAGGCCACAAACCTGCAAAATTAACATAAAAAGATTCACACAAGTAGATACATTCAGACATCAATTCAATTGTCACGTTCACACATATAGAATCATTCAAATACATGTTTTAACATTCAGAAACATTCATTTACAAAGTATCATTCATCATCACTATCAACATCCCAATTATATCTTACAGTTGCCACTGTTTGTACAGTTATTGCCCATTCTTCTCTTACTTCATTTAATGCTTCCCTCGTATATGGAGCATGTACATTTTTTAAGCGTTTGCCTATAGTGTGGTCAGTTTTAAACACCTGCAAAGAGAATGATGTATATATATAAGTAATAATATAAAAATAAGATTGATATATTTCATACTAACTAATGAGACTATATATAATACCTCATGTATGGTATCGATGTCCAATGCGGCATGTTTGATAATCATCTGCATAAATCGCATCACATAGTATGTGCATGCCCAGCCATTGTCTTGTGTAGCGCACTATAAATTGAAACATACAAATTAATACAACTAAGAACAATTCACATCAATAATATATACATTGGAGTCGGGGAGTCGGGAACTTACTTTTACGTTCTCCCAAGACAATGGCTGGTTCTTTTTCCTTGGGACCTTTCCTCCAGCATTTTTGAATGCATCTAAACCCCTACATGTTAATATAACACACTAAGTTGCATAAGTAAATAGTAATGTAATAAAAGATGTTAACGGATATAAAAAATGAAATATTTCTCACCAGAATAATGCCATTCTCATTACGTGTCCAATTTTAGTGTTTAATGTACTTCCTGCGGGATCTAGATAATAAACAGTGAACGTCCCGGGGACAATAACTAGTAACTCCCAATGTCTACCACTAGAGGTAAAAAGTTAACAATTAATAACTCAAAATGCCAAATAATAATGGAATTTTCTTAAGTCCAAATTATAAATAAAGCAAACTTACTTGACATTTAATGGAGCTATTATTATTGTCTTCATTTGATGACCAAAAATTGTAAAAGCATCTATACAGTATTGTTGAACACTATCAGGGTCTTTAGCTACCATACTAATCAATGATGGAATCAAAAATCCCACATGATCATATGCAAATTGTTTGCAATGATCTTCGATTAAGTAGCTGCAAAACATATAGACGTATGCATTAATATATAAGAAACTAGATCACCGGATCTTACACAAGGTATATGGATGTATAAACAAGATCTCACCTTATCCATGTCTCTATCATTGATGTATTCAACCAATCATACATAAACAGCTCAATAATATCTTGTATAAATAAAGAGCTGTCGTATGATTGACCTGCATAATCTGCATCTAAAGAAACAATTATAGGGCAAAGTATATTATGTGCCCGTAGCCAACATGCCATTCCCCTACAAGCAGGACCTAACGGGTATTGTAGGTCAGTTGGAACCCAAGTTGGTAATGCGGGAATTGGAGGTGGAGGCCTAGGTGCTCCTGGTGTCTTCTTTTTAACCTGTATATATAATTTCAGATCAGTTGACATCATATATACACATTAACAGTCTAAATCAATGTAAATTTATCTTACAATTTCAGTCATGTAGAGGACATCTGCTTTGGGCCACAATATGACCCCGCTTTCTGCCTCACCAAGTGTATCAATATCTGGGTGGGCATATGGCAACTCAACTTCCCTCCAATCGGGTAATACATGTATCGGGCTCACACGAATGTAGCCCTGTGGCATTGGAGTCCCATGAAACGTTGCCCCAGGAAGGGACTGGTAAGCTTGCGCCTCTGCAACAACATAGTTTTCCATTCTTAAGCGGCATGGCTTCAATGCCTACAAATTTACGTAAAGAATGTTATACATATATACATATCATCTTGAAAACATATCATCTTGAAAAGACTAGCTACAATGTCATAAACAATACTTACAGCAGACGTGTTAGGCGATGGGTCTCCAGGATTACTTGCAGTCTGTGCACCAGGAGAAGAGTGGGTCGGCATAGGCTGATTGGAAGCCTGAGATGCCTGCCACCGCAGCAATTCTTCCTTGACCTTCTCAGCAACCACATCGTTGAGCTTCTTAGCAACTATATCCTCGACTCTCTTATTCTCCTATACATGGATAAAACAAATATTAGCTTTTTATTAATGAATTTCCTTTTGCAGTAACATTATAAAAATAGAATATGTTACCTCTTCTTGAGAAAGTCCCGCTCTAGGTTTGCGCTGGGATGGCCCAAAGAATGCGTTGATGCCCACACCAGCGCTGGCACCTCTAACACGTCCAGGATGCTCTGGGTTACCCAGAGCAACTGTCAATTCATCCCTTGTGCCCTGAGGGATGAACGTGCCTTGTTTCCTCTGCTCGTGCAGCTCCCGCTAATCACCATAAACAAAAATTGGTAAGTTAACACCACAAATAATCAATATTCAAATGATTGCTCTAAGAGTTGTATTTTACCATTTTTGCAGCCGCCTCAGCAGTTTCGGGCTTCTTTATTTCACCCTTCTTGTTTTTCCTGCCAGCTATCCAGATATCATGGCGAGGGAAGGGTGTGGCCGCAGACTCCTGAGTAGTCGCAGACTCCTGAGTAGCCGCAGACTCCGCCTGTAGTCTTTGGCGAACACTTGCATAGCCTTTTGGACCCATAGTATGGTCATGTACATTCAGTGCACGCCTTGCTTTTTGTGCGTCACTGAGGGCCTAGTTAGTATGCACATTTATAATTAGGTTAGTAGCACTAAATGTTAATCTTGAATACGTGAATACAATGTATATTAATTAAAATGGGAGTGACGCCTAATACCTTGAATTCTTCAGATTTTCTTGAAGCAACAAAATTGTCCCAATCTTCTTTGTCCAAGAAGTTCCATTGTTCAAGGGCTGACTTCTTCTTCTTATCACCCTGTCTTATGTATTCTCTGTTCAGATTTGTCCTGTAATTCCTAAGCATCTTTCCAGCGCGTTGCATCACACTTTTACGATGCAACATCTCATCCAATGCAAACAGATTCTGTAAAATAGATATGTTATTAACTAGTACCAAAAATATAATTGCAAATAATAGAATTTGTAATCTACAAAATAGAATTGCAAATAATAATAACTCACGCATAAATCTTTCCATATCAAGTCTTTCTTCGCCTGAGGAACTTTATGCCAATTATCATACTTAACACCACAATGGCTTTGAGTGACAATCCCAAGATAGTTTATAAAATTATTGCGGTTCACTCCAATTGCATTCCCTCCATTATCAAACTCCACAACCAATTTGGATCCACTGCCACTCAGCGCAAGTAACTTTTTCAACAGAGTGATACCCCTTTTCTTGTTAAGTTTTTGTTGCTGCGCATCAAGTTGCTCAATTGCTTCAGTGGGTAGATGTGCATCATCAACCTAAAATTTGACAAAAATAAACACACCGAATTAAGCCAATATAGAAATACAGGATATATGACATAACTAGAAGATAATGAATTTTATAGAAATACGGGATATGTTTTTAGAACTTACGTTGGTATCCTCGCCATGCTCGTCATGGACAGCATGCTCATCATGGACTTCATGCTCATCATGGACATCATTCTCATCATGGTGAGCCATCTGAAAATTTCATTAAAAAGGAAAACATTTAGCATTTGTATCAACTAGAATAAGGAAAACATTTAGCATTTGTATAAACATACATGTCTCTAAAATTGTGATCTTTTATCAATTAGCAATCCTTCAATGTACAAGTAATATAAAAAATAATGATTGTTCACATTCTAGGCCAACAAACACATGTGATGTCATTCTTATATATAATAAATGTGTACCACCTATCCCATCCTTGAACACCTAATCTCACTAGTAAGTGTATAATGTGTATTGGGTTTTCAAGAAAATTTCGGCAGCATTTCCCTGCTGTTCTCTAAGTACATATGTACTTAGAGAACAAACGGGGAAATGCTACCAAAATTTTCTCGAAAACTCAATACACATTATACACTTACATCCTAAGTGAGATTAGGTGTTCAAGAACAGTCCCAAACCGGGGACTATCCAAGATTTACTCCTAATGAGTAAATCTTGGACGGGTTTCTAGGCCAACAAATAATGTGTTGTCATTCTTATACCTAAAATCCTAGTTCTTCAAATTAGGGTGATTATTGATGTCTTTAAAAGCATGATTGGAAATTTAGGGAAAAGTTCATCATTTAAATTCCAAGCATTCACATGTGTGCATTACAGTTCATCATTAAGCAAGAAGGGTGATTAGGATTCTCAATATACTCAACAATAAAATAAGTTAAACATGTGTGCATTACAGTTCATCATTTACATTCCAAACATGTCACATGTGTGCATTACAGTTCATCATCAAGATATCTATAACTTACTTAAACATTCAATTATGAAGTAAATATACACTTAATTAAGAATAGCATGACACACAAAGTTGCAGTCAACATCATTATGTTTTGTTCTATCATGGACTATCAGATTGGTATATCACATATGTATCAGTACATTATTAAATAAACACAATCAGTAAATAACTTTTAGCAAAAAATCCACTAGACGTGCAGCCTAGACGTGCCCTGGCGCCGCCCAAGCATCTGCCCGGAGGCCTATCTAGGCAGGGCACCTGGGCTTGGGACCCTAGGCGTGCCCTGGCACCTACTTAGGCGCTGCCTGAGTGAGTTCTAGGTTGGCGGCGGCAGAGAAAAGCAAGGCAGAGGACAAAAAAGGTGGTGAAGGTTTGTGGGTTACCTTGCACGAGGACAGCACGAGTAAAGCTGCTTCTACCGGCGGGGGCGGAGGTGACGACGACAGCACCGTAGCTGCTTCTACTGGCGGCGACGACTAGAGGAGAGCAGGGGCGGTGGGCAACGACCGGCGGCGACGAGCGGACAGCAGCAGTAGCAGGGGCGGCGGAGAAGAAGGGCGCCGGAGAAGAAGGACGCCGGAGATGGGGCGCCGGAGAGAAGCGCCGGAGAGCAGCAGCAGCAGAGAAGCGCCGGAAAATCGCCGCAACAGGGAAAATCGCCGCAATAGGGTAGCAATGAAACAGAAGAAAGGGGAAGAGTCGGGCGATCGCGGGGGGTTATAAGTTCCCAAATAGCGTCGGTTGTTTACAACAACCGACGCCTAAACATCTTTAGCGTCAGTTGGTTGAAACAACTGACGTCCAATTGGACGATATTTTCATGGAAATTTTTGGCGGGAACCACCTTCAGCGTCGGTTAGAGAGGGATAACTGACGCTGAAAATGACACTATTTTTTTTATCGAAAAATGGATTTCGCGGGCGACTTTAAGCGTCGGTTGTTTATAAAAAACCGACGCTTAATACAAAGCGGTACCCGTGTCTGGCTGGTCTTCGAATATAGACGTCAGTTTTATTACACAACCGACGCCTTATATGTTAGGCGTCAGTTTTCCTTAATAACCGACGCCCAGAAAAGCGACACTGAATGCTATTTCTGTAGTAGTGATCCTTCGTCTTTCAAATGGGTTTTCTATGATGGGCTCTTTTTGATGACCTTTAGCAAAGAGGGGAGTTTGATCCTTCTTTTCAACTTCTTTTGAGCCTTCATCTCCATCAACCTCTTTTCCCTCGTTGTTGATGTATAGTTCTTTCAATCTAGGAATCACTTCATCTACAAAATCATCATTCATAACATTCTAGGAAATAGAGGGGTTAGTTTCAATAAAGTTAACAATGATATTTCTCAAAAAAAAAAAGTTAACAACGATAGATTCTTCTATTTTAGATAATTCAGTGTTAAATAGTCTATAGGATCTACTTGTAGTTCTCTAGCCAAGAAAGAAAGCCTTGTAAGATTTTTCATCTAACTTTTCAAGATAACCTTTGATTTTTAAAACAAAACATGGACAAATAAAGATATAAAAGAAGTTGATAGAAGGCTTTCTACCACGCCATAACTCATAGGGGGTTTTCTTAACCAAAGGCTGTGTGAAAACTCAGTTTTGCACAAAACAAGCAACACTAGAAACTTTGGAACAAAATTTCTTCGGAGTGTCGTACTTAAAAATCATTGTCCAAGCCATCTCCTGCAAAGACCTATTCCTCCTCTCTACTACCCCATTTGTTGAGGTGTATGGTTGGGGGAGAAAAGTTGTGCATGTAACTAGATTTTTTTCTAAAGCTTTCAAAAAAACCATTTTCAAATTTTCTCTCATGGTCACTATGGATAGAGACAATTCAACAATAAGCTTCATTTTCAATCCATTTGCAAAAAGTAGACAAAACATCAAGAGTATCACTCTTTGCAACCAAAAAGAAAGTCCAAGTAAACCAAGAGCAATTATCGGCGATCACTAGGCAATACTTGGTACCATATAATGTTTGAGTTCTCATTTGTCCAAGTAGATCAATGTGAAGAAGTTCAAGAACTCTCTTGGTGCTAAGGACTCCTTTGGAATTAAAGGAAGACTTGGATTTATTTCCTTGTATATAATGTTAGCATCCCTCTTCCTTCTCAAAATCCAACTTGAGAAGTACTTTGACCAATTTCTTTTTTCTCAATTTCTTCAAATGATGCATATTTACATGACAATGCCTATGGTGCTATAAAGATATATCATTCTTATCAACAACTAAGAATTTAACAAGAATAATCTTAAGATAATCAAGAATAATAACATAGAGATTTCTACTTTTGGTTCCCTTATATATAACATAGTAAGAGAGGGAATCTAGAAGCAAGCATTCATGAAAAGTAAAAAGAACAAGATATGCTGTTACGACCCCACCTCCTAATAACCCCCAATTAAGGGAGACCGAGAGGTCGAAGCCGTACCCATGACTTCCGGATCAAAGGTTCGACAATTAACCAAGAATAATTATCAAATTTTAACATACGAAACTGAAAAGCTGTAAGAAAATAAACTTTGCATACCTTTTGAAATTTTGGATTTCTAACTCTATCCACTTAATGATTCTACTCTAACTAATCCTCCTTGAAATTTTCTTCATGTATTTCACAATGTGACGATTTACTGTTTGTCCTTTTGGCTTGTACCTAAAACGCCGACAAACAAAACGTAGGTCAGCCGAAGCTGGTATGCGGGGGAAACAATAAACATGCAAATATTGTATTGCATTCGATTATCATTTAACAATCAATTTTTCACTTTAAGTATAACTACGCGATCCATGTGTCCCATTTCCCTTTTACCCCTCATAACCTCACCTATCAAGTGAGTCAATTTTTAGGGCAGAGTCACATGGCACTACCCGTAGGTAGCCCACTCCTTAACTCATGGTATGCTAAGAGTCTCATGGCACTACACATGGGTAGCCCAGTTTCTAACTCCTGATACCCTAGACCTTTCTCTAGGTTATCCTTAGCCTTTGCATAGCCATAAGGGTGGATCTGGATCTAGCTAGTTATACATGTATTCCTATAGTGATAGTCATAGTCACTTTATAGTTGCTTGAATTGAAACATCCAACAGTTATTTCAATCATTGAGGGAAACGTCGATAAAATCCCCGGAAAACTATTCGGTATAGTCATAAGCGTAACCACATACTTGATTTGATGAGTCATGCAGATTATTCAACATTTACTTCATGTATATGCAATCAAGCCAATCAACAGATCCAAGCAAGTAATTAAATCATCACATAATTCCTGAAAAGAATCTATACTCTATTTATTACACACTTCATCAAGAATCTACTTTTATTGACTTGAATCTCTTTCTAGGGTTTCTAATCCGTATTAAGGTTCCATTAATACCCATTGGGGTTTCTTAGATCAATTTCTCAAACTTTACCCCTTTTAGGTTATCAAACCCTAAAAATACTCTTTTTCATTTATATAAACCCTAATTGCTCGAACTATTCATTTGATAGTCTTTTATGCCCAAATTGACTTAGGATCATCATATTTCTATTTTATCATGGATTTGAACCATTAAAACATTTAAAAGTCATATTCACCTAAATTAGGGTTTTCAAACTCATTAATGCATTTTCATGCACGAAACCCTAAATTAAGCCAATTATATAAAAGATTATCTTTTTAGATCTTATTTTCACTTTTATGAACAATAGGCTTAAATTATCTATTGATCAACATTACATCTATCTATCATCAAATCTAAGGGTTTTTCATTAATTAAATCATTAAAAAAATGATAGATTTATGCACTTTTCATATTTCAAGCATATTTATGTACATAATCTCCAAATTAAACTAATCACGTGAAAAGTTATTCATTTTTTAACATAATGTACCTTTTTACATTTAACGGATTAACATCAACTCTAATGATCCATTAAACCCTATTAAACACATTCATCATATCAAAAATAGGGTTTCTTAAGAATTAAAGCATTAAAGATGATTACTTCCATTAATTTTCGGATTTCAATAAGAATCAGGCTTCAAACTTAATTTCTTTGGGTTCCTCTCGTTCTGAGGATCAATTTTCATATAAAGTTTGTTTTAATCCGAGTTACGATTCAATAGATACGAATTTTGCAAAAATACTTACTTTTCGGCCAATGAGGGGCTGCCACGTCGGCCTCCTCCATGCAATGCGTCGGTTGCTTTGAAATTATAACTGAATTACGGAAATGCCCCCCGCGTAAGTCGTTTAGCTCTAAAACCCGCAAAGGGTATTTTTGTCTAATGTATCTTGATCATCTTCAACCCTGCGACCGGGCGTCGCTGCCGCCCTAGCAGCTACTTGCGCGGCTCCGCGTCCGTCTCCTGGACACCGCGGCCACAGGCGGCGGTTCCCCTAGCTGCGCCGCCTCTCTCTGGACCTGGGGCACCACCTAACTCCCGACTTATGCGGTTGGTTCAAGAGCAGCCGACCCGCAAAGTGCGGCCGACCTGCAGCGGCTCGGGGGAGGGTTTCCTCCCTCCGTCCCTGGCTCCTCGGTATCTGCAAAGGCTCCATCGCCTCCGTCGCATCCCTCCGAGCACGGCAAAGCCTCCAGGTCGTGGCCATGGAAGACGGGCACATGCGACCAGGTCTGCGAACAGGGTCCTACTTGCAAACATAACGGTGGCGGCCAAGGTGGATAACTCTCTAAAAGCGTAACCTAGTCGCCCTGTAGAAGGTCCTTGTGTCCCTCCTCGAACTCCCTCCTTGGTCCAGAAACATATCTGGGGTCGCACCTCCCCCTCTGGTCATGGCAGAAAGGATAGAAGATCGGGAAGAGGGATGCTAGACATCTACGATCTTCCCTGGCTGCAAGGCATCAGCCCAAGCCCTTACATGGTTGAGGGTATACAAGAGTCTATTTATGTATATCCGGAAACGAGTCAGTTTCCTTTCTTGGCATATTGACGATTCCTTCATATAATATTTCTCTTTTTAATACTTCCTCGATTATCCAAAATCCTTGGTTATTAAGGAAATTCGAAAATTCTCTCTCTCTCTTATTCTCTTTATGCGTGCCTTTTAAATTCATTGGCATGAATTTACATTTATTTTAGTAGAAAATATTCCCTTTTAAACAATACTACCAAATTTCATTAATAATGTATCACATTATCCTTTAATTTTTGTATTATTGATATTTTCTATTTCTTTCCTATTTATTGGGACTCCTTGGATCCCAAGACACCCCTTTATTTCGAAATCCTTTTTATGGGACACTCATTATCCTTCTAGATGCATCTAAGTGCATTATTTCACATAATTCCTCATTATCTTGTTTATCTCTTATTAAAAATATTTCTTTTTGAGGATTTCTCTTTATTTTTCTTTTAGTTTCCTCATTGGCATTCCTTTTATCATTAGAAATCATTGGGATACGAAATTCCATAAAGGGTAACTCAATTATACATCTTTTCACTTAATTTCCACATTTCATCAATGTTTTCAATTTCTTTCTTCGTAAAGAAATACTTATTTAATCTTTTCTTTTCTTATTGCTTTCTTTTTGCAACCTTGGACTCCTTGGTACTCAAGGAACCTAAGAGGCACGAAATCCTCTTTGGATTTTCCTTCTAGAGGTTTCTACATATTTCTTTTCTTAAAAATTCAATTATCCATTTATTAATTGAATTTCCTTGTTATTTGGGCCCAATAGCCAATAAAGCCCAAAAAGTAACCAATCAAGGCTATTGTGAAGGGAAACCATTCATTTCAAAACAAATCATATCATTATTTGTTCAATTATCTTTAGTATGAGAAATTTCATTTCTCACTAATTGAACCCAAAAAATCGGGGTTATAACATCCTTCCCCTCTTATAGAAATTTTGTCCTCAAAATTCAATCAAGCAAACAAACAAAACAGGATAGGACTTTTCCATTTTCATCATTGGCCCCTATGTGGCTTTGCCGTACTCATGGCGTTTCCAAAGAACCTTTATCATCACATATTCTTTTCTCTGAGTTCTTTCATCCTGGCGTCTATAAACTACACAGGTGACTCAGGCCATTTCAGCCTCCCTTGGGGCTCACTAGGTTCATTGCTCAGCACATGGTCGGGGTACCTCACATAGTGCTCTAAATTGGACACATGGAAAACATCTCCCATTACTCTATCCTGAGGGGTAGGGTCAAACCTAACCTTCTCCACCCATCCATCTCTAATGGACCCATGTATCGGGGACTCAGCTCTCTTAGATATAACTTAGATGGGTTGGATTTTCATGTCACATTTTCTCCCACAGTAACTTGTATGTCAGTCTACTTTGCATCTGCTCATGACTCTCATCGTCTCTAGGCTCCTTTCAGCCCTTGTGCAATCAAAGTGACTTCATCTACACGTACTGGGGTCCCTTTTTCTAACCATCATGTGGTACTTTTCTAACCATCATGTGGTCCTTTCACCAACATTACCTTACTAAAGTGGTGACCGACACAACCTCCCTTACAGAGCTTCATATAAAACACGATACTGGCTATGGTAGTCATTGTCACATCTTTCATAGGACAAGAACTATCTCAGATATCACCCTGAACGAGCACACATGCCCTCATCAGACCCTTTAGTCTGGATCATACTAACCATAGTTAGGGGTGATAAATTATACTATCATTGAGTTTTTCATGTACCTACTTCCACTTTATGGAAGCGAACCTTTAGGTCAAACTCAAGAATCCTTTGAACTTGCTTCATGGTGTAATTGAACCATCTTTCTTATGGGTAGTTCAATTGGATATGTCCCTTAACTGAACTCTTCCTTTCTTATATATCTAGGTAAGACGACCTACCATAACCCACATTGTATCTCGACCTTCCTTGATCCAGGGAAGACTTATCACAACATCCATAGTGTTGAGCTCTCATTCCCTCTCAGGGATTCTTTTGTCCTCTATATCGATACACTGGGTTACTGGGGTTCGTCCTTTACCTCATGGCTTGCATGGCCATAACCACATGCAACCTCGTGCTATTGCCCTTTTTCCTAGTGTATCATGATTTCATGTATGTCATGATTCTTTCAAGATCGATTCCTTCGAAACCCTAAACCACTCTTGTCAGGGTTTCATCACCTTCCTTTTCAAAGAAGTGCACTTGAGGTTCTACTACCATTCTTTCATTGTATCAAGAACTAGACTGGCTAAACAAACAACCCTTAACTTTTCAACGCATCTTGTTACATCTGAGTGTTATCCAAACACCTCTCCTTTTCAAACTTAGGGTTAGCCCAAACAACCTCTTCTAACTTCTAGTCAAACAAGTCTTAACGAGAGCATTCATTACTACCTCTCATCCTTGGGTACTAGGTAACATTGAAGGCATACACTTCCATGGATTTTACTTATCATATTACCTCCAAATCCATGTCTATATCCATTAAAAACACTCTCTGATTTCATCATCATGGTGACCAAACTCAACCTGGTATAACTTGTAAGCTCCACATCCTCATAAGGTGACTACCTCATTTCCTATAAGTGTTTGCAAGACATCCATCATTCATTCACTTTACCATGGTAAAATATCTTCTCTATCCCCATTTCTCATGGCAACGCTCCAACCTACCTCATCTCTTATCCTTGGTGTATGACATGCATAATGTCCTATCTCTCACCCCCATAATAAGAGGAAATAAGCATTTGGTTGTAGTCCAAATACAGAGTTCCCCCTGTTCCAAGAGTAGAGATGGTACATCCCACCTTGCCAATACACCTTTACATCTGAGTTGCAATGTGCCATATATGTCTCTACATCATAGACATCATGATAACAAACTAGTCTTGAACCTACTGAGATGTATATATCCTTGGTCATTTCCTCTAGGTCTATAGGGTACCGGCTCTTTTGGGGTCATCCCTCTTCCCTCATGCATCAAGAGAGTGCCCTACTCATCTGCCCTTTGGGTCCCATGAGTTCATGAAGGTGATCAATCTCCTAACTCATGGCCCTCAAACAATGATAGCTGTTACCTCCCGACCCTATGGTCATGTGCATTTGGGGAATTAGGCAACTCCTATTTTCAACGGTCTTATCCCTAACTGACCCTAGGATAGACTTAGGATTCCCCATCATAGTACATGTTCACTTAGAACCTTACCCAAGTCTTCATCATCTCTCTTTCTGCATTCATAGGCTGACCTTCATCCTTTCATTGAGATCATGGCAACCTGCCTACCTTGGTCAAGCCCTATACTGGTTACCTCCATGGTAACACATCTGCATGCACTTAGAGACGGATATCTATGGGCCTACGGGTTCATTCTCATACCATGTACTTTTCACTTAGCTTCTCAAGATCCTAAGAGACCTCTTTAGGTTACCTTAGACTAACCAAAACTGATATACACCCTACCAAAGGTGTCTCTCTCCCAGGATGGGAGGAAATCTATCTCTTGACAGCAAGGTCACAAAAGCTCTTAGGTCTAGGGTTTACATCCACATGATCCTACTTAACCCTAGGAAGCTATTAAGGCATAAGTAGATCACCTACTAAACCATGCTTGGTCATACTTGTCCTCTTTCCACAATGCTGGATCGAGATCATACCTTCCTTTATCATCAACCTAGCTATGAGGGGTTCATTACACATACCTTAAACTTAAGGGACTTCCCTTTTCCTTTATTCATAAGGCGTACCATGCTCGAAACTATAAAAAAACTTAATTCTCATCATGAGCATTAGGTACACCACTTCCCCTCTTAGGCCTAGGAACCCTAGGTTCACTTTTAGGTGTCCAACTGCACGCTCTATCTCTGAACCATGAATCAAGCTTGCAAAAGGCATGACATGCACTTCTTGTCATTCTTCAACTCGAGTAACACTTAGGGTTGGGTCCTCCTCAAGATAACCAAGATATCATCAACTTTCAGGGATCGATCATGAGGTAACCAATATCATCCATTGTTTAGGGTTTTAGGCTTCCAACCTTCTTGCGGGGTTTCCTGCTCTCTCTAGAGCTAACCCTACATCCAACCTCACCATTAGAGGTCCTCTCTTCATGAAGGTTAAACCACAAAGGCATGCTCTACATGGGTGAAGCCTAGGTTCGAACTTATGGTTGCTCAAGATCATCCATAACCCTTTATGCTCCATCATGATTCCTTATCCAAGGTTTCATCCTACCGTCAACACTATGAAGTGCCCTAGGTGCCAGCTATACCCTACTTGCACAAGCCCATAGGGTTTCTAAGGTCCTTCACTAACCTCATCATCTAAGGAGTTATCCTTTACCCTGACATGCACGATCCTTCCCAGGGTTGGGTTGCCAAAGGTGTTAGGTCATCCATGGATCATATGGCATCCCAAAGGCATGTCCCTTCAAACACCTGTGGTCCAACTTATCTCTCTCTAACCATCACTTAGGGTTAGGGTTAGCATCATTCTCATAGGATGTGCCAGGTCTCTACTAGCAATGGAGATCTCTATCTCCAAGACTAACTCATCCTCCTGACAAGAAGGTCTAGCCTCAGGTCTCTTTTGAGGACATGACAACTTATGTCATATGACCTAAGCATGTATCTATCATTTATTTTGCACTTAATCTATTAAGCTTATGTCCATGACATCTTATTTACATGCCTTTCATTAATTTAGTGGAGGATTCCTTAAACCTTATTAACCTTACCCATACCTCAGGAGGGTGAGGAGAAGAGAGGAAACCCTAATCCTTTATGTCCTTATCAGAATTTTGTGATGAGAAGGAATGAATAAGATGAGAAGTCCTAAAGGTATCTTATTTTGATTCATACCCTAAGACTTTAGCCAGGAGGTCACACGGGTCCGGGAGTCCTCGTATTCCGACTAGCGGTGCGGAGGAAAATCTTTCCAGCCCCCGGTCATGATCCCTTTCTAGACACCTCCGTCTTTCAGATACTCCTCTAATAACTCCCTTGGGTTCTATGGAGTTTGTAAAATTTAATGATTATTAATGGTTAACTGAGGAACCTAAGCTCTGATACCAAATGTTACGACCCCACCTCCCGATAACCCCCAATTAAGGGAGACCGAGAAGTTGAAGCCGTACCCATGACTTCCGGATCAAAGGTTCGACAATTAACCAAGAATAATTATCAAATTTTAACATACTAAACTGAAAAGCTGTAAGAAAATAAACTTTGCATACCTTTTGAAATTTTGGATTTCTAACTTCTATCCACTTAATGATTCTACGCTAACTAATCCTCCTTGAAATTTTCTTCATGTATTTCACAATGTGACGATTTACTGTTTGTCCTTTTGGCTTGTACCTAAAACGCCGACAAACAAAACGTCGGTCAGCCGAAGCTGGTATGCGGGGGAAACAATAAACATGCAAATATTGTATTGCATTCAATTATCATTTAACAATCAATTTTTCACTTTAAGTATAACTACGCGATCCATGTGTCCCATTTCCCTTTTACCCCTCATAACCTCACCTATCAAGTGAGTCAATTTTTAGGGCAGAGTCACATGGCACTACCCGTAGGTAGCCCACTCCTTAACTCATGGTATGCTAAGAGTCTCATGGCACTACACATGGGTAGCCCAGTTTCTAACTCCTGATACCCTAGACCTTTCTCTAGGTTATCCTTAGCCTTTGCATAGCCATAAGGGTGGATCTGGATCTAGCTAGTTATACATGTATTCCTATAGTGATAGTCATAGTCACTTTATAGTTGCTTGAATTGAAACATCCAACAGTTATTTCAATCATTGAGGGAAACGTCGATAAAATCCCCAGAAAACTATTCGGTATAGTCATAAGCGTAACCACATACCTGATTTGATGAGTCATGCAGATTATTCAACATTTACTTCATGTATATGCAATCAAACCAATCAACAGATCCAAGCAAGTAATTAAATCATCACATAATTCCTGAAAAGAATATGTACTCTATTTATTACACACTTCATCAAGAATCTACTTTTATTGACTTGAATCTCTTTCTAGGGTTTCTAATCCGTATTAAGGTTCCATTAATACCCATTAGGGTTTCTTAGATCAATTTCTCAAACTTTACCCCTTTTAGGTTATCAAACCCTAAAAATACTCTTTTTAATTTATATAAACCCTAATTGCTCGAACTATTCATTTGATAGTCTTTTATGCCCAAATTGACTTAGGATCATCATATTTCTATTTTATCATGGATTTGAACCATTAAAACATTTAAAAGGCATATTCACCTAAATTAGGGTTTTCAAACTCATTAATGCATTTTCATGCACGAAACCCTAAATTAAGCCAATTATATAAAAGATTATCTTTTTAGATCTTATTTTCACTTTTATGAACAATAGGCTTAAATTATCTATTGATCAACATTACATCTATCTATCATCAAATCTAAGGGTTTTTCATTAATTAAATCATTAAAAAAATGATAGATTTATGCACTTTTCATATTTCAAGCATATTTATGTACATAATCTCCAAATTAAACTAATCACGTGAAAAGTTCTTCATTTTTGAACATAATGTACCTTTTTACATTTAACGGATTAACATCAACTCTAATGATCCATTAAACCCTATTAAACACATTCATCATATCAAAAATAGGGTTTCTTAAGAATTAAAGCATTAAAGATGATTACTTCCATTAATTTTCGGATTTTAATAAGAATCAGGCTTCAAACTTAATTTCTTTGGGTTCCTCTCGTTCTGAGGATCAATTTTCATATAAAGTTTGTTTTAATCCGAGTTACGGTTCAATAGATACGAATTTTGCAAAAATACTTACTTTTCGGCCAATGAGGGGCTGCCACGTCGGCCTCCTCCATGCAATGCGTCGGTTGCTTTGAAATTATAACTGAATTACGGAAATGCCCCCCACGTAAGTCGTTTAGCTCTACAACCCGCGAAGGGTATTTTTGTCTAATGTATCTTGATCATCTTCAACCCTGCGACCGTGCGCCGCTACCGCCCTAGTAGCTACTTGCACGGCTCTGCGTCCTTCTCCTGGACACCGCGGCCACAGGCGGCGGTTCCCCTAGATGCGTCGCCTCTCTTCGGACGTGGGGCACCACCTAACTCCCGACTTATGCGCCTGGTTCAAGAGCAGCCGACCCGCAAAGTGCGGCCAACCTGCAGCGGCTCGGGGGAGGGTTTCCTCCCTCCGTCCTTGGCTCCTCGGTATCTGCAAAGGCTCCATCGCCTCCGTCGCATCCCTCCGAGCACGGCAAAGCCTCCAGGTCGTGGCCATGGAAGCCGGGCGCATGCAACCAGGTCTGCGAATAGGGTCCTACTTGCAAACGTAACGGTGGCGGCCAAGGTGGATAACTATCTAAAAGCGTAACCTCGTCGCCCTGTAGAAGGGCCTTATGTCCCTCCTCGAACTCCCTCCTTGGTCCAGAAACATATCTGGGGTCGCACCTCCCCCTCTGGTCGTGGCAGAAAGGATAGAAGATCGGGAAGAGGGATGCTAGACATCTACCATCTTCCCTGGCTGCGAGGCATCAACCCAAGCCCTTACATGGTTGAGGGTATACAAGAGTCTATTTATGTATATCCGGAAATGAGTCAGTTTCCTTTCTTGGCATATTGACGATTCCTTCATATAATATTTCTCTTTTTAATACTTCCTCGATTATCCAAAATCATTGGTTATTAAGGAAATTCGAAAATTCTCTCTCTCTCTCTCTCTTATTCTCTTTATGCGTGCCTTTTAAATTCATTGGCATGAATTTACATTTATTTTAGCAGAAAATATTCCCTTTTAAACAATACTACCAAATTTCATTAATAATGTATCACATTATCCTTTAATTTTTGTATTATTGATATTTTCTCTTTCTTTCCTCTTTATTGGGACTCCTTGGATCCCAAGACACCCCTTTATTTCGAAATCCTTTTTATGGGACACTCATTATCCTTCTAGATGCATCTAAGTGCATTATTTCACATAATTCCTCATTATCTTGTTTATCTCTTATTAAAAATATTTCTTTTTGAGGATTTCTCTTTATTTTTCTTTTATTTTCCTCATTGGCATTCCTTTTATCATTAGAAATCCTTGGGATACGAAATTCCATAAAGGGTAACTCAATTATACATCTTTTCACTTAATTTCCACATTTCATCAATGTTTTCAATTTCTTTCTTCGTAAAGAAATACTTATTTAATCTTTTCTTTTCTTATTACTTTCTTTTTGCAACGTTGGACTCCTTGGTACTCAAGGAACCCAAGAGGCACGAAATCCTCTTTGGATTTTCCTTCTAGAGGTTTCTACATATTTCTTTTCTTAAAAATTCAATTATCCATTTATTAATTGAATTTCCTTGTTATTTGGGCCCAATAGCCAATAAAGCCCAAAAAGCAACCAATCAAGGCTATTGTGAAGGGAAACCATTCATTTTAAAACAAATCATATCATTATTTGTTCAATTATCTTTAGTATGAGAAATTTCATTTCTCACTAATTGAACCCAAAAAATCGGGGTTATAACATATGCATTGTCACATAGTTAGATAAAACTAATTAAATTTTGATGTGGACCATCTACAAGAATACCATTCTTTATGCATATTGAATCACCTACATCACCTTCACCTATAACTTTACCTTTTATGTTGTCTCTAAAAGTCATTGAGCCTCCTTTTTTTTGTGAAGGTGTTGAAGTGGTTCTTATCACCGGTCATATGCTTGGAGCATCCACTATCAACAATTCATTTTCCTTTTTCCTATAAGGAAAATAGAGGACAATTCTCAATTTAAATTTTGGGATCCGGAGTTAGCTTGAGGACCCATTTCATGTATGGGTTGGTCCCCTTCTTCTTATAAAGACAAAAGGTAGAGTAATGATCATCATTCTTACAATGAGAACAAAGCATTGGTGTCTTAAAGCTGGAAGTTTCTCAATGGTATACTAGATGTCCCTTTCTCTTTTTCTTACCTTCATCCTTACTCTTTGGGCCTCCTTCGTATACCAAATCACCACTATCCACTTGTTTCGTAGAGTGTTTTAGGACTTCATTTAGGAATTTTTTTCCATTTGAGGATTTTTTTTTCAAGTATGCTCTAAGCATATAATTATCACCACTAAGAGTTACGGTGATAGAAGAGAGACTAACAAGATCATCTTTATCATGCAATAAGTCATCCCCCTAACAGAGGGCTTTCGTTAAATAAGAATCCTTTTTATGAGTAAAGCTAGATACTTCTTTACAAGGACATATATGTCTAGATTCAAGATCATTAACTCTAGAAAGAAGCCTAGCATTTTCAGTTCTAAGCATGACAAGTTCATCAACATAAGTTTAGTTTTAATATTTAAGATCATTAAATTTCTTTAGATAAATGATATTCTTGGTTTTAAAACCATTATATTGAAGTTCAAGCTCAAGGAATTTCTCTTGTAAAGAATCTATTCTATCATTATGAATTTTTGCATTTTATTCAAGCACTTCAATTCTAGCATATAAATCATCTATAGTTTTCTCTAATATCTTCTGTTTAGGTTTGCACTTTGAATAAGAAGAATGGGAAGCATGAATAATATTGATAAGAGAATCTTTTTAAAGTTCATTTAAACTTACCTCACTTACTTCTTCACTAAAGCTAGCCATGAGGACATTGTGGCATTCTCCTTCATTTGAGCTAGAATCATAGAATCACTAGAAGAAGACTCCTCCCAAGCGGCATGGGTTGTGTCTTTGGCCCTTCTTTATTTCTTCTCATTCTTCTTGAATTTTCTATCCTTGTTGTAATCCTCCTTATTCCTATGGCTTCTCTTCTGGTGTGACTTGTTAGCTTTTGGATAGTCATTTTGTAATGTCCCTTTTGGCAACACTCATAGCACCTATGAGTAGAGGAGGAAGAGGGTTTTCCCTTGAAATTCTTTTGCTTTGAATAATGAACTTCAAGGTTACTAGGAGGTCCATCTTCACTAGAGGATGTAGAAGCTTGGCTAATAACTTTTCGATGCATAATAGCTTCAATTTGATACTTGAATGCACTCTCCTTCATTTTCTTGGATTCTTTTTCTTCTAGATTTACATCTTCTTCTTGATTGTCAAGTCTCAGTTCAAAAGCTTATAGATTTTGTAGGAGCTATTCAATAATAATTTCATCAAGAGAATTTATTTCTTCAATGGTGCTCGCATTTGTTTTCCACCTTTTGGGAAGAGATATAAAGATCTTTGAGTTTATCTTGACTTGATCCATAGGATGATCAAAAGCTACAGGTCCATTCACAATAGTTCTGAGTCTTGCATATCTTTCAACAACTCTTTAATTGTTGTCCATCTTGAGGTTTCTAAGAAGACAATTGAGCATGTACACCTTGGATTCTTTGAATTGCTTGGTGCCTTCATAAGTGATGCAAAACTTGTTCTAAGTCACATAGGATGTATCTCAAGAAGAAATCCAATTTAACTTGGTTGGAGTGAAGGAAGAGCAGATGATGCTAATGAGTTTAGCACTGAGTTGAGCTTTCTTCAATGTAGCCTCATACCAAGTATCAACTTCTCCCTCTGACTCTTTGTATGGAAAGCCATCAACCTTCCACACGATAGCTCATGTCTTGGATGTAGAATTGCATTATCCTCTACTAATATAGGAAGTTTGTGCCATCAAAGATAGGTGGTCCCATGGAAAAGCTACCTTCAATGTTGAGAGGTCCCAACAGATCTTCGTCCATCTTCTCGACTCATTAGAGTAGTTCGTTAGAAAAGACCAAGCACTGATACCAATTATGAATATATGGGCTCTAGAGTGGGGATAATAAAGTTAAAATCACTTAAAAAAAACGCATTATACCTTCAAGATAGTTGCTAAAAGATATTGCAATATTGAAAAGCAAGGGAGAAAGATTAAGCAAACACTAAAAGAAGGCAAAGATGTATAGTAGTTCCAGCCTCCAAAATAGGAGACATGCATCCACTACCTAGAGCGTTAATCTCTAGGGTTTTCAACCATGTCACACTTTTTATATTCCATTGTATGAGTTACAACATACAGACCACCATTTTCAAGACTAAGGGATAACCTAGCATTCCATTTATGCCAAGGAGCCAATAACCATTACAAAGGAGTGGCCTATCAATCTACCAAGGATCTTCCGCCTCTACTAAGGTCTTCCTTTGATCACCCTTCCTTCTTCAGGAAGTCCATCTTCTTCTTAAATGAGATCATCGTTAAGTTACCACTTTGTTAGAGAGAGGTTGGGAAAGAGAGTGGAGAGCTTCACAAGATGTGCATTGGAGAAGCTATCTTATAAGGATTCTAACTCACTCATATTGGATGTAGATTAGTGAACAAGATAAGGGAGATTAGAGGCTCTTGGAGGAAAAATCACTAAACTATAGCAAGGGAGCATAGACGACAAACTTAGAATGAAGTTTGAGGTCCCCTTTTTTATAGTTGAGGTTTCCTATTAGCCAGTAAAGACACTTAGTATCGAATCCTAACCATTTATGGTGTTCCAATGGATACATTTTCGAGTTTTGCAACACTCCCACAACTATAAACACTTTTCTACACTTTATCGTATAGTATTTTCGGTTGAGTTATCTTTTAGGAAACTCGACCGACAACACTATATTACAAGTCAAAGTGCAAGGTGTCGGTGAAGTTGTCACCAAGATAACTCTACCAACCCTGTGCATTGCTAAAAGTCAAATTGGTCGTCAGATGAGTTGTCATTAGGACAAACTTGGCCGACATGACAACCTATTCCAACTTATTAAAAATGCTCAAAAAGTGCTCGAATGTTCAAACTAAGTGCTTGAAATTTCCATAAAGCTTAGTTACAAGTCATACATTCGATAAAATAATTTATAACATGATTCTAATCGATTTACTATTTATTCTTCAAGCCTTACATTAGCATTATCTTGACTTCATTTCTAGCAAACTAGGGCTTTCTACTTTCATCCTCTTCATGTCTGTGATACTTGAAATTGATCTCAAATAGACATATTATATACACATGAATAGATTGGTTAAGTCACCATCGAAATATAGACAATGTATGGTTGTTAGGTCAGCATTACCTTACCCAAGCCTTAAAAATGATATATTTAACTAGTTTTATAGTGGTTATTACCATTTCCAACCAAAATTTTAAGATGACTATGTACTAATACACAATTTCTGGTTTAGATAGGAAGAATATTCTGTTTTTGTAAAACCATATTCAAATATGCAACATAATTCACCACCATCATATTTCGCTGTTATAAAATCAAGAAGTTCTAAAACTGCTAAATTAGGGATTGTCACTAACGTGGACTATATGATATATATATATCAAACCTAGAGAAATACACGTAAAATGCCAAATTTCTTAAAATTACAACCAAACTCGACGAAGAATAGATTAGAGTTTCGCTGACCTTATTTCCCAGTAAGATCAGAATGTGACTATATATATATTAAAAATGTGAGGTTTGTAGATTATTTATAATCTGGGTCTTGGATTTAAGTGTAGTGGAAAGCAGATGTGCCAATTACTTTTCGTATGCCTGCCCACACGATGTACTCTTATGTTACAAACAAAGTCTGAAAGAACTTACGAGAAGATTTGCCTTTATAACTTGAGGTTTTTTACTATCATCAAAAGCGACCAAGGTCCAAGTATGATTTAACCTAATAAATAAATCTATTTTTAGTGGGGTTACAAGTCGTTCCCACTGGGGCCATGACTAGTTGACTACTCTCCCATTGAAGCTGTTTTTTTTTTCTTTCTCGGGAATCTAATCTCAACCCAATTCAAGACTATTAATTTCATTAGATCCTCGCATTTTTTTTAGAACAGCCTTATCGGGTAACCCTCCTGCTGTCCCAATAACCGAATATATCAGGATGTGCAGTGGGCAGTATTAATTATTTCCGTTAGCTCCTTAGGTTCAAGCATTAGATCTTAGCAATTAAAAGTCTAATGCCATTTGTGGAATAACTAGTAATCAAGAGATGTTTTTGGTTAGGTATATACGAACATAATTAATGAAACTGAAAAATATTATGTGTACTTCTACGTATAAGCTGTAGCCGACAGGTCCCCATCCCGAAATTAATGGACAAGTACCTTAACACATAGAAAGGAGAGAGAGAGAGAGAGAGAGAGAGAGAGAGAGAGAGAGAGAGAGAGAGAGAGAGAGAGAGAGAGAGATGATTGGTTCCAGCAAGTTACATGCATATAGAATTAACTATTAAGGCACCTACCAATATCATGAATTCCCAATGGAGTTCATTTTTTTCTATGAAAAATTCTACGCATAGTACACCCTATACCCGGCCACATACCCGGTCCTCGGGAATCCTCAACTGCTGTTTTCCTCCACTGCTGCGCCAGTCCACTAACTCCTGCTGCTGCATGCACATTTAAGTGGTTATCTCCAGCAGTGATTTTGCATGCTTTTACATGCAAAAAGGATGCATGATCTCGTAACCAAATAAAAATCCACTATATTTCGATTTCCCTCTAATCATTCCCTCCATTTAATTTCAAATCACCTATATAGATGCAGATCTCCTCAAGCTTCCCCTCCATTTCTATGTTCCTCCCAGCTCCGAAGAAGTACTGTACGTAAGTACTGTACCTACAATAATTCTATTGCATACTTATCCCCACTGCAGATTACGTAAGTACTGTACCTACAATAAATACATATACATTCAAAAATGAATTTGAGGGGTACTGTACTTATATTTGACAAACTGGGTTGAAAATTAATATTGGGTACAATACTTATAGATGCATTTTATAGTTGATTATGGACCAGATGTGCACTACATTTTTGTAAAAAAATTATGTCCAGGCGAAAAATGTTGTTATTGGATTCCGTAGGTACTGTACTTATGCTTTCAGATCAGTTATACAATTATGCTTGATTTTATAATTTGTTAAGTACTGTACTTATGCTTGGTTTTATAATTTGGTAAGTATTGTACTTATGTTTGAAAAAACTGAGTTGGAATTAACAAGTGAGTATTGTCCTTATTTTGCATAGATTCCGTAGGTACTGTACTTATGCTTCCATATCAGTTATACAATTATGCTTGATTTTGTAATTTGTTAAGTACTGTACTTATGCTTGGTTTTATAATTTGGTAAGTACTGTACTTATGTTTGAAAAAACTGAGTTGAAATTAACAAGTAAGTACTGTACTTATTTTGCATTGATTCCTTAGGTACTGTACTTATGTCCAGATGACAAATGTTTCTACTGGATTTCGTAAGTACTGTACTTATGCTTTCAGATCAATTTTGTTATTAGATTCCGTAGGTACTATACTAATACGGGAATGCAGGTGGGTGGATTAGAACGGGAGAAATAATTACAAGAGAAAAAACGAATTAATACACTTTGTATGAACTTTGCATGGACTTTGCATGTAGAGACATACTCTTGCATGGACTTTGCATGAGAAGTTTGGGAGTCCTGAACGTTTTTTCGGCTTCCGAAGTACGCAGAAAATTCATATTAATTAAATACGACTGATTACAGATTTTTGCAGGTTATTAAGAAACCGGGTGGGCTGCCGGGTCTATAACGAACGGTGGGTAGCAGAACTCTTTTCTATTGAGCGTCGCGTGATTCACGTGCGAGAACACGTGCGAGAACAGATGGTATGACTTTCAACCCCTCACTATTTATGACCCACTCACTGCCCAGAGTGAGTGGTGAGTGCGCGCTTGGGCTTTAGTAGGCGTTCAATGACTTTCAACCGTCACTATGTATAATCATCATCACCTCCGACGCTTCCTCGATAGAACCCAAAGGTCAAACATGGGAGGAAGTACGAATCCTTTTTTCAAGGAGATCGAGCTGACACGTCCATCACACTTGGCGGTTGAGTAGCTCCGCGCGCACCGTCGCCCACTCGTGGGAAGGGTTGACGGTGGGCCCCGTTTTTCACCATCGCGCTCGCCGCAACTTCTCTTCCAGTGCCCTCGCCCACCCACCCACTGCGTGGAAGATGGTAGGTACCGTTCTTGCATGTCGCACTAGTGTTAGCACGCCAGAATTGTCGTTGGACGTCGGAGGAAACCGGGACGATATTACGGCCGCATACGGAGAAGGTTCACCAAACGGTGCCGCACGCAAACCTATAAAGGCAGCAAAACATTAATAAGGCGCTGACTTACACCCCCGTAGAGAAATAACTTGTTATCTTCTGATACTCACGAACAACATCTATGTTTTTCCATTAAGCTAACTAACTATAAGCTTGTATCTAGATCTATTTGTCAAGCGACTGGATGTGTTGGTTTTACGTTAGATATCCCCCTTTTGGGTCTCGCGGGTGCATGTTTAAAATACTTAGTTCTAAATGGATGGAACAAAAACAAATTCGAACTCAGCCCCTCAAATTACCAGTCGACCTGTGGGTGTCTGTATATAGTATTTTCAATAAAAAATTCTTTACAATATGCTATTCTAAAGGTACAGAAGAATGGTTCTTTAATGCTTTTACATGAAATATAGCTCACAAGAACCGTCAACTACTAACATATTACTATCAAACTAAAGAGGTTTTTTTGTTGATTTTCTTAAAATCATTCAATCGCATATCTTTTTTTTGGTAAAATTTTGTCATGGATAATTAGGCTCGACGAATTATAGTTAGTAACTTGTACAAATCTATATAAATTTGATAGAGCAATTAGAAAATATAGTAGACGCGGATCAGTTTTCTCCTTTTTCTCTCCCTCATTTATTAGTACTTGTTAGACAATTTTAAGTTTGAACTAGAACTCAATACCAATTAATGGTAGTAATAGATATTTTATTATAATTAGTAGTAGATCATTATATTTATTTTATCATATTTAAGTTAGTTAGGTGGGACACCAATGGGGTGTCTGCGGGCCACTTGGTAAAAACCGCTAACTGGACTGATGAGTATGTGCTTAGGTAATTACTAACGAGTAGCAAATTTCATCACTAAACTCGAATATAATGGCTAGTCTTATGGGAGCCCGCAGATCTTGACCACTTATACCCCAACGCAATAAATGACACAAATTGTGCTCCACGTTGATCATCATCCGCTCATATCTTCTGTGCTAATGAAAGGTGGTAATGAAAGTTCTAAGGTGTTCACATTACCTACTTCCCTTATATTATGGATTTTAATTGAAGAAAAAATCTAAATAGAAGAAATCGTTTGTTATGTGGCATCTAATTAGAGGAATTGCATATAAGCATGCCTCAAGACCCAATAAGCCACGGCAAGAAAACCCAAAATCAAAAAGTGAAGCCGATCATAACTAACATTGTCCAATAAAACATGCAAGAAAGTACTCAAATTATATTTCCATCAACATCACATATGCAAGCAAAAAGATGAAAGACCCATGTATTCATATTCCATACATGCAACTTTACATTATTCACCATCAAAGACCTACATTACAACATGTTTTGAAACGATTATCCATAGTCAAATTTACATCATATACAACTTAAACATGGCCAACAACCAAAATTTGAGTTGTAAACATGCCGTCATATAAAAACACCATGTTTTGGACCGGAATGTAAAGGGACGACGCAAAGACACCAAAGGATGGCTTTTCGTCTCATGAAAGGTGACTCCTAACCAGCAAACCCTTGAGATGGGTGTTGAGATCTTAAGCAAGGTGGAAAATCATGACAATGATATCAATATCCCAATATAAGATGAAGTATATGCATACTTATCTAAGTATGCAAGATCTATTATATATGTTGAATTACACAGTTCTATTTGAAAAATAATATCTAGAAGGCACATTGGAGCAATAAAGGTAGTATATAGTACATAAAGTAAAAGTACTTGTATGTGCAACTACAAAGATTGATTACATATTTTACTACTAAGTCATGGGTAGTATGGAATATACTATATGAGTTATTGGCTAGTCATGTGCATTCCCTAGTCCACCATAGACGATCTTCGTAAAATCTGGTCTTGTTAAGTTCCCGCCAAGCCTTAATCAATGGGAGTAATAGAAGTACAGTCTCATCCCCTTGTGGCCTACATAAAACATTTGGTCGTCATTGGTGTACATGACACAAGACCTATCATATCACATTGGCAATAATGTCGTATAACAATATATCACATGTACCACTAGTATAGAAATGACATATATAGTTAGTTATTTTTGGTATATCACGCCGGTTATAATTGACGATTAAGTGGGTGACGCTGAAATTCATGACGTATGTAGTCATTTGTTTTGGAAAATTACAACTGACGACAAACGTATATATCGTCGGTTACAAGTTACAGTCAAACAAACAAAATATCACGCAACATGCAATGAAAATATGGTTTCCCTTGGCAGTTCCTCTTCAGTTATTTCAAGTAGAACCAACGAGGGAATGCCTCATTTTTCGTCAGTTTCTTATGTAATAACTGACGAGGTGATGCTCAATTCCAGTGAATAAACAATGTAAATACGGGATTTATCATCGATTTCAAGTAGAATTGACGAAGTAATGCCTCGCTTATTGTCAGTTTATAAGGAACAGATGGATTTGTCGCCTGTTTTGTTCAGAAAATCAATGAAGTAGATATATGTAGTCAATTTCTTATGAAATAATAGGCAATATATGTGTTTTTTATAAAGTAGGATTGCAGACCCATTGTACACCTACTAACCTTTCTGGAGCACGTAGTTCATCATAACTATAATAGTTAATCAAAACTACAACAGTTCATCAGAACTACACCAGTTCATCATAAATGTAGGTTGTGTAAGCATTACACCTTAACAACTGGTCAGCAAACCTCGAAGAAGAAAAAATATGTATACAATTGATTCAGCTCACCCATTTTCACTTCAATGCTCTTACATATGCATGAACTCATGGATCAATTGATTCAGTTCTGAACCTGTGGGTGTCTGTATAAAGTATTTTCAATAAAAATTTCTTTACAATATGCTATTCTAAAGGTACAGAAGAATGGTTATTTAATGTTTTTACATGAAATATAGCTCACAAGAACCATAACCTACTAACATATTACAATCAAACTAAAGAGATTTTTTTGTTGATTTTCTTAAAATCATTCAATCACATATCTTTTTTTGGTAAAATTTTGTCATGGATAATTAGGCTTGACGAATTGCAATTAGTAACTTGTACAAATCCATATAAATTTGATAGAGGAATTAGAAAATATAGTAGATGCGGATTAGTTTTCTCCCACTTCTCTCCCTCATTTATTAGTACTTGTTAGACAATTTTAAGTTTGAACTAGAACTCCATACCAGTTAATGGTTGTAATAGATCATTATTTTATTATAAGTAGTAGTATATCATTATATTTATTTTATCATATTTAACTTAGTCAAGTGGGACACCAGTGGGTGTTTGCGGGACACTTGGTAAAAGTCGCTAACTGGATTGATGAGCATGGGATTGGGTAATTACTAACGAGTAGAAAATTTCATCACTAAACTCGAATATAATGGGTAGTCTCATGGGTGCCCGCAGATCTTGACCACTTGTACCCCAACGCAATAAATGACCCAAATTGTGCTCCATGTTGATCATCATCTGCTCATATCTTCTGTGCTAATGAAAGGTGGTAATGAAAGTTCTAAGGTGATCACATTACCTACTTCCCTTATATTATGGATTTTAATTGAAAAAAATTCTAAATAGAAGAAATTGTTTGTTATGTGGCATCTAATTACAAGAATTGCGTATAAGTATGCCACAAGACCCAATAAGCCATGGCAAGAAAACCCAAAATAAAAAAGTCAAACCGATCATAACGAACATTGTCCAATAAAACATGCAAGAAAGTACTCAAATTATATTTCCATCAACATCACATATGCAAGCAAAAAGATGAAAGACCCATGTATTCATTTTTCCATACATGTAACTTTACATTATTCACCATCAAAGACCTACATTACAACATGTTTCAAAAAGATTATCCATAGTCAAATTTACATCATATACAACTTAAACACGGCCAACAACCAAAATTTGAGTTCTAAAAATGCCGTCATATAAAAACACCATGTTTGGGACTGGAATGTACAAGGACGATGCAAAGACACCAAAGGATGGCTTTTTGTCTCAAGAAAGGTGACTCCTAACCAGAAAACCCTTGAGATGGGTGTTGAGATCTTAAGAAAGGTGGAAAATCATGACAATGATATCAATATCCCAATATAAGATGAAGTATATGCATACTGATCCAAGTATGCAAGATCTATTATATATATTGAATTACATAGTTCTATTTAAAAAAAAACATCTAGAAGGTACATTGGAGCAATAAAGGTAGTATACATTACATAAAGTAAAGCTACTTGTATGTGTAACTACAAAGTTTGATTACATATTTTACTACTAAGTAATGGGTAGTATGGAATATACTATACGAGTTATTGGCTAGTGATGTGCAGTCCCTAGTCCACCATCGACGATCTTAGTAAAATCTGGTCTTGTTAAGTTCTGGCCACGCCTTAATCAATATGAGTAATAGAGGTAGGGTCTCATCCCCTTGTGGCCTACATAAAACATTTGGTCATCCTTGGTGTGCATGACACAGAACCTATCATATCACATTGGCAACAATGTCGTATAACAATATATCATATGTACCACTAGTATAGAAATGACATATATAGTTAGTTATTTTTGGTATATCTCGTCGGTTATAACGGACAACTAAGTGGGTGACACTAAAACTCATGACGTACGTAGTCATTTGTTTTGGAAAATTACAACTGACGACATACATATATATCATCGGTTACAAGTTACAATCAAACAAACAAAATAGCATGCAACATGCAATGAAAATATGGTTTTCCTTGGCAGTTCTCTTGAGTTATTTCAAGTAGAACCAACGAGGGAATGCCTCATTTGTTGTCAGTTTCTTGTGTAATAACTGATGAGGTAATGCTCAATTCCAGTAAATAAACAATGTAAGTAAGGGATTTATCGTCGGTTTCAAGTAGAACCAATGAGGTAATGCCTCGTTTATTGTCGGTTTATAAGGAACCAATGAGGTAATGCCTCATTTATAATCAGATTCTTATGTAATAACCAATGAGATTTTAGTGAATAAATAGTGAAAGTAAGGGATTTGTCATATGTTTTGTTCAGAAAATCGATGAAGTAGATATATGTAGTCAATTTCTTATGAAATAATAGGCAATATATGTGTTTTTTATAAAGTAGGATTGCAGACCTATTGTCCACCTACTAATCTTTCTGGAGAATGTAGTTCATCAAAACTGCAACAGTTAATCAAAACTACAACATTTCATCAAAACTGCACCAGTTCGTCATAATTGTAGGTTGTGCATGCATTACATCTTAACAACTGGTCAGTAAACCTCAAAGAAGAAAGAATATGTATACAATTGATTCAGCTCATCCATTTTCACTTCAATGCTCACACTTATGCATGAACTCATAGATCAATTGATTCAATTCTGAACCACGCATACATTCAATTACATACATATGCACAAACACACATCAGAAAATGGACTCAATAACATCCAATCCTCCTCATACACTTCACATTAAATTCACACACACATGTTCATGAACACATATACACATCATCAGCCATAGAGTTTAACTCTAGATGTATAATCTATAAAATAACACATTGACATCAAAGTTTGAATACAAATATCTATCAACCATCACAATTAGCTGATAAGTCCACATGTTTGATGAAGTTGTTTTCCCACTCTTCATGTTGGTCATTCAGCTGCTCTAATGTATAGGCTTTAGAAGTGTCAAAAATCTACAAAGAGAATGGAACATAATTAATTAGATTTGAATGTGTGCACTATCAAATGAGAGTATTTCATTAATTATGATCCAAGATTAATAACAATACCTTTGCTATACATTTGATATCTAGTAACATGTGAATGAAACTGTTGTCCATGTACAATATCACATAATATCTACATGCCCAATCATTGTCTTGTACATGGCATTGTAGATTCACAATTATATTAATAAATGTAATTAAGAAAAGTTAGATATATATATGCATTGGAGTGAGAAGTCTATATACATTAACACTCCTCCAAGCTACTTATTTCTTTTTTGTATCTACTTTCCCTCTGCCGCTATGGAATGCTTTTGTACCCCTATAAGTTACATTAATAAATATGTTGCATTATTAAACTGTCATATGAAGCAAACATTAAAAAATATATTGAGCATGAAAAAATATATTTTCTTACACGTGAATTGGTAATTTCATTGGGTGTCCCTCATTTGGTGTTAGTTTTATAGCTGAAGGATCAAAGAAATACACAATATAGATCTCGAGAACAATCACTAACAACTACAAATTTTAATTTCTGAGTGAATAGAAGGCAAATAAAACAAAAATTAAATTCCACAACAGTTGTATATTCATAAGTTAGAAATAAAAAGAACAAGCCTGAAACTTATACAACGTTGAAGGGAGCTATGATCACAGTCTTGGAAGCACCAAAAGTTTTCATCGTGGTAGTCATGTAATCACTAATACCACTCAAATCTCTAGCTACATTTCTCACCATTGATGGAATTAGAAATGGTACATTTTCTAATCAGATCTCATGAGCCATGTTATACAAATGTTTGAACATATATATGTAATAATAAGTTACTCTATAGGAAACAATTATAAAAACATGTATTTTCATATATAACGAGCTATTTCACTGTATCCAAAGTTCTATCCCTAATGTGTCCAGCCATTTAATAAAATAGCTCAGCAACATTTGCCAAAACTATAATAGTGTCATGATCTATACCTACAACCTCCTTTTGAAGGTTGACCACCATGGTATCTGATTGATACATATTGTCTAACCATATTGTCAATGCCTTACATCTAGGACCTAAGGAGTTGAAATGCTCCTGTAGAATAAAATGTGGGGACGAAGGCTCTGGAACCCTAGGGGGATTCTTAATTGTTGTGATCTGCCTGCATGTATTCTCATATTAACTTTCGATTATATATAGATCAATAAACATTTTTCATACCTTGAGAAATAAAATGAGTCATTTGGGCCACCCAATAAATCCTCCTTCTACCTCTCCAACTTTGGTAGCATCTGGGTGCTCCTATGGGAGTGATGTTTCTTTCCATGTCAGAATGTCATGTATGAAAGACACACAAAAAATAATCAGTGGGAAGGGGAACATCATGAACCATATAAGCGTGTGGAAAAAACTTGGCATCTGTCACAATGTTGTATGATGGAAAATTGATGCCAAGGTGACATTTTCTGGCAACCTACAATTTTATGAAATAGAACATTTAAAATGACACATATATATTGACGTGAGAGATTACTTCATCACAACATATAAACACAATATATAAATTGAGTTAAATTGAATCTTACCTCGGTCGTGCCATGCAGGTCAAAAGGAGTACTCCCAATACCCTCCTTGAAGGTGTGATGATGTACATGATTCATGACTACTAGAGGAGTTTGTACAACCTAAGAAGCCTTAAACTGCTCCATGGATGCAACTATTAATCTTTTCACCTGCTCATTGTCCATTCCCCCTTTCTTGGCAGATTTGTGCTTTTACTGAGATGATCCAAAAAAAGGCTTTAGCCTGTATCTAGCTCAAGTGGCCCTAACACATCCAGGATGCTCTTCCATCCCTAGTGAAGCCATCAATTCATTGTGTGTTCTATGAGGAGTGAAGTTGCCCTCCTTTCTTTGCTCACCAAGATTCAACTATTCATCACCAAAATTGACTAATTTGTAAAACTTAACAAACCAAGAAAAAAAGAATATGGAGATGTATTGTGAGACCAAGAAATTTACCATTTTCATAGCCACCTCCTAGGTTTCTTGGATGGGAATTTCTCCGACATTATTTTTCCTTGCATCTATTCGCTCCAAATTGTGAGGCAACCATCCAGAAGCACTAGATGACTCAACAATAGAAAGAGTAGAAGGAGAAGGTGTTATGTTTTACTATATTTCAAAAGCAAAGAAAATGGTTTAGTCCCATATTGGGGGAATCTAATACTTCTCTCCTTATATATTGGTTTTTTCCCCTAGGATAATTGAGGAAAATAAATGGACAAGGGCTTCACACGTGCATGGTGGGACAACCCAACTGGGTTTGGGTCGGGCTGTTCTGGAAACCCTTTAACTGGGTGTGTCGGCCCATGTCGCATCCCACGCACAGAGGGTGCAACTTCGACCTCCCAGAGCCCCTTGCATGGGTACGGCCCCGACTTGGTTTTACCCTTCGGTTAACTAAACAAATTTTAAAATGTGCGGCAACTTTTATGATGTTGCACCTGTTCGTTTGGGCAGTTTCCAACCACAGCCTCGTTTGCAACGGTAATGCAACCTTTCATGCACCTTTCTTTTATTATTTAACAATGTGTTTGCTGTTGTTTGAAATATTTGAAAAACTCTCCCATTTTCCTTTCTTCTCGTCTCTGGTGGTTGTCAATCACTAGAATAACGGTCAGTTCTTTTCACTAGTCGTCGTGATTGTGTGTGCACACTTCACGCCGGCACTCGCTGTTGGATCCTGGGAGAGTAGTCACTGCCAAAGACTACTGCACTGACGTTCTCCTTCAAGTAGTGTGGAAATACTCTTAAGGATAGTGCATCCTACACACCTCAGCGTAACTCTGGTATAATCTTTCATATTTATTGTTTAAATCACAATTTGTACTCCTACGAACAACAATCTTAAGAGTATTTTGTTTACTGATGGGTACTAACATGGAAGATTTTGAAACCCCCTTTACTTCTATGAAACCGTCAAATAATAGCAATCAGATTGTCATTGTTTCTACTATTTTACAAACACCACTTCCTGATGTTGCAATCAGATTGAACAGTTTAATAGACAACATTATAGGCAAAGTATACTACTTTGGACGCTTTGAATGTATCGTTTGCTTTAACTAAACCCAAATCTAAAAAGAATTATGTTGATTTGAAAAAAGTTAATCACATCTGTGACGTTATTCTAAGTACATTATCTAACCAACTGTTTCATGCATACTTTCCAATCAAAATTGCATTCGAAATTTGGGAAAGCCTAAATAAGAAATACATTCTGGAAGAGGCTTCTACCCAGAAATTTACTGTTGAAATTTTCTAAATTTCCATATGAATGAAGATAAAGATATAAGTACTCCAATTTATTATTTTCATATCTTACTAGATGACTTGAAAAATGAAAAAAAAAATGATCTTCCTGAGTCTTGCATTGTGGGGTCGTTAATTGAGAAACTGCCTGGTTCTTGGAAAGATTACAAGAATAACTTAAAACACGAAAGAAAGACTATGTGACTAGATGATGTAATAATACACATCCTAGTTGAAAAGTCATACTAGAGAAAAATATGATTCGAACAAAGAGTTATCATGTTCTGCAAACTTTGTTAACAATGAAGTTAAAAGTAATTCTTGTGATCGATCTACAAAAAACTAGAAAAATAAGAAAGGAAAAGGAAATAAAAAAGAAAAATAAAAATAAAGGCTATAAAGACATTAAGAGAAAGAATATTTTTTGCTATGTTGGTGACAAACCTGGTCATACTTCTTCTAAATGCAGGAACAAGAAGAAGCAATCAATTTAGGATTCTAAGGAAACACCAATCAACATTGTCACCGAGGACATGTTTATGGCATTCATCAACCTGGTCAGCATGGGATCATTCCAACAGCATGATTGGATCATTGACTCTAGGGCTAGTCGCCACATTAGTGGCAACAAAGATGCTTTCCTGACCTACTCAGATATAGGACAGGATGAACATCGGGTTGTCATGGGCAACTCCAGTGCTTCTTCTGTGACTGGAAAGGGAAATGTCATGATCAAGATGACTTCTAGGAAAATTCTGCTGATCAAAGATGTGTTGTATGTTCCATACATTAGGGTTAATTTGATTTATATTTCTCAACTTGTTAAGTTTGGGGTCAAGGTGTCTTTTGAATCAAACAAGGTCATTCTACCTATGTCTGGGGACTAACTTGATATGGTGTACTATTCAAATGATCTCTTTCTTTTGAATGTACCAAACTCTGATGCTAATGAAATTTCTTCTTCGGCTTATATCATTGACTCTTTTGATATGTGGAACAATAGACTTGGACATATTAATTTAAATATGTACAATGCATGAAATCTTTAGGTTTGCTAAAAGATATACATTGTGTAGTTTATTTAAATAATAAATGTCAAGTATGTGCTGGAGCTAAATCTACAAAGAAACCATGTCCTCAAATTTCACATAGAAATTTCAAATTACTAGATTTAGTACACACCAATCTTGGAGATTTAAAAGGAAATCTAAGTAGAGGTGGTCAACATTTCTATATTATTTTTGTAAATGATTTCTCACGATATACCAAACTATATTTACTACATTCAAAGGATGAAGCTTTTGAAATATTTGTTAAATATAAAATAGAAGTAGAGAATCTACTCAATAAGAAAATAAAACGTCTTCTCTCAGATAGTGGTGGTGAATATGATTGTTCTCCTTTTAATGATTTTTGTATAAATGATATTATTATACATGAATACACACATCCATATTCGCCTCAATCAAATGGAATTGCAGAACGTAAAAATAGAACTCTAAAGGAGTTGATGAATTCTATTTTAATCAATTCAGGAGCACCCAAAAACTTGTGGGGGGAAGCACTTTTGTCATCTTGTTTCCTTCAAAATTGCATCCCTAGTAGGAAGACAAATAAGACACCTTATGAATTATGGAAAGGAGGTCCTCCTAATTTGAAATATCTCAAAGTGTGGGGGGTTTTAGATAAAGTATTATTAACTGGTCCTAAGAAATGAAAAATGGGATCTAGAACTCTAGATAGTGTCTTTATAGGTTATGGTCAAAATAGTGCCACATATAGATTCTTGGTTCTTAGAAGTAGCAAAAATGTTGTAGAACCTAATACTATTGTTGAATCTAAAAATGTTGAATTTTTTGAGCATATCTTTCCTATGAAAACTCCCTTAGAAAATTTATCTAATCCTTCAAATAAAATTTTAGAGAATATCCCAAATACATCCAATTCTAATGATGTTTTAGAGACTGATGAGATAGAACCTAGAAGATCCACTAGGATGAGGAAGGAAAAGAATTTTGGTGATGATTTCTATTGCTTTATAGTAGATAATGACCCTCAATCTTACAATGATGCTATTAATTTAACTGATTCCTCCTTATGGAAGGAAGCAATTAATAGCGAGATTTAATCTATATTATCTAATCACACATGGGAATTAGTGGGTCTTCCGCTAGGCATTAAATTCATAGGATGTAAATGGATATGTAAAAGAAAATTGAAAATGGATGGGACTATAGATAACTACAAAGCTCGATTGGTTTCCAGGAGATATAAACAACAAAATGACATTGACTATTTTGATACTTTTGCTCCTGTAACTAGAATCTCTTCAATCATGATTTTAATTGCTTTGGCATCAATTAAGAAATTAATTATACACCAAATGGATGTTAAAACTGCTTTCTTGAATGGAGATTTAGATGAAGAAGTATATATGGATCAACCCATATGTTATTTAGTTACAGGAAAAGGACATATGGTATGCAAACTAATTGAATATCTCTATGGATTGAAACAAACACCTAAACAATGGCATGAGAAATTTGACAAGGTCATTGTATCATATGGATTCCATATAAATGAAGGAGACAAATGTATATATTCAAAAGTCGATACCAAAGTTGTGTTATTATATGTCTTTATGTAGATGACATGCTTATTTTGTCACTAATATTGATATAATAAATAGTACAAAAGGCTTCTTGTCTTCTAAATTTGGTATGAAAGATATGGGTGAAGCAGATGTAATTTTAGGAATTAAACTTCTTAAAATTGATGGTTGCATCATGCTATCCCAAGAACATTATGTTGAGAAAATCCTCAAAGGGTTTTCATTATTTGATCGTAAGCCAATAAGTACACCTTTTACTTCTAATTGCAATCTTAGGAAAAATATAAGTACTAGTGTTCAACAAGTCAAATATGTACAAGTAATAGAAGGTCTGATGTACCTAACAAATTGTACTCATACAGATCTTGCATAAGCAGTTGGAAGATTAAGTAGATATACTCAAAATCCTAACAAGGATCATTGGGATGCTCTACATAGGGTTTTAAGATACCTAAAAGACACAATTAATCATGGATTGATTTTTTGTGGATATCCAACTATGCTAGAAGGATATTATGATCCCAATTGGATTTCTGATTCAGATGCATTGAAATATACAAGTGGCTATATCTTCACTATGGGTGGAGGTGTTGTGTCTTGGAAATCTTCCAAGCAAACATATTGCCTTAGATAAGGCTGGAACTGAAGCCAAATGGCTAAGACATGTTCTAATGTATCTTCCCATTTGGGAGAAACCTTCTCCACCAGTGTTTATACACTGTGATAATCAATCTTCCATAGAAAGAGCTAAAAATAAATTTTATTGCGAGGCAACTTGTATGCGATAGCATAATTGTGATGTCTATCTCGGAAAACAAGATCAACGAATGCAGAAGCGATTAATTAGCAGCGAAATTGTGGAAAATCACTAAAAATTAAAACTTTTTGTAAAGAAATCTTCAAACGGTAAAACTCTTTCATAAGGAAACATGATAAGTTATTTACAAACTGATCCATCATTACATCTCTGTAAAATTCACCTCTCTAGGGTTACAAACATCAATTGCACTATTAACTATACAAGGCAAGATACAAAAATCTCGAGGCATTAAGCCAAAATCTCAGATTTATATTAAACATCTACTGACTCCTAGGACCTGAGAGTACAGAGACGACACATAGGAAATTCTATCTATAAGACTTGACAGACATTGTCTCCACCTGAGGATCACTGTTGTCCCTGATGTTGCTGCTGCTGTTGTTGCTGCTCACCCACTGATGGGTTCCTTCATCCTCAACGTCAACCTAAAAAGTTGAATCCCACGGGGGTGAGACAATTGAATAATTATCCCAGAGAGAGTTATAACTCTCCACCAGAAGCATTGTTATTGCAATAATGGAATAACTTTGAACAGTAGAACTATAATTATTCAACAACTGGTAAAACATTGCATAAGCTAAGTAGAACAGTATTTCATAAGAAGTCATTTCAATTATAAATTGATTGAATGCAAAGACATATATCAATAAGGAACATGTATACTAGTTATTCAACTAGAGCATTTTAAACAATATATCATCAATCATTGTTTCTCGTCGTTCAACCTAAGCAGTTTTTCTATACGGCTGATTACATTTTTCAAACATATTTATGCCCTGAGGAGATGAGTTACACCTCTCATACTCCAACCGACCATTATGAAATCACAATCGGTACCATACATAGGTCATCAGAAGAGCCAAATTCCTATGACCTCATCTTCCTCAGTCAGTGTGAGGATCAACATGCAGGACATCTTGTGTCTCTTCCATAATAGCTTTCCAGGGTATTCTGGAAACTTCACTATTAGAGTTACAGTGGTGTGCTGTACTCTCTTCGCTATCGAGGAATTTCTTGTTTATCTCTCATCGATGCGGCATTAACAACATCATCGCGAGATTAGTGATACATCATCCCCGCATAAACATATAATGAAGGATTGAGAGATTAAATTTACATCTCACATCAATTCCCACATTAGGACGTAAGGATATTCACGTCCATAACCCCCTCATACTCAAAAGTATGCTCTCCAGGAGTTCCCTTAGGAAAACATGTTTCACCATCATTTTAACTTCTGACAATGATGGATCTATGGTCAGGGCTCTACATGATATCATTATACTTGATTATTTAAGTACATTATGGCATTCTTTTAGCATCAGGCATGTTTTCAAACATAAACCAATAAGACAATTGCTATAAAGAAAGAGTACTAATTGTATGAAGTTCATTTCACATATTATTAACATGGGGATATCAATCCCTAACCATCTCATCATTATGATTCAAGAACATGGGTGTTCAAACCCTTAGATCCATCAAAACACTTGTTACCAAGTAACATATTGCCATCAAGTGATTTAACAACATGACCTTGATTGTAAAAATATAGATATTTTTCATGGCTCATACAACCTATCAATCTCATATGTTACCTCTTACTAGGCAACATAGCATATCATTACTTTCAAAGCTTATAAGATGTTTTTAAGGAATATGACATCATAACCCTTACCTGTCTATGCTCAATTCTTTATAAAGACCTGCATGTCTAACACAATTGATAACATGCACATTATATCTATATCAGCACAATACAAATTATTTCCAAGTCAAATATAGAACACCACAGCCGTGCTATCTTGCACGGTCGTGCACGGGGAAGCCACCACGGTCGTGCTACCTAGCACGGTTGTGCTGCAGACAAATTACCACGACTGTGTTACATCACCACGGCTGGTTTCTAGGGTTAGGATTTCTTATTCAATTCAATTAGGGTTATTAAACCCCTTTAACTTATAAAGGCATAATGATTCCTCATTCCATAATTCAAATAATAGAGTTTCATGCTTAAAAGCATAACCTAGAATTAGGGTTTACTGTTCACATCATCACTTTTCCCTAGATTAGGGTTATCATTAGTATCTCACCATTAGGGTTTGATATTCACCCTAATTAGGAATGATCAACAAGGTGCCTTTAATTTGAGGATTACCATGTGATCATTTTGAATTAGGATTATATCATCATCCTATATTAGGGATACTCCCATTATTTCCCTCAATTAGAGTTAAGATTCATTCACTGTCATAATTAGGGTTTCATGATCTCACTAACATGGATCATACCCTAGTTAGGTATTCATTCATGTTGGATGTCTATTGCTTGATTAATCATTCATATAAAAAGTCTTCCCTCTCCACTTTCTATAAGATGAGGTTTATATCACCTTTGATTGAGCTAAGTCAATTCAACATTGACGTCATGGGTTATGTTATTACTATTGTGGTCATTAAGGTTCACTTGATTAAAGGGTATTGGTCACTCTATCCCATCAAGGTACCTTTGTAATGATCACCACTGATTGTAACATGCATTAATCTACTAATTACTTGGTCCCTTAATCACTTTAGGTATCTATGATGTTTAGGTTAACCAACTACTAAACCATCTTGACCATTAAAGCATCAAACGATCTTGGCCTTTTTAGACCTCAAATGGTCTTGCACTCTAAACCTCCAAACGGTCTTGGGCAGACCTTGAAACCGTTTGGTGTTGAAGACCGTTTGGTCTTGTTGACTTTTGAAACCGTTTGGTAAAGTGCACACTCAAGACCATTTGGTCATGAAGACCGTCTGGACAAGTTTGACTTTGAAATATAATGGACACAACCTTTCTTGAAACCGCATGTGATCAAACGGTTTGGGATCGTTTGGTCCCAAACGGTCTTGAGACCGTTTGGTCCAAACCACCTCAAAACCACATGGACCAAAAAGTGTCTCAACCACTTCACTTGAGTTAGGGTTTCCAATGTTGAACCCTTCAATCGATCATGCACTTGTTAGCCACTCATTAATTGAGTCAATTAGTTCAACCCTCAACTGATTTGACACTCAATTGACACTCAATTGATCATCAAATTTGGGCTTGGATCAATTGAATTAGGGTTTGGAATCGATCACCCTTCAACATATTTCAACATGAGTCTAATTAATTTTGTAACCATTGAACCATCATTCAATTTGGTCATGACCTGACCCCAAACGGTCTTGGGAATTGTTTGGATGACCTCCAAATGGTCTTGAGACCGTTTTCTCAAGTCCACATCAAAAACCAACTCAACCAATTAAGGTTTGGCTCATTGAATTGATCACTAGGTCAAAAATTGATTACACTTCAACTTAGAACCCTTGGATCACCAACCTCTTAACCATAGTCAACCCTAGACCTGCAAATGGTCTTGGGTGACCCCCAAATGGTCTTGGGATCGTTTGTACATCCTCGAAACGGTCTTGAGACCTTTTTCCCATTATGTCATCAAAAACCAAGTCATTCTGTTAAGGGTTGAACCCTAGATTTGATCACCAAATCAACACTTAATTGTTCATCAACTTGATATCATTAGACCCTCAATTGGTCAACCCTACCTAACCCGAGACCTCCAAACAGTCTTGGGTGATCACCAAATGGTCTTGAGACCGTTTAGGTGATCCTGAAATGGTTTTGAAACCATTTGGGCCACTCAACCCAAACTTCAACTTGATTTAATTATTGAAATCAGCAATAGACCCGATTAGGGTTTTGATGATTGTTGGGCCTTCAATTGGTGATTTACTTGGAGTTAATTGATGATTTTTGGTAGGTGATTAGTCCACATTATTCACAACAGACCTCCAAATGGTCAAAATCTGGTCAACACATCCAAACGGTCTTGTACCATTTATTTCTATGCGGTCCTATGAAACTGTTTGCATTCAAACGGTTTGAAACCGTTTGCTCCCAAACGGTTTGGGAAACCATTTGAGCAAGAGGTGGAAGACCGTTTGCAAAAGCAAGTTTTTGGATAAACTTAGGAATTAACGTCATCATCTTCTACCTCAAGAACATGGGCTGTTCTTCACGGAAATAATAGCAAGAACACACCAAAGTGTCTAAAGAAGAAGAATAAGTAACGATTCTAAGGAAAGAATATGCAAAAGCAAAGCTTAAGGGTTAGAGTTATAAAACCCACCTTTAGATCTGATCTAGAGCTCCAAGCTTCGTAGATTTAATGGTGGATGAAGCTCTAGTGGTTTTCCAAGGTCCGTTCCTCATGTTTTGGATGGAGAAGAAGGCTAGAAAGAAGAATTGTGTGAAAAACACCAATAAACCAACCTTGTTTTAGGGTTCCCACCATGAATTCGAGGTAGATGGTGATCCAAACTTACCAAACCAGCTTGGTCGTCCTTCCTCTGCTCCAAAGCTCCTTCTTGGTTGGTCAAGGAAAGAAGATGAGAAAGAGGACTAAGGGAAACGATCCCTTGCTTTGTTGTTAAGGATGCTTTATATATTTATGGGTATTTTTAAGGAAAGTGAAAAGAAAAAGGATTATCTTCTTTTATTTCCCAACTAAAAACCACTAAATATTCCTCCATTCTATGTCCACATTTCCACCTTCTATCCACATGCAAAACTCCTCTATTAACCAAAGTTTAAAGGAAAACATTATAACAAGTTATATATATATATACAAGGCCATGTGCTTAAATCTTGATTATTTAAATATCAAGATTATCTCTCCTTCTTGATCATTCAAATGAGATGCCCTTCTCATTATCTTTACTCAAATTGATGCCAAGAGTCATGAGAGATCTTCTAGAGGGTATATTTTACACGTTGGACCCTAGGTTTTGGGTAATTTGCACATTACACCAAAACTAGGTTTTAAAGCATATGGATTGTTCTACAAGCTATAACTTGGTGCCCATGCTTGTGAAAACTGTACCACTATATCATATTCATTCATATGATGTCTCATCATCAGAGGAACATCTTAACATGTGCAATTTACAAGTTAACCCTTCCATCTGGGTAATTTTCACATTAGTCCATAATTAACAAAACATTGTTGCAACATTGTTCAAAAAGGACTGAAACTGAAATATATGTTCCTCAAGAGCCTTAATTACATTTCAAAGGATAAGCACAAGCATCTAATCACTTAGTTAAGAAAAACACCTAGGGTTAGTACATAACCCAGGTCAGGGATGTTACAAATTATCCACCCCTTACAAGGATTTCGTCCCCGAAATCAACAAAACATATTAGATGAAAAGGGCAGGGTATTTCCTCCTCATCTCTTCCTATAGTTCCCACGTGGCTTCGTCAATGCCACGGTGATTCTAGAGGACTTTCACAAGACTTATATCTTTCTTTTTTAGCTTTTTAATTCTTTCGTCTAGGATTGATACAGGTCCTTCTTCATAAGATACATCATCAATCAATTCTACTTCCATAGGTTGTAGAATTGATTCTGTATCAGGATGACACTTCCTAAGCATGGAAATGTGGAACAATAGGTGTAACTTTTGTAACTCTGGTGGTAACTCTTGCATATAAGCTACTTTCCCAATCCGTTCAATGATTGGATAAGTCCCCATAAACCTAGGACTAACTTTCCTTACCTACCAAACCTCAGAACTCCTTTCCAAGGTGAGACTTTGAGATACACTCTGTCTCCAACCAGGAATTCTAAATGTCTACGATGCCTATCGGCTTAAGATTTCTTCCTATCTTGTGCAGTCTTTATCTATTATTGTATTACTTTAATCTTCTCGGTGGTCTGATGTACAAGATCAGGACCTAAAAGTTGATATTCACCAGTTTCATACCAACATATAGGAGATCTACAACGTCTACCATACAAAGCTTCATAAGGTGCCATGTCAATGCTATGTTGATAGCTGTTGTTGTAGGCAAACTCCATCAAGCTTAGGTGCAGATCCCAACTTCCTATTAACTGAAGAACACATGCTCTAAGCAAGTCTTCCAAAGTCTGTATAGTCCTTTCTAATTGTCCATCAGACTGAGGATGAAAGGCTGTACTAAACCTTAACTGTGTGCCTAAGGATTTATGAAGTCGCTCCCAAAAACGACTCATAAACTGGGGACCTCTATCGGAAACAATGGTAACTGGGACCCCATGCAGCCACACTATCTCATCGACATATAACTATGCTAACTTCTCAGCAGAATAGGTTGTTTTGACAGGTAAGAAATGTGTTGTCTTTGTCAACCTATCAACTATTACCCAGATGGAATCATGTCCTTTGGCTGGCCTGGGTAGACCAACCACAAAGTCCAGGTTACATGATCCCACTTCCACTGTGGTATGGGCAAAGGTTGCATTGTCCCTGTAGGCTTCTGGTGTTCAGCTTTAACTTGATGACACATAGGACACCGCATAAGAAACTCAGCAACGTCCTTCTCCAAACCAGGCTACCAATAAATATCTTTCAAGTTTCGATACATCTTGGTGCTTCCTGGATGCATAACCTACATTGAAGAATGAGCTTCTTCCAAGATTAACTTCCTCAAGTCATCCACATCTGGCACTATCATCCTACCATGATAATAGGCTACCTGATCGTCTGAGTCATGGAAACCATCTCGTTTCTCACTTCCATACTCCGATCTAATCAATTGAACTGCAACATCAACTTACTGTGCCTCCTTGATCTGCTGTCTCAGAGTAGGTTTTATATGCATCTCAGATAACAACCCGGCTAACAATGATACTTTTAACTGTACATTGTCTTGCCTTAAGGAGATAAGCATATCCCTCCTAGAGCATACCAAGGAATTCAAATGTGCTCTATCTAAAACTGGTGTTGCTGATTTCCTACTCAAAGCATCAACAACTACATTGGCCTTCCTTGGATGATAATCAATTGTACAATCGTAGTCCTTGATTAACTCCATCCAGCGGCGTTGCCTCATGTTAAACTCATGTTGAGAAAAGATATACTTAAGGTTCTTATGGTCTATGAAAACCTGGAATGTCTCTCCATAAAGATAATGTCTCCAGATCTTCAAGGCATGAACTACAACAGCTAGATCTAGATCATGTGTCAGATAATTCTCCTCGTGTTTCTTAAGTTGTCGGGAAGCAAAAGAAATCACTTGTTTATCATGCATCAACACACATCCAAGTCAATTCTTAGAGGCATCATAGAAAACTATATATCCTTTCCCTTGTTCATGTTACACAAGTACAGGTGCACTTGTCAACCTTTCCTTCAACAACTGAAACGATTGTTGACACTTATTACTCCAAACAAAAGGAACATCCTTCCTGTTCAACTTAGTCAAGGGTAAAGCTATAGAACTGAAGTTCTTAATGAACCTTCGGTAATAGCCTGCCAACCCTAAGAAACTTCGAATCTCCATTGGCGTCTTTGGCTGCTCCCATAACAGAACAGATTCTACCTTTTTAGAGTCAACACGAATACCTGAGGCAGATATTATGTGTCCAAAGAAAGATATTTCTGGTAACCAGAACTCACACTTGCTAAACTTAGCATATAATTTATGTTCTCTTAGCAAAGTTAGAGTCTGACGAAGATGCTGCTCATGCTAATGAGCATCTCTACTGTAGATCAGAATGTCATCTATGAAGACAACAACATACTGATCGAGAAAAGATCGGAAGATTCTATTCATGAGTTCCATAAATGCAGCTGGTGCATTAGTTAGTCCAAACGACATAACTGTGAACTTATAGTGACCATACCTTGTCCTAAAGGCAGACATGAGTATGTCACTATCCTTAATATGCAACTGATGATATCCCGATCTCAAATCTATTTTTGAGAATACGGTCGCACCACGCAACTGGTCAAAGAGATCATCAATCCTTGGCAAAGGATACTTATTATTTATTGTTACTTTATTTAACTGTCTATAATCAATGCACAACCGCATTGACCTGTCTTTCTTCTTAAAAAAGAGGACCGAAGCACCCCAAGGCGAAGTACTCGGTCGGATGAAACCCTTCTCGAGCAACTCTTACAACTGTTTCTTGAGTTCTGCCATCTCAGTAGGCGCCATCCTATACGGTGTTTGTGCTATCGGTTGCGTGTCTGGGATTAAATTGATCTCAAAATCAATTTCCCGAGGCGGTGGCACACCTGGAAGTTCTTCAGAAAATACATCTTCAAATTCCCTGACTACAGGAAATTCGGCAGGGTTAGGACTATCCATGGTAGTATCTACCACATGGGCCAAGAATGCATAGCATCCTTGCCTCATAAGCTTCTCAACAACCATAACTGACACAAGACAGGTGGGTAGAATCTTTCTTTCTCCTTGAAGGATCCATGTGTCACTATCATCAACGAACATAGCTTGCTTGGAATCACAATCGAAGACAACCTTATACCTTTCTAAGGTATCCATCCCAAGGATTACATCGAATCCATGCATCTCAAGTGGTATAAGATCCACTTGAATGCGATTTTCAGAAAAGAAGAGGATGCAGGGAGAACATACCTTCTGCAACACAACAGATCCCATCAACGGAGTTTGTAGCAACAAACTATCTACCCTATGACTAATAGTCAAGTTGCAGTCAAGAATCACTCTTCGAGTGATAAAGGAGTGCGTAGCACCCGGATCAATTAAAACAGATACAACGCAAGATGTAGATATATCAGAATATAACAATTCCATCTGACATGCCACAACCCGAGGGTTGATCACTGCATCAGGTGGATTCATCGCATAGAATCTTGCCATCACCTGTGTTTGATTCGATGCTCGATGACTAGGTACCGAAGATCCAGCTTGGGATGCTTGTCCACGTCCTCTAGCACTTCCTGGAAACTGTCGCCTTTAGGATCCTTGCTGACTCTGCCTTTGAGGTTGAGTGACACTCACTTCTCTGGCTCTGCAATCCTTCATCATATGTCCCATCTTTCCACATATGTAACAACTTCTGTTCAGTTGTTGTGGTCTGGGTGGTCCTGTAACCGACATAGATGCTGAGCTACAAGCTCCTTCTAGCGGTAAACTTCATCCTCTACCCCTATTTGATGTCCACTACGTCTGGGTACTGAATCTAGGTGGTGGTGTAGGTACAGAAAACCTAGGTTTCTTGAAACCTTTAGATGAGGATCCTTACAATTGGGAAAACATATTCTTGTTCTTAGTTTGTCTCTTTTCTACCACAAACCTTTCTATCCTTCTGACAGACTCTAGAAAGGTAGCAAACCTTTCCCTGTTCTCCAGAGCAAACACATGAGTAGTCAACTCAGCATTTAATCCTTTCTCAAAACGCCTAATCCTTTCTTCATATGTGGTCTCCATATGCGGATAGAACCGCAAAAGCTCCATGAACTTAGCGTCGTACTCGTTAATGTTCATTAGACCTTGTCTTAACCTCTCAAACTGAGAGATTTTCTCATCCAGAAACATCTTAGGGAAATATCTGTTGATAAATTCCCGTTGAAAAACTTCCCATGCAATCTCCATGCCTGGTCTCTTCTGTTTTTCCATGGTCCACCAATGACCGGCACTCCCCTTGAGAAGATACACAACATGTCTAACCTTCTCAGCTTCTGGGATGTTTAGGATTCTAAAGGCCTTCTCTAGTTCAGTTAACCACAAGTCAGCATCTGCTGGATCAGCTGTTCCATCATACATTGTGGCTCCAACTCGGTGAAGTCGTTCAAATGTCTTGCCAGATCCTTGTCCTTTAGGATGGGTAGGTTCCCAAGGTGTAGGTATAGGCATCCTATCAGTCATATGTGTCATGGCAGTCATAAACTGCCCAAACATAGCTTGGACAACTGGGTTCCCCATGTCAGTTGGATTGAACTGGGGTGGTTCAGGCACATGTTCTTCTTCTTCTGGGTTTCTTTCACCTCTTCTGGGTGCAGCGACACTACTTTCTGCAACGTGTTCCTCGTGTGGTCCAGACATCTTTAGTTTTATCTTCTCCTCCTAAATGAGCAGAAGACACTATCAGATATACTGGAAGGCACTAGAATAGACTCAACAACATAAGTCCTATGTCTCTGTAGACTCAGTGAACCTAGAGCTTTGATACAACTAATTTGTGATGTCTGTCTCGGAAAACGAGATCAATGAATTCGGAAGCGATTAATTAGTAGAGGAATTATGGAAAATCACTAAAAATTAAAACTTTTTGTAAAGAAATATTCAAACGGTAAAACTCTTTCATAAGGAAACATGATAAGTTATTTACAAACCGATCCATCATTACATCTCTGTAAAATTCACCTCTCGAGGGTTACAAACATCAATTGCCATGTTAACTATACAAGGCAAGATACAAAAATCTCGAGGCATTAAGCTAAAATCTCAGATTTATATTAAACATCTACTGACTCCTAGGACCTGAGAGTACAGAGACGACACATAGGACATTCTATCTACAAGACTTGACAGACAATGTCTCCACCTGAGGATCACTGATGTCCCTGATGTTGCTGCTACTGTTGTTGCTTCTCACCCACTATTGGGTTCCTTCATCCTCGACGTCTACCTATAAAGTTTAATCCCAAGGGGGTGAGACAATTGAATAATTGTCCCAGCGAGAATTATAACTCTCCGCCAGTAGCATTGTTATTGCAATAATGTAATAACTTTGAACAATAGAACTATAATTATTCAACAATAGGTAAAACATTGCATAAGCTAAGTAGAACAATATTTCATAAGCAGTCATTTCAATTATAACTTGATTGAATGACAAGACATATATCAATAAGGAATATGTATACTAGTTATTCAACTAGAGCATTTTAAACAATATATCATCAATCATTGTTTGTCATCGTTCAACCTAAGCAGTTATGCTATATGGCTGATTACATTTTTCAAACATATTTATGCCCTGAGGAGATGAGTTACACCTCTCATACTCCATCAACCATTACGAAATCCCAATCGGTACCATACATAGGTCATCAGAAGAGCTGGATTCCTATGACCTCATCTTCCTCAGTCAGTGTGAGGATCAACATGTAGGACATCTTGTGTCTCTGCCATAATAGCTTTCCAGGGTATTCTGGAAACTTCGCTATTAGAGTTACAGTGGTGTGCTTTACTCTCTTCGCTATCGAGGGATTTCTTGTTTATCTCAAATCGATGCGGCATTAACAACATCATCAGGAGATTAGTGATACATCATCCCGGCATAAACATATAATGAAGGATTGAGAGATTAAATTTACATCTCACATCAATTCCCACATTAGGACATAAGGATATTTGTGTCCATAACCCCCACATACTCAAAAGTATGCTCTCTAGGAGTTCCCTTAGGAAAACCTATTGCACCGTCATTTTAACTTCTGACAATGATAGATCTATGGTCAGGGATCTACATGATATCATTATAATTGATTATTTAAGTACATTATGGCATTCTTTAAGCATCAGGCATGTTTTCAAACATAAACCAATAAGACAATTTCTATAAAGAAAGAGTACTAATTGTATCAAGTTCATTTCACATATTATTAACATGGGGATATCAATCCCTAACAATCTCATCATTATGATTCAAGAACATGTGTGTTCAAACCCTTAGATTCATCAAAACACTTGTTACCAAGTAACATATTGCCATCAAGTCATTTAACAACATGACCTTGATTGTAACAATACATATATTTTTCATGGCTCATACAGCCTATCGATCTCATATGTTACCTCTTACTAGGCAACATAGCATATCATTACTTTCAAAGATTATAAGATGTTTTTAAGGAATATGACATCATAACCCTTACCTGGCTATGCTCACTTCTTAATAAAGACCTACATGTCTAACACAATTGATAACATGCACATTATATCTATATCAGCACAATACAAATGATTTCCAAGTCAAATATAGAACACCACGTCCGTGCTATCTTGCACGGTCGTGCAAGGCAAAGCCACCACGGTCGTGCTGTAGACAAATTACCACGACCGTGCTACATCACCACGGATGGTTTCTAGGGTTAGGGTTTCATATTCAATTCAATTAGGGTTATTAAACCCCTTTAACTTATAAAGGCAAAATGATTCCTCATTCCATAATTCAAATCATAGAGTTTCATGCTTAAAAGCATAACCCAGAATTAGGGTTTACTATTCACATCATCACTTTTCCCTAGATTAGGGTTATTATTAGTATCTCACCATTAGGGTTTAATATTCACCGTAATTAGGAATGATCAACAAGGTGCCTTTAATTTAAGGATTACCATGTGATCATTTTGAGTTAGGATTATATCATCATCCTATATTAGGGATACTCCCATTATTGCCCTCAATTAGAGTTAAGATTCATTAGCTGTCATAATTAGGGTTTCATGATCTCACTAACATGGATCATACCCTAGTTAGGTATTCATTCAAGTTGGATGTCTATTTCTTGATTAATCATTCATATAAAAAGTCTTCCCTCTCCTCTTTCTATAAGATGAGGTTTATATCATCTTTGATTGAGCTAAGTCAATTCAACATTGACATCATGGGTTATGTTATTACTATTGTGGTCATTAAGGTTCACTTGATTAAAGGGTATTGGTCACTGTATCCCATCAAGGTACCTTTGTAATGATCACTACTGATTGTAACATGCATTAATCAACTACTTACTTGGTCCCTTAATCACTTTAGGTATCTATGATGTTTAGGTTAACCAACTACTAAACCATCTTGACCACTAAAACATCAAACGATCTTGGCCTTTTTAGACCTCAAATGGTCTTGAACTCTAAACCTCCAAACAGTCTTGGGCAGACCTTGAAACCGTTTGGTGTTGAAGACCATTTGGTCTTGTTGACTTTTGAAACCGTTTGGTAAAGTGCACACTCAAGACCGTTTGGTCATGAAGACCGTTTGGCCAAGTTTGACTTTGAAACCACATGGACAAAACCTTTCTTGAAACCGCATGTAATCAAATGGTTTGGGATCGTTTGGTCCCAAACGGTCTTGACCGTTTGGTCCAAACCACCTCAAAACCGCATGGACCAAAAAGTGTCTCAACCACTTCACTTGAGTTAGGGTTTCCAATGTTGAACCCTTCAATCGATCATGCACTTGTTAGCCACTCATCAATTGAGTCAATTAGGTCAACCCTCAACTGATTTGACACTCAATTAACCCTCAATTGATCATCAAATTTGGGCTTGGATCAATTGAATTAGGGTTTGGAATCGATCACCCTTCAACATGTTTCAACATGAGTCTAATTGATTTTGAAACCATTGAACCATCATTCAATTTGGTCATGACCTGACCCCAAACGGTCTTGGGATCGTTTGGATGACCTCCAAACGGTCTTGAGATGGTTTTCTCAAGTCCACATCAAAAAACAACTCAACCAATTAAGGTTTGGCTCATTGAATTGATCACTAGGTCAAAAACTGATTGCACTTCAACTTAGAACCCTTGGATCATCAACCTCTTAACCATAGTCAACCCTATACCTCCAAACGGTCTTGGGTGACCCCCAAACGGTCCTAGGATCGTTTGGACATCCTCCAAATGGTCTTGAGTCCGTTTTCCCATTATGTCATCAAAAACCAAGTCATTCTCTTAAGGGTTGAACCCTAGGTTTGATCACCAAATCAGCACTTAATTGTTCATCAAATTGATATCATTGGACCCTCAATTGGTCAAAACTACCTAACCCTAGACCTCCAAATGGTCTTGGGTGATCACACAATGGTCTTTAGACTATTTGGCTGATCCCCAAACGGTTTTGAAACCGTTTGGGCCACTCAACCTAAACTTCAACTTAATTCAATTATTGAAATCAGCAATAGACCCGATTAGGGTTTTGATGATTGTTGGGCCTTCAATTGGTGATTTACTTGGAGTTAATTGATGATTTTTGGTAGGTGATTAGTCCACATTATTCACAACAGACCTCCAAATGGTCAATGCATGGTCAACGCATCCAAACGGTCTTGGACCGTTTGTTTCTATGCGGTCCTATGAAACCGTTTGTATTCAAACGGTTTGAAACCGTTTGCTCCCAAACAGTTTGGGAAACCGTTTGAGCAAGAGGTGGAAGACCGTTTGCTAAAGCAAGTTTATGGATATACTTATGAATTAACGTCATCATCTTCTACTTCAAGAATAGGGGCTGGTCTTCACAAAATTAATAGCAAGAACACACCAAAGTGTCTAAAGAAGAAGAATAAGCAACGATTCTAAGGAAAGAAGATGCAAAAGCAAAGCTTAAGGGTTAGAGTTATAAAACCCACCTTTAGATCTGATCTAGAGCTCCAAGCTTCGTAGATTTAATGGTGGATGAAGCTCCAGTGGTTGTCCAAGGTCCATTCTTCAAGTTTTGGATGGAGAAGAAAGCTAGAAAGAAGAATTGTGTGAAAAACACCAATAAACCAACCTTGTTTTCGGGTTCCCACCATGAATTCGAGGTAGATGGTGATCCATACTTACCAAACCAGCTTGGTCGTCCTTCCTATGCTCCAAAGCTCCTTCTTGGTCGGTCAAGGCAAGAAGATGAGAAACATGACTAAGGGAAACGATCCCTTGCTTTGTTGTTAAGGATGCTTTATATATTTATGGGTATTTTCAAGGAAAGTGAAAAGAAAAAGGATTATCTTCTTTTATTTCCCAACTAAAAACCACTAAATCTTCCTCCATTCTATGGCCAAGTTTCCACCTTCTATCCACATGCAAAACTCCTATATTAACCAAAGTTTAAAGGAAAACATTATAACAAGTTGTGTATATATATATATATATATATATATATATATATATATATATATATAATGAAGGCCATGTGCTTAAATCTTGATTATTTAAATATCAAGATTATTTCTCCTTCTTGATCATTCAAATGAGACGCCCTTCTCATTATCTTTACTCAACTTGATGCCAAGAGTCATGAGAGATCTTCTAGAGGGTATAGTTTACATGTTGGACCCTAGGTTTTGGGTAATTTGCACATTACACCAAAATTAGGTTTTAAAGCACAAGGATTGCTCTACAAGCTATAACTTGGTGCCCAAGCTTGTGAAAACTGTACCACTACATCATATTCATTCATATGATTTCTCATCATTAGAGGAACATCTTAACATGTGAAATTTACAAGTTAACCCTTCCATTTGGGTAATTTGCACATTAGTCCATAATTAACAAAACACCTTTCTTTTGTTATTTAACAATATGCTTTCCATCATTCAAAATATACAAAAACTCTCCCATTTTCATTTCTTCTCATCTTCGCTGATTGTAAATCACTAGAAGAATGGTCGGTTTCTTTCTCTAGTCATCGTGATTGTGTGTGCACACTTCACGTCGACACTCGTTGTTGGATCTTGGGAGAGTAGCCACTACCAAAGACTACTGCATTGACATTCTCCGTCAAGTAGCATGAAAGTACTCTTAAGGATAGTGCATCATGCATGCCTCAGTGTAACTCTGGTATAATCTTTTATGTTTATTGTTTAAATCGTGGTTTGTACTCCTACAAACAACAGAAGGCTCTTTCCCTTCCTCTCTCAACAAGCAGCGTTTGATATAACCACCTAAACCTGATCGATGGTTGTGCATAGTCTTATCTTTTTTGTTCATCATGAATGATGTGATTAATTCAATAAGAATATGTTAAATAATCATAATAATTCATAAAATATAATTAATTCAATACCTTGCACTCATGTGTTTGTCTCTACTCAAGAAAATGCACCCATTCTTTTTTATCTAGACAGAGGCATTTCATAGTGGGGTCCTTGACCTCTATCGGATTTATGAAGTCGCTCCCAAAAATGACTCGTAAACTGGGGACCTCTATCAGAAACAATGGTAACTGGGATCCCATGCAGCCACACTATCTCATCGACATATAACTGTGCTAACTTCTCAGCAGAATAGGTTGTTTTGACAGGTAAGAAATGTGTTTTCTTTGTCAACCTATCAACTATTACCCATATGGAATCATGTCCTTTGGCTGGCCTGGGTAGACCAACCAAAAAGTCCATGGTTACATGATCCCACTTCCACTGTGGTATGGGAAAAGGTTGCATTGTCCCTATAGGCTTCTGGTGTTCAGCTTTAACTTGATGACATACATGACACCGCATAACAAACTCAGCAACGTCCTTCTTCAAACCAGGCCACCAATACATATCTTTCAAGTTTCGATACATCTTGGTGCTTCCTGGATGCATAACCTACATTGAAGAATGAGCTTCTTCTAGGATTAACTTCCTCAAGTCATCCACATCTGGCACTATCATCCTACCATGATAACAGGCTACCTGATCGTCTGAGTCATGGAAACCATCTCATTTCTCACTTCCATACTCTGATCTAATCAATTGAACTGCAACATTAACTTACTGTGCCTCCTTGATATGCTGTCTCAGAGTAGGTTTTATATGCATCTCAGATAACAACCCGGCTAACAATGATACTTTTAACTGTACATTGTCTTGCCTTAAGGAGATAAGCATATCCCTCTTAGAGCATACCAAGGAATTCAAATGTGATCTATCTAAAACTGGTGTTGTTGATTTCCTACTCAAAGCATCAACAACAACATTGGCCTTCCCTGGATTATAATCAATTGTACAATCGTAGTCCTTGATTAACTCCATCCAGCGGCGTTGCCTCATGTTAAACTCATGCTGAGAAAAGATATACTTAAGGTTCTTATGGTCTGTGAAAATCTGGAATGTCTCTCCATAAAGATAATGTCTCCAGATCTTCAAGGCATGAACTATAGCAGCAAGATCTAGATCATGTGTCAGATAATTCTCCTCGTGTTTCTTAAGTTGTCGGGAAGCAAAAGAAATCACTTGTTTATCATGCATCAACACACATCCAAGTCCATTCTTAGAGGCATCACAGAAAACTATATATCCTTTCCCTTGTTCAGGTTACACAAGTACAGGTGCACTTGTCAACCTTTCCTTCAACATCTGAAACGATTTTTGACACTTATTACTCCAAACAAAAGGAACATCCTTCCTGGTCAACTTAGTCAAGGGTAAAGCTATAGAACTGAAGTTCTTAATGAACCTTCGGTAATAGCCTGCCAACCCTAAGAAACTTCGAATCTCCATTGGCGTCTTCGGCTGCTCCCATAACAGAACAGATTCTACCTTTTTAGAGTCAACACGAATACCTGAGGCAGATATTATGTGTCCAAAGAAAGATATTTCTGGTAACCAGAACTCACACTTGCTAAACTTAGCATATAATTTATGTTCTCTTAGCAAAGTTAGAGTCTGACGAAGATGCTTCTCATGCTACTGAGCATCTCTACTGTAGATCAGAATGTCATCTATGAAGACAACAACATACTGATCGAGAAAAGGTCGGAAGATTCTATTCATGAGTTCCATAAATGCAGCTGGTGCATTAGTTAGTCCAAACGACATAACTGTGAACTCATAGTGACCATACCTTGTCCTAAAGGCAAACTTGAGTATGTCACTATCCTTAATACGCAACTGATGATATCCTGATCTCAAATCTATTTTTGAGAATACGGTCGCACCACGCAACTGGTCAAAGAGATCATCAATCCTTGGCAAAGGATACTTATTCTTTATTGTTACTTTATTTAACTGTCTATAATCAATGCACAACCGCATTGACCCGTCTTTCTTCTTAACAAAGAGGACCGAAGCACCCCAAGGCGAAGTACTCGGTTGGATGAAACCCTTCTCGAGCAACTCTTACAACTGTTTCTTGAGTTCTGCCATCTCAGTAGGCGCCATCCTATACGGTGTTTGTGCTATCGGTTGCGTGTCTGGGATTATAATGATCTCAAAATCAATTTCCCGAGGTGGTGGCACACCTGGAAGTTCTTCAGGAAATACATCTTCAAATTCCCTGACTACAGGAAATTCGACAGGGTTAGGACTATCCATGGTAGTGTCTAACACATGGGCCAAGAATGCATAGCATCCTTGCCTCATAATCTTCTCAACAACCATAACTGACACAAGACAGGTGGGTAGAATCTTTCTTTCTCCTTGAAGGATCCATGTGTCACTATCATCAGTGAACATAGCTTGCTTGGAATCACAATCCAAGAAAACCTTATACCTTTCTAAGGTATCCATCCCAAGGATTACATCGAATCCATGCATCTCAAGTGGTATAAGATCCACTTGAATGCGATGTTCAGAAAAGAAGAGGATGTAGGGAGAACGTACCTCCTGCAACACAGCTGATCCCATCAATGGAGTTTCTAGCAATAAACTATCTGCCCTATGACTAATAGTCAAGTTGCAGTCAAGAATCACTCTTCAAGTGATAAAGGAGTGTGTAGCACCCAGATCAATTAAAACAGATACAACACAAGATGTAGATATATCAGAATATAACAATTCCATCTGACCTGCCACAACCCGAGGGTTGATCACTGCATCAGGTGGATTCATCACATAGAATCTTGCCGTCGCCTGTGGTTGATTTGATGCTCGATGACTAGGTGCCGAAGATCCAGCTTGGGATGCTTGTCCACGTCCTCTAGCACTTCCTGGAAACTGTCGCCTTTAGGATCCTTGCTGACTCTGCCTTTGAGGTTGAGTGACACTCACTTCTCTGGCTCTGCAATCCTTCATCATATGTCCCATCTTTCCACATATGTAACAACTTCTATTCAGTTGTTGTGGTCTGGGTGGTCCTGTAACCGACATAGATGCTGAGCTATGACTCCTTCTAGCGGTAAACTTCATCCTCTACCCCTATTTGATGTCCACGGCGTCTGGGTACTGAATCTAGGTGGTGGTGTAGGTACAGAAAACCTAGGTTTCTTGAAACCTTTAGATGAGGATCCTTACAATTGGGAAAACATATTCTTGTTCTTAGTTTGTCTCTTTTCTACCACAAACCTTTCTACCCTTCTGACAGACTCTAGAAAGGTAGCAAACCTTTGCCTGTTCTCCAGAGCAAACACATGAGTAGTCAACTCAGCATTTAATCCTTTCTCAAAATGCCTAATCCTTTCTTCATATGTGGTCGCCATATGCGGATAGAACCGCAAAAGCTCCATGAACTTAGCATCGTACTCGCTAATGTTCATTAGACCTTGTCTTAACCTCTCAAACTGAGAGATTTTCTCATCCAGAAACATCTTAGGGAAATATCTGTTGATAAATTCCCGTTGAAAAACTTCCCATGCAATCTCCACACCTGGCCTCTTCTGTTCTTCCATGGTCCACCAATGACCGGCACTCCCCTTGAGAAGATACACAGCATGTCTAACCTTCTCATCTTCTGAGATGTTTAGGATTCTAAAGGCCTTCTCTAGTTCAGTTAACCACAAGTCAGCATCTGCTAGATCAACATCAACTGGATCAGCTGTTCCAGCATACATTGTGGCTCCAACTCAGTGAAGTTGTTCAAATGTCTTGCCGGATCCTTGTCCTTCAGGATGGGTAGGTGCCCTAATTGTAGGTATAGGCATCCTATCAGTCATATGTGTCATGGCAGTCATAAACTGCCCAAACATAGCTTGGACAACTGGGTTCCCTATGTCAGTTGGATTGAACTGGGGTGGTTCAGGCACAGATTCTTCTTCTTCTGGGTTTCTTGCACCTCTTCTGGGTGCAGCGACACTACTTTCTGCAACGTGTTCCTCGTGTGGTCCAGACATATTTAGTTTTATCTTCTCCTCCTAAATGAGCAGAAGACACTATCAGATATACTGGAAGGCACTAGAATAGACTCAACAACCTAAGTCCTATGTCTCTATAGACTCAGCGAACCTAGAGCTTTGATACCACTAATTTGTGATGTCTGTCTCGGAAAACGAGATCAATGAATTCATAATCTTTTAATTAGTAGCAGAATTATGGAAAATCACTAAAAATTAAAACTTTTTGTAAAGAAATCTTCAAACGGTAAAACTCTTTCATAAGGAAACATGTTAAGTTATTTACAAACTGATCCATCATTACATCTCTGTAAAATTCACCTCTCGAGGGTTACAAACATCAATTTCCATGTTAACTATACAAGGCAAGATACAAAAATCTCGAGGCATTAAGCTAAAATCTCAGATTTATATTAAACATCTTCTGACTCCTAGGACCTGAGAGTACAGAGACGACACATAGGACATTCTATCTACAATACTTGACAGACAGTGTCTCCACCTGAGGATCACTGTTGTCCCTGATGTTGCTACTACTGTTGTTGCTGCTCAACCACTAATGGGTTCCTTCGTCCTCGGCGTCTACCTAAAAAGTTGAATCCCACGGGGGTGAGACAATTGAATAATTGTCCCAGCGAGAGTTATAACTCTCCGCCAGTAGCATTGTTATTGCAATAATGGAATAACTTTGAACAATAGAACTATAATTATTCAACAACAGGTAAAACATTGCATAAGCTAAGTAGAACAGTATTTCATAAGCAGTCATTTCAATTATAACTTGATTGAATGACAAGACATATATCAATAAGGAATATGTATACTAGTTATTCAACTAGAGCATTTTAAACAATATATCATCAATCATTGTTTGTCATCGTTCAACCTAAGCAGTTATGCTATATGGCTGATTACATTTTCAAACATATTTATGCCCTAAGGAGATGAGTTACACCTCTCATACTCCACCGACCATTATGAAATCGCAATCGGTACCATACATAGGTCATTAGAAGAGTTGTATTCCTATGACCTCATCTTCCTCAGTCAGTGTGAGGATCAACATGTAGGACATCTTGTGTCTCTACCATAATAGCTTTCCAGGGTATTCTGGCAACTTCGCTATTAGAGTTACAGTGGTGTGCTTTACTCTCTTCGCTATCGAGGGATTTCTTGTTTATCTCAAATCGATGCGGCATTAACAACATCATCAGGAGATTAGTGATACATCATCCCGGCATAAACATATAATGAAGGATTGAGAGATTAAATTTACATATCACATCAATTCCCACATTAGGACATAAGGATATTAGTGTCCATAACCCCTACATACTCAAAAGTATGCTCTCCAGGAGTTCCCTTAGGAAAACCTATTGCACCGTCATTTTAACTTCTGACAATGATAGATCTATGGTCAGGGATCTACATGATATCATTATACTTGATTATTTAAGTACATTATGGCATTCTTTTAGTATCAGGCATGTTTTCAAACATAAACCAATAAGACAATTGCTATAAAGAAAGAGCACTAATTGTATCAAGTTCATTTCACATATTATTAACATGGGGATATCAATCCCTAACAATCTCATCATTATGATTCAAGAACATGGGTGTTCAAACCCTTAGATTCATCAAAACACTTGTTACCAAGTAACATATTTCCATCAAGTCATTTAACAACATGACCTTGATTGTAACAATACAAATATTTTTCATGGCTCATACAGCCTATCAATCTCATATGTTACCTCTTACTAGGCAACATAGCATATCATTACTTTCAAAGATTATAAGATGTTTTTAAGGAATATGACATCATAACCCTTACCTGTCTATGCTCACTTCTTAATAAAGACCTGCATGTCTAACACAATTGATAACATGCACATTATATCTATATCAACACAATACAAATTATTTCCAAGTCAAATATAGAACACCACGTTCGTGCTATCTTGCACGGTCGTGCAAGGCAAAGCCACCACGGTCGTGCTGTAGACAAATTACCACGACCGTGTTACATCACCATGGATGGTTTCTAGGGTTAGGGTTTCTTATTCAATTCAATTAGGGTTATTAAACCCCTTTAACTTATAAAGGCAAAATGATTCCTCATTCCATAATTCAAATCATAGAGTTTCATGCTTAAAAGCATAACCCATAATTAGGGTTTACTATTCACATCATCACTTTTCCCTAGATTAGGGTTATTATTAGTATCTCACCATTAGGGTTTAATATTCACCGTAATTTGGAATGATCAACAAGGTGCCTTTAATTTAAGGATTACCATGTGATCATTTTGAGTTAGGATTATATCATCATCCTATATTAGGGATACTCCCATTATTGCCCTCAATTAGAGTTAAGATTCATTAGCTGTCATAATTAGGGTTTCATGATCTCACTAACATGGATCATACCCTAGTTAGGTATTCATTCAAGTTGGATGTCTATTTCTTGATTAATCATTTATATAAAAATTCTTCCCTCTCCTCTTTCTATAATATGAGGTTTATATCACCTTTGATTGAGCTAAGTCAATTCAACATTGACATCATGGGTTATGTTATTACTATTGTGGTCATTAAGGTTCACTTGATTAAAGGGTATTGGTCACTGTATCCCATCAAGGTACCTTTGTAATGATCACTACTGATTGTAACATGCATTACTCAACTACTTACTTAGTCCCTTAATCACTTTAGGTATCTATCATGTTTAGGTTAACCAACTACTAAACCATCTTGACCACTAAAACATCAAATGATCTTGGCCTTTTTAGACCTCAAACGGTCTTGCACTCTAAACCTCCAATCAGTCTTGGGCAGACCTTGAAACTGTTTGGTGTTGAAGACCGTTTGGTCTTGTTGACTTTTGAAACCGTTTGGTAAAGTGCACACTCAAGACCGTTTGGTCATGAAGACCATTTGGCCAAGTTTGACTTTGAAACCGCATGGACAAAACCTTTCTTGAATCCGCATGTGAGCAAACGGTTTGGGATCATTTGGTCCCAAACGGTCTTGAGACCATTTGGTCCAAACCACCTCAAAACCGCATGGACCAAAAAGTGTCTCAACCACTTCACTTGAGTTAGGGTTTCCAATGTTGAACCCTTCAATCGATCATGCACTTGTTAGCCACTCATCAATTGAGTCAATTAGGTCAACCCTCAACTGATTTGACACTCAATTGACCCTCAATTGATCATCAAATTTGGGCTTGGATCAATTGAATTAGGGTTTGGAATCGATCACCCTTCAACATGTTTCAACATGAGTCTAATTGATTTTGAAACCATTGAACCATCATTCAATTTGGTCATGACCTGACCCCAAACGGTATTGGGATCATTTGGATGACCTCCAAACGGTCTTGAGACGGTTTTCTCAAGTCCACATCAAAAAACAACTCAACCAATTAAGGTTTGGCTCATTGAATTGATCACTAGGTCAAAAACTGATTGCACTTCAACTTAGAACCCTTGGATCATCAACCTCTTAACCATAGTCAACCCTAGACCTCCAAACGGTCTTGGGTGACCCCCAAATGGTCTTGGGATCACTTGGACAACCTCCAAATGTTCTTGAGTCCGTTTTCCCATTATGTCATCAAAAACAAAGTCATTCTCTTAAGGGTTGAACCCTAGGTTTGATCACCAAATCAGCACTTAATTGTTCATCAAATTGATATCATTGGACCCTCAATTGGTCAAAACTACCTAACCCTAGACCTCCAAATGGTCTTGGGTGATCAAAAAATGGTATTTAGACTGTTTGGCTGATCCCCAAATGGTTTTGAAACTGTTTGGGCCACTCAACCTAAACTTCAACTTAATTCAATTTTCGAAATCAGCAATAGACCCGATTGGGGTTTTGATGATTGTTGGGCCTTCAATTGGTGATTTACTTGGAGTTAATTGATGATTTTTGGTAGGTGATTAGTCCACATTATTCACAACAGACCTCCAAATGGTCAATGCCTGGTCAACGCATCCAAACGGTCTTGGACCGTTTGTTTCTATGCGGTCCTATGAAACCGTTTGTATTCAAACGGTTTGAAACCGTTTGCTCCCAAATGGTTTGGGAAACCGTTTGAGCAAGAGGTGGAAGACCGTTTGCTAAAGCAAGTTTATGGATAAACTTATGAATTAACGTCATCATCTTCTACTTCTAGAACAGGGGCTGGTCTTCACAGAATTAATAGCAAGAACACACCAAAGTGTCTAAAGAAGAAGAATAAGCAACGATTCTAAGGAAAGAAGATGCAAAAGCATAGCTTAAGGGTTAGAGTTATAATACCTTCCTTTAGATCTGATCTAGAGCTCCAAGCTTCGTAGATTTAATGGTGGATGAAGCTCCAGTGGTTGTCCAAGGTCCATTCTTCAAGTTTTGGATGGAGAAGAAAGCTGGAAAGAAGAATTGTGTAAAAAACACCAATAAACCAACCTTGTTTTCGGGTTCCCACCATGAATTCGAGGTAGATGGTGATCCATACTTACCAAACCAGCTTGGTCGTCCTTCCTATGCTCCAAAGCTCCTTCTTGGTCGGTCAAGGCAAGAAGATGAGAAACATGACTAAGGGAAACGATCCCTTGCTTTGTTGTTAAGGAAGCTTTATATATTTATGGGTATTTTCAAGGAAAGTGAAAAGAAAAAGGATTATCTTCTTTTATTTCCCAACTAAAAACCACTAAATCTTCCTCCATTATATGGCCAAGTTTCCACCTTGTATCCACATGCAAAACTCCTCTATTAACCAAAGTTTAAAAGAAAACATTATAACAAGCTGTATATATATATATATATATATATATATATATATATATATATATATATATATATATATATATATATATATATATATATATATATATATATATATATATATATATATATATATATATATATATATATATATATATATATATATATATATATACAAGGCCTTGTGCTTAAATCTTGATTATTTAAATATCAGGATTATCTCTCCTTCTTGATCATTCAAATGAGACGCCCTTCTCATTATATTTACTCAACTTGATGCCAAGAGTCATGAGAGATCTTCTAGAGGGTATAGTTTACATGTTGGACCCTAGGTTTTGGGTAATTTGCACATTACACCAAAATTATGTTTTAAAGCACAAGGATTGCTCTACAAGCTATAACTTGGTGCCCAAGCTTGTGAAAACTGTACCACTACATCATATTCATTCATATGATGTCTCATCATTAGAGGAACATCTTAACATGTGCAATTTACAAGTTAACCCTTCCATCTGGGTAATTTGCACATTAGTCCATAATTAACAAAACACCTTTCTTTTGTTATTTAACAATATGCTTTCCGTCATTCAAAATATACAAAAACTCTCCCATTTTCATTTCTTCTCATCTTCGCCGATTGTAAATCACTAGAAGAATGGTCAGTTTCTTTCTCTAGTCGTCGTGATTGTGTGTGCACACTTCACGCCGACACTCGCTGTTGGATCTTGGGTGAGTAGCCACTACCAAAGACTACTGCATTGACATTCTCCGTCAAGTAGCGTGAAAGTACTCTTAAGGATAGTGCATCATGCATGCCTCAGTGTAACTCTGGTATAATCTTTTATGTTTATTGTTTAAATCGTGGTTTGTACTCCTACAAACAACAGAAGGCTCTTTCCCTTCCTCTCTCAACAAGCAGCGTTTGATATAACCACCTAAACCTGATCGATGGTTGTGCATAGTCTTATCTTTTTTGTTCATCATGAATGATGTGATTAATTCAATAAGAATATGTTAAATAATCATAATAATTCATAAAATATAATTAATTCAATACCTTGCACTCATCTGTTTGTCTCTGCTCAAGAAAATGCACCCATTCTTTTTTATCTAGACAGAGGCATTTCATAGTGGGGTCCTTGACCCTCTTGGATCCATAGATATAGTCTCTTATGAGTATTATCCGCTAATCTCTATGCTTCTCCCAACGAGCTACATAACAATCATATGATGTGACTTTTTATAAAGCTCATGGTTGCCCTGAAAAGGTTCAACATTCACTAATTTTAGAAATGCGAAAAGAAAGAATAAGAAAAGACTGTAAAAATGTAAATACATACGTCTCACATCTAACTCCCTCCATATGAGGTTTTTAGTGGCCTGATCTATGTCTCCAATTATCATTAAGGAGAGGAACTTTGCTTTGACTAAGAACCCCACAGTAGCTGATAAACTCTTTAGTAATTGGCGTGTCTACTTCATTAAATTCACCCTGAGGATTTGTTTATCAAAGTTATCCCTCTCCTACGTGTAAATTTTATATCACCATTCTTCACCATGGTTAGGAGGCCGAAAAGGATCCTCACTCTTAGGATTGATGTTCTCTTGGTCGGATGCCATCTATAAAATAAAAATTAAACATATGAAAAAGTCAGATCACATTTGAAAAAATAAACATGTTATATAACAAAAAAATAACATATGAAAAAGTCGTATCACATATGAAAAAAAGAAATAGGTTTAGTGCATATATGTAGTATAACTTCAACTAATGTCCCTTCTATTTTATATTTACATGTATAATCATTAGAGTTAATTCAACATTTAAACTTGGTAAACTAGTATAGAATGGACTAGAGTTATCATACTTGTCATAATATTATTCTCCATGAATAGGATCTGAAATGAAATGTCTTTACTCATGAAGAACAGTAGACCAATTTTCTTTTGTAGGAATTTCAATATAGAATGTCTTCTTTTCGTGTGATGCTGTGATGAATGGTTCATCCTTCTCGCATGTTCACTCAAAATTCACTATTTTGAAACCAAGTTTATCAACTACAACTCCATTTTTGTTTTCAACCTATTTACACCTATATAATGGAACTCTAAAATCTATTTAGTCAATTTCCCATGTATTTAGTGACACTGTAATAAGACATCTTTCCTTCATATAGACTCGTATCCTTATCACTAGAAAAATACAATGAAGATTCTTGAAGAGTGACCCCACTATTTTTTATGACACTTGTATCATTTTGACATTTAGTGTAGAATGAAAATCCATTTATGTCAAATCCTTTATAAGATGTACGTGCATCTTTGGCTTATACGCTAGCCAATATAGTTTCTGTAACATTATTTAGTGTTTGACATAGTTTATTGACTACTTTCTCTTCAAACCACCTAATAAATTTCTGATTATACTCTCTAACAAGCCACATTGAACTTGCTTGGAAATATGTTGTCTTGAGCTCGTTGGTGTGTTCAGTGATATATACACCCACATCATCAATGTTGTGTGAAACATACAAATGTGGTTGTTCCCAATGCTTTTGACTAATATTTATCTATCGTTCTCCCAAAGTACCTTTGTCAGAAAAAACATTAGGATTCAAAATATTAGCAAGATTTTCAATAAAACTAAAAAAGTCATTTCAAAAGTCCATAACCTCCCTAGAAACATAGCTCTCAATGATACTCCCTTTGGGATGACAATGGTACCAACCGTCACCTTTAAAATAACTCATGTACCACTCAAAAGGATACATCCAATGTAGGAAACTGGACCCAATATTTTCTCTTTCCTACTCAAATAGACAATCAGATGTACCATGATATAAAAGAATGAAGGGGGAAAATATTTCTCAAGTTGGCACATGGTAACAACCACTTCTCTTTGCAACTTATCTAGATTCTCAGAATCAATGACTTTGTTGCATAGAGTGTTAAAGAAGAAGCAATGCCTAGTGATTGCAAACCTTACATGCTTAGTAAGGATAGATCGAATAACTATAGACAATATATGTTGCATTAGAGTGTGACAATCATGAGATTGAAGATCTATCAACTCTAGATCCTTCATTGAAACCAATATATGGATATTGGATGAGTATCCATGTGGTACCATAACATTAAGAAAGCGCTCATAGAAAGTTATCTTCTCCTATATAGACAAGGTGTGATGAGTATAAGGTAAATATGTGTGGCAACCTTTAATAACTTTAATTGTTAATTATTTCCTTATACCCATTTCATGTAATTTTCTTACTAGGAAATCTAAGGTTTGAGAAAACTTAATTCTAATTTAGTATATTAATATATCCTTTTGTGAATAATTCACCTCAATTCATTAAAATTCATGCTCAACTATATACATATACGGTTTGAAGTGAAACCTTGATTTTAGATAGTAATATATCAATAAGCCATAATTTAGCGCATTTGGGTTCAAAATCTAGTAAATTTTGAGTATTAAACAAGAAATTGAACAATTAATCTAATATAAATATATTTGTCCCTAACTTGGAAAAGGGGTGGAAATATCTTTTAATTATTTGAAGTGATGAATTAGATTAAGAATATAGTGTATAAGAAGTACTAGAACACACACACATGCACATACACTATATATATATATATATATATATATATATATATATACACAGATATATACATATATAGGATTTTGGTAAATTTTATTCATAACCCCCCAAAATATAAATTATGGGGTCAAAATACAATGTAGTCCAACACTATAAAACTTAATCCAAAAGAAACCTAGAAAGCTAAATACTATCTATCTATACATGTAGTCTATAACTAAGTACTTTGCAAATGTTTTTGTCGAGGAAGTCCTCTTCCCTAGATTTTTCTTCATGCTTTATTGAGTTCCTCTCCTTCCAAATATGAAAATATGTTTCCAAGAGAAGCATCAAGCTTTCTTCTCCTCCCTTCATAGGCATCTCTGTAATCTAATGACCATCTACTTTGTGCCTTAGAGCTCTCCTTCTTTGATCTTGAGCTCGTCCTTGACATCTTTCAAAACCTTCTTTATATAGCTACCGTTCATGAACATGTGCTCAGTTGACTCATCTTCTTTACCACACATCAAACATGTGGTTATCGTGCCTCCATACCATTTCTATATTTTGTCCAAGGTGGGTAAAAATCCATATATGATATGACATAAATAGATGTTCCACTTGGGCACTTCACACTCAGTCCAAATGATCTTAGTGGACCAATTATGATCTCCTCTATGATGTATCATGTCATGCCCAAATCCCATGATTACCACTAATCATGAGATTAGGGCATAAGTTTGAGTATTATACTTAATACAAAGTTCACTCCCTTACTTTTTTTATTTCATTTCAAACTCTTTGTTTTCTCGCATCCAATCACATAAACAAACTTTACAAGATAGTTAAACTTTTATTACTCTAATATGATCTCAACATTAATGATACACATCCATACATTCATTCTATTTCTCACACTTCCATGTACATATGACATGACAATCAGATACATTCTCTCTTATTAAGGAAACAAAGATACAAAATATCATTTACAACTCTCTCACATCTATACAAGGACCTAGAGTGATAGGGACCAATTGAACTTTACTAATGTCATAATTAACTCATGTGGTAGATCTACTCTGATGCTTTGTTGTTCTTCAAGTCCACATGGTTTCCATAAAAAATTGTGAGTAGAGGGGTGAGCCTACTCACTCAGTGAATGAATACTTTTTAAAAAAAACATAACACTTATATATTTACAGATATATTATCGAGAAACTGATATCAATTATAAGAATAGTAAGATTTAAAGAGTCTAATCATTGACAATCTTAAATATGGAAGGATACTCTAGATATCTACAAGAATGAATCAATATATTTACATGCTTGATTAATCTCAAATAGAACTAATAACTCAAAAACATACAAAGGATAATTGAATAACTACACACACTTGTTTAACCTCTCATTCATCTTATTATGCCCTGAATCCACATGAGGTGTACCACAACATGTGAAACAATTGCAGCAAGCTACTATCTCACTGTACAAGGCTTAGAAGAATGCCTAGGTTCCTAAGCCTATCTCTTGAGTAAGACCCCGTCTGCAGTGGGCCTCAGCATGTATGCCTCTCAGTGGGGTTTCAACAATAGTAACAAAATACTCTATGATTTTATTAGTCATTCAAGGACTATTCATACCCAATTACCCTCACTTAGTTATACTAAAGCTAGATATAACAAGCTATACCTCATTAGGGTTACATATCAATACAATATGGTTATCATCCCTTCTATTCATATGAGTGAATAGGTAAGACTACCTTATTTAGGGTAACCCTCCATCTGTTCCATCATCATTCAACCCATATCACCATGCCACAATTGTACAGTACTAAGACGGATTACTGGTATGAATGACTACAACTATCAGACACCTTTAATTAACATATTGCTTGCACATATACACTGAAATCATACATAGAACCAATTTATATCCCTCATTATACCTTCAACAAATAAAACTTCTAAAAACAAAATCACGTATTATTGAGAGCCATTGTTTTCTCTAGTTTCTCTTCTTAGACATTACAACTTCTTCTTACTTGTCCTTCTCACTCTGATCGTCTAGAATAAACACCCCTAACATTGAAACATACAAGGTAAGAATAGATTATTCATTATTTTTTATCACTGCAAGAATTTGTTTTAGATTACACTTTGCTCATCTTGCACTTCTCCTTTTGTTCAAATTACACCTCTTATATTTATAATCTATTTCTTATCCTTTGCTCTAAATCGTTTCCATATTGTTTATCTACCTTTCAGATTAGATACCTTTAAACCCTATATTACTATTAGTGCTAGTTTACTTCTCATAGTGCCAATCTCATGATCTTATTTTATAGAGATGCTAGTATTCAAGATCAAATCACTAGTGACATCCCTTGAACTACTACAATTATAAACATTCTAGGGTTTGGTCCTTATCAGCAACATGACATTATTGTGATGTGACTTTGCTTCCTTAAATTGAAATTCAAACTTTAGATCTCACAAGTTTTACTAAAGTCTTCCTTATCTTATCAATTGAATTTCCTTTCTCTTACTTGGCTATTCAGATAGATTACATTCTCAATTTACCCTACTAGGGTTTCATCATCATATTGTGTGTCATTATTACATTTACTAGATGTCTCTACTATGGTGGTTATGCATCATATATGATTCATTTTCTTATCACTTAATGTCCAAATTTCTCTCATTAAGGAATATATGAAAGAGAAGATGATTCTGAGACTTAGAATTCTTATCTTCAAACATTCCCTTAATATATTTCTCGTATGTAGATTTTATTAGTTATAAAAAAGGATACTTGACTAATTAGAACTTGCTTGAGTCTCACAACCTCTTTCTTTTATAATCTATATTACTCCATCATTTTTCAAACCCTTCCTTACTTTCCATAATCCTCTTACCATATACTACTCTTCCACCTGTCATCTTTAACTTCTAATTTTCTCTTATATTCATGTTACTTATTCATGTATATGATCATGTATACCATGTTGCACATATTTCTTTTTATCCTTCTACAAATGTGAAGTTGAAAATATAAATCAATAATCTCTCTACTAGTTTCACCTCATGTTTAATACATTACATATCCTTCATTTTAAATCAAATGGCTCATGCATGCGTCAAACTTTATTTCTCTTTCAACCAAGTTTTCCCTTCCTGAATATAACCTACCTTTGTATGATTTATTCATTGGTTAAGCTACACTTTTGTTCTTCTTTGAGAAACTAGTTTGTTGTTCTATAGAGACTTGGAATCCAAAGGTAGTAAGGATGAATGTATTAACCTTCATAATAAAGGTATACATTCCATGCTCTCAATTATATCATAACCCTCATTCCTTAATCAAGCTCATCATTTCTAACAATTCTCTTTGTTTCAACTAAGTTTGTTGTCCTAGTCTTATGATTTACATGTTCATCTAATTCTCTTTACTTTAACTCTTCTGAAGACTCTTCAATTCTATGTACTTGTAAAGAAGTGAAAACACCTCTCTACTAAAAATTTGAACAACAAAACCTACAGTTCAAACACACTCAGAAGGTATGATGGAGTGGGTCTAAATTTTCAAATCTTTATATAATGGTAACAAAAGACCAAAATATAGGAGCAGAATAAAAATTTGACTATATTCAATTATAAAACAAAGGGTTACAAACTTACAATACAAGGATCCAAGTAGAGGAAATCTAAACCACCTCAAGATTGTCTCCAAGCTTTAACTTCACAATCTAAGTCCAGGTCATCAAGCCTTGTCATCCAAGTCCTCCACCTAGGGTTGGAAGCATACCCCAGCAAAAGAGAAACAATAGGAGACATCATCAAAAGCTGGTATGTGCATACTAAAAAGCAAATTGATCAATTTATAAAGAATAAGGGACATAAAAATAAAAGGCTTCCCATGTAAGAGAAAAGTACCACCCAAACAGGTATCAAGAGAAAAGAATCATAACAAAAGGGATACTTGCCATATGTAAAACAATAAAAAAGTGCCACATGCACATATCATGACCAACATCCTACATACATGTGAGATAAGCATAATACTAGAATATTATAAAAGTCAATGGTGGCTAAGAATCACACATCTTGAACCTGATGAGACATGGGATAAGAATCACACATCTTGCCCTGGCTTGGGGAATTACACATCCACCATCCAAACATATATAACATGGTCCAGGAATCACACATCATGCCCTGGCATGGGGAATCACACATCCACCATCCAAATTATCACAATGTTGCCACAAATTATAATGAGACAAAAACAATGCAATTATACTACTCTAGGGATACTAAATCACATTGTAGGTAAATGTAGAGGCAAGTAGAAATGTATAGTCAAACATTATGTAAGAGTTTCCAAATCACACAATGGACAATATATGAAACCACCAATAAATCTCCACATCACAATGGATAAACACCATCAACAAGATCATCATGTATCATATCACAAGGTAGGAGCCAAAATAATATCTAAGATCACAATCAAGATAGTTCACATGAACCATGATAACAAGAGATAAGACATATTGTGTAGGCTCAATTCAAAAGAATGATAAGATAGGTGATTTTCTCATTATAGAGGAATGAGGGATACAACATACCTCAACATCAGAGTCAAATGATCCAAAGTCACATCTAGGTCCAAGCTTAGGCATCCAAAGAACCTATTACGCATATATGTGGAATTAGAGTTAGATTTATATTGATTTCATAAACCCAAAAACCCATCTTTTTATCATTATGTGAATTAGGTTATGAAAACCATGCCACTAATTAGATTAGGTTATTAGGATTCCAAAACATATTTTATTATATTTTTTTGACTGATAAATTATTAGTTATGAATTGTACAAGTTATTATCCTATATAATTAGATCTATTAAAAACACATGTTGTTAAACATTGGATTTAGCCATAAAAGCTTTTATCATTGGATAGATCTTATTTTTTTTATTCCAATGAGTATTTTTCCATATTTTTCTGACAAGCAGTTAATTAGTTATTGATTTTGCAAAATTGACCAATCAAAAATTAGGAAAAATCCACGTCGCTCAACATCTGCGAGAGAGAAGAGAGACGATGTGGGCCCCACCAGCTACTTGGCACCACTTAGCAGTGGCCAAGAAATGGGGGCAAAGCCCGAGTTTGACTCATCCAAAACAAAATAACAAAACTTAAAAGACGATATTGCCCCTACAGAGAAAAAAAACAAAAGAAGAGAAACTTGGGGTAACATAGACACTAGTAAAAATTGGGTCATTATTCACGAGTGAGTCCTGTCACAAGCCCCTCTCTACATGCCCTCACAAATAGGGACAGTTGTGAGTCTGTCCCTCACAAATGGTATGTGAAGAGAACTCACGTGACAAATACCAGTGGCCCTCACAAATACAATTGTCACAGACCAACTGACCCTCAAGAATGTTATATTGAGGTACTATTTAGCCTTCATAAATACATTTTTGAGGGCATGTTTCGTTCTCATAAATACATTTTTGAGGGACTTGATGGTCCTGGAGAATATATTTTTGAAGGGCTAATACCTTCATTAATATTATTTTTGAGGGGCTATGTGGTCGTCATCAATGCAATTGTGATGGCCAATCTGGATCTCATTTTTGAGGGACTCAAGACCTTCATTAATATATTTTTTAGGGATTACTGTAAATGATTTGGTTATTGATTTATTGAATGATTTTTTGAATGTTAAAAAATTTTAAATGGAAACTTTGTGTATATAACCTCAAGCAATATTTTTATAAGAGTCACATGACATCATAAGAAGTTTTAACACCAAAATGACACATAAAATGTTAAATCACCTCAAACCAATTTCTATTAATGAATTAAAATATTATCCATACATTGCATCCTCAACCTTGATATAAATAATGAATACATATGATTCTATTTGAGATTGATGACAATCAACATATCATGCTAGAAACTCTTAAGATCTGTAATGTCTCCATATTTCTTCAAATGGTGTGGTGCTCTTCATCAATGCCAGGCCTCATACTGTTGGGTAGTTGAGTATTCTTCTCCTAAAAATGAAAAATCATTATATTAATAGAATTTAAAGTTTATACATAAATCATAGTATAACAAACAACTTACCCTTATATTTTGGTTATGTTCTACTCCAAAGTGCATTATTGGTTGAATGCATCATTAAAAGCAATTCTACCCTATCAATATATATACAAAAAGGAATCAGAGTGAGTGCGAAGTAGAATATGCCATATTGTTGACTCAAGGCCCAAATGACGTAGAATTTTTTTTATAATCACTTGTAATGAATGTATGACTTGTAATTAATCTTAGAAAAATGTTTGAGACACAAATATAGATGGTTTAACCAACCAAATCCAATTTGCTAAATATTCCCAACAGACACTCGATCGGTCGAGTTGCTACTTAACAGAACTCGACCAATCGAGTGTCTGTTCAAACCTAAAATGGACTGATCAGTCGAGTTGCCACTTCCCAGAACTCGACCAATCGAATGTCTATTCAAACCTGAAATGGACTGATAGGTTGAGTTTCTAAGAAACATAATTATCCCAGACTTGCAAACAAAATTATTTGATGAAAATAGACAGATTAATGAACTAAACATTATCCCATCATGCTTTTTTTTAGTTCTATCAACTAAAGTTCAATATGAAGATGCAATCAAAGGTGTCATGTGGATTTTTGAAGTAGTGAAAGACACTAAAGTAGACATTTTCTAATAAGGTTCACCTCATTTAAATGCTGATTTCTTGGTGTGAAAGACACCAATGACGATGTGCTTTGGGTGTTCTGCATTTGACGACAACTTTGTGGATTATTACCAAATGTAGGGCACCAACTTTCAACTGCAGCCTTTGATAAAGTGTACACTTTAATACTCTCATGTGTATGAATATTGAAAATAATCTTCAGCTGTTATGAGGTACCTATGGCAGAAAGAGTAGTGGATGTCCATTGCTAGCACTCTCTATCAGAGTCATGACTCCAAAAGAACCACTTTCAACCCTTTGTGTGGAAAGCCTGCCTACTCCATTCTCCCTTTCAACCCCTTATTTGGAAAGACTGCCTACTCCATTTTCCCTTGAATTGCCTTGTGTGGAAAGCCTGCCTACTCCATTCTCCCTTGAATTTCCTTATGTGGAAAGCCTACCTACTCCAGTCTCCCTTGAATTGCCTTGTCTAGAAAGTCTGCCTAAGCCATCCTCACTTGAATTATTCTTCCTGGGATACATGCCTACATCTGCAACACCACTTGTATTGTCTTGTATGTGAAAAGAACTGACACCTGACCTATTTCTGCCACTCTGCATGTGTAAGACAGTTGCAGTAGTCCGATTGGGGTATTCAACTACACAATCAACAATAATACCACCATCCTAGCATAAATAGATCAACAATGTCAAGAAAACTTATATATTAATGTACACATAAGCAACTAACTCTAAGTTACCTGTGATTGATTATACCAAGTCTTTATTTGGGAGACATAGTTCTTCAATCCATTTACTGTTTCTTCAAGTTCCTTGAGTTTATCCTGAAATAGAAAACAAATTACAAACATCGATGTAATAGAATAGTTGTAACTAATAGTTCAAGTTTAATTTTAATCCAACATACATCCTTTGCTTTGATTTCCTCAAGAAGCATTTCATATCTTATACAGGCAGCTTTTCCCCTATGTCATGTCTCTTTGTGCCCAATTCCAAGACCTTGGATCCTAGCCTTTTTGGTAGGATTTAAAACTTGCAAATAAGCTTCACGTGTTAGATTATCAACACATCTAGGATCTAAATCTTCTTGGTCAGCTACTTGGTTTTCAACAATATCATAGATTTCAAAATGTAATTATAAAGCATCATAAAAGGAAATCTTAAATTGAGATATCTAAGCGTATGTAGCTTTGTAGACATGATAGGAAAGAAAATGTTTATTTTCTAACCACTTGTGGGCTTTTGTCGTAAAAATTTTCCAAAAATTTGTTAAGAGGCACAATGGGTTGTTCTTCACTGACCTACACATGATAGATAACATAATCACTGTCCATGTAATATTTCAATTCTTACTAAAAAGACAAATGCCCATTATTAATACCATTTCTGCCCAGTAGCAACTCCATGACATTGATCATGTGGTATGATCCATTACTTTTTTTGCTCTGTTTGTTGTGTTGATCTCAGAAATGTTCTAAACCATAATAAACAAATAATTGAAAAAGGAGATAGGTATAGATGTAACTTATACAAAATTGTTGTACTTTAGACTTCTCGGTTCCCCATTCTTTAACATGATTTTTAAATTGGTCCATATCTATGGAAGCATTTTTCTCAACTTTCTTCATCATCAATTCCAGTTCAATCTTGTACTTTTCATAGTAATCTTTCTATACACATGCCCTCCACACTGATATCCATTTGCTAATATGTTCGTCAATGTGATTCCATGCATTCAGATGACTGCCTAAATTGAAATATTTCTAAAAACATAGAAAATATTACTTTGGATATAACAAATACAATTTTTTGCTCTTCTTATGAAAAAAATTACCTCAATAAATGATTTTGTATCTGCAAAAGCTTGATGTGGTTGTTCATTCCACTTCAAGTCTAGATGCCATATGTGTGGTTTCCTTGATAGCATATGACAATAATGATTCAATTTGGCACCATTTTCCCCAATAGCATTTCCTTCTGGATCCCATTGGACCTTGTGACATGGCTCCACTTGCTTAGGAAGTAGGCTTTGCTCACTTGCAGGCCCACTTCCATACTTCCTATGATCATGTTGATCCTCAACATTTTCATCAATTGTTACATAATTTTCAATAGAGGGAGGGACAATAGAAGTTTCAAGTAGAGTAGGTTCTTCCTCACAATTTTCTACAACTGCGGAGGGAGGGACAACAGAAGTTTCAATGGGTGTGATGTTACAACTGGATCTAGTGATTCTTCTTCCTGCCATCATTCAACTGACAAGAAAAATAATTAGATTATTAGTGCAGAAATGTTTGTAACAAAAGTAGTAGCTGTATTTGAAAAACAAATAAATTGCAGAGAATATGAGACACCAACATGTGAATATTCAGCATTTGAAAAAAAAGAACAATTATGAGTTATAATGATGTCCTACTTGCTGGTATATGAAAAAAGACTAAATAAATTACAAAGAATATGCCAAGTAATAGAGCAATTTGGGAAATAGGCCCAAATGACCTAGAACAATTTTTCTAATCACTTGTAATGATTGTATGACTTGTAATTAAGCTTAGACAAATGTTTGGGACACAAAAATCCATGGTTTAACCAGCCAAATTCTGTGTTTGTCTTGTGGTGAAGTTCTTTGTTGGGGAGAGAATTCAAACCCGAATAAATTCTTGAGTGAATAAATGAAGTTTGTATATTGCAGTCCATCACAGACTATACTCATTATGTGAACTTGGCCCGTTTGTTTAGGGCGAAGCTGGTGGCCCATCTGTAGCCTCTGTTAGAAATTTTGTGACCTCGCAACCTGAAACTAGACACGTCACTATGCAAATTCCAAACAACAAGGCAAGTCTTCTATTTTTAGTTAATTTCTCATTCTGTATATGTAGTACTACATACATGATTGTTTTGTAATGATTGTCATGACACATTGTCACCTTATAATTATCATATTTCTTATTTTGTATAGGTTTTTTAGTTATTAGTATGCAGAGAGACAATAAAGAACATGTGCCATAATAGGATTTAATATGCATGTATTTTTTTTATCGTCAAATGTCAATTTGACAAGTTCACATTTTGAAATTTACAACTGGTTACAATGAATGTCATGCTGATGAAATTATATCTATCCAATTAAACAACATATGGTACCTTATAGATAAGGTACTATAGTTATATGTAAGGTAGTATTATTATTATTATCATGACTAAAATAGATAAGATTTATTAAGGCTTCCATCATTGTATACACATGTCACATCCTAATACATAAGATCACGTGATATCCTATATATTTCTGGTATTAATATATTTTTGTGTTACTACGTTACCACCAAAAGATGACAGTGACCACCTCTAATCTAACAATTAACACATGTTTCAACTAGTTAGTGTGCCTCATACCACAAACCATCACCATCTAGAAGAAATATTTTTCTAATTTGAATCAATTTCAGGTAAACGGAACAACAATAGATGGTAGCCCAATACAAATGACTAATCTAAATCATTATGTGCAAGGAAGTCTGAATTGGCATACCCATATTTCTTTTCATCTATGAGCTCAACTTTCCAAGTATGCCTCAAACAACTGAAATGGTATAATAAATACCTTGTATGTGCCAGATGTCTGAATTGGCGATGACAAGGATCATAAGCAGCCAAAAAAATGTAATAAACACCAATGAGCTTGGAATTAAGAAAACGATGAAGCGAAACACCTTACTTAACAGTCTGAAGATACTAATTCTTCTCTTTCTATTGTAATAAGTGGATTTTAAAAAGTATCTTTGTATCATGTGGTTGTAAAGAAACGAGAACCATCTTAAATTACTCCATCAAAATAAGAAGACCAACAAGATTTTGGATGTTGCATAGCATACACAATCAAACATGAATGACATGGTAGTTCACTAAATTAATATCAAAGATGTCAAAGCGAATGGTTAAAGAAAAATAAAAATATTTGATTACTTGGTTTCTTGTAACTTCAATGCATAATAAGATGTAGTATTCTTTCTTGTAACAACTATGCCTTTATCTAATAGATATATCTCGATGTCAAAGATGTGGTGTGTATGGATTGTAGGTCAAATATGTGAATAATATATAACATTAGATTAAATGAATCTCTAGAAGGGAATGATGCTCTAGTTGAAACAGAGAAACATCTAATGACAAAAGATGTGGTGCAACCTATTCAGGATAAGGAACAAAATGCTTCACCATCTAGTAAGGTGGAGGTCCCTAGTATATAAGAATCTATACCACCACAACAAGAGGTTTTGGAGGAACCAGGAGCACTTATAGCTGCTGCAGGAGTGACCAACCATGTGGTTTTGGAGGATAGACAATTTTTAAAAGAAGCATCTCCTTCAAACACCAAAGAGGTCCCAACTATTATGACCGAACCTACAATGCTAATTCTAATTTTTGGCAATGTTAATTATAATGAAGCTGTAAATTCAACTGTCCCATTCTCTGAAGTTGTGAAATTGGTATCCAATAGCTGAACATGAAGGATATATAAGGTTGAGCATTGAGTCATTATGCAATCTGACATTTAAGGATTTGAGTGCTCTGATTTTATAACCATGAGTTACAAATCAATGAGATTAAAATGACTAGAAATGAGACACTTATGTTTGAGATTGGATAACGTGGAGAAAAGACAATGAGAAGTGTGATTAGACTGAAAGGTATGGTCATTTTCTTATGTTGAATTTAAATTCTATAGTCCTTTCTATAAGACACTATGAGATTCATAATGCCTTGATCTTATGTATTCCATAATAAAGCCTTGAACTTATGTACTACATAGTATTCCTTTAGGTTTTTAATCATAGATTATTTGACACCTTGAGGGGAATACATCCAGTTAGGGGACACTATATAATAGGTACTCATACAATATAATTAAGAACATTTTTGAGTAAGTATTGTGCTTTAGTCGGATGAGGTGGTGGTGGTCCAAGCTTTATGCCTTGAACCTATTATCCAATCATAGCACCTTCTCACTAGAAAAATACAACATAAATTGTAAAGAAGTAAAGCACTTACATATACTTTCTAAAAGAGATTCTGAAGGTGGAAAGCACCAATAAATGGTCTAACACCAATGGGGTGATGGAGACATTGGTCAACATCTCTCATTATGAACTAAAGGCTCAATTAGACAGAAATTTGATCAAGAAATTAGGATAGTTTGAAGAACAACTACTTATAGAAAAACCACTTAAGTTTGGAAAGTGTAAGACAAACAATGCTAACATGGGTCAAACACAATCACAGAGACATGTGTTCCCCTTTACATGTTATGAAAAACTATCATGAAATTATTTGTTGTGATAATGTTATATACCTCTTATGGATATTTTCTCACTTTTGAAAAGTTTAACACCTTTCTATATGATTTATTTTGGGATTTGTATGATGAATTCATAATGTGCTGAATCATTAGTGTGTATCTCCTTCTACCTACATCAAATTGAGAATCGTGCTGTGAAATCTTTGTACCAAGATGCACCCCAAACCCTTCATGTAAACTTTCCCAAGCATCAATCAAACGTATCAGTATAACACATGATGTTATTCTCATTTATATATTACTATCATGATGGTAAGTTCCTTACATGTTTAAACAACCCACATTATAAGCAAGTCACTTTCTATAGATCGCCAAGAGTTTCCTTAAAAAAGGAACCAACTTGACATATTTTTCAACTGGTGACTGAAAGTGACTTAATGAAAAACAAGCAATAAGAAAATATTTCATATAAATAGGCACACAAATTATGGTCAAAAGCACTCCTTTTGTTCAATAATTGCAGTCTTTCCTGGCCCAAGGATATCTTCTAATGTGTCCTACAATTGCTTATCCTCTTCAGGGGGGAGAGGTTGTGGATGATGAGAACTCATTAGCATAGTGGAATGCCAAGCATAACCAAGAAAAATATTTAATCATGAACAAAGACTATAAAATATAGTATATAACATGCAAGAACCAAGAAGGAACCAACTATTGCCAACCATTTGGAAATGTTGCACACAAATGGACAAGTCAGAGATAAATTATTTAAGGTCTCATTACAACAAAGCATACTTGTCAAACTGGCCAGGTAGTCCTCCTCACCCTAGGGTTACCTAGAGAGCCTTGACAGAATCCTAGTCCCTAGTTATACATATACTGTAATTTTATGTTCTACTTGGTCAAAAAGCACACTATGCACATTTCAGATAATAGCACCTAAATTTATGTACTACTTGATCAACACCTTTAAAAAATTTGTCATAATAGTCATCGATCATTATTAATATGGCAAAAGGGCATATTTCTCATAGTCAGGCAGTTTAAAATATAACTTGGAACCTCAACCCGACTGTAGGGCATGATCTGGTGGTCATTACATATGTGTTTGTTACATGTTGAATCATAGGGAGAGGATGTTGGAGAAATAAAAATTATCCTTCATTTACCATGGTGATGGAGAAGGATAAATATTCTCTGGTGAATCCATGAAAAAATCCAAGTGAATCCTTGTCAATGTCCCCTTTTCCTTCCCCATCCCCTTTTTCTTTGACCATCTATTGTTCACCAAGTATGAAATACAATATAAAAATGTCCAACTTAGATAGGTGAAGGTTTCAAATTTAAATTATTGTTAGGAAGATACAAAAGCACTCACCTTGATGGCTCGAATTCTAGTTATCCATCCACCACTTCTTGGTCATTGGTTGGTCACGACATCAAACATATCTGGGAATAAGAAAAGGATTGATTATGATATTGAAGAACACAATGGAAAGTCTTATAGATGGTTTAGCTACAAAACCATTGAATCGTTGATTAGGATCAAGGTTGCAAGTGAAGGACAACCTGCAATAAGAAATTTGAGAGCACGGAGAATCCAAGGGCATAGAAGACTAGAACTCCCACGTGGAGAGGAGGATCATGGACTGGAGTCTAATAGACAATCACAGAGGATCAATGATCTATGAGTGTAGATCTGTGAGAGATCCCAGATCAGGACTGGAGGCGTTATGCTGTGGAAGATCATGGACTGTGCTAGTCCTTTGCAGAGAATCACAGACAGGATAGTCCTTTGCAACGAATCGACCTACGATGCTAGTCAAGTGGAGGATCATGCACGATCAATGGCGTTGGTTTCTTGTGGAGTATTTCGGATGCGTGTGTGAGTAGGGATCAGAACGCGCTGCATGAATAAGTTGATTAACAAAGACAAGAACCAGTGCTAGGAAAGATGGTTGCATAGGGTTTCCTGGAAATGGTGGGCACACACATTATAATTAGTGAATTAGACAAATTTTGGAGGGAAATAATGGAGGGAAGCATCCTAATTTTATTGTGAGGGATTATTATAAATTATAACTTATTTTTGAAGGAAAGGGGGCCTCAAAGAATTTGACATTACGTTAAAGGCACAGTTGAGGGACAAAGCCTTGTTGTTTAGGGAGGATCCCTCAATAATAGATGTTTATTTTGAAGGCCTCTCATCCTTCACAACTGTCCTTCACTAAAACTCTTATTCTTTGTAGTGAGAGAAAGCACACAGAGGAACCTCCCCTTCTCACGTCAAGCACCATTGCTGCTCAGAGCAGCAGGTACACCCAACCCAGATTTGGGGAAAAAGAAAGTTGTCCCCAAAAGCCAAAACTGAACTCAAGCTTCGACTACAAACTCCACGACAGTGGCGCCAGAAGAAAGACCAGATAAAACCATGACCTGAACACGTAGAATTGAATAACATTACCCATAAACTTGCAAAGAAGATGACTAGGAGGGGAAGCCATGATGTTTACCTCAAAAGTAGTAATTGAAAGTGTCAGAAGATCCGTAGGAACCCACCGAGAGGCTTAGCATGACCAGGGTTGCCCGAAGAGGGAACGACCTAGCTGACGAGGTCAGGTTGGCAGTCGAGGGTAACTCGAGTAGGGGAAGCAAGCTCGCAATGGTAGGGGAGAAACCGAAAACACAAATCTCTTACAAGAACTCCAGAGATGGTTTTGGCACACTTAAAGAGGATCTCAAAGTCCTGAGGTGACCAAAACTCAAGTCGGAATAGGAAATAGGGGTTTCATGGCGTAGGGTTTGATAGAGAGAAAGAGACAGCCAAACCCCATATATATATATATATATATATATATATATATATATATATATATATGAGTTAGGCTAGAATACACTCAAGTGTACGGATCACACGAATACACTCAAGTGTGTTTACATATCAAGACTAATTTTTGCAAAATGTAAACCATTGATCTTCACCGTCATACTATAACTAGGCTACATACAAATTTTGAGCCTATTTGGATGAGTGTAAGTCACTCATCCAAGGGCAACAAAATCGACGCGTGAAACTAATTTGAAATGCATAATTTTTGCGGTCTTCATAACATGTGCTATACATATCCAAATGTGGTCAAATTTTGCGTATGAGTTGTTCACGAGATGTTTAAGAAGATCAATGGATTATATTTTCAAAAAAAATATTGCATCATGAAAAACTACTTGAGTATATTCCGCTCCGGATACACTCGAGTGTATTCTAGCCTGACTCTCTCTCTCTCTCTATATATATATATATACATATATATATATATATATATGGATCAACTCGTGTGAAATCATCAGAGGAAAGCGATGGAAAAGAAATCAAGCTAAATCATATAAAGGATATGAAGAAATCTGAGAAGGAAAAGAGGAAGTACTGTACACACCGAAACGAGATCCAACCCAAGGTAGGAGACAACCTCCTCACCTTTGGATCCAGATCTTAGGGTTAGGAAAACAAGGCGCATAAGTGAAATCTGAGAATCCAAGAATATTGACAAAAATCAATTTTATTTAATAAAGTGATATTGCATTATTACTCCTTTTCTCTTTCCTCTTTTGAGGTCACAAACAAATCCCAAATTAGATAAAATTTTGCATAGAGGCTAATTAAAGCATGTAGATTCTAAATATAAAATTATATTTACCTTTTGGGAATTTTTAATATGTTAAATAAATCAAATCATATTTTCTCTTGCCTCCTACATTAAGGGCATTAGGATTATCCAAATTTGTTAAAACTTAACCCACAAGTCATATATAATGTGTTGTATACGAATTTTCCATCAATTTTTCATATTTGAGTTGTTTGTATATTTATTTAATATTTTAAAAGTTTTACACACTTTCTCTCTCATGATTTCACCTTTTAAGCAAACTCTCTCCAAATTGGATGAAAATTTACCCAAAGGCTATATTTATTATGTAGATTATGAATCCAAGATTATTTTCCTCTTTTTGAGTCATGAATTATATTTATTTATTAATTACACCTTTTAGGCAATTTCTCTCTCCTAACTGACCATATTATTTCAAGGTTGTCCTAATTAAATGAAAATAGACATGTAGTCTTATTTTAATGTGTAGATTACAAATTTAAAGTCTATTCTTTATTTTGAGGATTTATTACATGGGTTTTGTCATCTGGCCCATTAGAGGTCCATTAACTACATTATGCATCCAATTAAGTTATTTATCATCTTATTATCACCAAATGAGTTATATGCATATTAGATTACATTATTCATACATTTGATTATTAGGATCACTCTAAACTCAACCTTGTTTGGATAAGTCCAAAAGGTTAAACTTCTAGGGTAGGGTCCAAGATCCGATATGTTACAATACTAATTGTATATTAACTATTTTCTTCTATTTTCCCTATGCTTTGGAGTACATAAAAACATTGTACTCAATTATACGATCCATTTCTCATGATTGATTCTTACAATCTTGGACCTTACATACTTTTCTCATATCTTTTCCATATTTCATATTTAGAGTTCATATAATACGAATCATTAAACTTAATTTGAACCTTATGTTGTGTTCCTTTATTCCCAGTTAAGGGTTACTCATATGAGGCCCCGAAGTTGGACTCAAATATTAGTTCCAACTAATTCTTAGCTATTCTAATCTTTCCCATAAGTTTCAACATCTTAGTGTATGTACATTCTCATATGATGTGGGTATAATTTATCCAAAGTATACTCTTATTATATTGTTAATAGGAGTCGTTAGATCCCAGTAATGCATCCTTCCAGCCAGACCAGGCCGAACCTACAGTCCTGAAGCCAAGAGCTACTAGGGCCTCATATGAGAAACCCTTAATTGGGAATAAAGGAACATGACATAAAGTTTAGATTAAGTTTAACGATTAGTATTATACGAACTCGAAATATGAAATGTGGAAAAGATATGAGAAAAGTATGTAAGGACCAAGATAGTAAGAATCAATAATGAGGAATGGACTATATAATCGAGTACAATGTTTTATGTACTCCAAAGCAAAGGGAAAATAGAAGAAAAGAGTTAAGTAGACAATAAGTAAATATAAGTGAAGAGTCTTTAGAAGAGTTAAAGTGAAGAAAACTAGATGAGCATGTAAATCATAAGACTAGGATAAGAAACTTAGTTGAAACAAAGAGAAATGTTGGAAATAATGAGCTTGATTAAGGAATGAGGTTTATGATATAATTGAGAGCATGGAATGTATACCTTTATTAATAAGTTTAATACATTCATCCTTACTGCCTGTGGATTCTAAGTCTTTATAGAACAAAAAACTAGTTTCTAAAAGAACAAAAGTGTAGTTAAATAAATGAATAAGTCATACAAAGATAGACTATATTCAGGAAGGAAAATTTGATTGAAAGAGAAACTATGTTTCACCCATGCATGAGCCGTTTGATTTAAAATGAAGGATATGTAATGTATTAAACATGAGGTGATACTAGTAGAGAGATTATTGATTTAGAATTTCAACTTCACATTTGTAGAAGGATAAAAGGAAATATATGCAACATGGTATATATGATCATACACATAAAGGAAGCAACATGATCATAAGACAAAACTAGAATTTAAAGATGACATGTGGAATAGTAGTATATGGTAAGGGGATTATGGAAAGTAAAGTAGGGTTTGAAGCATAATGGAGTAATATAGATTATAAAATAAAGAGGTTGCGAGATTCAAGAAAGTGCTAATTAGTCAAGTGTCCTAGGTGATAATTAATTAAACCTACATATGAGAAATGTATTATTGAATGTTTGAAGATAAGAATTCTAAGTCTCAAAATCATCTTCTCTTTCATATCTTCCTTAATGAGAGCAATGTGGGAAGGAAGTGATAAGAAAATGAATCATATATGATGCATTACCACTATGGTAGAGACATCTAGTGAATGTAATAATGACACACAATATGATGACGAAACCCTAGTAGGGTAATTGAGAATGTAATCTATCTGAATGGCCAAGTAAGAGAAAGGAAATTAAATTGATAAGATAAGGAAGACTTTAGTAAAACTTGTGAGATCAAAAGTTTGAATTTCAAATTAAGGGAGCAAAGTCACATCACAATAACGTCATGCTTTTGATAAGGACCAAACCCTAGAATTTTTAGAGTTTTAGTAGTTCAAGGGATGTCCCTAGTGATTTGACCTTGAATACTAGCATCTCTATAAAACAAGATAATGAGATTTGCACTATGAGAAGTAAACTAGCACTAATAGTAATCCAGGGTTTAAAGATAGCTAATATGAAAGGTAGATGAACAATATGGAAATGATTTGGAGCAAAGAGTAAGATATAAATTTGAAATGTAACAAGTGTGTTTTGAACAAATAGAGAAATACAATATGAGTGAAGTGCGATATGAGATAAATTCTTGCAGTGATAAGAAGAATGATGAATAATCTATTCGTACCTTGTATGTTTCAATTTTAGTGATGTTTAATCTACATGATTAAAATGAGAAGGATAAGCAACAAAAAGTAAGTAGTCATGAATGAGGAGAGATATAAGAGAAAATAATGACTTTTAGTAATATGTGAATTTGTTTTTAGAAGTATAATTTGTTGAAGGAATATTAAGGGATGTAAATTGGTTCTACGCATGATTTTAGTGTACATGTGCAAGCAATATGTTAATTAAAGGTGTCTGATAGTTGTAGTCATTCATACCAAGTAATCCATCTTAGTATTGTACAATTGTGGTATGGTGATATGGGTTGAATAATGATGGAACAAATGAAGGGTTACCCTAAATAAGGTAGTCTTACCTATTCACTCATATGAATAGAAGGGATGATAACCATATTGTATTGATATGTAACCCTAATGAGGTATAGCTTGTTATACCTAGATTTAATATAACTAAGTGATGGTAATTGGGTATGAATAGTCCTTGAATGACTAATCCAATCATGGAGTAATTTGTTACTATTGTTGAAACGCTAGTATGCTATAACCCGATTGTTACACCTTGAATTATGTGTGGGTTCATACTTGAGAATAATATGGAATGTGATGGTAATGCTTCACCTTGTGCATCCATGATGCAATGAGGATGTCGTGAGTAGTATTGTACAATTTTTGTTGAATCTAGTCTTCCAACTCAAGACTATTTTGTTATTTGAGTAGCACAATAGTAAAATTCAAAAGAACATGGTGAACTCTATTTTGTGACTTAGAAGTAATACATAACAATAGTACATATTGATCCGTATGAATTGAGATAGATGGATCAGATTATCAATGTTGAGGTAACACCTCAAGAGTATAAAAAAATATTGAAATGGTTTTTTTTTTCTCTCTCTCTTCTATTATTGATTGTGGCATAGAGAATTTGTTTGTTGTCATTGAGAACTATTTCAAACATGTTGTGATTAGAAAAGAAATGAAGGACTTAATGTTGAAAACTGCATTCAAGTACGAAATACAAGAATATAATGACAAGTAAGATTTCATAAGATTAAAATAAACATTGAATATACTTTGTTTGCGTATTTATGTTTTGAGGATAAAACTTTTTAAGGGGGTGAGAATTTGTAATGACCACATTTGTGCTTAATTGGTAAACTAGGGTTTACCTGAATGATTACATGCTTGATTAGATTAAACATCGTTTAGATTTGATTAATGATAGTAGATCAATTGTGATGTTTCAAACCTAAGAAAAACTCTAACTATGATTTTATTTTGAAGAATTAGGGTTTGAGAAATGTAAACCCTAATCGAAAAAAAATTAGGGTTTTGATAGTACATGAATATGGAATTTGATCAGGATAGCAGTGTGGTAAATGATTTTTCATATTTTATACAATTTTTTATTTAATTTAATTTTGGATATGATATGGATAACTCAATCATGCATATTGGAGAAAAATTTAAGAATTTTTTAGTGTTCTTTGAATGTGTGTATCAATCAAACTATACTTCGACCAAAATGTTGATAGAGTGTTGTTTAGCAGTGTAGTGTTTTATTTTAAATTATTTATTTGTAACACCAAATGATCTGAAATTTTAAATAGAAATCTGAAAATCAATCATAAACAACATGTAAAATTTTCATAATTTTTGGATGCATTTAGGCATTATCAGTAGACAAATTACAGTAATATTTTTATGACAAAAAATTCAGATGAAATAAGAGAAAGTATAGTGAGGGGTCAGTGTTTAATTGACCCAAGTAGCTCAATTTTTCTATATGGTCAACCTAACACACAAGAAGCTCTCATAATTCATGATTCAATCTAAAGAAACAAAATCTTAGAGAGAGAGAGAGTTAGGGTTTGAGAGGAGAAAGTGATGGAGATGTTGACCTAGGGTTTTGCAGTCCGAGGAATGATGAAATCATGTAAATTTAGCTTCTTTGGATATAGTTTCATGGTGAATATTCTCTTAGATGTCAAGATTCCATCCCTCCCCTGATTGGATTCAAAATCATATCAAATAAAGTCCTTTTCTCACTCTTTCTCTCCTAATTTTCAATTCTAGGGTTTCTGAGTTGAAAGGAAGAAGAAAGTGGCGATTGCTAGGGTTTTGATATGGATTCAAGATTTTTAGATATGGGAAACATTTTTAAGCTGTTTTACATATTAGGGTGAGTGGGTAAAAGAATATTTTAGTCAATTGTACTCAATTAGATGGTTTTAATTTATATTATGAATTTCTCCCTAGATGACAATAAATGAAAGGAACTGTTCTTGAATTCAGTTTATAGAATACTTCAATTCATGTTCCAACTACGATCTGAAAACATTTATATGATGACATGGATATAGATATCCATGTATCTTGAATACTACAAAACTAAGAAGTTTATTGAGAATCTTCTGAAGATCTAGATTTTCAAGTTATTCGGGTGCTTGAACAACATTATAGCTGAAATTTAGATTTATGTTTATACGATCTTATTTATGTTCCTAGTGCATATAATTCTACATGTTTGATCTATTTGATTTGATATATGGACAAATAGAGTTTCTGATTTTCACAATACATATCTTGTGAATAGCAAGTAATCAAGGATGGAATCCCAATCTAGTATGCTTTTACAAGTATACATATCTAATTTAGTAGTAAATAGCTAACTGAAATATTCATGTGATATTGTGGGATTTTATTTGAATATTATCTTATATGAATATATGCTTTGTTTATGAGATTCAGTTTTTTCTAACTCAAATACTTATCATGAAATGCATATGTTGTTATGCTATTGCAAGTGGAGATATGGCATGCCCTAGATATGTATGTTGTCGATGCCATGCATAAATGTGAGAAATGTGGAATGAGAATATTTATATTAGTAGACATGATATATGTTTGAATACATGAGAAGTGTTATATGTGCATGAGTAAGGAGAAACCTTATGAAAGGGGTAAAAACTATGTTAAGCATTCAGTTCAGTATCATCAGTGGTTTCAATTCAATAGTCTGAGTAGCCATTAATATACAAGTTTAAAAGAGATCAGTCTAAGAGAAAGATATAATCAAAGTTACAGTAATTATAGTATCCCTGAACTCCGTAGATTCCCTATGAGAGGTCTGCGCTGTAGGGATGAAACAACCTAACCCTGGCAGTGTACAGTATACGAGGGTCAGATCGTACTAACAGGTGGTACGAGGGATGAATCCCTAGTGAAAGTCTCTTTAAAAATACAGTATGTAGTGTCCAACATCAACCAGAGATCCTTGTGGCCCTAGAGTATAGAAAAGCCAATAGGTGGCTTGACTCTCTGCCTGTGTGCTCAAGTTAGAGAAGGATTCTAGTTTTACGACCCATTGGTGTGTCAAGGCCAGAGAGCCATTTTCTTGTTGCAGACCAGTGATGTAGTCAGGCTTGGCATCGTGGGTTTGTCAGCTAAGTCTTGTACGGTGAGATCGTATTTCATTACGATTCTTCATATGTAGAGTACACTGCATATGATCAGGGCATAAGCTAAAATATGATAGTATATGTTTAAGGAGTTTCTTATAAGTAAGAAGAGTTAAGAAAGATTTGATTTTAATTTCACAGTAGTTGTTCATTAAATGTAATATTGAATATAGTGAGGATTATATTTCCATTCTTGTTTATTTCTAATGATGTAGGATTCAATGTTATTAGTAAGTTTTTGAATATCTAGTCTTTTAATTTAAAATTACTATCTTGTTTTATTTCAATTATCCAAGAATGATAAATGTCTGATTCAGTACTTTAGATTGCATTATTGCTTTACTCATTCATTGAGCGAGTAGGCTCATCCCTCTACTCAAAATTTTTAGGGAAACCGTGGGGATTGAAGATATCATTGCATCAGAGTAGATCTGCCACAAGAGTTAAGTGTGAGTATAGTTAAGTTCAGTCGATCCTTGTCACTCTAGGTCCTTGTAAAAAAATATGAGAGAGTTGTAAATGGTGATGTATAACATTATTCCTCTTTTAGCAATATATGTGAATTAGCAAGTTTTATGTGTTTAAAAGTATGAGAAACATAATGAATGTTTATACATGAATTTTTACTGTTGAAATTAGATTAGAGAAATCAATGTTTATATTCTCTTGTAAAATTAGTTTATGTGATAGTATGTGAGAAACAAAATGAATAAAAAAAGAGTTAAGGGTGATCTTTGTATTATGTTAAATCCTCAATTTATGCCCTAATCTCATGATTAATGGTAATTTTGAGATCGGGGTGTAACATTGGGAGTGATCCTGTGGAGGTGGTTGGGCGTAATCTAGTGGACCCACCACCTAGCACACCTGATGTAAGTATTTTCATGACATAGTATCTAGTCTTTGTTATGTATATAACATGCTCAATGTAAATTTGTAGGGGTTGAAGCCATGCCATATAAATTTGAAAGAATTCATTGTTGTAGAGGGCGAGGCTTACCTACGTTTTCCAAGGCACACAATTCATGTCACTCTAGTACCCAATAGTGAGGTCCGTGTGAGCCCAAGGCTTGTGTTTGCAATGGAGGTAGCATCCATTGCCATATGCCCACCGAGATGTTGACACAGTTGGTGAAGTAGAAGGCGGAGTGGTCTTGTGGCCCAAAATGGATGTCATCTATATTGATCTTGTATGGTAAATTTTACATTACGTTAATTTGTATATATGTATATACATGGTCTCCACCTCTTCCGGAAGTATCTAACTGGCTTGCAAAGTACCTATATGACTCGATCGGTCCTCAATGCAGGGGTATAGCAATATGGATAGGCAAACATCCCACAAATTGACCTATGATTATTTCTATTAAGGAGGAGGTTGCAGGCCAATCATATGATAATAATATATTTATACAAGATATTTTAGAGTTGTTTACTTATGCTTATCTGAATACATCTATGATAGAACTATGGATATGGTGAGATCTTATTTATATATCTATATACCTTGTTATATATATGGTGATTTATTTTCTTATATATTAATGCACACGTAATATATATTTTGCAACCACTTACATAGGGTCTGTACAAAATTTTCATTTACCCATGTGGGATTTCTAATTCCATCCTTGATCAGTCATGTACATAACGACACTTCATCAGTTACCTTATATTGCTCTATCACTTTTAAATATTTTGGTGAAGTAAAGAAGAGCATGATAATAGCTCCATTCAATGTTAAGTAAGTTTACTTTGCTTATAATTTGGACTTATGAAAATTACATTTTATTGTGGATTATGAGTTATATATTTTTAACTTTCTTATCTCTAGTGGTAAGCATTGGGAGTTACTGGTTTTCCCTGAGACGTTGATTGTTCAATATCTAGACCCTGAGGGGAAGGAATTAGATAATTCAGGACACATAATGAAAATGGCATTATTCACGTGAGAAATTTTTTATCCTTACATCCTATACCATCTATTATTACATTACTTTTAAATAATACAATTTAATGTGTTACATTAAAATGTAGGTCTTTAAAAGATTTCAAAAAAGCTAGAGGAGTCATGTGCAAGAAAAAGAAAGGGTTAGTCTGGGAGAATGTGAAAGTAGTTTCCTGACCTAAATGCATATATTATTTATGTGAACTATGCTTATTTTTATTTATTAGCATTTTGTATGTTGAAATTTATAGTTTGTTGTACTAGACAACAGCTGGGCATGTGGATATTACACAATGTGGTATATGAACCTAATTATCTGATATGCTGCATAAGAATTGAAACACATACAACATGTATGATATAGTCTTGGTCATCATATATAAGTATAATATCATTTGATAATATGAAAATATCAAACTTATTAATTATATATATACATCATTCTCTTTGCAAGTGCTTAAAACTGGTGACTTCATTAAAGGGGAAAAGTTATTAGATGTATGTGATCCCTATACGATGGAACAATTAGATGACATAAAAGAATAATGGGCAAAAACCTTTGAAAGGGAGGCAATTTTTTATTATAATTGGGATATTGATGATGATAAAAAATGACATTTCTAAACTTTGATGTCATAATTATTTTAGTATTTGATGACATTTCTAAACTTTGAAAGAAAAGCTTATATATACATGTGTGAATGAGTTTTTTTTTAATTGTCTTATTCAAATTTTATCTATATACATGTGTGTGAATGTGAAGATGAATGAATGAATGTGCTTCTACATGTGTGTGAATGCGAAAAGAAATGAATCAATGGAACTACAGGTTGCTACATGTGTGTGAATGTGAAAATGGAGGAATGAATAGAACTACATGTTTCTACATGTGTGTGGATCATATGAATGAATTAATTGTGTTTATACATGTGTGTGAAACACATGATATATATATATATATATATATATATATATATATATATATATATATATATATATATATATATATATATAATCTTGATCAAACCTAATGACCTATTGGACAACAGGCATGTAAGCTGATTATTAAAAAAAACAATACATAGTCGTCAGTTATTTAGAAAAACCATCACCTAATGTTAACAACGTCGATTAAATATAGGAAATTGAAAAGAATGCTCTAACCTAGGCCAATTTTTTTGTTCAAGCATGGAGATACGAGTTGGTTTCCTACCAAAAAGCTAATGACTATACCAGATTTTTTTTCAAGATATGGAGATAGGCGTCGGTTTTCTAAAACATAACTGACGACTATGGTCCTACGAATGTCGTTTCTTTTTTGGTTGCAATCGGGGCCGACTCTATGTTATCAGTTTTAGAACTGACGTTGTATGATTCTACCTTTAGTGTCACCCACTTGGGTGTTGCTTGGAAATCGACGTAAAAAGTCCATTTGAACTGACGTTGAAGGTGGTATATGTACTAGTGATATGTACAATATTAAAGAATAATAATAATAATAATAATAATAATAATAATAATAATAATAATAATAATAATAATAATAATAATTATTATTATTATTGTTCTCGTGATCTGGATGAATCCTAATAAAAAATAAAAACATATTCACAACAAATGTGACAATTGGTCCTCAATAAGATAATGTAAAAATGAATGTATAGTTATAACATGGCATGAGAAACTTGAGTATACATCCAAAGTAATGATTTGTCCAATACTTTAATGCCCATATGCATAGATCACTTACTTGTAGAATGAGGAAGGTCATTGATGTGGCTTTTACTGCACTAATAAATCTACCTAGGGCTGAAATCCCTAAGTTTTTACCAAAATCTTGTGTAATAGTACCACACACAAGTGGACGGGTCTTATCGCAATATAGTTAAGGATCAAATCCCAAGGTACAAAGTTTTTAAGAATCTTTCTAGTCGAATCTGGATCAATTAAGATGAATATTTAGAACAAAGAGTTGATTTGGGTTTTAGTTAAACTAATTGTAAGGAAAGTAAAAGAGCGGGATTAAAACTGAGTTTAGATTAATGATGGGAATCACTAGGGTGGAATAGGTTTTCACCACCACTACACATTCAAATACATCCAAATAACATCCAGGCAAGATACAATTATGCAAATGGAGTAGCAAACCATCTGTTAGGAAATAGAGTTTGTGTAAGCATCTCTGTAGGCTCAATGTCTCGTTACTAATAGATCACACATTTACTACTCCACAAATATCCCTTAGGAAGTTCTCGTCCGAGCATCAACCATATTAATCGATATTCAAATCCATGTTATTGAAGTTCTTACAACATAGGAATATAATAGATCATGCATGACATGTATCAATCCACAAAGCATGCATTAAATGATTAAAAACAAAATGGAAAGTTATATACAAGCCATGGAATGTTATAAAATAGACATGGAAGCACAAGTAGTAGAGCTAGTCCCCGCACCTCAATGAAATGGACTACTTGCTCCTCATGAAAGAAACAAAAAGAATAAGAGAGAAGGAAGATTCTGCCATGGTCATGGTGAAGAATATGGTCACGACTCGGTGGATAAATGGTCTTCTATACAAGCGGGGTAGATCTGGACGAGGAGGGGAAGAACACCAAGATAGATGAGGATGATATTCTCTTTCCTTCTTCCTTCTCTTTTCATGCTCTTACTCACCAGAGATGGAGCGCTAAATACCTGATGGCAGAGTAGCAAGGACACCATGAAGGAAGTCTTTGGCTGCTGAGATCGTCTTCCTTGGCTTGGCACAGAGTGCCAACCTTTTGGCATGGATGGAGTGGAAGTGATGCCTCAAATGAAGGAGGGGGACGTATATTTCTAGGTGTAGATCTAGAGAGGATCGGCTTAGATGTTGCAGTCACAACCTTCAGTAGCGGTCATGGTACTCCTCGGCATGACAGTGCTAGGTGTGCACCCGACCGTGCTGGGGGTCGCGGTCATGACAGGTTGTAGCAGTCAGCTTGAGTTTCGTAGTCATGGTGTTTTCCACGGACGCAGCCTTTAGTAGAGGTCAAGGTGTCTGCCACGGTCGCTGGGTTTTTTAGCGGTCGAGATGGTTGTACCACCGTCACGATCGTGTGCCAGTCGTGACGCCTTGGCCTTAACTTGACCATACCAAACAGGGTCCGGTCATGCCAAGTGTTGTGGTAACGACATTGACTTCTTGGTCGTGGTCACATCATCCTTATTGGTCGTGGTCATGGCATCCTTCTTGGTTGCGATCGCAGCATCCTTTCTGGTCGTGGAGAGATTTGCTACTTTCTCCCATACTCCCTTTTCCAAGGGCCTTGGTGATTTTCCCAGACAGGTTGTAGCGGTCGTAGCGACCACATCTAAGAATGTAATTGCAACCATATAATAAAATCTCATGTCGAATAGAGGAGAGATTTTCTACTTCCTCCCATACCCACTTCACATTGGTATTTTTTTGTGTGCACATTGGCATCTTTTCTTTTTCATTTTGGTGGTACGCCCCTATTACACATATAGGGGTATGGAAGAAGCAGATAAAGAGAGGAGTGGTGTGCCACCCCAAACTTAGGGTTTGGCACTATTTTAATGGATTTTTGTTTCTCTTTTATGGATGGAGGGATACAAAGATGGTAGAAGAAGTGTAGAAGAGAGTTCATATCATAATGCAACTTGATTTACAATTCAGTGCATCATACTATGTTCAAATAATGACTTTATGGGGATTAAGTGGAGATTTCATGCCATTGTTCCACTAGTCAGTTAGGAAGCATGATGTCTTTGATCCCTCTTAGTTTTACAGATACTTGCCATCTTTACTGAAGGATCATGATGTTAGGATTCATAAGCTTCACATGGTAATTTCTAACCATTGTCTAGTTTTAGAAATTGTCCCTCTTGATGCTTTGCTTCAAATGAGGGTATAATGATGTAAGATTGCATGGAAAAATAAACTAGACGTATAGGTAAAGGCTTTGATTGAAATAAAAGCATCAAAACTTCATCAAGTTTCTACACAATACTACTTTGAAAACTTTAAAGTTTTGAATTTTTTGAACATTTTGATCAAAATTACAATGATGGAATCTGAAGTCTGAAACAGATAGGTGTGGGTGGAAAATAGAGTATGTACCACCCACCTTCCACCTCAAACTGAGAAATTTGATCATCCTAAGCAAACTCTAAATCTATAATGGAGGGAAAAACCGTGCTGGTTGGACCACCAGATGTGGTTGTGTTCCTATTAGCAACGTGTCCTCTATCTGAAATCTCAAAAATGAAAACTGCCAAAACTTAAGATTGCATCTTACGATGCATTATTAACTGGGTGCAAAATTGTGTAATTCAAAACTGAAATTATAAGATAAGTTAAGGATCAGGTCTCCCAAAAAGCGCCTCTATTTTATGTCATAGGCTCGACATGCTTCTTTCAATTTTCTAGTAGATATATTGGTTTGGAAAGATTCAATGATGTTTCAATGCATGTTTCAGCTGTGGAAATATCACATCAAGTTTTGGCCATTTTCCAAAAACTCTCCTGACTTTTTACTTCATAGAATGAAGGCACCATGTGGGTAGATGCTCTTGACAATGTATGGTCTAGACTAGCAAGAACGGAATTTCCCTGGGAACAATCTCAGTCTTGAGTTAAACAATAGAACTTGGTCTCCCACTTGTATGTCTTTCCTTTTCAGATGACCATAATGCCATAATTGTGTGCATTCTTTGTAGATTCTTGCATTATTGTAGGTTGTCATTCAGAGTTCCTCTAGCTCCTAAAGTTGTAGTAACCTGGCTTGACTAGCTTTCTTCATGTCAAAATTCAGTTGATTGCCCACCAAGCTTTATGTTCATGTTCTACGGGCAAGTGAATGATTTTCCATACATTAATCTAAAGGGTGTTGTTCCGAGAGTTGTCTTGAAAGCAGTTCTATAGGCCCAAAAGGCGTCATTGATTTTTACTTACCCATCCTTCAGGTTGTGGCCTACTATCTTTTCAAGTATAAATTTGAGTTGACAGTTAGACACCTCTACCTGTCCACTTGTTTGCGCATGGTAGGGGGAATCTACCTTGTGCTTTACACCATATTTTCTTAATAGAGCCTCGAAACTTCTTTCCAAAAAATGAGAACCTTCGTCAGATATCACAATGCGTGGCACTCCAAAATTGGGAACAATAATATCACTAAACATTTTGATGACAGGTTTCAAATCTCTAGTGACGGTTGGTATGGACTCTACCCATTTAGAGAAATAATATACCACAACTAAAATGTAGCAAATCCATGCGATGATGGGAATGGCGTCAAAAATTTCAAATTCCTGCCAGAGCTTAAGGGGCATCTTATCACTTTTTGTTATGTTACCCGTCCTCTGGCATTTTTCAGAAGACAAGACAAAGTTGCAGCCATCCTTTGATATGGTTGGCCAAAAGAAACCACATTGTAGAACTTTTAAAGTAGTCTTATTGGAACTCATATGGCCTCCAGTGGGGCCTGAGTGTCATTTCTCTAGAATAATCTAAGCTTCTTCCTCATTGACACAACATCTGTAGAGACAATTTGTGTAATGCTTGAAGAGGTACGACTCATCCCATTGATATTGCTTCACGTCGGGCATGAATTTCTTCAGTGCAATGCTGGTGCATTCAGGGTGGATGCCACTTTCTATAAGGTAGTGCACATAGTCCGCATCCTCTGGAAGAGAGTCACTAATTGGGATCTTTTTAGTGTCCTGGGTGTGGATACAACTCAAGTGGTATTCCAAAACATTCTTTGTTCCTTTCTTATCTCTTATCTCAAGATCAAATTCTTATAAGAGGAGAATCCATCTAATTAGCTTGGGTTTTGCATCTTTTTTTGTTAGGAGGTAACAAATTGCAGCATGATCTGTGTAGACAATCACCTTAGAACCGATAAGGTAGGATCTGAACTTGTCAAAGGCATACACAACTGCTAAAAGTTCCTTCTCATTTGTTGCATAGTTCCTTTGAGCTTCGTCAAGGGTCTTAGATGCATAGTAGATGACATAATGTTTATTTTCTATATATTGGCCCAAAACAACACCAACTATGTAATCACTCACGTCACACATTATTTCAAATGGGTGCCCCCAATCTGGACCTTTGGTGATAGCGGTTGATGTAAGGGCATGCTTAATATTGTTGAAACTCTTGATGCATTCTTCATCAATGTGGAAATCAACATCCTTTAGTAATAAGGTTGTCACAGGCTTGGTTATCTTAGAGAAATCCTTTTTAAACCTTCTATAAAAGCCTGCATGACCAAAAAATGTGCAGATCTCTCTTACATTGGTTGGGAGAATGAGTTTAGAAATCACTTTGATCTTTTCATTTTCTACTTTGATCTCTCGATTGTTGACCATATGGCCGAGGACAATGCCTTCTTTTACCATGAAATTACATTTCTCCCAATTTAGCACTAGATGTGCTTCTTCACATCATTTGAGGACCAAGGAGAGGTGCTTCAGGCATGAGTCATAGGAATCCCCATATACGGAGAAATCATCCATGAAAACTTCCATAATAGTTTCAATGAGTCCAACGAATATGACTGCAATGCAACATTGGAAAGCAGAAGGAGCATTACAAAGCCCGAAAGGCATCCTTCTAAAGGCATATGTTCCAAAGTGGCAAGTGAATGTTGTCTTCTCTTGGTCGTCTGGATGTATAAGGATTTGATAGAATCTAGAGTAACCATCAAGATAGAAAAAATATTCCTAGTGAGCCAATCGCTCTAAGACTTGGTCTAGGAAAGGCATCAGGAAATGATCTGTATGTGTGGCCTTGTTTAATTTCTTGTAATCGATACACATCCTCAAACCAGTATTTGTTCGAGAGGGGATGAGTTCATTATTTTCATACTGTATCACGGTAGTTCCACCTTTCTTTGGGACAACATGTACATGACTTACCCATGGTGAGTCAAATATTGGATAGATGATTCCAGTAGTGAGAAATTTGATCACTTCAAGGTAGACTACTTCTTTCCTATTTGGATTTTGCTTTCATTGATGTTCGATAGTCAGTTTTTGGTCTTCGACCATGGGGATTCTGTGCATGAAAATCACTTCACTGACCCCGGTGAGGTCACTCTTTTTGTAGTTGAGGGCCTTTATTCTTTCCCTTAATTCTATCAGGAGTTTATCTTCTTATTTGGACATTAGGTCAGAATTTATGATAACTGGGCAGACCTTGAGATCATATAGAAACACATAATTTAGTCCCTCAAGTAGGAGATTCATTTTAGGGGCCTCTGGTTTCTCGCATAGGTCTTCATTTACGTTTACAGCCTTGAGCTCCTCAAATTTAGCTTCAGGATCTTCTTCTATAGTGTTGAGGTAGAGAACACAATTCTCTACTTGCTCATTGATGGAGTTATCAACAGTTGGGTTTGTTAGATCCACTTCTAAAGGATCATCTGATTCATGATTCTCTTTCATGAGGAGTGCCATTTTCTTTATGCTATCAATCAAATAGACTTCTACTTGCATGCTCGGTCTTTGCATACTTTCAAAAACTCTAAACTCGAGTATTTCCTTCCTAGTCTGAGGAGCAAGGTTCCTACTTCGACATCAATCAAAGCTCTTGCAGTGGTGAGGAATGGACGGACAAAGAAAAGAGGGTATCTAGAGTCCTCTTTTATGTCCATAATTCTAAAGTCTCGTGGGACATAAGAGTCCTTACCTACCTTAACTAGAACATCCTCAATGATTCCCAAAGGGAGAGTCATAGAATTGTCTGCAAGCTGTATGGTCATGCCAGTTGGGAGAAGTTCTGTAAACCCTAGCCTTTTTCAAATGCTAAGTGGCATGATAGAGATGCTAGCACCGAGTCTGGCTACTCCCTTCTTACATGTGAAGTCGCCGATATGCATGAAATCCCAAAAGATCCTAGGTCTTTTTGCTTCTTGGGCATTTTTCTCTGAATAATATCAGAGGTAATTGTTGTTAATTTGACTATCTTAGATTCCTCAGTTATATACTTCCTTGTGAGGAGTGATTTTAGGTACTTCGTCCAGGCTGGTATCTCAGTGAGTGCATCGAGAAAGGGTATATCAACATGAAGCTTCTTCATTGTTTCCTTGAACTTCATGAAACGACTGTCAAGCCTTGTCTGCTTTAGTCAAGCTTGGAAAGAAGGATGAGGGTTCTATACTAGTATAACTGGCTTAGGTGTTTCTTCTTCTTTTGTAATGATAGGTTGCTCAGAACTTTCTTTATCTACCTTTTCAGTGGTTAGCGGTTCTTTATGTTGAGATACAAGTGCTTTAGTGTCTTGGACAACCACCAAGTCATCCTCGTCTGTAACTATCACAGGCGTCTTGACAGGAGTATCATAATGGTCTTTTCTAGACCGAGTGGAAACAACTTTCAGCTGCTCAAGATGTTTAGGATTGTTCTTTGGTTGACCAGCATTAGCTCTAGAAGGTGCCTTGAGGCTAGCTAAAAGTTGAGCTAGTTGGGATTCAATAGCCTTCTGATGGGCTTACTGATTTTCTATCATAGTCTGTTGTGACTGTAACATCTTCTCAATGGTTCGTAGTTTGTCATCAGAAGATATGAGACCGGCTTGATGTCCTTGTTGTAGTTTTTAATGCGAGATTTGGTTAAGATTCTGGAACTGAGAGGTGTTTTGTAACTAGTTGTAATTTCTATTCTGTAAGTTAACCCTGCAGTTCCCTTGATTCTTGAAATTTTGTTGTTGATTATATTAGAATTTGAACATGCCTCATTGTTGATTATCTGAACTGAGTTGCTGTTATTTTTCCTCTCCCAATGCATTCCCGTATTAAAACCTGGATGATTCATATTCTGATTTGGATTATAATACCCTTGACCAGGGATAGTGTGGATAGCATTCAGATTTTCCATCTGACCATTACCTACTTGGGCACAAGCATTGCCCAAAATGACATCATAGAGAATATTACATGCTAGCGTAGAATGATCAGTGCCTTTACATGATTCAAAAAATGGCAAAGATGACTTGACTTGTTCTTGTTGTTAAGGGGGGAGTTCCTCCTTTCATAGGTGTTGAAAGACGATTCAAGGTTGTCTTGCTTGGAAACTAGTAGCGTTAGAAACTCAGTGATATACTTGTACTCAGGAAAACTTTCTACCATAGCTACCTTCAACACTCCTTTGCCAATGGATCTGCCCCAGTTGGCTTGATTTTCAACTCCAAGGGTGACAGCCTTCCATGCGCTATACTTTGACGCATGAAGTTTCCTCCAAATGAGGAGTCTAAAAACTTCTTGATATCATCATCCACACCCTTATAAAAGTTTTCGATGAGCTAATTCTTAGGTATGCCATGGTGTGGACACTTGCATAGTAACTCATTGTATCTTTCCCATGCTTCTTCTAGGGTTTCACCAGGGACCTGAACAAACTGTGTCATTCGGCCCCTAGTATCATAGGTGAGGGAAGGAGGTTAGAATTTTTCCAAGAAAGTATTTTGAAGTTATTCTAAAGTTGTGATGGGGTCTCATTGCAAAGAGTTATACCAAATCATGTCTCTATCTACAAGGGGATATTTGAAGAGATGATGTATGATAGCATCATTCATAACTCCACTCTGCTTTGTCATAGCACATAAATCTATAAACCTCAGAAGATGTTCTTGACTATCCTCACCTTGCTTGCCATAGAAAGGGTTGTTTTGAAGTAGCGTAATCCAATGTGACTTGATCTCAAAGTTTGGAGCTGGGATGGGAGGAGGTTCCATTGGCTGTTGAATGTCAGCAGCCTTAGGGATTGAGAAATCTCTAAGGTACTTTTGTAACTCAGCTTGTTGAGCTACTGCTTGAGCTACCTATATTTCCTCTAGAATTGCAACTCAGGCTTCTTGCATAAACCTTTCTCTTTGTAGATAAAGGGATTGGGCTACCCTTCCGGAAATTTCCTCCTCTTGTACCATCCTATTTGGGTTTTCTCTAATCTGATGATGAAATGTTAATTTTATCTCAGGGTCAAAGCTAGCTGCAAGGCCGATGCTGTTGGAGCATGGCATGCACTAGTATTGGGGGTACTTAGGATGGAAAGGTCTTTTAGGATTCGTATTGATAGAGTAGAATCAAATTCTATTATATGATCAATAGTATAAAAAGGTGAAAGTAAAATCCTAGATTAGTCTCAATAGAACTAGATTTAATTAGATGATTCTGTTGTCTCGGCAATGGCACTAGAATTTGATGTGGATTTTACTACACTAACAAATCCACCTAGGGCTAAAATCCCTATTTTTTATACCAAAACCTTATGCAATAGCACCACCCGCAAGCGGACGGGTCTTATCGCAGTATAGTTAAGGATCAAATCCTAAGGGACAACATTTTTAAGAATCTTGCTAGTCAAATTTGGATCAACTAAGACTGATATTTAGAGCAAAGAAGTGATTTGGGTTTTAGTTAAACAAATTGTAAGGAAATTAAAAGAGCGGGATTAAAACTGAGTTTAGATTAATGATGGGAATCACTAGGGTGGAATTAGGTTTCACCACCATTAGACATGCAAACACATCCAAAGCACATCCATGCAAGATGCAGCTATCCAAATGGAGTAGAAAACCATCTTTTAGAAAAAAGAGTTTGTGTAAGCATCTTCATAGGCTTGATGTCATGTTACCCAAAGATCACACACTTACAACTCTGGAGATATCCCTTCAAAAGTTCTCATCCAGCCATCAACCATGTTAATCGATATTCAAATCTTAAGTATTGAAGTTCTCACAACATAGGAATATAATAGATCATGCAAGACAGGTGACCAATCCACAAAGAATGCATGAAATGATAAACAATGAAATAGAAAGTTATTGTAACATCTCTTACCTGATTCCATGAGAAACCCTAATTGAGGGCAATTCCATGAGAAATGCTAATTGAGGTTGATTCCATGGGAAACCCTAATTGAGGGTGATTCCATGTGAAACCCTAATTGAGGTTGATTCCATGAGAAACCCTAATTGAGGGTGATTCCATCAGAAACCCTAATTGAGGTTGATTCCATGAGAATCCCTAATTGAGGATGATTCCATGAGAAACTCTAATTGAGGGTGATGCCATGAGAAACCCTAGTTGGGATGAATAGTAAACCCTAATTATGGGTAATGTGATGCGAACGCCTAATGAAAGGTGATGGTATATGAAATCCTAACCCTAATAAAGTATGATAGTATGAGAAACCCTAAACCATAATAAAGAGTGATGGTATGGGAGACTCTAATCATAATAATGGAATGGTAACTAATACTTTGATGGAGGAAATACCTAAAGTGATTAATTGTAGATAACCTTATAGCAAGCAATGCATTAACCTGAAATGAGTCCATATCATTAAAGATAGTTGGACCATTTTTATGTGTGACCTATGCACTCCATGGTAAGAGTGTCAGGTTAGTGGATGAAAGGACTAAGATGGGAAATACCTTAATCCAAGATAAGCTGATAACTCAAGAAAGTTGGAAGTGATGAGGAAAGTGATACATCAAGATATGAAAGATATCACTTTTAGTATTCCAGGAATGATATACCTTGATGTACCTCAAATCCAATATAATTGGACAAGAAACACATGAAGTGTGTTATGTAAATTGTTATAATGAAATATAATGAGTTTGATATACCTTGATAAGCATAGGCTTATATACCTTGAGAACAAGGTTAAGCCAAACTAATGAGTATGATGTAATCATACCATGATAAGGATGAGGAATGAACTCATACCTTGGACTGATAATCATTTAATGATAAATGTCAAGAGTAATAAACATGATTGAATACTAAAGATGGGTAATGACCTTATGAGCCATAAGAATGGTTGTTACCTAGTGAGAGGTGACAAGATGTTTTATGGGCCTTATGATCCATAAGAATGGTTGTTGCCTAGTGAGAGGTGACAAGATGTTTTAATGGGCCTTGAGAATCACATGAGTAAGTTGATACCTAGTGAAAGGTATCAAGATGATTATAAAAGTCTCTTGTAAGGGATGATAAGGTTCATAATAAACCAAGGAATGGAAACTTGACATGGGACGTTATCACAGGATTGGCATAGTTCAATACCTGGAATAATGTCACAGGATGGACATAGTTCAATACCTAGAATAATGTCACATGATTGGTATAGTTCAATACGTGGAATAATGTCACAGGATTGGCATAGTTCAATACCTGGAATAATGTCGCAGGATTGGCATTTTTCAATACCTGGAATAATGTCACAGGATTGGCATAGTTCAATACCCGGAATAATGTCACAAGATTGGCATAGTTCAATACCTGGAATATTGTCACAGGATTGGCATAGTTTAATACCTGGAATAATGTCACAAGATTGGCATAGTTCAATACCTGGAATAATGTCACAAGATTGGCATAGTTCAATACCTGAAATAATGTCACAAGATTGGCATAGTTCAATACCTAGAATAATGTCACGGGATTGGCATAGTTCAATACCTGTAATAATGTCACAGGATTGGCATAGTTCAATACCTGGAATAATGTCACAGGATTGGCATAGTTCAATACCTGGAACAATAACACAGGATTGGTTAAATCCCAATACCTGGAATAATAACAAAAGATTGGTTAAATCCCAATACCTGGAATAATAACACAAGATTGGTTAAATCCCAATACCTGGAATAATAACACAGGATTGGTTAAATCCCAGTACTGGAATAATATCACAAGATTGGTGTTACAACCCCACCTCCCGATAACCCCCAATTAAGGGAGACCGAGAGGTCAAAGCCGCACCCATAACTTCCGGATCAAAGGTTCGACAATTAACCAAGAATAATTATCAAATTTTAATAGACTATACTTAAAAGCTGTAAGAAAATAAATTTTTGCATACCTTTTTGAAAACTTGGATTTCTAACTTCTATCCACTTAAGGATTCTACTCTAACTAATCCTCCTTGTATTTTTCTTCATGTATTTCACAATATGATGATTTACTGTTTGTCCTTTTGGCTTGTTCCTAAAACGCGGACAAACAAAATGTCGGTCAGCCGAAGCTGGTATGTGGGGGAAACAATAATTATGTAAATATGTTAACAATGTAATCATTCAATTAATCATTTAACAACCAAGGTTACATTTTAGATATAACTCCGCGATCCAAGAGTACCCTATCCTCCATGTTGTCCCCATTAAACCCCTCGTGATCCACCTATAAGTGAACCAATTTCTATGGTTGAGTCACATGGCACTACTCGTAAGTAGCCCACTCCTTAACTCATGGAAGGCTAATGAGTCTCATGGCACTACATGTAGGTAGCCCAGTTTCTAACTCTCGGTAACCTAGACCTTACTCTAGGATTACCCCTTTTTTTCTTAGCCTTTTCAAAGCAATAGAGGTGGACCCGGATCTAGTCAGTTATATACGCACATTTATAGTGATAATCATAGTCACTTTATAGTTGCATGAAATAAATAAACATCCAACAGTTATTTTCAAGCAAACGATTAAAACTTCGGGAATCGCTGTGAAACTAGAGTGATTATTCATAAGCGTAACCACATACCTAATTTGACGAGTCATGTAGATTATTCAACATATACTTCATGTATATACAATCAAGCCAATCAACAGATCCAAGCAAGTAATTCAATCATCACATAATTCCTGAAAAGAATATGTACTCACTTTATCAAGAATCTACTTTATTGACTTGGATTCACTTTCTAGGGTTTTTGTATTCATTTTAATCCATGACAAGATCATTATGCATAATTATCATTAATTCAAAGTTCATCAGGGTCTAATTAAGATATGAACTCATTTTACCATAAATCTACCTTTTATTCATGAGAAAACCCTAATCACTACATATAGGGTATTTATCCCGAATTAAGAAATTTTATGTGCAAATAACTTAGGTCCATCATTTTACAACATATTTTCACATTTTCAAATCATATAATGTCTTATCCTCTTTTACCTAAAATTTAGGGTTTCTAAATAATCATTCTCATATGGGGTAAAAACCCTAAATTATGCAATTTTACATCTAGATCAGGTTCAAATCTAAAATTATCATTCAACAGGTTATTAACACTTCAATTAACCCATTAAGCATACTAGATTCAACCTTTAATCACAAATAGGGTTTTTAACTTAACTTTAAAGCACTTTTCATCATCTTAATATACTTTTGCCATTAGGAATGGAATTAGAATTTCATATCATTTTTATTGGATTCCTCTCTTTCTCCTGATCAATTTTCATATATAGCATGTCTTTATTCAACCTACCAATAGCTAACAACATATTTTGCAAGATAATCAAATTTGGACCAATCAGACGATGCCACACCAGCTTTTATTATCCCCTTTTGTTATTCTCACAAGCTGTAACTAAAATGCCCAGAATTACCTTTTTTCCCTTGAGGGCGACGCATGGCACCAAGGGCCCTCGGGTCTTTTGCCCCTTATCTTCTTCCTCGTTGCGCTAGGCGATTCCCTTCCCAACGCAGGGACTCCAGCTCTCCATCACGCAGCTCCTCCCACGTCTACAAGATCGCGTGAAGATTTCCCTACCACCGCCGATCCCCGCTGGGTCACCACTAGCCACCGGTGGTAGCTTTTCATTGCTGGAGACGAGAGCAGCAGGTCCCCTCCCGATCCACAGGTCTGCAGGAGGATCTCGGCAGCAAAGTTACCACCTACTAGAATTGAGATGGGATGTCGCTGACCACAAACTCCCCCACGCCATGGTCCGCTGCCACCTCCCTTAGGCACAACCACCACCGTGTCTGATCTGTTGTTGTTCCATGGTTCTCCTCCAAGCACCATGGATGAAGATGCAGGTTGCTGTCGTCGTCTGTTTTTCTCCGGCAGCATTGTGCAATCTTTTGCACACGATCGTCAGTCGGCCCAGTTGTGCTTGGACGTGAAAGCAAGCCTTGCTATAAGGTGCCTGATCAAGCCTTGGCCATGAAGGCCTTCCTCAAAGAGCGTTCTTCAACTGCCCCTCCCCAGCCGTGGTGACGCTGATGAACGTCAGGGAGAGGAGCGCAGAGAGAAATTAAGATCAAAGATGAGATAGTTAGGCCGGGGTTCCTTTGATCCATTCAAGCTTCGGTCCTTTATATATATCTATATCCAAGGAGGCTCTAGGGTTAAGAGTACGAGGATAGGAGGGAGATAGATAGGCAAAGGCTCGTTCTCATCTTTCCTGCACAACGAAACCTCCCTCTTTCCTACTTGGATTTAGTGGAAAGATACTACCAACATTATTTCCATCCTATTTTATAAATATGGATTTGGTTGAGATAATCCAATATGCAATACTTGCCCTCCAAGCAAGTAGCTAGTTACAATTATCGTATGGGATTTCTTTTTATGTGAAAGGTGTTTCCAAAACGCCATTAATACATATCCATTAAAAGACATTTCTTTTGACAAAAACTAAAGGTCATTAGCGATTTATCACTTTATCCACTTCTTCTGCCTTTTCTCTTTCTTGTTCTTCGTTGGGACTCCTTGGATCCCAAGAAATCCTTTTTAAGGATACTCATTATGCATCTATTTCTATTTCTTATTAAAATATCTCTTTTTGATGATTTCTCTTTATTTCTCTTTTATTTTCCTCACTAGTATTCCTTTTGACATTAGGAATCCTTGGGATACGAAATTCCACCAAGGATAACTCAAAAATACCTCTTTTCACTTGTTTTCCACATTTTATCATTATTTTCAATTTCTTTCTTAATAAAGAGATGCTTAATTGATCTTTTCTTTTCGTATTGCACTCTTTATGCAACTTTGGACTCCTTGGAACCCAAGGAATCCAAGAGACACGAAATCCCTCTTTGGATTTTCCTTCTAGAGGTTTCCATCTCATTCTTTTCTCAAATATTCAATTATTCATTCACTAATTGAATTTTCTTATTATTTAGGCCCAATAGCCAATAAATCCCACAACACAAACATCAAGGATATTGTAAACCAAAATTCATTTATTCCAAATATATTATATCATAATTTGTTCAAATATCCATATTATGAGAAATTACATTTCTCACTAAATGAACCCAAAAATTGGGGTTGTAACATCCTTCCCCTCTTATAGGAATTTTGTCCTCAAAATTTTATCAAACAAACAAAGAATTCAGGATAAGACTTTTCCATGTCCATTATTGGCCCCTATGTGGCTTTACCGTACTCATGGTGCTTCCAAAGAACCTTTATCATCACATATTCCTTTCTCTAAGTTCTTTCATCCTGTCGTCTATAAACTGCACAGGTGACTCAGGCCATTTCAGCCTTCCTTGGGCTCACTAGGTTCATTGCTCAGCACATGGTCGGGGTACCTCACATAGTGCTGTATATTGGACACCTGGAACTCATCACACATTACTTTATCCTGAGGGGTAAAGTCAACCATAAAATTCTCCACCAATCCATCTCAAATGGACCCATGTATCGGGGACCCAGCTTCCTTAGCTGTAGCTCAGAGGGGTCATTTTTTTTTTCTTTTCCATGTCACATATTTCCCATAGTGAACTGCATGTCAGACTACTTTGCATTCGCTCACGACTCTTGTCATCTCTAGGCTCCTTTCAGCCATTGCACGATCAAAGCGACTTCATCTACACACACTGTGGTCCTTTCACCAACATCACCTTACTGAAGTGGTGACCTACACAACCTCCCTTATAGAGCCTCTTTAAATCCCAATACTGGCTATGGTGGTCATCATTACATCTTTCATAGGAAAAGAACTATCTCTAGCAATCACCCTGAACGAGCACATATGCTCTCATCAGACCCTTTAGTCCGGATCATACTAACCATTAGTTATGGATGATGAACTATACTACCATCGAGTCCTTCATGTACCTACTTCCACCTTTTGGAAGGGAACCTTTAGGTCAAACTCAAGAACCTTTAGACTCGCTTCATGGTTTAGTTGAACCATCTCTCTCATGGGTAGTTCAACCAGATCTGTCCCTTGACAGAACTCTTTCTTCCTCATGTTATCTAGGTAAGGCGATCTACCATAACCCATATTTCATCTCGACCTCCCTTAGTCTAGGGGAGACCTATCACAACATCCATAGTGATGAACCCCCATTATATTCCCTCTCAGGGACTCTTTTGTCCTCTATATCGATACACTGGGTTACTGGGGTTCGTCCTTTACCTCTTGGCTTCCATGGCCATATAACACATGCAACTTCATCTTAAGCATCCAAAGTGCTATTTCCATTTACTATCTTGGTAGAACCACAGTGTATGGTGATCTTCAATCATGATTTCCTATATGTCATGATTCCTCAAGATCGATTCCTCTGAAACCCTAAACCACTCTAGTCGAGGTTTCGTCACCTTCTTTTCCCAAAGAAGTGCATCTGAGGTTCTACCACCATCCTTTCATTGTATCCAGGACTAGACTGGCTAACCAAACAACCATTAGCTGATCTCATTACATTAGTGTTAGCCAACCATATCTTCTTTCCAAACTTAGGGTCAACCCAACTAGTCAGTTACATCTCAACCAGAACATCCATTACCACTTCACATCCTTAGGTATTAGGTAACATACACCTCTATGTATTCCACTTATCATCTCATCTCAACTGTAGGTCTGTATTCATCAAGTACACTCTCTGATCTCATCAACATGGTGATCAAACTCAACCTTGTAAGACTCACCTCTTGGTTTTTGAATTCAACCTGGTATAACTCATCACTCATGCTAAAAACATTCTTATAAGATGACTACCTTTTTTCTCTTCAGCGTTTGCAAACCATCCATGTATCATTCACTTTACCAGGTCATGCTATCATCTCTGTCCTCATACCTCATAGCAACATTCCAACTCACATCATCTTTGTCCTTGGTGTATGGCATGCGTGTTGTCCTATCTCTCACTCCCATAACGAGAGGAAATAAGCATTTGGCTGCAGTCCAAACACAGAGTTCTTCCTGTTCCAAGAGTAGATATGGTGCATCCCACCTTGTCAGTACACCTTTAAATCTAAGTTGAAACGTGCCGTCTATGTCTCTACATCACAATCATCTCGATATCAAGGTTACTTCCATGGAAAACTGGTCTCGAACCTACTTGGGTCACTACACCATCCTTGGTCATCACCTCTAGGTCTATAGGGTGCCGACACTTCTTGGGTCATCCCTCTTCCCTTATGCATCTTGAGAGTGCCCTACTCATCTACCCTTTAGGTCCCATGAGTTCATGAAGGTGATCAATCTCCTAACCCATGACCCTCAGACAATGATAGATGTTACCTCCCGACCCTATGGTCACGTGCAACTAGGGAATTAGGCAACTCCTACTTCCATGGGTCTTATCCCTACCTGACCCTAGGATAGACTGAGGATTCTATTTTAGTACATGTCCAACTTAGAACCTTACCCAAGCCTTCATCATCTCTCTTTCTGCATTTAAGGGCGAACTTTCATCCTTTCATAGGGGTCATGGTGACCTGCCGACCTGGGTCAGACCCCATACCGGTTACCTCCATGGTAACACATCCACATGCACTTAGAGGTGGTTATCTATGTGTCTATAGGTTCCTCCTCATACCATGTACTTTTCACTTAGCTTCTCAAGATCCTATGAGACCTCTTTAGGTTTCCTCAAAACTCGCAAAACGGGTATACACCCTACCAAAGGGTCCTTCTCCCGGGATGGGAGGAAACTATACCTCTTGATAACAAAGGTCACAAACACCCTTAGGTCTAGGGTTTATATCCACATGAGCATGCTTAACCCTAGAAAGCTAATAAGGCACAAGCAGATCACCTACTGAACCATGCTAAGTCATACTTGTCCTCTTTCCTCGATACTGGATCGAGATCAAACTTTCCTTTATCATCAACCTAGTTATGAGGGGTTCATCAAACATACCTTAGACTTAAGGGGCTTCCCTTTTCCTCTATACATGAGGAGTACGATGCTCGCTTCTATAGGAACTCAACTCTCCTCATGAGCATTAGGTACACCACTTCCCCTCTTCGGCCTAGGGACCCTAAGTTCACTTCTTGATGACCAACTACATGCTCACTCTCTTAACCACAAACCAAGCATGTACCGGGTATGACATACACTTCCTGTCATCCTTCTCCCCGATCAACACTTTAAGGTTGAGTCCTGCATCACGTCATTAGCCACTACACACGTCCCGAGAAGGTGTGGAGAGAAGAATGGAGCCCAGAAGCATGCCCCAACCGATCCAGAAGCCGAAGAAGACGTTTTCCACCACCAAAAGGCTGTAGATCACGCACTCTACGCCGTGGAACGATTGGATCTTCTCCGTTCAGGGGTTTCATCACTTAGTCACATTTTTCTCCATGTTTCCCCTTTCTCCAATCATGTCTTGCTCTGAGATGAACATGCGGGGCTAATCCCCTTTGTCTTTAGGACCGGGAGTAGCCCGGGGAAGCATTGTATGACATTTTTAATTCATAATTTGTCTCTTCAATCCGTGGTATGATTTCATTTTCTCAATTATATTGTTATGCTTGATCACCATAATGATAATCTAATGCCTTTAATTACTTTGAAAGAAGAATTAATGTTTGAAAAGAGACGAAATTCACATTAATTAACAAATCCCTTGAACAAGGTGATGTAAGGTTAATGGTGGAAACCCAGAGGTCGATTCTAATGCACCTAGTTTAGGGTATAGGTTACTACGATGGTGGAACCGACCTAGACATAGGTAGTGAATTGTACCACGACAGTGGACAATTCTGACTACAGTCCACTACCCGGATTGAGAGATGAACCTGAGTAACTATATGGAAATTCATACAATGAAAACATGTGGTGAAACCGCAATCCTAAAGATATCCATTTGAATTGATTAAACTAAACACTTAATCAGTTTCTTTATTTTATTTTATTTTCTTTTATTTCACAACAACTCTCATAACCTTTTTATTGGTATAGCTGATTGCGAGTAGTTAGTAGTAGTCTACCGAAAATTCAGTGTCCCTGAGTTCGACTCGGGCCTCAAAAAGGCCTGTACTACATTGACGTGTGCAATTGCATTATTCGCACGGTAAAATCATGTCAATACTCATTACTCTGATAAGTCACCCACGAATCTTGCATGTTTCTATCGGTTGGCCTTAGCCAATCTGCTAAACAGATACTGGAATCATGCTGGACATGAGAATGTACATCATCATGTCTTGTTCAGGCATTGGTTTATACCAATCCTATATAAATATTCCAGGCATTAGATTATACCAATCATGTGCAACTAGTACATGCATTAGACTTATATTATTCCTATGTATCCATTCCAAGTATTGGATTATGCCAATTCTATATAACTATTCTATGTATTGAACTATGTCAACCCTATGCAACTATTCGAGGTACTGAACTGTGTTAAACATGTGCATCTATTCCAGGTATTGAACTAAGTCAAACTTGTGCATTTATTCCAGGTATTGAACTATGTAAAACCTGTGCATTTATTCCAGGTATTGGGATGTTACCAATCATGTGCAGTTATTCCAGGCATTGGATTGTTACCAATCCTGTGATATTATTCCAGGTACTGGGATTTAACCAATCTAGTGTTTTATTATTCCAGGTATTGGGATTTAACCAATCCTGTGTTATTATTCTAGGTATTGGGATTTAACCAATCCTGTGTTATTATTCCAGGTATTGGGATTTAACCAATCCTATGTTATTGTTCTAGGTATTGAACTATGCCAATCCCGTAACAATATTCCAGGTATTGAACTTTGTGAATCTTGTGACATTATTCTAGGTATTGAACTATGCCAATCTTGTGACATTATTCCAGGTATTGAGCTATGCCAATCATCTGACATTATTCTAGGTATTGAACTATGCCAATCCTGTGACATTATACTAGGTATTGAACTATGCCAATCCTATGATATTATTCTAGGTATTGAACTATGCCAATCATGTGACATTATTCTAGGTATTGAACTTTGCCAATCCCGTGACATTATTCCAGGTATTGAACTATGCCAATCCTGTGACATTATTCCAGGTATTGAAATATGCCAATCCTGTGACATTATTCCATGTATTGAACTATGCCAATCCTGTGGCATTATTCCAGGTATTGAACTATGCCAATCCTGTGACATTATTCCAGGTATTGAATTATGTCAATCATGTGATTACGTCCCATGTCAAGTTTCCATTCCTTGGTTTATTATGAACCTTATCATCCCTTACAAGAGACTTTTATAATCATCTTGATACCTTTCACTAGGTATCAACTTACTCATGTGATTCTCAAGGCCCATTAAAACATCTTGTCACCTCTCACTAGGCAAAAACCATTCTTATGGCTCATAAGGCCCATAAAACATCTTGTCACCTCTCACGGGGTAACAACCATTCTTATGGCTCTTAAGGGCATTACCCATATTTAGTATTCAATCATGTTTATTACTCTTGACATTTATCATTAAATGATTATCAGTACAAGGTATGAGTTCATTCCTCATCCTTATCAAGGTATGATTACATCATACTCATTAGTTTGGCTTAACCTTGTTCTCAAGGTATATAAGCCTATGCTTATCAAGGTATATCAAACTCATTACATTTTATTGTAACAATTTACATAACACACTTCATGTGTTTCTTGTCCAAGTATATTGGATTTGAGGTACATCAAGGTATATCAATCCTGGAATACTAAAAGTGATATCTTTCATATCTTGATGTATCAATTTCCTCATCACTTCCAACTTTCTTGAGTTATCAGCTTATCTTGGATTAAGGTATTTCCCATCTTAATCCTTTCATCCACTAACTAGTCACTCTTACCATGGAGTGCATAGGTCACACATAAAAATGGTCCAACTATCTTTAAATATGGACTCATTTCAGGTTAATGCATTGCTTGCTATAAGGTTATCTACGATTAATCACTTTAGGTATTTCCTCCATTAAAGTATTAGTTTCCATTCCATTATTAGGATTAGAGTCTCCCATACCATCACTCTTTATTAGGGTTTAGGGTTTCTCATACTATCATACTTCATTAGGGTTAGGATTTCATATACCATCACCTTTCATTAGGCGTTCACATCACATTACCCATAATTAGGGTTTCCTATTCATCCCAACTAGGGTTTATCATGGCATCACCCTCAATTAGAGTTTCTCATGGAATCATCCTCAATTAGGGTTTCTCATGGAATCAACCTCAATTAGGGTATCTCATGGAATCACCCTCAATTAGGGTTTCTCATGGAATCAACCTCAATTAGGGTTTCTCATGGAATCAACCTCAATTAGGGACCTCAATTAGGGTTTCTCATGGAATCATCCTCAATTAGGGTTTCTCATGGAATCAATTGGAGATACTCATTCCAATTAGGGTTTCACTCTCCATTCCCATAATTGGGATTTTACATTATGTTACCCTAAATTAGGGTTAGGGTTCATTAACCTTGTCAATTAGGGTTTATGCTCATGATTAGGGTCTCATGATCTCTTTTCTAAGGATCATACCCTTAGTCACCACATGAATCATACTCATGTATGAATTCCATTCTATCATCCTTCAACTTGATTAGGTTATATCAACCCTTCAATCAAGTACATACAACTACGATTAACATAGTGTATTAAGTCACTGCTTTTATAAGCAATTAGGGTTTATCTTTTTAAAGGTGCTAATCATCTAGGTATTTTAGGGATTCAACCTTTCTACCTATCATTTATTATCATTACTATCAATCATTGGATCAATAAAGCAATCATCACCTTCAATTTCCAAATGATTTAATCATATTAGACCTCCATGCAGTTTTGGGGTTTCATCACCAAACGGTTTTGAAATGGTTTGATCCCAAATGGTTTCAAGATCATTTGGATCAAACGGTCTCAAGACCATTTGGGACAAACCAGCCTCAAAACCGAAAGGGTTCATTGGATAAATCCATCAATCAATTGGTCATGATTTGCAACATTGAAACCCTCTACAATTGAACTATTGAAGTTCATCAATTATTGGCTCTTGGATCTCCAACCCTCAAATATCAACCATTGGATCACCAAACAGTCAAACGGTTTCAAAAATGTTTGGGCTCAAACGGTCTCAAGACCGTTTGACCCAAAAAGTCTTGAAATCGAATAGATCATTGGGTTGCCCATACATTTAATCAATGAATTGGATCCATTGGATCATCATCCAACATGTATTAGGGTTCAGACCTCAAATGGTTAACCCATCCAAATGGTCAACACTCTCATGCAGTTTGGGATTCAAATCACCAAACGGTTTGGAGAAACCGTTTGGACAATATTGTTGAAACTGTTAGCAATAGACATTTGGGGAGATGTGTGCTTATGATGATGTCATCATCATCAAGCTCTAAACCTATGAAACTTTCTGTGATTTTCATGGTGATTGCATCAATCAACCAACTAAAATTTCGAGAATGAAGAAAGGATCAACAATTGATAAGGAATTGAATGCAATAACAATATTAAGGGTTCAAATTATAAAACCCACCTCCAATTGAGATTAAAAGCTCCAATCTCCACGTCTTTAATGGTGGAAGAAGCTTTCTCAACTATCCCAAGCTCGCCGTCAAGCTTTTGAGTGAAAAGAAATGGCTAGGATAGAAGATTGCATGGAGAAAAGAAGAAATCCATCATTTATTTTCGATTTACACCATGAAATCACGGTGAAAGAAGGTCAAGAATCTTACCAATAGGTTGGGGGACGTCCTGTTGCTCCAAGATCCCTTGGTCATTTTTGCAAGAAAGAAGTGAAAGGGGTTTCGAAATTCCCTTTCAACTCATGGATAAAGGAGCATATATATGAATTTTATAAAAAATTCATTTAAGAGAGAGAAAGTAGGAATTATCTCCTCCATTTCCTTGCCATTTGCCCCCTTCCCTTCCTTGGTTATGAGGCTATATTACTTTCCTCTTATTCCTCTCAATTATCCATGTTTTAAATAAAAGCAAATCAAGCACCTTAACCCTTATAATAATATCCTAAAGTGAGTGGATAATACTTTTTCTTTTAATAATGTGAGTGAGTTATCCACTTCCTTTAGATATTTTCGTGCCTTTGCAAGGCACAAGGTCGTCCACATATATGTATTTCAACCCACATAATTTTGGTTGAAGATCACTTCAATTAATATATTTATTTTTGCATTAAATTGAAGTAAAGTTCCATTTATGCTTAAATCTTGATTATTTTAATATCAAGATTCTCTCTCCTCCAAAGAGATACAAATGAGACGCCCCTCTCATTTTATTTTATCTACATGATGCCAAGAAACAATAGGGACTATTTTGCAGTGGTAATTTTCATATTGAACCCAGGGTTTTGGGTAAATTGCACATTACACCAAAACTAGGTTTTAACGCACAAACATAGCTTTATCAGCTCTTTCTTGGTACTCAGGCTACCACAAGCCATACCTCTGCATCATCTTCATTCTCATGATGCTTCAACACATGAGGAACATCTTATCATGTAACATTTGCAATTTAACCCCTCAACTTGGGTAATTTGCACTTTAGTCCAAAACAAGCAAAACAATGTTTCAACATTATTTAAAAAGGACTAAAATTGAAACATAAGTTCCTCTTGAACCTTAATTACTTTTCAAGAATTGAGAGCAAACATATAATTAACTTTATTAAGCAAAAAATCTAGGGTTCAGGCATAATCCAGGTCAGGGATGTTACAAATCATAATCCCCTAACAAGGATTTCATCCCCGAAATCCCAGATAAAAGGAGACAGTTATTATTCATTCGTTATATCATCAAGTCTCCACATAACATCTCATTGTTATGGAGACACCATAGAACTTTGATCAATACAAAGTTTTTCCGCATAAAATTCTCATAGAATCAAACACATAGGACATATACTCCATTGTCCTTTCGTTATTGACTGTGGAGTTAATTTTGTGTCAGGTAACACTTTTCTTATTTAGATAGAGGTTATTTGTTAATTTAACTTGACAAACTTTTATTGTAATGATTTTACAATTATTCCTTCAAATAGATCATTCTCTTCAATGTTATGTTTATGCAAAGCATAAACCCCTAACATATGATGTCCATACTATATTAGGTAACTGGACTGATTCCATAGTTAACCATTCCATGTAACTTTCATAAAATAGCTTGATGTTTCTCGGATACCAGAATCCCTTACCTTGGTATCTAACACATGTATTAATAACACATCACATCCTCATTTTTGTTTATAAGTTTATTTATAATTAAATCAAATTCCTCCGTATATCGATTAGAATGTGGTAGTAATATCCATGCCACATCTCCTTCTTCTTTAAAATCTTGAGATTGTTTCAGAATGACTACTTGATTAGAGTAATCAGAAAGATAACAATCTAGATATGTCATACTTACCTTGCCTTTAATAAATGAATACCTGGCCAGGGTATTCAAGAACTGAAATTAGGTAGTATGTATTTGTTTTGTATTATGTTCCATATTCTTAACATCTCTTTGAATTTCACTACTTAGTATCTCAGATTTTCTCTGAGTGTTTCTATAACATCCTCAATTTCATAGCTAAAGTAAGCCTTTTATGTGGGGTTTTCTAGTAAAGGCATGCCAATGGACATAATGAACATAACCATGGCTAGGTACGTAACTAAGTTCACAAAATGTGTATGATTGTGGTCGGTTGTATACGAATATAAATGAATTATTCCTATGAACAATAATGTGACAAATATATAATATGATGAGTCTAGTTCTTGGCTTGAGCCTTAGACCTAGCTTAGGTCTTCATGTTATGTAACTAAAGAAATATTAATCACATATGTCATACATGAGCTTCAATTGAGAAATTATATTGATTGAAGAGATATTTTCATGATTTAGAACATGATTAAGCTCATGGGCCCTTTGCAAGACTATGGAATGCGACATGTGCCCTAGAGTCCAATTCTAGCTCATTTGGGCCAATTAAGTCTTACAAGTAGGTCCTTGGAGTATAAATTTAGAAATCTAGTATTCTTACACATGATAAGTACTTTTAATATTTTTAATAGATGAAGAACTGAAACATAAGATCATAGGAAAATTTTTAGATAATTGTGGATTGTCTAGTGATCTGGGAAATTAATTTGGTAATTATCCAAGTCTTACTTAGAAGGCAAATTTGAAGTCTTTATCTATTTGATTTTGACCAAATCTCTTGTACCAGGGGAAGATAATAAAAAGATTGTGTTAATTACGAAATTTGGAATTTAACGAGATTAAGATATGATCTACATGATTACTTTTAGCAATTGGACTTCTATCAAATAGAAACATGAAAAGAAAATAAAAAAAGAGGGCGACCCCAGTCCGCACGGATTGGAGGCCGCGACCTCTGTTTCCTGGTTCCAAACAGAGCACCCATTATAGGCATTCGTTGCCCAAGATCGGGTGAGAGTGGGGGTATAAAACCCCTCGATCTTGGATGCTTGGTGCCGGACGGACCCTATGCTAGGGTTTTGACACAGATCAAGAGAGAATGAGAGAGAGGGGACAAGGAAGAAGACCATTATGGCAGCAGCTCTAGGGTTCAGATGAAGCTTGTTTTGGCAGCCATCAAGGTAGCATAGCATCGACGGAGGTGAAGGGGAGGAGGATCAGCGGCCAAGTCAACCTTTGACGGGTTCATCGCCAATCGGAGACACGAGCACGTTCACCGTCAGAAGCACCAGTCGTCATGTTCAGTTCTTACGGAAAAATAGGGGAAAAATGCCCCCTTTCCATCGGGTGAAGAAGATGGAGGGAGCGCCGACCCTAGTCTGAGATGCGCCTGAGATGAGGGTCGCCAGATCAGATCTTGACGACTGAGATTGGATAAAGTTAGGTAAGTTTCTAAAATTCATATCTAGAGATTGGGAAGATGGATTTTATCAAACAAGATACCTATAGAAAGTTCATGATTAGAACTATCACATAAAAATACATCCATATTATGATTTAGATATTTGTTATTTATTAAAAATAGCGCATTCAAAACTATATGATTTTGATGTTTGGTCAACTAAAAATAGAAAACGAATTTAGAAATTCATGCAAATTTTACTGGACGTGTATTATAATGTTCCTAACATGATTTCAAAGTCTGATCTCTATTATATTAATTTTTATTGAGGTTTGTGATATTAACCCTAATAAGGGTTTTTTGGGTATTTCACCGATGAGATGATTTTTAAATGACCTGATATTTTGATACGTGATCATTCCTACATTGTATGATTACTTTTCTATAGATTTGATGGATTTTCTTATGTTATTATGTTAGTATGTATTTTTGGACCTAAGTGGCCATTATCTAGAATAATAGATGACTATCTTGAGACAATAAGTGATATTTATATGCCTAATTAAGTCTGATATTATTTATCTAAATGGTATTTTAATTTGATTTCATAATATAGTCAAGTAAGGTTAGTATGTATGATCATGTTTGAGATTTTCTTCTTATATGATCTATATGTTCATATTAATGTATAAGACAATTTATGTCTTATTTGAGTATAAAGATAATATTGATTATATAGTATGAGTTTTATTTTATTTCAATACCAAGATTTTATGATGATCATAGATTAAAGTTATGCTTAAGAACCCTAAGTTGGTACATATAGTTAGGAAGACGTGACTTGAGATTTAGAAATAAAAAGAGGGAACATCGGCTTGGACTGATAAAACTGTGATGATATCCAGGTTATTAAAGTTATGGAACTGGAATCAAGACTTCCTAATAGACACCCTCAGTACAAGAGGTAAGTGGTCCATGCCCATGAGTATTTGAATTTATCAAACTCCTCATATTTTCATAAGACTTCATGATTTATGTGATCTAGTGTGCTAATACTTCATGTTAAGATATACAAGTAAGATTTTTATACATTCATGAATATGTCCTTACATGTGCCTAATATCTCGAGAAGAGATATTTTATTAAGATTTTATGAGGATGATAGAAACTCATGAACCAGGTTCATGAGAAAACTTAAGCATCATGTTTCTGTAAGAACTATTAGTAATGATTCATATTGAGGGATACGACTATAAGATAACCTATGCAACCAATATTGACAATGAGGGATAACAATGTATTAATATTTCAAGTAGAATTATGCTATTAAGATTTCTTAGATAGATTAATATCTAAGAACTAAGTGTTATTTATATTTCTTGGAATGATTTAGATTTAAGATTTAAGCATGATGTAAGTTTATAAGTTTTCAAACATATCAAGACATGTTCAAGTTTCCAAGATAAAGATTATACTAAGATCAAAATATATTGAGAATTGCATTTATGATGATGTTATAACATTATGATGGATGAAGTTACAAAATAATATTTTTATAGGGTTCATACTCCAAGATTTATGACTGAAGATGTAAGCTCACATGAATACATTAAAATTTAGGGTGAGATCAGATTTGGTGAGAGTTATGGAAATTGAGTTATATTGTTAGTAATCATACTTTTGAGATATTTTATACTTAAGATGATTTCATACATTAGACTTAAAGTTTAATACATAAGTTCATATGAAGACATTTAGATTAAAGGAATGATCTATTATAAAGAGTTTTTTTATAGATTGAATAATCTTGTCATATGGTATGTTTATAGATATTCTATGCTTAAATTAATATCACATACTTTATTAAAGTTATTTTTGTATCCTTAGTATATATATTCAGATAAGATCCTCTCTTGTAAGACATTAGACTCATTTATCATATAATTTGTATAAGTGAAGTAATTTGACCAAAAAAGAGTTTTAAAATAAAGTTTACCCCGATAATGAGATACATGTTCAAATCTAGCAATGAATTCAGTTTAGAACTTAAGAAGAAAAGAGATTTAGATTCATACTTAGACTACTCAGGGTGTGAGTGCCAGATTTTTTAAATAAAGGTACATGATATGGGTTATAGACCCAATCTCAATTATGTAGTAACTGAGATACATGTTTACATTCAGATATAGATTCAGATTCAGATTTAGATATAGATTCAGATATAGATTCAGATTCAGATCCATATTTCAGATTCAGAATTCAATACATGTTTAGTACTCAGTTTCATATAAGTTCAGATTCAGAGTTTAGTAAAGATAGACTTAAGATAATTAATTTGAAACATTCACATAATGTATTATATAATAAGTCCTCACCAGAGAGTCCCAGGACGATATAGAGGGTGCGTTGTGCCAGACACTGCGGGTGTCACAGAGGGCATTTATGCCAACAGAGGGCACGTTGTGCCAACAGAGGGTGCGTTGCACCATAGAGGACACTTCGGTATCAACAGAGGGCACGTTGTGCCAACATAGGGTGCATTGCACCATAGAGGACACTTTGGTGTCAACAGAGGAGGACTTATTGTATAATGGTGGCCACAGTCAGATAAAAATCGTAAGTAAAAGATACCATAGATTAGAGATGTCCATATTCTCATCCATGAGTAATGATGAGAGGGTATTAGATAAGATAGGTAAGACCTAGGCACTTTGGCGTAGGTCATGAGATCCATGTACCAGGGTACATGTCTCTAGAGAAAGATAAGATAGAAAGATATAAATTTCATATTAAGAAATAAGAGATTTTATATTTCAGATTTTTCTCAGAGCTTGATAGTACTTTCTCATTTATAATGTCAATTTCAGATTATTATTCATGTAAATTTTTTTAGAATACTCATGCCACTTACTCTAATGACTATTTTTCCTAATGCATGGCTGGGGACGCGATGTCCACAGGGTTTGGAGCAGTGGAAGATTTAAAGAACAAGAAAAGGTGTAGTAGGTTTTCAAGCTTGCCTAGTGGGGTGCCATCTACCGAGATGATCCAGAGTTTAGACCTCTTCTTTTATGCATGGTCTTGTTATCACAATATATTAGATGACTTGTTTCCCTTTGTCAAAATTATGTATGAATCAGTTTTTCTTAAATGCAAAGTGTTTCATTTACTTTCATTGTAATGATAGTCATGTTTGTGATACCCCAGAAAAAAAAAAATGCTTCCGCTCATGTGATATGAAAATCGGGGTGTTACAGTTTCTTTTACATCTTTTCCCTTTCTGCATGAAAAGAGAAATTTTCAAACATATAAGAGGATATTAAATTAAACATAAGTTTTCATCCTTCTTATCTCTTCCTCATATCCTTAAAGGATTATACAGATAAACTAAACAACAACTACCTTTATTATAGTAGGAAACAAAAGGTAACTCAAAATATAAAGTTCTATCTTGACAAGTCTACCTTTTACAAGTTAACTAGCATCTTATCTGGCCCAAAACATGGACTTAGTTGTTATTATAGTAGGAAACAAAAGGTAACTCAAAATATAAAGTTCTATCTTGACCGAACTGTGACACTTGTCTTTGTCCTCTACCATCTGCTCCACTGGACTGAGGTCTTTGTGGGTTTTGCAGATTATGCCTTGACTGTTGGGTCACCTCACTATTTCTCCTTGGACATTGTTGTGTAAAATGTCCTAGCTATCCACATTTGTGACAAGCTCAACCCCAACTTGATGACCCCTGCATAGGTGTACTAGATTGAGGTTGAACTGGTGAAGATTTTGGTTGTTTAGTACCACTAATCATTGGTCCCTGTGACTGTGTAGACTTTCTTTTGAGGTTTGTCTCATGTTTCTTTATCATAGACCTTTCTATCCTCCGTATAGAATCCATGAATGTGGAAAACCTCTCTCTACTTTCTAGGGCATATGCCATGATGGACATCTCATCATTCAATCCCTTGTCAAAATGTGGGATCTTCTCCTCCTCAGTAGAAGCCATCTGAGGACAAAATCATAAAAGTTCCATGAACTTAACCTCATATTCACTTATTGACATGGCTCCCTATCGTATCTTATGAAATTGGGAGATCTTTTCATCTAAGTATGTCTTGGGAAAATACTTATTGATGAATTCTCGAAGAAATTCCACCCATTCAACCTCTTCATCATTCCTTTTTATTTCTTCTATATCCCACCAATGTCCAGCACTACCCTTCAAAAGGTACACAACATGTTTAACTTTGTCAGCATCCGGGATACTAAGGATCTTAAAAGCCTTTTCTAACTCGATGAGCCAGAGATCAACATCTGCTGGGTCAGATGTCCCAGCATATTCTATGGATCCTACATGACGTAGTCGTTCAAAGGTCTTACCAGACCCATATCCCTCATTGGGAACTAGTGCCCTGGATGGTGGTATCGGCATCCGATCTTTTATATGCGTTATTGCAGTCATGAATTGCTCAAAAAGTGTAGAAAAAACGGGGTTTCTCATCATGACCTCATCAACAAGGGGATTCTCAGGCACTATTTCTTCTCTTGCCTGATCCCTGGCACCTTCTACTGGTGCAGCAACATTGCTCTCAACAACATGTTCCTCGTGTTCTCCAGACATCTTGGAGTTATATATCTTCTTCTGCATAAGAAGAAGGCACTATAAGATACACTGAGGTACACTTAGAACAGACTCAATACCTTAGTCCTATGTCTCTGTAGACTCATCAAACTTAGAGCTCTGATACCACTAAATTGTTGCATCCAACTCACAAAAACAAGATTAATTAAGCGGAAGCGATCATTTGCAGCGGATTACTGAAAATCACTAAAAATTAAAACCTTTTTCAAAGAGACCCATTCATAGGAAAACTCTTTCAACAACAACCAATGTATTACATTTACATCTTGGTTCATAAGTACATAACTTGTACCATCTCTTCTCGAGGGTTACAACATCCACTGCCTTGTTAAAAGCTAAACACAGACAACATAAGAACCTCGAGGCAATAAGCCAAAATCTCGAAACGATACATTAAAAGTACCAACTATTAACTCCGAGGACCTAAGAGTACAAAGATGACATATATGACTTCTAATTATAAGACACGACAGACAGTACACTCAACCTGAGTTGTCACTGATGTCCCTACTGCTGCTGATGTTCCTCTTCTGCAAGATATTCTAAGTCTCCTCCGTGCTTGTCCACCTAAAAATGTTGGATCCCACGGGGGTGAGACAATTGTAATTGCCCCAGTGAGAGATATAAATCTTCACCAAAAACATTATTATTGCAGTTAAAGATATAAAATTGGGCAAAGGATAAGCAGTTTAAAGCATTCTTATCTTTTAAAGCAATGCAACTATTTATGATAGAACAATAGATCATCTATTCTCTTAATAAGGAATAGGAAGAATATCTATATCATTAATCAGTTTTATTAATTCAACATCCCATGCTTTTCTCATGATACTCATGACTCTGATAAGTCACCCATGAATCTTGCATGTTTCTATTGGTTGGCCTTTGCCAATCTGCTAAACAGATTCTGGAATCATGCTGGACATGAGAATGTACATCATCATGTCTTGGTCAGGCATTGGTTTATACCAATCCTATATAAATATTCCAGGCATTGGATTATACCAATCATGTGCAACTAGTACAAGCATTAGACTTATATTATACCTGTGTATCCATTCCAAGTATTAGATCATGCCAATTCTATATAACTATTCTAGGTATTGAACTATGTCAACCCTATGCAACTATTCCAGGTACTGAACTGTGTCAAACATGTGCATCTATTCCAGGTATTGAACTAAGTCAAACTTGTGCATTTATTCCAGGTATTGAACTATGTCAAACCTGTGCATTTATTCCAGGTATTGAACTATGTCAAACATGTGCATTTATTCCTGGTATTGGGATGTTACCAATCATGTGCAGTTATTCCAGGCATTGGATTGTTACCAATCCTGTGATATTATTCCAGGTACTGGGATTTAACCAATCATGTGTTATTATTCCAGGTATTGGGATTTAACCAATCCTGTGTTATTATTCCAGGTATTGGGATTTAACCAATCCCGTGTTGTTATTATAGGTATTGGGATTTAACCAATCCTATGTTATTGTTCCAGGTATTGAACTATGCCAATCCTGTGACAATATTTCAGGTATTGAACTATGCCAATCCTGTGACATTATTCCAGGTATTGAACTATGCCAATCTTGTGACATTATTCCAGGTATTGAACTATGCCAATCACCTTGACCACGAAACTCACCGTGACTACTACAACCTGTCATGACCGCGACCCCAACATGGTTCGACGCACACCTGAAACGGTTGTACAGAGAAGTACCACGACCGCTACTAAAGGACAGGACCACAACAGCTAAGTTGGTCCTCTCCAGATCAACACCTATAAATAGGCAGCCCCCTCCTTCATTTAAGACATCGCTTCTGCTCCATCCATGCCAATAGGCTTTCGCTCCGTGCCTAGCCAAGGAAGACGATCTCTTCCACCAAAGACTTCCTCCACGGTGTCCTTGCTACTCTTCCATCAGCCATCTACCACTCCATCTCCAGTGAGAAAGAACACAAAAAGAGAAGAAAGAAGGAAAGAGAAGATCATCGTCATCTAGATCTGCCCTGCCATCGTGTACAAGACCATTTCTCCACCGAACCAGGACCATCTTATTCACCATGACCATGGCAAAATCTTCCCTCTCTCTTGTTCTTTTTGTTTCTATCAACAGGAGCGAGTATTCCATTTCACTGGGGTGTGGGGACTAGCCCCACTACCTCTTCTTACATGTCCATTTTATAACATTCCAAGGCTTGTATATAACTGTTGCATCCAACTCACAAAAACAAGATTAATGAAGCGGAAGTGATCATTTGCAGCGGATTACTAAAAATCACTAAAAATTAAAACCTTTTTCAAAGAGATCGATTCATAGGAAAACTCTTTCAACAAGAACCAATGTATTACATTTACATCATGGTTCATAAGTACATAACTTGTACCATCTCTTCTCAAGGTTACAACATCCACTGCCTTGTTAAAAGCTAAACACAGATAGCATAAGAACCTCGAGGCATTAAGCCAAAATCTTGAAACGATACATTAAAAGTACTAACTATTAACTCTGAGGACCTGAGAGTACAGAGACGACACATAGGACTTCTAACTATAAGACACGAAAGACAGTACACTCAACCTGAGCTGTCACTACTGTCCCTGCTACTGCTGATGTTCCTCTTTTGCAAGATATTCTCAGTCTCATCCGTGCTTGTCCACCTAAAAATGTTGGATCCCACGGGGGTGAGACAATTATAATTGCCTCAGCGAGAGATATAACTCTTCGCCAAAAACATTATTATTGCAGTTAAAGATATAAAACTGGGCAGAGGATAAGCAGTTTAAAGAATTCTTATCTTTTAAAGCATTGCAACTATTTATGATAGAACAATAGATCATCTATTGTCTTAATACGGAATAGGAAGAACATATATATCATTTATCTATTATATTAATTCAACATCCCATGCTTTTCTCATGATACTCATTACTCTAATAAGTCACCCATGAATCTTTCTTGTTTCTATTGGTTGGCCTTAGCCAATCTGCTAAATAGATTCTGGAATCATGTTGGTCATGAGAATGTACATCATCATGTCTTGTTCAGGCACTGGTTTATACCAATCCTATATAAATATTCTAGGCATTGGATTATACCAATCCTGTGCAACTAGTACAAGCATTAGACTTATATTCTTCATGTGTATCCATTCCAAGTATTAGATCATGCCAATCACGTATAACTATTCCAAGTATTGAACTATGTCAACCCTGTGCAACTATTCTAGGTACTGAACTATGTCAAACCTATGCATCTATTCCAAGTATTGAACTAAGTCAAACATGTGCATTTATTCCAGGTATTGAACTATGTCAAACCTGTGCATTTATTCCAGGTATTGAACTATGTCAAACCTGTGCATTTATTCCAGCTATTGGGATGTTACCAATCATGGCAGTTATTCTAGGCATTGGATTGTTACCAATTGTTACAACCCCAATTTTTGGGTTATTTGGTGAGAAATGTAATTTTTCATAATATGGATATTTGAACAAATTATCATATTATATATTTGGAATAAATGATTTTTGGTTTACAATAGCCTTGATGTTTGTGTTGTGGGCTTTATTGGCTATTGGGCCCAAATAATAAGAAAATTCAATTAGTGAATGAATAATTGAATATTTGAGAAAAGAATGAGATGGAAACCTCTAGAAGGCAAATCCAAAGAGGGATTTCGTGCCTCTTGGATTCCTTGGGTTCCAAGGAGTCCAAAGTTGCATAAAGAGTGCAATACGAAAAGAAAAGATCAATTAAGCATCTCTTTATTAAAAAAGAAATTGAAAATAATGATAAAATGTGGAAAACAAGTGAAAAGAGGTATTTTTGAGTTATCCTTGGTGGAATTTCGTATCCCAAGGATTCCTAATGACAAAAGGAATACTAGTGAGGAAAATAAAAGAGAAATAAAGAGAAATCATCAAAAAGAGATATTTTAATAAGAAATAGAAATAGATGCATAATGAGTATCCTTAAAAAGGATTTCTTGGGATCCAAGGAGTCCCAATGAAGAATAAGAAAGAGAAAAGGCAAAAGGAGTGGATAAAGTGACAAATCGCTAATGACCTTTAGTTTTTGTCAAAAGAAATGTCTTTTAATGGGTATGTATTAATGGTGTTTTGGAAACACATTTCACGTTAAAAGAATTACCATATGATAATTGTAACTATCTACTTGTTTGGAGGCCAAGTATTGCATATTGGATTATCTCAACCAAATCCATATTTATAAAATAGGATGGAAATAATGTTGGTAGTATCTTTCCACTAAATCCAAGTTGGAAAGAGGGAGGTTTCGTTGTGCAGGAAAGATGAGAATGAGCCTTTGCCTATCTCTCTCCCTCCTATCCTCGTACTCTTAACACTAGATCCTCCTTGGATATAGATATATATAAAGGACCGAAGCTTGAATGGATCAAAGGAACCCCGGCCTAACTATCTCAACTTTGATCTTAATTGCTCTCTACGCTCCTCTCTCCGACGTTCATCCGCGTCACCACGACTAGGGAGGGGTGGTTGAAGAACGCTCTTTGAGGAAGGCCTTCATGGCCAAGGCTTGATCAAGCACCTTACAACAAGGCCTGCTTTCACGTCCAAGCGCAATAGGGCCGACTGACGATCGTGTGCAAAGGATTGCACAGTGCCGCCGGAGCAAAACAGTTGACGACAGCAACCTGCGTCTTCGTCCATGGTGCTTGGAGGAGAACCATGGAACAACAACAGATCAGGCACGGTGGTGGTTGTACCTAAGGGAGGTGGCAGCGGACCATGGCGTGGGGGAGTTTGCGGCTGGCGGCATCCCATCTCAATTCTAGTAGGTGGTAACTTCGCTGCCGAGATCCTCCTGCAGACCTGTGGATCGGGAGGAGACATGCTTCTCTCGTCTCCTGGAATGAAAAGCTACCGTCGATGGCTAGTGGTGACCCAGCGGGGATTGGCGGTGGTAGGGAAATCTTCACGCGATCTTGTAGACGCGGGAGGAGCTACGCGATGGAGCGCTGGAGTCCCTGCGTCGGGCAGGGAATCGCCTAGCACAACGAGGAAGAAGATTAGAGGCAAAAGACCCGAGGGCCCCTGGTGCCATGCGTCGCCCTCAAGGGAAAAAAGATAATTCTGGGCATTTTAGTTACAGCTTGCGAGAATAACAAAAGTGGATAATAAAAGCTGGTGTGGCATCGTCTGATTGGTCCAAATTCAATTATCTTGTAAAATATGTAGTTAGCTATTGGTAGGTCGAATAAAGACATGCTATATATGAAAATTGATCAGGAGAATGAGAGGAATCCAATAAAAATGATATGAAATCCTAATTCCGTACCTAATTGAAAAAGTATATTAAGATGATGAAAAGTGCATTAAAGTTAAGTTAAAAACCCTATTTGTGATTAAAGGTTGAATCTAGTATGCTTAATGGGTTAATTGAAGTGTTAATAACCTGTTGAATGATAATTTTAGATTCGAACCTGATCTAGATGTAAAATTTGATAATTTAGAGTTTTTACCCCATATGAGAATGATTATTTAGAAACCCTAAATTTAAGGTAAAAGAGGATAAGATCATATATGATTTGAAAATGTGAAAATATGTTGTAAAATGATGGACCTAAGTTATTTGCACATAAAATTTCTTAATTCAGGATAAATACCCTATGTGTAGTGATTAGGGTTTTCTCATGAATAAAAGGTAGATTGATGGTAAAACGAGTTCATATCTTAATTAGACCCTAATGAACTTTGAATTAATGATAAATGTGCATAATGATCTTGTCATGGATTAAAATGGATACAAAAACCCTAGAATGTGAATCCAAGTCAATAAAGTAGATTCTTGATAAAGTGAGTACATATTCTTTTCAGGAATTATGTGATGATTGAATTACTTGCTTGGATCTGTTGATTGGCTTGATTGTATATACATGAAGTATATGTTGAATAATCTGCATGACTCATCAAATCAGGTATGTGGTTACGCTTATGAATAATCACTCTAGTTTCATGGCGATTCCCGAAGTTTTAATCAGTTGCTTGAAAATAATTATTGGATGTTTATTTATTTCATGCAACTATAAAGTGACTATGATTACCACTATAAATGTGCATATATAATTGACTAGATCCGGGTCCACCTCTATTTCTTTGAAAAGGCTAAGAAAAAAAGGGGTAATCCTAGAGAAAGGTCTAGGTTATCGAGAGTTAGAAACTGGGCTACCTACGTGTAGTGTCATGAGACTCATTAGCCTGCCATGAGTTAAGGAGTGGGCTACTTACGAGTAGTTCCATGTGACTCAACCTTAGAAATTTGTTCACTTATAGGTGGATCATGAGTGGTTTAATGGGGACAACATGGAGGATAGGGTACTCTTGGATCACGGAGTTATATCTAAAATGTAACCTTGGTTGTTAAATGATTAATTGAATGATTACATTGTTAATATATTTACATAATTATTTTTTCCCCCACATACCAGCTTCGGTTGACCGACGTTTTGTTTTTCGGCGTTTTAGGAACAAGCCAAAAGGACAAATAGTAAATCGTCATATTGTGAAATACATGAAGAAAAATACAAGGAGGATTAGTTAGAGTAGAATCCTTAAGTGGATAGAAGTTAGAGATCCAAGTTTTCAAAAAGGTATGCAAAAATTTATTTTCTTACAGCTTTTTAGTATAGTCTGTTAAAATTTGAAAATTATTCTTGGTTAATTGTCAAACCTTTGATCCGGAAGTTATGGGTGCGGCTTTGACCTCTCGGTCTCCCTTAATTGGGGGTTATCAGGAGGTGGGGTCGTAACATTTGGTATCAGAGCTTGGGTTCCTCAGTTAACCATTAATAATTATTAAATTTTACAAACTCCATAGAACCCAATGGAGTTATTAGAGGATTATCTGAAAGACGGAGGAATCTAGAAAAGGATCACGACCGGGGGCTGACAACATTTTCCTCCGCACCTCTAGTTGGAATACGAGGACTCCCAGATCTTAATGACTGCTTGGCCAAAGTCATAGGGTATGAATCGAAATAAGATACCTTTAGGACTTCTCATCTTATTCATCCCTTCTCATCACAAAATTCTGATAAGGACCTAAAGGATTAGGGTTTTCTTTCTTCTCCTCACCCTCTTAAGGTATGGGTAAGATTAATAAGGTCTAAGGAATCCTCCATCAAATTAATGAAAAACATGTAAATAAGATGTCATGGACATAAGCTTAATAGATTAAGCGCAAATTAAAGAATAGATACATGCTTAGGTCATATGACATAAGTTTCCATGTCCTCAGAAGAGACCTGAGGCTAGACCTTCTTGTCAGGAGGATAGGTTAGTCTTGGAGATAGAGATCTCCATTGCAAGTAGAGACATGGCACATCCATTGAGGATGATGTTAACCCTAACCCTAAGTGAAGGTTAGAGAGGGAGAGCTAGATGTCTTGGTAGACCAGGTGTTTGGATGGACGTGCTTGGGATGCCATATGAGCCATAAGAGGTTGGATGACCGAGTACCTCTGGCAACCCAACCCTAGGAAGGGTCATGCATGTTAGAGTGAAGGATAACTCCTTCATTGTTGAGGTTAGAGAAGAACCTATGGAACCCCATGAGCTGATATGAGCATGGCATAATAGGCACCCTGTATGTATCAGTATTGCGAGCAATAGATTGAAACCATGGCCGAGAGAGTTCGATGGATAGCTTATGTGATAAGTATAAGGGGTTATGGATAACCTTGGGCGAACATAAGTCGACCATATGCTTCATCTAGTTAGGGGCATGCTTTTGAGGTTGACCCTTCATGAAGATAGGACCTCTAATGGTGAGGTTGGTTGTAGGATTAACTCTAGAGGGAGAGTATGACCCCAGGCAAGAAGGCTGGAAGCATAAAACCCCGAGATATGAGGAGCAGTGGGGAGTCAAGGATGATGCGACCTAAGTGGATGATAATAGTTGCCTCATGCATAATTCCTAGAGGTTGATGATATCTTGGGTGTCTTAGAGGAACCGAACCCTAGAGAGAGGAAGAGTCTGCTTATACCTTTGTACCTATGGTATAGATGAGAAGAAGAGTTCCATAAACCCTGGAGAGGTATAGTAACAAGTTATGAGGCCTTACACCTTTTTGTTTGTCTAGGTATAATCACCGAGTTAGGTTGCAAAAATATCACAGCCATTAGATTAGAGTCAATCTGAAACAAACTTTAATCTGACGACGTTGATACCATCGATGCGGGTCGATGCTATCGACCCCTCGCGATATCGGCAAGCCTTCTTTCTTTTCTAACGTTACGCCTGCTGCTGGCTCGATACCATCGATGCGGGTCGATGGTATCGACACCCTTAGGCGTCGGTTTTATCCCTTTTCCGTCGCTGAAGCTACACATGTTGATAGTATCAACTTTGGTGTCGATAATATCGACTGGATGGTCACCAGCAACCTGATGGTACATCGCTACCATCGACTTCCCCGTCGATGGTATCGACTCTGCGCTGCTCCTTGCGGCTGCCTGCCTGTGGTTGCGTCGATAGTATCGACCGCTGTCGATGGTATCGACAGTTGCAGATATGTGTTTTTCCTGAAATTGCAAAACAAAACCACATCAGCCGAGATAAAACCTATTAATGTAATCATTTATGCTCAAAACAATAAAATAAGAGAGATTTGACACTGAGAAGGATCATAGACTAAAGTAAGTGAATTATGCAATATTAACCACCAAAATGACCAATAAACGCATAAAACGCAAGTAAAACAAGTCTATAAATGCGACTCAAAATCATCGCATCAAGTATCATGAGAAAAGCATGGGATGTTGAATTAATATAACAGATTAATGATATAGATGTTCTTCCTATTCCTTATTAAGAGAATAGATGATCTAATGTTCTTTCATAAATAGTTGCATTGCTTTCAAAGATAAGAATGTTTTAAACTGCTTATCCTTTGCCTAGTTTTATATCTTTAACTGCAATAATAATGTTTTCGGCGAAGAGTTATATCTCTCACTGGGGAAATTACAATTGTCTCACCCCCATGGGATCCAACATTTTTAGGTGGACATGCACAGAGGAGACTGAGAATATCTTGCAGAAGAGGAACATCAGCAGCAGTAGGGACATCAGTGAAAGCTCAGGTTGAGTGTACTGTCTGTCGTGTCTTATAGTTAGAAGTCATATGTGTTGTCTCTGTACTCTTAGGTCCTCAGAGTTAATATTTGCTACTTTTAATGTATCATTTTGAGATTTTGGCTTATTGCCTCGAGGTTCTTATGATGTCTGTGTTTAGCATTTAACAAGGCAGTGGATGTTATAACCCTCGAGAAGAGATGGTACAAGTTATGTACTTATAAACCAAGATGTAAATGTAATACATTGGTTCTTGTTGAAAGAGTTTTCCTATGAATGGATCTCTTTGAAAAAGGTTTTAATTTTTAGTGATTTTCAGTAATCCGCTGCAAATGATCACTTCTGCTTAATTAATCTTGTTTTTGTGAGTTGGATGCAACAATTTAGTGGTATAAAAGCTTTAGGTTCGATGAGTCTACAGAGACAGGACTAAGGTATTGAGTCTGTTCTAAGTGTACCTCAGTGTATCTTATAGTGTCTTCTGCTTATGCTAAAGAAGATATATAACTCCAAGATGTCTGGAGAACACGAGGAACATGTTGTTGAGAGCAATGTTGCTGCACCAGTAGAAGGTGCCAGGGATCAGGGAAGAGAAGAAATAGTGCCTGAGAATCCCCTTGTTGATGAGGTCATGATGAGAAACCCAATTTTTTCTATAGTTTTTGAGCAATTCATGACTGCAATGATGCATATAACAGATCGGATGCCGATACCACCATCCAGGGCACTAGTTCCCAATGAGGGATATGGGTCTGGTAAGACCTTTGAATGACAAAATCATGTAGGAGCCATAGAATATGATGGGACATCTGACCCAACAGATGTTGAACTCTGACTCACCGAGTTAGAAAAGGCCTTTAAGATCCTTAGTATTCCAGATGTTGACAAAGTTAAACATGTTGTGTACCTTTTGAAGGGTAGTACTGGACATTGGTGAGCTATAGAAGAAATAAAAAAATATGATTAAGAGGTTGAATGGGAGGAATTCCATCGAGAATTCATCAATAAGTATTTTCCCAAGACATACTTAGATGAAAAGATCTCCCAGTTTGAGAAGATACGACAGGGAGACATGTCAATAAGTGAATATGAGGTTAAGTTCATGGAACTTTTATGATTTTGTCCTCATATGGCTGCTACTGAGGAGGAGAAGATCGCACATTTTGACAAGGGATTGAATGATTAGATGTCCATCCCGACATCTACCCTAGAAAGTAGAGAGAGGTTTGCCACATTCGTGGAGTCTATACGGAGGATAGAAAGGTCTACGATAAAGAAACATGAGACAAACCTCAAAAGAAAGTCTACATAGCCACATTCTAATCGATATACAGAGGAATTTGATTTAATTATAAACAAACTTATAAACAAAAATGAGGATGTGATGTGTTATTAATACATGTGTTAGATACCAAGGTAAGGGATTCTGGTATCTGAGAAACATCAGGTTATTTTATGAAAGTTACATGGAATGGTTAACTATGGAATCAGTCCAGTTACCTAATATAGTATGGACATCATATGTTAGGGGTTTATGCTTTGCATAAACATAACATTTATGAGAATGATCTATTTAAAGGAATAATTTTAAAATCATTACAATACAAGTTTATCAAGTTAAATTAACAAATAACCTATATCTAAATAAGAAAAGTGTTACCTAACACAGAATTAACTCCACAGGCAATAACAAAAGGACAGTGGAGTATATGTCCTATGTGTTTGATTCCATGAGAATTTTATGCGGAAAAACTTTGTATTGATCAAAGTTCTATGGTGTCTCCATAACAATGAGATGTTATGTGGAGACTTGATGATATAACGAATGAATAATAACTGTCTCCTTTTATCTGGGATTTCGGGGATGAAATCCTTGTTAGGGGTTTATGATTTGTAACATCCCTAACCTGGGTTATGCCTTAACCCTAGATTTTTTGCTTAATAAAGTTAATTATATGCTTGCTCTTAATTCTTGAAAAGTAATTAAGGTTCAAGAGGAACTTATGTTTCAATTTTAGTCCTTTTTAAATAATGTTGAAACATTATTTTGCTTGTTTTGGACTAAAGTGCAAATTACCCAAGTTGAGGGGTTAAATTGCAAATGTTAAATGATAAGATGTTCCTCATGTGTTGAAGCATCATGAGAATGAAGATGATGCAGAGGTATGGCTTGTGGTAGCCTGAGTACCAAGAAAGAGGTGATAAAGCTATGTTTGTGCATTAAAACCTAGTTTTGGTGTAATGTGCAAATTACCCAAAACCCCGGGTTCAATATAAAAATTACCACTTCAAAATAGTCCCTATTGTTTCTTGAGGGTGATGCCATGAGAAACCCTAGTTGGGATTGATAGTAAACCCTAATTATGGGTAATGTGATGTGAACGCCTAATGAAAGGTGATGGTATATGAAATCCTAACCCTAATGAAGTATGATAGTATGAGAAACCCTAAACCCTAATAAAGAGTGATGGTATGGGAGACTCTAATCCTAATAATGGAATGGTAACTAATAATTTGTTGGAGGAAATACCTAAAGTGATTAATTGTAGATAACCTTATACCAAGCAATGCATTAACCTGAAATGAGTCCATATCATTAAAGATAGTTGGACCATTTTTATGTGTGACATATGCACTCCATGGTAAGAGTGTCAGGTTAGTGGATGAAAGGATTAAGATGGGAAATACCTTAATCCAAGATAAGCTGATAAATCAAGAAAGTTGTAGGTGATGAGGAAAGTGATACATCAAGATATGAAAGATATCACTTTTAGTATTCCAGGATTGATATACCTTGATGTACCTCAAATCCATTATACTTGGACAAGAAACACATGAAGTGTGTTATGTAAATTGTTACAATGAAATGTAATGAGTTTGATATACCTTGATAAGCATAGGCTTATATACCTTGAGAACAAGGTTAAGCCAAACTAATGAGTATGATGTAATGATACCATGACAAGGATGAGGAATGAACTCATACCTTGGACTAATAATCATTTAATGATAAATGTGAAGAGTAATAAACATGATTGAATACTAAAGATGTGTAATGGCCTTATGAGCCATAAGAATGGTTGTTACCTAGTGAGAGGTAACAAGATGTTTTATGGGCCTTATGAGCCATAAGAATGGTTGTTGCCTAGTGAGAGGTGATAAGATGTTTTAATGGGCGTTAAGAATCACATGAGTAAGTTGATACCTAGTGAAAGGTATCAAGATGATTATAAAAGTCTCTTGTAAGGGATTATAAGGTTCATAATAAACCAAGGAATGGAAACTTGACATGGGACGTAATTACATGAATGCCATAGTTCAATACCTGGAATAATGTCACAAGATTGACATACTTCAATACCTGGGATAATGTCACGGGATTTGTATAGTTCAATATGTGGAATAATGTCACAAGATTGACATAGTTCAATACCTGGAATAATGTCACAGGATTGGCATAGTTAAATACCTGGAATAATGTCACATGATTGGCATAGTTCAATACTTGGAATAATGTCACAGGATTGGCATAGTTCAATACTTGGAATAATGTCACAGGATTGGCATAGTTTAATACCTGGAATAATGTCACAGGATTGGCATAGTTCAATACCTGGAATAATGTCACAAGATTGGCATACTTCAATACCTGGAATAATGTCACAAGATTGGCATAGTTCAATACCTAGAATAATGCCACAGGATTGGCAGAGTTCAATACCTAGAATAATGTCACAGGATTGGCATAGTTCAATACCTGGAACAATAACACAGGATTGGTTAAATCCAAATACCTGGAATAATAACATAAGATTGGTTAAATCCCAATACCTGGAATAATAACACAAGATTGGTTAAATCTCAATACCTGGAATAATAACACAAGATTGGTTAAATCCCAGTACCTGGAATAATATCACAAGATTGGTAATAATCCAATGCCTAGAATAACTGCACATGATTGGTAACAACCCAATAGCTGGAATAAATGCACATGTTTGACATAGTTCAATACCTGGAATAAATGTACATGTTTGACATAGTTCAATACCTGGAATAAATGCACAGGTTTGGCTTAGTTCAATACCTGGAATAGATGCATAGGTTTGACATAGTTGAGTACCTAGAATAGTTGCACAGGGTTGACATAGTTCAATACTTGGAATAGTTATACAAGATTGGCATGATCCAATACTTGGAATGGATTCATAGGAAGAATATAAGTCTAATGCTGGTACTAGTTACACCGGATTGGTATAATCCAATGCCTAGAATATTTATATAGGATTGGTATAAACCAATGCCTGAACAAGACATGATGATGTACATTCTCATGTCCAGCATGATTCCAGAATTTGTTTAGCAATTTGGCTAAGGCCAACCAATAGAAACAAGAAAGATTCCTGGGTGACTTATCAAAGTAATGAGTATCATGAGAAAAGCATGGGATGTTGAATTAATATAATAGATAAATGATATAGATGGTCTTCCTATTCCTTATTAAGAGAATAGATGATCTATTGTTCTATCATAAGTAGTTGCAATGCTTTAAAACATAAGAATGCTTTAAACTGCTTATCCTCTGCCATGTTTTATATCTTTAACTGCAATAATAATGTTTTTGGCGAAGAGTTATATCTCTCGCTAGGGCAATTACAATTGTCTCACCCCGGTGGGATCCAACATTTTTAGGTGGACAAGCACGGACGAGACTGAGAATATCTTGCAGAAGAGGAACATCAGCAGTAGGAGGGACAGTAGTGACAGCTCAGGTTGAGTGTACTGTCTGTTGTGTCTTATAGTTAGAAGTCCTATGTGTCGTCTCTGTACTCTCAGGTCCTCAGAGTTAATAATTAGTACTTTTAATGTATCATTTTGAGATTTTGGCGTAATGCCTCGAGGTTCTTATGCTATTTGTGTTTATCTTTTAACAAGGCAGTGGATGTTGTAACCTTGAGAAGAGATGGTACAAGTTATGTACTTATGAACCAAGATGTAAATGTAATACATTGGTTCTTGTTGAAAGAGTTTTCCTATGAATGGATCTCTTTGAAAAAGGTTTTAATTTTTAGTAATTTTCAGTAATCCACTACAAATGATCACTTCCGCTTAATTAATCTTGTTTTTGTGAGTTGGATGCAATAGTTATATACAAGCCTTGGAATGTTATAAAATGGACATGTAAGCAGAGGTAGAGGGGATAGTCCCCACACCCCAGTGAAATGGAATACTTACTCCTGTTGATAGAAACAAAAAGAACAAGAGAGAGGGAAGATTTTCCCATGGTCATGGTGAATAAGATTGTCGTAGTTCGGTGGAGAAATGGTCTTGTACACGATGGTCGGGCAGATCTAGATGAGGATGATCTTCTCTTTCCTTCTTCCTTCTCTTTTCATGTTCTTACTCACCGGAGATGGAGTGGCAGATGGCTGATGGTAGAGTAGCAAGGACACCGTGGAGGCAGTCTTTGGTGGAAGAGATCGGCTTCCTTGGGTAGGCACAGAATGAAAGCCTATTGGCATGGATGGAGAAGAAGCGATGTCTTAAATGAAGGAGGGGGCCGCCTATTTATTGGTGTTGATCTGGAGAGGACCAACTTAGCTGCTGTGTTCATGGCCTATAGTAGAGGTCGTGGTACTTCTATGTATGACCATTTCGGGTGTGCGTCGGACCATGCTGGGGGTCGCAGTCATTACAGGTTGTAGTAGTCACAGTGAGTTTCATGGTCAAGGTGTTTGTCGCGGATGGGGCCTTCAGAAGCGATCAAGGTGTCTATCGTGGTCGTGGGGTTTTTTAGTGGTTAAGATGGTTGTGTTGCGATCGTGGTCATCTGTCGGTCGTAACACCTTGGCCTTGGCCCAACCGTAATGAGATGGGCCCTGTCGTGTCGAGTGTCGTGGTTGACCGACCTAAATCATACATCCAAAAGGAGTGAATTCAGAGTAGTCAAACTTTTAAAGAGTTAACCTAACTCTCAGGCCCCCGCAATGATAAATGGGGTCCGATGTAGGAATCAGGGTCAAACACAGGGACAAGGTTGGCAGTGTTAAGCATGCAGAATCTAACAGTCATATACTCCAGCCGAAGAGGGTATATAAAAGGGTATTCCATAAGGAACAATGGCACCCGAACTATAGCAGCTCAAGAAATACCAAAAATAACAAGAACAAAAGAAGCAAAAGAAAAAGAATGAAAAAAGTATATGGCAGGAAACCCAGGTTGGGGTTCACCTACTAAAGCATCTCACCAACATGCAACATCATCTCTCTTTCTTGCATACTCTTACCAAGATTACAAGCAATTACGAAAAGCATCTATTCCACTCTTTCTCAAGATGAGGATAGATCTAAGTCTAAGAGCAGTCCCTCTCTCAAGGTGATCACATGTAAACCTCACAACAGAACATATGGTTTTAAAGCCTTAACATTCCAACACTCTCATGCATTCATACTACTCCATGACACATGATAAAAGCGATATAACTCTCTCGAGATATCAACAATCAAACATCACAAGATGGTAGCTAATCATACAAGTGAAACATTAAAACAGGTCCATGGAGATAATATTGATAAGAATATGTATATTCAATAGAAAAAGACAATATACATGTTGGGAGAGCCTTAGTGGCTACTCCCAACCCAAGTTATGGTGTTTAGTTGCTCATGCTTGCGTACATTATAATGAAATTACAGAAAGATAGATCCATGAGATGCCCATGAAGAGAGGAGGGAAGTACAACAAGATGGAATGATAGATACAGAAAGGAAGAGATGTGATATGACACAATACTTCTTCAAATCCAGATCTATCGCATGGATGGCGTGGACAATCTTCTTCTCTTAAAGAAGGGGTCTTCAATCTTCTCTCTCCTCTGCTTCCTCCTTTGGAGATCCAAGACTGATGGATGGGATGGTCTGGGATGAATTTCGAATGCAGCAACACTTCATGATCCTTAGGATTTGATCTATGATCTAATGATTTGACAAAATAGGTGGGTGTGCTATTTATAGGCACATTCCATCGACTTAACCCTAGACTGCAGTCAGAGTCTTGGTTAAGTGAGGGTGAAACCACAATCGCGGTCTGTGGTTTATTCATCTTTCACCGTAGTTGATCTTGGTCACATCCTAGTGATAACCGCGGTCGAGGTCTGCTTGTGGGTTGCATCCGGGCGGTCGAGGTTGAGGTCTACCTACTCGGTCGTAGTTTGCAAGAGCTCATCAATGATCACGGTTTCCAAGCTAACCATAGTCCTTCTTGATCGTGACTTGTAACCACACCGTGAACATTGGTCTATCCTTGAGGCACATGTTCTGATCATGACTATCCATGAGGTCGTGGTTGAGCGATGACCGCGGTCTATAAACTAGATGTGATCCCTCCTTGTCATCTGATGATCACGATCTCTAGGGAATTTTGGAACCCCAATCACAGTTGAGGTATAAGTGGATTGTGGTCACGATCTTGATCCACGATCTAGATTGTGAATATACCTGAAACCATGTAAGTGAGGCTTTAGTCAAAAGGATAGAAAAATTATGTGAAAATCTAACAAAAGATATACTAAAAGTGGTGTAAAATATATATAGAAAGTACGTAAAATAGAGTGTTATCAACTCCCCCAAACTTAGAATCAAGCTTGTCCTCAGGCTAAGTGTAGGTTTGAGAACTTAGAGAGAGAATGAACAATCTTAGAAGACAACATTATAACACGATTACAATATCTCATTCTTGCATCAAGACTGTTGTTGCATGTTTTCAAACCCTTAGGTCTCATTCCTCCCCCTCTCAACTGGAGTTGCATAACTTCATTTCCCTGCCATTACCTTCAATTGTAAAAGGCACCTCCTTCTCAACTTATCACCCCCTTCCCTTAGGTAATGACCGTACTAATGCCTGATCTTTTTTTAGGGGTAGCTTTCACACCAATTCTTTATTTTTCAGTTGACCCTATGATAATGTGTTCGGGTAGAATTAAGGCTTTAGATATTTTCCTCTTCTTCCTAAACAGCTCACCCACAATTGTCGTAAGAACAATGTTTCCCTTTTTTGGGCTTCTAACCATAAGTCAGGTGGTTTTGTGAGTTTCCATTCAGGATTGGAGGTGTGTAAGCTTGGCTTCAAGATTCCACTTACGGGCACGACATAACTGCATTCACGAGTGCATCAATATACCAGTCGTGCAAAACTTTTGCATTCTTTTTGGGCACAACTCTCATTTTTTTCTTTATTTCTTTTTGGATTTTTACCTCTCCTTTCAGGCTTAGGTTTGGGGAATTTTACTTGGTCTTCTGGGCGACCAAGCCATTTTTTGATATGCTTTGAAGAGGGCAGATGTTTCCCTTTCTATAGAGATAAGGATTTTCTGGTCAAAAGTGTCAGGTGAGGGTGGTTGGTCAGGAGTATGACTAGGTGAAGTTCTTTAGACTCCGAGGGTTTCATGAGTTAAGGTTATGACATTTACAACGCCTTATTGCAAGAATGAGGTAGAGCAGTATTGCTATGATTGTTGCTTTACTCGTATATACATGTATATGTTGCTCATGTATTTCTCCCTAAGAGGAATAAAACACTACAATCAGAAAATTTAGCAAGAGAGGAGGCGAGCTTTTAAATTTAATAGGTAGTTTAAGAAAAAAATCAAAATTTCAAAATTTTTGAGAAATTTTTAGAGGTAAAAAAAAGTTGGTAAATATACCTTTGTAGCCCGTTTATGACTCCTCCCCCAAACTTATCTTGCACCACGTCTCAGGATGTCAAAATTTGAGTGATATGTATAAACGAGCTTTCTTTATTTGTTTTTGTTGTTGCTGATGGAGGCCCACTTGGACTCGAAAAGCTTGCTTGCGTAAACTCCTCGTAGTGTGTGGTATTTTCATATTGCATGTTCTACACCTTAAAGTCAGTAGTGGGTAAGGCCACCATCCAGGCTAGGAAGAAGAAGCCATAGTCATTTGATACGGGCACCTGTTGGGGGCTCCTATGGAAGTATTGTGTCTTCTTGAAGTCCTTGCCTGTCGTAGGGCTGTACCCTCCGCAATGTTGTTTTATCATGTCAACAATTGCCTTGACGCATGTGTTTGCCTTTTTCTTCTGTTGGGGTCTTTGTTGTTGTCATATTGTTCTTCTTATTAAGTGCTTAGGTTGTGTCCGAGCTATTGTAGAGGACTGCAGTCCTTTTGATAATATTGACAGCCAGCAAGGTCTGATGATTGTCATGAAGAATTGGTAGGAAGATGTAGTCTAATGGGGATGTCGCTAGGCGTTGTTGTAGACGCTCCTTTTCTCCTGATCTTTTGTCTTTAAGGATGTCATCTACCAACAAGAAACATTACATGTGGGCATTTGGCATGTCGTCACCTAGAAGCATTTGGTAAGCTGACATTGTGCTTATTGAAAGGTATCCTCCTGTTTTCAACATTTCACAGTGGTCATATTTTAGCACACAAAGGCCATCTCTATTGAAGATGACATCTCCTGACGAATCATCTTCTTTCATGGAACTCATGATTATTGTCAGTTCTTCTAAGGACAGACTGAGGAAGCTCCATCTGTCAAAGTTCTTGAACGAAGGTGTAATTTCTCCTACCGGTCCATCCAGCCCTACATCAGACAAGTCTTCTTCGTAGAACTCTACCTCCTTTGGTTGTTCCTTGGTAGGCTGCTCTTTAGGTGCTTCTGTCACTGGAGGTTGCTTTGGTTCTTCATCTGACGTGTGTTTTGTAGATTCTCCAAAGCTTTCATGCCAACTTTCTTTCCATGTTGCAGTCCTGTCTGGTTTAGTTGGATCAACCCACATGGTCTTTAGTTGCTCCCTCCAAGTGACCTTTTCAGGTAGGGGGATATCCATGTGAAGCCTCTGGGGTATAGCTTCTGCAGGCATCACTAGGTCGTTGAAGAATTGACAATCATAGATGACCTTCATAGTATACATACCCCACAGTCCATGTAGGTCTTCATTGTCTAAATCTTCTAGGGGGATGCCCTTTTTGATGGCCTCCATCATTCATAGTACTATGAAGCCACAATCCCCTGAACCGACCTCTTCTTGGGGGACTTCTTATTAATTGAGAAGAGCTTCCAGGACCCTTGGAACTTGTTATCTGCATCCTTGATAGCTCGTTGTAGGCGCAGTGGTATCTTTAAAGCATCTCTGGTGTCCATCCTCTTGTAAACCTACGAGGCGTTATCCAGTTTGGCTGCACAACAATTGAGCACCTTCGTTTTCCACTCATACATATCAACGACTATCAATGCCCAATGCTTTGTATTCCTTATGGGTAGCACCACATGTCTTGTTTCCTTCCATCGGACTGTTGCCTTCAGTTCAGCTACATCTGCTGCCTTGTAGTCTTCATTGTAGAGGAGGCTGGCTAGATGTCTTGTCCCGTTTTAACTGACTGCGGCTTGTCTAGGTGCAGGAATTCTTCCAGGAGGGTGACACAGAGTACCTTGAATAGTCTTTTATGTACTCGTGCCTTCTTCATGAATATTCCCCGGAAGTGGTCTCTGGACAGATGTCTACCCTTGTTGTTATATAGTATGTATGACCTTGGTAGATCGTCATTGAGGACATCTGCCAAGATGTGGATGTCTCTGCATGTGATTAGTGATACCGCAGTCATGTCCAAATCTTTCATCTTGCAAGGCAGAGGGGGACCTGCTCTCAATGTTTCTGCTTCAACCAGTGCAATCCGCTCCCTAGCGGGCTCATCTGTGAAGAAGGTTGCTAGCCCTCCATCCTCGTCATTGGATGTTGTTTCCTATGCCAGAGGTGATGAAGCTTCATCTATTATCGGCATGGCCTTGGCCACTTGTTCATCCACTTTGTGCAATGGTTGTGTAGTGGCTATAGGTTCAACTACTTTTGAGGAGGCTTCGGCAGCTATGCTATCTTTGACATGACTCTCCTCAGAAGTTTGCCCTAACTTGGCTTCCGCCATTATTTTCAGGGCCGTCTCCATCTTCTCGTCTTAGAGATAGTTTCTATGATTGTGATATGGTTGGAATAGGAGGAACTCGCTGCTCTCCTCGAGTCCGTCACCCAGCTCAACTAACATTCTATTGAGCTCCGTCGCTCCTGTTGCGCTGAGTTCGATGACCACCTATTCATGATGAGCAGCAACAATATGCTCTTCTAGCATCATTTTATGTGTAGGAAGGAAGAGTTGAATCTCTTCTAGATTCCCACCATCTTCATCAACTTTGTCTTTGTCTTCTTCTAGGTTGCAATTGATGTCGACCCCCCTTGACGATGTTGCATTTTTCTTCGTTTGATTTTCATTTTGGGAGCTCGACCGCTGTGGTGGCTAGTTTCTTTTTGGCTCAGCTGTAGTTGCCACCTTTGTGTTGGCACTCCCTGCTTTTGGTGTGCCCCCTCCCATGCATGTTCCTCCAATGTTGTCATCGTCATTATCGTCATGGCTGGAGGGGCTGGTTGAGGAGTGCGTCGGGCTCGATCTTCTTTTTCTTCCTCCGATTATCGATTTCTTCACATTCCTTCTCGAGCTTCTGGCGATCTTCTTCTAATTGTTGATGCTCTTCTTCAAGGTTAGCCATAGTTGCATCATAGCCCCAACGCATGTGCTCGTTGTCAACTCGGATGACATGCCTCTCATTCCGCAGGTCTTCCATTTCATCTTTCATTTTCGTTAGCATTCCCATCATCATCCATTAGTTGTTTACAACTTCTTAGAGGAAGTCAGGGAGAGCTTTTGTCCTTTCATCAAGGACTTGTACCTGCATTGTTAATGTAGACAGAGAAGAAGAAATTGTGGTATTTATTGTATCAAACCTTGTAGCTAAAGCACCTCTGAAGGAAGGTGTGCGTTGTTGACAAGCTTGGCACCTTAGGTTGTAGAGGTAGTGGTGGTGGACCTTGTTCTTTCTCCTTTGGCTCGTCTAGTGCGTCCATCTCTGCTCCACTGTTTCCCATATCTGGTATGGACTGAGAGCCTTGTCCTTCTGGCTCTGCCTCCAGTTCGTTGTCTGGTTGTGGGTCGACTGTTGTGGCCTTCTCTTTCTCCACCTCTGGCTCCAAAATAGTTGCTTATTTGTGTGGCTCAAGAGGTATGGGTTCTGGAATTTCCACTAGTGCTTCAGTAGTTGGAACCACGGGGGCCGGTTGCACTGCAGCTGTTGGCATTTTTTTTGGCGGTGATGTTGCTTCTGTTGTCTTCTTTTGCTCTACTACCAATTTCTTTTGTGGCTCTGTGCTCTTCCTCTTTTCTAATTCAGCTGGGGTACTACTTTCTCCAGTTGTACTCACTGGGTATGTATTCATGCTGGCCTGCATTACCCTGGAGCACATTTTTTCGATGTCATCGTGTGTTGGCCGCAGCTTGTGGGCGTCATAGAATGCCATTTCTGGAAGGGGGGTAGACTTTTTTACCCTCTTTGTTTGAAGTATAGCTTCTCCCCCTTCTGTGCCTAAATACCAGTGATGATAAGGGACTTTATGCATATTCTTTGTTGTCCCTCCATTTCTTTATATTTCTGGACTTCTCCTTCATCCATGAAGTATTCAACGATCTTTGTTATTTGGCCACCCATGTAGTACACATAATTCCTCTTTGCGTCCCCACCTATTGTTGTTGATAAATGGTCAATTAGTATCTTCCCGATATTAACTAACTTCCTATTTATCATTGACTAGATCAGGAACAGATCTCCCTTGCTATCTTTTCCTATTTCTGACCTCACATGAATCATGTGGGCGGTGATTTTCTGCATTGTGCGGATAAAGCACGATGTAATTAGCGAGGACTTAGAGTTCTATGAACTATGCTTGTCCTCCCTAATTAGTTCTTCCCACATTTCATTGCTTTCATAGGTGATGACTTCTTTCTCGCTTGGGACAGAGGAGCAGGCATGGTCTTCTTCCTCTGTCTTGGTGAATATTCTATTCAGCCTTGCCTCCGTGACTATGTGAGTCTCACCCCCTATCCTTACTTGCAGCTAATTTTCTCCACCTCTTGCCTTTCGTGTTTTGCTACTGGTAGCAACCTTCTTAAGTGAAGATAGGAACTTTGTGGTCAACTTCTTATAGGATTTCACCTCTGATGTGCATAAGGCGCGTAAGTTTGCACCTTCTAGAAATTGTATCATCCTTTCGTAGATACCCATCTTCTTGAAATCTTCTACGTCAAGGTATCGTGTTGGGAAGAATTCCTTGTGTTGGTGCATCCAGTCATAGGTAGACTAGTGTAAGACGTTCTAGGGCACAAATGGTGGTTCTCTAGATTGCGTGGATGTCTCCCCTACTACCTCCTTGTTCTTTCTTGCCTCCTCCTTATTGGGTTTTTGGGCAACCATTGGCTTCGCCTTCTTGCTGCCCTTGGTTTCTTTTGGTGCAGCTTTTCTTTTCTTGCCTTGTACTTGACTCTTTGACTCTCCTGGTTGGTACTCAGAGGTCTTAGTATGCTCTGTCTATTCTATTTCTTATGGGGAGTCCTCTTGTGGCATCTCCCCCAATATCCTCTGATATTGTTCCAATCTCAGTTGTATCTCCACACGTTTGGCCACTGGTAGAGAAGTATTCCTCAGTTTTTCTGTTAGGTCCTTTACTATCTTCCCAACCTCCTTTAGGGAAGTAGCCTTCTCATACAAGGGATCGCTGGTTGCTGGAGAAGACATTCTGCAAAATTTTCAATGAATTTGTATCTAGTTGATTTTAACAAAAATTACCATTATTGCAATTATCTGGGGAAGGTATTTCTTGCATAGGATAGGTGTTCAGTAAATTATTAAATGTCATGTTTAAGAGTGTGCATAGAGACCACAATCATGACTTTTTTGGTAACTCATATGACACATCGGTCGTGGTCTCTGAAAGAGATCGCAGTCGTGGTGTAAGGATAAGGGATCGCGGTCACGATTTCTTGAGTAAGGATCGCGATCGCGGTTTACTGATTACGGACCGCGGTCGCAGTCTTGGGCATAGTCGCAGTCTTCTTTCTTGTAATTGTCAGGTCGCGGTTCAGGGGAGACCGCGACCTTGAGTAGCATTCTTCTACACCGCGACCCGCAGCAGAATTGGTAGTTTGGAGTGAACATCGTGGCCGGTGTTAGGGTTTATGAGCACACCGCAGTTGCGGATGTAGAGGTGATGACCGTGAGCTACAGTCTTTCTTCTTCTGACTGTTCCGATTCCTCTCTCTATTCGATGATCTGTTCTTAATTTTTGCTGGTAGCAGTTGTCCCATTATTAATGTTTTTAGGGTTTTTAATTATTATTTGCAAACACCACCATAAGGCGGTTAGGTTAACAGGGATACTTGCACAACTGTCGATGGGGTGACTTACGGCCGTAGAGAGATAAAACGGGAATAATTAGTTTAGGCAAGGGTTTAAATTGGAGGCGACAAGGTGATTCGGTGACTAGAAGCGCAAAAAGGGTTTTTCAGTTACCTTAACGATGGTTGTGATAGTGGAATCGAACGCGGTTGGGTTCGGTAATAGGATTCGCTGCGGAGGTAGGTCTTCGGTCATGTTTGGAGCGGAGAGTAGAGTTTATCTTAGACTTGGCGGAAAATGTGAGTGAAAGGAGTCTAAGATGCAAGGGTTTAAGGATATATATACAGGTGCAACTGCGACCAAAAAATCTAAGGGGATAGACCATGATCGTGGTAATCACAAGGAAAGACCACGGTCCAAGTGTACTCGAAAATCAAAACCACGGTCGTGGTTCTCTGTTGTTTCAAATACGACCTCGAGTCACAGTCGAGGTACTCGGTGGGCTATTCTGCGGGTTGCGGTCTTCTTTTTGTGAGTGTTATACAACGACCGCGGTCCAGACCGCGATCAGATCAAAACAAAGGTCATTTTCATAGGTAAATCATGAAATACTCAAAAGAAGATGGATATGTACATCACTTAAAATATAAGAAAACTAAACAAAGCCAAAAAGTAAGAGAAAATAAAGCTTAAGAAAAGGGTAAAAACTTGGGTTGCCGCCCAAGAAGCACTTGCTTTAAAGTCTCTTAGTTAGACTGCATAAATCTTCACTCCTTGAGCCCTGCAGTTGGATGTGGCAACTCTTGATTCCTTTCCTCATTTGGCTGAGCTGGTTCCTCCAAATTGATCTCAGATCTTCTCACAAAGGCTTCATCTTCGTAAAATCTTTTTACCCTGTGGCCATTAACCTTGAAGATTCCAGTCTTCTCTCCTGGAATTTCCTTTATTCCTGATGGATAAACCTTTACCACAGAGAATGGGTCTGACCATCTTGTTCTAAGCTTCCCAGGGAAGAGCCTAATGCTAGAATTGAAGAGAAGTACTTTGTCTCCTTCACGAACATCCTTGTTCTTTAGGTAGGCATCTTGTCACACCTTAGTCCTTTATTTGTAGATCCTTGTGTTCTCGTAGGAATGTAATCTTAGCTCCTCGAGCTCCTGTAGCTGCAGAAATCTTTTATGACCTGCCTTTTACAGGTCCATATTTAGAAACTTGATCGCCCAAAGGGACTTATGTTTGAGCTCCAAAGGTAAATGGCAGGACTTGCCATAGATTAATCTATATGGCATTGTTCCTATAGGTGTCTTATAAGATGTCCTATAGGCCCAGAGAGCATCATCAAGCTTCATGGACCAGTCCTTTTGATTGTGGATAACAGTTTTTTCTAGAATCTGCTTAACCTGCCTATTAGATACCTCTACTTGTCCAAAGGTTTGAGGGTGATAAGGTGTAGAAACTCTTGGAAAAGGCCATGATGGGAAAAGCACCTCAAGGGGGTGTCCCATTACGAGTTGCTAGCCCATAAATGAAGTCATCGTTATTAGCCAATTGGATAATGTAGTAACCTTTGTCTAGATCTATCGCCCAAAACTCATCTGTGAGTTGCCATAGGATTGGGATCTTGTTTATGAGCGCATTGAAATTAATGGTGGTGTCGATGGCCTTGATGATAACTGTGAATTTCCATGGATCCAGCAATGGTGGTAGCGTCACCGGGTTGATGGAGATGGTTGGGATGGTGCCATCTCACACCACACGGATGTCTGTCGATGTCAACGGGTCGAGGGATACTTGCAAGAGGGCGGTTAGTGCTCTGGTCAAGCATCCGGTCATTATGTCCTTATAGGACCTGAAGCTTTGTTGCTGTGTAGGTGGATCAGGTTGGACCATCTCAGTGCCTAATTAGTACGACTCAAGATCGGCATGTTATATGCCCATGTGGACCCGATTTACTAAAGGGATTTTACCTTTGATACCATTTGTAACACATGGGCCCACTACCCAAGGCCCTAGTAGAGTTTTAAAATGACAAATAGCCACACAAATCACTACTAGACATAATTGTGTTCTTTGTCCTCACTCATATGCAATCCTAGATAAACTTCCCGACTGCTCACCCATCCTATTACTACTTTAGGTTGAGCACGCTTAACCACAACGTTCTTTAGTGATGTACTCCCTGAAAAGGAGGTGTGTCTTGGAGATATGGGTAGTTTAATCATTCATTTTAAGATCATTTTATCCAAGTCCTCATATCATGGGACATCACGATCTCCCCCACTTGGATTCTTGATGTACTCCTCAAGGATCAACTATATGGCCTTATAATATTTCCCTATTTTTCAGTGTAAACCTAAAATGACCCATAGACACCCATCTCCCGATCACAGAATACTAGCACAAGAGTGGATACATCACCATGGATAACCCTTTCCAAGTGCTTTACCCCATACTTCTTTAGTAGCACCTCAAACTACTTCTCTCTAAAATGTGATCCCCCATCGCTTATCACAGCGCGAGGCACTCCGAAGCATGGAAAAAGGGTTTTCTCAAATAGCTTAATCATAGATTTAGAGTCATAGGTTTGGGTAGCTACAACCTCTACCCATTTCGACATGTAGTCAACATCCACTAAAATGTACTGATAACCTTTTGATGAGGGGAAAGGACCCATGTAGTCTATCCCCCACACATCAAATATTTCTACTTCTACCAGTCAATCATAGGCATCTCACTCCTCTTACTGATATTTACGATTAGTTGGCATTCCTTGCAAGCTTTTACAAAAGATGTTGCGTCTTTGAACATGGAGGGCCAGTAAAACCCTAACTGAAGCACTTTTGCAGCTATTTTTTCCTCACTATGATGCCCTCCATACATTGTAGAGTGGCATTCTCTGAAGATCAGTGGGACTTCCTCCTTTTGTATACATCTTCTATACAAACTGTCAGAACATATATTAAATAGCAGTGGTTCATCCCAATAATAGTTTTTGACATCAGAGAAGAGCTTCTTTTTCTGATTGTAGGTTATATCCGATGGTAGCTGGCCACAAGATAGATAGTTACAGATATCTGTAAACCATAGAAGACTTGGCTCATCAGACTGAACCATTAACAGAGCTTCATCACCATAGTTGTCATTTACAGGAAACTGATTTTCCTCATCACAAACTATTCTGGACAGGTGATCTGCGACCACATTTTCTTTTCCTTTCTTATCAATTATCTCATGGTCAAACTCTTGTAGTAGTAGGGCCCACCTCAGTAGTCTTGGCTTTGTGTCCTTTTGTATCAAATAGTGTATGGCCCCATGGTCAGTATAGACCTTTACCTTGGCCCCTATAAGATATGATCTGAATTTGTCAAACGTGAAAACAATTGCCAACATCTCTTTTTCTGTGGTGGTGTAATTCGCTTGGGCTTTGTCTAACGTGTGGCTGACATAACATATGGCATGGTGCTTTTGGTCTTTTTTCTGTCCCAAGACTGCACCTACGACATAGTCGCTTGCATATCACATTATTTCAAATGGTATCACCCAGTATAGAGCCTAAAAAATTGGTGCATAAATCAAGGCCTCTTTCAGGGTCTCGAAAGCTTTTAAACATTTATCATCGAACTCGAACAACGTGTCTTTAATCAGCATATTCGAAAGTGGATTTGATATTTTTGAGAAGTCTTTGATGAATCTTCTGTAATATCCAACATGACCTAGGAAAATCCTCACTCCTGTCACAGACTTTGGTGGTGGGAGTTTGGAGATGGCCTCGATCTTGCTAAGATCCACATCAATTTCTTTCTTGGAGATCTTGTGTCCTAGGACAATGCCACTTTGAACCATAAAGTGGCATTTTTCCCAGTTCAGAATGAGATGCTTCTCCTCACATCATTGCAAAACTAAAGATAAATTTCTCAGGAAGGTGTCAAAGTCGGTTCCATAGACCAAGAAGTCATCCACAAATACTTCAACTATGTCTTCTAAAAAGTCTGAGAACATGGAAATCATGCAATGCTAGAACGTTGATGGAGCATTGCATAGGCCGAAAGGCATCCATCTAAAGGCATACGTTCCATAGATGCATGTGAACATCATCCTTTCCTGATCTTCGGGGTGGATTGGGACTTGATAAAATCTGGAATAGCCATCTAAAAAGCAAAAGTAATCATGGTGGGCAAGTCTTTCTAGGACTTGATCAATAAATGGTAAGGGCAAGTGGTCTTTCTTTGTTGTCGAATTCAACTTTCAATAGTTAATGCACATTCTCCAGCCTGTGATCGTTCTCGTTGTGACTTCATCACCATTATTTCCCTTCACCACAGTCATTCCACCTTTCTTGGGTACTACATGAATGGGGCTTACCTAGTTGCTATCACTTATTTGGTAGATGATTCCCACATCACGTAGTTTTAATATCTCCTTCTTGACAACTTCCTTCAGCATTTGGTTCAATTTCCTTTGGGGTTGTACCAAAGGTCTCGTTGATTCTTCTAGGTTAATTCTTTGCATGCACAGGGCCGAGTTTAGTCCCTTGATGTCCTCTGTGGAATATCCAATTGCTCCTCTATGCTCCTTCAATTCTTCCAACAGTCTTTCCTGTTGTTCTTTGGTAAGGTTAGTGTTGATGATGACTAGGTTCCTCCCTTCGTCATCTAGGAACTCGTACTTCAACCCTTCCGGTAATGTCTTTAGTTCTGGCTTTGGCTTCAGAGTTTTTGATTCTTCAGTTGATGGTTCCACAGAAGCGTACATCACTATTTCTATTACCTCTTCTTCATCAGTAAGACTCTCTTCATCTTAGTTAAGGTAGTCTAGAATTTCGACCACTTCAAGGTCTTATGTCAAAGGATTTAGGTTATTCAGGGCTCTCATGAGCGGGTCCACAATGGTTTTTCTTCTAGAATTTCTTCACAATACTGGTTGTAGCTATCCATGAAGTAAACTGACTTGGAAAGAGCTGGCCCTTTCATAGCATCCTTTACCTTAAAGTCAATGTGGTCACTCCCGACCCGGAGGGTTATCACACCTTCTGTGACGTCTATCACGGCTCTTCCAATGGCAAGAAAAGGTCGTCGAAAGATTATCAGACACTTAGGGTCCTCCACAATATCTAGTACAACAATATCACAGGGTATGAAGAATTGTCCCACGCGGATTGGAACGTCTTCCACTATACCAACTGGTCTCTTGAAAGTATGATCAGCTAGCTCAATTCTCATACTTGTCTTGACCATGTCGGTCAATCCAAGTCTTTGTGCAAGGCTTAGGGGCATCAAACTTATGATGGATCCCAAGTCTACCAGTCCCTTTCTTTCGACATTGTCTCCAACACAAAAGGGGTTGTTAAAGGCCCCTGGGTCTTTCTTCTTTGTAGGTAGTTCAGCTTGAACAAACACACTGGATATGTTCGCTAGGTGTACCATTTCGACTTGACTTCCTCTCCTTCTCCTTGTGATATGGTCCTTGAAAAACTTAGCGTAAGTTGGCATCTCCTCTAGAGCATCCAGAAATGGGACATCTATATGGAGTTTCTTCACAGATTTCATTAACTTTTCATATCTCTTCTTCAGGTGGGCCTTGATAAGTTTGTATAGAAACAAGATTCTCGGTGCATATGGGCTTTTCTTCATAAAGATTTCTTCTACAGGATCGGGGTTCCTATCTCCACAAATTTCCTCATGGCCTTCTTCAGTAGGCCCCTCCTTGTCAACAAACTTCTCAGAAGAAACTTCCTTCTCCTGTTGTGGTTTTTCAACTTTTTCTTCTTCTTTGTTGTTTCTTGTTCCAAAATTGATCAAATTTCTCCCTGATTGGAGAATTTCCATTTTTGCAGTCTCGATGTTTGATGAGATATTTCATGAGGGGTTCTTTAATAGCTCAGCCAACTGTGTGAGCTGTTGGTCTATCTGGCATTGATGTGTTTGCATATCTGCCATTTAGACTTGCATCGTAGTCAGGATGCCAGATTTGGCTAGGGCACTTTGTGCTAGTTGATCATTCACAGTAGCCTTCCTCTTGGGAAAATCAAATAGTTGAGTCATCAAGTCAGGTTGGCTGTTATCTTTCACCTGACCCTATCCTTGACCTTGGCCTTGACTCGGCCCTTGATTTGGTCTTGCTCCTTGATGAGTGTGGTTCCTGCCTTGCGCTGAGTAGTAATTCTTGTTTGTCTGGTAATTAGTTGTTCTAGTATACTATTATTGTCCACCCCTCTTCTTGAATCTAGGTGGTGGATTTTGCGAATTTCCCAGCTGGTGTGAATTCTCGGCCGCATCCTTATTCCCATAGCTAAAACCAGGGTGATCTGGCCTCTTGAAGTTTTAATAGGAAACATTCTGTGTCAACTCCTCTTTGCTTTCACAACCTTCACTTTCTTCAGGTCTAGTGTAAATGCACTTATCAACTCTGTGTCTTCCTTCACCACAGGTGACACACTTCATCACCTTCTCGGTGTGTTTCTTTCCTTTTCCTCTAGTGTCCTTCAGTTGTTTAACATCAGTCGCTATCTTTTGAATTTGGGTGGTTATAGTTTCTAAGGCTTTGGCCTCCATGGATGGTCCTTCAAAACCAATCTTATTTGGCATGCCTCTATCATTCCTTTCATAGTCAATTCCTGCTTGGATCACAACCATGTTCTCTATAATCTTCATAGTTCTATTTGGCTTTTCCCCCAAGAAGTCATTGCCTGCAGCAGCATTCAGAGAAGTCCTCTCTGTGTGGGTCAACCCATTATAGAAGGTGGTTACAAGGAACCCCTTATGATAGTTGTGGTGTGGGCAGTCTCTCCAATATTCTTGATAATGTTCACATGCCTCGTATAGGTTCTCCCCTAGCTTTTATGCAAAAGTGGTGATCTTCTGCATGTTACAGATGGTCCTCTTAGTAGGATAAAACTTGGTGAAAAAGGCATCCACAAGGGGTCTCCACCAATCTATAGACTGGTGGGGGAAATTTAGATACCAAGAGAGAGCCTTGTAATCCAAAGAGAAATTAAAACCCTTGTAGTAGATCACTTCTTCTGGGACACCCCTCATATTAATGGTATCACATATGTTCTTGAAAGCATCAAGATGGTGGTACAGGTTTTCCCTTGGGTTCCCACAAAAAGGCTTGTTCTCGATCATGGATATAATGACTGACTTTAGCTCAAAAATTGTTGTGTTGAAGTTTGGTACAATGATTGGGCATCTTGACTCATTGGCCCTTGTTGCTGCCAACTCACGAAGGGTCTTCCCATCCTCATCGTCCTCGCTATCGATGTTCCTGTAGTTGCGCTCATGGTTGTTATGGTTTCTTCTGTGCCTATGGCGATGACGACGTTCCTCATAGTGACGGTCTTCCTCACGATAATCATCTTCATTTTCCTCTTCTCGCTCTTCTTCTCGTTCTTCATACTGATGATTGTCATCCTAACGACCATCTCTATCTTCATTTGTTCTTGGTGAAGGTGTTTTGCTTGTCTCCGGAGAGGGTAACGTCCACACGAGGCGGCATGGGGAAAAGTAGTAAAGTCAAATGAGTTGCTTTGCCTGGGTGCCAGAATAGATTGTACAGTCAAGTTAGAAAACTGAATTGGTCCAAATGAACTATTCTACAAAAACTCAGGTTAGCAAAATTAAAGTAATTGTGATGTCAATCTTATTGCTAAGCTTGAGACACGGGAGTATAGTAAGACGACTCGGGTTCTTAATAGTTCCGTTTTGCCTTTTCCCCAGCAACGGTGCCAAAAAGTTGACCAACCTAAATCGCACGTCCAAAAGGAGTGGATTCAGAGTAGGCAAACTTTTAAAGAGATAACCTGACTCTCAGGCCCCCGCAATGATAAATAGGGTCCGATGTAGCGATCGGGGTGGAACACAGGTACAAGGTTGGCAGTGTTAAGCATGCAAAATCTAACACTCATATACTCCAGTAGAAGAGGGTATATAAAAGGGTGTTCCTTAAGGAACAACTACACCTCAACTATAACAGATGAAGAAAGACCAAAAATAACAAGAACAAAAGAAACAAAAGAAATAGAATGAAGCAAGTATATGGGAGGAAACCCCGATTGAGGTTCACCTACTAAGGCATCTCACCAACATGCAACATCATCTCTCTCTCTTGCATACTCTTACCAAGATTATAAGAAACCACTAAAAGCATCTATTCCACTCTTTCTCAAGGTGAGGATAGATCTAAGTCTAAGGGTAGTCCCTCTCTAAAGGTGACCACATGTAAACCTCACAACAAAACATATGGTTTTAAAGCCTTAGCATTCCAACACTCTCATGCATTCATACTACTCCACGGCACATGATAAAAGCGATATTACTCTTTCAAGATATCAACAATCGAACATCACTAGATGGTAGCTAATCATACAAGTAAAGCATTAAAATAAGTGCATGGAGATAATCTTGATAAGAATATGTATATTCAACAGAAAGAGACAATATACATGTTGGGAGAGCCTTAGTGTCTACTCCCAACCCAAGTTAAGGTGTTTAGCCACTCATGCTTGCAGACAACATAACATCATTATAGAAAGATAGATCCATGAGATGCCCACAAAAAGAGGAGGGAAGTACATCAGGATGGAATGATAGATCTAGAAAGGAAGAGACATGATACAACACAGTACTTCTTCAGATTCAGATCTATCACATGGATCGTGTGGACGATCTTCTTCTCTCGAAGAAGGGGTCTTCAATCTTCTCTCTCCTCACCTTCTGCCTTTGGAGATCCAAGACTAATGGATGGGATGGTCTGGGACGAATCTAGAAAACAGCAACACTTCGTGTTCCTCGGGATCTGATCTATGATCTGATGATTTGACAAAACAGGTGAGTGTTCTATTTATAGGAACATTCCACCGACTTAAGCCTGGACCACAGTCGCGGTCTGTGATTTATTCATCTTTCACTGCGGTTGAGCTTGGTCGTGGCCTGGTGATAACCGCGGTTGAGGTCTTCTTGTGGGTTGCATCCGGGCGGTCGAGATTGAGGTCTTCCCGCTCGGTTGTGGTTTGCAAGAGCTTATTAGTGATCGTGGTTTCCAAGCTGATTGAGGTCCTTCTTGATCACGTCTTGTAACCACACTACAACCACCAGTCTATCCTTAAGGTGCATGTTCTGATCGCGATTATCCATGACGTCACGGTTGAGCGATGACCACAGTCTATAAACTAGTTGTGATCCCTCCTTGTCGTCTGATGATCATGATCTCTAGGAAATTTTGGAACTGCGATTTCTGTTGAGGTATAAGTGGACTGCGGTCACAGTCTCGGTTTGTGATATGGATTGTGAATATGCCTAAAACCATGTAAGTGAGGCTTTAGTCAAAAAGATATAAAAATTATGTGAAAAGCTAACAAAAGATATACTAAAAGTGGTGTAAAATATATACAGAAAGTACATAAAATAGAGTGTTATCAGTAGTCGTGACATTGTCTTCTTATCCGTGGTCGTGGCATCCTTCTTGGTCATGGTCGTGGTCGCAACATCCTTTCTAATCGTGGCCGCGGCCGTCATGGAACAAACCCACCACTGCAGGGGGGAAACCACCATTTCCCTGAGTTGGTGCTCATAGTGTGATGCTTAATACTGTAATGGAGATGAATGGATTTTATCGAAACCTTAAACAATCATATGAAACTAAGGATAATTATATATGAGTAGATTTGGGGGGGGGGGGGATATGAGAGCTTTCATTGCAAAATTGGGCCAAAAATCGTGACTAAAACGAAGATGAATATGCATTCATCAGTCATGTTGTTGGTATGTATGCCTATAGGGCTAGTCATTTGATGATTGTATTTGGGCATAATGTACTTTATTTATTAATAATAAAGGTAATTTCTTCTGTTATGTTTGTCTTAGTCAAGACATGATGGCACATACATGATATATGTCTAAAGAATGATGTAACACGATGACATATGTTTTCAAATTCAGAATGAGATCATATATCTGATAACAATACATACATTTTTTTATGTCCCTAGTCATATATTATTGTGGAAGAAAAATAGATTATAATAATACATAAGATTAGAATGTGTTTTGACTAATGACAAAATCTCATTAGTCAAAATATTGGATATTAAGTCAAACACATAGGTACTTGTTAGAGAATAGTATACCAGACAAACCCACCTTGAGAGTGATACATGAAAACATTGAAATGGTAGTCAGAATAGACTCTTAAAGTGATAGTGGTGAATGTGGTTCTTAGATCTGAAGTTGCGACACTCATCACATGTTGTTTTGTGAACTTTGACACCAACTAATGTGACCATAAATTAAGATTTTTCATAAAGGTGGTGTTGGGGTACGTTGTGACACATGGGGATTGATAGTGAGTAATATAGATGGGACATGTCCCTCCTTCCGGAGTCAATATCCTAGCCACTTGATAAGCGATACTGAAAAATGTATGGCCACACTCATGTGAGTCAATATGTGATATGTGAGCTCACAAGTATCTCATACATTCTTCCCTTATTCAAGGAACATAGATTGAATGTTAAAAGCATGACGATTCCATGTCTTGTGTTCAATCTAGATATTTGAGACAAAGGAACTAAACGATCATGGTAACATTAATCACATATGTTAGTTGAAGTTGTTCTCCAACTTTCCAATTACTTAGGTAGTAATGGTGTTTTTCTAGATGCCACTCATTGCTTGTTATGTCATAATCTGGTTATGGACATTCACTACCAAACATAATTATAAACTTATAGGGTCACACACATGGGATGCACTAGGAAAAAGATATCGTTGATGGACAAGATTTAGTTTGATTACAAAAGTTTTTAGTTATTCATATTTATGGTTAGTCGACCAACTGGAATGTCTAATTGACTGAGTGAAGGCAAATCGAACTACATGAATGTCCAACTGACCAACTAGAGGCCAATCGACTGACTACAATGTCCAATTGACCGATGGGATTGTATCTGATCAAGCTGACCATTTTTACTGGGTCAAATATAGATTCAAAAAGACCAGTTAGACTGGGTCAAATGATTAATGATAGTCGTAATGATTATCATTAATCATTGAATTAAAAGTCAGTGGTATTTCTCTATTGACTAAGCCAATCAACCGACTGGATTGTCCACTCGATTGACTAATTGTGCTAGTTGATCGACCAGATATCCAGTCAATCGACTGGATGTGCACATCTTTTGTATGGTAAAAAAGAAATCTTCTGTATCCCTTGGGTTTTCAAAATCCTAGATCATCCACTCCTATATAAGGAGGTGTGGTCAAGGCTCTCTAGAAATACAACTTCTATTATCATAGTTGTGGTAATGTTTAAGAAAGCCTAAGAAGTCTTATCCAAGAAAGGGAGAGATAGAAATGTTAATGGAAGTCGATGTTAACACTATGACAAATGGAAGGACTACTGATGAATGCATATTCATCTTAGTTTTAGTCGCCATTTTTGGCCTAGTTTTGTACTGAATGGTAATATTCACCCCTTGAATATTGCTCATATACAAATTTCCTCAGTTGCATATCATTATCTAAAATTTTGATCAAATCCATCCGTCTCCATTACAAAGTATGACGGCGACTTGGACTAATCGCGACCTAAGCACACAGTGACCATGACCTGGTTGCAACTCGACCTGACTTGGACCGCGACCTCAGAAGATCACGTCCCGCATGGGAGACCTCGACCTCCATATCGCGAGAACATGAAAGCCATGATCATTTCTAGATTGTGACCACAATCTTGCCCCTCTACAACCTGACTTTGACCACAATCAACACCACACCACGACCGCGGTACAACAATGGAACTGTAGAACACCACCGCGACCGCGGCTAAGAAAAGAAGGACCGCGACTGTGGTATACAACTACGACCGCAACCTTGAAAAGAAGGACCACGACCGCGGTATACAACCTCGACCGCGGCTAGCACCTCGACCATAGAGATAAGTTGGTGGAGTGTGCCTATAAATAGGTCACCCACCCGACCTATCAAATCATCTCTTCCATGATGCCGGGAGGCTTCCACTCTCTGCCCATCCATCAGGAAGATAATCTCTGCGACCAAGGACTACCTCTGTGGAGTTCTTACCTTTCCTCCATCTCCACTCCACCCAGATCTATCTTCTATCCATGAGAGTGGTGGGACTTCAGATCTTCAGCTCTACTCCGCCACCAGCCACCTACCGCTTCTTCTCCTATGAGTAAGTGCACGAGAAGAGAAGGAAGAAGGAGAGAGAAGATTTGCCTCATTTTCCTTGGTGTTCTCTCCCTCCTCGTTCCAGATCTGCCCCGACATCATGTAGAAGATTGTTTCTCCACCGAGCTCTGGCAACCTTCTTCACCATGACCATGGCAGAATGTTCCCTCTCTCTTATTTTTCTTGTTTCTATCATGAGGAGCGAGTAGTCCTTTTCGCTGGGGTGCGGGGACTAGCCCTGCTGCTCATGCTTACATGTTCATCTCAAAACATTCCATGGCTTGTATATAACTCTTCATCTCGTGTTAATCGTTTGATGTGTGCTTGTGGACTAATCACCTACTTTTCATGATCTATTATAACCCTTTGTTGTGAGAACTTCAATACTTAGGTTGATTAATATCATTTAACATGGTTGATGTCTCGACGAGAACTTTTGAAAGATATCTTTAGAGTAGTAAGTGTGTGATCTACAGGTGACGAGACATCTAATGCCTATAGGTGATTCTTACATGAACCTAACTTCCATACAGAGGGTTTGCAACTCTATTTGGATATTTCTTTCTGGCCTGGATGTGTTTTGGATGTGTTTGCATGTGTAGTGGTGGTGAAACCCGGTTCCACCCTAGTGATTCCCATCATTAATCTAGACTATGTTTTAATATTGCTCTTTACTTTCCTTGCATTTAGTTTAACTAAACCCAATCAACTCTTTATTCTAAATATTAGTCTTACTTGTACTGGATCTGACTAGCAAGATTCTTAAAAATGTCATCCTTTGGGATTTGATCCTTAACTATATTGTGATAGGACCCGTCCACTTGTGGGTGGTATTATTACACAAGATTTTGGTAAAAACTCAGGGATTTCATCCCTGGGTGAATTTGTTAGTGCAGTAAAACCCACATCAACTAATCTTTCCCTTCAGCTTGGAAAGTATGACGTGGAGTTTCTGGTGGTCTGCTTGGACTATGTAGAGGTGTGGAAGCCATTGTTTCCACACTAGGAGGATGTTTCCAATCGCCATCCATGCTCATTACACTAGCAGGACATCGTTGGCTACCATCTGTGTGGTAGTTGTGAAGGGAGCACATCACCATGCAAGAATAGTTGTTAGACTTTCTATAGGACCAGGTACATCTTGCATCCTATTTCCTAGATACATCATTATTGATGTGATCTACTGGTTAGTAAATATGGACACAAAAATACCTTTCCCAACCATAAATTGATATCACTATTTCAATTTACGGTGTATTATGATTGAAATCGATGTGATCATTTTTTTTCATTTATTTTGTTACATACAATGTGAACAACCAAATTCTTAATGTAAATATTCTATTAAATAACACATACTCTAGGGAATGCCCCATAAATCCTCTCTACATATGATATGGCATATATGAAACTCATGTGTGTTGTCCCACAATGGTTTTGATGGTAAATTTATGAATGGTTATGGCCAATACCTCTTGTATGCTTGTGTGGTTGGATGGTTTATTTCCTTATAAATTCTATTTGCATATAAACCTTTTTCTTTCTTCTCCAAATGTAATTAATACTTAACCCCCAATGCTCCCCTAGAATGTAAGTTGAGGTATTCTTTTTATAAAATATAATATATAGGAGTAGAATTAGTTTCTTTGGCACAAGAAGGCATTCTGATTAGGTGACATCACCAACTAGAATTCAAATAAATAGACGTGGAGGGCTAGAGGAGGCAGTTGACCCACTGGAAGCACAACGAACTGAATGGAAGAATCAAACCAACCATTTGAGCCATGAGCCAGTCGACCTACTAATGAAGATCGACCAACTGATAGGAGGACCACCCGATTAAGTGGAAGATCCATCCAACCAAGCGAATGGTCCAATCGATTGGTCAGCCTACTCCCATCACAAGGTTTTTGATGTACATGTTAATGCTTATGGTGTAGGATCTTAGAACGATAGTGATTCTTTCTACTTCCTAAAATTTGCATTAGGGTGTCCATAACCATTTCATGTATATTGTGATTGCATGGCTCATTTGTAGATATAGTATGCATATGATACATATTATAAGTATATTGTGATTGGATATGTATATGTACTTATAAATAATATCCCTCCATTATTATTAAGTCTTAGATGTTTTCCATAAGCATCACACATGAAAATCTTGATTAACCAAGCATAGGTTATGCCAAAGCGTGGTGCACCGTCCATCACATGGAAGCATGATGGTAGATATGTAGGTTGTGTCAAAGTAGGGTGCATAGTCTATCATGTTGTCTTTTGGGTTAGGCTTAATTAGGTGACCTTAATGGCATTAAGTGCCTAGAAGCATATAGATGGGAAATGATGAAGAATTGTGTGTACTATCTATCCAAGAGTTATATTGGATACAATTGTCAAATGTTATTTACCTAAATAGTCACGGGCGATCAGCCAATCTAACTCATGACTTGATAAAAATATGGATCTTGGCTCACTAGAGGATTGTACGCTGCAATCCTTCAGATTGATGGTGAGGACCATTAATTTTAACAAGTTACTGGAAGTAACAATTAAATAAAGTCATAATTTAGTAACATCAATATTTTAAATCAAATCAAACGTGTTTTGAAGAAATGCAAACTTTCTATTGTAGAAACAAATGGCCACCACCAACTCGTTTTTGTTGCAATTGGTTCTTGACAAGGACAAACTAAATGGGAACAAATTCCATGACTAGTTTAGGATTCTAAGAATCGTTCTCACTCATGAGTGCAAGCTCTTGTCCTAGAAACACTAGATCCAAAGGAACCTCCTCAAAATATGCCTACGGCTGAAAGGGATGCTTACAAGAAGCATTCTAACAATGAAGTAGACAACAAATGCCTGATGCTATCCTTAATGAACTATGCATTGCAGAGACAACATAAAAATAAGGATGTTCTTGAGATAATGACATATCTTAAAAATATGTACTAGGATCAAGCTAGGCAAGAGTAATATGATCTCAAAGGAACTATTTAAGTGCAATATGGTAGAGGGATACCAATTAGGGCCCCATGTGCTCAAGTTAGTTGGGTACATGGAAAACCTAGAGAGATTGGGATTTCCATTAGACCAAGAGTTGGCCATGGACTTAATTCTACAATGGTTTCCTGGATCATATAGCCAATTTGTCATGAAGTACAACATGAATTTTTTTGCTAAGATGTTGTTTGAATTGTTTAACATATTGAGAACTACAGGGACACAAATGAAGGACAATCCCAGATCTGTGATGATGATCAATAGAGGAAAGGGGAAATCTAAGGGAAAAGGTAAGGCTAAGAAGAGTTCAAAGGCTAGCCAGAAACCCAACTCTTTAGCACTTAAAGCAAAAGGAGGAGTAAGGAAGGGAATTGCCACCACTATCACCAACCTAGATACTAGAAAAGGAATTGTTCTTTTTACATAGAGAAACTCAGGAAGAAGAAGCAGGGGATAGAGATCTCCTCTTCATGTATATATGTTACTAGTAGTTGCACATGCTATGCACGTAATAGTTAAGTGGCATATTGTGGTTAAAGTAGATTTGATTCTCAAATTACCATAAATGTATTATACATCAAGAATGTTATGAATTTAAGCATAGCAAGTAATATCCAATCAAAATGACAAAAATATGACTATTAGATTGGCTTCTTCATGTTTCTTTCCTTCATTATTATTTTTGAACCATATGATTTTCTTCTGGTCACTTTTTGTGCTTTATTTTTAGGTTTTTTCGTTCATGTTGGTCATCATCCATATATCCTCTTATATGCCTCATTTTTATATTTTCATTTATTCTTTCTTAAATATGTGGCAATATTTTCTCTTTTCTATGTAGTTGTTTTAGAAAATGTACCATAGCTATCTATGATCATTTCATTGTGATGGTAATTATGATATGCTTTTTGTTATCATGTTATCAATAACCTACATGTTCATGAATATCTTACTTTAAGAATCCCAATTGTATTTTATATACAATAACAATAGTTTCTCCATAATATAAAAATTTGAAAAATTAAATATTTAGAAATTAGCATTATATAGTAATAATAATGTAACTTATACCACACTTTGCTTTTGTTATTAGGATTTATTACAATTATAAACTCAATATAGTAGTTGAAGTACTCCATATTTTGGCATTTATCATGCAATGTTGCATAATATCAACTCTATAAACAAAGAAGAAATAATAATGTTACAAAGAGTTTGGAATTTTTGGGTAATTTTATTCCAATGGGTTAAGACGAATTGTCCAACCCTTGCACACAGTGCACTTACAAATGGTTTAAAGGATAAACCATTACAAAAAACGACCTAAAGGTCCAATGAATCCTAATCCCTTATCCAGGAGTATGTGTCCAAACTAGGTCTGTTCACATTGCTCTTGTTTTAGGGAAGGGGATATCGAAGAATGCCAATTGAGCATTTCTTCTCAAGTACAAGATGCATACTCTGAATGAGTATCCAGAAACCAACAGGACATGCAACTAAAGCAGGTTGAAAGTGAGTAAAGCATGGGTTGGTCGAGAGCTGATTTTCCTCTCCCCACCCATGCAGTGATCATTCAGTGTACATCCCAAGTAAGAATGATGTCATTTGGCAATGAATCTCTCCAGGAACCATGGGCAAACAGTACATCGTGCACTGCTTTCCTTATGATCTGGGCCAACTTCCATGCAGCTAGGATCACTCCTCCATGTCTTCTGCTATTACGGTCTTTCCAAATGAAATAAGTGATCGCAGACAGTACAAGAATCATGAACTCTCTAATGTTGTTGTCTTCATAAATCATACTCGGATTAGACCATGGGTTCCAGTCATCGGTTGTGTAGTTGAGATCAAGTACATACCCCACCTCTTTGATGTAAGGGCAATCCTTGAAAAGATGAGTGTCCGACTCCATAGGTTCATCACATAGGACACAACCTGAAGGACAATCCGAATTCCATTGTCCGATCTTATCAGCAGTAGCCAGTCCATTTTTCCGAGCTTTGTATATGGTCATTGCCCATCTCAGAATGTTGTATTTATGCCAAAGAAATTTACCCATGTCACAAGGAGGTGCACATGGTCTCATTGCATCCCAAAAATTGATTTTTTCATCTCTTCTCTTGAGTACACCATCAGTGGTTCTAGAGTAGAGATGTGAGCAATGTATGAACTCCTCAACCATTTTTTTCCAAGTACAGGAGAATCCCTAAAGCATATCCCCCTGACCTTCCAGTGACGTACCATATCTTCTTCTCATCCAAGTGGACCAAATCGATTCTAAATGGGTGATGAACTTATCAATTTTCTTCCATAGGGCCCATCGAGCAATGTCTTTGAACTTCTTGATTCCTAGACCCCCTTCTTCGAGTGGTAAGGCCATTCTACTCCAAGAGATGGTGTGTGTAGTCTCACCCCATAAGAAATGGTTGGTGATCGTTTGTAGCCTCTCTAGAGTAGCACCTGGAATATGACCTTGCATACACCAGTAAGTGAGTAGACCTGTAACATTGGACTTAATCAATAACACCCTTCCTGCAAACGAGGTGCGCTTGGGGGGCCATCGATCAACCATGCCTCGGATACTATCAATGCACATGCCATAATTTTGTGCAAGGACTGTGCCAGCAGTAAGAGGGAACCCCAAGTATTTGCAAGGGAGTTCATGTATTGGCATCTCCAACACATGAGCATAAATATTGGCATTGCTGGAAGCCGATTCGGAAAGGAAAATGGAGGACTTGCCCAGATTGACAAAGAGGCCAGTACTCTCACCAAAGATCTGCAACACATTCTTGACTTCCTGTAGACAGTTGATAGAACCATTAAGGAAAAGAAGAACGTCATCTGCAAATATTAGATGACTCAAAATAGGTGTGCCTCTGATCTTATAAGGTTTTAAAACCCCTTGAGCTTCTTTATTATTGATCACCATTGTTAATTTCTCCATGACAAGTGTGAAGAGAAGAGGTGACAAAGAATCTCCTTGTCTTAGACCACGATTACTTTGGAAGAGACCCATAGGTAAGCCATTAACTAATACCGAGAAGGAGCATGTCTGGACACAATTTTTAATCCAACGAATCCATCTATCATAGAATCTAAATTTATGAAGAATGACCCATAGAGATTCCCAAGATACATGGTCAAATTCTTTCGAAATGTCTAGTTTGATGCAAACTTTTTCTCTAGACCTCTTGATGCCAAAAGCGTGTAGAAATTCTCCCGCCAGTTGTGTGCAGTCCGAGATGTTTCTACCTGGTATAAAAGCACCCTGATTGTGTGAGACCAGCTTTGGCAGGACAGATTTGAGCCTAGAAGCCAGTATTTTCGACCAGACTTTGTAAAGAACACCACAACATGCAATAGGTTTGAAATCCCTCATGGTAAAAGCATTGGCGGATTTCGAAATCAGAGCTAGGAAAGCATGATTGCATTCCCTGACCATGCTACCTCCTTCAAACAACCATCTAATAGCTTTAATCAAATCTTACCCAATGATATGCCAATTATGCCTGAACCATCTGGCATTGAAACCGTCTGGTCTAGGGGCTTTGTCCAGCCCGATTGCCCAAAGAGCATCCTTGATATCCTTGTCACTAATGTCACCCCACAAGAGTTGGTTATCCTCATCCCCCAGAGTGCGTGCAGGGGTGATCAGTAGGTTTGTATTGCTGCAGCTTGTTCCATTGTACAGATTTGTGAAAAACTCAACCGCTTCTTTTCCCAGGTCTTCATGTGCGTGTAAAGCTTCACCATCAGAATTTATCAGTTCACGAATAGAGTCATTGATGATTTTCCTCTTTACTTCTCCATGATAGAATTTAGTGTTTCGTTCATCGTCTTTAATCTAGAGTGTGCGACTGCGTTGATAGTAGAAACATTCTTCTGCTTTTGCTAAAGCATCAAAACGAGCACGCAATACCTTCTCTTTAGGAATAAGATCCTCATTTAAAGGATTTTGCTGCAGACCTTCTTCTACTAAACGAAATTCCTTCAAATCCAGACGGTTGAGATTCGGAACATTACATTTGTTCTTCGCCCAAGACTTGATCAGTTTCTTCGTTCTTTGTAGCTTCTTGGTAAAGTTAAAGAGAGGATTGCCTTCATGTTCCAAAGACTAGCCTTCCTTCACAGTGTCTTCAAAACCATCCCACTCAAGCCAATAATTGAGAGAGCGAAAAGGTTTCCTTCTGTTCATTCTAGTATCTTGAGAAAGGTGAAGGAAGATGGTTGTGTGGTCACTAATGGCAGATGGAAAGTGAATGACTGCATGTGCACCTGCAAATAAATCAGTAAAAGAGTCGTTAACCAGAACCCGGTCTAGCTTGCAAGCTATCACTAGTACAGGAATGGTCTGTAGCATCGGTTTTTTAAAGCTTGCAGTGTCACTTTTTAACCGACGCCTAGGTGGTCGTCGCTACAACATTTGGTCTATAGCGTCGGATTATTTAACCACATAAAACTGACCTTACAGAGTAAACACCAACGCAAAAGGTTGTAAAAATTCTGACCTAGGCGAGAAAAAAAGGAGCCTATAAGGTCAGTTATTTCATAAAAACCGACCCTGTAAACGTTCTCGGTCAAGAAAATTATCGACCGAGAACGTTTACAGGGTCGGATTTTATGAAATAACCGACCCTAAAGATTGAATAACATTCAGTGATAACACTCGGTCGAGAAAATTATCGACCGAAAATATTTCGGTCTCGACCGAGAACTCTATATAAGGTCGGATTTTTGAAATAACCGACCCTAAAGATTGAATAAAACATTTCAGTGTAAGACTCGGTCGACAAACCTCTCGACTGATACTAATTCGGTCGAGAAGTTTGTCGACCGAGTCTTACACTGAAATGTTTTATTCAATTTTTAGGGTCAGTTATTTCAAAAATCCGACCTTATAGAGGACATTTAGACTCAGTTTTTTACAAAAACCGATGCTAGAAGTTATATTTCGGTCGAAAATTTTCTCGACCGAAGAGTGTACACTGAATTCAATCTTTAGGGTCGGTTATTTAAAAAACCGACGCTAAAAGTTACGATTTTTTTAAAAAAATTCTGCAGAAATTGATATAGAACAGAAGAACAAGAAGATTCATATATTCTGGGAGAGGGGAGCATTGATGCTCAACTGTCACCATTCAAAACCACACATTCATAACAAAAATGATAATAAATATCATAATTTACAAAATGATGGAGTGCAAGTCTGAGATGACATATATTACAAAAGTAAAAATATGAAAGAGTATGTACTCAAACCACATACATAAATAGAGCCGACATATTTAATCCAATGCTATTTTGACTTCACTTATAAAACACTTTGACCACTCTTCTCGGAATTCATTCAAGTCCACATGTGTGTAAGGCTGAGTTGTAAAGATCTGTAACAGAAAATGCACATGTTAATATTTTATAAAAATGACTACAATCACTTGTAAATTTATGATGTTATTCTTTATTACCTGACTTATAGTCTGAATGTCATGTGATGCTTGTTTGACAATAGTTTGCATATATTTCATTACATAGTAGCCACAAGCCCAGTCATTATTTTGCATAGGACACTACAAATAACAAATTATACTTAATGTTAGTAAACTACTATAAACAACAATTGAGATAAGAGTATAAGAGTTGACATATTACAGTAAAAAATTAATACATAAAGAGTAAGCAGTTGTCAAAGTAGCTACCTTGACATTTTTCAAAGTCAATGTCTTTAATTTTGTGGGTATTTGTCCTCCAGCTTCACGAAAAGCCTTTATACCCCTATCAATTAAACGATAGTTGGTAAAATAGAAATTCTAAATAGAAATATCATGTTGAAGCAATTGATTAAATTTATGCTTACTCCATAGCTGACAATTTCAGTTTGTGACTCCTTGTTGTTTTACCCATTGGGTCAAGATAATAAAGAGTCATCAATTTTGGGACAATCACCAGTAATTCCCAATGTCTAGCTCTGAGTAAGAATAAAACAAATATTAAAATAAATAGTTTCATTCATTATTAAAATTATATTGAATAATAATACTTACTGGATGTTAAAAGGAATTAGGATAATTTCCTTCCCCTCACTAGCAAAATATTTGAATGCATCAGAGAAGTACTCATTCACATCCTCAATATTTGTCTCCACCTGACTAGTGACCGAAGGAACTAAGAATGCAATATTCGTTATATCAAAGTTGGTGACCTCGGTATATAAATGGCTGTTAAACATTTGTAATTATTTTCATATGTAGAAATCAGCTAAAAATGTGTATTAGAATTTTCTATATATATTGATAGATCCTTACCTTATCCATACTTCTATTATCGAAGTGTTCAGCCAATCATATCGGAACAACTCTATAATATCATCAAGAAAAATAAAATTCTCAAAGTCCCTCCCAACTGCATCTTCTGTTAACTTGACCATCATATGTGATCCCGATCTTTGGTTGGCTAAGTATCGATACAAACATTTAGATTTGCTTCCCAATTCGTCGAATGTAGTTTTAGGAATGAAAGATGGCTTGGGTATAGGAGGATGACTAGCATAAGTTTTACTTTTTGGTTTACAAACTTGTTAATTAAATTACATACTTATATTACATGAGTTCATATATGCAGTCAAATATGAAAAATATGGTAGAAATAAGGTATACCTTATCATTGATAACCAAGTGTCTAGGCCAACCCACCATAGCACCCTCAGCTTCTTCAACTGTACTATATTCAGGATTAGGTATGGGTAGTGGTTTGTCCCCCATTCCGTCATATACAAGATGGATGGACACACGGCAGATGTCATCAGTAATTTGTTGGCAATGCAATGTACCACCAAGGTTGTACACTTTGCTCGCTGCCACAACATTATATTCTGGAACCTCCACTGCAAGTTTACAGTTCATACCAACCTAGATTGAAATAATATAAGTTATATAAGAAACAGTAGAACAGATACATGTTACAACTATATATATATATATTATCATATATTTATCATACTAATAACACAACATATATAGAACAAAAACTTATTGTAGATTGTTGTGGTGGTTCATCGGGAGTGCTCCCATGACCTTCTAAAACTGTAGCATGGGCTTGTACCTCATCACTTGAGAGACGTGCAGTATGAATAGGTTGAGAAGGTTGAGTAAGCTGAAATGAAGACATTATTTCTTTTACTTTCTGCGCTACTAATGCTTCAATATCCTCTTGTGTAAAACCTCCTACACGACCTCTTTTAGATTGCGAAGGGCCAAAATAAGACTTGAATCCTATGCCAGCTCCTAATCCCCTAACACGGCCAGGATGCTCCTTCGTACCAAGAGCAACTTCTAGTTCATCCATGTAGCCAGTTGGGATGAACTTTCCTTCCTTCCTTTGCTCATGGAGATCAATCTATTCATAGTTAATATAAAATATTAAATCACAATATCAATTAGATATAAATAAATCTATGTTTGTGGAAGTTACTCTTTACTTAGTTGGGATAAACCTACCATCTTTTATGCCACCTCCTTAGTTGCAGGGTTGACAATTTCACCAGCTCGATTCTTTCTAGCATCAATCCATGTCATGTGTTGGGGTGGTCGCTCAACTTGAGTTGTACTAGATTCTTCTCCAGAAGATGATTGCTTCTCTTGTAGTTGGTGGCGGAAGGCATAACCACCGGGCCCCAAGCGATGGTCATGCACATTTTTAGCCCGTCTTTCCTTTTGAGCCTGGTGAATAGCCTGATCATTTAAAACGAGGTATTGCAATTTAGACTTGGCAAACATGTATAAAAAGATTCACCTCCTTAATTGTATAAAATTAAATATTCATACAATACATCACAATCTTTATTACCTGAAACTCTTCCGATCTCCTAGCTACAATAATTTTCGTAGTATTCTTCTTCATTTATAGGATCTACAGTAAACTATCTTTTTCCATTAAGAACGACAGACCAATTTTTATTTGCCGGTTCATCAATATAGAATACTTGTTTTGCTTGGTTTGCCATGATGAATGGCTCATCTTTGAAACCAATCTTTTCAAAATTCACCAATTTGAAACCCAACTCATCCACTGAAACTCCTTTATTGTTGTCAACCCAATTACACCTAAATATAGGAACTCGAAAATTTATATAGTCCATTTCCCATATGTCCTCAATGACGCCGTAATATGACATCTCAGCTTCGCGTGGTCTTTTATCTTTGGCACTAGCAAAATACAATGAACAAGCTTTAACAGTGACCCCACTATTTTGAACTACACTACTTTCATCTTGATGCTTTGTGTAGTATGAAAATCCATTAATGTCATAACCTTCATATGACATGACATCCATTTTTGGCTTAAAGGCGAGCCATTTTATGTTCTCAGCAACATTATTTGGTGATTCAGATAGTTGATTAAATACTTTCTCTTCAAACCATCTAATAAATGTTCGATTATGCTCTCTTACAAGCCACATTGAACTGGATCGCAGATGATTTCTCTTGATAAGATCATTGTGTTCTGTGATGTAGCTACTAACTTCATCGATGTTGTGTAAAATATACAAATGCACTTGTTCCCACAACTCACGACTAATTCTTTTCACTCGTCCTCCCAGAGTTCCTTTGCCATAATAAGATCTAGTGTGATGGGAATTTTTTTGATCGCTACAAGTTTCATTGCAATTCAAAAAATCATTACAAAAGTCCATCACCTCCCTAGCCATGTAACCCTCAACAATACTCCCTTCAGGACGATAACGATTCCGAACATCACCTTTAAAAACACTCATGTACCGTTCAAATGGATACATCCAGTGTAAGAAAATTGGACCCAACATCTTCACCTCCCTTGTAATATGTACTACAAGATGAACCATGATATCAAAAAATGAAGGAGGAAAGTACATTTCAAGCTGACACATGGTAGCAATTACATCTTTCTGTAATTTATCGAGAGTATCAAGATGTATCACTTTGTTGCATATTTCATTGAAGAAGAAACAGAGTCTTGTGATTGCAAACCTTACATGCTTCGACAATATAGATCGAATATCCACAAGTAAAATTTGTTGCATTAAGGTGTGACAATCGTGAGATTTGAGACCTATCAGTTTCAGATCCTTCATTGATACCAATCTACGAATATTAGAAGACTATCCTTTTGGAACCTTAATATAATACAAGAACTCACAGAAAGTCTTTTTCTCTTTCTTTGACAAAGTGTAACAAGCCGGTGGAAAATATGTGCGGTGACCCCTGATCTCCACTAATAATTCTTTTCTAATACCCATTAATTCTAAATCTTTTCTAGATTTGATGCCATCTTTAGTCTTTCTTGGTATGTTCAATAGCGTATCGATGATGCTATCACAAATATTTTTTTCAACATGCATGACGTCAATGCAGTGTCTAATTGCTAAAGATCTCCAATAAGGAAGATCCCAGAATATTGACCTCTTCTTGTATAGAGATTTGTCACATGCGAGTGTATGACTACTTGAACTCTTTCCAAATTCATTAACAATATGTTTCACCCTATCATATACAACATGCCCTGGTATAGGTTTAGGAGCACTTCGTTCCTCAGTTGACCCATTAAAGGTTTTGTGTTGCCTTCGATAAGGATGCACTGGTGGGAGAAATCTCCGATCACCAAGATATACGATTTTACCACCATGTTTCAGTCTGATTGAATCAATATTTTCCTCACAAACAGGACATGCTTTGTATCCTTTTATGCTATATCCAGACAAATTTCCATAAGATGGAAAGTCATTAATCATGCAAAATAATATAGCACGCAAACTGAAGATCTCTTTACGTGAAGCATCATATGTCATAATACCTTCTTCCCATAGTTTCATTAGGTCATCAATTAGAGGTTGAAGGTAAACATCAATATCATTTCTAGGTTGCTTGGGCCCTGACATCAATGTTGACAACATCACATACTTATTTTTCATACACAACCAAGGAGGAAGATTGTATATAACAATCATAACAAGCCACGTGCTATGTTGGTTGCTTAATGTACCATAGGGATTCATTCCATCTATACAGAGTCCAAGTCTTAGGTTTCTTGGTTCTTTACCAAATTGAGGGTATAATAAATCAATTTTCTTCCATTGTGGTGAATCAGATGCATGTCGTAGGATGCCATCATCATTGACCTTTAACTCCCCATGCCAAGAAAAATTTTGCGCATCTTCTGTATTAGCAAATAAGCGTTGAAATCGTGGTATTATTGGTAGATACCACATCACCTTGGCAGGAGAGCCATTTTTAGCCTTAGCTGAATTTGTAGTCTTATACCTTGACGCACCACATTTTGGACAATTTATCAAATTACTATAGTCCTTATGAAATAACACACAATCATTTGGACATGCATGAATCTTCTTAACCTCCATTCCCATTGGGCACATTATTTTCTTTGCTTGATATGTTGAAATTGGAAGCTCGTTGCCTTCATGAAGAATTTCCTTTAACAAAGACAACAGTGAAGTGAAACTCTTATCGCTCCACCGGTTTTGAGCTTTAAGAGTGTATAATCGCATCACAGCACTCAACCTCGTGAACTTAGTACAACCCTTATATACTGGTTTTTCAGCATCATGGACAATGTTTGCAAATAAAGAAGGTGGATCAATGACATTGTCCCGACAACTACGTAGCATCTCATCAATCCTATCATCCTGAATCTGGTCATCTTGAATCGGTTCATCATTAACATTATCATCATTATCTATATCTTCTATGCCACAACTATTAGTATCGACATTTTTGGCTCCATAATTCAATTTCTCTCCATGCCAATACCATTCATTATAACCTTGTATGATCCCATTGCATATGACATGATTCTTAATTTCCTCACCAATATCAACTTTCAAATTGTTACAACAATTTCTACATGGACAATATAGCCTATCTGTAGGTAGTTTCCTATGTTCCTCAGCAAATCTGATAAATTCATCAAGACCTTTGGCAAACTCTGGACTGCAACGGTTCTTGATAGACATCCAACTTCGATCCATTTTCTATATCACATTAAAATTAATTATAAAACTAACAGTTTAATATTGATACTATAATAATCTATAAGTTTTATTGATAGAAAGCTAATTTTATATACTAAAGTGTACCACCTATCCCATTTTTGAATATTTAATCTCACTAGTAACTGTATAATGTATGTTTATTTTGAAGAAAATTTCAGCAGCATTTCCCCTAAGTTCTCCAAGTACACCGATGTAAATGGCAAATAACCACTCACATATGTACCCAGAGAACAAATGGAGAAATCCTACTAAAATAATCTACAAAACTAAACATAAATTATACAGGTACATCCTAAGTGAGATTAAAATATCCAAAAACAGTCCCAAACCGGGGACTATCCAAAGTTTACTCCTAATGAGTAAATTTTGAACGGGTTTCTAAGTTAATATATAAATGCATTATTTTCATATTTATATATTAAGTTAAAAATCATGCATCAACCCTAAAGTGTCAATCTAGGAGTACACATGTCTAATCTAGTATTAATTTCTAAAATTTATATAATGATTACATATGAAAAAAGACATGCATGTTTTTATTATTGGGTTATCAAATCATATAAAATGGAAAATACTTGTACAAATTAGCAAAGTAAGGCCGTTTCCAACAGTCCAAAGATTGAAATCATTATAATATTCATAACTATTTGTGAACATTACATCAAATATGATTAAAAAATTTATAGCTCAAACATAAATAAGTTCCAGGTCCATCTCGATCGATAATTAGTCGACCGAGAGCCCACCTGCACGCAGCGTCTAGGTCCACTCTCGGTCGACAAATTGTCGACCGAGAGTGGACCTGGACGCTGCGCACAGGTGGGCTCTCGGTCGACTAATTGTCGACCGAGATGGACCTGGAAGCACCAATGGCGACAGGCGGGAATGAAGGGGAGCAAGGAACGAAGGAAGCTCAAACTTACTAGGAAATGGCAGCGAGCTTCGTGGAGGAAGAGAAGAACTTCACGGAGAGGCGGCGACCTTCGTGGAAGAGTGGAAGGCGGTGACGGCAAGCTTCACGGCAACGAAGAGTTTCACGGCAACGAAAAGCTTCACGGCAACGACGGGCTTCGTGGAGGAAGAGTGAACACGGCGACGACGAGCTTCACGATCCTCTTCGCGGTGACGACAAGCTTCACGATCCTCTTGGCAGCGTGGAGAGGCGGCAATGGCTTCACAGAGAAGCGTTCGCGGCAACGGCGGAATGACAAAGTGAAAAGGGGTTTCGCGGCGCCGTGGGAGAGAGATTAAAAAGAGAAAAGGGTTTTGCGGGAGGAAGAAAGACTAAAATTTCAGCTTTTTGCATGGAGCGAAAAACTGTAGCGTCGGTTAACAACCAAAATTCGACTCTAAAGATAAATGGTGCCAGTGTCGGGTTGTTTAATAACAATCAAACACAAACTCGGTCAACGAATTTGTCGACCGAAAAAACCTATAGGGTCGGTTATTAGGTAAAACCGATGCTACAAGTGCTAATACGAAGAAATCTGGCTCGTTTCGGTCGACGATTTGTCGACCGAGAAGGAGCATGATTTCCTTTGTACAAGAACCTCTAGGGTCAATTTTTTCGTATAACCGACCCTAAGGTGCTTATACATGTATGAAAAATAAAACTGGATATTTTCGGTCGACAATATTGTCGATCGAGACCCCCTATAGGGTCGGTTATTAGAAAAACCGACCCTAGAGGTGCTTCTAAGAAAGAAATATGGCTTCATTCGGTCGACGAATTCGTCGACCGAATGTGTGTCGGTCGAGAAATATGTCGACTGAAGATGCATGAAAAACTGGATCGAAAATTCATGTCGGTCGACAATAATTGTCGACCGCGGAGCGTTTTAGAGTCGGTTATAAAGGAAAAACCGACCCTATAGGTGCTTATACACATGAAATCTGCCTCTATCTCAGTCGACAAATTTGTCGACCGAGGAGCTCTAAAGTGCTTCCAAAATCCTAATAATGATGTTATGTGATACTTTAATATATGGTGATGTCGTATGAAACCCTAATATGGGATAATGTTATGTGAAACCCTTATATGGAATGATGTTATGTGAAACCCTAATATGGAAATGTTATGTGAAACCTTAATATAGGGTGGTGTTGTGTAAAAACCCTAATATGGGATAATGTTATGTGAAATTTCAATATGGGATGATGATATGTGAAACCCTAATTGATAAAGATGGGAAATTTTAACCCTAATGAGGGAATAGAGATGTTATTTTTGTATTGCATGATGTTGATATGAAATTGATATGGTTGATATGAAATTGAGATGATTGTGTAACAAATATCCTGAATACCTTGGTCAGATGACCTGAAGGTAATAGTTACCTGATTAGTGATAACCATGTTTAGTGATGAACTAAGGGTTTGAATACCCAGAATCAGCAAATGTGATGATGGTGTAATTGAGGGATGTGAATTCCCAACAATGAGACAAAAGATTGGGATCCCAATGCTTTATAACGTTTTGAAAAGTAACTAAACTCTATTCAAAAATTTTGTCGGTCGACTATTTGTTGACCGAAAGAGCTCTAGGGTCGGTTATAAGGAAAAACCGACCCTAAAGTCATCCTCGGTCGACAATATTGTCGACCGAATTTGTCTCGGTCGATAATATTTTTGACCGAGATTAACCCTGTTTTAATGTTTTAAATTAAGTACCAAGTGTGTGTGTATGAGATTAACCAAGTGATGCTTTGTCAAATTTAGCCATAATTTATTTTTCAATCATTTGAAATAACAATATTCTTAAATAACATGTATATGTCCAAATGAAGCCATGGAAAAAACTTTTATTCATAACAATTTAATGCCCATACACTTTATAAGATGAAACATGACATATTTTCTTTATAAAAAGATATACATTACATCATTACAAAGATATCTCATAATCTCACTGGAAAGACCGAAGGATTACATCAATGTCTGGGTCTTTTCCAAGAAAGGGCTCAGCTCCATAATATTTGACTAGTGTCTGCCACTCCAAGGCACCTGTCATGGTTAAGGCATAAGCTTCCAAGAAGGTGGGAACAAGATCAAAGAGAAAGTTGGCAGCAATGTCTTGAAGTTGAATTGAGGAAAACTGAGTATGTGTGAGATCAGGAGATGGTGGAGGTGGAATTTGATAGTGGTTGTAGGAAGGATTGTATGGATTTATCATGCCAGTATTAAGGGAATAGGGATATTCATCAGGTTGGTTAGGAGAGAAAGCTTGCATCCTTTGGTTTAAATAAGTCATGCCATGGTGATTATAATCCAATTGCTTACTTAGGTGATATTGGGAGCCAACAATGTATGTCAAGGTATTTGTAATAGGATCATGGGGTAGGTTGGTAGGAGGAGGTGGTGGAGGTATGTCTTGGGTGGATGTCTCCCCTTCAGTCCTAGCCCTTTTGTGGCCAAAGTTGATTCCCATCTTTTCCACCGTATTTTTACTTATCTTTTGGGGCTTTCTATCCCATGTGTAACCTAAGTCATCCTCAATATTCTTCTTAAGAAAATGTTGAGTGATTTGGCATACAAAGTCAACATAAGGTGGATTTCCATAAAACTCAAGCATATTCTTAAGGATGATACGAATAAAGTTTATGGGAATACCTTTGAGAATGACATAGATAAGGTACATACGAAAGGTGGGTACTTCAGATTTGTTTGCTCTAGGATGGATATTGGTGGCAACAATGAGATTTATGATCCTAGCTTCAGGTTTTAAATTTATGGCATAATAGGTACCCCTATCTTCATGACAAGTCATATTTGATTGAAAGATGGCTCTTTTGACATCACTAAGGCTAGTTGTAGTGTCATTTTGGGAGAGTTTGTTGAGTGGATTTCCTCTAGTGAGATCAATAAAAATTTTATATTATTCTATATCTATGTCAAGCATATCAAGAATACCCTCCTCAGTAAAAAGGAATCCATACCCACCAACCATAGAGGAGAAGGAATCATGTTCAGGATGTTTGGCTAAATTGTCATAGAATTCATTAACTACTTTGGAGGAGTAGGAATGGAAGGAGGGATTTAGAAAATCAGTCAAATGTTGCACCTCGAAAAGTTCCTCCAAATCGACAATGCTTTGGAAGTCCATGACGTCGACTGGTTGTCATGGAAGAGGAGTTTTTGATGAGAGCCTGAGGTAGCGGTCGCCTGCAGCTGTGTCGATGAAAGGGACGTCGTTGATGAATGACAACGTTGAAGAGACTGTCCTTCCTTTCCTACCTGCAACTTGCTTCTTTCCGCGCGTAGATGATGAAGCCATTTCGTTGCTTTGAAATGGAGAAATAGCAAGCAAGAATTGGATGTAGAGAAGTTGAAGATTTTCACAAGAATACACTAGAGAGGAGCTAGAGAAGTGAGAATGTGAAGGTGTAAAGAAATGGATCGTTTTGGGTGCTATTTATAGCAAAACAGAGTCAATTTCGGTCGACAATTTGTCGACCGACGCCCGAAACGGTCGTTTTTTGGACCGTTCTCCTGGTCGGCCAACGGTCGTATTTATAGCCGTTACGACAGTTGAAATTCTAGCCGTTACGACGGTTGATTTTTTTAGCCGTTACGACGGTTGATTTTTTAGCCGTTAGGACGGCTGATTTTCTAGCTGTTCCTCAGTCGACAAATTCGTCGATCGATATGTTGCGGTCGACAATTCGTCGACCGAGATTGAGCCAGATTTCATTCACTTAAGTACCTCTAGGGTCGGTTTTTAGGAAAAAATCAACCCTAGAGGTACTTATTCATGTGTGAAATACTAAACTGGATCCTAGTTTATCTCGGTCGACAATATTGTCGACCGAATGGACTTCTAAGGTCAGTTATAAAGAAAATACCGACCTTAAAAGTTGCTTATACACTTGAAAACTGACTCCTAATCGGTCGACACATTTGTCGACCGAGAAATGCTATAAGGTCGATTATAAGTGCAAATCTGACGCTAGAGGTGCTTATACATTCGTGAACTATCTGGATCCAGAATAGATATCGGTCGACGAATTGTCGATCGAGAAAGAGCCAGATTTCCTTTGCATAAGTACCTCTAAGGTCGGTTTTAAGGAAAAAAACGACCTTAGAGGTACTTATCGGTCGACGAATTTGTCGACCGAGTGAGTCAGTCGAAATATGGGTCGACCGAGGAAGACTCTAAGGTCGGTTATAAGTGCAAATCCGACGCTTATACATGTGTGAACTATCTGGATCCAGAATAGATATCGGTCGACGAATTTGTCGACCGAGAAGGCCTTTAAGGTTGGTTTTGTAAGAATAACCGACCTTAGAGGTGCTGAACCGAAGAGGACTGTAAGGTCGGTTATATAGAAAAACTGACCCTATAGGTGCTTGTATTTGTGAAATTCAGCTCTTATTCGGTCGACGAATTTGTCGACCGAGGAGCCCTTTAGGGTCGGTTATAAGGTAAAACCGACGCTATAGATCGAGGCGCGAAACTAAAATCAAACAAATTTTTGCCGCCAGAAAAATTGTCTATAAGGTCACTTATTTTAGAAAAACCGACCCTATAGAGATGTACTACAAGGTCGGTTATTTTAAGAAAAGCGACTCAAAAGGTCTTAAGTGGTGCCCACGTTTTTTATAGATATATAAGGTCGGTTATTTGGAAAACCGACCCTATAGAGATACACTACAAGGTCAGTTGTTTTAAGAAAAGCGACCCAAGAGGTCTTAAGTGGTGCCCGCATTTTTTATAGACATATAAGGTCGGTAATTTGGAAAATCGACCCTATAGAGTTACATTACAAGGTCGGTTTATTTAAAAAACCGACCTAAGAGGTCTTAAGTGGTACCCACATTTTTTTTAGACATATAAAGTCGGTTATTTGGTAAAACCGACCCTACATGTAGTGACGTTATAACCCATTTCTATACTAGTATATTCTCCTGTCAACATCTTGAAGATTAGACCATGTGATATCTCCTCCATGCAGCAGAAGTTCTAGTAAGTCAGATGTAGCTACGACTTGATTGAAATCCTCGATGGCCCTCATCCCCCTTTCTCTTCCTCCAACTTTTTCCCACGAGAAACGAGTGCAGTTGAAATCACCCATTAAAACACAAGGTCCAGTAATGGAATCAGCAAGCGTCTTAATGGTGTCCCACAGTGTCCTCCTACTTGACGTGGTGGTATTTCCATAAACAGCTGAGACTGTAATCTGCATACCTTCCTTATTAATACATCTCATTGTGATAGATTGCTCAGAGGAATCAATCACTGTGATATGCCAAGAATTAGGATTATATCCATAGCAAATTTGACCGCCTTCCATACTATCATGATTTGTCGGACACTCCCAGCCACGAGGAAAAAGAGTGCTCACCTTAACATCATTTCTTCTTGAAATCTTAGTTTCTAAGATACAAGCTAGAGATGTATTCATCTCCCGTATAACCCGTCTTACCTTAGCTTTTCGGTAAGACTCCACCCCTCCCCGCACGTTCCAGGTGAGAAGAGTCATTGCTCACCGATGGGCACGCTACTGCCCGCTGCGCAAGCACAAGGTCTGCCTTTTGAGGTGCTTATTAACCTGTCTTCCTTGCTCCCTTATTTACCACGACTGGAATCATGTAGATCTCCTATGTTATCAGTATGAATTTTCCGAGGACGACCCACTTTTCTGGTTGATTTTACTACATAGTTGTTAATTAGCATAGATTCTTCTTCCAAGAGATCTGCCACCTCCTTGAAACTGAGATGCGATCCACCGATCAGAAAAGAAGTTTGATGCTCCCCCACTGAGATTGGGGTGATCGTGCATGGGGTGCAAGGGGTGATCACCGCTCGTGGTTTGTAGGGAATGACCACATTGGTCCATTCCTCTGTAGCTACTTCGTCTTGTTCTTTTCCTTTTGATGAGAAAGTGGGAGTAGAGATCCCTGCTGCATCCATCACAGCGCAACCCATCACTGGTGTCGGCTGAAGAAGAAACTCATCACATGTGTTCGCCACCACTGTAGCCGGTTGTTCAGACAGCGGATCTCCGCCAGGATCAGAAGCCAGGATAGCAGGAGTTTCCCCACATTTCTCCATAGCAGGAGGGATACGTGTCATTTCCGTTGCATCTACTGCCGCTACATTCACAATTTCCTCAGATTGCGGATCTCCAACAATCATGGGAGTAGCAGTAGGTTCACGTACAGTCTCTCCTTCTTGATGAGAAACTGGTTCATGGACCTCCTTGGTTGCTTCCTTTTCACGGTCTCCTCCGGAGATCACCTCGCAATCTGCAGATTGTTCAGTGCGTTATCTGCCATTCCGATTATGAGTGTTGATAAAAGCCTTCTTACTCCATGGGCATCTAGTGTCTGCATGGCCAAAGACTTTACATTCAGAACATCTTCTAGGGTAGTATTCATAATCCACTGGACAGTGAATCATACCTTCACCTTTGATCTTGAGTGGTACTTCCAAGGGTACATCTCTTTCTGCCGAGAATTCGACCAACACTCTCGAGTATTCCCGATTAAAACCACACGTTGTGCGGTCATCCATACGTAGTGGTTTACCAAGATAGCTTTCCACTGCGCTAAGGATTGATGCAGAGTTCATAAGTCCCAACGTGGGAAAGTGAACCCAACATGGTATTGTTGATAGCAGATCTCTTTCGAGGGTCGCCGAAGATTTCCATTTCTGCATAAGAACTATGCGTCCATCAAAGAACAAAGGTCTCATCTTTAGTGCATGATCCCTATCTTTGACATCAGAGAATGATGCAAAGAAGAATTTGTTCTCCTTCTTGGTCAGTTCCCATTCACCTTGCGGCATCCAGGAATGTTGGCACCAAGCCTTCATAGGTAGGAGATGGGGATTAGCATCTACGACATGAAATATGATGGTATTAATCCATCGCTCTTGGATTTCCTCGATCTGTTTGCGTTTGATGAGAACAACCAGGTCGTCGTCCTTGTCTTCCACTAACGGTACTTGTTCCATAGGTTCCAGTGGTTTCTCGTCATCTGCACCACCGTAGACCCAAGTGGCTTGAAGGCCACTGAGGTTCCAAGGTCTGGTTGGATGGAAACCCCCACGTCCCCAAGCCCTACTGGATGATCTACCATTCCTGGACACAACTGGTATATCCTTCGTCCCCGATGTACCAGCCCGTGAGGCCTCAAGCATCACTGGTTGCTTCCCACGATCAACATCAACAACAACCGATGATAATCCATCAGCACCATCACCAGAACTTACCTTCAAACTCCGATCACCTCCACATCCAATAGAAGAAACTACCCCTCTTCCTCCCCTACCATTGCCCAAACCTCCACAACCGAAACCACCACGTCTTCCTCTGCCTCCAGATCCTCCTCTGCCCCCTCCTCCAAGATGGACCGAAGGACTCCGTTCTGCAGCTTCCTCCGCAGCCTCCTGGGCCAGTGTGATGCAGACTCCCTTGGTACCCTTGTTTTTACCTCTCTTGCCCATGACCGGAGACACTAGCCCCCAACCAGCGGGATGCTAGTCGGCGCACTTCCGGGGAGGTATCCTAACCCTAGAGAGGAGCGCCGCCAGAATTCGCCAGAGGTATCCAAACTAAATGCATAGTATATTCCAATGTTACAAAGATTTGAATGTGAATAATGAGAAAACGTTTCTTACATTCAAAATTATTAATCATAACAAAAAGAATGACCAATGAGTATATCACAACTATTTTTTCATGGAAGAAAACTCACAAACCTCTATTTTACTATTATGATACCAATTAACATCACACTTAGTTATTTATTGGTATGCAAGAAGTATGTATTTAGTTTATATTATACCAAATTCAGTTCTAATGACAATACTAAACAAGAGAACTTTTACTTCAATGAAATATTTTGTAATCAAGATTAAAATACATAATATGAATGATGTCATTCAAATTTCACTTCTACGAATTTATTCACAACTTTTTGAATCATTTAAGAATAAAAATTCATTGAATAATTTTTAAATTATCACAAATCAAATAATAGTTAGACAACTAATGTTTTGTAATTTCTATATATACACACTATCAATCGTTATCAACTATTATAGAGTACATTCTCTCATTATAGGATTCTTGTCAAAAATTGAGGAAATCTACTTTTGGAGATTCTCTGATTTGTACAAGAATTTTTTAGGTCAATTTCTTTGTAAAGGACATTATTTTAATATACATGTAGGTTTTCAACTTTTACAACAAGTCACCATAAGATATTATGGAAGTATTCGTGTAATGCCACTATAATTTAAACAATTGACCAAAAACAAACTTCATTCAACAATCAATTATATATCTATTTACATGCTATATATAATAAACACAGTTTGACATATAACATGTTTTGCCTATCGCTTGAATCTCATGTGAACTAATGCAATTTTCAGCTATTATTAGCTGGTCATTTTTTATTGTAGTATGTAAATGACAATATTTTCTTCTTTTACATTCATTTAGTTGGCCCTCGTTAATGATTTATGGTTTTATAACTAAAATTGGCAACATGTGCATATACAATGCTTTATTTTTATCAAGAAATTGGTTATAATTTGAAATACATAATTTAATTACTTCACCAACTACTAAAATAATAGGTCAATATCCTCAACATTGTCTAAGAATAAAAAATGGTATAATATATTGGGTTCTGACAATTAGGGTGCTTTGTTCATGTGAGAAAACTTATCTCATGTGCAATGCAAATTAACTTTGTCTAATTTCAAGTTAGGTTCACGAAGACATTCAATAAAATTAGGTTTCTTCTTATTTTATAGATATGATACATTTTGAAAATTCAAACATTAACTAAGAATTTGTATTGTATATTAAATCTTTTAAGAGCATATAAGCCCTTAGTATTGTGAATATGAAATGCTTCTCCACTTGATATGATAAATTCGTGTTTTTTTTTATATTTATGAATGTCGAAATGAGCTTTATTATTACTAATTATCAAACTTTTAACTATATTTTATGTAAATTTATCCTGTAGAGTAAAAATTATTTTAGATTTTTAATTTGTTAATCATTCATCATAGAGTTTTATGAGGAATTAATAGTGATAGTAGATGTAACTTTTCATGACATGGCATAGATTCATTTAAAAAATCTCAAATTTAGCAAAAATAGGGCTAATGAAATATTATTCAAGTGCATTAAAAATATCATTGAAATTGGCATATAGTTGAAGCAAGTTAGAGAAAAATATGGGTTAGACTTGGATTTATTGGATAAATGTTAACTATTTGAAGATGCAAAGAAACTATTTTTTCACAAATCTAGTTTGGTTTCATAATAAAATGTCCAAATCTGTAGAGAGAATAGATGCAAAAATATTAGACCAAATTATTATAAGAAAAGATACACAAAAATTATAAATGTGGATCTTGTGAATAAATATGTAACGGAGTAGATATTCATATCCAACACGGTCATGATTTTTCTATTTGATAAAACATTTTAAACTCATTACCATTCCATTTCTTATTTTGAAATGTGATATCAAATATGTGTATTTTTATTTGAAAATATAATGTGACGTGCACAACACAAACTGTAATTCAGAATTTGGAAGTGTAGGTAGAAGGACATGAAAATAACAATATGAAAAATTAATAACAAGTGAATGAAAGATATCCATGAAATAGTGATCATTCTCATGAGGTACAACAAAATATCCTATATTAAAATCCGAATTTCATAGCACCAATGACAAACAATTCTAATGAAAAATATCTCGCATGACTGAAGTTACATCATCACGAACCGGAGAAACTCACATGTGAGACGAACTTTACCACATAAGAACAATCTTCTTGTTCTTACCTTGCTGAGCATGGTCTCTTCACATTGTGGAGACCATGTCACTCGACCAAGTTGTTGACTATGCTGGTGTATTTTGTATGATGCTTCCTTAGAGTCACCCCTTCGCTGCACCTGACAGTTCCATGCTGGATGTTGAGTTGCAAGGGCATGCGGTACTGATAGTCATCGAATTTGTCTACAATGATGATTGTCGTTGAAGTTAATAGCTTTTGAGAAGTCTTTGATTTGTATCTCCAGCATCATTGACGATGCAAATAAGTATTGTACGATCATATCAATTACGGTATTTGATTTTTGTTGGAAAACTATGAGACAAGTGTAAAATAAATGGACATAAACACTTAGCATTGAATCTCATGAAATATTATTTGATACTACTATTTACACTTCACCTAACAAGTTGCATAACTAAGTAAAATAAAAAAATTCAACTGGCACCATCTATTATTGTTACCATCAAATCAAAAGTTTCAACAGGCTAGTATCCACGATGAAAAACTAATCGTGTATTCCTTAGATTTCATGTATAAGAAATACAACTTTAGTATGAAACTATTTCATAAGTAAGAATTTTTTTTAATAACAAATTAGAGACACCATCTACCTCATGGCTTCTGCAAGCCAAGCTCAGAACTACATCAGGGGATCAAACACGATCGTCTTCTAGTGGCAATGAGCTTTACTAGACAACGTACTTGAGGAAAGTGAGTCATAATTTCACCATGAGATACACCAAAGTGATGTGAGAGTGTTATTTCCATCTTACCATCTTATTAAATATGAAAATTTGCATCAATTTTTCTATTAGTGGGAACAAGTTGTCCACCAAACCTCTCATCCGTTATAAACCAACATAGAAATTAAGAACGTCTGTAGCAATTCGACTACCTATGAGAATATGTTGTTCTCCAAACTTCTCATCCCTTATGAGGATATTCAACCTGTTGTGAGTGAAATCCATTCAGCTTCAACACCAAGAAAGAAAACAATAATGTCATAGAAAGTGTTTATTAAAGAAAACTGACCACACTATGGTAGACATTAACATAATAGACAGGAGATGATTTTCGAAGTAACTCTCAAACTTGGATCTTCATATTCCCAACAAAAGTCCAAGGAGGTCACACAATTGAGACAAGCGAAGCAACTTCATTAGTCTCGTACATCCCCAATTTATTTTTGTTCAATCAACAATTTGACATCTTTGGAGGTTATACATAATATGAGAAAAGGTAATGCCGCAAAAATCATGGCTATAAAGATAGATTTATCCAAAGCCTATGACATGATGTCATGGCCCTTCATTGAAGATACTTTATCCAAGATGGACTTCCCCGATAATATTAGAAGGTATATCATGGCCTCTATAAAGTCAGGTTCAACATCTATCATCTGGAAAGGAAAGACCCTCCCTAGCTTCAAAGGCACGAGAGGTCTAAGGCAAGGAGACCCCCTGTCTCGTTACTTGTTTGTATTGTGTATTGAAAGATTAAGTCAATTAATTCAAGACTGTGTAAATGAAGGAAGGTGGAAACCTATTAAGTTATCATCGTCAGGTCCAAAATTAGCATATATGTGCTTCACTGAAGATCTTATTCTTTTTGCTAAAGCTACGAAGGTGAATATTAAGGCAATCCTCAGCTGCTTTGACAAGTTCAAGGCTGCTTCCGGTCAAGCTATTTTAGTTCAAAAAACGCGTATCTTCTTCGCTCACACAATTAGCAGATCCGAGAGAAGAATGATTTGCCAAACCAGTAAGTTCATTGAAACATCATATCTGGGGAGATATTTGGGAGTTCCACTTCTTCATAAACGGGTTGATAAACATACATATGCAGATATCCTCAATAAAGTTTCTGCTAGAATAAACTCGTGGTCGGCCTGATGCCTTTCTTTGGCGGGACAAGTATGCCTTGCTAAGGCAACCCTCACAACCATTCCGACATATGTGATGCAAACGTCCAAGCTGCCTTTCAGCCTATGTGATCGAGTCGACGCTACTATACGACAGTTCATATGGGGACGTGGACACAATAAAAGACCGATATCACTGGTAGCCCGGGATAAAGTAACAAGTGAAAAGGAGAATGGGGGTTTGGGGGTGAAGACGATGAGGACATGGAATAATGCCTTACTTTTAAAGAATACATGGGAGGTGGCCACTCGAAGAAACACCATATGGTGTAACCTAATGAGAAAAAAGTACGATGCTTATACGCATATGCAACCACTGATTGGCTCTCGACTATGTAGAGCTACTTTAGAAGGGAAGACAATCATTAATGAAAATTGCAGCAGCTTAATTATTAACGGAAAAGGGACCAATTTCTGGCATGACATATGGATGAAGGATGGATTGCAGCTAAATCAAAAAACACTCAAGACCATACCAATTGAGTTGGATGATTTAATGGTCAACAGTCTCTTTCTAGAAAATGGCCAATGGGATAGTCAATTTTTAAAAGAATGGTTCCCTGATGAGGTAGTTGAAGACATCTTGAAACAAGCAACTATTTCAGAACCCCATATGTCAGATATCAAAGTATGGGCACATACCGATACTGGGCAGTTCTCTTCCAAATCGGCTTATAAAATTTTGAAACAAGAGACAGAGAATATACAACAAGGGGAGTGGAGCTTAATATGGAGTGCAAAAGTTTCAACTAAAGTAAATATGTTTATATGGCTACTTAGTCATCGTGCCATTATCACTAATCAACGCAGAAAGGAGAGGCATATGACGATGGTAGACACCTGCCCTCGATGTAAAATAGCTACTGAAAGTTGCATTCATGCGCTCAGAGACTGCCCACATGTTAGAACCATTTGGAATGGCATCTTTGACAATAATTTCCCAACAAACTTTCTGTCCACGAATTCAACGACTACATGGGTGAGTAGAAATCTGAAAAATAGTAAGACTAAGGACATCTTTATGATAGGATGCCACTATATCTGGATGAATAGGAACCTTTTTGTCTTTCAAGGGGTAGAAAGATTGATACATCATCAAACCACTTACATCAAGAAGGTTGCGGAACAATGCAAACAAGGATGGATGACAGATTCGGAGTGCAATACCATGGACAGAAAAAGCTCGTGGTATCGTCCCCTGCAAGGCCAGATCAAAATAAATGTCGATGCAGCGATTAAGGGGAAGAAGGGCACCTATGCTGTGGTAGCTAGAGATGACCAGGAAGGCTGGATATTTGGTCACTGTTGTACTCTAGAGGTAAATAATACCCTAGAAGGAGAGATACATGCAATACTGGAGGCTGCAGAAATAGCCAAGGACAAGTCCCTCAACAATTTACACATAGAATCTGATTGTAACAACGCAATCAAGATTATGACAGGTAAAGTGGATGAATATCCAAGGTTTGAAAAGGAAATCCTCAGAATTCAAAGAATATGGAAGAAAGAGTGGTATATTACCCATATTGCTAGAGAGAGGAACAAGGTTGCTGATAAATTGACGAAACACCATCAAAAACAAAACCAGGTCTTAACTCACTATGTAAGACCACCTGAGGCAATTGCACAATTGCTTCTTCATGATTGTAATGGCAGTAGTACTGCCAATTTTAATTTTGATTATGTTTATCTTCAATGTAAACCCTTTGATTTTCACCTCGTAAGAGGAGGACGAGATAAATAAGAGTACCTCCTGACTTACCCAAAAAAAAAAAAGCAATTTGACATCTTTTCATGATCGAGCATGCCACCTGAAAAACAAAAGCATTATTGACCGTGGTAGTGTCTTTAAAAAATATAATGGAGTGAGAAAATCGTGGCATACCTTGCTCACAGACTCCACATTGAAGTTGTAATGATTAGCTATGAAAGAGCTAGCACCACATGCAAAGGCTTCTTGCACAGACATTCTTAACATACTTGTCGGCATCATGAATCAGCACGCAATACAAAATATGTCAATTCAACTATAGTCGGAGCTACCTGTTCCTTGTACTAGACTTCTTTAAGGCACCGCTGGATCAAATTTGATTAACAACTTTCGCAGTTTGACGATGTGAGCATTGTGACGTTGAATCTCCAAGCAGAAAATTTGATTAACAACTTTGGCAGTTTGACGATGCTAGTAGAATACCTTGAACGTCTCTAGGAAACTTATGGGCACATTAATTTTTTATTGAGAAAGAAGACAACACACTCTTCTGTAGTAGAATATCTGTACGAGGAAAAGCAGAAGCCGTCACTGATTTCTGGGCTAAATAAAAGTGATGTTTACGGAGGAAGAAGAACTTATGTAGTCACAGCCAATGCAAGCAGCGACGTCGAAGGTGATATCTTAATTTGAAGTTCAAATTCCTGGCCCTCATAATTTCTGAGATCTTTCAACACAATCGGTCTGTCTGTTGCTTTATCATAAAAATAGCATCCTTTTTCTCTTGTGCTCTTAAATTTTAATGAGATATCTCCGCTGATCGACCGCAGGAGCCTAAATACTTCGTGAAGGCAGAATCTTATTGAGGCCGATAATTGGGGATTTGGTATGGAGCCAGATCATAAAGACGTACCTGAAAGAGAAATAGGGTTGTCGGGGTTGTGAACTGGATGTTAGGGTTGTCGTTGATTATGAACTGGATGTTAACGGGACGAGGATCAGGGAACAAAGGAGTCCAACTTTTATACGGAATATAGAGGACCGAGACGAGTCATGGCGCTTAGTAGAGTAGAATAGTAGATTGAGATAATCATGCCTACTTCATCATCTTAGGTATTGGATACCAAATGAAGATCTAGCATATGTTAAAATATGTAGGATCTGAGAAGAAGTTAACAAGATGAGGTGGAACTTCACAGAACAAGAGTTGCATCCATTACAGTTGGAAAATATCATTTATCTCAGCTCCACGAGCTTGTTATAGAATTAGTAAATTGCTATTATGTAAGTAAGAGTTTCTTCCACTACAATTGGAACCTATCATTTATTTCCACCCACAATGCTTGTAATAAAATTTGTGAATTACTATTATTTACCTACCATTAATAGAAACATCATTTTTGTATCTTAATGGACAAGAGTGGATTCAAATTTCATATAATGAATGATTGATGTTCTATTTTAAATATAAGATCTTTTATGGTAATGGCCCAATGTCTCACAATCAATACTAATTAGTTCTAGAGACAAGTGTAAATAACATAAATATTAAAGACTGAAACTCCATGACTCAAAAAGAACATACATATGGCATTGTTGTCTAAGGCACATAAATGAGAAATGCTTTTCTACATTCCATAAAGATGATTATCTAGACTCTTTTAGTTTTGAACTAATAGAGACATGTGAGCACTACTATAGAATGAGGATATAATGTCGGTTATATGTGTAAGATAAATTGACTATGTTACTTCTACCAGCAGTTCAAGGTCAGCAATTGTCACTGTTTGCGCACCTGAGAAAACAAGGATTGTGCTTTCTTTTTGACGTGAGTCTCTTCTTTATGAAACTGACCCTCTACAATAGTGACAAAAATAGAATTTCCTACGAAATTTTTGGGAGCATTTCATTTTCCGCCAAAAAACCTTTATCGGTGGTTTTTTTCTAAAACACTAACGGGATAAAGATGTTCACATGCCATCTAGTCCGCGAGAATGAATTGACCTTTATTGGTTGTTCTTTACTAAAGGTCCAATGACAAAGGTTTTTACACCAAGCGTACCATGAATTTTCCCACCCCCAATTGAGATTTATCGTCGGTTACAGTAAACATAATTGCTGATAAAAACATATTCAAGATCATTTGTGGGTTGCAAGATTCGTTGGCGCTCATTCACCTATAAGCGGAAGTATATGTCTTACTTAACCCCCTGACAAACCCTTGCTCCCCTCTATTCTACCAGCATTTCCTATGATATTTCAACTCTGGAAATTGAGCTATCTCCACTACACTGCACCATTACTGCTGTTGTTCGTCGCCATCAAAGCTCGCTGGCACTGCTCTACTGGCGATCGTCTCCGCCTTCCTCCCCTACTCTGTTGTTGATCGTCGTCGCCACCGACAATTATGTTGTCTCCTTTCCACTATGCCATTATTGTTGTTCGTCATTGTTGTTGCTGCTCGTCGCTGTTGTTGTTGGTCGCCACCGCCCATGCTCGCCGCAAAAGCTCACTGGCGCTTCTGCTACTGGTCGTCGCCGCCTTCCTCCTCTACTTTGTTGTTGATCATTGCCGCCAATGATCTTCGACATTCCTCATGTTCCTCCTCCTTTGTTGTTTGCTCTCCTCCTCTGTTTTTTTCTTCTCCTCTTCCACCTCCTCCATTCGTTCCTGTTTCATATTTGAAAATGATCATTTTTTATCCGTAAATTAGTAAACTACATTGTAAATGATGCCTTGGACCACTTGAATGCTTTGTTATGTATTGTCATGACTTTAAGTGTTGCAACTCAATCATATGTGATTTTTGGACCTAATTTATCATCATGAAATGATTGAAATTTGAAATCAGTAACTCAACTTGTGTTGTGTACCCATTTGAACGAAGATCTTATACTAATATGCTATATTTTCCTTATAAGAGCTCATGTACATAGTTTGTGCATTTAAAATGATCAAGTTGACCTAGTTTGAGTTGGCCTTTCTCTAGCAATCTTACTTGGTAATGAACATGCACAACCTAGTTTATAATTCATGTTGTATGATGTAACATGATAATATGTGAGTAAACCCTAATTTGTGAATTCTTAATCTATAAAGTCTAGTCTATAAACCATAGACTGTGTTGTTGGCCTAGAAACACGTCTGAGATTTACTCATTAGGAGTCAACCTTAGACAATCCCTAGTTTTGTATTGTTCTTGAGCACTTTATCTCACTTAGGATGTAAGTGTATAATGTGTATTTGTTTTCAATAAATTTTGACAACATTTCCCCTTTGTTCTCTGGGTACATAACTAGGTGGGTATTTTCCCATCTACATCAATGTACTTGGAGAACTATAGGAAAATGTTGCCACCATTTATTGGAATTGAACATGCATTATACACTTACTAGTGAGATGAAGTGCTCAACAATGGGATAGGTGGTACACATTGATGATCTGAATGCTACTAGATGATTAGAGCTCAATTATTCAGACATTTTTATCCTGAAATTAACTCGTCTCCCATATGATCATATAGAAATGTATCGATCATGGATGTCGATACCAAAAACACTGCACTCTAGAGTTTATTAATGGTCTTGATGAGTTTGTAAGATTTACAGAGGAACATAGAAAACAACATGGAGATAAGTTCTATTTCTCGTGTAGGATTTGTACCAACAAACTGAAAGTTGACATTGTTGACACAATCAAAGATCATGTCATATGAAATGGGATTGTATAGGGCTATCCAATATGATACTGACACAGAGAGATTCCTATTATGAGATCAACAGATGTGGGTAGTGGTAGTTGTATCCAAGAAGAAATAACCAACAATGTTGATGAGAACAAACAAATTCCGGCAGACATGGTTGATGTGACGCTAGAAATTGTGGGGTAAATGTTATAGACCAACCTACCATATTTAGAAACCTTATACACGATGTTGAGAAACCATTATACTTAGGATGTACTAAGTTTACAAAGTTGAGCGATGTGTTGAGATTTTATACTCAGAACGCTAACAATATATGGAGCGACAAAAGCTTCACTTCTCTATTGTCTTTGTTGAAAGATATTATCCCTGACGGCAATGAGCTTGCAATCTCAACCATACGCATTGAAATAGATGGTGTGCCCAATGAGAATGGAGGCTAAGAAGATACATTCATGCTCGAATGACTGTGTGCTATTTCAAAAGGACTATATCGATATGAAAGAATGTCTAAAATGTTGGGCGTCTAGGTACAAAAGGACAACATCTATTAAGACAAAAACTGAGTCTCCTGCCAAGATTGTGTGGTATCCATCTATAATACCCTGATTTCAATGCTTGTTTGCTAATGTCGTAAATGCACAAAATTTATCTTGGCATGCAGAGGTAAAGAAAAACAATGATGGTATGATACGACATGCGTCTGATTTACTGCATGAAAGAAGATTGATTTATTGTATCTTGAATTCTGTGAACAAGCCAGGAATTTAAGACTTAGACTTTGTACTCACAGGATGAATCCATATGGAACATTAAGTAGCCAACATAGTACTTGGAATGTCATGCTTGTTGTATACAAACTTCCTCAATGGTTGTGTATGAAGAATAAGTATATCATGTTGTCGTTGCTTATATCGGGCCCCAAACAACCTGGCAATGATATTGATGTTTACCTAGAACCTCTGATTGATGATCGAAATAAAATATAGGGAGAAGGTGTGATGAATTAAAATGCTTTGTGATGAGAGATGTTTAATTTACGTGCTATGCTATTTTCTTGCAATTCATGACTTTCCTATTTATGGGAACTTATCTCGCTATAGTGTCAGAGGATCCAAGGTATGTCCTATATGTGAGGAAAATATAGATTTATCAAACTAAAACATGGTGGTAAGACTGCATATCTTGGTCATAGAAGGTTTCTACTAAGGTGCATCCTTACCAAAAGTTGATCAAAACATTTAATGGCTCAACTGAGGAATGGAGTGCCCCTAAACCTATGTCAGATGCGGACGTTTATGTAAGAGTAAACAACATTGTAAATCATTTTGGTAAGAGATTGTGTACTACTCCCATAAATGAAATGTCTTTATTCTAAAAGTGGTCGATATTCTGGGATCTTCCTTGTTGGAGTTCTTTGACAGTTCAACATAATATCAATGTCATGCATGTTGAGAAAAATGTTTCTGATAACATTACTAGCACTCTGTTGAATATACCCACTAAGACTAAAGATGACATCAAATCCATAATGGACCTATGTGAAGTGGGTATAAGGAAAAAATTTACAAACATATTTGTCAAAGGTCGTCGCACATATCTACCTCCTACTTGTTACACCTTGTCTACCAAGGAGAAGAGAACCTTTTGCGAGTGCTTCCGTAATGTTAAGGTACTACATGGATACTTAGCCAATATCTGTAGATTGGTATCAATGAAGGATAAAAAGATGATAGGTCTTAAATCTCATGATTGTCACACTCTAAAGAAACATATATTGTATTTGGCTATTCGATCTATCATTCCAAAGCATGTAAGGTTTGCCATCGCTAGACTTTTCTTCTTCTTCAACACTCTATGCAGAAAAGTAATTGATTTTTAGATTCTAGATAAGTTGCAACAAGAATTGGTCATTACCCTGTGTCAACTTGAGACATATCTCCCCTCTTCATTATTTGATATCATGGTACATCTAGTTTCCAATTTGACTAGGGAAGTTAAAATGTTGGGTCCAATTTTCTTACATTGGATGTATCCATTTGAGCGGTACATGAGTGTTTTTAAAGGTGATGTTCAGAATCATTGTCAGCCTGAAGGGAGTATCATTGAGGGATATATTGCTAGGGTGGTTATGGATTTTTGCAATGACTTTTGATTTGAAATGAAACTACTGCTAATGTCATGAACTCTGATGTTTATTGCGGCAAAGGCATTTCAGGAGAACGACAAATAAATATGTGTCATGAATGGTGGGAACAAGCACACTTGTATGTTTTACACAACATTGTTGATGTGGGTATATATATCGCCGAACACACCAACGATCTCAAGAGAATTCATTCATGAGTCAGCTCAATGTTGCTAGCTAGAGAGCATAATTGAACGTTTATTAGGTGGTTTAAAAAAGAAGTATTCAATCAACTATCTCAAACACCAAATAATATTACAAAAACTATCAAATAGCTCACGTATAACCCATAGATCCACATTACATCTTATGAAGGGTTTGACATAAATGGAATTTTATACTACACAAAACGTCAAGATGATAAAAGTGTCATCCAAAATAGTGGGTTCATCCTTCAGGTGTCTTCATTGTATTTTTCTAGTGCTAAGGATAAGATCCCATGTGAAGGAAAGGTGTTTTATTACAGTGTCATTCAATACATATGGGAATTTGACTACATAGAGTTTAAAGTTCTATTATTGAAGTGTAAATGGGTTGATAGCAATAATGGAGTTGTAGTTGACGAACTTGGTTTCACAAAAGTGAATTTTGAGTGGATAGGAAAGAAGGATGAACCCTTCGTCATGGCATCACATGAAAAATAGATATTCTATATCAACAATCCTGCAAAAGAAAATGTGTCTAATGTTCTTCATGGGAAAGGACAGTTCATTTCAGATCCTATTGATGAGGAAGAGTACTATGACAAGTATGATGACTATATTCTATTTTTTGTTTCCTTACCATGTGTAAATGTTGAATCTAAAACTAATGATTATACATGTAAATATCTCACAGAAGGGATATTAGTTTAAGGTATATCAGCTCGTATGTAATGTGACTTTTTTTGCATTATTAACATGTTTATTTGTTCATATGTGATTTGATTTCATTATATTGTTGACTTTTTATATGTGATCTGACTTTTTTGTTTACTTTTGATTTTATAGATGGCATCTGACCAGGAGTAAAGTGATCATGACCATGAGAATGTTGAGCATCCTGATTAGGGTGTTGACGGTGCTCAAAAGCGTAAGGGAGTTAGAGGGATAATTGTGATGAAATATGTTGCAAATACGGTAAGGGAAGAAGAAAATCATTGAATTCAATGAAGAAGCACACCACTTACTAATGAGTTTATTAGTTATTATGGGGTCCTTGGTCAAAGCAAGGTGCCTCTCCTTTCTGATGATTGGAGACAAGTGAGTCTGGTCTGTATAGACCTCATTTGGAAAGAGTTTTTTTTTTAAAGACACCACATTCATTACATTAAAGCCATACAACATCTACATGTAAAGGGAGATACACTAACTGAACAAAAAAAAGTAAAGAGCATATACAATAACCAGAAACTCATATCAGAACGTGGTAAGTACATTGATGTATTGATCTCTCTTCTGTATCGCTGACCAAAACAACTTTATATGAGAGATTCCTTCAACTTGAGATTATATCTGATATAAAGTATATACTCCAAACCATTGACCGAAGAAGGGATCACTTTCGCACTTGCTTCCATATAACAAAGAAACAAAAAAATACCTAACATGAAAGGAGGACACAAACCACATGACAACATAGGACCTATAACTCACTAAAGAAAACTACAAATTGAGAGAAAGATAATAGAAAATAGGCCACACTACAGCACAAACAGAAAAAGCCACTACTGATCCCTTTCAAGGACAAGCAAAGTAGCAGAAAAGGCTGGAGGAAGAACAAGGATGGGGGATAGAAAACACAGTAGAACCCCACCACCACTCACCAAGAATCCTAACTCAATTGCAATCGAGAGAGGAATGGAAGCAACACCTCTAAACCCAAGACCCCTGATTATCCCCTACCCCAGCAAGCCAACAGAGAAATCGAGGGCACACCCACCAAACCTCAGACGACAGAACAGACACAAACAGGACACATAAAAAGGAAGACCCCAACAACCTAGACCTATGAATGACACAAAATAGAAACAACAAGATGAAAAGAAAGGAAGAAGGAAAACCAGAGCCGAAGGAACCCGAAAGGAAATGACAAGCTAGACCCGTCCAAAGATGAAGAGCCTACAGGACCATGCCGATGGAAGTAGCCGCCGCCACCGCACAGTCGCCGACGCACCAACCCTGTAAATCATCACAGAGAAACTAATCGAGCAGACTAGCCACAACACCGAGAAGCAAAAAAAATGGATTTAAATCGTACCACCCTGAGACATCCACCAGCTCCGGCGAAGGGCCAGGGGGAGAAGGTCGGCGCCGAGAGGCGGTAGGCGCCCCTCCCCCAAGCCGGTGAGGCGATGAAGAAGGGGAGTTTTCCTAGGGCTGGCTCTTGCACAACCCCTCTAGTAGATTCTATGGCGTACCTCATTTGGAAGGAGTTAGAGGTGAAATAAATGCAGTTACATTTTGTACTCTTCTTTTCTATTCTTTTTTATCATTTCTAAACAATATTGAATGTTAAACCTTTTTAGAGCCGGTACGAACTTGAAGAAAAGTTACATCACAAGTCTGTTATGCATCTCGTCGGGAGAAGACATAGATATAGGAGAATAATACTCACCAAAGACCATGTCTTTGGAGACAAGAAGGAACCATAGAAAAAATGGAACTATATTTGTCAAGATGATTGGAAGGAGTTTGTTCGAAGGTGACAAACAAAAGAGTTTCAAGTATTGAATTAATTACATTTTATGATTTCTTATGGTTACTTAACAATATCACTTATACGAATTAATCAAGCCCTTCATGAAGCTCAAAAAGATAGACATGACAAGAATGTGCAAAACCACTAGTTTGGTTCAGGTGATTATTGTTATCGCCGCTAGTTGAAACAACAATAACAAGAGTAAGAGCAAGAAGAGCAAGGGCCTTCTACATCTATTCATGCAGCCAAGTCTTCTATTACTTCTGGATATTTGCCTCGCTATGTTTAGTGGATAGATGCAAGGAAAAATAAATCAGGAGAAATCCCTATCCAAGCAACATAGGAGGTGGTTGTAAAAATGGTAAATTTCTTGGTCTAGTGATAATGTCCTTGTTTTTTTTCTTGTGTTAAGTTTTACTAAATAGTTAGTTTTTAATGATTAATCAGTTGGAGTTCACTTCCCAAGAAAAGGAGGTCAAGTGGACACCTCAAGGTACACATAATGATTTGACGGTTTCTCTAGGGATAGAAGAGCATTCAGGACGTGTTATGGGTGTTGGATCAAGTTTTGGTATAAAATCTTTTTTTATCTCAACCCAACAAAAGAACAAACAAACAAAGAAATGGGAAGTGGACCTGAAGTACATGTAGAGACTGAGAGATGCAGCCTTGGAGAAACACTTTGCTTCTCAGGCGAATCAGAAACTAGCTTTTGCAGCAGTCACATCACCTTTTCATCATTCTGCCACAGACTGCATTGGGAGTAACCCATCGGACCCGCGGGGCACAATCGAGGCAAGATTTCAATTCAAGTCATTTTTGTGATAATAGTAATCCCTCAAATCAATATGTTTGTTTGTCAAATTTAAAATTTTATTTTTTCATAAAATTGTAGGCCAGAAAATGTCGTCTTGCTGTCGATGAACCAGTAGGCCACATCGTGGAAGATGTTGAGGCTGATAACACCATGTGATTCATATTATTTCCCTTTCCGCTAATCATTATCATGTGAGAATCATGTGTGTATTTCCTAGAATGAGGGACATACCTTTCCCATAGGAGCACCCAGATGGAACCACATTTGGGAGGTAGAAGGAAGCTTTATTGGGTGGCCCAAACAACTTATTATATTTCTTCAGGTATGACCAATGTATATTGAATCTTATATAAAATAATCAAAAGGTAATATTAGAATATATGCATGCATCCTACAATAGCTAAGAAGCCCCCTAAGGTTCTGAAGCCTTCACCCCTTTCATTTTATTCCACAGGAGTTGTTCGACTCCTTAGGCCCTAAATGCCAGATGTTGACAAGACGGTTAGACACTATAGACCAAACAAATACCATTGTGATCCGCCTTTGGGAGGAAGTTGTAGGTATACAATATGAAAATGTTATAGTGTTGATAGATGTCACTAAGGTATTTAACTATGATTCACTAAACACATCAGTGATAGAATTATGGATACGGTGAGTGTGAATACCCCATCATATGTGAAATTTGTTTAATTGTTTCCTACATGTAGTCTGACTATTGATGTATATAAAATATTTTCAGTCAGTTGTATTTCATGGCTCGTGATTGCAGAATAGAAAATTTGGGATTTCTAGTGTCATCATTGATTAGTGATGTACTTACAGATCCATCTGGTGTTAAAGAATATATGACTATTGCGATGCAAGAATTTAGTACTTCCTAGAATGTGATCTTAGCTCCTTTTAATGTCAGGTAATTTTTTGTCTTGTTGTTAATATGTCTTAACCTATTGAATACAATTTTTTGTTTTATTTTCCTTCTATTTTGCCAAGAAATGAGGGGAACCCAACTAAAATTGTGATTCCTACGTAAGTATAGTTTTCGGCGCCCAACATATTTTTTTAATGTTTGCACATGACAACTTAATAATGCAACATATATGTTAATTTAACTTATAGGGGTGTGACATCATTTCTTACTGGTGGAGGGAAGGTATATAAGAAAAAGAAATTAGTAACTTGAAGGATTGTTGATGCATAGTCTTCTCATTTTCCGAATGCATAATATATTATGATCAACTCTACTTAATTACATATTAATGTAAAATTGAAAATCTACATGCCCCTATATAAGGCAATGGTTGGGCATGCACATATTACATGATGTTTTATATGTAGGTGATTTCCAATCACGTATATTACAAGTCTATATTGAATGTGAGTTATTAGTCTTGGATAATATTATATTAAGAAATTATTCTCATTTTTGACAAACCCAATTAGAAGTCTCATTCTCTCTATAGTCTTTTCCAAATATTGAACCTTATATATTGATGAAGCTGAATGACCTATGTGAGAAGTGGGCAGCCTACTTCGTCAAAAATGTGGACTTGAATTAAAAATATGATGGTTGATTGATATTTGTTGGTATTTTGAACTTTGATGTTAGACTTCTTATATGTATTTTTGAGTGTGAATTGTTGATATGTAAAATGCATTTTGAACTTAATTAATCTTAGATGGCGGTTGATGTTGATATATATTTTGTGAGTGTGAATTGAATTTTAAGTGCATATGTGTGTGTGTGAATTTGGACTTGAAAGCTTGGGGAAGAGAAATGATGATTTAATATATGAAATTGAAGTGTGGATGAGGGTTATATTTGAGATGTGAGTTCATGGATTTGTGTGCAAACTTGAAGTGAAAAAAATGATAGAATGTGGCTTTTTTGTGCCTACTTTGTATAATTTATCTTTTTCTTGTAGGTGTGTTGGCCTTTTGTTAGACCGCAATGCTTGTAGAGAGCCTACTATTCTTCAAAATTCAATTATGAAGAACAGCAGGGTCCAAATAGACTAATAGGACGAACAGTAGGTCTACGAACTACTGTGAAAAAAACATATGCCTATTTGCGTCGGTTATTTATAAAATCTTGACTACATTTGTTTTCCACATTGGTGTTTTTAGGGAACCACTGGAAAACACCTAATCATTTACTGTTCCATCACTGATAAAAATGACTACATTTGATTTCCACATTGGTGCTTTCAAGTAACCGCCGATAAATACCTAAACATTTACTAGTCCATTACTAATAAAACTGACATCAAGTTATTTGGCTTCGGTTGCTTGGTAGTAAACAAACAACGAGGAAATGTTAGAGCAACACTCACTGAGAGTTTCTCCTCAACTTCTCTTTAACAAAGCGTCAACGAGAAAAGTTTTTTTCGGTGGTTAACGCAACAAACAAAGAAAGTTCCAACTTTTAGCGTCGCCCACTTTGTCATCGGTCTTACACCAACGCTAAATGCCAAATATAATTGACGTTGTATCCCTATTTTGTAGTAGTGGAGTCTTATTTATTGGGAACGATGAAAAACGATCCTTTCACTAGAAATACTGAAATATAACCCGATCTACTGGGACTCATGCATATTGATGGTATGGACCTTTTAGAAAAAATTCTAGAGGCAGGTACCAATATTAAAGCACTCGATATGATTGATGTGGCGAATACTTGAACCAAGAGTTTGAGGACCATCTATGAGAACATGATATGGTATCAAAATGGACTCCACTTGAAACATAATGATTTATCAGAAAGAATGAATCATACCCTATTGGACATGATACAATTATTGGTAAGTCTAGTTGATCTTCTGACTTCCTTCTTAGGATATGCTCTAGAAATCATAGAGTTTACACTAGATCGTGTACCATCTAAATCAGTTGAAAAGACTCAAAATTGAGATATGAGATGAAATGTGTCTTAATGCGTCTTTTATGAAGATTTGGGAATGAGAAACTTATGTGAGAAAATAGTTTCTTGACAATATTGGTCCAAAATCTGATAAATGTTTTTTATATCCCAAAGTATATTACTTTTATATTCAATCTGAAGACAATGTATTTGTTGTCAGGACTTCTATCTTCCTTAGAAGGGAACCTATTTCCAAAGGAAACAATGGGAGAAAATTTGAACTCGAAAAGCTTTGGGACCAACAAGAAAACATTTAATACATATATGTACATAAGGAACAAGGAGAGTCGAAAACTGTTGTGGAATCTCAAGTTCCTCATGTAACACATGAACCTCATAGATCTAGTAAGAGATGCCTTGAGCCTGAAAGATTTGAAGATCTTGTGACTCAAGAAGGCAATGAGTTGGTCATGGATGATGAGATAACAACCTAACTAGAAATTATAGAAGGACCAGAATCTGAGAAATGGCTTAAGGTCATGGGATCTAAGATGGACTCCATGTAGCCAACAAGGTATGGACCTTGGTGGATCCACTTGAAGGGGTAAAACCCAAAGGGTGCAAGTGGTTTTCTAGAATAAGACCAACATGGATAGTAATGTACAAAACTATAAAGGTAGATTGGTTGCAAAGGGTTTCAAACAAGTTTAGGGTGTTGGACATGATGAAATGTTCACCAATTGCCATGGTTGAATCCATCAGGATTATACTTGCCATTGTAGCTCGGCTATAAAGATCAATCTATGGATTGAAGCAAGCATCTAAGAGATATAATCTTCAATTCGACGAGATAGTCAAAGAGTTTTATTTTTGTCAAAATGAAGAAGAAACTTGTGTTTATAAGAAGGTTAGTGGGAGCATAATTGTATTCCTCATATTGATGGGGAATGGCATCCTTATCCTATAAATAGGAAAGACCTGGATGGAAGGTACCCTCTATATGAAGGATCTAGGAAAAACATCATATACCTTTGGAATTAAGTTCTATAGAGATAGATCTAGAAGGCTTCTTGGCTTAAGCCAAAGTACATACATTGACCAAAGTGCTAAAAATGTTAAACATGAAGGAATCAAAGAGAGGAAATTTTTCTCATGTCCCATGGAATTAGTCTCTTTAGAGCCCAATGTTCTAGTTCTTATGAAGAATAGGAACACATGAGTAAATTGTCATATGTGTCTGCAATTGGATCTATCATGTATGCAATGTTATGCATTCGTCCCATTGTCTAGTATGTTTTAGACATGATGAGTAGATATTAGTCGGAATTCGGTGAAGGTCACTAGACTACCATTAAGAAAATCCTTAAGTACTTGAGAAGAACTAAGGATTAGTTCTCTATTTATGGTGTTAAGGAATATATGGGTGTAAAGGGTTACACCGATGCAAACTTACAAATTGACAAAGATGGTTATCGATTGCAATCTGAATTTATGTTTTTCCTTAGTAAAGAACTATAAGATGGAAAAGTTTCAAGAAAGACATAGTTGTTGATTCAGTAATAGAAGTCGAGTAAACATAATAGATGATATCGTATATATCAAGAAGTTCATTGGATGGAATTGGGGTAGTTCTGACCATTGATGATGTAGTAGAAATATTGTAACGACAATGGAGCTATTAGATAAGATAAGGAACCAAAATAGCATACTATGACATTTCCATCTCATACGAGAGATCCTGCAATGAGATGATATGAATATTTACCAACTAGAAGAAAATGTTGTTGACCCACTGACAAAAGCACTTATGTAGTATAAACATGATGGTCATGTTAGATCACTTGGAATTGGATTCGTGGGTGATTGGATCTAAGTGCAAGTGGGAGTTAGTTGGTATGTATACCCATAGAGTTAATCATATGATAATTATATTGGGGAATCATGTACTTGATTTAGAAAATAATAAAGGTTATTCTATATGTTACTTTTGTCTCAGTCATGAGATGATGACACAAACATGTTACAAAATGATGCTTCTTGATGACATATCTCTTCAGGTTGCGGACCTAAACAATGAGATCATATGTATGATTAGAGTACATGCATTCTTGTAATGTCTCTAGGTGTATATTATACTGGAAGCAAAATAGATGATAATAATGCATAAGACTAGAATATGCTTTGATATATTATAGAGTTTCATTACTCATGTTATTAGATATCAAGTCAAACATTTAGATACTTGTTAGAGAATAGTGCACCAGATAGACCCACCTTGAGAGTGATACATGGAAACTATGGGATGGTAGTCAGAATCAACTATCAAAGTGATAGTGGTGATTGTGGTTCCTAGTGCTAAAGTTGTTACTCTCATCACTTCTTTCAGGAAGAGGAGAGTGGTAAAGTGGTCAAAAGTGACAAACTATAAATCTATTGAAGATTTTCTATGTGGGTTTAAATTCCACCTCTCCCACTTTTCTCTAAAACCAGAGAAGAGAAAGTCATGCCATTCAATGAACTTTGACACCATCCAACATGACCTTCAATAAGAGTTTCCATAAAGGTGGTGCTCAAGTTCATTGTGACGCATGAGGATTGATTATGGGTGATGTATATGGGATTTATCCCTTCTTCTGGAGTTGATGTGGCGACACATCCCGCTATCACACAGACAGTGAGGTGCCATGCGAAAACGTGCGGAAACCACCATAAACCACTCATTACCAAAAGCACGAGTTAATTAAAACCGATTTCAGAAAGTGGATAAACTAAGAAACTATTACATTCAGATCCTCATCCTGCAAGAAAATAGGTTATATAAACATTTACAAGTCTTGATATGTGTCCACAGCTTAGAGGATTAATTGTCTTGTCGTCACATGAGTTCATCACCTGTTTATACATACATAATGGCCCACATCCGGCTAGCAACAGGACATACAAAGCTTCAACAGCTATACATCATAAAACAACATCAAAACACTTCCAAGGACCTAAGAGTACAGGGATTACTCTAAGACTCTACTACAAAACAACCAAAACATCAGCATGTCCATCTCTTGCCTTCTACTGCTCATCTTGCTGCTCGGCCGCAACTCCGCGACCACCACCACGTCTAGCGCGAACACCTAACAAGGGTGTAAACCAGTGGGGTGAGACACACAATCCCAGTGAGAAACATAAACTCCCCGTCGAAACCACAAAACCTCAGGAAGATTAAAGCAACTACGGCTGATAAATGATAAAAGGTACAACAAGAGTAGTCTATATATAGCGAAGCTATTCATACCTTCAAGCTTACCAAGATGTACGGAAGGCATATAACCAAGTATCTCTTTATGGAACATGATTGACAAGATAAGATTTATAAGATCTTACATCATAACATAAGGATCGTATAAGTAACTGCAAGTATAACAAGATCAACTACACAAGAAAGGCCTCAATCAAAGTTCTGTGTTTTGCCTTAAGCAATAAATACTATTCGGCTGGATTACGTATTATTATGCTCTGAGGAAGTGAGTCGTACCACTCAAATCCAACCTTCAGTTGTGGAACCCAAGCCGGTGCCATACAAGGTCAATGGAAGAGTCGAACTCCATGATCTCCCACATCGTGGTCAGTACACCAGTATAACACAAGCAGGACCGCAGTCTCATGCTTAAGTGGCCTCAACCACAGGATCAGGCTACCCTCTGCCTAGCCCGCCTAGGTACAGGTATCAGCGCTAGTGAAATTGAGCCACGGGCCTGTTCACCGTGCTCTGAGCCATGAACGCATTCATGCTCTCATATCACACATCTTCATCCATGGGCCTGTTCACCATGCTCTTAACATATCGAGCTACGGGCCTGAAACCACACTCTGGAGTCTACAACCAAAGTTGCACTCTTACCTCCTCACTTTAGGCCAGGAGAAACCTCGCATACTCAGCAATATGTGCTCCGGGTTAACCCGCCGGAGAACCTGTTTCACCATCACCAGCTCCTGACGATGATGGATCTATGGCTAGGGAAAACTACATGATATGTTCCACTGTGATTAGTTAGTATATTTTAAGTGGATTATTGAGGCAACCAGGTTGTAACACATGCATAACATAAAGTTACATTATTATTACCACCAACACAATATCCTGGGATCTTCATCCCTCATCACGAGAAACCACTGCCTCATAAGGCATTCTCATCACTTGGGATAACAATCCCAGATCATCATCAGAGGATAACACCTCAACTTAGGCACTTTAGCCAAACTCAGGTCCTCAGACCAAAACACATCATGCATGTTACCTCATCATCAAGAGTAACCATCAGAGCAGTGTTACTCAAACATATATACCCCATAGCCCTTTTACCTGGCTATGCATCTATATGAAACACCTGCATGGTTAGTATACACCATCATCATGGATTAATAGAAAGATCATATTATCAAACATAGGGCAACATTGATGATTATATACTTTATCATTCATGCCTCAACCAGTGACCATAGACATAGGTCATATCATCATGTGAAGCAACTCATATACTTCCAAACATATCATTTACACCTCATTTTATAAGCATACATAATTCAGATATGTCATGTTTACATATGTGTGTTCTACTATAACAACCACCTTACCATTACCAAACATGTCAAGGGCTTACAACCATAAACCAATTGTAATTGCATGAAAAAGGTCTAGAATATAGGTTTCCTAGAAGGAACGTGACCCTCAATAGAAGTGCCCACTACCCTCACAAGAAGTGTGACGGGCAAGGAGCCTCTACAAGAGATGGTATCAGGCAGGGCAGCTTCCCTCATCACATTTCCCAAGCCTTCTATCCACATATCGGTCGAGCAAAGGCAAGGGTGTCGGCTACTACCTCAGGGTGTATCGTGCAACCCTAGGTGTCGTGTATCCAATTTTCGTGCACCTTTGTGTCATGCTCCCAATTGTCTCTAGCAACCAGAGTATAACGGCCAGAAAGCCTAACATGCAACTCAGTCTATGGGACATGTCGTTCAAAAGGTGTGTTGTGCACTAGGTGTATATCGTGCACAAGGTGTATCGGGCACAAGGTATTAGGGGTTGCAACGGGTGACAACCACTCCAACGACTAAATCCATGGTGCCTGAGCCAACCCTATAATGCCCAACACAACATAGGTATCATCCAATGTGTATCGGGCACCAAGCCAACCTTAGATAGGTGTGTCGGGTAGGGCACTCAACAAAACCTGACGCCTGGCACACAAGGGTATCGACCAACAACCCTATTCATTTCGGCACAACGGCAAGGGGTACAACTCAAACGAGCAGCAAAGAAAGCCTATCGTCCAGCCAGGCTAGTCTCATCCTATCGGCCAACACATAAGGCCAGGACCAAGGTGTAACGCCCACCACCAAACAAGGCTAAGTGTATCGGGTCAGGCACTCAACATGGGGTGACGCCCGACACACAAAGACAAGAAATAGGGTGTGACGCTCAACACAACCACAACATGTCAACCATGACTCTAGGCCAAAGAAGGGTATTAGACAATACCAACCCCAAGCCATATCGTGCAAGATGAAACCCAACAAGGTCATCTTCAACCTCAAGCACAAGGGCACCAAACCCTAAATTGATCAAGAAGATCGGCTCGCCTCTCAACAACCAAGAGAGAGGGGTTTTGTACAACCTCTATCACAACTCGGGAAACCACTAGGATCAACCCTAACAAAGGTCTACATCCACCACAAAGCACACTTCTCAAATCCATGGTGAGAGGAGGGTGTTGCTCAAACAATTAGAACACAAGATCACCTCTCAACTTAAACGAGAGAGGGGTATTGCCCATGTCACTAGAGTTCAAGCTCACTTTTCTAGACCAAGGAGGGAGAGGGGTGTTGCTCAACAAGAAAACCCTAAAAACATGGTTCGGCCAACTAGGTGCAACTCAAGCAAGAAACTTTACTAGCAACATACATAGTCGATTATGATCATATGAGACATATAAGAACATAGAAGGTAGTATAGTTAGGGTTAGGAGTTATGTAACCCACCTTAAGCAAGCTCCAAGCTCCTAGCACCAAGCTTCCAACTGCCACCACAAGAAGAAGAGCAAGGCACTCTAGGGTTTGGCCACCACTAGAGGAAGAAGAAGACTCCAAGGTAAGGATCGGCCACCAAGCTTGCAAAGGAAGAGGTGTCGTGAACCAAGGGAGAGGGAAACTAAGGAACTACATGGATCCTTAGAAAGAGAAAGGGAACACATATATAGGAGAGGATGGAGGAGAAACCAAGGTAAGACAAGGCAAGGTATCGCCCACCAAGGGACACTTTTCCAAGGGCAATGCCACCACTCTAACTTGACTTAAACACATGTCCAAGGCCATTGCCACATGCAAGCATCAAGCACCAAGTGTCCACTAGTGGTGACACAAATGAGGTCAAAGGGGTCAAAGGGGTCCATGGGTGACACACCAAGGCTGACACAACCATGGCCGACACACCTAGGCCGACACAAGGCACTCCTTCCCGACATGAGGTCCAACAAGGCAAAGGCAAAACACAACAAGGCACATCAAGGCTCATTCAAGCCCAAGTCAACACAAGCAATGATCCCAACCCTTCCTCTCAATACTAGAGGAAGCAAGGAGAGGGAGGAACACCTCACAAGGTGACAAACTTGCCCACAAACCCTAGACTTGGGTAGATTGCAAGTAGCACCTCCAGCTCTCAACAAAGCACCAACCAACCCTAATCACCACTAAAGGTGATTAGCAAGAAACTAAGCATCTGGGTTAAGTAAAGCAAATAGGATAAACCCTAAATGGAGGTCAGGGTCCTTACAAGCTATAACCCTCTACAAAGGGATTTTGTCCTCGAAATATGAAGAGAAAAGTGAGGGATACCTCCTCCTCATCTCTTCCTTAAGATCCCACGTGGCTTCCTCAACGCCACGATGATGCCAAAGAACCTTTACAAGAACTAGGTCCTTCCTCTTCAGCATCTTAACTCTTCTATCAAGGATCATCACAGGACCTTCCTCGTAGGTCACATCGTCATCAAGCTCAACTTCGACTGGTTGTATCATTGTTCCTATATCCGAATGACTTTTCTTCAGCATACTGACATGGAACATTGGGTGTATCCTGTGCAACTCTGGTAGCAGTTCTAACTCGTAAGATACCTTGCCCATACGTTCTATGACCGGGTATGGCCCCATATATCTGGGTGCTAGCTTACCCTTCCGGCCAAACCTTAGAACACCTTTCCATGGTGAGAATTTAAGATACACTTTGTCTCCTACCTAGAACTCCAAAGGTCGTCGGCGATTGTCTGCGTAAGACTCCTGCCTGTCTTGTGCCGCTTTCAACTGTTGATGTATCACCTTGATATTTTCTATTGTCTGCTGTACTAACTCAGGACCCAAAAGCTGATATTCACCAGACTCATACCAACATAACGGAGATCTACATTTCTTGCCATATAAAGCCTCATAAGGAGCCATGTCAATGCTCTGCTGATAACTAATGTTGTAAGCGAACTCTATCAAAATGAGATGTACGTCCCAACTACCTAGGAACTACAAAACACAAGCTTGAAGAAGATCCTCCAAAGTCTGAATAGTCCTCTCAGACTGTCCATCTGTCTACTGGTGGAAAGCGGTGCTGAACCTCAACTGTGTTCCCAACGCTTTGTGCAATTGTTCCCAGAAACGACTCGTGAACTGAGGACCTCTATTGGAAACTATCATTGTTGGCACACCGTGCAAACGTACTATCTCAACTACATATACCCAAGCGAGCTTGTCAGCTGTATACATTTTCTTTACCGGTATGAAATGGGCAGACTTCGTCAATCTGTCCACTATTACCCAAATGGAATCATGATTCCTAGTTGTCATGGGCAGACCAACTACGAAATCCATGGTTATATGATCCCATTTCCACTACGGTATCAGAATGGGTTGTAACTTACCTTCTGGCTTCTGATGCTCATCCTTGACATGCTGGCATACCGCACACCTAGCCACAAACTCAGCTACATCTTTCTTCAAGCTGGACCACCAATATAGGTCCTTCAGATTATGATACATCTTGGTGACTCCTGGATGCATAGCATACATTGATGTGTGTGCTTCCTCGAGCACTAGCTTCCTCAGATCATTAGAATCGGGGACCACCATCCTATCTTGATAGCAAACTAGTCCATCCTTGGACTCATGGAACCCATCACGCCATTCGCTACAGAGCTCTAACCTGATCAACTACACTATATCATCTGTTTGTTGTGCATCTTTGATTTGCTGTCTTACCGTAGGCTTGACTTGCATATGTGCTAAACGTCCTACTAACAAGGAAACGACCATCTACACATTCATCTTCCACAAGGAGACAAACATATCCCGTCTATGGCATACCAAGGAACTCAATTGTGCCTTCTTTGAAGCAAGAGAAGAAGACTTTCGGCTAAGTGCATCAGCTACCACATTTGCCTTACCAGGGTGATATTTGAGGGTGCAGTCGTAATCGTTGATTAACTCCATCCATCGGCACTATCGCATGTTTAGCTCATTCTACGAAAAGATGTACTTCAGATTCTTATGATCTGTAAAGATCTGGCATACCTCATCGTAAAGATAGTGTCTCCAAATCTTTAACGCATGAACCACTACTGCCAACTCCAAGTCATGAGTAGGATAGTTCTCCTCATGTTTCTTAAGATGTCGTGAAGCAAAAAAAACCACATGATCTTCTTGCATTAGCAAACAACCTAGGCCATTCTTGGAAGCATCGTAGAAAACAACATAGCCCTTCCCAGGTCTGGGTAGGATTAACACTGGAGCACTAGTCAGCTTCTCCTTCAAACTTTGGAAAGCTTGCTGAAAACGGTCATCCCAGACAAAAGGTACATCCTTTCTAGTCAACTTTGTCATTGGCAACGCAATCGCACTGAAGTCCTTGATAAACCTTCGGTAGTATCCTGCTAATCCCAGGAAACTACAAACTTCTGTCGGCATCTTCGGTTGTTCCCATTCTGCAACGGACTCCACCTTCTTCGGGTCCACGTTGACTCCTTCTACAGATATCATATGACCCAAGAAAGGTACTTCTTTCAACCAGAACTCACACTTACAGAACTTGGCATACAACTAATGTTGACAAAGAAGAGTCAACGCTAGTCGAATATGTCACTCATGCTCTTTCTTGTCCCAACTGTAGATCAAGATGTCATCTATAAAGACTACAACAAACTGATCTAGGAACGGACGAAACACTCGATTCATCAAATCCATGAAAGCAGCAGGCGCATTGGTTAGCCCAAATGGCATAACCACAAACTCAAAGTGACCATACCTCATCCTAAAAGCTGACTTTGGTATGTCATCCGCCTTAATCCTCAACTGATGATATCTGGACTGTAGGTCGATCTTTGAAAACACTATAGCACCACGCAACTGATCGAACAGATCATCTATCCTCGACAACGAGTACTTGTTCTTGATCATGACCTTATTCAACTACCGGTAATCTACACATAGCCGCATCGACCCGTCCTTCTTCTTAATGAACAGCACTGGAGCACCCCAAGGCGATGTACTCAGTCGGATGAAACCTTTCTCCAACAACTCTTGTATCTGCTTCTTGAGCTCTACCATCTCTACTGGAGCCATCCTATACGGTGTCTGTGCAACTGGCTGCGTTCCTGGAACCAGATTGATCTCGAAATCAATCTCTCAGGGTGGAGGAACATAGGGGAACTCATCCGGAAACACATCTGCAAACTCTCGGACAACCATCACCCCCTCAAGGTTAGGACCTTTCGCCTTGGTATCCACAACGTGAGCTAAGAACGCCTTACATCCTTTCCGTAACAACTTTTCTGCCACCATAGCAGACACTAGACATGTCGGAAGAATCTTCCTATCTCCTTGGAAGACCCACTTCTTACCGCCATTATCAAACTCTGCCTGCTTGGAACCACAGTCCAAAACAACCTTATACTTCTCTAAGGTATCCATCCCAAGGATTACATCGAAACCATGCATATCAAGGGGTATAAGATCCACTTGTATATTGTGTCCCGAAAAAGATAAGACACAAGATGGACACTCCTCTCAAAGTATCGAGGAACCATGAAGAGGGGTTTCTAACAACAAGCTATCTTTCTTACAACTAACAGGTAAATGACAGTTTTCAAGCATACTATAGGTGATAAAAGAGTGTGTAGCACTCGAGTCAACCAAAACAGATATAACACAAGAAGAAGACATATCAGAATGAAATAAATCCATCTGACCTGCCACCACTCGCGGGTTGACTATCGCCTCCGGCTGACTCATAGCATAGAATCGAGCCATTGCTTGTTGTCCACGTCCTCTGCTTCCTTGAGCAGACGATCCTGCTTGCGACGCTTGACCACATCCTCACCCTCTGCTACTACTGGGTTGCTGTCTATCTGACCCTTATTGGTTCTACCTCAGTTGATGCGTCACTTCAACATCTTTATTCGGGCAGTTTAACCTCCAATGCCCGATCTGCCCACACAGATGGCATGACCTATCTTCAAACCGTGGCTTAGATGGCCCTATCACTGCCACTGAAGCTGTACTATGTGCCATTGACGGTGAAGAAACATATCCTCTTCCCTTACTCAGACACCACTGCGATGGTGCACTGGAACCTCTCATCATGGAAGGTGTTGAAAACCTCGTCTTCTTGAAGACCACAAACCTTTGTCCCTGGAACTGAGCAGGCCTCTTCTTAGACATGGATTCTCTTTTCTCTCTGACTGACCATTCGATCCTCCGGACAGATTCCACAAATGTGGCAAACCACTCACGGTTCTCCAACTCAGAAGCAGGTGTTGTCATCTCAGCACTCAAGCCTTTCTCAAAATGTTTGATTCGCTCATCATCTGTAGCTGCCATGTGAGGACAAAACCTCAATAGGTCCATGAACTTGGCTTCGTACTCGGTGATGTTCATCGTTCCTTGGCACATGCGCTCAAACTGGTTAATCTTCTCATCCAAATATATCTTTGGAAGGTATCTACTGACGAACTCGCGCCGAAAAACCTCCCAACCGATCACCTCACTGGTCACTTTTCCACCTCGATGGTCCACCAGTGACCAGCACTACCCTTCAGAAGGTAGACAATGTGCTTGAATTTGTCTACTTCAGGGATGTCGAGGATCCAGAACGCCTTCTCAAGACCTGTCAACCACAGATCTGCATCCGCTGGATCAGTCGTCCCAGCATAGTCTGAAGCTCCGACTCGGCGAAGCCGCTCAAAGGTCTTCCCAATACCCAATGTTTCACCATGGGGAGCCTGTGCTCTCGGCGAAGGCACTGGCAATCTCTCTACCATGAGATTCATCATAGCCATCATCTACCCCATAAGCTGTTGGTAGGTAGGGTTTTTGAGAATGGTTGGGTCAAGTTCGGGAACCTCAGGCACTCGATCTCCATGTGCCTTCCCTATAGCTCCATCAACTGATGCATCAATACTATTCTCAGAAACATGTTCTTCATGGTTTCCAGACATCTTGACTTTTTCTTCCGCTGAGGGTAGAAGATGATTGTAAGAAAATCTAGAAAACTCACAAGAACAGACACAACCTAGTCCTAAATCCCAGTAGACTCAGTGAACCTAGAGCTCTGATACCAAACTTGTGGCGACACATCCCGCTATCACACTGACAGCGAGGTGCCACACAAAAACATGCAGAAACCACTATAAACCACTAATTACCAAAAGCACAGGTTAATTAAAATCGATTTTGAAAAGCAGATAAACTAAGAAACTATTACATTCTGATCCTCATCCTACAAGAAAACAGGTTATATAAACATTTTCAAGTCTTGATACGTGTCCACAGCTTAGAGGATCAGCTGTCTTGTCGTCACATGAGTTCATCACCTGTTTATACATACATAACAGCCCACATCCGGCCAGCAGCAGGTCATACAAAGCTTCAACAGCTATACATCGTAAAACAACGTCAAAACGCTTCCAAGGACCTGAGAGTATAGGGATGACTCTAATACTCTACTACAAAACAACTAAAACAACAACATGTCCATCTCTTTCCTTCTACTGCTCGTCTTGTTGCTCGGCTGCAACTCTGTGACCACCACCACGTCTAGAGTGAACACCTAAAAAGGGTGTAAACCAGTGGGGTGAGACACACAGTCCCAGCGAGAAACATAACTCCCCGCCAAAACCATAAAACCTCAGGAAGATTAAAGCAACTATGGATGATAAATGATAAAAGGTACAATAGCAGTAGTCTATATATAGTGAAGCTATTCATACCTTCAAACTTACCAAGATGTACGGAAGGCATATAACCAAGTATCTCTTTATAGAACATGATTGACAAGATAAGATTTATAAGATCTTACATCATAACATAAGGATCGTATAAGTAACTACAAGTATAACAAGATCAACTACACAAGCAAGGCCTCAATCAATGTTCCGTGTTTTGCCTTAAGTAATAAATACTATTCGACTGGATTATGTATTATTATGCCCTGAGGAAGTGAGCTGTACTGCTCAAATCCAAACTTCTGTTGTGAAACCCAAGCCAGTGCCATACAAGGTCAATGGAAGAGCCAGACTCCACGACCTCCCACCTCATGGTCAGTGCACGAGTATAACACAAGCAGGACCGCAGTCTCATGCTTAAGTGGCCTCAGCTACAGGGTCAGGCTACCCTCTGCCAAGCCTTCCTTGGTACAGGTATCAGTGCTAGTGAAACTGAGCCACTGGCCTATTCACCGTGCCCTGAGCCATGAACACATTCATGCTCTCATATCACACATTCTAAGCCATGGGCATGTTCGCCATGCTCTTAACATATCGAGCTACGGGCCTGAAACCACACTCTAGAGTCTACAACCGAAGTCGCACTCTTACCTCCTCACATTAGGCTAGGAGAAACCTCACATACTCAGCAATATGCTCTGCGGGTTAACCCGCAGGAGAACCCATTTCACCATCACCAACTCCTGACAATGATGGATCTATGGCCAAGACAAACTACATGATATGTTCCACTATGATTATTTAGTATATTTTAAGTGGATTGTTGAGGAAACCAGGTTGTAACACATGCATAACATAAAGTTACATTATTATTACCACCATCACAATATCGTCAGATCTTCATCCCTCATCACAAGAAACCACTGTCTCATAAGGCATTCTCATTACTTGGGATAACAATCCCAGATCATCATCAGAGGATAACACCTCAACTTAGGCACTTTAGCCAAACTCAAGTCCTCAGACCAAAACACATCATGCATGTTACCTCATTATCAAGAGTAACCATCAGAGCAGTGTTACTCAAACATATATACCTCATAGCCCTTTTACCTGGCTATGCATCTATATGAAACACCTGCATGGTTAGTATACACCATCATCATGGATTAACAGAAAGATCATATTATCAAACATAGGGAAACATTGATGATTATATATTTTATCATTCATGCCTCAACCAGTGACCATAGACATAGGTCATATCATCATGTGAAGCAACTCATATACTTACAAGAATATCATTTACACCTCATTTTATAAGTATACATAATTCAGATATGTCATGTTTACATATGTGTGTTCTACTATAACAACCACCTTACCATTACCAAACATGTCAAGGGATTACAACCATAAACAAATCATAATTGCATGAAAAAGGTCTAGCATATAGGTTTCCCAGAAGGAACATGACCCTCACTAGAAGTGCCCACTACCTTCACAACAAGTGTGACAGGCAGGGTGCCTCCACAAGAGATGGTATCGGGCAGGGCAGCTTCCCTCATCACATCGCCCAAGCCTTCTATCCACATATCGGTCGAGCAAAGATAAGGGTGTCAGCTACCACCTCAGGGTGTATCGTGCAACCCTAGGTGTCGTGTATCCAAGTGTCGTGCACATTTGTGTCGTGCACCCAACTGTCTCGAGCAAGCAGAGTATAATGGCCAAAAAGCCTAATGTGCAGCTCAGTCTATGGGACATGTCATGCAACAGGTGTGTTGTGCACTAGGTGTGTATCGTGCACAAGGTGTATGAGGCACAAGGTGTTAGGGGTTGGAACGGGCGACAACCACTCTGACGGCTAAAGACATGGTGCTTGAGACAACCCTATAACACCCAACACAACATAGGTATCATCCAAGCTGTATCAGGCACCAAGCCAACCTTAGATAGGTGTGTCGGGCGGGGCACTCAACAATACCTGACGCCCGACACACAAGGGTATCAACCAACAACCCTACTCATCTCGGCACAACGGCCAGGGGTACAACTCAAACGGGAAGTAAAGAAAGCCTATCGTCCAGCCAGGCTAGACTCATCCTATCGGCCAACACACAATGCTAGGACCAAGGCGTAACACCCACCACCAAACAAGGCTAAGTGTATCAGGCCGGGCACTCAACATGGGGTGACGCCCGACACACAAAGACAAGAAATAGGGTGTGATGCTCAACAAAACCACAACATGTCAACCATGACTCTAGGCCAAAGAAGGGTATCAGACAGCACCAACCCCAAGCCATATCTTGCAAGATGCAACCCAACAAGGTCGTCTTCAACCTCAAGCACAAGGGCACCAAACCCAAAATTGATCAAGAAGATCGGCTCACCTCTCAATAACCAAGAGAGAGGGGTTTTGCACAACCTCTATCACAACTCGGGCAACCACTAAGATCAACCCTTACAAAGGTCTACATCCACCACAAAGCTCACCTCTCGAATCCATGGTGAGAGGAGGGTGTTGCTCAAACAACTAGAACACAAGATAACCTCTCAACTTAAATGAGAGGGGTATTTCCCATGTCACTAGACTTCAAGCTCACTTCTCTAGACCAAGGAGGTAGAGGGGTGTTTCTCAACAAGAAAACCCTAAAAACATGGTTCGGCCAACTAGGTGCAACTCAAGTAAGAAACTTAACTAGAAACATACATAGCCGATTATGATCATATGAGACATATAAGAACATAGAAGGTAGTATAGTTAGGGTTAGGAGTTATGTAACCTGCCTTAAGCAAGCTCCAAGCTCCTAGCACCAAGCTTCCAAGTGCCACCACAAGAAGAAGAGCAAGGCACTCTAGGGTTTAGCCACCACTAGAGGAAGAAGAAGACTCCAAGGTAAGGATCGGCCACCAAGCTTGCAAAGGAAGAGGTGTCATCCACCTAGGGAGAGGGGACTAAGGAACTAAAGGGATCCTTAGCAAGAGAAAGGGAACACATATATAGGAGAGGATGGAGGAGAAACCAAGGTAAGACAAGGCAAGGTGTCGCCCACCTAGGGACACTTGTCCAAGGGCAATGCCACCACTCTAACTTGCCTTAAACACATGTCCAAGGCCGTTGCCACATGCAAGCATCAAGAACCAAGTGTCCACTAGTGGTGAAAAAAATGAGGTCAAAGGGCTCAAAGGGGTCCATGGGTGACACACCTAGGCAGACACAACCATGGCCGACACACCTAGGCCGACACAAGGCACTCCTGCCCGACACAAGGTCCAACAAGGCAAAGGAAAAACACAACAAGGACCATCAAGGCTCATTCAAGCCCATGACAACACAAGCAACGAGCCCAACCCTTCCTCTCAATACTAGAGGAAGCAAAGAGAGGGAGGAACACCTCACAAGGTGACAAACTTGCCCACAAACCCTAGACTTGGGTAGATTGCAAGTAGCACCTCTAGCTCTCAACAAAGCACCAACCAACCCTAATCACCACTAAAGGTGATTAGAAAGAAACTAAGCATCTGGGTTAAGCAAAGCAAATAGGATAAACCCTAAACAGAGGTCAGGGTCCTTATAGTTGATATCTTGGCCACTTCATAATCGAGACTAGAAAAAGTACGGTCACACTCATGTGAGTCAATATGTGATATGCGAGCTCCTATGCATCTCCTACAGTCTGCTCTAGTTCAAGGAACATAGGTTAAATGTTAAGACGAGGATGATTTCATGCCTCAAGTTCAAACTTGACAACCGAGACAAAGGAACTATACGATCACGATAACACTAATCACATACGTAGGTTGACATTTTTCTCCAACTTTCCAATTACTTGGATTGCAATGATGTGTTGCTAGATACCACTCATTTCTTTTGATGTCATAATCCAGTTATAGTCAGTCACTTTCAACATAATTTGGGACATATAAGGTCATAGACATAGGACGCACAGGTAAAAAGGAGTTATTGATGGATAAGATTTAAGTTGATTATTAAAGTGCTTAGGTAATCAATCTGAATAATACTAGTTGTTAGTTGGTCCCTGGAATGTCCAATTGACAAAATGGAATGTCCTTTCATATACTAGATTTTATCTGAATCAAACTGACCATTTGACTAGGTCAAAACAAGATTTAATATGACCAATTGGACTGGGTCAAACAAGTAATGATAGGTGAAATGATGTCCATTAATCATCAAATTAAAAGCCAAAGTTATTTCTCTACTGACCAAGTTAATCATCTGACTACATAGATAAATCGGCCAATTAGCTATGCGCAACTACTATCGAGTCAAGAAAAGTGACCTTTCATATCTCTTGGGTTTTGAAAAGCCTAGCTTATACACTTCTATATAAGGAGGGGTAGGCCCAGGCTCTCTAGACATAGGACTTCTCTTCTCATAGTTGTGGTAACATGTGAGAGAGCCTAAGCACTCTTACCCAAGAAAGAGAGAGATAGAAAGGGAAAAGGAATTTGATGCTAGCACATTGTCTAACAAAAGGACTACTTCTTCCCATCAGCTTGGGAAGTGCAAAGTACAGTCCCTAGAAGTCCGCGTGGACTATGTAGAGGTGTGAAATAATTTTTTCTATGATAGGAGGATGCTGTCAACTATCGTTCATGGTCGTTACACCAACAGGATGTCACTGACAATCATCTATGTGCTACATATGAAGGGAGAACGTCACCGTGCAAGAATAGTCACTAGACTAGCTCCAGGATAAGATACATCTTGCCCTTTTTCCTAGATACATCATTGTCCATGTGATCTTTTGGTTTGGTAATATGGATAGAAAAGTTTCATTTATTGCTACCATCTCTATCTCCATATTTCCTAACACTATAAGATCATGGTCCTTAATCAAAGATCTAAATTTATGAAAAGAAACCAAGCTTCCTGACGTGTATTTTACTACGTGCTAAAAATGCAAGTGTACGCGTCGAGTAGTACAGGCCTTTGTGAGGCCCGAGTCGAACACAGGGATACTCAGAATTGTTGGAGACTCTTACTAACTATTTGCAATCAGCTAAGCCGAATAACAAATTGGGGTTTGTTGTCGAAATTAAAAGAAAATAAAAATAAAGCAAAGCAAACAATCGATTAAATGTTAATTTAATCAATTCAAAAGGGTATCTTTAGGATTGCGGTTTCATCGTGGGTTTCCATTGTATTAGATTCTATATAGCTACTCAATTTTATCTCTCTATCCGGGTAGTGGCTTGAAAATAGAATTGCCCACTATCGTGGTGCAATTCACTACCTAAGCTTAGGTCGGTTCCACCGTCATAGTAACCTATACCCTAAACTAGGTGCAATACGAACGATCTCTCAGTTTCCACCATTAATTTTACACCGCCTTGGTCAAGGGATTTATCGATTAATGTAAATTTCGTCTCTTTTCAGCCGTTAAACCTTCTTTCAAAGTGATTAAAGGCATTAAGTTATTATTATGGTGATCAAGCATAACAATATATGGAGAAAACAAAACCATACCATGGATTTAAGAGATAAAATATGAATTACTATAATAAAACTATCATACAATGAATTCCCGGGCTACTCCTTGTCCTAAAGATGAAGGGGATTAGCCCCGCATGTTCATCTCAAACAAGTACAAGGTAGAGATAGAGGAAATCATGTGAAAAACGTGAATTGAGATGTGAAACCCCTGAACGGAGAAGAACCGGTTGATCCTATGCGTAGAACATGTGCTCTCCCACCTTTCGGTGGTGAAATCCGTCTTCTACGGCATCCGGATCGACTGGTATGAGCTTCCGGCCTCCATTCTCCTCTCTACTGCTCCTCGGTACTCGTGCAATGACTAACGAGATGATCTCCCCGTCTGGGCAGCCGTCATTAGGTATATCTTGGTCATTAGGTCACTAATTAACCGTAGCCGTCCGATTGAGATCATTAGAAAGCAAACTCATATCCTACGGCGTCGATACCATCGACGCGAGTCAATGGTATCGACCCGCTGTAGTAGCGAACCCTTCCTTTGTCGCGCCCGACATCATCTCGATACCATCGACACGGGTCGATGGTATCGACACTTCTGTAGGCATCGGTTTTGTCATTTTGTGTCGCTGTAGCCTCCATGCGTCGATGGTATCGACTTGGTGTCGATACTATCGACCGCTTCCTTGCCAGCAACCTGATGGTATCTCGATACCATCGACATCCCTGTCGATAGTATCGACGCTTTGCTGCTCCTTTCGTTTGGCAACCTGTGATCGAGTCGATGGTATCGAATTCCGTCGATCATATCGACGGAAGCAAATACTCATTTGTCCTGAAATTTAAACACAAGATCACATAAATTCACACAAATAATAATATTTTGACAATTAATGCTCAAAATGATGAAATATAGGGGATTTGACATAAAATAGTAGCAAAGACCAAAGTGGATGAATTATGCCACATTAACCATAAAAATGACTAATAAAAGCATAAAACACATATCAAACATGTCTATAAATGTGACTCAAAATCATCGCATTAAACTCCCCTAAGCTTGAACGTTGCTCTCCCTCGAGAAACTAATCCTTAGAATAGAATTGCTAATGTCAACTGAAAAACAACAAACCACAACCAACATCCCATATGACTCCCACCGGACATTCACACACCGGCCCTCTCTAACCACGGAACGGTAATTACCCTAAAGGCGACAGTAATCATCCATAAGAGAAATTGACCTCAAAATTGATGAACACTATCACATAAGGCAGTTAACATAATAAAATTCGTCGGTTCAGACTTGGTGTATCTTGTGATCTCCTATACTACGTTGCTCACCCTACTACCATCTACATGGAAGTAGTTCTCCTGATATACATTAGTGAGGAGAAATTCACGGTGGCCTACCAATCCGAGCAACGGGTGGATGAAGATGTGTGGTTTATGGAAGAAAGTGGAAGTATTGTACTTTTCAACATGCATAATACAAAAATGTCCTACATGATGCAAATGCACATGAGAAATGCCCTAATGCCTAAAATTGGGTAGAATGATGCATGCACTAACCATCCGTCTCAAAATGAGATGAATATCTAGTTAAGCTACATCATGTACTCAATTATCCTGTAATGCAGGTGATATTATGTTCCTTTCTCCTTCTTATTCTTCTTTCTTCTAAATAACTTTTTTTTTCATTGTGCAGATTTTTCAGATTTTTTTTTCTTTTTCTTTCTTCTTTTTCAGCCCTTATATCCATGATTGCTTAAAGATAACTACATTGGGCTAATTTTCTTCATGTTCAAAAATTTGCACTATTTAGAAGGTATGGAACACTTCCATTCACCATTAGAGAAAAATTGAGATACATGATGTACATTATGCATGACAAATTATGAATGCAACTACATGGCATGCACCTAAGGGTAATGTGCATGTATCACTAAATTTTTTTTTAATGCAGATCATAAAGACAATTGCGATGCAAGTCCTATCTAGATGCTATGCAATCAAAAAGAGTTAAAACTGTACTCTACTTCCAATTCTTGGGTGGATTATGGAAACAATGAGGTGGAACGATCACAAGACTAGATGACTGAACCTTAGAAAGATATTATGTGTCCCTCTTCACTGACCTGTGTAGTAGTTTAAAGGTTTCTCTCTCTTACATCCGATTAGAGTCTCATTACCATTTGGTCAAATTAGGCTCAAACAAACATTTCCGTCCACTTTCCTGAATCATTAGGAGTACAGTTGTGAAATTGTGTTTTAAAGTTGACAAAACCAATCATTTTCGTAGGATATGTGCCCAAGGTTAAACAAGACAAGCTTTGCACATGTACAGAAATTTTTAAATTCCCTTGATTTTTCCCATGCACAAATAATGAGATGACAAAACTTTATGACATCCACGATTACACTAGATAGCATGTGGATCCTACAAAAACTAAAAATGCAAGAAAACAAATAACAAGAACAAAAGCAATAATGCTAAAAACTAAAAACAATAAAAGATAAAGTTGTTCCAACTACCCCCCTAAGCTTGAATTCGACTATGGCCTCATAGTCAAAAACAAACTTAAGGATTGGAACAGTGATACCGGATCATTCTTGTGGTGGTGGAGGTGGGTATTGCGGCACCGTGGGGTCCCAAGATGGGTATTGCCCCTGAAAGGTCGGATCATACTGGGGCATTGGAGGAGGTTGTGGGTACCCCCCAAAGTAATTCTGGCTCCAATAATGATCATAAAACGGCTGCTGTTGCTGCTCCATCCTGTGTAGCCGATCGTGGATGTTCTCTTGATTGGCGAAAAGAAGGCACTCATTCTCGAAGATCGCCTGCTGCTTGAGATAGAGCCGGTTGGTGGTGTCTTGAATACCAGCATAGGCAGTTGTGTGGCTATGCTGCGTCTGCTGGATGTCTTGAAGCATTGTGTACATCCCTTGCATAGAATAGACATCCTCGCTCGGTTGCGAGGGCTGTGGTGGTGGAGGACGATGCGGAGAAGATGAAGATGCACCCGGATGCATCCTAGGGCGCTTCCGGGGTGCCACTCGTGATCGAATAGGTGTGAACGCCTCTTGCTCTTCTTCCGCCGCCTCGTCGTCGTCGCCACCGTTGTTGTCGCTGTCTTCTTCATCAGAATCGATGGCTATGATTGGCCACCGGAAATGTTGCGCGCCGTCGATGTTGAAGACGGGGTCGGGTAGAGAACACTCCTGATATGCTTGATTTATGTGGCAGTGTGCGAACACCACGCCATATCGGAGAAGAATGAGAATGGACCGGTGTAAATGTTGCAAGTTCACCTTGATCTTAGTAGATAGAGGAGTGAGGGTCTGGAAATTCAAGCCGAGGTATGAAGCCAGCTTGGTGATTAGCCCGCCGAAGTGAATCGGCACTTTCCTCGTACTCCGCTTCACCGCCAAAACTCATTGCAGAAAGAAGACGCCCCAGTTGCACTCTTGTTGCATCAGGAGCTTGTCGAGAAAGAAAAGGTCAGGCTCCTAAAACTTGCTAAGGGCTAGGTTGCCCCGAGCAAACAAGGTGGAGCTCAACATCCGGTGCAAGACCCAGACAAATGGGTGCTCAAAGTCGGCTACCGCGGTGTTGTGGTAGCTAACCGACTTCCCTTGAGGCACCGTCACCAAATCGCAGAAAATGGTGTTATAGTTGGTGCGGTTATCCGGCCGCCTGTAGTCATACCGCGAGTGATTCCAGTTGAAGATGTCGTTGAACTGCTCAAGGGTGATGGTATAGTCACGGTTGTACAGCCAAAAAGACACCTTACCCTTTTCCCACTCGTGGTCGCTTGCTGATATCTCCTTGGGCACAACATAGACGTCCAGTGACGCCATGAATTCCATCACCAGCTCTTTGTACGTTGGCCACTCGCCAAAAAATGGTTGGCCGTCTTCATGGTACTCAAGCTCATCGTGTCCATGACCCGTTTGGTGGGCCTGCCCCTTCAGTACGTAATCCAGATTGGCCTTGAAGCCAAGATCATGGAGCATCTCCGGATCCACGTACCGGGTGGGCTCGATCTTGCACTTCTGGATTTCTTCATACACCTTCTTCACCTCCGCGGATAGGTGGACCAATCAAGGATGTGCGACCGATGATGGCGGTGGTGGCACGAACTCGGGGATGTCAATCATGTGCGCGTGTGAGGAAGAGGATCCAGATGTATGCACCATTATTGCGACAAGAAAAGAGATTAGAAGAAGAACTCGGTGAAGATGGAGAATTTAATCTCCGCTCGGTGATGATCGTCGCTCGGTGTTGCTGTTCTTCAGGCGTGGATGGCTCGGGGAGTCGCTTGGCACAAGGGAGTAAGATCGCTCTGAAGGTGTGACATCAAATGACGTGATAAATCTCCTTATATAGACTTGGTCGGCGTCACTGTTGGCCCGTCGATACCATTGACGCGAGTCGATACCATCGACGCGAGTCGATGCTATCCGCCTCCCTCGCGAGTATCGACAGTCGTCGATGGCTGGATCTTGAAACCCGGATCGCTGACGTGTCGATACCATCGACATGGGTCGATGGTATCGACGCTGCACCCGGATCGATGACGTGGAAGCCGCGATCGCCGTTGATTCGTTTGCGTGGATCGGTGACGTGGAGTGTCGATACCATCGACATGGGTCGATGGTATCGACTTGTCTTTGTTGCAACACCGCCGCTTTGCGTCTCAACCTGTGACTGTGTCGATACCATCGACATGGCCGTCGATGGTATCGACTTTCCTGAGTCGATTTTGTCTGTAAATCTCCAGAGATCTCAATGGTATCGACATGTGTCTCAATACCATCAACTCTGCCTTTGCGACCTGCCTGTAGGTAGGTCAATACCATCGACGAGTCTGTCGATGGTATCGACGCAGAGCAAAATCCGCAGTCGTCAACCATAACCCGGTCGATACCAGTGACTAGTGTGTTGATGGTATCGACTCTGCCTCAGCCTGCACATCATACAAACCGATCACGGTATCGTTTTTACACAAAAAATCAAGCCAAAACAAATCAACCTACGATTGTAAATAAACTATCCTAATGTACCGATGGTTGGGTTGCCTCCCAACAAGCGCCCTTATTTAACGTCTTAGGCTCGACGACACGAAGCTCATCATCTTTTCACTTTGGGGCATGTGCTTAGAGGATCTTGCGGTAGTTTGAATTCAACTCGATCTCCTCCAATCCCCAAGGACAGTGTACCTCTTCCTAAAGCAGTAACGACATCCGCCGTCGCTTGAAAAGGTCTTCCTAGTAACATTTCACAGCTTTGGAGCTGTGGCATATCCATGACAACAAAATCCACCGGGAACATGAATCTATCCACTTTGACGAGAACATCCTCACAAACGCCGTGTGGCCTTACAATAGATCCGTCGGCCAATTCAATGGTCACCACTGATTTCTTTAGGTCCTTTAACCCAAGCTTCCTAAATGTGGACAACGACATGAGATTTATGCTCGCCCCCGAATCACATTGAGCTTTAGGAAAATGTCGACCACCTATTGAGCAAGGAATGTAGAAGTCTCCTGGGTCTTTTCTCTTCCTTGGTGAACTCCCGTGAATCAAAGAGCTCACCGTCTCATTCATCTGACAAATATCATCGTCTTTTATCATTCTCTTCTTATTGATGATTTCTTTGATGAACCTCCCATAGGCGGGAACCTTCTCGATCATTTCCACTAATGGAATATTGATGTGGAGTTTTCAGAATATTTCCAAGAATTTCCTAAAATGACGATGCTCTTTCTTTGGATTCGTATTGTCCAGATTTGACACATCTGCTGCATTCACACGCCTGTGAGGTGGCACATATGAGCTTTTCGGGGCCAACTCCCCTAAGCTTGCTTCAATCACTCCCTCTGACGTGGGCTTTGGCGAGACATCATCAACAGTATTAGCTTGTTGTGATTCCTCTCTCGCATTAGATGTTTCCACACGTGCACAAATAGCCTTCAATTGTTCTTCTTGCCTAGATGGAGATGCAATATTCATAACTGGCTGTGATTTTCTGAAGAGAGTGTTTCCGCCAGGTAGTCCATAGTAAGTGCGTGGATACGGTATCGCCGGCGTCGCATGCGTATTAAAAGTCATTTTGCTTTCCTCTTTTGCTTCTAGCACCTGAGATTCCTCCTCATTGCTTACCACCGACATATACTTGACCTGATGATGTGCTTGGGCCACATCTGTGTTCCCGGCCTGTTTCTTCTGGTTGGCGTGCTTGATATCCGCCACTTCACTTGAAATCTGGGCCACGGTGGTTTCCAATGCCCGCATCTGTGCTCCATGGCTTTGTAGTGTCTGCCCAAATTTGGTTAGAATATCACCTTGAGATTGTAATTGTTTACCAAACATAGCCATCATCTCTTGATTTTGCTGCACCATTTGACCCAGTAGTTCGGTGTTCCTATCTTCATCTCTAGGCTGTGGCTTGGCATCCAGATCTTGCAGAAAATTATTCGGATCCTTCCATGAGAACTTTTTGTCCTTTCTCCATGCATAGTCATTGTTTCTATAGCCCTGTTGTTGCATGAATTTGACTTGGGATTCCTCATCCTTAGATGCATCATCCTCCTTTGCTAGCAGTTTCTTTGCTAGCAGATCTAAATTCTCATTAAGATTCTTTATCTCTTTGGATTCACCTGCAACTCTGACCTGCTCCACAGCGCCTCTTTCACCCCATGACTGTTTCATAGCCATGTTCTTTAATATCTCCCAACATCGGGTTTCTGTATTATTCAAAAACAATCCTGACCCAGCTGAATCCAAGTTACTCCTATCGTGCTCGGAGAGAGAAAAATAGAAGATCTTCACCTGTGTCTCTTTATCCAGCCTGTGATGCGGGCACCTCCTCAGCATGACTTGAAATCTCTCCCAGGTCTCAGAATATGTCTCACCAGCTTGTTGGGTAAAGTTGTGAATCTTTCTGATTATGTCATTAGTCTTTTCAGGAGGGAAGAACCTCTCAAAGAAGACCTCCACCATATGGTCCCAAGACTCCAAAAATTCATCATCTAGGTTGTGTAGCCATTCTCGTGCAACTCCCGCAGTGAACTCGGGAAGAGCTTCAAGTAGAGCGCAGTCTGCGGAAATCTGTCAATTTTCACCATATCGCAGTTCTCCACGAATTGACTCAGGTGCGTGACAGGATCCTCATTCTTTACACCATGGAAAGCATTAGACTTCACCAAATTAATCAACGCCGGATCAATCTTATATGTTGGTATGTTAATTGCCTACTTCTTTATAGGCCCCTTAGAAGCTGATGAGGAAGAAGCTTTGATCTTCTCCCATATAGTTTGTGGCTCGGCCATCTCTTCCTGTTCAAATTCAGAATCTACCTCTTCTTGGTGCTCTTGCTCGTAATACTCCTCGTCCTCAGGTCCCGAAAGCGGAACCTCGGGTGCACGATTCGTGTAGTCCATACTGCGTGTCTGCACCATGCAACGTACCTAAAATAGGAAAGTTTAAGTTCAGTACAGTGCTTAAACAATTATTAAAAATTTATAGAACAATTTAAAAATATATGAAGTTGTCTCAAAAAAAAAAATTTGTGGCCTAGAGTGGCTGCTCGTAGCACTCAAAGTGCCAACAATTCGCTGTATCCCCGACAACGGCGCCAAGAACTTGACGTGTATTTTACTACGCGCTAAAAACGCAAGTGTACGCGTCGAGTAGTATAGGCCTTTGTGAGGCCCGAGTCGAACACAGGGATACTCGGAATTGTTGGAGACTCTTACTAACTATTTGCGATCAGCTAAGCTGAATAACAAATTGGGGTTTGTTGTCGAAATTAAAAGAAAATAAAAATAAAGCAAAGCAAACAATCGATTAAATGTTAATTTAATCAATTCAAAAGGGTATCTTTAGGATTGCGGTTTCACCGCGGGTTTCCATTGTATTATATTCTATATAGCTACTCAATTTTATCTCTCTATCCGGGTAGTGAACTGAAAACAGAATTGCCCACTGTCGTGGTGCAATTCACTACCTAAGCTTAGGTCGGTTCCACCGTCGTAGTAACCTATACCCTAAACTAGGTGCAATACGAACGATCTCTCAGTTTCCACCATTAATTTTACACCGCCTTGGTCAAGGGATTTATCGATTAATGTAGATTTTATCTCTTTTTAGCCGTTAAACCTTCTTTCAAAGTGATTAAAGGCATTAAGTTATTATTATGGTGATCAAGCATAACAATATATGGAGAAAACGAAACTATACCACGGATTTAAGAGATAAAATATGAATTACTATAATAAAACTGTCATACGATGAATTCCCTGGCTACTCCCGGTCCTAAAGATGAAGGGGATTAGCGCCACATGTTCATCTCAAACAAGTACAAGGTAGAGATAGAGGAAATCATGTGAAAAATGTGAATTGAGATGTGAAACCCCTGAACGGAGAAGAACTGATTGATCCTATGCGTAGAACATGTGCTCTCCCGCCTTTCGGTGGTGAAATCCGTCTTCTACGGCGTCCAGATCGACTGGTATGAGCTTCTGGCCTCCGTTCTCCTCTCTACTGCTCCTCGATACTCGTGCAATGACTAATGAGATGATCTCCCCGTCTGGGCAGCCGTCATTAGGTATATCTCGGTCATTAGGTCACTAATTAACCGTAGCCGTCCGATTGAGATCATTAGAAAGCAAACTCATATCCTGCGGCGTCGATACCATCGACGCGAGTCGATGGTATCGACCCGCTGCAGTAGCAAACCCTTCCTTTGTCGCGCCCGACATCATCTTGATACCATCGACACGGGTCGATGGTATCGACACTTCTGTAGGCGTCGGTTTTGTCGTTTTGCGTCACTGTAGCCTCCATGCGTCGATGGTATCGACTTGGTGTCGATACTACCGACCGCTTCCTTGCCAACAACCTGATGGTATCTCGATACCATCGACATCCCTGTCGATAGTATCGACGCTTTGCTACTCCTTTCGGCTGGCAACCTGTGATCGAGTCGATGGTATTGACTTCCGTCGATGGTATCGACGGAAGCAAATACTCGTTTGTCCTGAAATTTAAACACAAGATCACATAAATTCACACAAATAATAATATTTTGACAATTAATGCTCAAAATGATGAAATACAGGGGATTTGACATAAAATAGTAGCAAAGACCAAAGTGGATGAATTATGCCACATTAACCATAAAAATGACTAATAAAAGCATAAAACACATATCAAACAGGTCTATAAATGCGACTCAAAATCATCGCATCACTTCCATAAGTTCTCTTGTATTACTAATGAAATCTTCTTATCTCTCTTTTAGTAGGGTTCATATAGGAATTATGAATATTGTTTACCCTTAGTTGATCAAGTAAGTATAAGTACGCCCATTACAATATTGACATGTTACTATTTGTAGCCATTTCATCTTCTAAATACTCCTATATTTGCTAGTTGCCTTTCATACTTAATACCTCCAAATGAAGTTACATTGATAATTGTGAGACGTAATATGTGTGTTGCATTTATTATGTTTTATTTCCCTTAATTTTATATTAATTTTATCTTTATGACCTTAATTTAAATATTAGAAATCATGCAAAAAATAATCCTCATAAATGATTTATATAATGTGGACAAGCTATATATACATTGAAAGAACATAGATTATTGGTTGCATCCATTGATTTATGTGAAAGTGGTCGAAATGGGATAGTAGAGCATGCTCAGGCTATGCCACTTCAAACTCTATGGGTGGGTCAAAGAAGAATAGATAGAGCGCTTCAACTATTATGTGTACTTGATGCATGTTAATTCATGTTGAATTGGCTAGAGATAGTCACTGTGACCTATTTTTTTAGTTCAGGCCATTCTAGGGTCAAATTGCATTGGGTGGGGTTCAATGTGGCTAGATTTTATAGAATCATGACCATGTTTGTAGGTTTAAGTGAGTTGTTTTTGGGTTGAGATTGCTAGTTTGAGATCGAAACAACCATGTTTATTGCCAAAAAAATGGTCACTTTGGACCTTTTGCACCTAAAGCACCTTACATACATGGGTTCACTTAGCCTAAGAATCTTTGTTACATTATTTTGGAGATGAAGACATTGTGCTAGAGATGGAAGAGGGAAATTCTTGGAGAAAAACTCTTGTACATTGGTGATTATTTAAGGAACTAATAGCAAGATGATGTCAAATGAAAATATAGATAACAGACACATATAAGACGTTTTGGGTATTAGCAAGGAAAGACAGATCAATAGAAACTTTAGCATAAAGGCTAGTGGGGTTCCATGAGAAAACATTGAGCATAAGCTCACAAGAGTAGTGATCTAGTTTTTGATAGAAACCTAGACTTACAAAAATTAGATAAAAATATGAAATGACTGAGATTATATAAAAAATATATATATATATATATATATATATATATATATATATATATATATTTGAAATGTAAGATGTGTAATTTGAACAAAACCAAGAATCATGTATAATTCATTTTTTTAATATTTTAGAACCCATAGTGAACCACCTTTCATAATATGATAAATATAACAAGGACATGTAAGAGGTAAGTAATAATGAATAAAAGAATTTTGAGAAATAAGTGGTTTTCAGGAATAGTGGATTCTACAGAACCACAAATGGCTAAATGTGTACCAAATGATGCAAAATTCTTTTACATAAAATATTTAATATACATTTGCATGTAATATACCAAATGTAATGGACAATCAATTATGATTTTAGGAATTCTTGTATTAGTACTCTAGCATAAATACAATAGAGGTGTCATTATTTCAAGTTATGTATCTTGTGTAGGCTTAATGTTTGGAGTTACACCTCAACAATAAATCACATACATGAATGTATCTCATTTGGTAAAATTAGTTCGGTTATAGAGTAATAATAAAGAAAAATATACACAAGTTGTTATAGATCATATCATGTTGTATCAAAATATAAACATCATACATAGTGCATAACTAATAATTTTTAGGCGTAAAGTAAAAACAATGAAAAAATATAATTTAGTATGTAGAAAAAAATATAGAATGTACTTGTTTGTTACATTGGTTATTTTCAAGGATGGCATTTTTCAAGGGGGGGGGGGGTATAGTCACACACTCATTCTTAAGTGTGGAGAGTGTTGTGTCATCGGACATGGCATGAAACACTACCTAATGAAACCTAAGGAAAACAAGGAGAAGAACTAGGAGGAATTCGAGATACCAAAGAAGATCTGGAAGGACAAGGACAGGAACAATGAAAAGACTCAACAGAATGGCCCAATTAGGGAGGAATCAAAAGAGGGAGAGATTTAGAGTACAAGCCCCAATAAACTCGATCAAAAAACCTCTAAATCCTTTGGATCACTATCATACACTGATAAGGAGGTGGTGGAAATATTGGAAGATCAAAAATCCAAGATGAAGGAAAAAACAACAAGGAGAAAGGGAGGAGAAGGAGAGGTAGTCGTCAAGGCGAACAAGACACAAGAAACAATTCCTATGTTAGTGTTGGTCTAGAATGTAAAGGGAATATGCAGTCTAGAGAATAGAAGAGGGGTCAGGAACTAGATTAAATCCAGTGGAGTCTCAATGGAAGCCATTATCAAAACCAAAATTAAAATATGTAACATTTGTTGTGTCCCATTGACTTTCCCAATGGTTGGGCATATACTACTAACCATGAGGAAGTGGAGTTAGGTAGAATCTACCTGGGATGGAATCCAGATGTGTGGGAGGTGGAAGTGAAGGGGAAATTTGAACATGCCATCACCACCATCTGACAAATGGGGGGGGGACTCAAAATTTGTTTCTCTACAAACTACACCTTCAACTGACACACCCAAAGACATGATTTATGGGAGGAGTTGATGAAGTGGTTGAAAGCTATTAAGGAAGCCTGGCTTCTAATGTGAGATTTCAATAATGCGAGGCTCCAGTAAGAGAAGACAGATGGTAGACACATTCAAAAAGCTGTTATAAGGTCATTCAATCAAATGATCAACAAGGATAAGTTATGTGAGCTACCTATGATAGGTGATAGAATATATACATGGAATAATGAAGGAAATCTAGAAAGATAAATTGCTAGTAAAATAGACAAATCCCTTGTGAATAATGAGTGGCTCCAAAATCTTAGTAACACAAGAATCAAATTTGTAGGAGCAAACATAAGTGATCATGCACCACTTATAATGCAACTATAGGAAAAGCAGAGGAAAAGTAAACCCTTTCAGTTTATCAACTTTTGGACGAGTTGGGAAGGATATAGACATGTCCTGGAGACATCACAAAAGGCAGAGGTCATTGGGAACCTACTATTCATCTTTGCCAAGAAGCTGATGCAGATAAAGAAAGACTTGAAGGTCTGGTCCAGGGACAATGTAAATGTTCCAAAACTGCTAGAGGACACGAAGAGGGAGCTCGTTGAAGTTACAGAATAGTTAATGTTTGATTCATTGAACTGTGACATAATTGAGGAGAAATGGAATCTTAAAATTATGTTGGAAGATCTAAAAAAAGTTGAGGAAAGCTTCATGTGGCAAATAAGCAGACTAAAGTGAATTGAAGATGGGGATCAAATTACAAAGCTATAACATAGTGGAGTTAAAAGGAGGTTGGCCCAGAACACCATATTAGATCTCTTTAATGAAGATGGGGTTATAGTAACATCTAAAAGAAATTGGGATGATAAGATAACAACTTCTTCTAGAAGTTATACAATAGAGAAGAAGATACACCCATTTCTCACAAAGAGGACTTGATGTGGAGGTATGAACAAACTAATACTCATAATAGCATTCTTTGCATTCCGGTTAACCTCAACGAGATTAAGGATGCTTTATGGAGCATTTGTACCAGCAAATTGTCATGCCTCAATGGCTTCAATGAACATTTCTATAGAAATGGTGGGAGATAATAAAGGAAGACATGTATAAGGGATTTGAATAGTTCATGAATGGTAGTTGTATGCTAAGGCAAGTAAACCATGTGTTTATGGTGCCCATTCCAAAGAAGAAGAAGAAGGCCACTCTTTCACACTTCAGGCTGATTGCCTGCTAAAATGTTCAATATAAAATCATAGTCAAAATTCTAGCATAGAGACTGAAGATGATACTACCATTGCTGATCTCATAAAACCAAGGTGCATTTTTCAAAGGTAGGATTATTAATAATTGCAGCTTGCTAATGGGGGAAATTCTTATTTTACTTTAGTGTCAGAAAAGGATACAAGAAGGTACATCTGAAGCTTGATGTCTCCAAAGCATTTCATAGTGTGATGTGGTAGAAACTATGGTGGACTATGAAGTAGATGGGCTTCCGAGATGACTGGATTTCTTTGAAGAAGCAATGTGTGGTTACAACCAGTTTCTCATTGATGGTAAATGGCACCCCTAACGGTCTATTCAGAGGCTCCAATATAATTTTATAAGGGGACACTTTGTCTCTCTTGTTATTGATAATCATCATGGAGTATTATACCCAATTCATGAATACAGACGAGCAGAAGAAGAAGTTAAGGTGCAACAGAGTGCATGGAACTAAGGTCCTCAATCACCTAATCTTTTATAGATGATGTACTGCTATTCCTAGAGGCCAAGATGCACACACTGTAGAATTTGAAAAGTCTATTAAACTACTTTAGGAAGAAGATAGGGCTGAAGACCAATGAGAATAAGACTCAACATTTCATCTCAGCAAACTACAAGATTAGAGAGGACATCAAGAACTACATGGTGATAGAGAACATGGCCTACCAACCAAGTATCTAAGATTCCATTTAGCTGGAGGCAACCTGAAGGTAGGAGACTTCACTGAATGCACTCACAGGCTCGAGCATATGATAGGAGGTTGGTCCTAAACAAAAACCGCAATGGTAGGGAGAATTTTTTTGACTAGATCACCCATTGATGGTTTGTTAATTTTTTGGGTCCAACAGGGTGAGATACCAAAGGTCGTACTAGATAAAACTGAGCAAACCATCTCAAACTTTGTGTGGGCCAGTACTACACTTCCTATGAAGTATAGAAGATTGGTTGTCAGCAAGGAGGAAGGGGAGCTGACCTCAAAACTTTCATGGAGATTACAAATTGGGGGACACTACAAAGAATCATTAGATTTCAAAGTGTTGACTCAGGCTGGGTATTTGGATGGAGAGGACATATCCAAAGGGGTTGGACACTGAACCAAACACTAGAGAAGGTTATTCTAGAGTGATTAACTACATGAAAACCATCTAGAAAATAGGGAGGCAATCTTTTACCCCACAAGAGGGAGGAAGATGGAAATTGAATCCCACCATATCGAACACAAGGGACTTGATATGTTACAACCCATTCCTAGATTTGCTGGTAATCCTAGAGTTTTAAGATAATCTTAATGCTTGACATACTTTTGTTAATAATATTCTATATTGTACTTTACATTAACTTTGGTAAACTTAAATACTTGTTTGGACAATCCATAATCATGACTTAAGCCTACTATAAAGATTCAAGTTGGAGTAACTTAGCATTAACCCATACATGTATGCAAGAAGAGAGTTAATGAAATTGAAGGAAATAATTAATAAATAATTTTTCCTTTAAGAATTTATTGAAATGATATTGTAGGATTGTAGAGAATTCAATTATAAATCCAACAAAAAAAGAAATACCAAATCAGAGTTAAAATGAGAGAGTTATGCCCCTTTTAATAAACATATATAGAGCACCACGACCGATGTTGTGTCGACACTGCAACCGCAGCCGATACTACGACCGCGATGCTGCGTCAACACCATGACCCATGAGGCTAGCACCGCGACTGTGACGTTTTGTCGACATCACGACTGCGACCAACACCGCCCAGGACAGCCAATCGTAAAACGATCATATCTCGAGAAATACTTATTTGTTTTCAACAAAACAAAGTGTGTTGGAACCACAGTTCAATCCTCTATCATCGCAGATACCTTGCTCAATGAGATGGTAACCTCGAGGGTAGTTTCTGGGGTGATATTTGGGGAAGAACGTGAAGAACGACGGAAATCCAAAAGGGTTGCAATAGATTCGACTTGGTAAGTAGTTTTAACTGTCGATTCTTCCTCCTCCTCATTTTCCCTTGCTCAGAATCCCTAATCCAATGAATTTGAGGTTGGACTAACCTTTGATCTTCATCTTCTACCTATAGCAGACCTTCTTTAGGGATGAAAGGAAGAAGAACTGTGAATTTGCTAGAGTTCTGATATGGATTCAAGAGTTTCAGAGATGTGTTGCATTTTTAAGGTGTTTTCACATCTTACGGTGAGATGGTACTTCTTTTAAATAGTAGATTGCACAAAAATGAGTTAAATATCAATAATTTTCAATTTCTTAGTATGCGTGTACAAACTATAAATGGTCTTTAGCTGGCTTTTGCAAGTTGATATGAAATGGATGATTTATCTGTTGAGATGAATTTCAGATGATGAAATCATATTAGAAATGGGTACCATCCATCTAAATGATAATTCTTAAAGTATTTGCACAGATTATAAAAGTAAACTGAAATCTAAGATTTTCAACTATGACTGAATTTGTTGTATAATTGAATAAAGAAGTTTTCCTAGTTGAATCTCCTTGGTTACAAATGATTGTTTTATTTGTATGCATATTACATATATGTCAAATAAAATTTTAGATTCCATTCGATGATATCAATGTTTGCTTGATATATCAGTAAGGAGGGTGAAACTCTAAATGAATGGATAGTTGGAGGTTCGCAAATAGACATATTAATTCAATGTTATTCTTCATGTATGATGTATTCAATCCTTATACAAGTTTTTTGATAAGTGAATAAGGTAAATGAAACCATAATGATAGGGTGTTTAGTGAAATAAGTATTGTGATATCAATGTTTCTCCGTTTGAGGTGTGGTGATGCTTAACAGATCAGTTGTGGTAAATGTTATCATATGGTTTATGAAATGAACAGTTTACAAAGCTAAACAAAGATATGTTGATGTGATGATTGAATTGTGAATTTAAAGAGTAAATTAGACATGTAGATGCCCTGAACAATGTAGAATCCTCGTAGGATGAGGCTTGTGCTATGAGGAGGAAATAGTATCCCGACTGGAGGTAGTCTAGATCGAGGTAAGCTGCAGCACACCAATAGGGTGTAGGGGACTTGTCCAGTAGGGCAGACTCCTTACAATTGTGTGGTACCCAACACCAACTGGGGATGCCAGTGGTACATGTGTTTCATATTGAGTGATCAGTGGTCAGTAGGTCCACTGATGCACAATAAGCCTGAGGGCTTTGACTCACCGCCTGAGTACCCAGGCTGAGAGGTGGAGTATGAGATATCTAGCCACTCCCATTATCTGCTGAGAGGCAGACGTGTGGAGGCCCGCTGTAGACGGGGTCTTACTCAAGAGATAGGCTTAGGAACCCGGGAATGCTTCTAAGCCTTGTACAGTGAGATCGTAGCTTGTTGCAATTCTTTCACATGTTGTGGTACACCTCATGTGGATTCAGGGCATAATAAGATGAATGGGAGGTTAAACAAGTGTGTGCAGTTATTCAATTATCCTTTGTATGTTTCTAAGTTATTAGTTCTATTTGAGATTAATCAAGCATGTTCATATATTGATTCACTCTTGTAGATATCTAGAGTATCCTGTCATATTTATGATTGCCAATGATTAGACTCTTTAAAGCTTACTATTCTTATAATTGATATCAGTTTCTCAACAATATATTTATAAATATATAAGTGTTATATACTATTTCTTTAAAGTACTCATTCACTGAGCGAGTAGGCTCACCCCTCTACTCAGAATTTTTTAGGGAAACCATGTGGACTTGGAGAAGGACAAAGCATCATAGTAGATCTACCACATGAGTTAAGTATGAGATTAGTTAAGCTCAATCGATCCATATCACTCTAGGTCCTTGTATAGATGTGAGAGAGTTGTAAATGATATTTTGTATCTTTTTTTCCTTAATAAGAGAGAATGTATATGATTTTCATGTCATATGTGGAAGTGTGACAAATAGAATGAATGTATGGATGTGCATATTAATGTTGAGATCATATTAGAGTAATATAAGTTTAACTCTCTTATAAAGTTTGTTTATGTGATTGGATGCAAGAAAACAACGAGTTTGAAATGAAATAAAAAAAAAGTAAGGGAGTGAACTTTGTATTAAGTGTAATCCTTAAACGTATTCCCTAATCTCATGATTAGTGGTAATCTTGGGATGTGGGTGGGGTAGCTTTGGTATTAGAGCTTAGGTTGAGTGATCAGGGACCATTAGGATAGAAAGTTAGAGTTATTAGTGTAGAAGTTAGGAGATGATGTGCCTATAGCTCTGGGAGGTCTGAGTATTAGATACCATGTCCTGATATATGAATACTTAGATTGACCAGTATCAAGCTACTCTGTCTATTCTTCTCTGGATGCCTTGGCCAGGTATGCATAGGAAGGATGGGATAGAGAAAAACCCAAGAAATCTTAGGGTTTGGAGATTGAAAAGTAATGAAGGAGTAAGAGATTAAACATAGAATGTGATACAACTCTTGCTTTATATTGCTTCTTTTATTGGTGATCAATAGAAATGCACTTATATATATGAATTCAGATTATCAGTTTGTAGAATATATATGGTTCTTTTATATTGTTGTGTAGCATGAAGTGATTCAGTTATTGTTTATATTCTTTGTATTAAGTAGAACAGAAGTTATGTTTAAATGGATCTCAGATATCAGTTCCAACTGATTCTTACTTATCCCAGTCTTTCCCTTATACTTCAAAATCTTAGAGTATATACATTCATACTAGAATTTGGATCTAATCTATCAAGAATTTACTCTTGTTATGTTACTAATAGGAGTCATTAGATCCTAGTAATGCATCCTGCCAGCCAGACCAGGCCGAACCTGCAGTCCTAAAGCCAAGAGCTACTCAGGATTACTCAACTCCTATTCATCTCACATGTGTGGAAGAAAACTTATCCACTTAGGAAAGCTCATTCAAAGATCATTTCTAGTCTACTTGATACAAAGAATGTAATCAATAAATGCTACAATTGCATAGTGTACAACAAATCTTAAAGACCCATATATATTTCAAAATATTGAATATCTGAATTCAAACGTATAAGAGCTTTTCTATTCATCTCTAATAAAACAACAATATGAAATGAAAGTTCTATCTCATTTTATATTTATGATCTTAATTCATGTTACTTATCTTGTTTATAACCCTAATATTTCTAGGGTTCCTCTATAGACCATCCTTCCACTGTATACCTGGCCAGGGTATACATGAAAGAATAGACAGAGTAGCTTGATACTGGTTGATCCAAGTACTCAGATATCGGGCCAGGATATCCAAATACTCAAATCCCCAGAGCTAACATCATAACATCTCCTATCTGCCACACTTATGACTCTAACTTACTAACTTAATGGTCCCTGACAACTCAGCCTAAGCTCTGATACCAAGTTGTTACACCTCGATCTCACAATTACCATTAATCATGAGATTAGGGTATAAATTGAGGATTTAATGTAATAGAAAGATCACCCTTAACTTTTTTTTCTTTCTTCATTTTGTTCTCACATGCAATCACATGAACTAACTTTATAAGAGAATCTAAACATTGATTTCTCTAATGTAATTTCAACAGTAAAAATGCATGTATAAACATTCATTATGTTTCACATACTTTTAAACACATAAAACTTGTTGATTCGCATATATTGCTAAAAGAAGAATAATGTTATACATCATCATTTACAACTCTCTCATATTTCTTTACAAGGACCTAGAGTGACAAGGACCGACTGAACTTAACTATACTCAGACTTAACTCTTGTGGTAGATCTACTCTGATGCAATGATATCTTCAATCCCCACGGTTTCCCTAAAACTTTTGAATAGAGGGGTGAGCCTACTCGCTCAGTGAATGAGTAAAGAAATAATGTAGTCTAAAGTACTAAATCAGACATTTATCATTCTTGGATAATTGAAATAAAACAAGATAGTAATTTCAAATTAAAAGACTAGATATTCAAAAACTTACTAATAACATTGAATCCTACATCATTAGAAATAAACAAGAATGGAAATATAATCCTCACTATATTCAATATTACATTTAAAGAACAACTGTTGCGAGACTGAAATCAAATCTTTCTTAACTCTTCTTAGGTATAAGAAACTCTTTAAACTTATATTATCATATTTTCGCTTATGCCTTGATCATATGCAGTGTACTCTACATATGAAGAATCGTAATGAAATATGATCTCATCGTACAAGACTTATCTGACACACCCGGGATGCTAAGCCTGACTACATCACTGGTCTGCAATAGGAAAATGGCTCTCTGGCCTCGACAACCTATGGGCCGTAAAACTGGACTCCTCCTCTAACATGAGCACATAGGTAGAGAGTCAAGCCACCTATTGGCTTTTCTGTACTCTAGTACCACCAGGATCTCTGGTTTATGTTGGACACTACATACTGTATTTATAAGGAGAATTTCACTTGGGCTTCGTCCCCCGTACCACCTATTAGTACGATCCGACCCCCATATACTAGATACTGCTAGGGCTAAGTCATTTCATCCCTATGATGCAGACCTCTCATAGGGAATCTACGGTGTTCAGGGCTACTATTATTACTATAACTTTGATTATATATTTCTCTTAGACTGATCTCTTTTGACTCTGTATATTAATGACTACTCGGATTATTGAATTGAAATCACTGATGATACTAAACTGAATGCTTAACATATTGTTTACCCCTTTTTTAGGGTTTCTCCTAACTCATGCACATATAACACTTCTCATTTATTCAAACATATATCATGTCTACTAATATTAATATTCTCATTCAACATTTCTGACATTTATGCATGGCATCAATAACATACCTATCTAGGGCATGTCATATCTCCACTTGCAATAGCATAACAACATATGCATTTCATGACAAGTATTTGAGTTAGAAAAATATGAATCTCATAAAAAAAGCATATATGCATATAAGATAATATTCAAATAAAATCCCACAATATCAAAAATCATTTCAATCAGCCATTTACTACTAAATTAGATATGTATACTTATAAGAGCATACTAGATTGGGTTTCCATCCTTGATTACTTGCTATTCACAGGATATGTATTGTGAAAATTAGAAACTCTATTTGTCCATATATCAAATCAAAGAGATCAAACATGTAGAATTATATGCACTAGGAACATAAATAAGATCATATAAACATAAATCTGAATTTCCGCTATAATGTTGTTCAAGCACCCAAATAACTTGAAAATTCAGATCTTCAGAAGATTCTCAATAAACTTTTTAATTCTATAGTATTCAAGATACATGGATATCTATATAAATGTCATCATGTAAACATTTTTAGATAATAGTTGGAACATGAATTGAACTATTCTATAAACTGAATTCAAGAACAGTTCTTTACATTTATTGTCATCTAGGGAGAAATTGAGAATATAAATTAAAACCATCTAATTGAGTACAATTGACTGAAATATTCTTTTACCCACTCACCCTAAGCTATAAAATAGCTTAAAAATGTATCTCATATATGAAAATCTTGAATCCATATCAAAACCCTAGCCATCACCACTTTTTTCTTCCTTTCAACTCGGAAACCCTAGAATTGAAGATTAGGAGAGAAAGAGTGAGAAAAAGACTTGATTTGATATGATTTCAAATCCAATCAGGGGAGGGATGGAATCTTGACATCTGAGAGAAGATTCACCATGTAACTATATCCAAAGAAGCTAAACTTACATGATTTCATCATTCCTCAGACCGCAAAACCCTAGGTCAACATCTCCATCACTTTCTCCTCTCAAACCCTAACTCTCCCTCTCTCTTTAGGATTTCGTTTCTTTGGATTGAATCATGAATTATGAGAGATCCTTGTGTGTTAGGTTGACCATATAGAGCAATTGAGCTGCTTGGGTCAATTACACATTGACCCCTCACTATACTTTCTCTTATTTCAGCTGAATTTTCTGTCATAAAAATATTACTGTAATTCGTCTACTGATAATGTTTAAACGGATCCAAAAATTATGAAAATTTAACATGTTGTTTATGATTGAGTTTTAGATTTCCAATTAAAATTTCAGATCATTTGGTGTTATTAATAAATAAATAAAAATAAAACACTACACTACTAAAAAGCACTCTGTCAGCATTTTGGTCGAAGTATAGTTTGAACAAGAACCACATTAAAAGAATACTAAAAAATTCTGAAATTTTTCTCCAATATGCATTATTGAGTTATACATATCATATCCAAAATTCAATTAAATAAAAAAACTTGTAGAAAATATGAAAAATTATTTAGCACACTGCTATCCTGATCAAATTCCATATTCATGTACTATCAAAACCCTAATTTTTTGCAGATTAGGGTTTACATTTCTCAAACCCTAATTCCTCAAACTAAAATCATAGTTAGAGTTTCTTCTTAGGTTTGAAACATCACAATTTATCTACTATCATTAATCATGTCTAAACAATGTTCAATCTAATCAAGTATGTAATCATTCAGGTAAACCCTAGTTTACCAATTAAGCACAAATGTAGTCATTACACCCAACCACCTCTATTGTAGGGGAAGAGTGGCACGCCATAGGTCCTGTCTGAGTGGTAGACTCAGATACCTACCACTTGCTCAATGCTTCCTGGACTCTCTTATCAACTAACTCATCTACCTATACATGGACAAAAGAAATGTTTTTTGATTCATGAATTCCCTTTCCAATAACATTCTAAAAAAAGAATAGGTTACCTCATCTTTTAAAATTCCCCCTTTTTGGACATGTTTGTGTTGTGATGGCCCAAAAAATGGTCTTAGGCCCACTTCAGCCCCGGTAGCCCTAACACGTCCAGGATGCTCTAGGTTATCGAGAGAAACTATCAATTTATCCCTTGTGCCCTCAGGGATGAACGATCCTTGCTTCCTCTGCTCGTAAAGCTCCCACTAATCATGATCAATAGAAATTGGTAAGTAAACATAACAATCATCAATACTAATTGTTCTAAGGGTTGACTTTTACCATTTTTGCAACCGCCTCAGCAGTTGTGGGGTTGGTTATATCTCCTTTTTTATTTTGCCTCCCAACTATCCACACGTCATGGTGATGCAGAGGTACATGTGTAATAGTAGAGGACTCACCACTCTCAGTATTAGGAGCAATAGGCTGATGAACGGAAAACTTCTGTAGTTTTTGGCGAAGAGCTGCATAGCCACCTGGATCCATCGTGTGGTCATGCACATTCAGTGCATGCCTTGCTCTTTGAGCTTCGCTCATAGCCTTGTTAGTAATCACATTGAATTGGTTAGTAACAATCAAGGTCAATCGTGAATAGATGAATTCATAAGATGTATATTAATTAAAATGGGAGTGATTTTTAATACATCAAATTCATCAGTATATCTCCTGGAATCAAATGCCTTCCACTCAGCTGGATTGTGACGTCCCCAGATTTTGATTTCTCCAAACCCTATTGGGAATGAGATGTCAGAATCCGAAAACATCATCCAATCATATCAGAGAGCGATGCGGAAGCATAATGCACATACATGAACATACAACCATAACATACTCAACATTCAACATGTATATTTATACAATATGAATTATTACAAAATGATTTACATTTACATATTGAATGAAAAATAGAAAGTTACACAGTCTAAACATGTATGATAACATGATCTTAACACAATAGGTACAACCTGGACAACTGCTCACTTCCCTTCTTTTATCCCAAGCTAGCTCTGAACCTAAAACATACGTGAAACAACGAATCAACACACAAGGTGTTGTGCACGTGGGTAGAAAGATACATACTAATATGCTTGCATAATTGAAATAACTTGAGAAAGAAAGAGTAAAAGAAAACATTGTTTAAATCGATAATCAGGTAAACACATATTTTTAGATGTCTTTTGATGTGTTTGTACTACTAAGTGGTGTCGCACTTCATTTTTCCCCGCCCCTTGGGCTATGGGGACCGAGTCCCGACCTTATATTTAGAGGGGAGAGGGAGAGATGCCGCACTTCATTTTTCCCTGCCCCTTGGGCTATGGGGACCGAGTGCCGACCTTATACTTAGAGGAAGAGAGAGAGAGAGAGGGGATTGAGGGAGTGAGAGAGAGAGCATATATCCACTCAGTAACTACAAACCATCTATATTCTTTTTAATGTTCTTTAATGTTTTGCGGAGCATATACTACGAATACACATCCAAGAATTTATATGCAAACACAAGAATCAAAAGTACATCATATCATTATGCATTCATGAAAACTAGTCTTATACATAAAAATCCCACGTACCTAAGTTCAGAGATTCATTATAAATCCATGATCATCTAGAACTTTGTCCATGACCTGAATAATAATAATTAATAATCATTAATAGAAGGTTCACCATAATTAATGGCATTTAGGTCCAACAATTAGGGTTTAGGCCAACCTAGGTTCAAACTGATCTAAACTTGTGTTTGATATTTTTATACTGACTAGGGTGTCATTTTAGAGGTCTGGTCCAATTTTGTAATTTTCTGATGACTGGTCTATTTTCTAGAGTTAAATGATGTTTAAAGTATCTAATTATGCATTAATAGAAAAAGACCCAATGTTAGGAATTTTTACTCAGATCAGAGTCAATATATGGTTTCTAAATGATGCTAGGTTTCAAATGTAATTTTATGAGAATTAATCTCAATTGGATACTAATTATTTCAACTGATGAACTATAATTCATTTACATAATAATCCATCATTATTTGTTCTTCAAAAGACTGATCTAAGGGTCTAGTAATGTAACAGAGGCTTGGCTCTGATGGCCAAAGAGGGTTCTACCTCTTCGTCACTCACCAAGGCATCCACCTCCATCAAGATCTCCCCAACAGCAAGCAGTCCTCGTTCGCGATGGTCTTTCTGCTTCAGCTTCTGAGGGCACAGTCGTTGCAAGATACCCATCTCAAAGTTCTCTTCCTCGCCGACTTCCGACACTCTCAAGACCTCTGTGATTTCTTGTTCTGAGACCATGTCCGGGTGCCGCCGTGTGGGCTGGATCGGATTTGGGAACCCCCAAAGTCGCGATCCCTAGGTTCTTGTGTGTGTCCCCAAGATCTGCAGGTGTCGGTTGTGTGCTGCAGCGGAAAGAGACCACGCCATCGAGGCATCATCTGAGGTCGCCTTCTCCATCCTTTGTCATGTGTGAGTGTCGTTCTTTACTGGATCAGGCGCCGTCATGGCCTGCTTAGGGCTCAGCCACATAGATCCAGTCTCTGATGCATGATAGGTCGGTGGTCTCTTCCCAGCCATCTCTTCCTGCGCCTGCACTCCTCCATTCCTGAGATGTCGACGCGCCACCTCGGCTCTAGTTGTACGTTGTTACATCGACTACATAGCATCAGATCTCCTCCACCTTCTAGTCTGGCCACTGCAGATGGTATGTAAAGGGGAATCATGACTGCTCGGTGCTTCTCTATAGATTTCTAAAATGACCATCACGTGGTTGGAGACAGAGAGAACCCGAATGGATCAGTGTTGAGATGCCATTGCTCGACCTTGAAGAATGGTGATTAAGAAACCAGTGGTGGAGGATGGGTTTGTATCTCCTGGATCTTGCGCTCATCATCTAGCCGCCTAGGCTTGAGGTTGGTTCTGCAAGGTCCGCTGGTGTCTGGATGGACTCCTGATAGGATGAAGCTTCCAAATTTTTGCCAAGGCTCTTTGATGCCTTCCTCTCTTCAGTCACTCTCTTGTTATCATTGAAGGAGATGCAACTAGGGGCAAGGTCTGGTTCTTTCAAAATATACCACCTCACATGTTGTTTGAGATGTTAAGAGAGAGACAGTGAGGACTCTTTGTTAGATAATCATGTGGATCCGTGTTTTGAGCGCTAGTCGGTGCTGGAGATGCACACCTGGTCATCGCCTCTCCACAGTTTGTGGGAGGTAGAGGATGAATAGCTGCTATGGATTTATAATTTAGGAATAGGGCCAAACATCTACTGTGACATCCCCCAATTTCTATATACTTTCCATAGTGACATTCATAGATATGTGTGCACTCATATTTATAGATGTTAAAAGGGAAAATATAAGAGATTAAGGTAGTCAACTAAAATAGAGATTAAGCCAAGATCTAGTCCACATCATCATATAATGCCACACAAACATTCATTCATAAAGATAATAAAAGTCATTACATATGGAGAGAAAATATTGTTCTAGAGAAAGTTAACTTTATTACATAGGATTTCAATCATCCTCGATATCACTAAGAAAAGAAATAAACTAACATCTAGCAAGAAATGAGATAATAGGAAAAGATCTATCTAATACATCCTCCATGTTCATTATTTTATGCCTTTAGGTACTTTGAGCATGCAATTCATTTTGTTGTCAATTGTTCCTTGCACCTAGAAAATACGAGAAACAAAACATCAGCAGAGCTGGTACGTGGTAAAAGTTACATTAATAAGGTTGCATAAAGGAAAATATTTGAAACAGAAGGAAAGAGAGATAAAACCATTTCTTAAGGAGAAAATCAAGTTAACACCCTTTTTTACATTCATTTGAATGCGGTTGTACTACACATATTGCACTTGACTTACATCTAGTATGGGCAATATAATATCATCATACATCTAACATGGGCCAAGGAAACATACATCCATGTTAGGCAACATACATCCACACCAGGCTTTGTGCTCTAGTAGCTACAACCCATCATAACCATTTATGTTACATTAGGTTTGGCGAAATATAACTCATACTAGTCAACCAAGCAATCATATTCAAATATGAGCATTCAAGGTATACATATCATAGGCAACCAGAAATCTAGTCTTATACTTATAAGACCACGTACCTTCTTGTTCAATTAGATGTCCAAAGATTTAGAATCAATCAAGAATTTAGTCACCCTGCAAAGAAAGCAAGGGTACAACATTACCATTGGTCCATGTGACCAAGACTAAGATATGTTCTTAGTTATTATTCCTTTTTATGTTATCTTAATCCAGATCAGGGATTTCCCATATCTTAATTGAGATCAAAAATATTATCAGGTCTGCTCCATCATAAACTATTTTGATTAAAAGATAATATTTAATTGATCAATTAGAAGATTTCCAAAAATTAGGGTTTCTAAGATGGTTGGAGAAAAAGGGAGACTAACCCTCAACATATTAACCATTCATAACATCAGGGTTCGTTTTAAAGATTCAGACCAATCATAATCACTAATTATCATCTAGTGATATTAATTCTTATTATAAAGATATATCTTGAATTCCATGTAGAAAGAGAAACTAGTTCTAGGGTTTCTCCTAATCCTTTGATCATTTGTCATCTTAGAATAGGATTTCGAGTTATTTAGAAACAGATTTCTATCTAGGGTTAATTACACCTTAGAAGGTCAGATATCATCAAGGAAAACTATTATCAAAAATTAATTATAATTAAGGGGTCATTAAGGCTTTAAGCAACTATTTTTTTAAAAGGCAGCTGATTTAGGTCCTGGTAGCATTTTATTTGGATACAGAATAATTTTTTAATCAAAATGGTATATAGGTTTGACATTTTTTGATAATCCTAGCATTTACTATGATTTTTCTAAGAGAATTAGTTTCTTTGGATAAAGCAAAATAAAAGAAAATATATTTACCTTGTTCTACGGCCGGATCTGACTGGATCGACGGCTCAGGTAGATCCAAGGTCTCGCAAGTTCAAACCCGGATCACCGACGTGGCGTTCTCTGATTGGGGTGTCTGTGCGAGTTGGATCCCCTTTGGTCTTTGCTGGCCCACGACCTGGCTGATGTGGCGATCGGCTAGCAGTCCACCTGGCGCCCTGGTTCCCGGTTTGGTCAGTGCTCCCTCACGCGAGCAAGCTCCAAATCATGAAAACGCGGCGGAGGAGCTCACCGGAGCCAAGTTGGAAAAGGGGCAGCAGGCTCCCACGAGGGCGGAAAAGATGTCGCCCAAGGTCCCTGTGACATCGTGGTACCAGGTGAGGCAAGGGTGTGGAGGAAGAGGGCGAGGCAGAGGAGATCGGCCCCAAAGGCAGTGTGGCGGTGCCACTAGGCTCTAGAGATTGAGTAGGGATATCGGGGGCAATGAGGGTCAGGAAAATTAGGGTTAAAGGCAAAGGAAGGAGGGGAGACATCGAGGGGGTGGTTTTATAGGCTATCGGGGTAGGTTTAGGGTTGGCTGGGGTCCTGGGCTTCACGGCCGCCGCCGGAGTGAGAAGCAGCAAGAAAAGGGGAGGTCATTCTCCCCGCTCTGAGGGTTAGGGGAGTCAAGGTAAGCCTGGTTGGCCTCATCTTTGCGAGGCGGAGATATTTGTTGGCTTCGAATTTCGAAAGGAGGCGTGAGGTGGCGCGGTAGGACGAGCCTCGTTCCCTGTTACCTCCCTGCCCTATGCGGGAGGTAGGAGACGAGGTCTCCGCTGTTGGATTAGGGCAGATCCATGGATCGCCCGATCTGACGGCTAGGAGAGGGGCCAGGTTAATCAAAGGCAAACGTGACATTTATTCACCCTTGATTAAACGAAAAGTTAGGTCTAGGACATATATCTAAGGTGATTTATTAAATTGGCCATAACTCTTGATTGGTAAATCCGATTCTAATGAAATTTGAGGTGTAGCTTCAAAAGGTCATTATGCTACTATGATATAAATTTGAAACCCAAATTCGAAAGTTTGATGTGTTCATTTACTAAATACATTAATATATGTATTTTATCATAAAAGCGTACTAGGGTTCACATATTGTTTGCAATTTGTGACACATATTTGTCCAATTAAGTGAGGGAAGTATATGAGGGTAATTTGGTCAACAAATTTGATAATAAACTTTTAAGAGAGAGAAAAATATTATAAAAATTCACTTTGTCACATCTACCATCGAACCAATGCAGCCCAAAGTCCTGCTGACCTCATGACAAATCAATTTCACGACCACTAGGTTGAACAAATGAATGAACTTATCCGAACTCAACCATGTATCAATAACTTCATGATATTTAAACATTGATAACTACCTATAAGAGCATGTTTTCACTTTGAAATTTTAACCAAAGATTCCTCTTCGTGTAGTCCATCTTACATATAAATTTTGCATCCAAACTCCTTTGATTGGCCCCTCAAAATAAATTAGTCCAAGGGAGTACATATGGAAGGATATTAAACTTAATTACCTAAGTTGGTCTCAGAAAATACTTTATTGATTCATAAAGGCTATTCATGCATAACTGAACTCGATTGGATATGATAATCATCAATTACATCTTTGGTTGCACTTTTAGTTGTCAATAGTCCATAATTGAACTCCTGATTTCTTACTTTTGCATCAATTCTCTAAATGACACACATGGTCTTAAAATACTATATTTGTTATCAAAATCCTAAAACCTGGTTTATCGCATTCACCCCTCCTTATAAGGAATTTCTTCCTCGAAATTCAACTAGTCAGATCCTTTAGGTGATTCCAAGGGGTCGCTAAATTCTCTAGGCCACCACTTCTAGATGCCAAGGCTATCATAGTTCTGCATGCACCATGATTTGTCATCTTAAGATTTTAGGCATGTGGGGTGTAATTACCCCACCTTATATTGATGGTAACATCATTCATTTATTTTATTAATAACATGTCATTCTTGTTTTGGGTATTTACATCCTCATTAACCCTAAAATTAGGGTTTGCTCTTACATATAAAGTTGAGAATTACTCAAGTTTCATCTTTCACCCTACTCATCTATGTACGGTGATATCAAGAGCTCATATTTACTAAAACTATCACAATTACATCATTAATGTGGTCTATGATCGACATCATACTATGATTTCATCATTATAGAAATGCTTTCTTATCATACTTAAATATTAGGGTTTCACCCTATTCAGCGAGTTATCTACGAGAAGAAGCTTAGATTTAGAAGGATTGATCCTAGGCACTATATTTTGTGATTATTAATCTATGAGCCAAAGATTTTTTTTTTGGCTCATGATTTCAAACTTATATCATTCATGCATGATATAGAGAGAAAGAGAATATACTAAGCCAATTTTATCATGCTTTCAAACTTGGATATCACATGTATGATATAGGGAGCAAATATAGACAATATTAGGCCATTCTTACACGAGTGACTCTTCATAAATAAGTCATCTATATGGTTCAAGTGAGGCTTCTATCATCGTATATTAAGAAGGAGAAGAAGAAGGGAGAACATGTATTTTGAGTATCTTTTGCACAAAGCATCATACTCTCATAACTATAGTTCCTATATTACCTCACTTGCAACTAATGATGAAATTCAAAAAATATGTCACTCCAGCTAGGTCCTAACTCAGTAAAGGATTGACTTTATCATATGGGTCATCTACCCATCCTTTTCTTTCACCCTATTCTCACATATAGATTTGAATCATGCATAAGGGCTTAACTCAACACTCGTGAGTAATCTAGTGTAGGACATTTTTTTACACATGTCTCATATATCGGAGGCTAGGTCCTATGACCTTCTCCCTGTGGGTCTTACTTTCTCTAGAGTTCACCACATATCTCATCCTACCACTAGATATCCTCCTTGTATAAGAGCTTGAGGCTCATGCACACTCATCTCTATCTTAACTTAGCTTATCTTAAGTAGGAAAAGGGAATGTACTTTCATCATCACGACTTAGAATAGATCCTCTAAGAGTGGATTCAACTCATATACAACTCAAATCTTAATAAGGAAACTTATACCATTACGGATTAAAGTTAGATAAGATTCTATATGCTTATTTCCTTCATCTTTCTTTTGTCTATCTATCTATCACATAACCTTATGAGGCTCTAGACATCTAATCTAGATCTATTCTCTCTTCTAGACTGATGTCACTCCCTTTCACTTAGATTGCATGAACACTAACTACTCTCCAGTGTGAGGGACACATTTTTATATTTACATGTATATAATAAAATATTATATAGTTTTTCTCCGAGAAAGAAGACGTCAGAGAAAATTTTCGAGGCTCGAGCTGATTGGAAAACAAAACCAAATCAGCAAAATTGAGTGTCCCACACACAGTAGATAGTCTAGTGTCATGTCACCTAGTGAAATGGTGAGAACAAGATGTAGACTAGTGTAGCTGCCCCATACATATGAGCTCTATATGGAAAGGGTCTCACACACTTGTCTAAACCTAGTTCTCGAACATCTATGTTCTAACCTACAGGCTAAGTCAGAACTTATTTCTGTAGAACAACTTACTAAGTTTCTAGGGTTTAAAGTGAAAGGTGAAATTATGTTTTATGTTTCATGGTGAGCACTTGTTAGGTGTAGCTATTGTTCATTCTCTGATACCAACTATCACGTCCCCAGATTTTGATTTCTCCATACCCTATTTGGAATGAGATGTCAGAATCCGAAAACATCATCCAATCATATCAGAGAGCAATGCGGAAGCATAATACGCATACATGAACGTACAACCATAACATACTCAACATTCAACATGTATATTTATACAATATGAATTATTACAAAATGATTTACATTTACATATTGAATGAAAAATAGAAAGTTACACAGTCTAAACATGTATGCTAACATGATCTTAACACAATAGGTACAACCTGGACAACTGCTCACTTCCCGTCTTTTATCCCAAGCTAGCTCTAAACCTAAAACATATGTGAAACAACGAATCAACACACAAGGTGTTGTGCACGTGGGTAGAAAGATACATACTAATATGCTTGCATAATTGAAATAACTTGAGAAAGAAAGAGTAAAAGAAAACATTGTTTAAAGTGATAATCAGGTAAACACATATTTTTAGATGTCTTTTGATGTGTTTGTACTACTAAGTGGTGTCGCACTTCATTTTTTCCCGCCCCTTGGGCTATGGGGACCGAGTGCCGACCTTATATTTAGAGGGGAGATGGAGAGATGTCGCACTTCATTTTTGCCCACCCCTTGGGCTATGGGGACCGAGTGCCGACCTTATACTTAGAGGAAGAGAGAGAGAGGGGATTGAGGGAGTGAGAGAGAGAGCATATATCCACTCAGTAGCTACAAACCATCTATATTCTTTTTTTATGTTCTTTAATGTTTTTTGGAGCATATACTACGAATACACATCCAAGAATTTATATGCAAACACAAGCATCCAAAGTACATCATATCATTATGCATTTATGAAAACTAGTCTTATACTTAATAAATCCCACGTACCTAAGTTCAGAGATTCATTATACATCCATGATCATCTAGAACTTTGTCCATGACCTGAATAATAATAATTAATAATAATTAATAGAAGGTTCGCCATAATTAATGTTATTTAGGTCCAACAATTAGGGTTTAGGCCAACTTGGGTTCAAACTTATCTAAACTTGTGTTTGATATTTTTATATTGACTAGGGTGTCATTTTAGATGTCTGGTCCACTTTTTGTAATTTTTTGATGAATGGTCTATTTTCTAGAGTTAAATGATGTTTAAAGTATCTAATTATGCATTAATAGAAAAAGACCCAATGTTGGGCATTTTTACTCAGATCAGAGTTAATATATGGTTTCTAAATGATGCCAGGTTTCAAATGTAATTTTATGAGAATTAATCTCAATTGGATACTATTTATTTCAACTGATGAACTCTAATTCATCTACATAATAATCCATCATTATTTGTTCTTCAAAAGACTGATCCAAGGGTCTAGTAATGTAAAGGACATTTTTCTGAGTCTATGGATATTTTTAGGAGACTTATTGGGCAAGGGAGCTAATTTCTATGTATAATACAAGATAAAGGCACATTTAGGGATATTTAGAAGGTGTTTACCTTTTTGTGATATTGTGAGTCGTTGATCTAATCATCATAATTCACTAGATGTCTGCCACATCACCATCATGGAGGGGTGCGGCTCAGGGCCTACTGACCCAGCTCAGCAGACTGGTCTGGGCACCTCCCTTCTCTCTTCGCGATCTGCCTGATCTGGGCTTCTCCTAATTGGAGTGTGAAGCTGCCGGCTCCGTTCTCCGTTTGGGCGCCACATGCGCTGTTCTCCGGTGTGAGTGCAGCCCCATAGAGGCTTGGCTCCGATGGCCAAAGAGGGTTCTACCTCTTCGTCACTCACCAAGGCATCCACCTCCATCAAGATCTCCCCAACAACAAGCAGTCCTCGTTCGCGATGGTCTCTCTACTTCAGCTTGTGAGGGCACAGTCGTTGCAAGATACCCATCTCAAAGTTCTCTTCCTTTCCGACTTACGACACTCTCAAGACCTCTGCGATTGATTGTTCTAAGACCAAGTCTGGGTGCCGCCGTGTGGGCTGGATCGGATCTGGGAACCCCCAAAGTCGTGATCCCTAGGTTCTTGTGCGTGTCCCCAAGATCTGCAGGTGTCGGTCGTGCGCCGCAGTGGAAAGAGACCATGCCATCGAGGCATCATCTGAGGTCACCTTCTCCATCCTTTGTCGTGTGTGAGTGTCGTTCTTTACTGGATCAGGCGCCGTCATGGCCTGCTTAGGGCTCAGCCACATAGATCCAGTCTCTGATGCATGATAGGTCGGTGGTCTCTTCCCAGCCATCTCTTCCTGCGCCTGCACTCCTCCATTCCTGAGATGTCGACGCGCCACCTCGGCTCTAGTTGTATGTTGTTACATCGACTACATAGCATCAGATCTCCTCCACCTTCTAGTCTGGCCACTGCAGATGGTATGTAAAGGGGAATCATGACTGCTCGGTGCTTCTCTATAGATTTCTAAAATGACCATCACGTGGTTGGAGACAGAGAGAACCCGAATGGATCAGTGTTGAGATGCCATTGCTCGACCTTGAAGAATGGTGATTAAGAAACCAGTGGTGGAGGATGGGTTTGTATCTCCTGGATCTTGCGCTCATCATCTAGCCGCCTAGGCTTGAGGTTGGTTCTGCAAGGTCCGCTGGTGTCTGGATGGACTCCTGATAGGATGAAGCTTCCAAATCCGTGCCAAGGCTCTTTGATGCCTTCCTCTCTTCAGTCACTCTCTTGTTATCATTGAAGGAGACGCAACTAGGGGCAAGGTCTGGTTCTTTCCAAATATACCACCTCAAAGGTTGTTTGAGATGTTAAGAGAGAGAGACAGTGAGGACTCTTTGTTAGATAATCATGTGGATCCACGTTTTGAGCGCTAGCCGGTGCTGGAGATGCACACCTGGGATGCACACCTGGTCATCGCCTCTCCACAGTTTGCGGGAGGTAGAGGATGAATAGCTTCTATGGACTTATAATTTAGGAATAGGGCCAAACATCTACCATCGAACCAATGCAGCCCAAAGTCCTGCTGACCTCATGACAAATCAATGTCATGACCACTAGGTTGAACAAATGAATGAACTTATCCGAACTCAACCATGTATCAATAACTTCATGAAATTTAAACATTGATAACTACCTATAAGAGAATGTTTTCACTTTGAAATTTTAACCAAAGATTCCTCTTCGTGTAGTCCATCTTACATATAAATTTTGCATCCAAACTCCTTTGATTGGCCCCTCAAAATAAATTAGTCCAAGGGAGTACATATGAAAGGATATTAAACTTAATTACCTAAGTTGGTCTCAGAAAATACTCTATTGATTCATAAAGGCTATTCATGTGTAATTGAACTCGATTGGATATGATAATCATCAATTACATCTTTGGTTGGACTTTTAGGTGTCAATAGTCCATAATTGAACTCCTGATTTCTTACTTTTGCATCAATTCTCTAAATGACACACATGGTCTTAAAATGCTATATTTGTTATCAAAATCCTAAAACCTGGGTTATCACACGGGTCCAGGTAGTTCCATTACTCAAGGGCTGACTTCTTCCTCTTATCAACCTCTTGTATGTATTGTTGATTGAGAGTTGTCCTATAGTTCCTTAGGACCCTCCCACAACGTTACATCATGTGACGTCCCAGGATTTGAGGCCTTGGATAAAAAGATCTTATAAGGAATGATTGGACTACCCATATCACCAAGGTGCACCTCCTTTTCCAGGAGCCCATCACTAAGAACTCCATAGTTAAGCGTGCTCATCTTGGAGTAGTATTGGGATGGGTGACCTGTCGGGAAGTTGATCCTGGCATGCGCGTGAGTGAGGACCAAGTGTGCAGTTAAGGCTAGTGGTGGTCTGTGGGGACAGTCGTCATTCCTGAAACTCTACTAGTGCCTTGGGCAGTGGGCCCATGTGTTACAAATGGTATTAGAGCCAATTCCCCTCCAGTAGGTGGGGCCCACATGGACATGGCATGCCAGTCTTGAGTCGTGCGGTCCAGGCATGTAGGAAAGGGATGTCCATGGTTGACGTAGCCACCCTTGTGCTAGTATTCTGTGATCGGGAGTTTGGTGTCCATGGGCCATTGTGGGTCTGCACTGAAATGGGGAAGAGGTTATGAGGCCTTATAGTTGAGCCTTGATGAGGACGTCAAGAGTCTAAGTGGGGGAGATTGTGACATCCCAGGATTTGAGGCCTTGGATGAAAAGATCTTATAAGGAATGATTGGACTACCCATATCACCAAGGTGAACCTCCTTTTCCGGGAGCTCATCACTAAGAACTCCATAGTTAAGCATGCTCAGCTTGGAGTAGTATTAGGATGGGTGACCTATCGGGAAGTTGATCCTGGCATGCGCGTGAGTGAGGACAAAGTACGCAGTTAAGGCTAGTGGTGGTCTGTGGGGACAGTCGTCATTCCTGAAACTCTACTAGTGCCTTGGGTAGTGGGCCCATGCATTACACATCACCTTTTTACGATGTACGTTTTCATCCAATTTAAATATACTATGAAAGATTTCATATATTTAATAGAGTATTCTAAAAAATAGAATGTAAATAACTTTAAAAATAGAATCACAAATGATAATATCTCATACATAGTTCTTTGCGTACTAAGTCATTCTTCACTTTAGGAATTGTATACTAAGATTCTGCATTTATACTACAATGGCTACGAGTAAGAATCTCAAGATATTAAACAAACAAGTTGTGGTTAACCCCAACTGGATTTCTTACATGATCAAAATCCACAACCAATTTTGGTCCATTGTCCCTTTGTTGTAGTAACTTGTTCATCATAGTGATGCCCCTAATTTTTCAAATTTCTTTTGTTGCTCATCAAGTGACACAAGGTTTTCAGGGGGTACATCATCAACCTAAATATAAAATATTTTATAAACGAAAATTTTCAATCTTTTACAAAAATGCCTTAACAGAAGAGCGGGCAACAAATTGAGCTTCCAATCCTTTCTGAATGGCAAACCCTATAGAACTAAAAACAAAATTACTAGAAGTAGAAGGAGAAATCATAAGATTCCTATTTATTACATTTTGTAGTCGATGAAGAAGGGAAATAGCATCATCGACAAGTACCCCAAAGATATCAAAAGCGAAAGGTAGGAAATGGTGATGATTTGCCACACATGTTGCGCCATGCTTATGGACCTTCTGTGCTGCAGCGTTAGAGGCTGCCTGACCAGCTTTAAAACTGCTAGAAATGGTGCCTGACATAGGGGAAACTCCAGTAAGGTCTACACAAGTGTGTTTCCCATCATTCCAATCAAATAAAAGGATATCAACTGGTCGTTGAGCATGAAGACCATCAGAACGCGTACTGAGAGATGGCATGGGAGCTTCCTTCAGTACCTTTAATCCAGGATGAGAAGCAAGGTCAAATAAGACATCACGTACAACATCATGACGGTACTTAAAACCAGGCTGTGAGCGACAATGGACAGCATGATCACCAAAGGCGTCTAGTTCTGTAGAATTACAGAGCGGGCAACGTTCATCACTGGGGTACAAGGGGATCATGAGACGATATCGAAGGATATATCGATATTCAATAGGAGACAAAGACAAGCCGAAACCTTCAATAGGAATAGTAAGTAGGAAATCTTGTGCATGATCAGCTTGTAGAGAAGAAAGAACCACATGTTGCCGTGGAGATAAGCCATTATCCATAAATTGTTGAAAGATTGTCCTATAGTACGCGTCAGCCAAAATAGAATGGGTCTTTGGAGTGGCAGAAGGCGTACCTGACAACTTTGACCAACTGAAAGATGGCAGTGTAGTACACAAGGCAACATGTGCAGAGTCAAAAGAAAAGAAAAGAAATATAAGATATAACTTATAAATTGACATATATATAGCTAGATATAGGATATATTGTAAAACTTACATTGTGAGGCGGTGCCTCACCCTCATGGTTATCATCATCACGACCATCATACTCATGGTTTTCCATCTGATAGTGTCATACAAAAAAAAAGAAAACATTTAACATTTAGCATAACTAAAATAATATAACATTGTGAAGTTAACATCGATCTAGCATTCAAAAAATAAAACATTGTGAAAAACTAAAAACATGCCTCTAATATTGAGATCTTTTCTTAATAAACATTCCTTCGGTGTGATCTCCGCACACATATAAGTCATCATTAGCTTCAATATTTGGTGTTGGGAACCCAACTAAGAATGGACTCGAGTCATCATACTTATCATAGTAGTATTCTTCATCTATTGGATCTTCAATGAACTGTCTTTTACCATGAAGAAAAACCAACAATTTTTCATTTGTAGAATCATTGATATAAAATATTTTTTTCTTGTGATGCCAATATGAATGGTTCACCCTTCTCACCAATCTTTTCAAAATTCACTAATGTGCAACCCAATTCATCCACTATAACTCCTTTGGTGTTATCAACCCAATTACACTTAAAGAGCGGAATTCTGAAATCTACGTAGTCAAACTCCCATATGTCTTCAATGACGTCGTAATATGACATTTTAGCTTCACGTGGACTGCACTAGAAAAAAATAATGAAGACGCTTGAAGGGTGACCCCACTATTTTGGATGAAGCTCTTATCATCTTGATGCTTTGTGTAACATGAGAACCCATTTATGTCAAACCCTTCATAAGACATAACATTCATTTTTGGTTTAAAGGCGAGACATTTGATATTTTCAACAATATTATTTGGTATTTGAGATAGTTGATGTAAGACTTTATCTTCAAACTACTTAATAAATGTCTTGTTATGCTCTCTAGCAAGCCACATTGAATTGGCTCGAGGATATTGTTTCTTGATGAAATTGGTATGTTCTGTGATATAAACACTCAATTCATTGATATTGTGTAAAATATACAAGTGATCTTATTCCAATAGCTCACGACTGATTACTTCATCCGTGCTCCTAAAATCCCTTTTCCAGAATACTCCTCAATATTCTTGTCATTTATAGGAGCGGCATTACCATTCAAAAAGTTATTACAAAAATCCATAACCTCTCTCACCACATAACCCTCAATAATACTCCCTTCAGGCCAGTAACGATTTTGAACATCACCTTTAAAAACTCTCATGTATCATTCAAAAGGATACATCCAATGCAAAAAAACGGGTCCCAACATTTTCACTTCCCTAGTCAAGTGGACAACAAGATGTACCATGATATCAAAGAATGAAGGAGGAAAATACATCTCAAGCTGACATAGGGTAAGAACCACTTCTCTTTGCAACTTATCGAGATTCTAAAGATCGATAACTTTACTGTATGGACTGTTGAACAAGAAATAAAGTATGGTGATTAGAAACCTTACATGCTTTGGCAGTATATATCGAATTACCACAGGCAATATTTGTTACATTAGAGTGTGACAATCATGAGATTTAAGACCTATCAGCTTTAGATCTTTTATTGATACCAATCTATGGATGTTGGAAGAGTAATCTTGTGGTTTATTAACATTATCCAAGCACTCACAAAAAGCTTTTTTCTCCTTTCTAGACAACGTGTAACAAGAAGGAGGTAAATATTTTCTCCAATCAGTACTAGCTACTTTTGTTAATTTTGTCCTTATTCCCATTTCACGTAGGGCCATTCTGGATTTGATCCCATCTTTAGTCTTACCTAGTATATTCAAAAGAGTACCAATGATGCTATCACAGACATTTTTCTCAACATGCATGACATCGATACAATGCCTAACTGCCAAAGAACTTCAATAAGGAAGATCCCAAAATATTGACTTCTTCTTGAATAAAGATTTGTCACTTTGTGTGGGCATGGTACATTGTGATATATTACCAAATAATTGACATTTTTTTTTACTCTTTCATAAACAACCTCCCCTGGTATAGGTTTAGGAACACTTCATTCCTCATTCCATCCGTTGAACACTTTGTGTAACCTTCAGTACAGATGGAATTTTGAAAGAAACCATTGATGACCAAGATATACAGTCTTGCCGCCATATTTTAGTCGTATTGAATTTGTGTTCTCTTCACATATAGGACATTTTTTATCCTTTTACATTATATCTAGACAAATTCCCATATACTGGAAAGTCATTAATAGTGCAAATCAGCATAACATGCAAAGAAAATATCTCTCTACATGAAGCATCATAGGTCATTACACCTTCACCCCAGAGTTTCTTTAACTCATCAATAAGAGGTTCAAGATAAACATTGATATCATTTCCAAGTTGTTTAGGACCCGATATCAACAATGACAACATAACGTACTTATTTTTCATACACAACCAGGGAGGAAGATTGTATATAACAAGCATAACATACCAAGTGCTATGATGGCTGCTCAATGTCCCGTATGGATTCATCCCATTGGCAAAAATCCCTAAGTCTTAGATTCCTTCTTTCTTCACCAAATTAAGAGTACAATAAATCAATCTTCTTCCACTGTGGGGAATCAGACGCATGTCATAGGATCCCATCATTATTTTTCTTGACCTCTGCATGCCACCCCAAATTTTTCACATCTATCGGATTGGAAAACAAGCGTTGAAATCATGGTATTATAGTTAGATACCACATCACCTTGGAAGGAGAACCAGTTTTGGACTTCCCTGAAGTTGTCATTTCATACCTTCACGCCCCATATTTTGGACCATAAATCACATCCACATAGTCCTTTTTAAATAATACACAATCATTCAAGAATGCATGTATCTTCTTAGCCTCTATTTCCATTGGGCATAATAATTTCTTTAACTTGTATGTTGAGATTGGAAGCTCATTTTCTTCAGGAAGAATTTCTTTCAACAAAGACAACAATGACGTGAAGCTTTTGTTGCTCCATGTATTGTTAGCCTTCAACTTATACCATCTCAACACAATGCTAAGCTTCGTAAACTTAGTACAACTTGCGTATAACAGTCTCTCAGCATCATGCACAATTTTCCTAAACATGGGAGGTGGGTCAGTGTGATCTACCCCATAACTATCCAACATCTCATCAACGACGTCTATTGGAACCAGTTCGTTCACATCTATGTCATCGGAGGAAATTTCTTCTTCCACACAAGAACTGCTATCGACATCTACTGATTTCAGGTTTAAAATCTCTCCATGTTGGTACCATTCTGTATAGCCTTGTACAATCCTGTTACACATGACATGACTTTTGATTATGTCACCAGTGCTAACTTTCAAGTTGTTACCGCAGTGCCTACATAGACAATAGAACCTATCTCCAGGTTGTTTCCTATGTTCCTCCGCAAATCTAATAAATTGATCAAGACCAGCAATAAACTCTGGGGCACATTGATTTGGAATGGACATCCATGATCTATCCATTCTATGATCAAAGAGAAAACAAGTATATATTAGGGTTTAGGGATAACATATTAAGTTATGGATTTATATATAGATTAGGGTTTATTGTTTTAGATTTAGGGATAAATATTTAATGGCTAGGGTTTAGGATTAAAATATTAGAATTTAGGGTTAAAAGATTAGAGTTTAGGCTCTTATAATAAATGTATGTACCACCTATCCCATTCTTGAACACGTAATCTTACTAGTAAGTTTATAATGTGTATTAGGTTTTCAAGAAAATTTCAATAGTATTTCTCCGTAGTTCTCGAAGTACACTGATGTACATGGGTAAATGCCCACCAACATATGTACTTAGAGAACAAATGGGAAAGTGCTGATGAAACATCATGAATATAGAATATACATTATACACTTACATCCTAAGTGAGACTAAATGTTCAAGAACAGTCCCAAACCGGGGACTATCCAAAATTTACTCCTAATCAGTAAATCTCAGACGGGTTTCTAGGCCAATGAAGTTTAAATACATGTATGTTGTCATTCATATACCTATGATCTTATTTTCATCGTTCATATCCTAGCTTTATGTAACATCATTTAATTCAATTCATTCTTCCATTTATATTTGCTAATTAAGAGAGAAAGCAAATAATATTAATTAATTAAGATAAACTAGTAATTAAAATAGTTTTGGCTCAAATGTAATCAAACTATTGGTTTCTTATTTCATTTTAGCTCAACATAAGAATTAGGTATAAGAACTCCAAACCTTCAGAGGTGTGGTGCAGCAGTAGCAGCAACGACACTAGCGGCAGTGGCATGGTGTCAAATAGCAGCAACAACACTGCCGGCAACCATAGAAAGCTCCGGAAATGAGAACAACAAGCTCCAGTGCACTGTGGCGGTGGCGTCTTCCCAGAGCCTGCGACGGCAATGGCGCAACACCTTGTGCTCCTCACCGGCGGTGGGGGTGACACAACTCAGTAGCCCCTTAGCAGTTAGGCAGTGGCATCAACGCAGTTGATCAGTAGCTCCTCAGCAGTGGCGGCGGCAAGGAATCCCAACAGCGCGGTGGCGGCGGCGACAAGGAAGCCCAACAGTGAGTGGAGGAAGATGATCGACAGTGGTGAGCGGCAATGGAGTCGCCAGAATCGCCTCAAACCCCTAATGAAAACACGATGAAATAGAGAAGGGGGAGAGTCTATTTCACACGGGTGCTATTAAGTTATCTTAAGTCGTTAGTTGTTTACAAAAACGGATGCCTAATCCAATAGGCGTCGACCACACTTGAAAAACCAACAACTAAGTGCAATTTTAAAGAAAAAAAAGTTGCACCTAGTTAGGGTTTTAGTCGTCGGTTTCTATATATAACAACCAATGTCTATTCACATGTCAAAACAAAAAAAATAGTTCTTGTGTAGGACCATAGTTGTCGGTTGCCCAACAAAAACCGACGCCAAAGAAGTAAATTGGGGGAAAAATATTTTCGTGGGGACAACACGCGAAAACACCTAGTCGTTGGTTCTTTTTCAAAAACCGACGACTAATGAGGGGATAAATTTTGTCTTGTGAAGGGCGATTAATTGTCAGTTTTAGTAAAAACCGACGACTAATTAGGGATAAATTTTTTCGCGAGGACATGGCGTGAAGCATGTATTGTCGATTTTGGTACAACCGACGCCATTGAAAATTTTGGAGGCAAATTTTTTTCCAAAAAATTATATTTCATGGATAATTTTAGACGTCAATTTTTTGGAAAAGAAATCGACGTTAAAGTAAAAGTGGTACCCATGTCTTTTCTAAATCGAACGGACTTCACATAATGGTGACAGTTGTAGTATTTAGCCGACGTCGTTGTATTATGGAGTCAATATTTTTATATTTAACCGACGCCATCAAATGTGACGTTATATATCATTTTTGTACTAGTGTATGTTGATAATTTAATATTTTCATGTTGTCTAGTTTAAATCAAAGTTAGATTCCTACACGTTATAGTTATTTTGTGAGTTGTGTGTATTAGAATATTTAAATAGTTTATTTGTTACCCCTTCCACATTCAACCTCGTAGATGAGGAGTGTCTTCTTCAGAGGCAACATTGGTTCCATGAATACAGAGAAAAGATGATTTAACTATAATTGCTTTATTTACATATAATTTATATGTACTAATACTACTTTTAACAACAAAGTTTGAAAATATAGATAAATAAATGAAGTTAATCCAATGGCTCCACCCTATCTACGTTTTTCCTCTTTATTTAAATGTAACAATATATTTGTAGCCTTTATTAAAAAAATTACCCTCTCCCGTGCCCTCATATAGCCCCATTTTTATCCAATGATGCGCACTCCCCCCCCCCCCAATATGCCTATTTTATCATTCACTTTGATCACCCTCTCTCCTTCAAGGAAGCGGAAACTTTGTAACTGCTCGGCTGCTATCAACCAACATTCTGTACTCACGGACCTACATTCCATGCATTGGCACCACCGGTCAAACGTGAGGACACAAACTTCGCTCGCCCAACCTGTTGGTCGCTGCACAGTGAGGAGGCCGATCTTCATCATCACGACGCTTATCGAGTTGTTAGCCTTTGCTTCTCCTACTCCTGATATCCATGTGCGCCTGGTCCTCCTCACATCTACAAGAGGTAGGTATATGTGTGCCTTCTCCTCCCTCCTCACCCCTCTTCTCCATTCCCTATTTAATGCCCAACTAATTTTAAAAAAAAAATACTGATTTTGAAGAATGCACTGCCTCCATCTGAAACTGGTCGAGCTTGAAGGACGAGTCAGGCTCCTCCCTGTGCGTCATATTCCGGGTTTGGCAATGCCACTTGACTTGGGAGGCTGGCTATCTATCTATTTTCAGATCAAGCGTGGGATATATTCTTATGACCATATGTATACCTCTTCTCATCCAATTAGTCACGACATTAGTTTGTCCAAATGCAATCTTCTAGACTAGCACTTCGTATTTTTGTGGAACACTAAAACTTCCATAGACAAGTTTCCCATTCCACGTCTTCTGGCCTGTTCCTGACCATGTTCCAATAATCTCTCAATCTGAGATGCATCAAACCATTACAAAGCATTCTATCTTTTCTTTTAGCAAGAGGCTTAATAGTAATCAAGAAAATTTTTAAGGGAATAAGACTTCTAGCATTAGTACTATCCCAGATTCCATTATTAATGACATATCTGAATTTGGATAGAGTTCCTCTCCCTAAGTTTACAATGATATGTCAGTCAACTATATCAGACAGAAAACTTTTCCCTAATCGATGGATCTTTCCAAAGTGAAGTTTTCTAACCATCACGAATGACATAATTGACATGGTCAAGCATAAAGTCTTTAATAGAAGCGAGTTTGCTCAGATTTTTATACATGGTACACACAAAGGGTGTATCAACTAAGCAAATATATGACTTGTTTCCTTTCCAGAACTGTCCTCCAACTATCACCTCTTTAGTGATGAAATATTGTGTCACATGAAAACATCTGAAATAAAAATTGAACCTAATGAATAATCTAAAAGGAGAAACTACATATTTCTTCTAATAGTATGTAGATAGATATCATGTAGACACAATTGTAGCCTCTAAATTTTTTACTTTGGTCATGTCCTAACAGTGAAAACTAATATATGTGTGACGCCAACCCTTTACCAAAACTATTGTGATGTGGTTGTTACATGAGTTGAAGATGTTTGCATCACACCATATGCACTATATGTGAAGTCATGTCTAAAGTGTCCAATACCAGATACATATAAAATGATAAAAAAATGAAGGTCCCCAACAAGGACCCACATGTGTCAGGCAACACGTAGAGCATGCCCCCAAAGTATGTTTCTTGGTAAATCTTGTAACTGATGCTAGTTATGCACTACAACTCTAGTTGGAGGAAACCCTTGTCCAAATATACAATCTCAAATATCCCTACCAAAATAGGAATACCACTTCTTAAAAAGTGCTTCTTTTATACATTCTTGGTAGACAAATCTTCCTATTACTAGTATCACCATAGAAACTTGACACTAATCTTATCCTCTTGCTTTATTCAAGTTTCCACTCATGCACAACTCACTCAATCCTATTTATGACCTCAATAAAAGAACAAAATTCATTTTTGACCTAGATAAAATTCAATCCTATGAATCTTCACATCATCAGTTTGTTCTATATATGAAAAATAACACCTAATGTCCATACATGGTGCCTCATATTCATTTGTTACCATTATATGATTCCTCTAGTTTTAATCTATCTCATATTCTGGCATAAGTATGATGGTGTTGTCAATCATTAGTTGATAAATATTCAAGATGCTGGAACTTATTGGGGGTGAAATAAATTAGAGAGCTAACTTGTAGATATTTTTTCCTTTGCAAGTTATTGCCACGCACTTTGGGGTGGGGGAGTTTAGATTTAGAAGATACAGTTTGAAAACCTTAGAGTCTCTTTTGCTTTTCATGTAGTCAGACTTGTGAATAGAATAAGGTATATAGTATTTAAGAAAATGAATCTTCTCCTCCATGGAGGTATCTATCATTCTTGGCATAGTGATGTGAATGTCAGGATCATTACTAGACTAATAATTTTTTTTATCTTGTTTCCCATGTTATTATTTTCCTATAGGACAAGCTTCAGGATTAAGTTGGATGTTAATCAACTCATTATAACTAGTTGCAGATCTTGGTTCCTAGTTATTATATGCAATTGGAAGTAGTGTAACTGATAAGGGAGACACTCTCTTAATCAAATAAAATGAAACATCCCATTTGAAAACAACATACAACATTTTTGGCAGAATTATGAAGTTCTAATTTATTCAATCATGTATGTTTAAAACCTAAAATTATGGCAGAAAAATATAATTTAATGACCATTTATAAGATTGCATGTTTGATCTCCCACTTAGAGTTATGATGTGATGATTTTGAGTCGCATTTATAGACATATTTTACTTGTGTTTTATGCATTTATTGGTCATTTTGGTGGTTAATATTGCATGATTCATTTACTTTGGTCTATGATCCTTCGCTATGTCAAATCTCCCTTATTTTAGTGTTTTGAGCATAAATGAGTACAATAATATGTTTTATTTTGGTTTATGTGGTTTTGTGTTGCAATTTCAGGAAAAACGCATATCTGCAGCCGTCAATACCATCGACGACTGTCGATACCATCGACACAGCTATAGGTTGCCAGCTGCAAGGAGCATCACAAAGTCGATACTATCGACAGGAGAGTTGATGGTATCGAGATACCATCAGGTTGCTAGCGAGAAGATAGTCGATACTATCGACTCAGAAGTCGATACTATCGACTCAGAAGTCGATACTATCGACACGTGGAGCTTCAACGACGGAAAAGGACAAAAACCGACGCCTAAGAAAGTCGATACCATCGACCCGCGTCGATGGTATCGAGTTAGCATCAGTCGCGACAAAGAAAAGAAAAGAAGACCAGCCGATACAGTGCAGGGTCGATACTATCGACCCGTGTCGATAGTATCGACACCGTCAGATACAAGTTTGCTTCATATCGATCTAAATCCGACGGTTGTGATATTTTGGTGACCTAACTAGGTGATTATACCTAATGACGGCGTCTAAGAGAAATCCATCACGTCATTAGCCGCTGCACACATCCCGAGAAGGTGGAGAGAAGAACGAAGCCCAGAAGCATGCCCCAGCCGTTCCGGGCGCCGAAGAAGACGTTTTCCACCTCCGAAAGGCGGTAGATCACGGATTCTACGCCAAGGAACGCTTGGATCATCTCCGTTCAGGGGTTTCACCACTCTTTCACGTTTTTCTCCATGTTTTCCCTTTTCTCTACCATGTTTTGCTTTGGGATAAACATGCGGGGCTAATCCTCTTTGTCTTTAGGACCGGGAGTAGCCCGGGGAATCATTGTATGACAACTTTATCATAGTAATTCATCATTTATCTCTTAAATCCGTGGTATGATTTCATTTTCTCAATTATATTGTTATGCTTGATCACCATAATAATAATAATCTAATACCTTTAATTGCTTTGAAAGAAGAATTAATGGTTGAAAAGAGACAAAATTCACATTAATTGACAAATCCCTTGAACAAGGTGATGTAAGGTTAATGGTGGGAACCCAAAGTTTGTTTCTAATGCATCTAGTTTAGGGTATAGGTTACTACGATGGTGGAACCGACCTAGACATAGGTAGTAAATTGTACCACGATAGTGAGCAATTCTGACTACAGGCCACTACCCGGATAGAGAGATGAATCTGAGTAACTATATAAAAATTCATACAATGAAAACCCACGGTGAAACTGCAATCCTAAAGATCTCTACTTGAATTGATTAAACTAAACCTTTAATCGATTGTTTTGTTTTGTTTTATTTCATTTTCTTTTAACTTTACAACAACTTCCAACTTTTTCTTCGGTCCAGCTGATTGCGAGTAGTTAGTAGTAGTCTCCGATAATTCAGTGTCCCTGAGTTCGACTCGGGCCTCACAAAGGCCTTTACTACATTGACGCATACAATTGCGTTTGACGCACGGTAAAATTGTGTCAAGTTTTTGGCACCGTTACCGGGGACACGGCAATTGTCGGAACTACGAGTGCTGCAAGCGGCCACTCTAGGCCACTTTTAATTTTTATTATTTTGAAATCATTTTTAAAATTCATAGTATATCTTTCAAATTTTTGTAATCGTCTAGCACGGTACTGAACTCAAATTTTCATTTTGTAGGTACTGTGCATGGTGCAGACGCGTAGCACCGACTACACGCAACAGGCACCAGAGGTTCCACTGTCGGAACCGACAGTGGGGGAGTATTACAATCAAGACCACTTGGAAGAAACATATTCCAAATCCGAAGAAGAAGAAATGGCAGAGGAACAGACGATATGGGAGAAGATCAAGGCGTCTTCCTCATCTGCTTCAAAAGGGCCAATCAAGAAGCAGACGATCAACATTCTGACGTACAAGATTGATCCTGCATTAATTAATCTGGTCAAGTCAAATGCATTCCATGGGCTAAAGAGCGAAGACCCAGTCACTCATATAAGCCAATTCGTGGAGAACTACGACATGATTAAAATTGACAGATTTCCACAGGAGACGCTCTACCTGAAGTTGTTCCCGATTTCCCTGGCAGGAAACGCATGAGAATGGTTGCACAATCTGGACGATGAATATGTGGAATCATGGAACCACATGGTGGAGGTATTCTTTGAAAGGTTCTTCCCACCCGAGAAGACCAATGACATGATCAGGAAAATCCACAATTTCACCCAAAAGGAAGGAGAGACCTACTCTAAGACCTGGGAAAGGTTTCAGATCATGCTTAGGAGGTGCCCGCATCACGGGCTTGATAAGGAGACACATGTCAAAATCTTCTATTTTGCACTTTCTGAGCATGATAGAAGTAACCTAGATTCCGCGGGCTCAGGATTCTTTTTGAACAACATGGACACGAGGTGTTGGGAAATTCTAAAAAACATGGCCAAGAAGCAATCCTGGGGCGACAGGGATGCCGTAGAGCACGTTCGAGTTGTGGGGGAATCAAAAGCAATCAAAGAGCTGAATGAGAAGATGGACCTTCTAGCAAAGAAACTGCCTGCAAAAGAAGATATTGAATCCAAGGATGAAGCTCAAGTCAAATTCATGCGGCAATAGCAGGGTTACAGAAATAACAATTACTCATGGAGGAAGGACAAGAAATTCTCCTGGAAGGATCCGAATAACTTTTTGCAGGAACCTGATGCAAAACCCCAACCGGTGGTGGAGGATAAGAGCACGGAGTTGCTCAACCAAGTGATAAAGCAAAACGAAGAACTTATGAACACATTTGGCCAGCAGATCAAGCAACAGGGGGAATTTATGAATCAGTTTGGACAGACATTGTAGAGCCATGGGGCTTAGATGAGGACAATAGAGATGTCAATGGCGCAAATGGTAGCTAAAATAGCCAATCTGAAGAAGCCAGCGCAGCAAGGTTTTCCGGGTAACACAAACATTCTAGGAGGAAACCAACAGGCGAAGGCAATCTTGCTAAGGAGTGGCAAGAAGCTTTTAAACCCCATGGCCGATGAACCAAGCAAACCCCAGTCTGAAACTGAAGGTGAGGCCACTAAGGAAGTGCCAATTTCAGCCACTAATCCAGTTGAGGAAACCGTAGAGGAGGTCACTGTAGATCCCGTTGTTGTTGAAGAGGAGACACAGAAAAGGACACCATATGTGTCGCCGCATCAAAGGGCACAGACTGTCCCGATCCCATATCTGAATAGTGTGAAAGCAAAGAAGGTGGATGCCCAGTTCAAGAAGTTTTTGGATAGTTTCAGAAAGCTCTCAGTCAACATCCCATTATTAGAGGCAATAGAGCAAATTCCCTCTTACAGAAAGTTTTTGAAAGACATCATTACTAAGAAGAGGAAGATCCCTGACACGGAGGTTGTAGTTCTCAAGGAGTAGGTGAGTGCCTTCATCATGGGCACATTGCCACTTAAGAGGCAGGATCTGGGCTGCTTCAATATTTCATGTTACATTGGTAAGGTGAAATTCGGTGAAGCACTGTGTGATTCTGAGGCAAGCATAAACTTGATGCCTCTCTCTACATTCAAGAAATTGGGATTAAAAGAATCAAGGCCGAGCAATATGACAATTCAGTTGGCGGACAATTCTATGGTGAAGCCTTATGGTATTTGTGAAGATGTATTGGTGAAAGTAGATCGGTTTGTATTTCCAGCAGACTTTGTTGTAATGGAGATGCAAGATGAACAGGGCAATGAGTTACTACTTGGACGACCCTTCCAAGCTACAGCTGACATGATACTTGAGATGGGGAGAGGTCGTTTGACCTTGGGTATCGCCGATGATCGGTTCGAGATGGTCATGCCTTCCAGCACCACGTCATCTAAAGCTAAGGAGCAATGCCGCATGGCGAAGCATTTTGATCACAATATCTCACTTTGTCTAGGGAAGCCATTTTTAGATATGGCTCATGTAATGACTAAGGTGGAGAAAGGAACATTGACTATTGACATCATGGAGCAGACCAAGGTTGTGTCCCTTAGCAAAGCTGTGGGTTTTCCTAATGATGTAGAAGAGGACATTCCCCCCTCTACTGAAGATGAGGCCATAGCTAGTTTAGTTTTCAATGCATATCCAGAATTACCACTTGAAGCTTGCTTGGTCAATATAATACATGATTGGATGAGAAGCAAGTCACTGCAGAAGTGTGACAAGATGCTTCAGGTGCTCCCATGCTTCTATGCTAGGTACTATGAAGACCTTGGCGAACTCCCACCACCGCTTCAGTCATCCTTAATCATCCCGCCAGATTTGGAATTGAAGCCATTTCCACCGCACTTGAAGTACGCATTTCTAGCTGAGGAAGAGAAGCTGCCTGTGATTATATCGGCATATCTGAGTGCCGAGGAGGAGGACCAACTGCTGATTGTGTTAAAGAATCACCGAGGTGCATTCGGGTGGTCGGCCGCAGACATCCAGGGGATCTCCCCTACATTGTAACAGTACAAGATTCGGCTCGAGGAGGGAGCCAAGCCGGTGATTCAGCCACAGCATTGACTAAATCCTAGCATGATGGAGGTAGTAAAGAAGGAGGTGATCATGCTCCTTTCTGTAGGTATCATCTATGCTATATCCGACTCGACGTGGGTGAGTCCTACACAGGTAGTCCCTAAGAAGGGGGGAATTACTATTACACATAATCTCTTAAATGAACCTATCACGACTCACTTGGTAACCGGGTGGCATGTATGTATAGACTACCGTCGATTGAATGATGCTACGCTTAAGGATCATTTCCCTCTTCCATTCATTGATCAAATTTTAGAGCGTTTAGCCGGCCGATCACATTTTTGTTTTCTTGATGGTTATTCGGGGTACAATCAGATTTCCATTGATCCTAAGGACCAAGAAAAGTCCACCTTCACTTGTCCGTATGGAACATTTGCATACCACCGTATGCCTTTTGGTCTGTGTAATGCATCGACGACCTTTCAGCGTTTCATGCTTGCCATCTTCTCTGATATGGTTGAACGTTGTTTGGAGGTTTTTATGGACGATTTCTCCGTCTATGGTGCGTCCTTTGACGAGTGCTTATATAATTTGGATAAGGTTTTGCAATGTTGTGAGGACACACATTTGGTCCTCAATTGGGAAAAATGCCACATGATGGTAAGCGAAGGGATTGTGCTTGGACATAAAGTGTCTAGCAAAGGGTTGGAGGTAGACCTGGTAAAGATCGAAGTTATTTCCAAATTGCCCCCACTGAATTCGGTTAAAGGGGTTCAGAGTTTTCCAGGTCACGCCGGTTTTTATCGCCGCTTTATAAAAGATTTCTCTAAAATCGCCAAACCATTATCTGAGTTGTTGGAAAAAGATGTTGTTTTTTATTTTAATGACAAGTGTTTACATGCGTTCAACGTGCTTAAAGAAAAATTGATTTCTGCACCAGTTGTGCAAACACCAGACTAGACTAAGCCATTTGAATTAATGTGTGGCGCATCCGATTTTGCAGTTGGGGCTATTTTGAGACAACGTGTGGACAATTAATCTGCTGTGATTTTTTATGCATCCAAAACCTTAAATGATGCTCAATTAAATTACACAACAACCGAAAAAGAACTTCTCACCATTGTTTTTTCTTTCAAAAAATTTCGGCAATACCTTGTTGGATCAAAAGTCGTGGTATGGACGGACCACGCCGCCATTAAGTATTTGATGGAGAAAAAGGATGCCAAACCTAGATTGATTAGGTGTATCTTGCTTTTACAAGAATTTGATATTGAAATCGAAGATAAGGCGGGCATTGAAAATGTGGTCGCGGACCATTTGTCTAGGTTGGAAAGGGTAGATGAAAAGGATTTGCATATACCCATTACCGAGACATTTCCAGATGAACAACTTTTAAAAGTGAAATCGAAAGACCCTTGGTTTTCTTATATTGTTAACTATCTTGCCTGCAAAATTATCCCAGATGATTGGACATACCAAGAGAAGAAGAAATTTTTCCATTATCTGCGTTATTATTTCTAGGATGACCCTATTCTGTTGAAGTAGTGCAGGGATGGTGTCTTACACAGGTGTGTACCGGAGGTGGAATACGAAAGTGTTCTTCGTCATTTCCATGCATTACCGACGGGTGGCCACCACGCTAGTTCTCGCACTGTAGCCAAAGTAAATGAAAGTGGCCTATACTGGCCTACTTTGTTCAAGGATGCTTATGATTTTGTGCAGCAATGTGATTCCTGCCAAAGGGCAGGTAACATTTCAAAAAGACAAGAGATGCCCCTCAATGTATTTCAAGAGGTTGAGGTGTTCGACTTGTGGGGTATTGATTTTATGGGACCCTTTGTGTCCTCAAATTCTAACTTGTACATTCTTTTAGCTGTTGATTATGTGTCGAAGTGGGTAGAGGCAATACCCACTAGGACTAATGATGCCGTTGTAGTGTGCAGGTTTGTCAAAGAATATATTTTCTGTAGGTTTGGAGTACCGAGAATGATCATTAGTGATGGAGGTACGCACTTTCGGAATTAAAAGTTTGCGACACTGTTGAGAAAGGACGGGGTAAAGCACAACATTGGTACCCCGTACCATCCACAAACTCAAGGGCAAGTGGAGGTCTCCAATCGGGAGATTAAGAAGATCTTGGAGCGTACTGTGGCTTCCACGAGAAAGAATTGGAGTACCCTGATACCGGATGCTTTGTGGGCGTACAAGACGGCGTTTAAGACACCTATAGGCACTACGCCTTTTAGGTTGGCTTATGGTCGGGCCTGCCACTTGCCGGTGGAATTAGAGCATAAAACGCATTGGGCGCTGAGGAAGTTAAATTTGAGCTATGATGAAGCAGGAAAGAAAATGTTTCTTGAGCTCAATGAACTTGACGAGCTGCGAATGAATGCATATGAAAGCTCGCGGATCTACAAGGAGCAAACAAAGTTGATTCATGATTTCCATATTCAAATGCGCGTCTTTAAGAAAGGAGATCGTGTACTTTTGTTCAACTCCAGGTTGAAGATGCATCCCCGGAAATTGAAATCTCGGTGGAGTGGACCATTCACCGTAGAGGAGGTCAGGCTACATGCCGCAATCATGGTGCGTGATGGTGAGACAACATTCCTGGTCAATGGACAACGATTGAAATTGTACTTCGGTGAAGATTACACAAGGAAAGTGAATGAGGTCAAACTCATTGTGCTTCCGATTGCATGAGGAGCTTCAAGTCGTCTAGCCTAAGACGTTAAATAAGGGCACTTGTTGGGAGGCAACCCAGCCATCGCTAGTGTACCTAGTTTCTTTCACATTTTGTACTTTGATTTGATTTGACTTTGTTTTTAAAGTAAAAAAGGTATCGTGATCGTTTTCTTTATGTGCAGGACTGAGGCAGAGTCGATACCATCGACCCTTGAGTCAATGGTATCGAGTTGGGTACAGGTTGGCGGTTGTAGAAATTGCTCTGCGTCGATACCATCGATGGCCTCGTCGATGGTATCGACACACCAACAGGTTGATCGCAAAGCTGAGGTCGATAGTATCGACATGCATGTCAATACTATCGAGATCTCTGGAGATATTCAGACGCAAATTGTCTCAGAGAAGTCGATACCATCGATAGGCCTGTCGATGGTATCAACCATGTTATAGGCAGAAAGCGGCGGCCGGGCCTCGCGAGGGTGTTGCCCTAACTATAAGTCGATACTATCAACTTGCGTCGATAGTATCGACGTGACACGTCACCAATCCGCGATAGGAAATCAACGACGATCGCTGCATCGAGAGAGTCAATCAGTGGGATGGGTCGATACCATCGACACCTGTCGATTGTATCGACACGTCATCGATCCGGGCTCCCACATCAAGCCATCGATGACCGTCGATACCAGCGGCGGACGGATTGTGCTACAGGAGTCGATACCATCGACTCGCGTCGATGGTATCGACGGGCATACAGTAGCGCCGGCAACGGTTATATAAGGGATGGATTGTCGTCATATGACATCACAACTTTAGAGCAATCCTTCTCCACTTGTGTTGTGCGTATTTGTGAGCAATTTGAGCCAGCTACGAGCATCCACAATGTGTGTGCTTCACCGAGCCATCATCGAGCGGAGATAATCTTCTCCGACCTTCCCCGAGCTCCATCTTCTAATCTTTCTTCTTATACGACATTGGTGCATGTTGCCGACGCGTCCTCTTCCCGGGAGAATCCAATGGAGATCCCGGAGTTCGTTCCTCCACCAACTGCTTCTATTTCGCGTCCGCGGATCATTCATCCTTCCACGGAAGTCAAGAAGGTCTATGAGGAACTGATGAAGCGCAAGATTGAGCCGACCCGCTATGTCGACCGGGGCATGATCAGTAATCTGGGGTTCGATGCTAATCTGGATTATGTGCTCAAGGGCCAGGCGAGTCATATGGGCAGGAGGCCCGATGAGATGGAACTCCACACTGATGGCCAGCCATTCTTCAATGAATGGCTGACATACAAGGAGCTAGTCGCAGAATTCATGGCGTCACTGGACATTTGTGTCGTGCCAAACGACATCATTGCCACAGATCACGAATGGATAAAAGGTCTTATTTCTCTCTGGTTGTACAATAATGATTACACTCTCACCCTCCAGCAGTTCAACTCTATCTATAACTGGAATCATGGGCGAGAGCAGTACCGGCGGCCAGACAACCGGACTGATTATGATGCTATCTTCGCCGAGCTAGTGACTGTGCCTCTGGGCAAATCTGTGAGCTTCCACAATGCGGCGGTGGCGGATTTCGAGCATCCTTTCATGCGGATTCTTCACCGCATGCTCTGCACCACCTTGTTTGCCCATGGTGATCTGTCTCTCAGCAAGTTCCAGGAGACAGACCTGTTTTTCCTACACAAGTTACTGAAGCAGGAAGAGTGTAACTGGGGAGCATTTTTCTTGCAGTGCGTGTTGGCTGTAAATAGGAGCATGCGGAAGGCTCCAATTCACTTTGGAGGGCTCATCACACCGCTGGACCACTATCTTGGATTGAATTTCTCGCAGCTGACTCCTCTCTCCAATAGAAGCAAGGTTAACTTGCAGCACCTTCACCGCTCCAACCTCATTCTGTTGCGTGATGGATTAGCATATGCACACTGCCACGTTAATCACGCTTATCAGGAGTGTTCACTTCCTGACCCCGTCTTCCACATTGCGGGCGGTCAGCATTTTCGATGACCTGTCATTGCCATTGAGAGCTCGGATGAAGATGGCGATAACGATGACAACGACAATGATGGCAATGAGGCGGAAGAGGAAGAGGAGGCCTACACTCCTCTTCGTGCGCGAGTGGCACCTAGGAAGCGTCCTCACATGCATCCGGGTGCATCTTCATCTTCGCAGCCCCCGCCACCACCACCGCCCTCACAGAATAGCGAGAATGTCTACTCAATGCAAGGAATGTATGCAATGTTGCAGGATATCCATCAGACGCAGCAGCAGCATACAGCGACATACGCCGATGTTCATGATACAACGAACCGGCTGCTTGACAATCAAAGGGCTATTTCTTAAAATGAGTGCCTCCTCCTCGACAACCAACAGCACATTCATGACAGGTTGCATAGGATGGAGATGCAGCAGCAGCCCTTCTATGATCATTACTGGAGCCAGAATTACTTTGAGGGGTATCCACAACCTCCGCCCATGCCCCAGTATGATCTGAGCTTTCAGGGGCAGTACCCGTCTTGGGACCCCACGGCCCCGCAGTACCCACCTCCGTTGGAAGAGTGATCGGTATCTCTGTTCCACCCTTTAAGGTTGTTTTTTACTATGAGGCCATAGTCGAATTCAAGCTTAGGGGGGGAGTTGGAACAACTCTATCCTTTAGTTTTCTCAGTTTTTAGTTTTATTATTTTGTCGTTTGTCATTTGTTTTTCTTAGTTCTTAGTTTGTTTGTAGGATCCACATTCTATCTAGTGAAATTGTGGATGTCTTAAGTCATGTGTCATCTCATTTGCTTGTACATGGGAATCAAGGGAAAATTTTAAAAAAAATTTAGTGTTTGCAAGCTTGTGTTGTTAAACTTTGAGCACATAACTTAAGAAAATGATTGGGTTTGTCAACTTTAAAATAGAAAATCACAATTGTACATTCCTAAGGATTCATGAAAAGTGGACAGAATTGGTTGTTTGATCCTAAACTAACCAAATGATAATGAGATCTTAATTTGAAGTAAGAAAGAGGAACCTCTTAATTACTACACAGGTCAATAAGGAGGGACACATAATAATTTACAAAGGTTCAGTCAATTAGTCTTGTGATCTATCAACCTCATTGTTTTTCATAATCCACCATAAGAATTGGAAGTACATTACGGTTTTAATCTTTTTGAATGCATCTCATGTATATAGGTCTTGCATTGCAAAGTATTTTCACATGTTTTGCATGAAAAATAAAAAAAATCGAGTAGCTATACATGCGCATTATCCTTAGGTGTGTGTCATTTAGCTACATTCATAATTTTTATGCATACAGTACATCATGTATCTTATTTCTTCTGAAACAATAAGGGTGATTAACTTATTCCGTACCTTCTAAATGATTCAAACATTAGAGCTATGCAGAAAAAGTGAGCCCGACAAATAATTCATTGTCATTATTGGATATAAAGGGCCTTAAAAAAAAGAAGAAAAATATGAAAATGAAAAAAAGAGAATTGAGAAATGAATAGGAATGAGAGGGAGAAAGGAACATGTTTTTCACTGCATATTAAGAAGAATAAGCACATGGTGTAGCTTTTGTAGATATTCCATCTCACCTTGAGACAGAATGATAGTGCATGCATCATTACACCCAAATGTAGGCATTAGAGCATTTACACTTGCATATGCATTATTTAGGTCATTTTTGTTTTGTGCATGTTGAAACTGTATAATGCTTCCATTTCTTCTATGAGCCACCCATTCCATCCACCCGTTGCTCGAATTGGTAGGCCACCATGATTTTCTCCTCACTTATGAATATCAGGTTAGCTGCTTCCATGTAGATGGTAGTTAGGGCGAGCAACGTATCATAGGAGATCACAAGATGCACCGAGTCTGAACCGGAGAATTTTATTATGTTAACTGCCTTATATGATAGTGTTCATCAATTTTGAGGTAGATATCTTTTATGGATGATTATTGTCGCCTTTAGGGTAATTATCATTCTGTGGTTAGTGTGGGCCGGTATGTGAATGTTTGGTGGGGATCATATGCTGATGTTTGTTGTGATGATCTATTCTTTAGTTGACCCTCGCAATTCTATTCTAAGGTTTAGTTGCTCGAGGGCGAGCAATATTCAAGCTTAGGGGAGTTTGATGCGATGATTTTGAGTCGCATTTATTGACATATTTTACTTGTGTTTTATGCATTTATTGGTCATTTTGGTGGTTAATATTGCATGATTCATTTACTTTGGTCAATGATCCTTATATATGTCAAATCTCCCTTATTTTAGTGTTTCGAGCATAAATGAGTACAATAATATGGTTTATTTCAGCTTATGTGGTTTTGTGTTGCAATTTCAGGAAAAATGCATATCTGCAGCCGTCGATACCATCAACGACTGTCGATACCATCGACACAGCTACAGGTTGCCAGCCGCAAGGAGCATCACAAAGTCGATACTAACGACAGGAGAGTCGATGGTATCGAGATACCATCAGGTTGCTGGCAAGAAGACAGTCGATACTATCGACTCAGAAGTCGATACTATCGACACGTGGAGCTTCAGTGATGGAAAAGGACAAAAAACGACACCTAAGAAAGTCGATACCATCGACCCGCGTTGATGGTATCGAGTTAGCATCAGTCGCGACAAAGAAAAGAAAAGAAGACCAGTCGATACAGTGCAGGGTCGATACTATCGACCCGTGTCGATAGTATCGACACCGTCAGACACAAGTTTGCTTCAGATCGATCTAAATCCAACGGTTGTGATATTTTGGCGACCTAACTCAGTGATTATACCTAATGACGGCATCCAAGAGCAATCCATCACGTCATTAGCCGATGCACACCTCCCGAGAAGGTGGAGAGAAGAACGAAGCCCAGAAGCACGCCCTAGCCGTTTTGGAAGCCGAAGAAGATGTTTTCCACCACCGAAAGGCGGGAGATTGCTGATTCTACACCAAGGAATGCTTGGATCATCTCCGTTCAGGGGTTTCACCACTCTTTCACATTTTTCTCCATGTTTCCCCTTTTCTCTACCATGTTTTGCTTTGGGATGAAAATGTGGGTCTAACCCCCTTTGTCTTTAGGACCGGGAGTAGCCCGAGGAATCATTGTATGACAACTTTATCATAGTAATTCATCATTTATCTCTTAAATCCGTGGTATGATTTCATTTTCTCAATTATATTGTTATGTTTGATCACCATAATAATAATCTAATACCTTTAATTGCTTTGAAAGAAGAATTAATGGTTGAAAAGAGACGAAATTCACATTAATTGACAAATCCCTTGAACAAGGTGATGTAAGGTTAATGGTGGGAACCCAGAGGTTGTTTCTAATGCACCTAGTTTAGGGTATAGGTTACTACAACGGTGGAACCGGCCTAGACATAGGTAGTGAATTGTACCACGACAGTGGGCGATTCTAACTACAGGCCACTACCCGGATAGAGAGATGAATCTGAGTAACTATATAAAAATTCATACATTGAAAACCCACGGTGAAACCGCAATCCTAAAGATCTCCACTTGAATTGATTAAACTAAACCTTTAATCGATTGTTTTGTTTTGTTTTATTTCATTTTCTTTTAATTGTACAACAACTTCCAACTTTTTCTTCGGTCCAGCTGATTGCGAGTAGTTAGTAGTAGTCTCTAATAATTCAGTGTCCCTGAGTTCGACTCGGGCCTCACAAAGGCCTTTACTACATTGACGCGTACACTTGCGTTTGACGCACGGTAAAATCGTGTCAAGTTACATAAAAGCTAAAACTCATACAGCTAGGCAAATGAAAGGTTGAGCTACTTCAAGCATATCTCCTCAAAACCAAACTCCACAAAGCAAAGTCCAACTCACCATGTTAAGTCCTTCATGTCCTCCCCCTAGGGGTTGGAAGCATACCCAGAAGAGAAAACAAAGCAAAAGTTGTAAGCATAAAAGCTGGTATGTGAACATGAAAGAGGTTGGTTAGTATTAGGGGAGAGGACAACAAATAATATAACAAGACTTCCATGCAAAAAAGGGATGAGACCATACAAATGGATACCAAAAGTAATCTTCAAATAGTAAGTCACAATGATTATATGGAGATATAAAAGATACAATTATCAAATTTAGCCTTTAAATCTCAAATTAGATAACAACAAAAATACAATAATGTTTTACATGCAAATCAAATATTTGATTGTGACCATATAAAATAAGATCTAGAACACTTCCACATTCCATGTCGAGGAATGAGGTGAGAAACCCAAAATCATCTATGTGATGGTATTTGTATCAAGTTAGAGCACCTCGGGCTAGGTGAGAACACCAAAAGCACATATATGGAAAAACTTGTACAATGGGATCTAACCCCAAAATGTACCACTACTAATTGATAATAGCAGTCTTAATAATAAAACATGCTTTTAATAGAGAGGTTAAGATAAAGTCAGTCAAAAAAAAACCAATTTAGGATTTTTATTGTTAAGAAGAACAATGAGATGAAATAATGCAATAAGGTTCCAAAATGAATGAGTGTCAACAAGATTAAATGAATTAGATTCAATTTGCACTTTCAACAATCCATAGGATAAAATGTTAGTGAATCAGACCCTATCGTATAAAATATGTATAACCAACTAACACATATATCAATATGCCACAGTCAAGTCAAAGAGAGAGAGAGAGAAAATATAATCATTGTCTGATATGACTCTTAGAAAGAAGCAACATAAAACCAAGAGAGATAATTAACCATCATTGTCCAATATGACTCAAAGGAGAAGAAATATATATCAAGAGAGAGAGTTAACAATCGTTACCCAACATAGAATTAAGCAGATGCAACATACCTCAATCTTGAGTAACAGTGACATACAAAACCCTAGTTCTAGTCGGGGTATTTCTTCACCTATCATTGCATTTAATATAAATAATTAAATGTATACATTATAAAACCTAATATTGTCATCTTATTATTTTGGTAAATTAGGTTACCAAACCGGTAAATAATGGATAAGATATATTATTCTGATCCCTATGAGTGTTTATTTATTTGTAATTTTCTGATAGCTAGAGAGTTAGTTATGAACAATTGATGTTATGTCCACCTACTACAATATCAAAAAATAGTAAAAATTAAAGTACCACAATACCCTCACATCACACATCATATGTTGATGTGTAACAGTGCACTGAAGGTCATTTGATGGTGATTAAGAAACATGTGATCAAAACTAAGGCAGAGGCCAAAAACACAATCTGGCCCATGATGATGTGACACAAATTAAACCAAACCAAGGGCTAGAAAACTAAAATGGCAGTCACTCATCTTCCTTGCTCAATAAAACGGGGACCTAGACTATTGCATCCAAAACCCAAACCTTGTGCTTAGCTATGAAGAAGAATTAGATAAACCCAATAAGGGTTGTTGTGATGATAAGGAGATCTTGTGGATCCCTCTACCATGGCTAGAAAAGAAACAGAGTTTGAAAACACACAAAAAAAACTAATCACATTGATTCAATGAATAAAATGAGTTTTCGTGAGTATTGTGAAGTTTTCGATGAAGAAAGTAGTCTGGCCAGTGGCTAAAAAAGTGGTGATTCAATCAAAATTTAAGAATCACAATGAAAAAGGAAAAATAGAATACCTTCTCTAAAGAAAAACTAGAGATAAGGGAACCATTGGGGAGTGGGATGAAAATGCTTCCAAGGATTTGAGAGTGTCACAGACAATTATACTAGTCTATTAACATGCAGGCGGAAAAGCACTAAAGATTGACCTTTTAGTTTATGTCTCTTGGGTGAAAAGGGCTATCCACTATTAAGAACTTCTTTGAGGGAGGTCCTCTGAGACTTACATCATGTTACGTATAGACTAGAAGTCTTGGAAGAGCTGGTAGTTTAGGTCAGTGAGAGCTCTCTGGTGTGAAAATCCTAATCGAGTCGGATACAAATGGATTTGTGTCCGTGCTAGGATTGTTGAGAGTAGATGAAATTGAAGAGAGAAGGATTTGATAGACAGATTAAGGGATGAGGATAAAGTGGGAACAATGTGGATTATAGTATCTAAGATTAGGAGTCAAGCAAGCACACAGTCTTGTGACCGTAGGATCCACATCCAAAGCTCCATAAAGAAGTTGACGGAAAAAAGATGTGTGACACTAGAAACATATGGAAACTGGGAAATTAAAATGCATGACTGGAAAATCTAGTAAAAGTGTGATTAAATCTAGTTATACAATTTTCGATTCATTGGGATTTATGTTTAGATGCTTTCTTTTCTAACAAGATTTAGGCATCGAATGTTATCCAATTAGGTTGAAATTTGATACCTTAACTAATTAGGACCCAAGGAATTAGATTTTGGGCTTATATTATTTTTTAACTCCTTTCTATTGATAATTATTATTAGATATTGCCATTATCCTCAATATTTAGGATTTAGAGTTCTATTGTCCTGAAGTTATCACCAACCCGACTAATTTGATTATCTTATAGAAAATACATTATTTTATTCAATTTCTCATTCAGTCCATTAGTTTCAACATTAATTGAAATAATGGGACACTAATCACGTCTACTTACCTAGAAATTCCAATTATTATTCCATTATCTATATTAATCAAACTAGAGCCCACATTAACCCTTTATTCATGTTAATTCACATATGATTGCTAATTAGACACATCCTAGTCCTTATACGTATATTAGTGAGAAAATGGAGCATGTGTGACATAATTAATGGGATAACTTACATATTGAGTCACATATGTGTTATTAGATCAATTTTGTATGTATTAATATATTTCATGTGATTACAATACGTCATCTTACGATGTATTATAATTAATACTAGTGATTCATATATTAGGGTTAGTTGACTTCATCTTAGTATGAGGTCAAACCATCATTATTCATGTAATACACATCATTACTATGCTCAATGCCTAGGGTTACGTTACATACATGCAACCTATCATCACATTATGGTATACTTGTCCAAAGCATGGCTAGGATCATATGAAACCATAGGTTAGGTTTTATATGCATTCATAATTAGGGTTCATATATGGGTTAGTCATTATCTATGCATTAAGGTAAAAACATGTGATTACTTATTATATGCACATTATATGTTAATCAGGATACATCTCTAACCTTGTTTGTTCAATTCTAAAGATCAATCATACTAACCTACTTTCTTGGGATTTGGATTTCTACTATAAAGATACCCACATATTAATATGAAATAACAACATTCTGTCTAATATTCAAAATAGAGGTTGCTTCAACATTGTTCATTTTGTGACCCATTTCATCTTCATCCGTGGTACTACACATATGATATGGTATCATCACCACACTTTGTAACAATAATACTAATAACATGTTGTTGTTCTAAACCCAAGATAGTGGGTTTAGGTCTATGCAGTATATATTTCCATAAAGTTGAACACTTTGACAATAGATCAAGGAGAACTAACATATGCATCAGAATTAGGTTTTAGTTACTAGAATAGTAGAGAATTGATGTAGTGTTAGGTAAAATTCTTATCTCCATCCCATGTCTGATTGATAGACACTTCTGATTATCTCATAATAAATCTTATATGATTGGTACACATACTATGCCCTCTTTTATGACACTATTGAAATTCTTGAAGTTGACTGCATGGAAGTCATCTTCATCATTATCCTAATTTGTTTTGAGTTTAGGGATATTTCTTACCCCATTAACTCTCTAGTTGACCGCATATGTTGTTACCTTCTACGTAAGTTAGGCTTTGTACAAAGATGGTGATGTGATTGTATATTGATGCATTCATGGCTGGACTAAAAGTAAATGAAATGCAATCTGATATATTCATGACTATAAATCTAATTTAACACACTATTGGTCCTATATAAAAATTGATGTCTATCTCCCCCGTAACATTCTATGGCATGTCGTTGAAGGATATATCTCTAGTTGTGGTGAACTATATGTCTTTTGGCATTTGACATGGATTGATAAGTGTCCATGGAGGATGAATGTTCCATCCTTCAACCTCCATATAACAATTTGTGTGTCACATGAAGGTCATCATAGCCAATATTCATATATAAGCATTGTTTCCCATCTTGTTTGGGATCTCATCCTCTAACAAGGAGATGGTTTGTGTTATAGTGATCAACCCTACTGTGTTGGAAAGAGTATGTGTGAAACTTAACTCATCATGCTTATGTGTAGGGGGTGTTTAAGCTATATCCCATAGAGAAATTATGGTTTTAGTATTTTTTAGTTGGGATATTGACATAGCTGTGGGTATGGAAAAAATTTATTATATATCTTTAATATATAAACATCAATATGCCTTTAATAAATTTTAAAGATTATTTTTGTTCCAGTGGAGTCACATATTTATTGTTAAATTAACCTTGTTTTTATATTAACTAAGTTATGTATTGCTATTTTAAATTTTCTCTACATTATGTAATGATTTTATAATATATATATATATATATATATATATATATATATATATATATATTGTGTTTATTCTATTATCATCAATGGTCATGATGAATAAAAGTTGGATCCATGAATAGCACATTATCATAACAAATTTACTTACTTAGGGTGGTTAAATTTATAGAGAAACCATTTGAGAAATCCAACAAAGATGAAACTATCTAATGTCATTGCAAGAAGTGCTTAACTATACATAAGCATATCATCAAGTGGAAACTAAGAACTTGTAATGGAATCATTTCTTGAGAAACTACATCAATTGGGTTTTTATGGAGAGTGTTCATTTGATAGAATAGATGATCCATCTATGCAAAATGAAACATCTACATATGGCATGAGAGATATGTTTCATGATGATTATGGAGTATCAAATGATGGAGAAAATATGGATGACAATGACCATTGGTTTACATTTGTTGATGATGCAAAAACTAAGCCATTTTACAATTGTTAGAGATTTATGCACATGCATTGTACACTAGAAATAAGAAGTACTTTAATTTTTACACCATTGTGAAGTTGTTTCACATAACATGTTGAAATCATTGAAGTAATAAGTTGGTTACTAAGCTCCTTGAGCTTTGGAATATATTGCTTCATGGGGTGAGACATTGCATGAATATTATTATGAACTTAGGAAATTAATTAGGGACCTTGGACTTGACTATGTATAATAGATACTTTCATAAATGACTGCATTTTTTATCATAAGAGTTTTATGGATAAATCTTTATGCTCATAATGTGGTCCTTCTAGATATAAAGAAACATAAACAATATAGGTGGTGCACAAAGTATTCACAATAAGAATAAGGGATTTTCTTCCAAAGTTTTGTTCTACTTTCCCCTACTACAAGGTTGAAGATATTGTTTATGTTGGACAACAAAAATCATAAGAAGGATGGAAATCTCAAACATCCAAAAGATGCTCTATGTGGAAGACATCTGATAATATGCATGTTGAGTTTGCTTTCCATTTTCATAATGTTTTCCTTGGTTTAATTTCATATTCAATCATTTTGGCCTCAAGAGTCTATCATATAACATTTTCCCCATTGTATTTGTTCCATACAACTTTCCACCTTGGGTATGCATGAAGTCTACTGATTTTATCCTTTCCATGATATAAGTAACATCCAGATGAGGACTTATACCTCTAAAAAGATTTAGCATTCCATGAAATTTCCTTGTCCAACTCAACAAAGAATGAAGATAGGTGTCTACCTACACTCCCTAGTTGAAGAGTTAAAAGACTTGTGGGAAGTTCATGTTGATACATATGATGTAGATCATAAAGAAGTACCAAATTTGCATGTTGTGTTAGTGTGGACGGTAAACAATTTACCAACCCATGGTTATCTATCTTGTTAGAAAACTAGTGGATATCATGCATGCCCTTTCTGCAACAAGTATATGTGGTCTCTCAGACTACTATATAGTAAGAAAATTTTCATGGGTCACATGCGGTTCATTTTAATGGATCAATTCCATAGAGACATTTCGTCATTTGATGGAAAAGAAGAATCAAGAAATTGCTCCTAATATGTTGTCTAGAAGTCAAGTTCTAGATCAATCTATATATCTAGGTAATTTACCATATAATTGAAGAAGCATACTATATTTTTTGAGTTTTCATACTAGAAGCATAACCTTTTTTATCATGATCTTGATGTGATGCACATTGAAAAGATGTGTGTAAGAGTGTGATTCACACATAGATGGGAATGAAGAAGTCAAAGGACAATGAAAACTCTTGATATGACCTTAAAAAGATGGGCATAAGGCATAAATTCATATTACCAAGAATAGAAATAAAAATACCATCCAACATTCATTTTTTTTATAAAATTCGAAAGGCAATCTTATATATCCCGCCCTCCCCTTGTGAGCAAATTAAACTGGAAAATACAATCACAAATTAAATCAACACATTGAAATAAGGTAGTACTACTACCCTTACAAAATCAAATGCCAAGAGCCCATGGATCTCCTCGGGGGGGGTAGAGCATAACACCCGTGCCCCCCAATATTGTTTTTAGCCAAGCCATCCGCAACCACATGTCCTCCTCTTCGAATAAACCTCACCTACCAACCTTCTGTCCTCAAGCTTTGTATCCTTCCGACCAGTTTAGCATACTTGGGAAAATCGTGCGGAGGCCCTTGTACCATCTTCACGGCCGTCTTTGATTATGATTCTATCATGACCAAGGTGATGTTATATATTCAGTGCGGCAATCTCCATAGCCAACTCTATGCTAGACAATTCGGCCTCGATAATAACCGTTGAGTACCGTTTGGTGGCTGCCCCTCCAACAAAGCATGGAGTATCCCGAGTAGTACTTAGGTTATGTGACGTTTCTATCGGCTGGTTTGTGTATGTTTCTCTTAATCTTACACACCATGGAGTATCCCGAGTAGTACTTAGGTCCCAGGCTTGTTTGTACAACAAAGCAAGATTCCACTCTCGCATTCTCCTCAAACCCAATCCTCCCTCAGCCGTGGGAAATAGACCTTGTCCCATGCAACTAGGGCCAAGGGGTGGGTTTTATAGGCTCACCCTGATTGAACCTGATTGCATGCACTATCGATCTTGTCGCACAGTTGTAGTGGAAGCACTGTCGTCTACATCACATACGTTGGGAGGACGGCCAACACCGACTTGGCGAGACAAATCCTGCCCGGTAGAGACAGGCTCCTCACAGACCAAGCATTCACCCTATTATTTACTCTCTCCAGGACGTCACTGTACGTCATCTTATTCACTCTGGTGTGTAGGATAGACACGCCTAGGTATTTTCCCAGAGCCTCGGTCACCTACTACCTACAGTCTGGCTTAATCCTCATTCTCAGGCCCCTGTTCACACTCTTGGAGAAAAACATTTAGTTTTGTTAAGGGAAACCTCCTGACCGGATGTCTTCTCAAAAAGTTTAAAGCATTTCAGGACATCCTTAATCTGGCAACAGCTTGCTTGGGCGAAGAATATTAAGTCATCCGCAAGGCACACATGGGAAATCTTTGGGCCCTTGTTACCCAACTTCACGGATTTCCAGTTGGCTCTTGTGACCTCCAGTTCTATAATCTGGCTCAGTCTCTCTAAGCATAACACGAAGAGGTATGACGATGGTGGGTTACCTTGTCTAGGACCCCTGCATGCACTGAAAGTTCTTGATGTCCTGCCATTCCAGGCTATAGCTATCTCAGCGCCTGCAATAGAGGCCATTATGTATTTCTTGATGTTCTCCGTTAATCCAACACAATTCAGAGTGTCTTCGATGAACTCCCATGACATTTGGTCGTAAGCCTTGGTTAGGTCCACCTTGATGGCCATTGTCTTGGCTCCATTTCTGTGTTTCATCGTATGAATGATTTCTGGGACCATAGCAAAATTATCAGTGATATGTCCCCCTGGTACAAAGCTGCTATGGGCTTTGGAAATCCAGTTAGGCATCATTGGTTTCAGTCTCTCAACAACTAGCTTCGAAGCAATCTTGAGGGTTACATTGTTCAGAGATATTAGTCTTAAGTTTTCAGATTTGTCAGGTTCTGCAATCTTAGGGATGAGCACCATCATGGAGTCGCAGAGGGCGGCAGGAAATGTACATCCGTTTAGAGCATCCTTCACCGTCTTGGTTACACTCGGACCCACGGTAACCCAATTCTTCTGGATGAAATAAGCACTAAGGCCATCTGGCCCGGGTGCATTCACTGGCTCCAACGACCTGTAAATCTCCTCTTCCGTCAGGCTAGCTTCAACCGTTGTCCACTGTACACTGTTCATTCTCATAGAGTAGTGATATAGAGCACACTACTTACATCATCATATACACCCCAGCCTGGGAACCCTCACGAATGCTGTCCGCACTGTGTCAATTTCACAATTCAACCATACCAAAAGTTGAAGGTTGAGTTGAGGCTATAAAATCCCCCATACCCCCACCTCTCTCCCTCTTTTTAACTGAACTCTCTCTCGCTCCCGCACGACCACGCTGCCTCATCCGCCGGCCCGCCGTCGTGAATGGGACGTCAAAGCGTCCAGCCCGTCATCGCGCTTTGTGAGCGGGACGCCATCGTGTCCATCCCGCCGACTCTCTCTCGCTCCCACCCGACCACACTGCCTTTTCCGTCGGCCCGCCATCGTGAATGGGACATCAAAGCGTCCAGCCCGCCCTCGCGCATTGTGAGCGGGTCGCCATCGTTTTCATCCCGCCGCCTCACATCCTGGCTACCTCCTCGTCTCCACGACTACCGTCGGGACCAAGCGTTGTTATGTCCAACCATCTGACAAGCCCAGCCACCGCCATGATCAAGTCACCGTTGCGCCCAGCGCGGCGTCGCGTTGTCACACCACCTCCTCCATTGTCGACCTTCACCATAACAACAACATCTCCACCGCCATGTCTGCTCCTCCCTCGATGATCAACATGACGTTGTTGACATTCCCATGTTGTTGTCATTTTTGTATTTTAGTTGAGCCACCAAGAATTGATATAGTAATGGACAAATATTAGACATTTGTTGAATGTACATTTGTAAATGAGTTTTGATTTTGTTCCAAATAAAAATTGTGATTATTTATATGTTGTATGCAATACAAAATTATGCATATATAATGTAAAAGTTTCGAAAAAATAATAAATGAGTATAGTGCCTTGTATTATATTTGTTTGATCAGGAAATTTTTCAGATTACAAGCACTACTCTGATTTATCTTTAGTCTCGTTTAAGATGTGTTTTGGTATTGCAATGAACATTAATTAGTATTGTATCTGAGTTAACAGCAAAATATGAAGAGACATGATCCATACATGTTTATCAATGCAGTCATATAACACAGATAAAAATATTTTATACATAATAAATAAAATAATTATGTCAATATAATGAATGTCATAACATTTAAAAAATATAATACACTAGTATATTCAAGTCCAACCGTAGATAACTTTTGGTATTGTCTTAAATAGATGTAAGTATTATATTTGAATTTGCAGCAAAATGCGAAAAATGTGGGTTATTTTTTTTAATTAATGTGATCATTTATCATATATTAAAATATTTATAAGTACTAAACGAAATAATAATATCAACATGTTGAATGTCATTTTTTTTTAATTATAGAACACACTGTGCTAGTTTATTATGAGTCTAGTTCTTGATAACTTTTGTTACTGTCTTGAATAAATTAAAGTACAATTTTTAGACTTCACATTAAAATGGACAAAATTATTACTATAGACAGATAAAATACTATGTTGCTTAAAACGAAGGGAAAATGAGAAAAAAATTAAAATGAGTTATTTTGTATGTGAGAAGAAGATAGTGCAAGTGGTGAATGTCATAAATTTTTTAATAATAGAAACATTGAAATTGATATATCCTCCATCAAAAGAGGGGAAATGAGTTTAGACGTCATGGTAACTCAGAAAGATCTAGCTATGATAATTTGAAATAATCTTGTTATTAGTTTGTGGTCCAATAAAAAAAGGAGAATTTGCATCTTCGAAACCAGTTGCTTTATATATTTATTTGACTTTTGATTTAGTTTTAGCAATCCCAAGGTTTTTTAATCTGATCAAAATGAAGAAAAAAAACTTTTTTTTGCTAGTCTATTATGAGTCTAATTGTTGATAACTTTTGGTACCATCTTGAATAGATTGCAATATAATTTTTAGACTTCGCAATGCAAGTGGTTAGATGGTGGGTGGTTAACCGACATTATTATCTTTGTTACAATAGTTGTATGTATATAACCATGCAATTGTAGTAGTAAAATTCTTGTCTTGATGACCGTGTCACACTGCACTATATATTTTTTAATGTGTTGTTGTTATGTTCTTAGTATTGTGTTGGATACATTTAAGTATAGATTCCTGACTTAAGCAGCAAAATATTATATTCTTAGCACTGTGTTGGATGCATTTAAGCACTGTAATGGATACATTTAAGTATTGATCTTTTTTTGCACTATAAAAAATAAACATATAGAGATGCTTATAATGACTTTCTGGTGTTGGTGTCGTTATGCAATTCATACTCAACAAAATATTAATTTTCATATATTTATTATGAAAAAAGTTATATAATATAATCAGTAATCAAATTTGCATTTCATCTCACAAATCAAATGAACATCTGACTATACGTATTGTATTAGTTTATATCTAATATATTTGCTAATGACTTTTGGTACTGTATTGAATATAATTAAGTATTGATTTCGGACTTAATCATGAAATGTATGTATACAAATGTGTGTTCGAGTCAGATATTATGACTAGCTGAAAAAAGGAGGGAGTCTGAAAAAAATTCAAATTTCAAAAGCATTGTCTTGTTGCAAAACAAGTATAAGTGCAAGTAAGTGGGTAGTTGGGCGGCGGGTTGCTTAATTGCAGCAGCAACATGCATTGCTTTATTGCATCAGCATGCATGCATGCAAGTAGTGCAGAACACTAACAGATTATCGACCTAAAAGAACGTGTCACATAGTGCTAAAAGATGCAAATAGTGGTTGTTTTGCGTATTCCCGATGTTGGGGTGCCGATATTGGTGGAGGAGGTGTGATGTGAAGAATTTTCCATTCTCATATACGTGCCTAGGATCTCCAAGAGGTTGGTGGACCAAATCATGATGGGTGTCGTGAGACCCTTCTCGAAATGGCTTACCGCCATTTCCATCAATGCCTCCTCCTCATCTACCCAGGTACCATTGTGGTCCCTTAATTGAGAGATTGAGTTTCTTCGTTAATGTTGGTTGATAAAGTTATGGTAGAATATTGAGTTATTATCACCATTCATGTTTACCACCTTCATGTTTTAGTTTTGAAAAATGAGGTAAAAGAATTGTTTTGTAAGCAATTGAAGTTTATATATATTCTTGATGGACATCCTTCTAATATATCTCAGAATGCACACATCAAAGAAAGGAAGATGATGGTATTGAAGAGTCACCATTATTATGTATTGACACAACATTTCTCCCATTGTCTATACATGAAGTAGTGCTTAACTTTTTGTTCAAGGGTCTCCCGGGGGTTGATCCAAGGTACACTAAATTATCTAGAAATGATTGTGGAAGATGGCGGTCTGGGTAATGGTAGTGAGTAGTCTATATTATGTCATAAAGGGAAGCCTTTAGGAAGGAAAACTCTAATTATTCTTGATAGTGTAATGCTGAAAATTTTGCAGCCATATATTTTATCCAATTGTGAAAAAATTGATCCTTTCACATAGTAAGTAGATTATTTACTTATGAATATGTAATTTTATATTTAGGTCTATGTTTGGGTGTCTTATCTATATTTGAGCACGGAGCACATTTGCAACATAAAAAGACAATCCACTTACAACACAATTAAAAGTCAATAATGTTATATGAACACTTTTAATAAAAGGTTTAAGACACATGGAAGTTTAAAAAAAATTGTTTCCGTTAGAATAGTAAAAAAACTCACACATATAATAAATTCATAACATTTTAAACTGAGAAGGCTAAGTCAACAAATGTGTCACTAAACATTTTAGTGCTAACTATAGGACTACAATAAAGGGCAGTGCAAATGTGAGTTATGTAACAAATGGTTATAGATTTCACACCGAGCAAGAAATTGATAGCAAAACTCCTTATAGCGAGTACATGGTGAACGCTCGAACAGAAAGTTTTGCCAACTCCAAAGATAAAACCCTATAATGAGTCAACTTGCCTATTATTGAATATTTAGAAAAAAAATTTGAGATTAGTTATATGTGTATACAAAGTTTTACTATTTTTAATGTGACTGGGTCAATCCAAGTAGAGGAATCAAGAATTCTAAAAATGACTTCACAATGACCAAACTAAACCATGTTGATTAAACCGGTCATTTGTTTACATTGGCCTCCCAATGACAATAAGTATTTTATGTAACAAACATCAATCATAATGATTGGAGCTTTGTTGTGTGCAATACACCATGTGATACTTAGAATATGGAAGAGAAGCTTCATGAAAATTCCATGTATGAACCTACTTATCTAAAGATAATACTACATGTGGTGGTCGTTGATTTGGACAGAGAAGAAATGGAGGGTGTGACCATTTATGACGGGGATGATCACACACTTCATATGTTACTATCCCTTTTTTGTTAGATAATTCAATATTTGAATTTCTAGTTTCATTATTTGATGTATAAAATTCCATATATTTTCTTAAATTGTTTGTATTTTTATTATAAAAATGTTTTCTATTGAGTTAATCTATTTTGATTGTTTTCTTATTGAATGTTGGCTACATCAAGACAATATGAAAATTATTGACATTTTCATGATGTCTTGAGGACAACAAATGAAGAAGTTAAGGCATTATTTTAGTTTGTAGTTGAAGAATTTTGATATGAATTCCGCTTTCAGATTAATGAATTAGGTATTGCCTCCACTTACTGATGATGACTGCAATGAATTAGTAACTCATGAAGCATGTCAGTTACAATCATAGATCATTGTAACAAGTAATATATTTTATACACACATGTCATCATTTTGTTTGTAAGAATTTCCAAATGACCAAAGGGAGGATATATAGGTTCAATAAATGCTGATTGGGGATGTTAAATTTGAAAAAGGGTGTAAAACAACAAAATTGTGGCAGCAACTATTGTAAACAACAACGGAAGTACCTATGTTAAACTTGAAAAAGAAAAAATAATCCCTATGTCTCTAATAGTGAAGTTAGTACTGTTGATAAAAGTCATATGGTGTCATTGTCAAATAATTCTAGGGAAGGTAGTCATTCAAAAAAAATCTTAGACAAAAGGAGTCATCAAGGAGTGTGTATTACATCAAGTTCGTAACATTTGTAATTGATGTCAGTAGCAATCAAGAGGTTGAAGTGATAATGTAAATGATAGAAATTTGGATAACATCAAAAAAAATGTTGATGATTCTCCTACTATTGATCCATAGGAGGTAGAAGATAAAAAATCATTAAATAACATTACATTTTCACAAATTATTATATATATGGTTTTCTAATTAAATACATCTTACTTCTCTCATATTTAGGAGGAGATGCGAATAAAAAACACGAGCTTTTTCTAGGTGTAATCTATTATGGAGTAAGATAGAGGATAAAAGGCATCAATTACACTGGATTCGAAGGGAAATCCATTTGGACCACATTTGAATGACCAATCTTCTTTTTTGGGAACTGTTGCTAGAAATTCTGATCTTTCACCATATACCTTGATTGGTAACAATTACCAACAAAATATAAACTAATGTTTGGAGTTATGTGCTGGAAATACTATTTTAAGTATAAGTTTAACAATTACCAACAAATTTTAAGTGTAACTTTAATTTTGTATAAAAAATTCAGAAAAACATGTTTCTCTTGTTACAAACCAAGTTTATTATCAAAATAATGGGGTATTCTGTCAAACTATCAAGGATTGTTGGAGAAATCCCAAAGTGGATAAAAAGAACCAACTATATACCTCACAAAGGAAAAATTGATGACTTAATGATTCCCCCCCCCCATGTTGATCATGCTCACAGGACAATTTTTGTGAATTTTTGGGATTTTAATGATAGAAAAGTAAAGCATTATTAATTCTAATGATTATTACTGTAGTTCCTTATTTATAGATTTCACTCAATGTCTATTATAGATAATGTTATTGTAATTCATTATATCTAGTTACACAATGCTAAAATGCTAGTAGTAGTAAGTTTGTAATGACAAGACATATATCAAGTTTTACAGCGTATGCATGTGTAAAGGATAATGTGAGTTATCTTCTTATTGAATACAAGCATAACATTAACTCTAACATACTGATATATTTTTTTATTGATTAAAATAGTCACAACAAATGAAAAATGGTGCCAATGTTAACAGATTATACCTATTCATGGTTTTGAATAATAATGGTACTATCATCTATCTAAAATTTGCATAATCAATAATAACTAATCGATAAGTAAATTTAGTTTTCATTTATAAAATAAATGCATCACTATTGTAATGTAGGACAAATTGAAAGTGGATATTGTAAGTAATGATAAAAATCTATATGACTATGAGCTTTCTGATCAAATTTTGGATTAAAAAGACATGTGAACCATGCGACCAATGAGGTTTAAAATTTCTATGTGGGGATCGAAAGTCAAGTCAAACAATTAGAATAGGTAATTGATTCTCAAAAACAAATATGGAGACTCAAAAACTGGAGTTGTTATATTTGAAGAAAAAGTAAGAAAATCTTGAAGTTATGATTTTGAGAAATTCTAGTAAGAATGGTTCATATCAATCCAACAAGGCAAATCTCCAAATTTTCATATATTGACATTTTCAAGTGCTAATTTTTTTTTATGTGTTAAATTTACTTTGGTGAATATCATGAGGGCCACCAATGAAAGACTACCCACTCCACACTAATTGAGTAGCTAAACAATCATTATTGAATTACATGTTATTTTATGAACATGACGTATCATATAAATAAAGTGTGAATCTAACTTTTAGGTATATGGTATTTTACATGTTCTGTATATTTTTTTTGGTCCTAGCTTGTTAAGATTTTATGATGGGATATCAATTATAGCACATGTAAAAGTGTTCTGTGTAAACCCAAACAATTTTGTAGGAGGAGCAAAATTTGGGTCTACATTTGTTGTTGTGTCCATTGGTGTATTAATCAAATCCATGAGATGTTGATTAGGCCTTTTGGTTAAAATTAAGTCATTGACAATAGGATTGGGATATTGATATATTGGTCAAATAAGTTACTAATTTTTAATAAAAAAATATTGTGATCTCAATGTAAGAGGTCCATATATAATATTTCTCCAGTATTGTAGATGAATCAATTGGAGATGTGGCAAACAAGAAAGTTACTCATTTCATCGATATATAGATTGGCAATTCATAGAATTTGATAGGATTTTTCAAATACATAATAGTTTCATTCAATTCAATTTGTTGGTTGTAAATGTGGATTTCATAGGAAGTAGAAAATATATAATAGTTATATTCATTATTTCATTTAGTTGGTTGCAAATGTGAATGTGAAGGATTTGACAATTGTAAACGTCAATGGGGTGTTGGATTATCTTTCTTTTATTTTTTACTTATTTCTTGATGTGTGCTCTGGTTATGGTTTTTGTTGATTTAAAGTGGATGATTTGGTCATCTTTAGACTTCATCCAATATCTATAACATGAGAATAAGAAACTAGAATTTCTTCTCTTAGTGCATTTTTCTAAGTTAAATTGCCATACTATGTTCCATAACCCATTTGGTAGTTGGTATGTTGAGCGAGTTATGCTATTAAAATAATGTGACCCTTGGCATGAGATGTCATCATGGTGCTAAAATATGGTCTTTCTTGATAAAATTATTATGAACGGAGCTCACTAGGTTTGTTTCTTTGGTGTTTTGGGTTCTCACTAGGCCTTTAAATGTGAAAATGTTGTTTGGGATAAATACACTAAACTTTTATTTGAATCAGACTTGTTACTCAATGCGGATTTGTATTATCAACTAATGAGTGAGTCTGTTTCTATATTTCCTAGTGCAGAGATGGTGATACAAATCCTCTTCTATCAAAACATGTAAGGTCTAACTAATAAGTGTTCATCAAACCCAAGAAACACTCTTTGAATAGGTTGTGTTGACGTAATGACAATTGTTGTTATGTGAATTAGCAACATGCTATCTAAGAATTTACCTATCTTAGAACATGGAAAGTTAATTAGTTCTAGGCCTGGACATAAGAGGTGGGGAATTCCATTCCTTGTTGCCTAATGAATTGCCTTTTTACCTAAACTCATGTGACTAACTTCATTTGAATTACTGCTATAGGATGATCATCATTCCTACCCATCATGTTTATTTTTCCTCTTGGTACCATATGTGTGCTTCTTGCATCCTTATTTCTCCCAATGATTGCACATAAATGGAGCAAGTGAGGAACAACATACCTCTGTACTTCAATTTCATCCCATTTCTAACTTATTTGATTAACTTATGATGTTATTTTTATTGTTTTTTCCTTGCTATTCATGTTCTTATGTTGACTACCGACTACAAATATGAAAAGGCTAGGTCGTTTCTTATCATAATTGTGCTTTTCTTTTGGCTTTGCATTTCATATCCTTGACTATATATGGATTTGAGAGGATAGGTGAGATTGGAATAGATCAATAGGGGTAATGACATAGTACAAATGCAATCTTCAACTTCTTTGCACTAGCCACAAGATTGAAAACTGAGCTCAACATGGCCCACCACTTCTGTGGCCCTTCAAGTAGACCCAACAAATTGAATCTTTGAGAAAAAGTGATACACCTAGTAAGACATGAGAATTAGAGTTTTGCATACAAGGGTGTTTCCTTTGATTTCCTTTTGATATATATTCTTAACTTGATTGTTCATTGTATTATTTGAAACATCCTTAAACAAATTAACCAACTATACACATGTCTGAAACAAGGGTTGTATTATATGACTGTCTTTTGTTGGTGATCTATCTCAATCATGGATAGTAATCTTTCCTTGTTCTTCAACACATACACCATAGTGTTATCACTTTTTCTTCAATCAACTTCTGAATTTTTTATTGCTTCATTATCTAATCCATTATAGCATGGCTTAGCATATAGCTCTATAAGTTTTACCTTTGTAAATTTAATTGAATCTTATGGTCATTCTCAAATTCGTTCATCCTGCATTGATCCTATGAGACAATATACTATTTCAAAAACTTATCACCAACCACTTTCATGCCCAACTTCATGGAAATACAATTATGATTATCAGTAAAATAATAGTTGTACTATTCATGAATATGGTAAGCCCCATTAGCACATACCGGTGAACTAGATGCAGGCATTGTCTTTCTTGACAACCAAGAGACATCTAGGAAACGACTCCGGCACTTATCCTAGGATCTATGTTCTCATTACTTCCAATTCTCTATTACCAATGGCATTACAAAGTAGAAAAACTACATATACAATAAATATAGAGGTCTAGTTCTTTCAATTTATTGTTTTTAGGTACCAAGTGTCTTGACAAAACATCAAGCATTGTTAGTGCTACTTCTTTAATATCTCAAACTCCTCATGTGCTTGACAATGATTGCTGGCTTTTCAATATTTTGCATGCTTTTCAGGTAAAAATGGAACTACAAATTAAGTGTTGTTTTACTATTGCAAATGCATTTTTTATAGATTTAAGATCATTTTAGTTAATGTGGTGCATTTTCTCATCAATAAGCTCATGCATAATAGATTTTTTTATAGATAAAATTATTGGCATGCATCCCAATTATCAACTAAATCTGGTATGTATTCATACATATGAAAGTTCTAACTTAAGGATTAAAATTTAGTTCTTGTTAGTTTCATGATTTTATGTTTGCCTTGACTACTCGCAATGTGATTATATTATATGTGTTCCACTTCCTTAAAATTCATTGAAAAGTCCCATTTTTACTTAATGTTTTTACAGGGTGAATAGAGAAACCGAATTTCTTATAGGACATGGGCGGAGCATGTTGCAAGCTACTCATGGATTTTCTTATTCATGGTGAAAATTTTGATGTTTGAATTCTAGAAAAATGCTTCCAACAACTTATTAATGTGGTTTATTATTGCAATAGTAGGGGTTCCTTTCAAAGAGATCTCAAGGTAAGGACATAATTTGTTTTTCCTAATCCCTTTAGACATAAACTAGTAGATTCCAAGCCATAAACAAGACTAGAACCTACAATAGGTAGGATCAACTGAATTCAATAATGCTCAAAAGGGAAACATTACACATTTATACATGTATGTCTATTATTAGCATGTATACAAAATGTTAGACATGTCATGCACAACAACTGCACAATACACAAAAGATAAATTAAAGATGAATGTATTTAGTTTTTCTATATTAATTATTATACTATTAAAACTAGTATTAACAATTTTAGTAGTTGTCTTCTTTAGAGTGTTGTAAAAATTTCAAAGGAAATATAATTAGACAGAATAATCCAACCAAAATCTGGTGTGAAAGGATACTTTCCATGGGTTTGATGTCAACATCATGAAATGTACATGGAAATTGAGGGAGTAAATTAGCTTAAGACTAAAATATTAGATAAGGATCTACAACTAAAGAGATAACAGAATACCCTTTCAAATTAAGACATAAGAATGGTAAGACTATATTATGGTACTTACTTATGAGAGACAAACGTCTAAATTAAATATAATTTATTTTGATCCAAACAAAGAGTATTTGTTGTCACAACGGCTTCTGGGTTTGACTTTCTATCATCTTGCTGCTTTTTTTAGGTATGTTGAATGCCTTCATGTATATGTTCTATCCTATGACATATTTTCTTCCCATATGATTCATCATTTTTTCATCATAGTTGAAGCATTAGAATGGTTTGTTTTTTATTAGAACATGATCTAGTATTTGGAATTAACATATCACTTATGTTTCTATTTGAGATAATAAGTACTAGGTAAGTCATCTATACATAAGTCCTTCATGGCATGTATGTTCAACATGATAAATATTGTCAAGAAAGTACATGAAAGTTGTTTACTCCATGACCACATACCTATGAGTTTATTTGAAAAAGAAGCATTCTCACCACCCTATAATCCCAAGAAAATGATTTAAGAGCATAATTCTCTATTCAACAATCTATTAATGAGGATGAAACAAAACACATGGAGATCAAGCTAGGGAATTCTATGTGTCATGGGTAGTCTATTGATCCAAATACATGTACTTTAGTCAAAGTTGATAGATTACAAATATGAAGCATTAACATTTAAGGAATAATTAAACAACTTGAATATAAGCTGGATGATGATATAGTTCCCTACAAGTCATATGAGAAAAAGACCTAAGTTCTAGAATAGGAAAAGGTCCACGTGGAGGAGAATTTTCTTAACGAATGGTCAATTACTTTCCCATGTATTTCTTATCTTTTATGTTGTTACTTGGTGAAGCACTATATTAGAAGTAAGAATCACATCACATAGTACATGAAACAATGATTATATACTTCATATATGGTTTTCCTTTAAAAATGCTAGAATATTTTTCCCTTCTCTTAAGACTTGTTTTTTGGAATTTCCATTGTGCTCAATGTGTTTGAAATGTTCAAGATGGAAGGATGGACAGTGTTCATTGTAAAAATAATCACAAACAGTTCATATGCTTTTTTGCCCCATCTCATGAATAAGGGGCAACAATTTCCTAGATTGTAGAACCCACTTCCACCTAACCATGCTCCACCACCTTGTTGGGAATCTTTGCAATATCTTCCAATAAAGAACCAACCATTTTTATTGCAATGCCATGGCCTCCTCAATTGGATGATAGGTGGCTCATTTATTTCAAGTTTATTAATACTTGTTGACTTAAGTAGTGGGGTAGGGAAAATAATTGGTAAATCACTTATTGGTAGAACTCATTTGATTCTATAGTTGAAATAGTCACATAGATAAGGCACATCATTATCATGGATTTATGTCCTTATGATATAATACGGAGGCACATAATACATCTAGGTTTAAGTTTATCTCTCACAAATACTTTCCACTATTATGCTTTTGTATGTTGTGTCTTTTCATCATAACATTTTGGAAACACATTTTTACCATTATTCTTTGTTGTATAACTAACATGTAGCCTATAACAAAAGACTTCTTGATATTATAACTTTTCAATAAAAGAAAATAGTATTTAGAACTTTATAGATACATTATATCCAAGATGTATTAAAGTATGTAACTTTTATTGTCTTTTTTTATTGATACATCTTTACTAATTATGATGATCTTTTATAAATAAAAATACATGCATAGTATCTTTTCACTCATTTAATTTATTACCATTACATACATGATGATTTTTCAATGCTTAATCATGAGCACAAGATACACATTATTCCTATGATGTAGTAAATAACTTTATCTCTTTTAGAATGTAGCTACACTTATGAAGAAGTCAAACTCTTTACTTGCATATATAAAGATTTGTTGGATGCACTAAAGGTTTAGTGCGAGGGTGATGGAATCATTTTCACTGGAAACAGACCAATTTGGAATGGCATATGTTCACTAGATTTAATGTCAGGGAAGGCCCACCAATACTTTCAAGAATGTGATAGTCTTATTTCTCTATATATAACTATAAAGAGGAGCTATGTGCATTAGCTATTAAGTAAGGCTCCTAGAAATTGTATCGATGGATGTCTTGAAATCTCAATACATTGACCAAGAGGTATTTATGGCTGCCATTAATATTGATAGTTTTCCTTTACCTAAATCTTCTATAACTGATTCTTTCAAGCTCATTATCTCATGGACAAGTGGTGTCTACGAGCTTCTAGAATGCCCAGTAAGTACAAACTCGATGTACCCCTATTCATCAGGTATACTTATTCTCCATTATCCTTCATTATATCGTGTTATGTTTTATTTTAGAAGGAAGTACTCCTATTTTATTTTATCCTACTTTGATAGGCATGTTTTAAAATGATTTCTACCAAAAATTATAAGGTAGGTTGAGTATGCCTAATCCCATCACATTTTTCTACCAATAGTTGAACATCATCAACAAATAAGTCTCATAGTGGTTTTTTAATTTTGTAGTGTCTGGTTTCTTATAGACTTAAAATATCTCTCTATATTCATATTTGAATACCTTTCTTTTCACCATCAAGAAATCCCTTCTAAGGAATTGCATGTATGGTAGGATGCATAAGGAAATTGGAACAATTTATTTATGGGTCCCATTTCATGTGAGATTGACAACTTGGCATGCATGACTCTTAGATTTAGTCGGTTCTTGATTTCCATGCATTATACTATTGTAAGTGTTAGGCTCATACAACCTTTAAAATTATAAAAGCCATGATATATTTTGTAGTACTTTGTGTGAGCTATCTTGATATTATAGAATTGTAGGTGTTATCAACCTTGCATTGTGTGCTATTGTTGTTGATTGCATTGACCCACCAATATGGCAAGTTTGTACCATGATTACTTATACATAAATGACCAATGTCCTATAAATTGTTAGGCTCTTAAAATAGAGTGAATGCATTTTTTTCTCCAAAATGCCTATGTATCTTTATCACTCACAAATTCTTTGAAACTACAATTGATCACTAGCATGTTTATTGGAGAGACCACTTATCAATGAAGACAACATCTAGCCACCCATGACCAAGTCAATGATAGTTAGTACTGATGTTACTTCTAATAAAGCTTTGCAAAACTTGCTCAGGTCTTTTCTCTAAGTGTGTAAGAAATTGGAGTCAAAAGCCATCTTGTATAGTTTTAGTGATCATTCTTGTTGCCTTCCTTGAGGACATCATTAGTAGTCTTCAGGGTCAACTAGATCCTATTCTTGTAGGTAATTTTAGGAGTCAAGCAAATATGAAACATTATTCTTATTGAGTTTAAAATTTATCACTAGCTAATATATTATCTTCTAGGAATGGGTGTGTTTATTGCACCTCCCTACAAAAGAGATGGGTGTAGGCCTTTGGGTGTCTTCATATGCTCTGGCATCTTTCTTTCTAACAAAAAATTGATTTTCTAGCAAATATGAATTTGTGTCACTGCTACATTGGCTTGTTTTTCCTATTTGTAGGGACTACTGTTGATTCTATTTATGGTTGTTCGCACAGTTTTGCTCCTAACACTTTTTTCCTGTGACACCAAGATGATCTATCTGTCTAGTTTTCTACCTATTAAGAGTTTCTAATCAGACCTTATAAGATAGTTTAGTAAGTTCTACTACTGGATTGATCTAATCATTTTGGTCTACTGTGGTACCTTTTTAGCTTGTGAATATTTAATGGTATTCTATTGAATATGTTCTCTATCTACCTATAACACTTTCATCATGTAATTCTGGCTGAGTACACTACTCGATCTCGTAGTGAGCCTAGTGCTCTATATATGTGCTTCTCAGATAATGACATTTCTCCTTACTATTTTGAATCTTGTTAAAGGTTGTTGGAAGTTAGGATGTGTTGATTCCAAGACACTAAACAATGAATACATTGTTGGTACTAAGGAAGTGGTTGGTGGGTTGATTCCTCCCTTAGAAGATTACCTTGGTTTAGTATGTTTAAATTATGGGTTAGTATAGATATTAGATATTTCATGAGGCTTGTAATTCTATGTGAGTTTTTTGTGGTAATTTTCCCATTTACTCAGTTAACAACCTCAGTGTGATATTGATCTTTCTAAAGAGGCTTTTAATTTTGATACAAGTAATGGTTGTAGTGACCTTTCAAGATGTACATATCATTTTAACCACAGATGCCTTTGTGTTTTGTTTAAAGCATGTGCCATTTGACTATACTGATTTCATCTTTATTTGAATAGTGTTCTACCTACCAACAAAGGTGAGCTAGTAGTTGAAGGATAGTCTGCTTACTCATCATTCTTATTTTCCATTATAACTTTTATCAAAGTATATGAAGTATATAACGCTTAGATAATTGAAAATGCTATCATACTACATTATTTGCTATTGTAAACTATGCAAAAGTCCCCCAACATCATCCTAGTGTCGCAAAACTTCTACTTCAGCTTCTTATATCTAAAGTAAATAGGCATGGAATAGCATAAATTGCTAGTGAAAATGGAAAGATTACTTTTGTTTTGCTATTGAGTCTGTTGAATATGCCACTGTAACCGTGAAGCATTTCCCATCTAGATTGTTACTGTTGTGGAACCATTTATTATTCAAATTACCCCTCCTAATGACAAGGAAGTGATTTGAGTGTTTGTACCTAGCATGGTATTATCAATCTACAAATGTGGGAGTGTAAAATCTTAGCATATATGAAAAAATAATATGATGAAAGAGCCATAAAAAAATCATCATTCAACAAGTATTATTAATAGAATCATTGTTTATTACAAGATTTCAATTACATATTGAAGAATACAATTAAACAAGTATGTTCATGTAAACTAGATAGGGTCCAACAACAAGTACAACTAAACATAAGCTCACAATCCATCAACTCCAAAGATATTCTATAAACCTAAAAGTACATGAGACAAGAAGGTGTTAGTATAGGGCAAAGAGATGCATACATATAAGATTTGCATAATTTGAAAATATTTATAGGTAAATGAACAAGAGTAAACAAGGTAAGTACTTAGAAAAAAGAACCCATGTTTTAGACCATTTTACTCCAACTATACTTACAACATCATATATCAGAAAACCTATGAACAACTTGTAATCAAAAGGGTCCCTAAGGGTGCTTAATATTAGCTAACCCTTTTTTTCGACATGATCTACCCTATCTTGATGAATCAAGTAGGAAGCCCGGCCTTGTGTCCTCACCCTGAAAATATAGGAAGGTGCATAGAATTGTGTAATGGGGTTCAATATTATATTTGCATGTTATAAAATCAACAAGTCAAATCTCGAGTGCAATATTAGAATACTACATGGTAATATTTGAGAAAGTAAACAAGCATACATACATATCAAAATATATGAAAGAAGGCCATAGTCCTATAATTATTAAAGCATGTAACATATTCAAAGAATCATAACCTAACTTATCCTTGATCATATAGAAACAAACCACACCTGATTAAGCACATCAATAAATACATGTATTCTATTATCATCATTAACCTAGGTTCAAGGTTGGTTATTAGCATATACAATGATGTCTTACTAATATAATATCCATCATAAAGGTGGGGTTCAAGTTTCATGTCATTTCCAAGTTCCATCTATATTATAAGGTCATAACAAGGTTAATGACAATTATCCACATAACAAGGAGATAAGACTCATAATATGGAAAGAAGGGTGATAGTTTACCAAGTCATGATATCGAACCATAAGATATGGTTCATATCACCAAGATTAGAAATTTAGAAGAATATATCAAGATTAGGTGGATGTCGTCAAGCCTAGGCATCATTGTCCCAACATTAAGTTTAACATCTCAAAGACACATTCATATCCAATATGCAAGACTCAAATATTTAGGGTTCAATATATGAATTATATGGGACATCCACATCAAGGTAATCATAAGGGATGATATTTCCTAATTAAGAAAACAAATATAAGAGATTGTAATCCATATTACACGTGGGGCACAAGGAAGACAGTCAAGCTATTTTTGGATACAATAGGTTATTATGTATGTATTTAGTGTCACATTTATCATTATAGCACAAAAGTGGTATACTTTGGGCATATAAGTCACAAAACTTCACAAAATTACTGATTTCCAGGATATAAGAAAACTTGATGCATATATGGGTCAAATTCAAACATATGCCCAAGGTGTAACCATTCATTCACATAAATATGGAATATGCATGCATTTAGGGCCATATAGAACAAGCATAGTGAAAAGGTGTTTAGGAGGGTGATCCTAGAACAAACATAGTGAAAAGGCATTTAGGAGGGTGATCCTTGAACCAAGGAGAGGTAAAATTTACTAAATTCAAGGTTAATTAAACTTTAGTTGTCAATTAAGGAGTAACATTACTAATTAGAACCAAGTTCATCATTAAAGTCTAAAAACAAGGCACATCCATGTGTTAGAGTTACTTATAGAGAAAATTGGTGATTAGGACCCTCATTAGTTCAAGAGTACATTGAACATACTGATTTTATGACTATAGGTGCAAAGGTGCACAAAAGATACCAACTTTAATAAAATTATGCATTAAACATGGACAAAGTAGTCAAAGATCATATCTATAGTCAAAAGGGAGGATTGAAGAAGATTCAAGGTCTGTAAACTAGTCGGAGTTGTAACTCTTTTTGAGACAATCAAAAAGTTACGTAATATTATATTCTTTGGCCAATGAGTATGAGAGTTATGACTTTTACAACAATAACATCAAGAATTATAGAGAAATGTTCTAGGGGTGCTACATGTATTTTTAGTATCAACCAGGGTCATTGGATGCAGATCTAGCATCCACGTCTACCTCTTCTCTTAGACTGGTGCATGTTGGGATGCTGTAGGCCGTGTGGCACCCAGTGATTGGGCTGCACCCCCATGTCTGGTGCTCCACAACACCAGGTCATCCAGGTTGGGTTCTAGCCACAACCACACTATGGTGCATCACCTTTCACCGCAATGTTGTGCTCAAACATGTGCTTCTAGGAGTGGGGACTCTGGGATGTGTGTTACATGTCCATTGGACCATGACTGGTCAAAAAACTGAATGATGACCGTGTGAGGAGGAGATGAGACAAGGGGTATGGATGGATCTCAACCCTCACATAGCGATCCTAAAGTTCACACTCGTCTCCTTCCTATGACCCGAGTAGCAGACATCATAAGTTGTCATGGTGGTTGTACTTTTGGTGCACATAGAGCAAGACAAAAGGTGGGAGGGAGGAAGGATCTCAGCCCATGAAGTTGTCGCCCAGATCTAGTGTAAGGTTACAAGTTGTGGGATGCTCTTAAAATCAGTTAGCAACATCTAAGGTGCAAAAGCCAAAATGTTAGCCAAAGGGGTCATTGGCATGGAATAGCATAAATTTTTGGTCAAAATGGAAATATTACTTTTGTTTTTCTGTTGAGTTTGTTGAATATGCAATTGTAACCATGAAGCATTGCCCATCTAGATTGTTACTGTTGTGCAACCAGTTATTGCTCAAATCACCCTTCCTAATAAAAAGAAATTGATCTGATCATTCGTACCTTGCATGGTATTATCAAGCTACAAATGTGGTAGAATAAAATCTTAGCATATATGAACAAATAATACAATGTAAGAGCCATAAGAAACTCATCATTCAACAAGTATTATTAATTTCATCATTGTTTATTAAAAGTTTCAATTACATATTGAAGTATACAATTACACAAGTCTGTTCATGTAAACTAGATAGGGTCCTACAACAAGTACACATGAATATAAGATCACAATCCATCAACTCCAAAGCTATTCTCTAAACCTAAAACATACATTAGACAAGCGGGCCAACACACAAGGTGTTGGTACAGGGAATAAAGATTCATACATATAAGCTTTGCATAATTTGAAAAGATTTATAAGTAAACAAACAAGAGAAAACAAGGTAAGTACTTAGAAAAAAAACAACCCATGTTTTGGTCCATTTTACTCCAATTATACTTACAACATCATATATCACAAGACCTTTGAACAACTTTCCATCTGAAGGGTCCCTAAGGGTGCTCAAGATTAGCTAACCATTTATTTTTAACATAGTCTACCCTATTTTGATGACTCTGTGTCCTTACCCCAAGGATATAGGAAGGTGCACATGATTTGTTTTATGGGGTTCTATATTATATTTGCAGGTTATAAAATCTACATGACAAACCTCGATTTCAATAGTAGAATACTACATGGTAATATTTGAGCATGTAAACAAGCATACATATATATCAAAATTAAAGCAAGAAGTCCATAGTTCTATAATTATTAAAGCATGTACCATATTCATAGGTTCATAACCTAACTTATCCTTGATCATATAGCAAAAAACCACACCTAATTAACCACAACATTACATACATGTATTATATTCTCATAATTAACCTAGGTTCAAGGTTGGTTATTAGCATAAACAATGATGTCTTACTTATATTAGATTCATCATAAAGGTGGGGTTCAAGTTCATGTCATTTCCAGGTTCCATCTGTATTATAAGGTCATAACAAGGTTTATGTCACTTGTCCACATAACAAGGACATAAGACTCATAATATGGTAAGAGGGTTCATAGTTTACCAAGTCATGATATTGAAGCATAAGAGATAGTTTGAATCGCTAAGATTAGAACTTAAGAAACATATATCAAGATTAGGTGTATGCCTCAAACCTAGGCATCATTGTCCCAACATTAAGTTTAACATCTCAAAGATACATTCATATCCAATATACAAGACTCAAATCTTTAGGGTTCAACATATGAATTATATGGGGCATCCACATAATGATTATCATAAGGGATGGTATTTCTTGATTAAGAAGACAAATACAAGAAATTATAATCCATATTACATTTGGGGCACAAGGAATACAATCAAGCTATTTTGGGATACATTAGGTTGTTATGTATGTATTTAGTGTCACATCTATCATTATAGCACAAAAGTGGTACACCTTGGTTATATAAGTCACAAAATTATTGATTTTGATATAAGACAACTTCATGCATAAAAGGGATCAAAGTCAAACATATGCCCAAGGTGTAACCACTCATTCACATAAATCTGGAATATACATGCATGTTAAGCCACATACAACAAGCATAGTGAAAATGGGTTTAGGAGGGTGATCCTTGATCCAAGGAGAGGCAAAAGTTACTAATTTCAAGGTTAATTCAACTTTAGTTGTCATTTAGGAGTAAGGTTATAAATTAAAACAAAGTTCATCATTAAAGTCTCAAAACAAGGAACATCCATGTGTTAGAGTTAACTATAGAGAAAATTGGTGATTAGGACCCTCATTAGTTCAAGACTACATAGAACATGCTGATTTTATGACTGTAGGTGCAAATATGCACAAAAGATTCCAACTTTAAAAAGATTATGCATTAAACATGGTCAAAGTAGTCAAATATCATATATGTATTCAAAAGGGAGGATTAGAAGAAGATTTAGGGTCTGCAAACTAGTTGACGTTGTAGCTCTTTTTGTGACAATCAAAAAGTTATGAAATATCATATACATTGGTCAATGAATATGAAAGTTATGAGTTTTACAATAATAACATCAAGAACTATAGGGAAATGGTATAGGGGTGCTACATGTATTTTTAGTATCAACCATGGTCATTGGATGTAGATCTAGCATCCATGTATGCCTCTTCTCTCAGACCAGTGCATGTTGGGATACCCTAGGCCGTGTGGCGCCTAGTATTGGGGCTACACCCCCATGTCCGGTGTTCCACAACACTAGGTTGTCCAGGTTGGGTTCTAGACCCAACCACATGGTGTTGCATCGGCTTTCACCACAGTGTTTTGCTCACACCCGTGATCCTAGGATTCGGGCATCTGGGACATTTGGTGCATGTCCATTGGCCCATGACTGGTCAACAAACTGAATGAGGACCTTGTGGGGAGGAGATGATATGAGGGGTATGGGTGGATCTCAACCCTCATGCAGTGATCCTAAAGTTCACACTCATCCCCCTTCCTATGACATGAGTAGCAAACATCATCAGTGTGTCATGATGGCTATGCATGCGGTGCACATAAAGCAAGACAAAAGGCAGGAGGGAAGAAGGATCTCAGCCCATGAATTTTACACCCAGATCTGGTGCAAGATTACAAGTTGGGGGATGCTCTTAAAATCAGTCAGTGGCATATAAGGTGCAAAATCCCAAAAAGATGGCAAAGGAGGCCGCCATGGCATCGAAAGGAGTCTGAGGCATGGGAGAGGGGAGATTAGGGTGTGAAAGAGAGGGAAAATTTGAGGAAAAGAGGAGGGTAAGAAAAAACAATAAGAAGGGAGTCATCAATTGGAGAAATGGGTGTCAAAAGAAGGTTGATTGGTAGAGAATATTTTGAGTACATTGTTGTTCTGCTACAATGTACGTCTAGAAGTGGAATGACACATCCCAACATTTGGATCATTGAGATTGGTCTGAGGGACATGAATATAAGGGTTGAGGTTAATTGCACCCAACAAGGAAGGGGAAAGAAGTACAACCCGCAATGTGGGTCGGGTGCCTAATTGGGCCAATGGTTGATTGGAATTAAAATTAAATCGAAGGTTTAAATATAAGTATACATATGGTCATATCTTGAACTACAATGATATAATTGATGTGATTTTTGCATCGCTGGATTCAGAATCAAAATATCTATTATATACATTAATTATAGGGCCATGAGATTACATTCAAGAGGTCCAATATTTATTTCAAGAGTATGATGTATTAAGATCATAAAACTTAGGTCTATGAGCTAAATATGTCACAAATTGTGAAATTGATCATTGAGGTGACCAAATTATAGCACCACAACACCCCAACTATAATATTGATGTCAAATTAAGTAATAAATCCACTTGATGAGAGAGAATGAATTTACTAGAGGAGATAGAAAAGTCAGGTTATAACAATTACCTATTTGGAGAAGGATCACCAACACCATGTTTCCACTAGTTTCAACATTGTAACTGAAGCCAGTTAATGTATTACTTTGGTTCATATCTATCTACTATCAGGACCTATTCCTGACATATTAGGTGGCCTTTTTGAATAGATTTATCATGTAAATCTAGTTGATAGATGAATCAAGTTTTGTTTTATAAATTTCATGCAATATCATAATATTGAATTGCACTAAGTGCATTAGGACAATCCCCACCCCAATCCCCACTACCACCACACAGTTATACATATATAGCTTGACTAGGAAAATATGACCAAAACTCCTCCATTATACTTGAGGGTATTATCTCCACTCTTAAGTATTAAGCTTTGTTTACTTTTTAATATAGTTATATATAATAAGTAGAATACTTAATAGGAATAATTGAGAGGATGTGTATGTGACCATATCAATTACCTTTTTCTACTATTGGGACATGGTCCATACACTGCTATTGTTGACAATATATTGTCAAATTCAACCTAGCACTAAAATGGCTTCATCTTTAGGTCACCCTTGGTCACTTTATAGGTTGGATTATTCTAGAGATTCTGGACTACCTGAATACACAAATGAGGAATATGCCTTTTTATAGATGTGGTAACAATATGCATGTAGCAAGGCATACCATTTGTGAATATTATTTGTTGGGATTGACACAGAGGTGGAGTGGTTTATGGAGAGAGTAGAAGGTGAAGGATTCATGCTCAGTGTAGAATGGTTCTTGTCAAGAACTTTGATTGTGTGTGGTGCTCTCTATAGTAGGATTAAGGATGGAGTGAAAATCAGGACTTAAAACAAATCGTAGAGGGAAAATGAGGGTGGATAGAGTTGAGGGTGGTAGTATGGTGGCTTGAAATGGTTTGAGGTTGTTGATAGTTGTTGTTATTGATTGACTTTAAATGAGATTGGGATGTTGAAGGAAAATGTGAATAACAGACGGTGTTGACATAATGTAACTTGTGGTGTTGTGTTCTTTGATGCCACCACTACTATGGTGTTGGAAGCTGCAATTTAGGCTTTGAATGAGTGTGAAAACAACCACAAGAATGTCTAGATATAACATAACAATGCTTGGTTCATTAATTGGTAAAATTATCTTATTACAATCTAATTTATTTTCATCATGTTGCAACCTTGTAGGTGATAGTACATTGCAAAATTAGGGTTGGTGTTCTTATTGACTCCAAAAAGGTATGAATCTAAATGTATGTCTATTTTTTAGGACCAACACAAACCACTAAAGTTTTTCAAGTTTGCATACATTCTTGTGGATAGTTAATATTTTGCCTTAGAATTACAAGCTAGAGTTGATATCTACCCTTTCTGAATTGTCAATTGTCGTAAGGAGGGTTACTTTCAATGAGTGTGCATTACCAACTGCTCAAATTCTTCCAAAATGATTCTTATGGATCTCAAAGACTCTAGACTGGGATAAGATGACGATGGAAGTCCTTGGAATACCGCTCATCATGTTGTCTAACATAATAAGCAATTCTGAGCTATTTAGGAAGATTTTCAATGAGTGTCCATGTATGGCATTCCTATATGTATTTGTCTTGGAGACCAACATACTCCTATGATGGGTCAAAGTTTCCATAAGGGAGAAGCTAAGAACACATATGGAACTGGTACTTTCATATTTCTCAACACCCAATGTTATCATATCAGTAGAGGTAATCAATACCATTAATAGTGAAGAGGTTTATAGAGGATCATGAGGCATATAGAGGTCAAAGAGGTTTCACTAGAAGTTTTTAGCTCATGATTACTAGTATAAAACAAAAGATTCAGTAGCAGTGTCAGCTGTATGATCTTTTTTGTCAAGGTTGAAAAGTATTGAGAGTTGTAGAATGACATGCAGTGGAATTTTGATAATGATGTAAACTTATATTCTCACAATGGTGTCATTGTATACATGTATCAATTTTCTCATGCAAATTGTATGATAGGGGAAAGGTTGATGTCCTCCCCATGTGTACTCATTGTTTTTAGAAGTATGATTATTGACACTATAACCACAACTTGATTTTAATCAATATTGATTTTTCTTCTTTCTTAAAAATGCTTTTGTATTGGAAATATACCGATTAGATACATTATTCAACTACATATATATATTTATTACATGTTGTTTTTCATAATAAATTAACTACATTTATAATTGTGGTTAGTGTATTTTTTTTCTCCGCATGAACTGCATATACAATTGAAGTGCATTTATCATTTCCCTCTACATATCATAGCTACAAATACAAATGTAATCATATGTTTAGCTAAAATTTCAACTACATTTGTATGTGTAAAGACATTCTTTAGCTACATTTAAGGTTACATATGAATTTGTAGCTAAATGATTATCTAATTACATATTTTCTAAAGTGTAGCAAAAATAATTAGCACACAAGCATTAGCTTCATATCTTGTAGTGTAAGTATGAATATAGAAAAATATATTTTTTTGTGAATTTGGGAAGCAATTTTATTCATCTTGTCGTCCTCTTGCAAGAAAATTCATTTGAGGAGTACAATCTCTGATGAAATATTAAGAATTAAACCTGGTAGTACTACTACCATTACATGGTTCCCCTTTGATTGTCTCAATATTTTGTTCATTGGGTGTATTAACATTTTGAAGTAATTGAAGTGGCTCTTTAGGTGATGTTTAGCTAAGACATTATTTTTCATGTTTGTGTTTTAACTGATGAACTTTATCTCCTTGTCTCCTCTCAACTTCTTCCCAATTCTTGTAGTCCAATAGGCTAGTTTAGGGTGTCTTGCGATTTCCTCAGTTTCTTCCTTAAATACATTGTTGTAATCCATTTTAATTATCAACTTAGTGGTACCCTTTTCTTATGCATAGCCGAGAACCAAGGCAATCCTGAATATCTTATCCTCAGTGATGTTGTTGCAATGCATCTTCTTGCCTCACCCACCCTTCCAGCTTCTGTTCTCATCTCTCTCTACTATTGCAATCACATTTCCTTCCTTGCTAGTAGTTTCTTCCGTATTCATCATGACGTACCTTGTAGGTGTTCAGAGCTAAATGGCAGGCTTTCCATCTATAGTAGTGTTATGCTCCATTATGGACGCCTCCAGGTTCAGCCTCACCTTGTTGTTGATGGTCATGATCTAGTGTGAGGCAATTTAATATGATTCTAAAAAATGTGAAGGTTTCGACATTAAGAAATTGATCCAGATAGTGGGATCCGAGTAAATAAAGTAGTGTTGTGAGTATGTAGTATCTAGTACCCCTTTCCAGACATCTTTCACCTTGTCATGATTGTAGAGGGTAAGTCATAGAATTTCATCATGTTTCCCACATATGTTACATGTAGCATCATCTAGCATATGATGAGTCCTCTACCTCTCATTAGTGAGAGTAGACCTGTGTACAAGGAGCCACTCAAAGATCATGAGTTTACTTGATACTTTAAATTTCCATAGTTTCGTCTGATTACCCCGTACTGCCACATCTTTGAATTTCCTCAGCAGTTCATATGCAGATTCGATCGAGAAGTTACCACCACTGGTGAGATTCCATTAGTAAATATCAGGCGCTTCATCCTCCAATGGGACTTCCTTGCTTTGAATTAGTTCCACAACCTCCTTTCTATACCATTCACAGAGGAAGCCCAAGTCCCATTGTTTATTCAACTCAACTAAGCTACTGATTTGGAGATCTAGAAGATCTTATGGTATTTCTTAGGCTATGTGATCTTTGATGCATAATTCTGGATGTATCCAAAATCTGACCATACACATGTATTCTTTTCACTTATCACAATCTTCACACAGTTCTTTAAAGCAATATCCTTGGCATTCAACACTTCTCGGCAAAGTTGAGATCCATAAGTTGCTTTATTCTCATTGAAGTGTTCAAATTTTCCCCTTGTGCCAATCTCTATTTCTCTCATTCAAAACCTCCCAGGTGTTCATTAGTAGCAAGATTTCATTCCATTCTCTCATTGATCATAGTTTTGATCCTCCTTTACTCATTCAGCTTGTCATCCTGTTCCAAGACACTAAGGACATTGGGTTCGACTTGTTGCAGCCTCCCCAAATGAATTATTGGAAAGTGCTATCTATGTGATCACATAACTTTGTCGGTAACTTTACAATGTGCATTACTTATGTGGGAATTGCAGGTAAGGTTGATTTAGCCAAACTGATCCACCCTACTAGAGATAGGTTATGTGCAGACCAAACATTTATTCATTTTGTAATTTTCTTAAGGATATCTGAATAAGTATTATTAGTAACTCTTGAGTGGATAATAGGTATGCCTAGGTAGCTTCCTACGTCATGAGTTACTTGAAATTCACTAATCTATTGAATTTCCAACCTCACACTTCTTGTCACACTTTTGAGAAGAAGATCCTCATCTTAGTGTTGGATATTACTTGCCCAGATACTATCTCAAATTGTTTGAAGCATTCACATATAGTGATGATGTTCTCTTTGATAGCGCTTGCAAATAAGATGAGATCATCAACAAGGCACACATGGTCAACAACAGGTCTAGAAGAAGTGATCCTCACTGGTTTCATTTTCTTGGCTTAGAATTCCTTCTGGATAAGTTGGCTTAGTCTTTCAAAACACAAAACAAACATATAAGGGGATAGGGGGTCCCCCTGTCAAAGTCTGCTGACTGCTTTAAATCAAGATGACAGTCTCCCATTCCATGTTACTGTAATGGATTCGGTCGTTATGGAGTTCATGATGTAGTTGCAGATGTTAACTGGTAATCCAACTAGCTTTATGGTTTCCTCGACAAAATCCCAGGATATGTAGTCAAATGCCTTGTTAGTTCGATCTTAATCACCATGTTAGTTGCTCCCGTCTTCCATTCCATGTTGTCACTATTTCTGGCACCAACACAATATTATTTGTTATTCTTCTCCCAGGAACAAAACTACTTTGAGTTGGGCTAATCCAATATGGCATGAGTTTTTTTGAGTCTCTCCACTACAATATTTAATGTGCGCTTCAACATGCTACTATTTAAGGCTATGGGTTAGATCTACCCGCATTTTTTTGGTCTATTAAATGTGGTGATGGGGATAATGGTAGATTGGAATAATTCATTTTGTAGGGGGTTATCCGCCAATGTGTGTTCAATTGTTTTATGCACGGATGAACCAATAATCTCTCAATTTTTCTATAGGAAAGTAATTCTAACCCCATCGGGTCCAGTTGTTTTATAAGAATTCATGCTCTTTAGAACTGTTATGATTTCCTTCTCAGTCGAACAATCTGTAACTCTTCATTTTTGTTCAACATATAGTTGTTTAAATTTTCTTGGTATGAATGATAAGGTTGATTCTCGTGTTCCTTGTGGTTTCAATAGAATTCCTTCAAAATAACTAACCACCAGTTATGTACGGTTCTCTCCATTAGATATCCATTCTTCGTTTAAATTCTTTACCGTAGTGATTGAATTTTTTATTATTTGTTGATTTACCCAAGCTTGGTAAAACCTAGAATTGCTATCTCCATATAACACCCAGTCTAGTGTGCTTGATACTTCCAGTCCTCCTCCTCATTGCGAAGAATTTGATCTAGCTCCATCTTCATGGTGGTACAAAGTTGATCTGATATCTCATTGTTGCAATGTGTTGACTTGATCTAATATCTCAATAGTGAAATGGGTGTTCCATATATCCAAGACACTCGACTTAGAATCTCAACTGGGCGTTTTGTGTGGCCCAAACGGCCGTCTCAAACTTCTTCATGACCAAGTCACGGTCAAGCAATGCGCCGCCACCCTACAGTAGGGTTTTTGGCCCACTTCCCTGACTCGAGCATGCTTAAACTACCAACTGGGAGTTTCACACTCTTCAAGGAACTATTTCAAATTGCTCCAAGACTCGGTCAAACTGGCATTGCCACCACTCCATTAGGATTTTGATCGTTGCTTGGCCCACACCTCTTCACACTTGAGACAATTGATTTAGGACGTGAACCGGTCGGTTCATGATGTGTGATTCCTATTCTTCAGTAGTCACCTCCCATTCTTTTCCCCTCCCCCTTTTCTAGGGTTTCCACCCCTCCTTCCCCTATAAAAGGAGGGGGACTCCACAAGAAGAAGGATCCAATCTTTTGTACTTGCAACTTTATTTTCAACACTTGTTATTTCAATTATAACATGTGTACTCTTATTCTTCAATAAAATTTGCATTCTGTTCTTAAGATTTCTAATTATTGTTCTATTTTTCATAGCCTTCCCTTTGGGAACAAGGATCTAAGGAAGATGGCCATTTTATTTTCACTAGATAAGATCCCCTTTAGTTTCTTCTTCATCTTTTCTATGGATTACTTCCGTCCTTCCTTTGACCTCCATTGTAACGCCAGGGCCCACTGCCCAAGGCTCTAGTAGCATTTTAGGAATGACAATTTGCTCCACAAACAACCACTGGCCTTAAATGCATCTTTGTCCTCACTCACACACATACTAGGGTCAACGTTTCGACTAGTCACCCATCCCAGTAGTACTCTGGGTTGAGCATGCTTAACCACATAGGTTTTTAGTGATGGACTCCCTGAAAAGGAGGTGCACCTTGTAATATGGGTAGTCCAATCATTCCCTTTTAACATCATTTTATCTAAGGCTTGAAATCCTAGGACATTACAATATCCCCCACTTGGACTCTTGACGTCCTTGTCAAGGATCAATTATATGGCCCATAGTCTATCCTCATTTCAGGGCAGATCCAAGTGGCGCATGTACACCCAGCTCCCGACCATGGCTACCGGTACAAGGGTAGCTCCATCAACTAGGATATCCCTTTCCAACATTCTTGGATGCACAGCTCAAAGACTGGCATGCCATAGACCCAAGTGGGCCCAACTACTGGAGGGGAATTGGCTTTGATAGCATTTGTAATGCATGGGCCCACAACCCAAGGCTCTAGTAGCATTTTAGGAATGTCAACTGGCCCCATAGACCACCACTGACCTTAACTGCAAGTTTTGTCCTCACTCATGTGCTGAATGGTCACCCATCCTAGTAGTACTCTGGGCTGAGCAGACTTAATAACATAATTCTTTAGTGATGGGCTCTTTGAAAAGGAGGTGCACCTTGGTGATATGGATAGTCCAATCATTCATCTTAAGATCATTTTATCTAAAGTTTGAAGTCATGGGACGTAACAACCATGGATCATGAGTAGTTCCTATATCAGAGTGTGGGGAGTATCCCATAGTCATGATGTAAATTTTGTCAACTTCTATATGATTTTATTCAGTAGATGGTATTTTGTTTGGATAATCACAAGTTTGAAATGACTTGACCTCTTATTTCATCGAGTGCTAGTCTTGGGGAATGTGACCATAAAATCCAAGGCTCAGAACAACCAAACAAATGCATAAAGATCAAGATGAGACAATGGAAGGATCTTTATTGTGATGATCGAGCTAGGATCTATAAACACTAGGACAAATGGGTTTGTAGGGAGTTTGTCTTTTGTAGATGTATTTGCAAATATTTTCACAAACTCTCTTCTAACATGTTTTAACTTATAGATTTCATCGATCTATTTTCACGCAGGTTATGGTGGTAAAATCTATAATATCGATATCTTTTATTACCGACTCATTCTCATTTCTGAACTACTTGTTTCTCAATTACTCTTTCTTTACTTGTAGTTTAATTCTTCTCATAGTTAATATCTCTTTCATTGTTCTTAGCATAACTCTTTCCTTACTTCTTCTTAATGTAACTTCTATTTCATTGCAAATTTTACATCCTTTATTGTTCTTAGTAAAACCAAGATCTCAAAATCAGACTTTTACTTCCATATTCTCACGATTGAATTTAAATCTCAACCATCCTCTTTTCTATCATCCCTTAGATCGATACATATCTATACTAAGTTGACTTGTAATTTATAGTTAGTTAACAACCTGCTTAAAAGATTAAACTCTAGGACTTTTCCTAGTGATTGTTGTCTGTGTAACGACACATATCAATTTGGTGTCGTTGTTAGTACAAATTGGAATTATTTGTATTCTTTGTTGCTTGAGGACAAGCAAAGATTTAAGTTTGTGATATATTGATGAATGCATATTCACCACTTTTAACTACACTTTTCATGAATTTTTCATAGGGGTTAATTCACTTTTTGCGACAAAATTTGAGATTTTTGCTACAAAAAGTTTTGTAATGAAGGCATAAAAAGTGAATTTGGAAATGTCTTCTATCATATGAGGAAAGAAAGTAGGAAGGGAGAGAGATAGAGAGGAGGGAGGTAGATGACATGGTTTATGATTAAATATGATTGTCTCATTTATAAAAGAGAGTGCATGCTACACACAAGATGACATCGAGTATTAGAATGAGAGAACCAAAAATAAAAGATATGTTTTGGAGTTCATATTACAAAGAAGACCATGAATATGTTAAATTAATTTGTTTATGAACAATATCACACATGTTTTTAGTATATCACACATTATGTATATTGTATTATTCATTTTAAATATTTTAATTGAAATTGTTTGTATTGGATTTTTATGTTCGTGTATCTTTTATGCATTTAAGTTTATTATATGAACATTGTTTGTATTGATGTGTATTGTATTCGTTACTAATTTTCAGAGAAAGTATGCATTTCTCTATTTTATATGATTGAAAGAATTCATTTTTGAAGTCCCATAGTGGAACCTTTCTTGCATTTCTCTATTATATATGACTAAAAGAATTCGGTTTTGGAGTCCCGTAGTGGAAACTTTCTTTCCAGTTATGTTTTTTTCAAAATATTTCAAGTATTGTTTTACATATCAAGCTTTTTTAAAGTTATGTGCATTGAATTTAACATTTTCAACTATTGTTGAAAACATTATATTCACTCTTCCCCTACTAGTTATCTCTTAAGGAAACATAATGCCAACAATATTAAACAGAATGCCAGAAATATTATTTTTCTCTCCTCTCTTTCTCTTTCTTTTTCTCTCTCTTGATGCTCTATGAAAGAGAGCATTTAGTTGTTGCTTTACATCTTCCCTTGAGGTGCTCCAGTTGGATATCGAACTCACAACATATGACCAACAAACTGATTGGATATTCAACAAACTGATTGGTTTGGATCAAATATGCTGGACTAAGAGAGCATTTAATGTGTATTTGGCTGGGGTGCCTATCAGTTAGAGCCTGATATGACAAAATAAATGGCTCTTACGTCCCAACTCCTAGCATCTAACCTAAGCAAGCATAACAAGACGTTCAAGTTAACACAGCTATGGCGTGTAGACAAGCGGTTACTGCCTCGCCCATCTTTTTTCCCTGATTCTAACGTTTCATAAATACTTGGAAGAACGATGTCAACCATCTTTGGAAGGAAAAAGATTGGGATGTATCATTCATTCGGTTACATCAAGACGCTGCATCCATACTTGGAAAGACTAGATGCAAAATTTTGTACTGGGAACTCCTCTCATCCAAGAGATTCTTATATAGAGGAATTTTGGATCAAACTAGCCACTTCCCCCAACTTCACCAGCTTCGTCTAGGCCATGCGCGCGGGGGCAAAACCCAGGTCGGTCAGTTGTTGGCAAACAATATTCTCCTGTAGTTTAGTCTCTAAATTGAGAGTGTGGTCAAGTAATGTTGTACTAGCTTATACCATGAGCTCATCATCCCCCAGGCCTTTTCCGCTTTCATGCATAACAGACTAGATTAAGGCGGCTCGTCATCATCTACCCCTAATAACTCAACAGCTACTGCTACACGGAAAGCAGAATATTGAAGTTCCTCGTCCCACGAACCGTGTGGTACTCTTTGCATAACACCTACTATTTAACTGGAAGGTTGAGAGACTGGTACCCACATGTATACAAAGGATATATCGTTCGCTTTTGAGGTCAAAAGGTTCCCCTTGTCGGTACATATGAACCCCACGATTATGATAGCAAGTGCTGACCGCTCCCCGAGTAGCTATAGTAGCTAAATAGAGACGTAGGGAGTGGGAATAGTATTCCGCGTTTCAACGGCGCGTAGCCAGTGTGTAAGTTAGGAACTTGTCCCCTGTTTCTCTCTCTCTGTTTTATGCAGGTGCCAGTGGGAAATTGCTGTAGGAAGAAGATAAAGTGTTGTACGGCTGAGCGGTAGAGTCGAGAAAGTGACCGACTTGGCTTAGCTGGAAGCGTATCATATTGCGATGTATGCGCACGAACGAGTGGACGAGGGGAAAGGAGCCGCAGATGGGAGGCATTGTATACTCCATTATTTTGGTTCTCTGAGGATAGCGGCAGAGGAATGGAATGTATGATTTCCGGTGGATGCTGTACGCTGGTGCTTGTTCAAACAAGTTGTTCTGAAACTGGCAGTTTTCCTTGTCTGCACAAAATTCATGAACGTCTTGACTTGCAGAAATAGACTAATGCCACACATTCCTGCCACCTTGAAAGAGAATGAATTAATACCGTGGTGATGGCAGAGAGAGGGACAGGCCTATTTCGAATCGTATTCTTCCTCTTCTTCTACCTGTTTATGATTCCCACGTTGGTGTTACTGTCTATGAAAGAGAGGACCATTATAATTGTTATTTTCAATTGGTCGCATTGTTTATGGAAGGAAAGACTTTCAAATTGATTAATAATACCAACGACATTTGCATCAAAAAGCCACTCAGAATTAAACAAATTAACAGGTGTTGCTGAAGGAGAGCCTCCGGTAAACTAATATATTATCACTGATTACCCAGATCTCTTAGCGGGTAAAGTTTTTTCTTTATTTGGGAACTTAGCAGCTAAAGTTCATTGCTCCTTGACATGGAATATGGACAAAATACCAGTCAGTGAATGACGTTGGAAGGTACTTCCTTTGACTTGTGACTTGCCAATTAGCAAGCTCTTCTCTCACGAAAAGTTCTCTCTAACACACCAATGTCATGTTCAACAAGAGCCACCACGCATGAAATTACCCGTTCAAATCTGCTTGTAATATTGGTTAAGGAAACCCTCCAAGTTTCTCCTACTACGACGACAACGGGACATCACAACTACCGGTTGAGTTCTGATCATCTGCAACGAATGAACCAGGTAGCTTTTTTTTTTTTGACAGCAAACATATTCATTAGTTACTCTACGACATCTACAAGTAGAGAAATACAACCAGAAGAAACATAGATCAGTCAAGAACATAGATCTAACACCACTGCTACTCATATTGGAATGAGATTGAAACACTTCTGCATAGAACTCTCTTCTTCGTGACTGACCAAAGCAGCTATTGTGAGAGACACCTTCAACTTGAGCATAAGGCAACGACATTAGACATGAACCCGACCGAGATTCCGTCTGATTGTTGACTCTACCATCCATGGCATGGCACGGCTCGAGCAGCAAAGAACATGAGGTAAAAATGAGACCAACCAGGGATCTCGTCACTCTCACGAAAGGAGAGACACCCAAACCCCGAAGGGAGAGACAAGCGCCGAAGGAACACAGCGAGAAGAAGGCAAGAAACTGCCTAGAACTAGGACCAAAATGAAAGACAGGGAGCCGACACAGACTGAACTGAAAAACAGAGTGAAAGCAGCAAAGCAAGAAACGCCCCCCCCAGCAGATCCACGCCAAAAGCTTCGTGGCGGCCACCTCCTTGCCTCCACCAAGCGACCAGCTTCGCCGGAGACGAAGCCACCGCCCAGGAAAGCGCCGCTCCACCACCCTGAAGCCCCGATCTAAAGGCACGGAGGACGAAGGCGACGGAGAGGAGAGTCAGCCATCCACAGCCCCAGCGCCGCACGATCTATGAAGAAGACAGTCGCCCGACGAACGCCCAGGGGGAGAGGGTGGCAACGCGCCGACAGCCGACCACCTCCCCCGAGCGGGAGAGTCCCACGCACGAACCCTAGCCGCCTCCGGAGGGCAGCGGGGGAGTTAGACGCAGGGTCCTGCCCACCAGGTAGCTGATTTCCAAGGATGGGGAAAGATGAAATTGCTGGATACTCAAGGTACACTTTTAGCTGGTATTTCCATTCTTATAGGGAGTTTTCTCAGAAAATCTGAGGAAAAAAACCCGAGATGTCTGATGACTGATGAGGAGAAAATCCTCCAGGAACAATCCACCGTGTCTAATTCAAGACATCCTTCATCTCCACTAGATATATTGCCTAGTCCTTAGTGGTTTACCAAGGCCAAAGTTAAAGCCTAAAATAGTAGATTTCCAGCGATATTGAAGATGCTTTTTGTTGGCATCCAGTTCATATAGATCCACTAGACAACATGTCTTCCTCAGCATGGTTTATAAAAGAGATATTATCCAAGGAAAGAATTTGGACTGTGCACGAAATCAACTGCCTTGTAAAGGAGATCAACCGTGATGTTTGAGATTTCACCCATGAATATGGGTGAACATGAACTAGAAGATAGTGGTTGTGTGGCATCAAGAGCAAAACCGAAGATTGACTATATGTATCTAATAAAGCGCACACACACTCAAAGTAAGTTTACATGAAGGCACAATAAATGATACATTACTTGAATACATTACATAGTTACTCTCGGAATGCTCTTGTCTACCTAGACACCCTTCTAGACTGTAGAAGACAGGGCCTTTGCTTAAGGAAATATGTTCATGTGATTGGATTTACACCCGTCGAAGATACTGTAGCAAGGTGATTTTTAGAATTTGTGTAATATAGTTGAATTAATCTAAAATATGCTAATGATGATCGTAGGTTTGGATCATTCTTAACTTGGATCTATAAAGATAGCATGGCTCAGGGTTATTAAAATCGGATTGAGCCCGACCGGTTGGACTGGGAACCGCTTCCCAAACCGGTCTGCAGGCTCCAAACCCAGTAGTCACTCCAGAACCGGCCAACCGGTGAACCGGTAGACCTGTCCAATTAGACATAACCAACCGGTTTCATACAATTTGGTTTTAGACTGTTCGATTTATATATCTTCTATTTCCCTTCACCTGTAGTACTTCTCTCTTTGGTTTTTACATTATTTTTTTATTCCTTCTTCTCCCACTCCCCTTCACATGTTGTTTGTTGTCTTGTACCTTTTTTTTATTCATCTCCAACACACCTTCACCTATTGTTATCTTCATTCTTTTTTTTTTTCATCCCCACATCAATTCATACTTCATCTACTGTTTGTCTTACCGCCCAACTACTGTTTACATTAACCCTCAACATTTTTTTGTAGATAGTAGAAATGATACTACATAGCGAGGAGTCTTTTGTATAGGCAAAACATGATCCCACTTAAGAATATGTCAAAACATTATTGTAGAGAGTGGGTAAAAGATTTGTGCTTGCTTCATCATATATTTGATTGGATCATATTCTTCTGATCTTCACATCTTGGACATATTTTTCGCAATATATTTACATATGACCTCATTGATGATGTCATCGGTTGAACCGGTCCAACCACTGGTTAGACCTGTAAATCGGGAACGGTAGCCTCACCAGTTCAATGACCGCTCCAGTTCTGATAACCATGTCGCTGACGTAAAACATGTATGATGTATTCTTTGATTCATAATTTGAAAATTACCTATGTTCTCTCTCTTGAACAATTTAAAGACTTGAATTTCTAGTTTCCTTTGATGAGACACGGTACTCTAAATGGATTCCTATATGTATATCTTTTGGGAAATCTATTTGAAAGATTTCTCTTTTATTTGTTTCTCTCTCATCAGGCTATGAATTTGTTGGAACTTTAATTATAGGTCTTTTGACTGCACTCTCTATGCCATGGGCATTCCCATCCTTTTTCAGTACATGAATATTATTTCAACTGAACTTATGATCTAACCTACACAATTATGCATGTGTGATTTTCACTAGTCATATCTATAAGTAGATGCACCACATTTTTAGGCACTAGACTTTATCCCCCTTCTAGATAGTAGAGTTTTATTCCCCCTTCTACATGTGATATATTTAGGCATAGAGTTATATTCCCCTGCCAGACACTGAGTTTTAATAACTCTTGTCATGCACTAAGATTTTATTCCACATGCAATATCATATTTTATTTGTATTGAAGTTTATTCCTCATGTCTTTAGTATAGGTTATGTTACCTTTTAGGTTCCATCCTACTTTATAGGTTATGTTATTCTTTGTTATAATCAACATGCAATTATCATTTTTTTAGTGAACATGTAATTATTTTGTTGTTCGTCATTGTGGAATTGTTAAAAGGGAAAGAGTCCCTCTTATTATTTATCTTTTCTAAATGAGTTACCTTTTTTACAACCATTGGATGATTTTATACCTCTCTTTGATTGGGAGCCTTGATAAGTGTGTTAATTTCCTTTCCTTAGTTATTTCCCGATTCACTATTATATGTACATACCATCTTTAGCTAATAGATTTCACTATTTCTTGTTTTATGGGATTTGCTTCCAACCTCTTAATCAAAGAGGAATTTGGAAGAATAACTAAATTGATGAGGACCTACATTTATGTAGATGATGTTACTTGGGATATAAATTTGATGTATCTGAAATAGCCTCTCAATCTAGGATTATTTATTATAGGTTTTGTCTCATCTACTCATACATGTTGGTTTCAACTGTGTAATCTTATCAAATTGTGTAGTTTGAATTATTTCATTCAACTGTTATATTTTTGTATTTTGAACATACTAGTTAAATATATTAGACCATACTCCCATGTGAAAAAATTCATATTGGTATTTGCCATTGGAATTGTTTATTTTATTTAGTTAAGGATTGGATGCCATTGGGATTGTTCCTAATATTCAATGAAGTAAGGAGTGGATCTCCTTTGGGGTTTCACTCCTTGCAAATATGGTATCAGAGCCAAGGCAAACTATAAAATCTGACTTCTTTACAGGATACTTATCCTATGAGAAGACTATTAATGAATTTTTTACCCTATACTTTACCTAAGTTGACCATCTAAGGATAATATACAATCTAATGAGGTACTCAAAAGGATCTTGGGTAGTTAACCTTAATATGATGGGATCTTGGGTGCCCATACCCGATAAAGGTGTTGATATAGCCTTGTGACATTTTCTAATTTGTCTTTAAGGTGAATTAGGTAATGTGGATGATAAAATAGTAGGATAAGGAGATGTGAATATGGAATATATGTGACTTGATACATGCAATTCATTTTGGATCCATCATTCCATTTATGTTGTATAGTTTACCTCACCAAAAAAATAACTTTTATTCGTACAGTATATATAAAGAAATAATTTTTGGATCTTGTTTACAGTTTCTTAAACTAAGTAACAACAAAGAAATGTATGAAGTGTTGGTAGAGAATCACTAGAACTACTTAGAATAGAACCCTAAATTTAAAGAGGGAGTAATAGTTAGGAATAATGTGGCTTGTACTAATGGTTTAGTGGACCCATCCTTGTCTACTCCACTAGGTTGTGACGAGTTGTACCCACTAACTTACTGGATGGTAATGTGAACATTAAGGTTGTTATGAGACATGATGACTTAGAACTAGTTAGTTGAGATCATTTAGTTAGAGGCATGACCTATGTACATTAAAAACACACCAATTAATCACAAATAAAAGATGTATATATAGTCCTCATATCTTTAGAATTTTTTGGTGTGACTTATTAGGTTGAATATTTTCAAGGGAGGGTAGTGGTTGGTTTGTAGTATAAGAATGATTACATTTCAAGGATGAAATCCTCTTTAAAAGGTTCAGTTTTGTAACATCCAAAACCTAACCTCAGAGCCCTAGAAACCCTAACCTCAAGGATTGGATGTCTTTGGGTTTTGTTAAGGAGAAAATCCCCCAAACATGGTGTAAGATATACTCAAACTTGAGAATACGATGAATATTTATTGAATGATACCCTAACTTATGCCTTATGAACTTAACATCCTCATATGACTTAAGTGATATGTTTGTTACCATATGGAGAGAGACATATGTTCTACACTTCTTTCGTATAAGCTTTTTATGCTAATAAGGGTGGTAAATAGATGAAATAGATATAAAGTATAATAATACTCAATATCTTAACATACCAAGTAAACAATAACACTACCAATATGTGTAGACCTCAAATACATGAGTGACTTGTACACAAAGAATAATAAGTAATAAATTATAAGGATACAATTATATTACTATATCAAGCCAATAATTGCACAACATGTATACATCATGCTATTAAGTAAATGAAATATTTGAGTGTTTAGAATAGACCTTGAAATCAACCTATTAGTATAGAGTGACAATCAAAATATTGTGACCAATTTATTACTTAATGGGATGAATAAGTGGAGATAAGAGGTTTATAAATGTAATGATAGAAAAAAGAACTTGGTAAATTTATCCCAGATAATTTTATATGAAATTGTGATGCACATTTCCATTGAGTAGATAATCAAACAAAGATAGATTTAGATGTTTCTTGGTTGTAGATACGGTAGTAAATATGTCTTCGACCATGATTTCAGATAAAAAATTGATACAATGGTGATCATTCCCAACTACCAGTAATAACCACTATGTAGATTTCTTTCCTCTACTATGTCTTTTGAAACTATACATGACCTAGTTCTTTTTTATTATATCTTTTCATGGTTTTGGCTGGTGGACCTCATCATACCATCGTATTTTCATCCCTGATGAGGTATCATCATTCTTTGCTTTTGTATTTGCATTTCCACATGTGGGGATATATGCATCAAGCTGGCAGTAATTCCATTTCTTCACACAATACAAGGGAGATATGAAGTGATAACTATTGGTTTTTCCCTCAATAGGAATTCAATTTAGTAATGTGTTGATATGATGGGTTCCTCTTTTCATATTATTAATGTCTTAGGTAATTTGTGAGGTTTAATTTTCCCTATCACACATTAAGAAATCTATTATGTTGTGATGGAAGTAGAGCCTATTGCCACATAGATATAAATAATAATTCTAGTAGATATACTATGTAAACAAATACATAACTACTTAGAGGTATAATTATTCCCCATCCAATAGTATGCTTTTATCACCTAATTTCAATAAATTTAACAAGTGATTTTTGGGGATTTTTAATTGGAAAAAGCTTGTAAAATTCACATCCAGTTATAAATGAATAAATAAATATGTTTTGGAATTATGATCATACTCTACTTAAATATATATTCATTACATGATTCAATACACATTAAAATGTGTTTTTCAGGGTTCATATAACATAATTGAATTGATCTAAATAATGTTAATGATGATTGTATGCTTGGATCATTCCTAACTTGGATTTATAAAGATAGAATGACTTCAAATAGGTATATTGCAGTTTTTGATTCATAATTAGGAAATTACCTATTTTGTCTCTCTTAATCTATTTGAATATTTGAAACCATGACTTCCATTGATTATGTGAGATACCCTAAATTGTTTCCTATTTGTGTTTCTTTTAGAAAATCTTATTGTAAGATCCTTTTTGCAATTTGTTTCTCTCTCTCAAATATTGGAAGTTGTTGGATCATTAATTATGTGCACTTTGACTTGTTATGACATACATGTTCTCATCCCTTTTTAGAAAACATGACTATTATGTGGATTGAACTTCTAATCTTTCTTAATCTGTTATGCATGTGAGAATTTAACTAGTAATATCTATAAGTATATACATCATATTTTTAGACATTGGGTTTTATTTCCTCTTCCAAGAACTGGGTTTTGTTCCCCCTTCCACATTTGATAATATTTAGGCAATGAGTTTTATTTTCCTATTAGGCATTGAGGGTTTTTATCCCCCTGTCACACGTGAAGGTTTTATTCTCAGTAATCATATATTTTATTTCGTACTGAGGTTTTAGTCCTCCTTCCCTTGGTTTGGAATTTATGAGTTCCAATCCTTATTTTTAGACTATTCCAGTCTTTGTAATAGTCAACAAGAAGTTGATTGATCTATTGATGATTATGGAATTTTTTATATGGTAAGAGTCTCTCTTATTGATTATGCATAGTATGTAAATAAATTATCTTGGCATCATTATTCTTTTGACATCCACTTGGATTATTTCATGTCTCTCTTTAATTGGGAGCCTTGATAAAGTTATTGTACACCTTTCCTTAATTATTGTCGAGTTCCCTATTATGCGCACATACTAGCTTTAGCTGACATTTTCCATTGAGTCTTATCTTTTGGGGTTTTCTTCCATCCCATTATGTAAATAAAATATTATAGAAGGATGAATAAGTTGACCAAGATCTACATTTGTATGGTTGATGTTTCTTGGGATATAGAGTGTAAGTTATTAGACTGCACTCTGCATCTATTATTTCTATTATAGTGTTTGCCTCATGTATTAACCCATGTGGGTGTCAACCTTACAATCTTGTAAAAGTATATGGTCAGAAATATTTGCTTACATTGTTGTATTTTGGTACTTTTAACAAACTGATTAAATATATCATACCATATCCCAATGCAAGAAAAATTATGTCGGTGCTTGGACTTTGGATTGTTCCTTTTTTCAATTAAGTAAGGAGTGGATCCCCACTTGGTTCTCACTTTTTACACAGTTATCACAAAATAAATGGCCATAACCACCAATGTTAGATCCACTACTCTGGATTGGACCTCTCCCCCTATCAGTAGGACCACCACGACCACACCGTATAGGGGAAGCCAAAGATGAGGTAGATGTCATCCAGATAGGAACATTGATGCAAGAAATGCAGACATAAAGTTCCTCCGGTGTAGGAATATTCTCTTGTTTCATTAATTGATCCTAGATAGATCTTGATAACATGTAATTTTTCCCTCTCCTCTTATATTTCTGTGCACTTCAACTTGCACTAAATCCTCACCATAGCCCTCAATTTCATGATTTGACTTTTTTATGCTTTTGGGCTTATCTTGAGTTCACATGATAAGTGGTGACACTCAATTTGATTTTGAAAGTAAGGTTGCATCGATGTTATATGTAACCCTCTTCATCTCTATTTATACCTCATATATGTATCTGTATTGACTCCAAACTTGTTCTAAATGTAGAGGGCACTCTCATGCATCCAACATATCAAATTTTACTCAATTCTAAGCTACAATGAGAATGATTTGCATGTTTGAAAATCCTTGTTCCAAGGACCTAATTTGTAATAATTAACCTCTTGCTTTACCTTTAGGATAGAAAATTTTGGGCCCAATTGTGGGCGTCGACGTGCGAGGACCATTTTCTACTCCTTTTTCTTTCCAGCGATCCAAGCATCCTTTCTTGAACCAATCAGGAGGCCCAATTATGTTAGGAGGGATCACAGACCCTCAGATCCATCATCCTTGGATTCCCCCTCAAATCCAACTGCCAACACAAAACCTCCTTTCTCTATACTGAGAACTAGTGTCAATGGTGCCAAATTACACCTAGCCACTCCTTTGGCTCCACCAATGGTCCTCGTCCTTACCTCATTTCAAACATTAACACTTCCTTTTAGTTTTGATCACTTCCCTCTCTCATTCCCTCTCATGTTCACCTTTCTTGCAAACCCTAGCTTTCTTTTCCAACCTCCCTTCTTCTTGCCCGCTTGTCAGTGCTGCTGAGAGATGCTATTGGGGCTTTTACCCCTGGCCTTCCCCATAGAAAACCCATGTTGGTTTCTGCCTTGCGCCAACCACCCCATCTTGGGAGGCTATGTTTTGTGGGCAATGGTGACTCTTTCCTTACCAACCACCTCTTTCTATGTGGCCCTTCACCGTGGATCCACTACGATGTGAAGCGGGCTTGCTTCCATGAGGGAGATAACGGTCTGACCGTCAAATTTCCTAGAAATGTCCATATCATGGGAATCACTCTCTCTCTCTCTCTCTCTATGTCGCAGCTGGCTTAGCCGGGGGGGCAGTAGCATGCACGCCCAGCGATGCTTGGTGGTGGCTGGAGGCCTCCGATTGTGAGCCACCACACCCGCAACGGCTTTTGGTTGATGGTCGTTGGCTTCTTGTAGTGAGTCTGACTGAATTAGGAGCAACAGGTTGAGCGTTGGCTCGAGAGTGGGTTCAACCCAGATGTGGCAGTTGCTCATGTATTTCCCTCACCCTCCCAAAATCTAAGGGCCTGAAATCCCTAACTCAAGTTAAAGACTTTGAAAAATAATTTCTAAGTGATACTCTATCCAATATGGACTTCCAATATGTTTTTTTATCATAAAAATGAACTTTATCTAATAAAAATACTTTCATAGCATGTTTATGCTTTCATCTTCTCTGATATCCCCTAAAGCATACTTTTGATGTCTTTTTGACAAGTTTATCCTATTTGAATGCATGATCTTAATCTTTTATGTACCAAAGCATGATGCTAGCCTAATTTCAATATATCGAACATCTATATACATAAATGTTTGAAGTTTACCTATCCTTGAATCCTTGAGTGATCTAGTGTTCCTTAGATGCCCTAAAATGAGCTCTTATTATTAGGGTCACCTGTTTTATGATTAACATTGATTGAATGTGTCCCAAATCGTTTTCTTTGATTTAAATCAGTAACTTTTGATGCATGTTTAACTAAGACTTTGAACTTGTCCATGCTAGCATCCTAAATTGACTTGAGAATGTACTTTGAACCTTGAAACATGCCTTATATAGATACTTTCATGTTGAATATCAAACTTAACTCACATATGGGTCTTTTATGTCTAATATGCATGTGAATTCCAAAATTAGTAACCTTAAATGACTTGTACACCTAAATACTTTGTGGATCATTCATGTTCCCTAATGTGATTAATTTCCCTAATCTTGACTTGATTTATGACATAATGCACATGTTGTTAACTAGATCTCTAATCTTGCATGAACCTTGCTCTAATGGTAATCAATGCTACTTTATGACTTCAAATCAATATATTGATGATTTGTAAGACATGAAGTCTTACTTGATCTAGCTTATACTCTAATGATGACTATCTTGCATGATAATAAATAATAGTGACTATCACGTCAATGTTAATAGCCACATTGCTTGATCTTGTGCAAACCTCATGTTGGATCTACTAAGATAGTGTAACCTAAACCTTGTAACCCTGAATCTCAATCATGATTTGCCACTCTAAGTGCTAAATGAATCCATGATGCATGATGTAACTTGATAATGACCTTGCATGATCTAGTTGAGACATTAGGAGAAACATCAAAGGAAATGATATCTAGACTTAGGTTTCATACCCAACTACCATGATATGATTAGTATGATCTAATCTTGTCGATGATAACTTAATTACACTTAATTGTACCCCAGGATCTACTTGTGGACTCTATTTCCAAGATCTAGTCAAGCTTGCTATTTATGATTTTCTAATCAAGTATCTTAATATTGTACTCCAATCAAGGTATGTTTTATCCTCCTATTAGCCAGACTAGTGCTATTGAACTTTCTTGTATGTATGTATGATTAAACTACATGGCTTTATATACTTGTTTGAGCTACTTGTTCCCTATGATAGTATGTTCATTTTGCTTGAAATATGTTTATCAAACCTTGAACATAATTGAACTTGTTCCTTATACAAACCTTGTGTATATGCTTGAATTCTTGGGGCTAAGGGCACACCGCATGTTGAAATTAGCTCATTGACTTAGGTCTTGAGGTCCCTCATGTATAAAAGGGTATCTTATCTTGATCACCCTTACAGACCCTTCCTATGAGGAAGTTGGTCGATGGCCATATATTGTTGTTTAAGTATAATGGAAATGTGCCTAAAATATGATTGCATGTTAATAACAAAATCTTTAATTTTTGTTATGTCTTTTTTGCTACAATATTAAGTTTTGTCAAGCATGTATGTTTCTTAAACATGCGAGTTTGTGTATTTTATAGCGTACTCAGCACAGTTGTGCTGGTGTGTACCATTTTTATGATTTTAAGTAACAGGTACATTAAGACTCTCATGCTATAATCATTGAGTCTACTATATTATGATAATCTACTACTCTGACTCTGATTTTATCTAATGTCATACAAATGGAATCATATGGGTTGATTAATGTGACTAAGATCTTGTTTTAGGTACTAGTTTAGTTTCTTTTAGGTCATTTGACTCTTATCATGTTCTTTCTTGTGGTTATATTCATGCATATCTTATATGATCCATTCTAGGAATGTGTGCCCAGGTCCACTTTCCTTTGGATGTGTGGCGATTAGAAATATGGACTTAGGGTAACAAACGGTTCCATGACAAATGGTATCAGAGCAATCACATATCCTCTATGCATGTTTAATAACCCAATTCCACCTACCTTAGAGAGTCTACTATCATCTCATCTCTTCTTCAAGGACTACCTAAGCCACCCAAGTAGATGATGAATTGTTAGTCTTCTCATCTCCTCCTGTGATACTTCTCTCATGACAATTAATTACATGATCTCTTGATTATGGGTAATTTATGTGTGGGAAAATTAAAATTTGAATAAAATTGATAAAACATGAGTAAAATGACGATGATTCCATGATATGAACTTAATATGAAAACTTGAATATGACTAGTAGAGGTACCCTTAAAGTTAGATACTCAGGTGTGACCCCTCAGTTCACAAGAACTCAACTTTACCAAATCTAGACTACATGATTTCTATGTTTAAGGTAAAGGGATAATGATCTTAATATGATGAGATAATGAGTATTTGTACATTATACCTCATTTTATGAGGTCCCTACTTGATTGAATCCATGGTACCCTATTCTTGACCAAACCCCAAACACGATTAAGCAAACTTCCCATGTTTGATATGTACCATGATCATGTCATGGAATGACTAATCTCTTGGACTCTCAAAATCATGTGAAAGCACTAGTACATTTTTGGCCTCTAACATCGCTTCCGCTGGCGTCACTTATATTAGAAAAACCAACCCAATAAGCTAAAACCGAAGTAAAAAGTCATTAGAAAAAAATTCGGGTACCGCTTATAGCTATTGGGTCGGTTATTTTAAAGAAATCGACGCTAGAAAAGACTCGCGAAAATAGAAAACTGACCCAAAATACTTCCAGTAGAGAAAATTGGTTTTTCGGCCTTCGCGCGCTGATCTATGGGGTCGGTTTTTTAAATAAACGACCCTAGTAATTGTTCGCGTACCGCTTGGTGATTTCTCCGGTCGGTTTTTTAAATAACCATCCGCATAGGTGTGCCGCTAGGCCGACTTTTCCGGTCGGTTTTCCTAGATAACCGTCCGCATAGCGTGGACTTCTCGGGTCGGTTTTTAAAATAACCGTCCCTATAGGTTCGGTTTGTTCGGGCACCGGTTATTTCTCGGGTCTCTTATTCTCTAATAGCCGTCCCTATATGGGACCTGTTGGGTCGGTTGTTGAGTTAACCGACCGCAGAAGTCAACACAAAAACTAAAACCCTATCCTCTTCCCACATCGTCACAAAGTGGCCGCAGCTCGCACAGCCCTCTCTCCCACAGCTCTCACCTCGCCGCCTGGCACTCGAAGCTCTCACCTCGGCGCCCGACCTTCAGAGCTCTCATCTCGCCGCCCGACCTTTCGGACTTCTCCACGCTACCAAAGGTCTTTTCAACCTTTGCCTCCGCCGCAAGGTGTCGGCCCTCTCTCCAAAGACGACCCCACCACCGCCAAAGGTTTCTCCGACGCCGCAAGGTCTCGCCTACGCAGCCAAGTTTTGCCGCCGCCACCTACTCTCTCCGAACGATTTCGCTGCCGCCAAGGCTTTCAATGCCACCACCTTTCCGGTAAGTTCATTTTCCGTTTCACTCTTCTACCTAATGTTGGAGTCTACGACCATGCTTGGACGCCCAGTTTGATCACTGGGAAGACCAACGTTGTGTGCTGTCGGAGCATTGTCTCTGTGTTTGGTAGCTCTAACTTTAATGGCAAATTCGTTCTACCTTCGGCCATCTGTAATGGGTTCCCTCGCTTTCTATTCCAGCAAAGAACCACGGCACTGAACGGAGCAGGGAGATCTGAAAGGGGCCGCTCACCTGTGTGGGTGACTCTGTTAGCTGGGTGACTGGAGGTATGTACTCCTCCCTATTTATTTTTGGGCATCTATATGACTAAATTTTCCCATAATGAGGCATCTTTTGAAATACTTGCTCTTATCCCATTTTGTTGGACAATTCATATACTTTCAGTTGGTTTATTATTATTCTTTTGAAATTACTATCATGTTGAATTGGGTTAATGACCCCGTCTGCTTTTATGCTTAAATCATGCCAAATGTTTGTGAAAGATGTAACTTGCCACTCTATTTATGCATGTTAGATACGTCGACTAGTTTATCTATGGAACTCTTGATTTGTCAAGAACACATAATTCATTTTATTTGACTAGTAAACCAACCAATAATAAAAACATGTAATCTTTTATTTTATTATCAATCACATATGTAATCATTGTATACAATCTAGAAATACGAGGGTAGACATTGTGTAGTTTCAGATTGAGGGTTTATAGATGAGACCATTGATGCATAAATATGACAATATTACATTTATATATAAAATTAGAAACCCGTTCAAAATTTATTCATTAGGAGTAAGTTTTGGATAGTCCCCGATATGGGACTATTTTTGGATATTTAATCTCACTTAGGATGTAACTGTGTAATGTATGTTTAGTTTTGAATAAAATTTTAGTAGTATTTCCTCATTTGTTCTCTGGGTACATATGTGAGTGGTTATTTGCCATTTACATTGATGTACTTGGAGAACTAAGGGGAAATGCTGCTGAAATTTTATTGAAAACTAAACGATACATTATACAATTACTAGTGAGGTTAAATATTCAAAAATGGGATAGGTGGTACACTTTAGTATAAAAGTAATGAATTTCCTATCAAAAAAACCTTACAACTTATAGTATCAATATTAAATGCCCAGTTTGATAATTAATTTTAATGTGATCTAGAAAATGGATCGAAGTTGGATGTCTATCAAGAACCGTTGCAGTCCAGAGTTTACCAAAGGTGTTGATGAATTTATCAGATTTGCTGAGGAACATAGGAAACTACCTAAATATAGGTTCTATTATCCATGTAGAAATTGTGGTAACAATTTGAAAGTTGATACTGTTGAGGAAATTAAGAATCATGTCATATGCAATGGGATCATACAAGGTTATAATGAATGGTATTGGCATGGAGAGAAACCTAATTATGGATCAGAAAATGTCGATATTAATAGTGGTGACATAGAAGATATAGATAATGATGTTAACAATGATGAACCAATTCAGGATGACCCGATTCAGGATGATATGGTTGATGAGATGCTACGTAGCTGTCAGGACAATGTTATTGATCCACCTTCTTTATTTGCAAACATTGTCCATGATGCTGAAAAACCATTATATAAGGGTTGTACTAAGTTCACGAGGTTGAGTGTTGTGATGCGATTATATACTCTTAAAGCTCAAAACCGGTGGAGCGATAAGAGTTTCACTTCATTGTTGTCTTTGTTAAAGGAAATTCTTCCTGAAGGAAACAAGCTTCCAATTTCTACATATCAAGCAAAGAAAATAATGTGCCCAATGGGAATGGAGGCTAAGAAGATTCATGCATGTCCAAATGACTGTGTGTTATTTCAGAAGGACTATAGTGATTTGATAAATTGTCCAAAATGTGGTGTGTCAAGGTACAAGACTACAAATTCAGCTAAGGCTAAAAATGGCTCTCCTGCCAAGGTGATGTGGTATCTACCAATAATACCACGATTTCAACGCTTATTTGCTAATACAGAAGATGCGCAAAATTTGTCTTGGCATGGGGAGTTAAAGGTCAATGATGATGGCGTCCTACGACATGCATCTGATTCACCACAATGGAAGAAAATTGATTTATTATACCCTCAATTTGGTAAAGAAACAAGGAACTTAAGACTTGGACTTTGTACAGATGGAATGAATCCATATGGTACATTAAGCAGCCAACATAGCACGTGGCATGTTATGATTGTTATATACAATCTTCCTCCTTGGTTGTGTATGAAAAATAAGTATGTCATGTTGTCAATATTGATATCAGGGCCCAAGCAACCTGGAAATGATATTGATGTTTACCTTCAACCTCTAATTGATGACCTAATGAAATTATGGGAAGAAGGTGTTATGACATATGATGCTTCTTGTAAAGAGATCTTTACTTTGCGTGCTCTGTTGTTTTGCACGATTAATGACTTCCCAGCTTATGGAAATTTGTCTGGATATAGAATAAAAGGATACAAAGCATGTCCTGTTTGTGAGGAAAATACTGATTCAATTCGACTGAAACATGGTGGTAAAATCATATATCTTGGTCATCAGAGGTTTCTCCCAGCAGTGCATCCTTATCGAAGGCAACGCAAAACCTTTAATGGGTCAACTGAGGAACGAAGTGCTCCTAAACCTATACCAGGAAATGTTGTATATGATAGGGTGAAACATATTGTTAATGAATTTGGAAAGAGTTCAAGTAGTCGTACGCTCGCATGTGACAAATCTCTATACAAGAAGAGGTCAATATTCTAGGATCTTCCCTATTGGAGATTTTTGACAATTAGACATTGCATTGATGTCATGCATGTTGAAAAAAATGTTTGTGATAGCATCATCGGTACGTTATTGAACATACCAGGAAAGACTAAAGACGACATCAACTCTAGAAAAGATTTAGAATTAATGGGTATAAGAAAAGAATTATCAGTTGAGATCAGGGATCGCCGTACATATTTACCACCAGCTTGTTATACTTTGTCCAAGAAGGAGCAAAAGACTTTCTGTGAGTGCTTGTATAATATTAAGGTTCCACAAAGATACTCTTCTAATATTCATAGATTGGTATCAAAGAAGGATCTAAAGTTGATAGGTCTCAAATCTCATGATTGTCACACCTTAATGCAACAAATTTTACCTGTGGCTATTCGATCTATATTGCCGAAGCATGTAAGGTTTGCAATCACAAGACTTTGTTTCTTCTTCAATGAAATATGCAACAAAGTGATACATCCTGATACTCTCGATAAATTACAAAATGATGTAATTGTTACCATGTGTCAGCTTGAAATGTACTTTCCTCCTTCATTTTTTGATATCATGGTTCATCTTGTAGTACATATTACAAGGGAGGTGAAGATGTTGGGTCCAATTTTTTTACATTGGATGTATCCATTTCAACGCTACATGAGTGTTTTTAAAGGTGATGTTCGGAATCGTTATCGTCCTAAAGGGAGTATTATTGAGGGTTATGTGGCTAGGGAAGTGATGGACTTTTGCAACGATTTTTTGAATTCCAATGAAACTTCTAGCGATCCAAAAAATGATCTTATTACTGAGTCTTATTGTGGCAAAGGAACTCTGGGAGCACGAGTGAAAAGAATTAGTCGTGAGTTGTGGGAACAAGCACATTTGTATATTTTACACAACATCGATGAAGTTAGTAGCTACATCACAGAACACAATGATCTTATCAAGAAAAATCATCCGCGATCCAGTTCAATGTGGCTTACAAGAGAGCATAATCGGACATTTATTAGGTGGTTTGAAGAGAAAGTCTTTAAGCAACTATCTGAATCACCAAATAATGTTGATGAGAACATAAAATGGCTCGCCTTTAAGCCAAAAATGGATGTCATGTCATATGAAGGTTATGACATAAATGGATTTTTATATTACACTAAACATCAAGATGAAAGTAGTGTAGTCCAAAATAGTGGGGTCACTGTTAAAGCTTGTTCATTGTATTTTGCTAGTGCCAAAGCTAAAAGACCTCGCGAAGCTGAGATGTCCCATTTCAGCATCATCGAGGACATATGGGAAATGGATTATACAAATTTCAAAGTTCCTATCTTTAGATGTAATTGGGTTGATAACAACAAAGGCATTTTAGTTGATGAGTTGGGTTTCACATTGGTGAATTTTGAAAAAATTGGAGAGAAAGATGAACCATTCATCATGGCAGACCAAGCAAAACAAGTATTCTATATTGATGACCTATCTCAAAAGGGATTTAAGACCTATCTCAAAAGGGATTATATAGATAATCCTAAGCAAAAGAAGAAAGCAACAGACATATATATTTTTATAGATCCTGAGGTGTGGGACAGATTTGTTACACAAAGGAATTCAGAAGAGTTTCAGGTATACAATTAATGTTTTTATATATGTATATGTTTGCCAAGTTGTAAATTGCAATACCTCATTTTAAATGATCAGGCTATTCACGAGGCCCAAAAGGAAAGACGGGCCAAAAATGTGCATAACCATCACATGGGATCCCTTAGTTATGCCCAGCGTCGAGAACAAATGGAGAAGCAAATCTCTTCTGGAGAAGGGTCTAGCACAACTCCAGTTGAGTGTCCACCCCGTTATAAAATTTGGCTTGATGCTAGAAAAAATAAAGCAGGTGAAATTACCAACCCTGCAACTAAGGAGGTGGCACAAAAGATGGTAAGTTCATCACAATTAAGTAATTAAAGAGTAGGATTTAATAATATCTAATTGTTTGTGATTTAATATTTTCATTAAATATGAATAGGATGATCTCTAATTGTTTGTGATTTAATATTTTCATTAAATATGAATAGGATGATCTCTATGAGCAAAGAAAACAAGGAAAGTTCATACCACTTGGACGCATGGATGAACTATCATTTGCTCTTGGTACGAAAGAGCATCCTGGCCGTGTTAGGAGATTAGGAGCTGGCATAGGATTCAAGACTTATTATGGGCCTTCAGAATCTAGAAGAGGTCGTACAGTTACACATGACGAGGTTAAAGCATTAGTATCACAGAAAGTGCAACAAATATTGTCTTCATTTCAGCCTATTCAACCTTCTCAACCTTCACAACCTCCTCAAACTGTGCGTCTCTCAGATGATGAGGTACAAGCTCGTACTCCAATTGTAGACGGTCATGGGAGCACTCCCAATGAACCACCACAACAATCTACAGTAAGTTTGTTCTATATATGTTAATATGATATATATAATATAGTAGGTATCTGGTTTAGCGCTTTGTATATAACTTATATAATTTCAACTAGGTTGGTATGAACTGTAAACTTGCAGTGGAGGTTCCAGAGTACAATGTTGTGGTCGCGGGTAAGGTATACAACATCGGTGGTACATTGCATTGTCAATCAGTTTCTGATGACATTTTTCGTGTGTCCATCCATCTTGTGTATGACGGAATGGGGGACAAACCACTACCCATACCTTCTTCTGAATATGGTACAGTTGATGAAGCAGAGGGTGCTATGGTGGGATGGCCTAGACACTTGGTTATCATTGAAAAGGTATATCTACATGTTTTTCATATTTGACTAGCTACATATATGAACTCGTTTAATATAAGTATGTATTTAATTAACAGGTTTGTAAACCAAAAAGTAAAAATCCTAGTAGTCGTCCTCCTATGCCCAAGCCTTCTTTCATTCCAGAAGCCACATTCGATGAATTGGGAAATAAAAGTAAAGGTTTGGCTCGATACTTAGCCAACCAAAGCCCAGGATCACATATGGGGGTCAATTTAACAGAAGATGCAGTTGGGAGGGACTTTGAGAATTTTATTTTTCTTGATGATATTATAGAGGTGTTCCGGTATGATTGGCTAAATACTTCGATATTAGAAGTATGGATAAGGTAAGAATTAATCAATATAGATTACTCGAATATATACATTTTTAGCTTATTTGTAACATATCAAATTTTTACAAATGTTTTACAGCCATTTATATACTGAGATGACAAACTTTGATATAAAGAATGTTGGATTCTTAGTTCCTTCACTCACTAGTCAAGTGCAGACACAAATGGATGATGTGAATGAGTACTTCAGTACTGCATTAAAATATTTTGGTAGTGTGGGAAAGGAAATTATTCTAATTCCTTTTAATGTCCATTAAGTATTATAATTCAATAGAATTTCTAATATTGACTAAATTATAATTCTAATTTTTGTTTTCAATATAAATTTACTCAGATCTAGACATTGGGAACTAGTGGTGGTTGTCCCAAAATTGATGACTTTCTATTATCTTGACCCAATGGGAAAAACAACAAGGGGTCACAAACTGAGATTGCCAACTATGGAGTAAGCATAAATTTAGTTTCTATAACATCAATTGTTATGCTTCAACATGATATTTATACTTAGAATTTCTATTTTGACAACTATCGTAATCAAATTGATTGATAGGGGTATAAAGGCTTATCGTGAAGGTGGAGGAATAATACCCCCAAAATTAAAGACACTGACTTTGAAAAATGGCAAGGTAACTACTTTGACTGCTTAGTCGTATATGTACAACTCTTACAGTAATGTATTAATGTCAAATTTTATATGTTAACTCTCTTATAGTCTTATTTCTTTATTTGTACAACTCTGTTTGTAGCAGTTTACTAATATTAAGTTATAATTCTTTATTTGTAGTGTCATATACAAAATAATGATTGGGCTTGTGGCTACTACGTAATGAAGTATATGCAAACTATTTTGAAAGAAGCATCACTAGACATTCAGAGTATAGATAAGGTAATTATTAAAGAATAACATAATAAATTTACATATGAGATTTGCATCATTTTATAAAATATATATGAGCATGTGCTTTTTTTTGCAGATCTTTACAACTCATCCTTACACACTTGATGGGTTAAATGAATTCCGAGAAGAATGGTCAGATGCTTTTTTTAATGAAGTCACTATAGCATTGGATTGAAATTCATAACTTCATTTGTGTATGTAGATTTGAAACTCTATCAAATTTTACTTTTTGTAGTATGACATTAATATCACTTTTAAACTTGCAATCTATCATTGTTTTTAGTATGTGCTATGTGTATGAATGTTAGTATGTGCTATATGTCTCATTTGAATGAATCTATCTTAGACTTGCAAGAATGTTAGTAAGTGTTGTGTATGAAGACTCAACTCAATATATGTGAATAATTGTTGTTATGAAACATCAATTCAAAAAAGGATTGGACATAAAAGTTTGCAAATGGCTTTGGAATGCATTTTTGGCTTGCATCATTGCATTTGCAAGTCTATTTCGACTGCAGGTTTTGAATTGTGTAAAGAAATTCTATTTTGCAGGTTGTTGTACTGAAGATTTCTGTTTCTGCAGAATTTTTCTTTAAAAAAAATTTAACTTCTCGGGTCGTTTATTTAAAAAACCGTCCCTATAGACTTCTTGGGTCGGCTATTCAAAAAACCGACCCAGTAGGTTCTATCCCAAAATTCTACAGAAATTTGAAGACTTCTAGGGTCGCTTATACAGAAAAACCGACCCAATAGACACTTCTTGGGTCGGTTATACAAAAAACCGACCCAGTAGGTTCATGAAGACTTCTAGGGTCGCTTATACAGAAAAACCGACCCAATAGGTTCTATCCCAAAATTCTACAGCAATTTGAAGACTTCTTGGGTCGGTTATTCCGAAAAACCGACCCAGTAGGTATTTTTTAAAGCTAATTGAAGACTTTTAGGGTCGCTTATGGAGAAAAACCGACCCAATAGATACTTGTTGGGTCGGTTATTCAGAAAAACCGACCTAGTAGGTGTTTTTACAGATGTTTGAAGACTTCTAGGGTCAGTTTTTGTTGCTCTTTTGGGTCGGTGTTTTACCTCTTTTGGGTCGGTTTTTGTACTTTTCTTGGGTCGATTTTTGTTCCCTCTAGGGTCGGTTTTTCTACCTCTCTAGGGTCGGTTTTTCTACCTCTCTAGGGTCGGTTTTTTTACCTCTCTCGGGTCGGTTTTTCTACCTCTCTAGGGTCGCTAGTACTGTAGCGACGCCCACCTAGGCGTCGCCTAAAAAGTGACGCTACAGGCTTCAAAAAACCGACCCAAGAGACCAATTCTATACTAGTGAAGACTTTGATACAAGAGGCATCTTCCCTATTGATTTCTACGCCTCTTAGTAATCCCAATTTTGAATGATATGATAGGCATTTATCTCACTCTTGTACTATTATGCTCTACTCTTGGTGTGCCCAATTTGACTTCTCAATTTCTAAAACACACCCCTTACCTTGATCATGAAAGGAAGGGAACACGGTTGTGACCTTGATCTTGCAAAACCTTGAAATATCGATGCTCTATTATGATCTTGACCTTTGGTATCATGACCCTATGAAGAACAATGAGATAATTATATTCTCCCTATTTGGATACACTTGATGCAGATGACTAATGTAGACTTTTGTGCTATATTAGGGTGGTAGTTGAATTATGACTCCCCTAACCTACGTCACATTCCTATTATGACTGCCTCTAAATTTTCATCTTGTTGATTAGTTAGAGTCTAGAAAGGTAACCCATTCCACCCGATTATGATTTCTTGGTCCAAGTTCCTTATAGGTCAGATGTACGATATTGATACTCGATCTTAAATCTTGAATTGATGATGATCTTAAATATGATGATGTTGACTATAGTTAGCGGTTAAGTTCCTAAAAAAAGGGTCTATATCATTCATTAACCTTGAATATCATGATAATGGACACGAAATTGATATCATGGAATGTTGGTTGTATCTCAAATATCACTCAAAATGTTGCTCGAAATGTTGATTGATTGTTGCTTGATTAATGTATATGGATGAATGATCACCCCTAAGTTCTAAATAGGAATCTAAATCCTAACTTCAAAATGTGTGTATCTATGACTTTAATGTCCAAACTCGAATATCAATATTTAATAGTGAAATATTGACCCATGGTTAATGATATTGATTTTGATTTGACTCCTATAATCACCCTATTTGGATCTTGAGATCACACTCGATATATGACTGATGACTTTCATGTTCTCACATATCTTGATTAAAATGATGACTGATAATTTTATCAACTTATGTCTTTGGGGTGAGCTCCATGTGGACTAGGTTGGGACCTTCCATCGACTTTGAGCATGAAATCACGATGTTGAAATATTATATTGATCTGGAATTGTTGAGATACAAAATCTCAATCATGGACCCAACCTAGGCCAATGTAGAAGCCAGAATCCTAAAATTTTGGGAATGAAATTCATGCCTTACTCTTGAACTCTAATCGCTCACCTATAATGTGATCTCTAAATTTGTGATCTAGACAATAATCTATCCAAACTGTGACTCATGTGATGATACTTCTATTATGATGATTTATGTTACTATGATATTTCCAATTTGATGATCTTTGTAACTATGTGTTGAACAAGGTGCTCGATTGCTCAATTTTATAATGATATGGATATTGTAAGTAGTGATGATACCGTATAATAATACTATGATGATTTTGACGTTAAATAGGAAAACCCAATCTCAATTGATCACTTGATCTAAATTTTGGGGAAAAATTTTCTTTTAAGGTGGGGAGGATGTGATAACCTGAACTTTTCCCTCTCCTCATATACATATATGCACTTCATCCTTGCACTAAATCCTCACCCTAGCCCTCAATTTCAAGATTTGATTTTTTATGGTTTTGGGCTTATCTTGAGTTCACATGATAAGTGGTGACACTCAATTTGATTTTGAAACTAAGGTTGCACCTAGGTTATATGTAACTCTCCTCATATCTATTTGGACCTTATCTATGTATCCTTATTGACTCCATACTTGTTCTAGTTGTATAGAGAGCACTCTCACATTTCCAAGATATGCATGTTTGAAACTCCTTGTTACAAGGACCTAATTTGTAATGTTTAACCTCTTTCTTTACCTTTGGGATGGCCATTTTTGGGCCCAATTGTGGGCGCTGACACACGTGTCCCACCCTCTACTCCTTTTTCTTTCTAGCAATCCATGCGTCCTTCCTTGCACCAATCAAGAGGCTTAGTTATGTTAGGAGGGATCACAGACCCTCGGATCCATTAGCCTTGGATTCCCCCTATGATCCAATGGCCAACATGAAATATCCTTTCTCCGTACTGAGCATCAACATCAATGGCGTCTGCTTACACCTAATCACTCCTTTGGATCCACCAATGGTCCTCGTCCTTGCCTCATTTCAAAAAGTAGCACTTCCTTTTGGTCTTGATTGCTTCGCTGTCTCATTCTCCTCTCTTTTTCACCTCTCTCGTGAACCCTATCTCTCTCTCTCCCAACCTCACTTCTTCTTCCCCACTCGTTGATGCCATTGAGAGATGTTATTAGGGCTTTTGCCCCTGGCCTTCCCTACACAAAACACATGTTGGTTTCTACCTCATCCAGACCACCCCATCTTGGGGGTTATGTTTTGTGGGCTATGGTGCCCACTTTCCTCGTCGTCCACCTTTGTAGGTGTGGCCCTCCACTGTGGAGCAGTCGTAGTCTGCAGTGGGCTTGCCTCCATGAGGGATATGACGACCTGACCGTCAAATCGCCTGGCAAGGGCTTCCCTCTCTCTCTATCGTAACTGACTTGGCTGGGAGCTCAACACCACGCATGCTCAACAATGATTGGTTGTGGCTGGAGGCCTCCGATCATGGCCTACAACTCCCGCAACAGCTTGCGGTTGATGGTCGTCAGTTTCTTGTGGTGAGGCTAATCGGGCCTGGGAGCAGTAGACCGAGCGTTGGCTCGAGAGTGGGCCCAATCAAGATGTGGCGGCTGCTCATGGCTCTCCCTCACCCTCTGATTAAGATACAAGGGTCTGAAATCCCTAATTCAAGGTAAAGACTTTGAAAAATATATCTTGGTGATTCTTTGTCCAAATATGGACTTCCAATATGTATTATTTGATCAGAAAAATGAGCCTTATCTAATAAAAATACTTTTATAGCCTATCTATTCTCCTATATTCTCTGATATCCCCTAAAGGATTCTTTTGATGTCTTTTTGACAAGTTTATCCTATTTGAATGCATGATCTTAATCTTTATGTACCAAAACTTGATGATAGCCTAATTTCAGTATCTTGAACATCTATATACATAAATATTTGAAGTTTACCTATCCCTGCACCCTTGAGTGATCCAATGTCGCTTAGATGACCTAAAATGAGCTCTTATGATTAGGATCACCACTTTTTATTCTAAACCGTGATTGAATGTGCCCCAAATACTTATCTTTGATAAAAATCAGTAACATTTGATGCATGTTGACCTAAGACTTTGAACTTGTCCATGCTAGCATCCTAAATTGACTTGATGATGTACTTTGAACCCCTAAACATGCCTTATATGGATACTTTGATGTTGAATCTCAAACCTAACTCACATATGGGTCTTTTATGTCTAATATGATCATGTGAACTCCTAAATTGCTCTTATATGAATTGTACACCTCAATACTTTGTGGATCATGCATGTTCCCTAATATGATTAAATTCCCTAATCTTGACTTAATTTGTGACATAATGCACATGATTAAATTCATGCAAGATCTCTAATCTTGCATGAACCTTGCTCTCATAATTCACCAGACCCAATAGTGACCATTTTAAGAACGTCCATCGAATCCCCAATCACAAGGACAGGTTCACCATGATGAGGAATAAAGTACTAAGAATTCTTTTTGGAACAAAAAGAATGAAGAGGGACCATCCTTTCTTACTGGCATGCTCCTTAGATTTACAGACTTCACAGGGTTCACCCACCCTCCTTCGTTCAATGAAAAAGGCTTGCAAAATGGAGGGGAGCCCTTTGACCGGGTGATAATTTATGACTTGAAATTAGTAGCTTAATGATTTGTATGACACTAATTCTTACTTGATCTATCTTATACTCTTATGATGACTATATTGCATGATAATGAATAAAAATGACTAGTATGTCAATGTTAATGCCTACATTGCTTGATCTTGTGCAAATTGCATGTTGGATTTACTAAGATAGTGTAACCATAAACCTTGTAAACCTAATTCTCAATCATTATGTGCCATTCTAAGTGCTAAATAAATCCATGATGCATGATGTAACTTGATAACGATCTTGCATGATCTAGTTGAGACATTAGGAGCAACATTGAAGGAAACGATATCTAGACTTAGGTGACATACCCAACTACTATGATATGATTAGGATGATCTAATCTTGCTGATGATAACTTAATTACACTTAATTGTATCCATGGACGTCCTTGTGGACTCTATTGACAAGATCTAGTCAAGCTTGTTATTTATGATTTTCTAATCAAGTATCTTAATCTTGTGCTTTGATCAAGGTACACTTCATCCTCCAATTTTCCTGGCTAGTGGTATTGAACTTGCTTGTAAGATTTAACTACTTATCTTTATATACATGTTTGATCTACTTGTTCCCTATGATAGTATGTTCTTTTTACTTGAAATATGTTGAACAAACCTTGAACATAATTGAACTAGTCCATTATACGAACCTTGTGTACATGCATGAATTCTCAGGGTAAGGGCACAAGGCATCATGAAATAGGGTTAGATAATTGACTTAGGTCTTGAGGTCCATAACGTATAAAAGGGTTAGCTAATCTTGAGCAGCCTTACAGACCCTTCCTTTGAGAAAGTTGGTCCATGACCATATATTTTTATGTAAGTATAATGGAAATGTGCCTAAAATACAATTGCATGTTAATGAGAAAGCCTTTAATGTTGGTTATTTACTTCTTGATATCATATTAAGTTTTGCCAAGAATGTATGTTTTTTTAACCTGTGAGTTTGTGTATTTTATTGCATACTCAACATAGTTGTGCTGACGTGTAAACATTTTATGATTTTAGGTAACATGCACATTAAGACTCTCAGGCTATACCATTGTGTCTACTATAATAAGATAATATGATGCTCTTACTTTGATGATATCTAATGTCATGCAAATGCAATTATATGGGTTGATTAATGGGACTAAGATCTTGTTTTAGGTACTAGTTTAGTTTATTTTATGTCATGATGTCTCTTATCCTATTATTTCTTGTTGTTTTATTCATGCATATGTTATGTGATCCATTCTTGGGATAGACTCCTAGGTCCACTGACCTTTTCCTATGTAGCCATAAGGGGTGTGGACTTAGGGTAACAAGCGGTTCTGTGACAGTAGACGTGAACTCAAAGCAAAGGTTGGAAAGAAATTGTGTCAAGTGATTGTTGCTAATTTTTCATCTCTTATAGATATATAGTGAGAGGAAAGTAGATGTTTTGGTCATCCTGCAAATTTGTTAGAGTATAATAGCAGTCAGTCATACTCAGATTATGATTGCATGTGTGGGGCACACATTTTGTCTAACAAAAATGTTAAACCCTAATCAACACGTTTTTTTACACAACATTGTTTGAAAGAGCACAAGCTCATGATATAGTAAAGAAAAGGAAAGATATGGGTGGATCCATGAGAAGCGAGGTATGACACAAAGCTAGTGAGGTATTGCTTGTTTAGGTATATAGAGTAGAGTGTAGGGTCTTTAGGGATTTATTGGGGGTTTGACTTATACTAGGGTAAACAAGCAAGGAATTCAAGCAAGGATCAAGTCTAAGTTAACCCTACTCAACTGATGCTAACTAACAAACTAAGGGAGCAATAAGACAATCAACTACAAGAAAGAGAGAAAAATTCACTACACTAAACTAGTAATCATACTAAGGAAACAATCAAATGATAGACTAAGAATTAACTAATAAAAACCTAGCACAAGAAACAAACCAAGAACAAATTACTATAGCAAAAACCAATAAAATTGAGAAAGAAAGATTAACTAAGAAAACAAGGGACAACTAGCTAACAAGAAGACATGTTAGGATTTTTAGCTATAAGTTGGGCATGGGTCGCATGGTGGTGTATAAGGGAACTAGTCCTGATAACTTCTCATATACCCTTACAAGACTCTATTCACTAGGAATAGATAGGCACATATCTAGATTATTCAATTCAAGGCTTCTAGATGGACATATCCTAGTACACCTAGGGGAAACAAGGGGTGTGGAGTATAGGTGAAGGGTATTTCACATACCACTATCTCCATCTAACCTCTAAGTAAGTTGTTTTGCTAAGTGTATATGGAAAATCACAACTAGTCACTTAGATGTATCACCTATGGGTAATGGAGTAGAGGGATAAAGGGGAATGGGGAGAACCGGCTAATACTCTAGGGAAATTATAATTTTTTCAACCAAAAGGCACAAAATCACTCTTTTCCTATGCATTGGGTACAAGAAGAGAAAAAAAACAACAATATCATTAAAAACAAAATTAGAGTTTGCTGCACAAATATTTCCCAATATGGTATCATAGTTACATAATTTTGCCACCAAATAGCCCCAAAGAGGACTTAGTACTCATGATAAAGGAAGTAATAGAATAAAGGGGATAAAAAGATAGAATAATAATGTGGATGGAAGAGATCCAATCTTCACCTCCCATTTCTTCAAGCTTGTCCTCCACCTCCAAGTGGGTGAAAAGGACATGAAATTGAAAGGAATATGGTCAAGATCCTACAAAAGTAGGGTCTTAAGTGTGTTAGGAGATAAAGTAGGTGGTGTCTAGGAGGGCTAGGAGTGACCAACAAAACCTAACAATAACTAACATTATGTCTTAGTCACCACTAGTGTATATATAGGGGGCTAGGGAGGCTAGGGCTATGTGGGGTAGTTTAGGGGAAATAGTGTGGGAAGTAGTAGGGTATCATAGTAAAATAGGGTTTGCAGAGAAGGATTTTCTCCCCAATTCCCCTTACTCTGGCACATGCCTGACACCCGGGAGGGTGGTAAACAAAGGTGGTTGTTGGGAATCAAACTTGGGTTTCTTCACGAGGGGACACCGTGCTTGACCACATGGAGCACTCCTCTCCGGAAACAACCATTCTGAGGGAAGGATGTTCATGGTGGCCCTGGGTGAGTGTATGGTTAGTCTAGGTAGTACAACTATTTTGGAGTGGAACAACCATTTTCATGGATGCGGCACAGTCGTTCTGAGAAGAACATTCTTTTTTCTTGTGATGAAGAACAATTATTCTTCTTGGAACGACTATTCTGGAAGGGGATGTAATTGTTTGCAAATTGGTTTTATTGGATAAGGAATTGGTAAAAATTCCCAATCTAGCACGATCTTTCCGGTGACTAGAATGACTATTTTAGGGCCTATGTGGAAGACTTAGGGTTTTAGTAGATTTTTGCAGAACTTGAGGTGGAATGACAATGGAATATGAAAAAAAATGATCCTTGTGGCACGAATGCTAAGAGTATAATAGTCATTCCATGATTCAGGCATGATGAATATGGAGTTTAATTGAATTTTAGAGTGTCTTGGTACTTCCTTTGTTTTTTCTTGTTATTTTTTTTTGTATTTCAATCAATCTTTGGGGCATGGGATGCACTTTGAATGGATTTTTGATCAAGTCATTAAGTTCTTTGCCTTCATGACTCAATGGAAGCATGGAATAGATTGGAGTTGGTTTCAACGACTCCTTATGCACCAACAATTATGTAGGAATCCCAGTGATCATATCTCCCTCCTCCATCCATCAAGTGTCCTCTAACCTACCTAAAAAACACTTAACGAGCATCTATAAATGCATTTTGATAAAAATGATAATGATTGGTAAATTGCATTCATTCATCATATCCTATTATGAATGAGGGGAAGAATAACACTAGACAGAGACCAAAATAAGGGATTATCACCATCCCAAGCTTAAAACATATTTGTCCTCAAGTATGCTTCAACTAAATCTCTCTCTTCAATTCAATCCATAATCAATGACAAATGCACTTCAGTAGATTAACTTGACTAAATAAGCTCAAGCATGTATTCATATATATCATCCACTTCGCTTGTCTCATCTAACATAGACCAAATGCTTGCAATTCACAAGAACAAAGACTTACCATATAGGGTAATAGATTTAGCAAGTAATGTAGAATTCACAAATCTCCATGACAACCATTTCATATTTGGAGTTTGTTACAACAAATAGGGATTTGGTTTTGCTTCATGCATTAAGATTTGTAGACAAATCACTACACATGACCCACTTGTCTATGTGTGGGGACAAGATGGGCTAGGTTTGATGTTTCCTAACCTAATAGTTATGCAATTAGAAGAAATGAGTTGTAGTAGGATATTGGAGTTTTATTACGTAGGAGCATTAATATTTTCTTTATTTAGGTGCAATTACATAGGAGCACCTTTTATTTTCTATTTGCATTTTTATTTTTCCTTATAGTCAGTGTATGCAGAGTATATGGTGGTAGGAGAGGAGTGTTGCAAACTCCAAGCTTTTAGAGGGTGTCTAAGGTTGACTCTTTTTGTGCTTATCAACATATTTTCAAGAGGAAAAGAGATATGAAATATGTAAGGAAAGTGTATTAATAGAGGGGTCTCATGATTTGGATCCTCACATAAGGTCTCCTACATGCAAGTTGTTCCAATCATTGCTCACATGAAAAAAAAATTATAAGACCCCTGACCTAGATTTGTGGTTTTACATTCTTGGTTATCTTTTATGTTTGCTTAAAACCTTAATCAAACACTAACTTATGCTTTGATATCATGTGAGAAAGCTATGTTTCAAATTTGGTCCAATTTGGACATTGTTTGATGAGTTTTGCAATTTATGTGCTTATATGGACCTTTATGCAATATTACCATATCTAGGGTTTTACTTTAAATTTTCATACATTAATGTTGTGCTTCATAAGTATTCATAACTTGTTTTATATGGTTTCTCCCTTGTATGCACTGGATGTACCATTAGATTGTTGCTCTTTAGGGTTGAGAATTAGGGTTTCTCACCTTAGTGTAAAATTGATGGTTTTCTAAGTATGATGATAATATGATTGTATCACCTAGTAAATGAAGGATCAAATGGTCCTTACTAGTATAATAAGATACTATGGCCTTCCCTTGAGGTCCTAAAACTGATTGATACCCTAGTTGAGGTACACAATCCGATGGAGGGGCAGAGTTGCATATATGGCTAAGTAAACCCTAGAATCCGTTGGATTTTCTGATGATGCACATTCATAATCTGATGGGATCTCTGATAGTACATCTCAATAATATTGATAAGGTAAAAACTATAGTTAACCTTGGTAAAGATCTACTCAATGTTTTGACATGCATGGATGAGCTGGATTCTGAGTTATGTCAGACGACAAGCTAGTTTTTTCACCTTTTGACCCCTTTTCTCACTTTCCTTGGATATATATAACCTACACCTATTGATCTTGTTATTAGAGAGACCCCTAACCATAATTTTGTGGAGAATTAGATCCTTGAAGGGCGAATTTTAGGTGAAGCTTGGATGCATGTTGCTCTATGGTTTTGATCAAGCTTCTCTAGGGTTGCTTGGAACCTCCTAGCCTAGTTTCTTGTCTTCTTCAAGTAAGATCTTCTTCTCTAATCTAGTTTTCTTGGTGTTTTATTTATTTTGTCTTCCTCCATGGGTTGAACTCTAGAGTTCTTGGTAGAAACTCATGCATGTGTTTTAAGAACTCCTTCCCTTCTCTCTTTTGCCCTAGATTCACCTTGTTCTTGAGGAGAAGGAATTGTTTTGGAGCTTTGGGAGTGAAAGATAGGGTTCACCTTCTATTATTTAGTTACCTTTTTGTTTCTCCATCAATATTCATCCTTGAGGCGAGTTAGGTATCCTTCAACCATGTTTCTTTCTTACTTAAAATTGTTCTATATTGATCATACCCTAGAACTTAATATAATGGAGACAAATGATCTTGTGTGCACTACTTTACAAGCATGCACAATATTTGTGTGTTGTTAAGATACCCTTAGATCATATGAAAGTTCCTTCTAATATGTATATGGAATATCTTGGTTTTGATGGTATGAAACAAGGTCACTTAGTGTAAAGAAGTGGTCTTCACTTATGTATAGAAATCGTTGGTTTTACTTGGTGTTGAATTTGCCAGTGACACTTGGTCTATAAATCAATGGCTTTGCTTTTCTATTTAGCAATGGTTTATTAAGTGTAGATAAGTGATGGTTTTACTTAGTTTGAAACTCAATGAGACTGTCTTGTTCTTCAAATGGATGGATTTATTTAGTGCTTGGTTGATGATTTCACTTGGGAATGATATAACAGTTTCACCAAGTATATAAATCGATGGGTTTACTTCGTGACTAAAATGGTGATTTATCTATGATCAGATGGTTTTTCTATCCTTGAAATATTTGATGGTATTTTTTGGTTAAGTACCTTGAAGATCTGATGGTCTTATTTTTAGGTTAAGTCCATCAATGATCCAATGCTCATTCTTTTGGCTAAGTGCTTAAATAATCTGATGGTTTGATCTTTGAATAAGTACATCCATAATTTGATGGGGATACTAGGTATAAGAGTTTGTTTTTTTGAACAAGTACAATAATGAAATCATGGTTTTGCTATGTGTTATATAGTCCATTGTTCACCTAGGTGTGCTAATGAAATGATGATTTGTCTAAGTATTTGCCTAAGTGTGTTAACAAATTGATGGTTTTTCGATGTATGTTGATTTGTGACATCTATCAAATCCAGATTGATTTTGATTGAATATTTATTATAAACATTAAGATCTTATGGTTTTATATTCCTATCTTCATCTAATGTTGAAATGATGAATGGATACAATTCATGTTGTTAATTGTAACCCTACTATGTAACTCTTGAAAATGTCACATCCCTTATGATTGATGTTGAAGGATTAAGTAGATACATTCTAATGTTGAAGTAACTCTTTTGTGTTACTCTTGAAGAAGTCCTAACTTCTATGATTGATAAACCCCTTCACTAAATCTGAACATAGCAAGTTTTCTTATGACATAATGAACCCTCTGCATATCTCAGATGATAACGATGTCTTATAGGAAAGTATTGTGAATGGTCCAATTGCCATTTGGGCATGATTGATCCCCACTTGAGGTGTAATACTCTATATTATGGACAAGGTTTTATACCCTATGATGTTTTGATAAATAATATGTTTCATACATTTTATATCTTCTTGAGTTATTATATACCAATGTTTTTGTAGAGATCTTTTAGAATGTGTATGTAAGTTGATTGATGCAGCCTAAACAAACCCAATTGGAAATAACTAATCATATGAAACCCTTATCATGTAGTGCCCTATGTTGTAGATCTATTCTAGTGTCAAAAATTTTTGGATAGTAAAATAGTATTCCAGAAGGGAAACTCAGAGTTGTATATTGTTGAGTATATGAGGGTACAGAGAGATTGTATCCTTGTCACCTGATTCTATGGTTATGGATAATGGTCAAGGCTATATCTTAGATAAATTATTATATGTTTATGTGGTGAGATTGAGTATAGTTGTGGCTTTACTACATATCATAGGGTCAAATACCTTGGTTTTCATGTCATGACAAATATACCAATGGTGGACTAGGATGATTGCACCTTGACTTACATGTCGTTGCGACAGACTAGTACTGTCTGAGGCGAAGATATCTTAGAATTATGGCTCTCCTAGAACTTTTACAGAACTGATTGTGACTTCGCACTATCCAGTTGGAAGTTTGAGTCGTATGCCTCAAACTCCCCAAGGCATAATATGAGATGTAATCCAACCAAGTAGCATATCTATTAGGGTTAAATGACAATTCACATTGGATGATAACCCTTGCCTTATTTCTTGTAGTTTTGATATGAGAAAAAAATTGTTCATATTTTGTTCGCTTTACTTGTACCCCTAAATATTATGTTAATCTCTTAATTTTGTAATGTTATCTTCTTTATCCATTTAATCAAATAACATGTTGTTATCAATGAATTTAGTTGAGAGTTATATCTCTCACTGGGACATGGGTCTCACCTCGTGGGTAACCACATATTTTAAGTGATCACCAACAATGTCATCAGGCCCATGGTTGCAAGGAGGTGCATCTTGGAGATCAGTAGGAAAAGAAGGTTGGCTAGTTTTTAGTGTGTCCTAGAGTCGTCCATGCACTCTCAGGTCTGGGTAGTGGATGTTTTGTAGATGATATGTATATCTACTTGAGTTTTGGAAGTATGCTTATGTTTTATATGGCATTTATATGTGAAACAATGCTTTTTTATACAGGTTGTGGCTGAAGCCACTAGATAGTTGTATAAATACCTAGTTGATATGTACTTTCATGTAGGATGTTGGACTTATATGTAAATTCTTTTGCGTAAGTTTATTTGATTTAAATTATCCCCTTTCCTGTTGTGTGGTTAATTTGTGATCCATCATGTTTCCAGTTTTGAGTAATCTCATTTAGCATGGAGGGGCACCACTAAAACCATGATGAATGATTAACTATGGTAAACCACATTCTTTTCACAAGACCTAAAAATCCTATATAACTATGGCTTGCCTCAATTACATCTCAGCAAAACAGTCTAAAATAGGAGTGGAAGACATGTATAAATTTGATGCTTGAGATCATTTAGCCACAGTAAATTGCTAATGAGAGTGCAATCATCATTGGTCAATCAACTCAACTTCTCAATCAAACAAGGTAGAGGTTAAGCTAGAATTTTTTTTTAGAAAAAAATGATTGAAGTCTGGGAAAAGATATCAAAATGGTGCCAACTTTCACTATTCTCAACAAGTTCTAATTTATAAATCAAGAAATGACATGAAAGTGAAGTCTAAGTAATCATACATAAGAAATTAGCAAGACCTACACTCAATCCAATATGGATGGTGGAATGACAAGTAAATTATTTTGAAAAAGTAAAATAAATGCATGGTAATAAGCTAATGATATGGAAGTGTGTGATATGTAAATAGAAAGTGTAACTATATGCATATGGTGGTTTTGTCAAGTAGTTGATCATCTTAAAACTTAGGGAAAAAAAGGAAAAGATTAAAAAGGGATGCAAGGAAAAAATCAACATGAAATGCAAGTGTGTGATATTTAATGAGAAATTACAACTAGACAAGTATGGTGGTTAGTCAAGAAGTTTATCATCTCAAAATTTAGAAAAAAGGAACAAAACAAAAAGGGCTTACTTCCCTACCTCCCCAATCTTTTGAATCATGTTGTCCTCAATATGAAACTGGGGTTGGAATGATAGGGATATGGTCACTATAGGTCAGAAGATATTCTTGTACACAAACTTATGAAGTGGGGTTGGCACAATTATTTTAGGGATAGAATCACTGTTTTGAACTGCTTTGCATGAAATCATAGGGAAGTGGGCATTCTAACCAATATAGCAAGAATAGTTTGGTGACAAATGGTTGTTCTATTGTGGTCTGTTCTATTTATTCCCTATATTTGGAGGGTTCTTCTTCATTCTTTGATCTTAATTTGTGCAAATTGTAGGCAACCCCCTTGCATGTGTTCATGTCCTACAATGAGTTACAAATAGTAAAACTATAAAGCGTGTTGTGTGTATGTATTTCTTCATAGTATGAAATCTAAACTATAAGCAAAATGGGGTTTGAGTGAAAAGTGCAACGTGTGTTGCCTTCGAATAGTGCTAAATTTAAAGTCTTTAGATGGGGTGGGTGTTCTTCCTATTCATTTTTGGAAAAACTCAAGGTCACATTATTGAAGTAAATAGCCTTCTTGTTGTCATTCAATAATTTTTCTACAACCCATGTGTTGGGTTTTGTCGAGGTGACATGCGCAATGGAAACAATAATAAAATCTCTCCACACATACCCTACTAGCAGATCTCATTGATAACAACATATTCACAAAGAGGGTTAATGGGATATACCTAATCTCAGAGAAAGTTCGGTGATATCCCTTCACGTAGTGATGTGCGTAGACCCTCGCGTGCTCAGATGGTCGTCGGCAACATCCTCTGAACGTAGGAAACTCACTGTATACATCTCTACTTCATCCACATAGATGGAATGGAACTCCACATTGCACTTCATAAGATGACATGAATGAGTACCTTTTTCTTGATGACATCCTAGCATTGGTTGCTCTCCTTCTCTCTCTATTGGGGATGATGATGACTAGGGTACATGTAGAAGATGTTGGATCCTAGATGGGTGATTGTGTTGGCTAAATGGACATCTGTAAATCCCTTTGTTTTGATAATGACAAACATTTCATTCTTGTTGATCTAACGTGCTACTTGAGTGTTGCAGGAATAAAGTGAATGACAAAGTACTAGGGAATCTATATGCTTGAATGATTGTAAATATCATGAAATGTAATCAATTGTAAACTTGTACAAATATATAATGTACAAGTACTTAGACTTCATGTAAATCAAGCGTTAGATCTTCCCTAGCTAAACACCACATTTAGATAGGTCATCTCCTTCAATAGTGTCACATATGCACACTCATACACACACTTAATGCCTTTATTTGAAACATTAAAACAAGGTCTATCTCGGTCGACAAAATCCTCGACCGAGACACTCTCGGTTGACAAACTTCTCGACCGAGAAAGACCCAAGTAGCTGTTAGACACAGCTGATAAGGTAGTTGGCAGTTGGAGATAAACGTTGCAAAACACTTGATCCAGAGAGCCTGTCGGTCGACAAAACTTCGACCGAGTAGGTGTCTCGGTCGACCATTTCTCGACCGAGATGGACTCTGACAGCAACTGCAGAATTAATTAACTAATCGTTGTTAAAGCAACTAACTTATACCTAACGGCTAGTTAAGCACTTAGAAACCCCTAGAAAGTGTCTAGAACATCCTTAAGCACTTGTAGGACATTCCTATAAATAGGACATGCCTTAGGACACCTAAACTCACTTGTTTCTACACTTGAGCAATCTTTGAGCATACACTTACATTGAGCAACCTGTTTGTGAGCAATTGAGCATATTGACAATTGGCTACTTCTTCTCTCAGCTCAAATTTCGTGTCCTATAGGCTAGCATCTCCTATCCACAGCAATCACAATTCCATACACATTGGTTAGGATATCTACAGGCTTGATCTAGGCAAATCAAGCCTTGTGCTTCAAAGGATAAGTTGTAATTTCCTTTTTCCTTTCTTGTTCACTATTATTGTTTGTACTCTCCTTGCTACTCCTAGGTTGGAGGCTGCGGATTGGAGAGGTTGTAGATCTTCTTGGTGAAGAAGGGGACCTTGAGCTACTTCAAGAAGGCTGGTGCAACGGGAGGTTACTTCTAAAGAGGAAGGCTACTTTAAGGGGGAGCTTGGAGTTACTTCAAGAAGGCTACCTCGGGTTGGTGCATCTACTTCAAGTGAAGGCTGTTCAAGGGGTGTAAGAAAGTATTGTATTTTGTGTAATTCCTTGTGAAGGTAATAAAATTAATACTTTCAAAATCCCGGTTGGGTAAGCAACCGGGTAGTGGACTGACAACCGTAGTATTTGCTAAGGTTGGAACCACTCTAAACACCTGTCTCCTTCTTCCATTTTCAATTGTGGTTGTTTGAGTTAAATAATTGTTAAAATATCTTTAAAACTCTATTCACCCCCCTCTAGTGTTTTTCAATTGGTATCAGAGCAGGCTTCAAGGAACCTTAACAAGGTCTTGAAGAATGGGTGATGGGGTGCTTAACAACCTTAACCTTGAAGGGACACTTGTTGCTAGACCTCCAGTGTTTGATGGAACAAACTACACATATTGGAAGAGAAGAATGCAGTTCTACTTCCAAGGCATCAATTGGGACTTATGGAGGATGGTGTCAACCCATAAGGATGAAAATGGGGAACCTATTGATGATTCCTTATATAGAGCCATGATTGGTAGTTTGCTTTACTTAACTGCTTCTAGACCGGACATCATGTTTTCCATTGGTTTTTGTGCTAGACCGGACATCATGTTTTCCGTTGGTCTTTGTGCTCGATTTCAATCGCAACCTATGCATTCTCATTTTCAAGCAGTTAAACAAATTCTTCGATACTTAGCCGGCACGACATGTTTTGGTTTATGGTATCCAAAAGGACAATCCTTGGATTTTAAAGCTTATACTGATGTTGATTATGCTGGTTGTCGACTTGATCGCAAGAGCACTAGTGGTGGATGTTTCTTGTTAGGGAGAGCTTTAATATCTTGGTTTAGCAAGAAACAAAACACGGTTGCCCTCTCTACAACTGAAGCTGAATATATGGCAGCCGGATCTTGTTGTGCTCAAGTGCTTTATATGCAACAAGTGTTAAACGATTATGGTTTTACTCTTTCATCTACGCCTATATTTTGTGACAACACAAGCGCTATAAACTTTGCACACAATCCTATTTTACACAGCCGAGCTAAACATATTGAAATCCGTCATCATTTTTTGAGGGATCATATTTCTAAGAATCATGTTTCCCTTCATCATGTTGATACGGAAGATCAATTGGCTGATAGTTTTACAAAACCGCTTCCACTAGATCAATTCAACAAAATAAGGAAGCAACTGCTTATCACTCCTTTGGAAGATGTTTTCTTTGATATTTGTGCTTATTAACAATGTCGTTTATTTGCATCAATTTGGCTTTTAATGGACATTTTTTGAAAATTTACGGGACATCTAATTAAGGGGGAGTTTTTCTTTTTAAAACGGATATCTTTTTGAAATGACAAAGGGGGAGAAATAAATATAAATGCAAAACTCAATCAATGAGTTTCATAAACAAACTCTTGGCTTTACATTGAAAGTTGCTATATTCCCTAAAGAATTGGATTTCATGTTCCATAATTCATGGGGAATAATAAGCACACATTTTATAAACAAGAGAAGAAATTTACAAAGGTAATCTTCAGGTATGAAACTCACATGATTTATATTTTCTTATTTTATATTTAGGAAATGTTTGTCATCTTCAAAAAGGGGGAGATTGTTGGCTAAATGGACATCTGTAAATCCCTTTGTTTTGATAATGACAAACATTTCATTCTTGTTGATCTAACGTGCTACTTGAGTGTTGCAGGAATAAGGTGAATGACAAAGCACTAGGGAATCTATATGCTTGAATGATTGTAAATATCATGAAATGTAATCAATTGTAAACTTGTACAAATATATAATGTACAAGTACTTAGACTTCATGTAAATCAAGCGTTAGATCTTCCCTAGCTAAACACCACATTTAGATAGGTCATCTCCTTCAATAGTGTCACATATGCACACTCATACACACACTTAATGTCTTTATTTGAAACATTAAAACAGGGTCTATCTCGGTCGACAAAATCCTCGACCGAGACACTCTCGGTCGACAAACTTCTCGACCGAGAAAGACCCAAGTAGTCGTTAGACACAGCTGACAAGGTAGTTGGCAGTTGGAGATAAATGTTGCAAAACACTTGATCCAGAGAGCCTGTCGGTCGACAAAACTTCGACCGAGTAGGTGTCTCGGTCGACCATTTCTCGACCGAGATGGACTCTGACAGCAACTGCAGAATTAATTAACTAGCCGTTGTTAAAGCAACTAACTTATACCTAACGGCTAGTTAAGCACTTAGAAACCCCTAGAAAGTGTCTAGAACGTCCTTAAGCACTTGTAGGACATTCCTATAAATAGGACATGCCTTAGGACACCTAAACTCACTTGTTTCCACACTTGAGCAATCTTTGAGCATACACTTACATTGAGCAACCTGTTTGTGAGCAATTGAGCATATTGACGATTGGCTACTTCTTCTCTCAGCTCAAATTTCATGTCCTATAGGCTAGCATCTCCTATCCACAGCAATCACAATTCCATACACATTGGTTAGGAGATCTACACGCTTGATCTAGGAAAATCAAGCCTTGTGCTTCAAAGGATAAGTTGTAATTTCCTTTTTCCTTTCTTGTTCACTATTATTGTTTGTACTCTCCTTGCTACTCCTAGGTTGGAGGCTGCGGATTGGAGAGGTTGTAGATCTTCTTGGTGAAGAAGGGGACCTTGAGCTACTTCAAGAAGGCTAGTGCAACGGGAGGTTACTTCTAAAGAGGAAGGCTACTTCAAGGGGGAGCTTGGAGTTACTTCAAGAAGGCTACCTCGGGTTGGTGCATCTACTTCAAGTGAAGTATGTTCAAGGGGTGTAAGAAAGTATTGTATTTTGTGTAATTCCTTGTGAAGGTAATAAAATTAATACTTTCAAAATCCCGGTTGGGTAAGCAACCGGGTAGTGGACTGACAACCTTAGTATTTGCTAAGGTTTTAACCACTCTAAACACATGTCTCCTTCTTCCATTTTCAATTGTGGTTGTTTGAGTTAAATAATTGTTAAAAATATCTTTAAAACTCTATTCACCCCCCCCTCTAGTGTTTTTCAGATTGATGCTCTAGGGGGGGGGGGTGAATAGAGCTGAATGCACTTAAATAAAATTTATTAGACCTTCAAGATATATCACAAGATAAGGTTGCTAAATATGAAATTTGAGTGCAACTAAAACATTCATAGAAAGGGAGAGAGAAATTGAACATACACGAAGTGACAAGCTGTGTAGAGTGGTTCCACACTTCAAACTAGAAGTGAGTCATTCCACTACCTAGAGAGGTCAACCTCTAGGATTTCTTAACCATTGCACTCTTATATTCATCCATAAACTTACAATACATGACCAACCAAAGGACTTACTATCCAATGCAAAGAGTCTTCAACCTTACCAAGGACTTACCCACTTTGCAATAGTCTTCAGCCTTCTTCCAAGGACTTACTTACTCTTGCATAAGTCTTTAGCCTTCAAGGGATTGCCCACTCTTCTTGGATCTTCAGACTTTGACTTCACCTTCACTCGGAGAAGCTTTGACCAAGGATTTACCCACTTGAACAAGAAGTCTTCTGCCTTCACCAAGGGCTTACCCACTCTTGCTCCAAGTCTTCATCCTTGATCTTCACCAAGGAACTACTTCCCTTGTTCTTCTTCACCTCTCTTAGCCAAGAGAGATAACCTTCATCTTCATGGTTGAAATGAGAGATAGGGAGGTGGTGGAAGTGAGAGCCTCACGAGATATACATGTAGGAATAGCTCTCTTACAGATTTCCTACTCACTCTAACAAATGTAGCAAGTGATTAAACTTAGAGAGAGAGAGGAGGTTGTAGGATACACTCAACTATAGAATAGGAACCTCATATAGAGTTTTGCATTGAATGCTCAACCTTGGAATGAAGCCCAAGGGGTACTATTTATAGCTGGGGATGCCTCTTAGTCTTTGGGGACACTTAAGAATGAAACATAGACATTTTGTGGCTTTTAACAGATATATTTTCACTTGATGCAAATCCAGAATGCCTATAAATACTTTTTTGCACTTTTCCGTACAGTGCAATCGGTCGAGTTTCTATAAAGGTAACTCGGTCGATCCCACTAAGAGACCAGACCAATTTAGTCCATCGGTCGAGTTTGTCCTGGGGTAACTCGACTGATTCACTTAAATTAGTTTTGGTTTGCAGAGGGATCAGTCGAGTTCTGTGAGATGAAAACTCGACCGATCAAAAGTCATTTTCAAGATTCAATCAGGATCAGTTGAGTTTGCAACTCGACCGATGAACAACCTGATGTGAATTTTAGAAAATGGCTTTTGAGTGATTAAACATTCAATCTAAGTGCTCCTGACTTTTTCTAAGCTTAATTACAAGTCATACAATCATTACAACTAATTTACAACATGATTCTAATGGATTTACATCATATTCCAAAAATGTGCACTTGTATTGACTTTGACTTGTCTTTTCTCCAATTTGAGATGTGAAAGTTAGGGAATTTGGAGTGTGTCTATACCTAATATGAAATCACTCAATGTATAAGCATTAGACACAAATAAGTGGAATGTTTTACTCATCATAAAAATAAGGGTTTAGTCAATTTAGACCTTGAGTCAACAGTGTGTTTGAGTATGTCACATCCATCTTTCCCTATAAATAGGAGATGAAAGAAAGTAGGGTTTTCCAAAACCCTTGGGTAACAGAAAAGGCTACAGTTCCATCAAGAATGAGCCGCTCGTGGACTATTAAAAGAATATTCTAGAAACAATTAATTAACCAATTAATCATATTGATTGATTAACTAATTTTTGTTGTCCGACTCTAGTCAATTGCTCCAAATAAACTAGTGAACTTAACAAAAGGAATCTAATTAATTGTCTTAAAAACTTTAACTAGTTAACTTGGTTTATATTCTAATATTATTCTACTAGATTACCTAAACATTTTAGTAATCAATTTGATTTGGAACATTTCCAATCACATCCACAATTATGCTCCTATTCCAATACATCATGTGCATGTGACCCGTTAGGCTCCAAATTATGTTAGTAGTGATATTCATAATTATATCATGATTTCACAAGAAATAATTGGTATCTAGCAAGACTTCATTCCTACCCAACTAATTGGAGAAGTTGGAGAACAACTTAACCTACAATCTGTGATTGGTGTTATAGAGATTCCATAGTTCCTTTGTCTTTGATACCGTATTGAACTCGAGGCATGGAATCATCATCCTCTTCAATGTTAAATCCATGTTCCTTGACCTAGAGCAGACTGTATGAGATATGTGTAATCTCAATATCACATATTGACTCACACCTACATGGCCGTGTATTTCTTAGTCTCGCATATCAAGTGGCAGGATATCAAATTCCTATAGGATGGATTAAATCCCGTATATATTACTCACAGTCATCCCCATGTGTCACAGTGCACCCGATCACCACCTTTATGGAAACCCTTATTCAAGATCATGGTGGATGATGTAAAAGTACACCAAACGACATTCATGAGTGTAGTGATTTTAGGTCTACAAACCATGTGTCACTCTCAAGGTGGCTCTATATGATACATTGTGCTCTAACAAGTATCTATGTGCTTGGTTTGACATCGCATATCATGACTAATGAGGTTCTATCATCAACCAACACATACTTTAGTCTTAATTGTTATTGTTGTATATTAGCCTTCCATAATAACATCTGACAAGGGACATAGCAGGAATGCATATACTCTTGACATCCGTACGATCTAATCATTCAGGTCTTAAACCTGAAGACATATGTCATTGAGTAATATCATTCTTTACACATTTATTATGTTTCATCATTATCTCATAACCGAATAAATAGAATAAATTGGAATATTACCTTTATTATTAATCAAATCATTTACAAGAAATCCATTACAATCATCATATGACTGGCTCTCTGGGCATACATTCCAACACCATGTGTTGTGGGGCTCCTCACAAATTTCCTCTTCAAATATGTCCTTCTTCTTCTCCTCTTGGGGCGATGATGTCCTGAAGATGTTGAGGGTCAACCTCATGTTAATGAAGTTGACCGCCAAGCATTTCAGTACACACATGGATGTTGGCAACGACTATATCCAAGAAGGGCCTATCCAATATGATGGGATTCTTATTGTCTTCTGGCTCCATATCTAGAACAAAGAAGACTATCGAGAAAACCATTATTATATCTATGCCAAGTATCACACGAACATCATCCACCATGACACTTGGGAATTTCATAGTCAGTTCATCCAATTGTATGGTACAATTTTCCGTCGTCAAATTACTCAAAGCCAACTCAAGATATACACTATAAGGCATGTTGTTAACACTACAACCCAAATCAATCAAGGAATTCTCGATAAGATTGGTACGATGTGCAATGGCATAAAAGGGGCTCCAAGATCCTTTTGCTTGATGGGAAGGGCATGTGGCAAGATGAAACTCACTTTCTTAGTCAACTTAATATTCTATGTCTTTCTTCCATTCTCCTTCATTTAAAAGTGTAAGAATCCTTCAAGAATTTGGCAAATGCCAGAATTGCTTGATTGCATCGAGAAATGGGATGTTCACTTTGACTTTCCTAGATATTTCAAATATGTCAACATTGTGTTTGTGCCAAATTTTGAGGAAGGACTCATCTAAGTCATTTGGGAAAGGGGGTCAATAGTATTATCTTTTCTTAAATCAACTTGATCCAATAGGGGTTTAACTTGAGGAGTTGAATCCTTTTGAGGAATCACATGAGGGCCTTCACTTGGCTATAATGAGATGGTTAGAATCACTATTGAACATGTGAGATAGAATCACTTCCAATTGGAGTATGGGATTGAACACTTGGTATCACATAACCAATACAATGTGGTGTGGAAAAATTCTTGGTTCTCATAGCATCACAACAAACCTTTTCTACCATTTTAACATCAACATAGCCTTGATCATCATGATCTTTTCCTCTTTTACTTTTTAACTTATCAAGAACATTGCCACTCCTCAAAATTTTCACCCTTTCACTTGCTCATGGAGAGAAGGGGGAGCTTGGGTTGTTTTTTCTATCCTTAAAGAACTCAACATCACCCAAAAGGGAAAAGAGGTGGTTGCTCAAGAAGATGACAAAAATGATGAAAAGAAGGATCCAACTCCCTAGTATGCAAAGAATCATCCTAAGGAGATGATCTTAGGTGATCCATTTGAGAGAGTGAAGACGAGGGCTGTATTCAACAAAGAACAAGCCAACAATGCCTTCATCTCACAACTAGAGCCTAAAGATGTCAAGGAAGCTCTTGGGGATGAAGAATGGATACTATCTATGCAAGAGGAGCAGGAACAATTTGAGAAGAATAAAGTTTGGACTCTTGTGCTAAGACCAAGTGATAGAAAGATCATTGGCACCAATTGGGTCTACCACAACAAGCTAGATGAAAGCGGAAAAGTGGTAAGAAACAAAGCAAGGTTAGTGGCTCAAGGCTACAATCAACAGGAAGGTATTGACTTTGATGAAATGTATGCACATGTAGCTATACTTGAGTCCATTCATATGTTTCTTTCTTTTGCTAGTCATAAAAGCTTTCTATTGTATCAAATGGATGTTAAAAGTACATTTTTGAATGGTACAATTGAGGTGGAAGTGTATGTTGCACAACCTCCAGGCTTTGAACATGATAATCTATCTAACCATGTTTATTTGTTGTAAAAAAACTCTCTATGGACTCAAACAAGAACCAAGGGATTGGTATGAGAAATTAAAGAACTTTTTGTTAGATCATGGTTATATCATGGGAAAAGTGGATTCTACCTTGTTTCTAAAGCACACTTTTAACAATTTTCTTATTATTCAAATATATGTTGATGATATCATTTTTGGTGCAACTAACCTTGATCTTTGCAAAGAATTTTGTGATCTTATGCAGAGTGAATTTGAGATGAGAATGATGGGTGAACTCACATTCTTCCTCAGCTTTCAAATCAAATAAACAAAATATGGGAACTTCATCAACCAAGCCAAATACACCAATGAACTACTTAAGTGCTTTGGGATGCAGAATACCAAGCCGGTGGACACACCCATGTCAAACACTTCCAAACTTGATAAAGATGAAGAAGGTGAGAAGGTAGATGAGAAGCTCTATAGAGGAATGATTGGAAGTTTACTTTACTTAACTGCCTCTAGACCTGACATAATGTTTAGTGTTGGCTTGTGAGCTAGATTTTAATCAAATCCTAAGAAATCTCATCGTATAGCTGTTAAGAGGATTCTAAGGTACTTAGACAAAACTCAAAACATTGGACTATGGTATCTCAAGTCAAAGGACTTTACTCTTACTACCTATAGTGATGCAGATTATGTAGGCTGCTTGATTGATAGAAAGTGCACAAGTGGCACTTGTTTCCTCCAAGGACCATGCTTGGTGTCTTGGTTCTCCATGAAATAGAGCATCGTGGTATTATCAACCATTGAGGCTGAGTACATTGCAGTCGGGAGTTGTTGTGCCCAGGTCCTATGGATGAAGAAAATGCTCCAAGACTTTAACATTCATTTTGATGCTTCTCCTATCTATTGTGATAATACTAGTGCAATTAAATTGTCTTACAATCCTATATTGCATAGTAGAGCTAAACATATAGAGATTCATCATCACTTTCTTCGTGATCACATTTCCAAGAAGGATATTTATATCACACATGTGGACACGGAAAATCAGTTGGCGGACATTTTCACTAAACCTCTAACTAGAGAGAAATTTAATTTTACTAGATCAAAATTTCTTATAACTTCTTTGAATGAATCTGATATGCCTTCTAGCTAGTAGTCATCTATCCTATATGTTTTGCATCTATCTTGATCATTTTTTTAGTGTTAATATGCTTAAAATTGGTTTTTCATGTTCATATTGCCTTGTTTTTCTCTTGTTTTTGGGTATTTTTCATAAACGATTATTTTATATGATGAGTGATATGTGCCTAAGTATGTTTAATATACATAATGGACTTGAAGAATAAATTTAATTAGTATTCAAATGGCTAGAAATTAAGTTTGTTGTTTCTGGGTCAGGTTGACCATCGACCGAGTTTCCCCATGACAAACTCGACCGATCCATGGCTGAGGGCTTTTTTAAAAAGGGACAAATCGGTCGAGTTTCCACCTCATAGAACTCAACCGATCGACGGTTTGAAGCCAACTTAAGTTGGATTTGGCTGACTATTCTCCCTCTCAACTAGAGAATAGTCGACTAATTCCTCTCCTTCTATCCCTAAGCTCTCAACTCTAGACCTTCCCTTCCCTAACCTAGCTCTAATCCGACCTAGGGAGACCATCCTAGACATTCCCCCTTGCTCAACCTAGGTGTGTGAATGTTTTTGGTGGAGTGGTTTGTGTGTTTGATCTCTTCTTCCTCTCCATTTTGCCTCCATGGCTTCAAATAGAAGGAAAAGAGGCGCCCCTAGCAAAGCACCATCCTCCTCCTCTTCTTCCCACTCGATTCCCTTTGATGATACCCTTTTTGTTTCAATTGAGGTTGTAAATCGGTATAAGGACCCTCTTCCTAGTAATTCATTTCCTTTTAGAGCCCTTTTTGAGCCTAGCCCTAGGCGTCAAGCTATCATTGATCAAGTGACAACATTGATTTCTGTTCACACCTTTTTGCCCTGGTTGTCGAGCATGACTGCTTTTTCAATTCCCTTACAAGCACGAAAGCAATTCACAAATTCTATGCAAATTTATGTTGGAATTACAACTCCCTTGTACCCCCTCCGAATACTCAAGTTATCCTTACTTCTATGATCACTGGGAAAAAATTCTAAATTTCAAAGGATATCCTAAATGTTTTCTTTTTAGGAGTCGATGAGAATGATACCTGGCGTAAGGATTATGGTGAGTATTTTGACCTGTTAGACCAAAAAGGTTTCTACAAGAAAAATGAGATCACTCTTCCTAATATCCATCGCTATCTAAAGAAGCCTGATGTTCCCTATAATAATAAGAGCACCCTATCCTCTTACTCCTTAGATCTCAAGAAGTGTATATTAGCCCTAGTGGTCAACTGCAACATCCATCCAAAGAAAAACCAAATGGATATTGCAGAGAACACTACGGTGATAATGTACCGCATCTTAGAGAATGTCAGAGTCAAGTGGTCTAGATATATCCTCTACCACATGACTTGCTTTGACTCTGGAAAGAACACTCGTGGCACCCATCCTCCTTATCCTGCCCTGATATGTGCTCTTTTCTAGTTCTCCACTGAGAAATCACTCTTCTCTGACTTCTACTACAGACCTACCATGAAGGGAGTGTGTATTAGTGAAACCACCATTCAGAAATATGTGCCTATCCTTTCCTCCACCACACTCGATGCTTCACCCTCTGCCTCTGCCTCAGCTACACCTACCTCAACCTGAGCTCCTCCACCTCCTCAGCCTACCCGACCTAGTCGTTCCTCGTTCTGTGTATCCAATGAAGCCCTCATGGGTTATATGATACACCAACATGCATACAACCTCCAGGTCCAGGAGCATTTGTGCCAGTATTTATGTTCAATCATGTCTAACATGAACTTATCTTCTACACACTCATACCCCTCCTACCAGCCATACCCCGATAGTGATTATGCATCTTATGCATACAATCACTTCTACCCTACACCTAAGTCTTCCGCTACTACTCCCACACCCTTTGCTATTGGTGGACCTGCTCCTGTCTTCCTGCTGTTACCTGTTGGCCCCTTGGCCACTCTGCTTGCCAGTCTGGGTGATTCTGCTCCCTCCTTCCCTCAAGCCAATGAGCTTAATGCTCTTGGTATGACTTGGGATGAGCAGAATGCTCATTGGCCCAGTCGTCGCTTCGGTCCTTCTATGGATATGGAGATGCTTGACCAGGCTGATGATGAGACTACTAATGTTGATGAGGATGTTGGTGATGGTGAGGATGATGTTGATGATAGTGATGGCTCTGGTGGTGACTTCACTGATGAAGGCATTGCCGCTACACCTTTAGATGGAGACGATGACTATGAGCCTGATGCCAAGGATGATGATGATGTGGACATAGATAGCTTAGATGTCTAGATGTTCTTAGTTTTTAGTCTAGTTTGCTGATCATATATATCTTTCTAAGCTATTTTGTATTAAAAACATCTGTGCACATGATCTCAGATGTACAATTTTATCTTTAGCTTTCATCGATTCTCGCTTGTAGTTGTTTTTATGAGAACATGCTTCATGAGTTGTAATCTATCCTATTTTCACTCTTACTCTTTGATCAATTATATCTTATGAGTTGGTGCCATATTTCACCATATTTTGATTATGACCTAGATTGTGTGTTTCTCTCGTCTCTATTTGATATATGTTATGAGATTGCATGTTTCAATATCTACTTCGTTGTGTTTGGATAAGACTTGTTGTATGCTCTTCTACCTCCCTTCCTTTTTGATAATGTCAAAAGTGGGAGACAAATTTAATGTCTTGAAACTCAACCATATTGCTATTATTTCTTATGTGATCATTTTCTTGTTCTTTATATGCTCTATCATGTGACTTGCTAAAGGACCATATATTACATGTGTGACGACCCCAACATCTATATACTTTCCTTAGTAACATCCACAGATATGCGTGCACTCATATCTATAAATGTCAGAAGGGAAAATATAAAAAATGAAGATAGTCAACTAAAATCAGAGAAAAGCCAAGATCAAGTTCACATCATCAATAGATAGACACACAACACTTTATTCATTGAGAATAAATAAAGTCATTACATATTAGTAATTGAGAAGGAAGAATGAATGAGTCTATGAGAAAGGAAAAAAATGATTATTACATAGGATCTATGACATCCTATTACATCATCTAGAAGAATAAAACTATCTAACTAAAATGAATAAGATAAGAAGTGGAGATCTATCTACTATCCTCCATGCTCATTATTTATTGGCTTCTGGTACTTTGAAGTGCATCATATGTTGCTTGTACCTAGAAAATATGAGAAACAAAAACATCAACAAAGTTGGTACGTGGAATTAAAAGCTATACTATGCTGGCATATGAAAATACTTCGAAATGAAGAAAGAGAAAGAAAACGCTATTTAGAGGTGGAAAATCAGGTAATCCCAAGTTATTAATCACATTTAAAATGAATATGCATTACTATGGTGGACGTAGCACATAATCACATATATGGTGGGCCCTTCCCCGTATACCTTGTACTCTAGGGATCTCCATGTATACCATGTACTCTAGGGAGGTGCTAGTCAACATTAATGATTTCCCTCTCTAATAGGGAGATTAATGAGAACCACTAGTAACTACATTTCATTTATCATCATTTATGTTCTTTAATGTTCAAGGCAGAATTTTACAATTGCATGTATATCTACATCCAACAATGTATTTCAATTACATGCAAGCAAGTACATATATTTAGCATCCAGCAAAATCTAGTCATATAATTATATCCACGTACCATTAATTTCATATCTGACTTCCTCAAGTCTTTAGATTAGGAGAAAGAGAGTAGATCACCCTGAAATGTAAACAAGAACCTAAAGTCACCATGGGTTCTCATCATTCCATGTTAGGGTTTCTTATTAGGGTTTCAGTCATTAGGGATATCTCTTTAGGATACATATGATTCGAGAGTTTAGAGTTGGACTCTAAGGGTCAGGGTCGTTCAAAGTCATTTAGGGTCATTTATTAGTTAGGGTTTGACATAAAGTTGTAATAAGTATACACATGAAGAGAGGAAACTATAAATTAGGGTTTTTCACAACTATTGAATCAACTATCCCTCTTAGATTAGGGTTTCTAGTAACATGATGATCAGGACCCCAATTAGGGTTTAGTTTGTCCACAAGGCAGATCTAAATCAAGGATGACTATTATTACATAAGATATATATTAAAAGGTCATTGTGTAGGCTATATTTTCTTAAAAGGGATCACATCTAGGTCCTAAATATATTTTTTTTAGATAGATCACATTTTTCTGATGAAAATGATATATATAGGTTTGATATATTTCAATATTCCTAGCAATTTCTAGGATTTTTCTAAGATCTGGCCAATCAGATAATTTCTTGAAGAAATAAAAGAAAAAAAAATTGTGAGCTCTACTTCGTGGATCAGGTGAGGGATCCGAATAACCAGATCCTCCCACTGACCCGCGAGTGGGCACTCGACAGAGAAGGGGGGTTAGTGCGAGAAAAACACAAAAAGGCCCAACGAATGTCAATGGAGCCCATTGACGAGCATGGGCAGAGAGGGCAATCCATCTGTTTGATTGTCCTCTACTTGTGCCATGGCTGCAGCGAGGTAGCAGGGAGGCAAGCAAGGTGAGGTCAGAGTTCTAGGGAAGGTTGGTCATTGCTGAGGAGCGGGTTGAGTCCGCGGGGTCACAACGGTCACGAGGAGGTTAAGACCATCGCATGGGGAGGTCTGAGCTCCATTTTCTGATCAAAACAGGTGGGGAAAAGAGAAAATGCATTTCGGAGATGTACCTGCCCTCGGGTTGGATTGAGGGGTCACGAAGCTCCACGTGGGGTTCGTGAGACTCTGCATCCACTCCCTGGTGCTTGACGTGCCCTTGACCTCGTCGGTGATGGCGCTTTTGAGCTCAGCTGCGGTGGCTAGTCGACCTGAGGTTCTAGACCTTCGCGTCTCCAACCGGGGGTACTGCTTGGCTCGTCGGGATCCTAAGAAAGTGTAGCCTCAGTTGATTGGGAAGTAGAGGCTATAGAAAGGAGGAGAAGGGTCAGGATTAGGCGAGGTGAGGGTGCTCGATGTCGGGGATGAAGGGGTGACTCTCGGTGTAAAAAGTGATTGGAAACGAATAAAGGAAGGTCGGAGAAGCTAGTGAGGGGTTTAAATAGAGATAAGGAGGTGTAGAGGGGAAAGCCCTAATATGGGCGCCGCCGCTAGTGAGAGGCGCTGAGAGAAGGGAGTTCATTCTCCATGATCTGAGGATGAGGGGGGGTGAGTAGAGGGCCGTTGGGTTTGGTTTGGGTAGTAGAAGCCTTCCTCCAAATATCTCACGGAGAGGGGACGAGATTTGGGCGTGTGGTCTCTTGGATGGACTATTGTATTGTTGGAGGCAGAGACCGGGTCTTGCGGGAGGTTAGGGATGACCCGGGGATCGTTGGATCTCACACGATACTTAATTAAAGGATCAAACATTAACGATTGGTCCCTGGTGAAAAGATCCGTGCCCAGGCTTTAAAAAGGAAAGTGTGACACATATTTATCAAATGGAATTGGAAACTTAGGTCCTAGGGATTAATAGATGACATTATACACCTTACTTTCAAAAGTTAATAGCTCTTAATTGGTAAATCCAAATGTAATGAAATTTTAGGAGTAGCTTAATGATGTCATTATGTAGCTAAGGTATAAAATTGGAGTCAAAATTCGATTGTTGGCCATATTAATTGACCACATGTCATATTGCTTGTATTTTTGACTTTATGTGATACTATAGATGGTATTAAATGAAATTGATAATCCAATTAATCAATTTAGTGAGGGAGATGATTGAGGGCATAATTGGAATAATCAAAATTATAAGAGAGAGAAAATATAAGTAAGAACTCACTCTTTCACATTCTCCCCTTCTTTTTAAGAATTTTGTCCCCAAAATTCAAGTAGCATGAAAGAGATGTGGATATTTCTTCTCGACCTCGGTCTTTAACTCCCAGGTGACATCAGTCTCATCATGATGGCTCCACAAAACTTTCACCATTTCTATACGTCGATTATTGTGAAGCTCCTTTGACTTAAAGTTGAGAATTCTGACTGGGGACTCAGCATATGATAGATCATCCTTCAACTTGAGAGGTTCATGATTCAGAATGTGACTGGGGTCTTTAACATAAGGTTTCAGATTAGATACATGAAAGACATTATGCATGGCACTATACTAAGGTGGCAAAGTGAGATGATAGGCACATTCACCAACCATTTCCATAACCTCAAATGGTCCAACATAACGAGGACTGAGCTTTCCTTTGTTCTTGGCCAAATCTCAAATAGGTTGGATCTTCAGAAAGACATGATCACCTTCCTTGAACTGACGTTCCTGCCTATGAGCATCTGCATAAGACTTCTGCCTATCCTGTGCTCACTTCATCCTCTGCCTGATCAGTGCAACTTTATTAGTATACAGATGCATGTCCTCCAATTTCATCAGGGTATGTTCTCTGACGTCGTCCCAGTGTAGTGGAGACCTACAGGGCCGCCCATATAAAGCTTCATTGGGAGGCATACCAATACTCACCTGATAGCTATTATTATATGCGAACTCAGCTAATGGCAGGTAATGGTCCCACGAGCCTTCCCAATCGAGAACACAAGCTCGCAGATGATCTTCCAGAATCTGCACTGTACGCTCTGACTGCCCATCTGTCTGTGGATGGTAGGCAGTACTGAAGTTTAGTTTGGTGCCCAATTCCTCTTGAACCTACTTTCATAGCTTTGAGGTGAACTTTGGGTCCCTGTCCAAGACAATAGACACTGGAACTCCATGCAGACGTACTATCTCCTGTATGTAGAGGTCGGCCAACTCGGAAACTTTTGTAGTGGTCTTCACAGGGAGAAAATGAGCTAACTTGGTGAGACGATCCACTATGACCCATGCAACGTCGTATCCCTTCCTGCTCCTAGGTAATCCCACCACGAAGTCCATGGTGATGTATTCCCATTTCCATTCTAGAATCTCAAGGGGTTGTAGTAGACCGCCTGGTCTGTGATGCTTGGCCTTGATTCTTTGGCATGTCAGACACCTAGAAACAAAATCAGTAATATCATGCTTCATGCCCCTCCACGACAACTGACGTTGTAGGTCTTTGTACATCTTCGTCATGTCGGGATGAAATGAGTACTTTGACCCATGTGCCTCACCAAGAATCGTTGTCTTTACAGCTGACTGCTTAGGAACCCACATACGGTTCTTGTATCGAAGACCACCATCAAGAACCACAGATAGATGTGTTTGAGGCTTCAACATGAGAGAGGAGAGCTCTGCAAGATCAGGACTAGCCTTCTATTCCTCAAGCAGTTTGAAATGCAAGTTGGACATGATAGAGATGTTATTAACATGCACATGATCAGACAGAAACTACAGCTTCCAGCCCACTAGATCCTCCATATTCCTCCGTTCAGGAACAGATAGAGATGAACACACTTCCCTTTTCCCACTAAGGGCATCAACGACTACATTTGCCTTACCCAGATTATAGGCAATGTTGAAATCGTAGTCCTTTAGGTGTTCAATCCATCAACATTGACGCAAATTCAAGTCCTTCTGAGTCAGGATGTACTTTAGGTTTTTGTGGTCGGTGAAGATGTCAAATGTTTCCCCGTACAAGTAGTGCCTCTAGATTTTGAGAGCATGAATGATGGCAGCTAATTCCAAATCATGTGTGGGATAATTCAGTTCATTGGGTTTTAGTTGTCTAGATGCAAAGGCCACCACTTTTCCATTCTACTACATGACACATCCAAACCCATTTCTCAAAGTATCAGTGAATATCACAAACCCTTTGTTGCCATATGGAAGAACACGAATAGGAGCCGACATCAACTTTTGCTTTAATTGCTAAAAACTTGACTCACAAGAATCTGACCAGATGAAGTGCTCGTCCTTCCCAGTAAGCTTAGTCAGAGGGAGTGCCACTTTAGAAAAGTTTGGAATAAAGCGACGATAATATCCGACTAGACCCAAGAAGCTCCAGATTTCATAAGGATTTCGAGGAGGTTTCCAATCAAGTACAGTAGAGACTTTGGCAGAATCAACAAATATATTACCTCTAGAAATGACATGTCTAAGAAACATGACTTTATCAATCCAGAATTCACATTTTGAAAGCTTGCCATGAAATTTATGGGTTCGAAGAATGTCAAGAACTGCTCGCAAGTGTTCTCGGTGTTTTTTCATAGAATCAGAATAGATCAAGCTATCATCAATGAAGATGACCACGAACTCATCAAGGTAAGGTTGGAAAACTTTGTTCATTAGGTTCATAAATACGCCTGGTGTGTTGGTCAACCCGAATGGCATCACTAGAAATTCATAATGCTCATAACGAATTTGAAAAGCAATTTTAGAAATATCAGAATCCTTGATTTTAAATTGATGGTAGCCAGAATGAAGATCAATCTTTGAGAAAACTTTAGTAGTACGAAGATGATCAAAGAGATCATCAATACGAGGGAGAGGATACTTGTTTTTAATAGTAGCTTGGTTCAACATGCGGTAGTCAATACACATATGTATAGAACCGTCTTTCTTTTTGAAAAAAAGAATAAGAGCACCCCAGGGGGAAACACTAGGATGAATGAAACCTTTGTCGAGAAGTTCTTGCAACTGTTTCTTCAACTCCATAAGCTCAGCAGGAGCTATCCTATATGGTGCCCTAGAAATCAGAGTGGTTTCAGGAAGAAGATCTATCGAGAACTCAATGTCTCTATTTGGAGGCAGCCCAAGAAGCTCCTCTGAAAATATGTCAGGGAAGTCACGTACCACCTCCAGACTTTTTACAGGCCCGCTACCAGGACTGGTCTCTGAGACTAAGGCGAGGAAGACTTTACATCCTTAAGAAATGAGATTTTTAGCTTTAAGAGAGGAGATTATAATATTATTACAAAATTCGCTTCCCCTAGGGATTTTCACATGACAAGAATGAGGTTGAGATAGGACTACCATCTTGTTTCTACAATCAATGTGAGCATGGTATGTGTATAGCCAGTCCATACCAAGTATAATATCAAAGTCTTCCATAGTTAAGAGAAAGAATTCAAAGGGCATATCATGATTTTCTAATTTAAGAGAGAGGACATCAGTTTTCTGTAGGGTTGTGAGTATTTTTCCACTCAGAGTAGACACATGCAGAATATATCCCAAGTCCCTTATATGCAGATGTAATATAGATGCCAGAGTTTAAGAAATAAATGTATTTGTAGATCCAGAGTCAAATAAATCATTAACATGATGACCATTTAATAATGCAGTTCCTACACATGATAATTGAGTTATGAATAATTTGCAGGCTTGAACAAGATATTAAATTATAAAAGAATTTAGGTTACCTTCACAAAGCTGGTTAGGATTTGCCTTGGCCTCTTATGCATTCACTACAAATACCTTGCCATTGTAGTGTCCCTGAGGTTGTGGAGAACCTACTACAGGATTGCCAAATATGGAGGGACTGGGACACTTGGTGACGAAATGACCCTCCTTCCTGTAGTTATAGCAGACTGGCTTAGGATGGTGGCATACCCCACCATGGTGCCGCCCACAAGTCTTGCACTTTGGGTGGACTATCTTCTATTGATTTTGGTTGTGCTTCTATCCTCTTTTTCTAGAACCTCCTCCTTTCCCTGATCCCTTGTTGTTATGACCAGGATTGAACTTCCTAGACTTATCTTCCTCATTTGTGGTTAACCCTAAGTACCCCATGTTGGAAGGTTTCTATATTCCCTACTCTCTCATTTTTAAGGGCCATATCTAGGGCTTCATCTATGCTTCTGGGACAAGAGGCTATGACTAGGGTTTTTAGGTGGGTGGAAAGGCAGTCAACATAGTGCTCGGTGAGGCGATCTTCAGTTTTGATAGGTGCATAACGTTCCAGAAGTCTAAACTTCTAGGTGTAGTCAGCTACTGAAAGGCTTCCCTGCTTAAGGTCCATGTACATCTTCTCATTCCTCTTCCTCTCAGCTATGGGCATAAAACGATTAGTGAAGAGGGCTTTAAAGGCTTCCCACCCCATGACATCTACTTCTTCTCCCCTATTCCCACCATAGTTTTCCCACTAGATTTTTTCCCCTCCCTTAAGCAGATGGGTGGCAAACTTTACCTTCTTCTCATTGGGTACTTCAAGGGTACGAAAACCATTCTCCACAGATAGGATCCAGGCCTCAGCCTTGTCCATGACCTCAGGATGATCTTCCCCGCAAAAGGTATCAGGGTTGAGCTTAATGAAGTCTATCACTGTCACCTCCTTTTTCCAAGAGGAGCTGGGTTCAGGGGTTCCTTTTGTGGCAAGGGTTTCCATAAAGTCTAGAAGGATTTTCTTCTGTTCCTCTCACCTTTCCTTGGCCGCAGAGTCGGGATCAAGTACTTCAGAAGTTCCAGGCTCTTTTTTATTTTTAGAGGATGATTCCTCTGAGGCCTTTGAGGTGTGAGTCTTAGGAGGCATCCTGAAATTAATTTGGGCATATTAGATTTATTACTTCAACCAATATTCTCGTCATTATCATTATTTTTATCACATACTATTACATTATTCTCTTTTATTGATTATTAATGTTCCTAATGTTATGATTTGTTGAGGATACCCTAAAATCCTTATCAGTCGGTCCTTAAGACTTTCTAAATAGAGAGACTCTTTCCTAACCTTATATCATAAAGATATGGGGGGGATTTTCAAAAAATAGAGATAAGAGGGAAATATTCCTATGGAAAAGATGAGAGGGAATTTCTATAGGTGAGAAGGATCCTAATTTAAGGTATGCCCAAGAGGTAGGGGACATTTAGGATATCGGGCAGGTAGACTTACACAGCCTTATAAGTAGCCTCGTGATTGCCAAGCAAAGTGGCTAGGAGACTTTAGCCAGACCTTAGGCAGATGCTATCCTAGACACCTCAACCCTTCACATCCCTAGCTCAAGGACTACCCTAGACTCATAATAGGGTGAATGAAGGTTATGTGACTATGATGTGTGAACCTTTTCTCTGATACCAACTGTGACGACCCCAATTTCTATATACTTTCCTTAGTGACATCCACAAATATGTGTGCACTCATATCTATAAATGTCAGAAGGGAAAATATAAGAAATTAAGATAGTCAACTAAAATCAGAGAAAAGACAAGATCAAGTTCATATCATCAATAGATAGCCACACATCACTTCATTCATTGAGAATAAATAAATTCATTACATACTAGTAATTGAGAAGGAAAAATGAATGAGTCTATGAGAAAGAAAAAAAATGATTATTACATAGGATCTATAACATCATATTACATCATCTAGAAGAATAAAACTATCTAACTAAAATGAATAAGATAAGAAGTGGAGATCTATCTACTATCATCCATGCTCATTATTTATTGGCTTCTGGTACTTTGAAGTGCATCATATGTTGCTTGTACCTAGAAAATACAAGAAACAAAAACATCAACAAAGTTGGTACGTGGAATTAAAAGCTATACTATGTTGGCATATGAAAATACTTGGAAATGAAGAAAGAGAAAGAAAACGTTATTTAGAGGTGGAAAATTAGGTAATCCCAAGTTATTAATCACATTTAAAATGAATATGCATTACTATGGTGGACGTAGAACATAATCACATATATGGTGGGCCCTTCCCCATGTACCTTGTACTCTAGGGATCTCCCCGTATACCATGTACTCTAGGGAGGTACTAGTAAACATTAATTCTTTCCCTCTCTAATAGGGAGATTAATGAGCACCACTAGTAACTACATTTCATTTATCATCATTTATTTTCTTTAATGTTCAAGGAGGAATTTTACAATTACATGTATATCTACATGCAACAATGTATTTCAATTACATGCAAGCAAGTACATATATTTAGCATCTAGCAAAATCTAGTCATATAATTATATCCACGTACCTTTAATTTCAGATATGACTTCCACAAGTCTTTAGATTAGGAGAAAGAGAGTAGATCACCCTAAAATGTAAACAAGAACCTAAAGTCACCATGGGTTCTCATCATTCCATGTTAGGGTTTCTTATTAGGGTTTCGGTCAGTAGGGATATCTCATTAGGATACATATGATTCAAGAGTTCAAAGTTGGATTCTAAGGGTCAGGGTCCTTCAAAGTCATATAGGGTCATTTAATAGTTAGGTTATGACATAAAGTTGTAATAAGTATACACATGAAGAGAGGAAACTAGAAATTAGGGTTTTTCACAACTATTGAATCAACTATCCCTCTTAGATTAGGGTTTCAAGTAACATGATGATCAGGACCCCAATTAGGGTTTAGGTTGTCCACAAGGCAGATCTAAATCAAGGATGACTATTATTACACGATAGATATATACATATATATATATATATATATATATATATATATATATTAAAAGGTCATTAGAGCTTGTAGGCCATATTCTCTAAAAAGGGATCGGATCTAGGTCATGGATATATTTTATTTAGATAGATCTCATTTTTTAATGAAAATGATATATATATGTTTGATATATTTTGATATTCCTAGCAATTTCTAGGATTTTTCTAAGATCTGGCCAGTCAGATAATTTCTTGAAGAAATAAAAGAAAATAAAAAAAGGATTGTGAGCTCTACTTCGCGAATCAGGTGAGGGATTCGAATAACTAGATCCTCCCAGTGACCCGAGAGCGGGCGCTCGATAGAGGAGGGGTCAGTGCGAGAAAAAGATTATAAGGCCCAACGAATGTCAATGGAGCCCATTAACGAGCATGGGCAGAGAAGGCAATCCATCCGTTCGATTGTCCTCTGCTCGCGCCATGGCTGCATCGAGGTAGCAGAGAGGCAAGCGAGGTGAGGTCGTAGTTCTAGGGAAGGTTGGTCCTGAGGAGCATGTTGAGTGTGTCCGGTCACAACGGTCGCGAGGAGGTCAAAACCATCGCATGGGGAGGTCTGAGCTCCATTTTCCGATCAAAACAGGTGGGGAAAAGAGAAAATGTGTTTCGGAGATGTACCTGCCCTCGGGTTGGATTGAGGGGTAACGAAGCACCGTGTGGGGTTCGTGAGATACGTCCACTCCCTCCTGCTCGATGTACCCTTGAGCTTGCCGGCAATGGTGCTTTTGAGCTCAGCTGTGGCGGCTTGTCGACCTGAGGTTCTAGACCTTTACAGCTCCAACCGGGGGTACTGCTCGGCTCGTCAGGATCCCAGGAAAGTGTAGCCTCAGTTGATTTGGAAGTAGAGGCTCTGGAGGGGAAAGAAGGGTCAGGATCAGGCGAGCTGAGGGTGGTCAAGGTTGGGGAGGAAGGGGTGACTCTCGGTGCAAAAAGTGATGGGAAACAAATAAAGGAAGGCCAAAGAAGCTAGTGAGGGGTTTAAATAGAGATAAGGAGGTGTAGAGGGGAACACCCTAATATGGGTGTCACTGCTAGTGAGAGGCGTGGAGAGAAGGGAGTTCGTTCTCCCTGATCTGAGGACATGGGGGTGAGTAGAGGGTCGTTGGGTTTGGTTTGGGGAGGAGAAGCCTTCCTCCAAATATCTCGTGGAGAGGGGACGTGATTCGGGCGCGAGGTCTCTTGGATGGGATGATGTACTGTTGGAGGCAGAGATCGGGTCTTGTGGGAGGTTAGGGATAACCCGGGGACCGTTGGATCTCATGCAATCCCTGATTAAAGGATCAAACGGTCGTGATTCATCCCTGGTAAAAAGATATGTGCCCAAGCTTTAAAAAGGAAAGTGTGACACATATTTATGAAATGGAATTGGAAACTTAGGTCCTAGGGATTAATAGATGACATTATACAACTTACTTTCAAAAGTTAATAGCTCTAAATTGGTAAATCCAAATGTAATGAAATTTTAGGAGTAGCTTAATGATGTCATTATGTAGCTAAGGTACAAAATTGGAGTCAAAATTCAATTGTTCGCCATATCAATTGACCACATGTCATATTGCTTGTATTTTTGACTTTATGTGATACTATATATGGTATTAAATGAAATTAATAATCCAATTAATCAATTTAGTGAGGGAGATGATTGAGGGCATAATTGGAATAATCAAAATTATAAGAGAGAGAAAATATAAGTAAGAACTCACTCTGTCACAACATGCATGTTATATTGCTTTGTGTAGAAAGACTACATATGCAGGTTAAAGTAAGCATAGATTAAGGGGGAGCAATTCACATTGTTCAAATCTTGAATCCCCCTAATTCACAAGGCAAATGTATAATTTCAATATTATTTTCAATATGTTTGAGGAATGGTTTGTCATTGTCAAAAATGGGGAGAATGTTGACCTAGAGGTTTGACATTGTCCATATTTTGATAATGACTCAACCATTCCATTCATATGTATCTAATATGTGTATTCAAGATTGATCTCAGGTTTAGGTACATGAAAAGAATCAATTTACACAAACTCTAGCTTGTCAAAGTTCAAGTCAAATGCAATGCAAGTGTGCTTATAGGGAAATCCCTTCAAACAGCCTTAGAAGAATTTTGTAATCACTTGTATTGATGATATGACTTGTAACTAATATGAGAAAAATATTTGGGACACTTAGTACCAAGTTTTAATCACTTTTTAATCACATTAGAAAATTGATCACGGACTGCTGATCGTTCGAGTTTCAATCTCGACTGATCCCATGGATCAATTTTTTTATGATGTGCATCAGTCGAGTTGTGCATTCACAGAATTCGACCGAATGACTTACTGACCAAATGTGATTTTAACTGATCGATCGAGTTTCCCAGAACAAACTCAACCGATAGTTTGAAAATTGGGTTTGTCTTTTAGCCGACCAGTCGAGTTACCTTTATTGAAACTCAACCGAATGTACTGTATGAAAAATGTAAAAAAAGTGATTCTAACCATTGGTGACTTTTTTGGACAAAAATAGATATGTTGCCTTAAGAAAAAATGACTATATTTTAACCCTAAGTGTTCCCCAACTCAAGGGAGCACCCCTATCTATAATTAGGACCCCTTGGAGTTCATTCCATGGTTGCTCATTCACTACATACAAGGTCCTTTCTATAGTTGAGTGTGCTACTACTCCTTGAGCCCCTTTCTCTCTCTAGTTTAAACATCATTTTGTGATTTGTGAGTAAGTTAGGATTATTGTAAGAGAGCTCCAACTTTGTGCATGTAAATCTCTCAATCTTCCACTACTTCCCTATCCCCTTCTCTCATGAAGAAAAGATGAAGCGAGCTTCATTGAGTGAAGAAGGAGCTACAGTTGGTCCTCTTCAAGGTTGATGAAGAGGTGGTGATCTTCTCTAAGTGAAGGATAAGGAAAAGGCTGAAGATCCAAGAGGAGAAGCACAGTCTTTCAAGGCGGAAGACATGAGCTTGAGTGGGTAAGACCTAGGTGAAGGTTGAAGACTCAAGCTAAGTGGGTAAGTTCCTTGTTAAGGTGGAGATCTCCTGGTGGTTAGATGGGTAAGTCCTTTGGTGTTCTATTGTTGTAAATCTATATGGTGATATAATAGAGTAAAGCACTTGCAAAGTCCTAGAGGTTGACCTCTCTAGGTAGTGGACTGACTCACTTCTAGTTTGAAGTGTGGAACCACTCTACATCCCTTTGTCAAGTGCTTCCTATCAATCTCTCTCATCCTTGCTATGCCTCCTAGATAGGACTTCAAATTGCCATTAAGATTTTTATCCTAATTAATATAATTTGAAGGTCTAATATGTTTTGTGAGAAATTTTGTAGCTCTATTCACCCCCCTCTAGAGCCCTTAGATCCAACACTAAAGACATTCAAGGTATTCTCAAAGATAGAATTGTGTAGTGGATATCATCAGTTGAAGATCAAACACTCTGATATAGAAAGACATCCTTCCATACTAGATATGGGCACTTTGAGTTTCTTGTTATGTCTTTTGGCCTCACCAATGCCCCTACCATCTTCATGGACCTAATGAATCACATCTTCCATCAGTATCTAGATTCTTTTATTATTGTCTTCATAGATGATATTCTTATCTATTCTGATAATGACCGGTTGTACGAGGAGCACCTTCACATCACTCTAGAGACACTTTGATAACATCACTTGTACGTGAAGTTGTCTAAATGTGAGTTTTGGCTTCGTGAAGTTATTTTTCTTGGGCATATAATTTCGGATGGTCATATCTCAGTTGATCCAGCAAAGGTTAACTCGGTCATGAACTGGGCTACTCCTACTACTCTATCAGATATCAGAAGCTTTTTGGGGTTATCTAGTTATTATCAACGCTTTATTCAGGACTTCTCTATTATAGAAAAGCCTTTGATTGCACTCATACGAAAGAAAGAAAAGTTTGTGTGGAGTGAGAAGTGTGAGCAGATTTTCCAAACCTTAAAAAGGAGACTCACTTCAGCACATGTTCTCGTACTTCCTTCAGGCAATGATGGCTTCATTATCTTCAGTGATGCTTTGAAGTTAGGTTTGGGTTGTGTTTTGCAACAGAAGGATAGAGTAATAGCTTATGCATCTAGGAAGCTCAAACCTCATGAGGAAAACTATCTGACTCATGATCTGGAGTTGGAAGCTATTGTCTATGCATTGAAGATCTGGAGGCATTACATGTACAGGACAGCGTTTAAGATTTTTTGTGATCATAAGAGTCTTAAGTATATTCTACGTCAGAAAGATCTAAACATGAGGCAATGCCTATGGATCAAGTTCTTGAAGGACTATGACTTCATTATCTCCTATCATCCTAGCAAGGCCAACGTGGTGGCTGACGCCTTGAGCAGAAAGAAGGAACTAGTCAATGCAGCAGTCTTTGTTGATGAATGGGAGATGATGCAGAATTTGAAAAAATGGAGACCACAGCTTAAAGAGGTGGAGTTAATGATGGGACATCTCATAATTTAGCCAGATTGGACTTCTGTGATATTAAAAGCTCAGCAAGATCGTTCTGATCTTCCTCCTATGCTAGGACAACTGCATAAGGGTAACTCTAATCTGTCTAAAGGTAATGATGGTGAAATCTTGATGAAGAATAGATTATGGGTACCTACATCTGAGTTACAGCAGAAGGTTCTATTAAAGGCACATGGGACAAAGTATACAATTCATTCGGGTTCTACAAAGATGTACTAGGACCTGAAGAGAGCCTTATGGTGGGAGGGCATGAAAAGAGACATAGAAGAGTTTGTGTCTAAGTGCCTTACTTTTCAAAAGGTGAAGGTAGAGAATCAAAGACCTAGAGGTTTGCTGCAACCATTAGACATTCCTGAAAGGAAATGGGACAAGATAACCATGGACTTTGTCATGGGCCTGCCAAAGGCCCAAAAGGGGTATGACGTAGTATGGGTAGTTGTTGATTGTCTGAACAAGAGTGCTCACTTCTTGGATTTTAAAACTACTACTATAGTTTCAGACATGGCCGAGATTTGTATCTAGGAAATTATACGGTTGCACAGAGTACCTACCTCTATTGTTTCTGATAGAGATCCAAACTTCACTTCTAAACTTTGGAAATAGGTTCAAGAAGAGTTGGGTACCAATCTTCACTTTAGTACTTCCTATCATCCTCAGGTCAGTCTGAGAGGACCATTCAAACCCTTGAGGACATGATCGAAGCTTGCATTCTAGATTGGGGAGCTTCATGGGTGAGGTATCTCCCTCTTACTAAATTTTACTATAATAATAGTTATCATGAAAGTATAGGCATGGCACCATATGAGGCCCTATATGGGAGGCTGTGTAAGTCACCATTACTCTGGCCTGAACCTGGTGAGAGAATCCTAATAAGGAGTGAATAGTTGTAGCTTTATACGGATCAGTTACCACTCATCACGAATAGAATGCAGGTAGCTCAGGATAGACAGAAGAAGTATGATGATGCACATCGATCAGATAGAGAGTTTCTTGTGGGGGATCATGTATTCCTAAAAGTCAAACCTATAAAGTCCATTTCTAGATCCAAAGTGAAAGGAAAACTCAACCCCAAATATGTCTGTCCTTTTGAGATCCTTGAGAGAGTAGGCAAGAGTGCCTATAGGTTAGCTTTGCCACCTTCTTATGAGAAAATCCATAATGTTTTCCATGCATCAGTGTTGAGGAAGTATGCCTCAAACAGTTCCCATGTTCTCTCTCATGAACCTATTGAGATCAGGAAAGATCTATCTTATGAAGAGATTCCCTTGAGGATCAGCGTTGACACTCAGATGAAGCAATCGAAGAAAAAGGACATTGTCCTAGTCAAAGTCCAATGGATAGATTACAACTTAGAAGAAGCCACTTGGGAACTTAGAGACGAGATGTTAAAGAAGTACCCAGAGCTATTTAACCCTTAAAATTTCGAGGATTAAATTTTCTTAAGGGGGAGAGGATTGTAACATCCTCAATTTTCAGGTAGTTATTCACCAATTTCCTTATATCATACTCTTTATGGTCACATATAATAAATGGGTCAGTTTTAAGTGTTTTTTGGTTATTTTCATGCACTACAAAATTTACCACAAAAAGGGAACGTGTAAATAATATGAGACCCAAAATATCAAGAGTTGATTCGTTTTAAATAATTAGTTATGCAATATTAAAGATTTACTTATTATTAATCATATTTATTCTTTTGAGACCCTAACTCAGAAACTAACTTTTTTAGAATATTCTAGACACAAAATAAACCAACTAGCCAAATTTGGGATTTTATCAGACTTGATTTGACTGGGTGACTAATTTGTCAAAGATAATAGCAATTAAATCAAGATAATTGCTTTTATCCAAATTTTTGTTATATATACTTTTTCTGAACTGTTGGATGAGCAGAAGGGACGCAGGCATGATCCCAGCCATCTGTGTCATCTCCTACCTCAGTCAAGGAGGGAATGGGACTCCTGTGGCCAATCAATAGTGGATTTCTCGATGTGTGGTTGATCATTCTCGAAACTATTTTCACCAGTAGATTCCTGAGTGCGGCGCACACCATATCAAACTCTAATGAATCCTAGTTCTTACCCAACTGAAAATGCCCAAATCCACCGCCATCCTTCTTCCCCATCACTAGTTTTATAGATCACAAGGTGCCTACCTTGGCCCTGAGAGCATCAACAATGCTCAAGGGAAGGTCGTAGAGGGTTTTCCTTCAATCCATTTATCCTCCTTCATCCCCGAGCTCGCCCCCACCATCATCTTCAACCTCTGGTTGCCGACTGGTGTTCCCCATCCTCGTGCCACCATCCCTCAATTAGACACACCTACCCCATATCTTGAACATCACGAACCGCACCCCACCCTCTGTCCAAGTTAAGGGTCGTTGTGGCGTCCAGTCCTCTAGAACCCTTTGTAGCCGCAGGTAGTGGCTTTGGCGCCTGGAACCTCTAGACATGTGTTGACCGACGGGGAGTGACCACAATGCAATTTCAAACCTACTGAAGCTTTCTTGATCGTTTTCAAGCCGTCATGGAAGGTACACGCAACTCACCCATTTGCTCAGTTCAAGCCATGTTCCACGTGCGATGGTTGTCAATGTCATCTCTCTGTCTCTCGCGGTTGACCTCACGACCTATTCTTCGACTCTGAGACAAACTAGTAGCTTCAGGGGTCAATTTGAGGGGCATGAGTTCCCTTTCCTTCTTCTATGCCGATTTCTAGTTCGGTTTCCCTATGTGTGGTCATGGCAGAGCAACCTCACTGTTGTTGCCTCTCTCTGGGTTGCACAAGTACCATCGGGGGTGTCTTGACGCCTGAAGACTAATACTCCTGATCTGATTGATCCCAGACTACTAGTCTTTCAATCTATATTCTTAGGTCGTGGGCTTTGTTCAACTAGTTGCAGATTTAGTCTTGTTGTTGTGGTTGTCATATGTCTCCTATTAATCATAGGCATTATGTTTGATCAGTATAGTAGTTTAATCTTCACATTATTGCATTATCATATCTCGTATGTATAGCTTTGACTCACATTAGATTAAACCCAACAGAAATAACCTATCAACATGCTACCTAGTCATGATATCATGTTCACATGTCTGTACATATAAACATACCTCAATCCTATAATAGAACCCAGATCAAGAGGCTGGTAGATTAAGGAATGTCGATCTCTGTTAGGCACTTTGAACAGGTCATCTCATCACTTTAACTGAAGAAGTCCACTACCAAGAATAATGAGAAAACATCATTATATGAATCAGGGTAGGTGTATCTCCATTTTACAAGGCTAATGATATTCAATCAGATATACCAAGGCTAATGAGCTAACCTAGATAGTTACATTGTAACTTATAATCATCCTAATCGTAAGTAGGTGGTTTCTATGGTAATACCAATGTGTCACAATGTTACATGTAGTAAATTTTGTAATCCCAGTATAACTAGGTAATTAGCATATGTATGATGACCCATAATTCTATACTACAATAAACAGATTTAAAGAAAAAATGTATGAATATGTGATATATATGAAAAGTGCATAAAAATGAGAGTATCCAATGACCCTAAATATATTGACCAATAAGGAACGTGTGGTCTAATAAAACCATTGGGTTTTTTAGGAGAGAAATAGATCCAGACTGCTGGGAACAGAGTCAGGATTTTAGCTTACTACAGGTTAGTGGGTCATGCCCTATGAATTCTTGTTCAGTACCATTTCAAGAAGTTAGTAGATTAGGAAGTTCTATTATGTTCTCTGAATGTAGTAGTTGACTGCATTCATGATTTACAGCAGATATGATGTTATCTACATTGTTATGCCTTATGATGTTTAAGTAACATGATACATGTCATGAGCATAAGAGTTCAGTTTAGTTGAATATAATCAGTTGCTATAGAGTAATACAAACTTCTTAGATAATAATATTTGATTCAGGTTCAGGTGTACATTTAGGATTCAGTTATCAGTATTCAATTTTAGTTTAAGTTCTATTATCAATATTCAATTTTAGTTCAGATTAAGAATTAAGTAAGTTTAGACTTAAGATAATAAGTCAGAACCTTCACATAAGACATTATATGATAAGTCCTCATTTTGTTAGACCTGAGACAATTCAAAGGCATGTGTTGCCAACTCAGAGGCATTTGTTGCCAATTCAGAGGAGTGTTTACTCCAATTCAGAGGTGTTGCGTCACCAATTCAGGGCATAGCCACACCAATTCAGAGACACCTTGTTGTCATTTAAAGGCATGTAGTGCCAATTCAGAGGTACTTTGGTACCAAGCAGGGTGTAGATACGCCAATTCATGAGAACTTATCGTATAATGGTGGCCACAACTCAGATAAAATATGTACCTAAAAGATATGGTTAAGTTTTATTTTAGTTATAAGTATGCTTTTACATCTGTGTAAGAATTCATTGCCACTTACTCTAACCACTAGTTTCTCCTTTCTTGTGCATGGCTGGGGACGCGACGTCTGCAGATAGCAAGTAGCTTTTGAGGAGTAGCTTGAGGACTTGTAGATTCAGAGGATATCTATCACTAGTGGGACATTATCTTAGGCAATCCTTCCATCTTGGAGATTTCTTTCTAGTCATTTTCTTTTAGTTCTTGTTAGGATTAGTATATCCAAAACTTTTAGTTTCTTTATGTCAAACTTTTGTTTGAACTCAGTTACTCTAGTTATTTAAACTCTTCAGTATTCCAGATTTGTGATGTTTGCTCATGTTTTACTTTTGTATGTGAATTGATGCTTCCTCATATAGTATTTGTGGTTAATGAAAGGGGCAGGCATCTCACCTTGGGCCTGGGTTATGTCTCTGAATTGGCTTGCACTCTGGTTCTTGGGTCACATGACTTGCACAAAGGGCCTGAGTCATGTCTCTCTTATCTTAATCTCTTTTACAAAACTTATAAATAAGATTATGTAAATTCTTTGAAATAAGGCATATTTAATTACAACTTTTATTTGACTATGGCAACCATTATACAATAAGTCCTCCTCTGTTGACACTAAGGTGTCCTCTATGGTGCAGCACACCCTCTGTTGGCACAAGGTGTCCTTTGTTGTCACTGAAGTGTCCTCTATGATGCAACACACCCTCTGTTGGCATAATGTGCCGTCTGAAATGGAGTAAACACTCCTCTAAATTGGGAAAAAATGCCTCTAAATCTTCCTAGGACTCTATGAATGAGGACTTATCATATAATATATCATGTGAAGGTTCTGAATTAATTATCTTAAGTCTAAGCTTACTCATTCTGAATCTAGACTTATCTAAAATTGAACACTGAGTATTGAACATGTATTGAACTCTAAATCAGAATCACTAATCTTATATTCTGAACTAAATCTATATCTGAATGTGACTATATGTCTCATGTATCTTTATTCATAATCTGGCTACTCACACAATGAGTAGCCTAAGTCTAAATCAAAATGTAATATCATTATTATCGGGATAATCCTTAATCTAATACTTTTGATAGGAATGACGTAACTACTTTTGATACTAAATATATGACAACTAAGCCTAATGTCTTAGGGAAAGGATCTGAACCAAATATGGAAATATGTAGTATATGAGTGTTCTCAAGTATCAAATATTTAAAAGAATGTGATTTCTGACCAGGTAACTCAATTTCTATAAAATCTTATTAATTTTAATCTCAATACATTCATATGAACTTAAATCTTAAATATTAAAGTAGAAATTATATAGAGTCTCATCGTGCAACTTAATAATGACTTAATGTCTCATAATTTGATAATATCATCATAAACTCATGTTATAATATATTCTAATCCCAATAGTACATTTACATTGGAAATTGGGACATGGTCTACCTTGTAAAACACCCATATTCTCACATAATACTTAACTTTTAAACACTAATCTTTCTAAGGAATCTATTTGACTTCTTAATTCTTAGATCTCTACATATATAAGAAACCATGATGACATGTTCCTACTTGAATTCTTAGCACACAATTATATCTGTAAATGAGGGGAATCTTAACAACATGTTCTACTTGAAATCTCAATACATGATTACATCTATATATAAGGGACCCTAATAACATATTTGTATTTAAAATCATGATACATGGTTATATCACATAACCATGGAAGGATGGCAATCTTATTTATATTTCATATCTTGTAGTCCTAAGTATCCATATGGAACATCTCTAAGGGATACAATAGAAATACATTCTCTTGTCCTTCTTATAAACTTAATTCATGATCTAGAATCATTCCATAACACATCACTACTTAAGATATTGAGTATATGAAATTATACAATCATAAGCACATAAAATCTTTCTTGCATATTTTAACTTAGAATGTTGGACATGAAGGTCAAAATTAAGAAGTATGTAAATGTACTTGGTTTGTTAAACATAAATACTCATGGGCATGAACCACTTACCTATGTCAAAGAGGATCTTTGTTACGACCCCACCTCCCGATAACCCCCAATTAAGGGAGACCGAGAGGTCAAAGCCGCACCCATGACTTCCGAACCAAAGGTTCAACAATTAACCAAGAATAATTATCAAATTTTAACATACTAAACTGAAAAGTTGTAAGAAAATAAACTTTTGCATACCTTTTTGAAAACTTGGATCTCTAAACTTCTATCCATATAGATACTAATCTATCTAATCCTCCTCTGCACTCTAATTCAGATTTAGTACCACATGTGCCACTTTACTGTTTGTTCTTTTCATTGTACCTAAAACGCCGAGAAACAAAACGTCGGTCAGCTGAAGCTGGTATGTGGGGGAAACAAATAATGTTCAACTATGTTAACAATATAATCATTCAATTAATCATTTAACAATCAAGATTACATTTTAAGCCATACAACTCAATCCATACATATTCTCGAACTCTGGGTTGTCCCTACAGTGGACATGGATATCACCTCTCTTTTAGGTAATAGAGTCGCATGGCACTATCCGAAGATAGCCCAATATCTAACTCATTGTGACTTGATGGTCCTACCTCAATGGTATCCATGTACTAAGTCAACCATAGACCTGATGGACCTACCCAATAGGTAGCCATGTACTAGGTCATCCATAGACCTGATGGACCTACCCAATAGGTAGCCATGTACTAGGTCTTTCTCTAACCTGATGGACCTACCCATAGGCAGCCATGTACTAGGTTAGCTATAATGCCACAGAGAGAACCAGGATCTGAGTTTGTAGGCATATATCCTTTGTGATAGTCATAGCCACATTATAGTTTGCAATATGAACATCCAAACAGTTTAGTTGCATTCAATGCGATTAAACATCCGGGAATCCATCGGAAAACTAAAGCGGTTATTCATAATTAACCACATACCTGATTTGATGAGTCATGTAGATTATTCAACTTATACTTCATGTATATACAATCAAGCCAATAAACAGATCCAAGCAAGTAAATCACATAATTCCTGAAAAGAATATGTACTCTATTTATTACACACTTTATCAAGAATCTACCTTATTGACTTGGATTCTCTTTCCTAAGGTTTCTAATCTGCATTAAGGTTTCATTAATATTCATTAGGGTTTCCTAGATCAATTCTCAAACTTTATCCTTTTTAAGTTAACAAACCCTAAAATATCCTTTTCCATTTATATGAACCTTAATTGCTCAACTATTCATTTTAATAGTCTTTTATACCCAAATTGACTTAGGATCATCATATCCCTATTTATTCATGGATTTGAACCATTAAAACAATTAAAAAAACATATTCATCTAAATTAGGGTTTTCAAGCTCATTAGTGCATAATTATGCACGAAACCCTATATTAAACCAATTATATAAAAAGATCACCTTTTAGATCCTATTTTCACTTTTATTAACAACGGGTTAATATTATCCACATTAAATCCATCTATCATCAAATCTAAGGGTTTTCCCTTAGTTAAAACACTAAAGATGATAACTTTATGTACTTTTCCATTTTTAAGCATATTTATGTACATAATCTTCAAATTAAACTAATTACGTACAAAGATCATCCTTTTTTATCTTAATGTACCTTTTTATATTTAACAGGTTAACATCAACCCTAAAGATCAATTAAACCCTATTAAACACATTAATCATATCAAAATAGGGTTTCTTAATCTTTAATTCATTAAAGATGATGATTTACACTACATTTCGAACTATGATCAGAATCAGGCTATAAAACTATTTTTATTGGATTCCTCTCGGTTTCCTGATCAAAATTCATATATAAACTTTTGTCATCCGAGCTATGAATATTTAACTACGATTTTTGCAATAAAAACTTACTTGGACCAATCTGCCACGTAGCCATCTCCATGCATCGTTGGCTCACTTTTGGAAATATTTTGAAAAGTCTGAAATACCCCCGGGTTAAGTGGACTGCTCTTTAGCCCGCAAAAGGGCATATCTGTCCATCGAGCTCCTCCTTTCTTCAACCTTGGGCAGATCGCGGGTTGCCGCCCTAGCGACCATGGTCGCGCGTCTCAGGCCGCCCCCCCCCCCATCTCCTCAGCGCTCAGAACTAGCCGGAAACCCATCCTCTACCTCCGCCCTCCCCTCTCGCAGGCAGGGGAGCCTTTGGCACGCGACTGGTCGGCCAGGGTCGCACCCAGCAGAGCTGCAAATGCAGCTGTGCTGCAGCCCTGGATGCGGTCGGAGAGCGTCAGGAACTGGCCGAGCCGGGCGGGGTGAAGCAGCGCTGCTTCTGCGGTCGCTCATCCGCACAGGTCGGGGTGAGTCCGTAGTCGTTGGAGACAGGGAGGGAGATCTTTCTCGCTAGCAAACCATAACCAAGGCAAGGCTTGGGGTCACGAGCTGCACTCAAGCAGGTGCCTCCCCATACATATAGCAGAACGGGTAGGAGAGGTAGATCTTGAAGGGATTGACGCCCAGGGTGTTGCAGACGTAGTGACTCCATGACACACTCGGGGAGGTGTCTGTGGTGGTTTGAACAACGGGACCATGAGGGAGAGATGAGGGAGACATCTAGGTCCACCAGGTGTGCGTGAACTATAGAAATATATGTATAGATCATTTCCTTCTCTCGTTTCTCTCGTATCTTCTTTCTTGAGGTTCAAGGATTGTATCAATATGGAAAGATACTTAAGACATTTCCATCTTTCTATGGGTACAAATTACACCCTTTTTGTTCACTAACTATTAGTATGAAAAAGGCACGACCTTAAACCTAGAACCATATTATCCTTTCCTTTATAAAACTCTTGCCTTTTCATTTATTGGTCATGCGATTGAGTTTCTTTTAATAGAAAAATACCTCCTTTTCATCAATATTACTTAATTCCTTAATAATGCAACACATTATCCTCTTATTTTTCCTTTTTAGTATTTTCTCTTTCTTTCCTCTTTATTTGGGACTCCTTGGATCCCAAGACACTCCATTATTTCGAATTCTTTTTATTGGATACTTATAATCCTTCTAGATGCATCCTTATGCATTATTTCACATTATCTTGTTTATTTCTCATTTAAATATCTCTTTTTGAGGATTTCTTTCTATTTCTCTTTTATTCTCCTCATTGGCATTCCTTTTATTATTAGAAACCTCATGGATACGAAATCTCCCTAAGAAATCTCATTTATGCCTCTTTCCACTCATTTTCCACATTTTATCATTATTTTCAATTTATTTCTTAATAAAGAAATACTTAATTAATCTTTTCTTTTCTTATTACTTTCTTTTTGCAACCTTGGACTCCTTGGTACCCAAGGAACCCAAGAGGCATGAAATCCTCTTTGGATTTGCCTTCTAGAGGTTTCCACATTATTCTTTTCTCAAATATTCAATTATTCCTTACTAATTGAATTTTCTTTGTTATTTGGGCCCAATAGCCAATAAAGCCCACAACACAGACATCAAGGCTATTGTAAATAAAATCCATGTATTCAAAACAAATTATACCATTATTTGTTCAATTATCCTTAATATGAGAAATTGCATTTCTCACCAATTGAACCCAAAAATTGGGGTTGTAACATCCTTCCCCTCTTATAGGAATTTTGTCCTCAAAATTCAATCAACCAAACAAACAATTCAGGATAAGACTTTTCCATGTCTATTATTGGCCCCTATGTGGCTTTATCGTACTCATGGCGCTTCCAAAGAACCTTTATTATCACACATTCTTTCCTCTGAGTTCACTCACCCTGGCGTCTATAAACTGCACAGGTGTACTCAGGCCATTTCAGCCTCCCTTGGGGCTCACTAGGTTCATTGCTCAGCACATGGTCGGGGTACCTCACATAGTGCTCTAAATTGGACACATGGAACTCATCACACATTATTTCATCCTGAGGGGTAAGGTCAAACTTAACCTTCTCCACCAAACCATGTCAAAAGAACCCATACATCGGGGACTCATCACTCTTAGTTATAACTTAGAGGGGTCGGATTTTTATGTCATATATTCTCCCACAGTAACTTGTATGTCAGTCTGCTTTGCATATGCTCACGACTCTCATCGTCTCTAGGCTCCTTTCAGCCCTTACACAATCAAAGCGACTTCATCTACACGCACTAGGGTCCCTTTTCCAACCATCATGTGGTCCTTTTCTAACCATCACGTGGCTATGACTATCACAAAGGATATATGCCTACAAACTCAGATCTTGGTTCTCTCTGTGGCATTATAGCTAACCTAGTACATGGCTACCTATGGGTAGGTCCATCAGGTTAGAGAAAGACCTAGTACATGGCTACCTATTGGGTAGGTCCATCAGGTCTATGGATGACCTAGTACATGGCTACCTATTGGGTAGGTCCATCAGGTCTATGGTTGACTTAGTACATGGATACCATTGAGGTAGGACCATCAAGTCACAATGAGTTAGATATTGGGCTATCATCGGATAGTGCCATGCGACTCTATTACCTAAAAGAGAGGTGATATCCATGTCCACTGTAGGGACAGCCCAGAGTTCGAGAATATGTATGGATTGATTTGTATGGCTTAAAATGTAATCTTGATTGTTAAATGATTAACTGAATGATTATATTGTTAACATAGTTGAACATTATTTGTTTCCCCCACATACCAGCTTCGGCTGACCGACGTTTTGTTTTTCGGCGTTTTAGGTACAATGAAAAGAACAAACAGTAAAGTGGCACATGTGGTACTAAATGTGAATTAAAGTGCAGAGGAGGATTAGATAGATTAGTATCTATATGGATAGAAGTTTAGTGATCCAAGTTTTCAAAAAGGTATGCAAAAGTTTATTTTCTTATAGCTTTTCAGTTTAGTATGTTAAAATTTGATAATTATTCTTGGTTAATTGCTGAACCTTTGGTCCGGAAGTCATGGGTGCGGCTTCGACCTCTCGGTCTCCCTTAATTGGGGGTTATCGGGAGGTGGGGTCATAACATTTGGTATCAGAGCCACATGATGGTTAGAAAAGGACCACATGATGGTTGGAAAAGGGATCCCAGTGCGTGTAGATGAAGTCGCTTTGATTGTGCAAGGGCTGAAAGGAGCCTAGAGACGATGAGAGTCGTGAGCATATGCAAAGCGGACTGACATACAAGTTACTGTGGGAGAATATATGACATGAAAATCCGACCCCTCTAAGTTATAACTAAGAGAGATGAGTCCCCGATGTATGGGTTCTTTTGACATGGTTTGGTGGAGAAGGTTAAGTTTGACCTTACCCCTCAGGATGAAATAATGTGTGATGAGTTCCATGTGTCCAATTTAGAGCACTATGTGAGGTACCCCGACCATGTGCTGAGCAATGAACCTAGTGAGCCCCAAGGGAGGCTGAAATGGCCTGAGTACACCTGTGCAGTTTATAGACGCCAGGGTGAGTGAACTCAGAGGAAAGAATGTGTGATAATAAAGGTTCTTTGGAAGCGCCATGAGTACGGTAAAGCCACATAGGGGCCAATAATAGACGTGGAAAAGTCTTATCCTGAATTGTTTGTTTGCTTGATTGAATTTTGAGGACAAAATTCCTATAAGAGGGGAAGGATGTTACAACCCCAATTTTTGGGTTCAATTGGTGAGAAATGCAATTTCTCATATTAAGGATAATTGAACAAAGAATGGTATAATTTGTTTTGAATACATGGATTTTATTTACAATAGCCTTGATGTCTGTGTTGTGGGCTTTATTGGCTATTGGGTCCAAATAACAAAGAAAATTCAATTAGTAAGGAATAATTGAATATTTGAGAAAAGAATAATGTGGAAACCTCTAGAAGGCAAATCCAAAGAGGATTTCATGCCTCTTGGGTTCCTTAGGTACCAAGGAGTCCAAGGTTGCAAAAAGAAATCAATAAGAAAAGAAAAGATTAATTAAGTATTTCTTTATTAAGAAATAAATTGAAAATAATGATAAAATATGGAAAATGAGTGGAAAGTGGCATAAATGAGATTTCTTGGGGAAATTTCATTTATGCCTCTTTCCACTCATTTTCCACATTTTATCATTATTTTTAATTTATTTCTTAATAAAGAAATACTTAATTAATCTTTTCTTTTCTTATTGCTTTCTTTTTGCAACCTTGGACTCCTTGGTACCCAAGGAACCCAAGAGGCATGAAATCCTCTTTGGATTTTCCTTCTAGAGGTTTCCACATTATTCTTTTCTCAAATATTCAATTATTCCTTACTAATTGAATTTTCTTTGTTATTTGGGCCCAATAGCCTATAAAGCCCACAGCATAGACATCAAGGCTATTGTAAATAAAATCCATATATTCAAAACAAATTATACCATTCTTTGTTCAATTATCCTTAATATGAGAAATTTCATTTCTCATCAATTGAACCCAAAAATTGGGGTTGTAACAATCTTCATCTTGAATTCCTCTAGTCAGGTCTAAATCCTGAAAAGACACTTCCTATCATTAAAACCCATCTGAATCAATTTATTGTTACTCATAAATCCCACCACTACAATGTAATAACTTCTAGGGTTTTTCCTTAATACACACTTGTAAATCACAAATGTCTTTCTACTTGCATACTCATCTCTAATCACATCCTACACAATAAAATGGCGTGCATGCATGCATACCCAATACATCATATAAGATCAATGAAATTTCTAAATCATGAGTTATCATATCATCATACCTATTAAACTTGTGGTGTAACACTTTCTTGAAGTTTAATGATGAGGTTCACAACTATAACATTATTTTAACAAAGAATAATCATATATGCACATAATCCACATATCTAACTTTTATTAAAATAAAATTACCTTATCTAGGTATTTCCATAGTCTAAAATCTCCTTCCAGATGTTCCATGTATCTCAATGTTTTTGACGAGACCTTATATGTCCTATTTTGACAACCAGATCAATTTCCATGAATTCCTAAAGTATCTTAATCAAATTAATATGTTACATTCTTTGTTACCTTGCAATTTAATTTCCTTCAGGCCTGATTGGACTCTTGGATGGTGGCCCAGCAGGTTAGGAGCCCATCATCCACTCCTTTCCCCTCTTGCTGGGACATGAACAGGAAATGATGCCCATGTTTTAGCGTAAAAATATGGCGTCGTCCATGGGGGTGTCGTCAGGGGGATTCTACCAGTTCTTTGTCCACCAGCTCACAGCCTAGACAACATCCCACTACATGCCTAGAAAAGATCAGTCATTCAGTGTCTCCTCACGATAGATACACATAGAAGGGGGTCTTTGAATCCCCAGTTCCACACCCAAAATAGGGCACTGCTGATCAACTTCTTTGGAGAGCTCCATGGTTGACACTGAGGCCACACCGCTCGTGCCCAGCCCTCCATCGAATTTGGTCATGCCCCAGCAACTAGGAAGGCACCATTTTTGCATCTGGGTTGGTCAGAATTGAAGATTCCCCATTCCAAGCACCCACAACTAGTGCCACTTGTTCTCCCCTCTTCATGGCGTCAACCTTCTTCTTAATCTCTTTTTAGGATAAAACCCTAATTGACTTTTTTGCCACTGCCTCCACCCCAAAGCGTGAGGGTTTTATAGCCTCCTTCTATTTTGATCTACCTTGGACTATGTCCACTTCTCAAAATAATAGGGACTTCGAGTCCCTTGTTTTCCCTTCTGTGAAAGACACGCCCACCTATTGAACCGACGTGTGCTCAATTGAGCCAGTGGTTCTCTTGGTTCACCATTTAAAAGGGCATCAAAATTCTAGATTTCTTCTATAATTTCCATAAGCCACTTTCTAATTTGGATTGGTCCCAAAATCTGATCAACACCTAATTACTATCATCTTCTTATACAAAATTATTGCAACCTAATTCACTAACTAGACCACACCAGTATAGTGTTTGTGATTTCACTTGTCCCAGGGCCTAGATAAACAAATTGAATCATCAATCATCTCTAAACTTCACCAAGACAACACCATATCTTATACATTTCATAAATAACATAATACCAATCTTAATTTCACTACTTCAGGCATCTAAGATCCTAACTTAGCAAAAAGCCCTAGTTGCATAGCATAACATGTCCTTGATTATTGGAGTTCTATTAAAATCCGAAAGAACTGTAGTCTCATTATATTATTGATATCATAAGTTTTCTTATGATCACTATAGCATTACATGGTGGTAAAAACTTTCAAGAATGTAATTGGGTTCTAGATATGTGCCAAAGGAATCCAATATGGGATGAAACCTATGCAAAACTTAACTCACTTGTCTTAAACTCATAACTAGTTTTTTTTTCTTTTGGTAGTAATTACATTCATGTGGTTACTTATCAAAATTTTGGGGTGTGATAGATACACTCCTCCATCACAACAACTATAATTCAACTATCAATGCCCTCCTCCACCTCAACAACTACCACAACAACCATAAACCATCAACCACCACCTCAACAACTGACCACAATAGAACTACATCAATGAATTACATTACCAACAACACCTAAGACCACCACACACTTCATCTGCAACATCATCATTTGAAGCAATATCTTTGGGAATAGAGGGGTTAGTCTCAATAAACTTTACATTAATAGATTCTTCTACCTTAACAAGATCAACATTATAAACTCTATATGCCTTGCTAGTAGTCCTATATCCAAGAAAGAAAGCCTTATATGATTTTAGATCAAACTTGTCGAGAGAATCCTTCATATTCAAAACAAAACAAAGACATCTGAAAACATGGAAATACTCGATAGAAGGCTTCCTACCATGCCATAGTTCATAGGAGGTTTTCTTAAGCGAGGGATGAGTGAAAACATGATTTTGCACAAAACAAGAGGTACTAACAGCTTCAGCCCAAAACTTCTTAGGAGTATTAAACTCAAGAAGCATGGTCCTAGCCATCTCCTATAGAGACTTATTCTTCCTCTATACAACCCCATTTTGTTGAGGTGTTTGAGGTGAAGAAAAGTTGTGTGCATAACTCGATTCTTTACAAAAATGCTCAAAAAGCTCATTTTCAAATTCTCCCCCATGGTCACTATGGATGGAAACAATCTGACAAGAAGCTTCATTCTGAACTCGTTTGCAAAAACTAGAGAAAACATCAAGTATATCACTCTTTGAAACGAGAAAGAAAGTACAAGTATATCTAGAGAAATCATCAACAATAACAAGGCAATACTTGGAACCATGAAGCGATTGCGTTCTCATTGGTCCAAAAAGATCAACCTGAAGGAGCTAAAGAGCTCTCTTAGTGCTAGGGACTCCTTTGGATTTGAAGGAGGACTTAATTTTCTTTCCTTGTGTACAAGGTTGGCATTCTTCATCCTTTTCAAAATCTAATCTAGGAAGTCCCTTGACTAAGTCCTTTTTGCTCAACTTCTTTAATTGATGCATGTTTACATGACCAAGTCGGAGGTGCCAAAGAGAAATATCATTCGAATTAGCCACAAGGCATCTACCAACCACAGGCTTAATAGAGTTAAGAACAATAACATAAAGATTACCACTTCTAGTTCCCTTATATATAACTTGGTAGGTGAGGGAATCTAGAATTAAACATTCAAAAGCAGTAAATAGTATAAGGCTAGGTTTTGGAAAGCGTGAAGTGGGAAGCGTGCAGATTGACCCTTTTGAAGCAGCGAGCGGAAAGCGGGCTTTAAAGTAGACCCAAGCGGTCTGCATTGTTTTAAAAAATGTAGAAAACTTTTGGTGACCGTCATACTGCTAACATATCATTAATCAAGCATCTAAATGATATTTCATTACATCAGAATGACTTTTACATATGAAAAAGGGTCCTATTTAAAAAAATAAATTGTTACAAGCTAAAAATACTCAAACATCATAAAACTGCATCATCCTCACTCAAAAATCAAGTATCATACTAGTACTATGTACTTAATATTGTTTCAACAATTGGGCTTAGAAATTATCATTTAGTAAAAAAAAATTGGAGGTAGTAGTAGTTAAATACTAGTACTCTATACAAATATTGTTGACTGAGTAAGGTAGTCTTCAACATAATATAAATAGATGCACATTTAAATAGTAATAAAGAGAAATGCATGACAATATATAGTAGAATCAAGATAATTAGATATTACTCAGTAAATCCTAAAGAGCAATAAACTACTAGACTTAGTATATAATAAACAATATAACAAATTTTACTACCTTATTTTGTTACAGTCTATAGATGGTTGTGCAAAGTTTTTGTACAAGTATACAAAATGGCTGACTATTAATTTGTCAGTGGTAATAAACTACATTAAACATACATGCCAATATCATACATAGTAAATCATAAAGAACAATAAGTTACTGCACTAAGTACATAATTGGCAATATTACAATATTTTATGACATCATTTTGTTACAGTCCACAGATGGTTGTGCAAAGGTTTTGTACAAGTATACTAAATGTCAGACTATTAGATTATCAGCGGTAATAAACAACATTAAATATACATGATAATATCATAAAAAAACTTGAAAGTACAAAGTACTAGTCTAGTTGTACAGAGTGTACAAACAGTAGTAACAAAGTAAAGATAAATGCTAATTACTAAACTTTCTTACACCTTTTGAGATACAACAGCTAGAGCATCACATCTCCCAAAAGTAGTGCTTTCATTTTTCTATAGATTTGGCAAGTGATTAGGCCACTCCAACAATATTTGTTGTGAAGTGCCCTGAAGCGGTCGCTTTAGCAGGGCTAAAAAAGCGGCCTGAAGCGGCAAAAAGTAGGAAAAAGTGGTCGCTTCAGTCCAAAATGCTTCAAAGCCCGCTTCAGCTAAAATTACAACAGGACATAGGCTTGACCGCTTAAGCGGTCGCTTCACCCGCTTTTTAAATCACTGGTATAAGGTAACCATTATCACAAAGTTGACTAACACTTATTAAATTGTGATGTAGGCCATCCACAAAAAGAACATTCTTGATGCATAAGGATTCACCTACATCTCCTCACCTTTGACTTTACCTTTCTTGTTGTCCCCAAAGGTGACAGATCCTCCTTTCTTCTTTGTGAAATTTTTTAAATGGCTTACGTCACTGGTCATGTGCTTTGTGCAACCACTATCAACAATCCATCTATCTTTTCCCTGCAAGAAAGGAGAATGTCAGTTCCCAACTCAAACTTTAGGATCTGGAGTTAGCTTGGGGACCCATTTCATCTTTGGGTTGGTCCCCTTAGGCTTGTAAGGACAATAAGTTGAATAATGATCATCACATTTGCAATAAGAACAAACCATTGAATTCTTAGTGCCTAAAGTTTCTCCTACAAAGAAGGATATCTCCTTGCTCTTTTTCTTACTTTTAGCCTTACTCTTGACCTTTGAGGCTACCCCTACAAATCCCAAACCACTAGTACCACTTTGTTGGGTAGAATGATCAAGGATTTCAATTAGGGAGTTCTTCTCGTTGAGGAATTTCTATAGGGATGCTCTCAATCTATGGTTATCATCATTCAAAGAAACAATAGTAGAAGATAAACTAGATATGTCATCCCTAGAATGTATAAGATCAGCCACAAGACATAAAATTTTAGTAAGATATGAATCCTTTTTAAGAGAGATAGCAGCAACATTAACACTAGGCAACAAAGGTCTAGAAGATAGATCATTTACTCGACTAAGCAACCTAGCATTTTCAGATTTTAGCATTTAAATCTCTTTGAGATAAACATCTCTCTTCTCTACGAGCATTAATAAGCAACTTAAATTTAGCATTTTTAGTTTTAAGCAATTCAAGTTCTTTTAGAAAATTTTGGTTCTCTTCCTTAAGATTTTCAATGTTCTTAAGGTAGATATCATTCTCAACTTCAACCCCATTGTAGTGGAGTTCAAGATCAAGGTATTGCCCTTGAAAATTATCAATACTCTCAAGGTTGGTTTTCTCTTTCAAATAAAAAATTTCAAGCTTAGCATAAAGATCATCAATGATTTTTCCTAATCATTTTCTTTTAGATTTATATTTAGCAAAAGAAGAACGGGTAGTAACAAGCATGTCAATAATAGCTTCTTTAGGAAATTCAATGAAACTTAACTCACTTACCTCACCAATATCTTCACTTGTAGAGGTCATGAGAGTAAGGTGGCACTCTCCATCTTCTTCGGAGCTAGAGTTTCTTGAAGATGAAGCTTCTCAAGCTGCATTCTTGTGTCTCTTTTCCTTCTTGTCCTTCCTCTTGTGCTTGCTCTCCTTCTTGTAATCCTCTTCTTTCCTTGAGCTGCTCTTGTGGTGAGACTTTCTTGACTTTGGGCATTCACACTCGTAGTGCCCCTTTTGACCACACTTGTAGCATCTCAGAGTGGAGGAGGAGGACACTTGCTTTACCTTGAAGTGCTTGCCCTTGGTATAGTTAGCTTCATACTCACTAGGGCCTTCATTTTCACTAGAGGAGGGGGAATAAGTATGGCAAGCAAGTTGTTCTTGAAGGATAACAACCTCCACTTGTGCTTTGAAAGTACTATCTTTGATCTTCTTGGCTTCCTTCTCTTCTTGCTTAGCTTCTTCTTCTTGCTTATCAAGTCTAGGCTCATGGGCTTGAAGATTGCCAATGAGTTATTCAGTTGGGATGTCACCATGGGTCCTCACTTCTTCAATGGAGGTGACCTTTGACTCCCATCTCTTTGGAAGAGTTCTCAAGATCTTTGAGTTGATGATGCCTCTATCCAAAGTATTTCCCAAAGCAACCAGCACGTTGATGATGACATTCAGCCTTGAATACATCTCCACAATGCCTTCTTTCTTTCCCATCTTGAAGTTCTCTAGGAGGCTACCCAACATGTAGATCTTTGCCTCCTTGACTTGCTTTGTTCCTTCATATGTGATGCACAACTTGTCCCAAATCTCATAGGCGGTGTCCCATGATGAGATCTAGTTGAACTCTGTGGGAGTGAGGGTTGCGTTAAGGATGTTAATGGCCTTTGCATTGAGTTGAGCCTCCTTAAGAGCAGCTTCACTCCATGTTATAAAAGCTTTGGTTTGCTCTTTGTAAGTTGTAACCATCACCTTCCACATATCAAAGTTCATCCCTTGAATGTAGAACTACATCCGTCTCTTCCAATAGAGGAATTTGGTGCCATAAAAGACCAAAGGGTGCATGGAGAAGTCTCCCTCTAGGTTGAGTGAACCAAGTAGGTTGTCGCCCATCTTCTCATCTCATAGGAGATCATTGGAGAAGATCCTTAGCTCTGATACCACTTGTTGGATCTAAGGGCTCTAGAGGGGGGTGAATAGAGCTACAAAATTTCTCACAAAATAGATTAGACCTTCAAATTATATTAATTAGGAGCAGAAGCTTAATGGCAAATTGAAGTCCTATCTAACAAGCATAGCAAGGATGAGAGATATTGATAGTAAGCACTTGACAAAGGGATGTAGAGTGGTTCCACACTTCAAACTAGAAGTGAGTCAGTCCACTACTTAGAGAGGTCAACCTCTAGGACTTTGCAAGTGCTTTTCTCTATTATATCACCACTGAGATTTACAGTAATAGACCACCAAAGGACTTACCCATCCAAAAACTAGGAGATCCCCACCTTAACAAGGAACTTATCCACTTAGCTTGTCTTCATCCTTCACCTAGGTCTTACCCACTCAAGCTCAAGTCTTCCTCCTTGAAGGACTTTGCTTCTCCTCTTGGATCTTCAGTCTTTGCCTTCTCTTTCACTTGGAGAAGATCACTACCTCTTCATCAACCTTGAAGAGGACCAGCTACAACTCCTTCTTCTCTCAATGGAGCTTGCTTCAACTTTTCTTCATGAGAGAAGGGGATATGGAAGTAGTGGAAGATTGAGAAATTTACATGCACAAAGGTGGAGCTCTCTTACAATAATCCTAACTCACTCACAAATCAGAAAATGATGTGTAAACTAGAGAGAGAAAGGGGCTCAAGTAGTAGTAGCACACTCAACTATAGCAAGGACCTTGTATGTAGTGAATGAGAAACCTTGGAATGAACTCCAAGGGGTCCTATTTATAGTTGGGGGTGCTCCCTTGAGTTGGGGAACACTTAGGGTATAAATATAGCTATTTTTTCTCAAGGAAATAGATCTATTTTTGTCCAAACAAGTCACCAACGATTAGAATCACTTTTTCTGCATTTTCTATATAGTACATTCAGTCGAGTTCAATAAAGGTAACTTGACCGATCGACTAAAAGACAAACCCAATTTTCAAACTATTGGTCGAGTTTGTCCTAGGAAACTCAACCGATTAGTTAAAATCACATTTGGTCAGTAAGCTATTTGGTTGAGTTCTGTGAATGCACAACTCGACTGATGCACATCATCAAAAAATTGATCCATGGGATCAGTCAAGATTGAAACTCGACCGATCAGCAATCTGTGATCAATTTTCTAATGTGATAAAAAAATTGATTAAAACTTGGTACTAAGTGTCTCACATATTTTTCTCATCTTAGTTACAAGTCATATCATCAATACAAGTGATTACAAAATTCTTCTAAGGTCGTTTGAAGGGATTTCCTTATAAGCACACTTGCATTGCATTTGACTTGAACTTTGACAAGCTAGGGCTTGTGTAAATTGATTCTTTTCATGTACCTAAACCTGAGATCGATCTTGAATACACATATTATATACATATGAATGGAATGGCTGAGTCATTATCAAAATTTGGACAATGTCTAACCTCTAGGTCAACATTTAGCTGATCAAATAGGTCATCGATTTGTGGCAGAGTGTACCTATACTTTATTGTCATCTGATTCACCATTCGATAGTCGAAGCACATATGAAGAGAACCATCCTTGTTTTTGACAAAGAGAATGGGTACTCCCCAAGGAGATGCACTAGGATGGATATAGCCCAGATCTAGAACCTCTTGTATCTACTTCTTCAGTTCAATGAGCTCTACATGTGCCATCCTATATGGAGCCTTAGAAATAGGTTTAGTGCCAGGAAGGATATCAATAGAGAATTCAAGCTCTTGATCATGAGGTAGGCAGGCAAGGCCTCGGGAAAGACATCTGGGAACTCACTAACTACAGGAATATCGACAATATATTTCTCCTTTTCAGCTATAATGGACACCAGATAGGCTTGACACCCCTTCTTCTTTAGTTTATCTACCTAAATTGTAGACACAAAGAAGTCCTTGTGATGCTTCTTCCTCCCCTTTATGACTAGTGGATTGTAACACCCATATTTTCATATCACATGAATGGAAGCATTTTTTTTCTGGGTTGTCACACACATGATTATCATTGCAATTAAAGTAAATGAAACACCTTTTCATATATCTGAAAATGATTCATACATAGTTCTTGTCAACATAAAACTACATCATGTTCATTCATAAGATTATAATAAAAATATGTCAGTACTCTGGATCATCTAGGTAAATGGAACCCCACTAGGCTGAGCTTAAAATCTCCTAGTCCTTTACTTGTCCTTTTGTTCTTCAATTTCTCCAAAACCTACGGACATCGCGTCCCCAGCCATGCATTAGGAAAATAATAGGCGTTAGAGTAAGTGGCATGAGCATTCTAAAATATACATTGCTAAAGAACTGAAATTAGATATTATAAACATGAAACTAACATTAAGATCTGAATAAAATCTGAAACATAAAGTCTCTTATTCCTTAATATGAATCCTTATCTTTTTACCTCATCTTATTCTGGAGTCATGTACTTTGGTACATGAATCTCATGACCTACACCAAAGTGTCTGGGTCATACATATCTTATCTAGTTCTCTCTCATCATACTCATGAATGAGATTATGGGCATCTCTAATCTAAGATATCTTTTACTTATGAATTTTATCTGACGGTGGCCACCATTATACAATAATTCCTCCTGAATTGGCGTATCTACGCCCATGATTTGGTACCAATGTACCTCTGAATTGGCACTACATGCCACTGAATGAAACTGAGGTGTCTCTGAATTAGCGTGACTACGTCCGGAATTGGTGTCGCAACACCTCTGAATTGGAGTAAACACTCCTCTGAATTGGCAACAGATGCCTTTGAATCATTCCGGGACTACTGAATGATGACTTATCATATAATGTCTTATGTGAAGGTTTTGACTTATTTATCTTAAGTCTAAACTTACTTAATTCTTAATCCAAACTGAAGCTAAATACCAATATCTTTGCTGAATACTGAATATCTTATATTAAAACTGATAACTAAACTTATCTGAGATTGATTACTGATTACTGAGCATGTACTGAATTCTAAATCTAATTTTTGAATCTCTTATTCTTAAATTATGAACTGAATCTACATCTGAGTATGAATATAGATCTCAATTACTTCATAATCGAGATTGGGTCTAAAACCCTTATGTATCTTTATTCAAAAGCTAAATACTCACACCATGAGTAGTCTAAGCCTGAATCTCAATCTAATATCCTTATTATCTGGATAATCCTTAATCTAATACTTCAATCTGATAGAAATGACTTAACTACTTTTGATACTAAATATATGACAACTAAGCCTGAAGGCTTAGTGAAAGGATCCGAACTAAATATGGGAATATGAAGTATATGAGAGTCTTCGAGTATCAAATATCTATAAGAATGTTATTTCTAACAAGGGACTCAATTTCTATAAAATATCATTAAGTCTGATCTCAATACACTTGTATAAACTTAAATCTTAAATCTTATCCTACAGCTTAATCATGACATAATGTCTCATAATTTGATGATATCATCATAAACTCATGTTACAATATATTCAGATCCCAATAGTACCTTTATCTTGGAAATTGGTCCATGGTCTACCATGTACAACACTCATATTATCACATGATACTTAACTTCTTAAACACTAATCTTTCTAAGGAATCCATTTCACTGCTTGATTTTTATATCGCTACATATATAAGAAACCTTGATGACATGTTCCTACTTAAATTCTTAGCTCACCATTATATCTAGAAAGGAGAAGAAATCTTAAAAACATGTTCTACTTGAAATCTCAATACCTAATTACATATATATATATATATATATATAAGGGACACTGATAACATATTTGTACTTAAAATCCTAATACATGGTTATATCACATAACCATGGGAGAATGGCAGACTTATTTTTGTTTCATATTTTGTAGCCCTGAGTATACATATGGAATATATTTAAGGGATATGATAGAAATATATGTTCTTATCCTTCTTATGAACTTAACTCATGATCTAGAATCATTTCGTGAATCATCACTACTTAAGGTATTGAGTATATGAAATTCTATGATCATAAGGACATAAAATCTTTCTTACATATTTAACTTAGAATGTAGGACATGAAGATCTTATCTAAGAAGCATGTAAATGTACTTTGTTTGATAAACATAAATACTCATCGGCATGAACCACTTACCTGTCTCATAGAGGATAAATCTTCATCCAAATTTCTCTAGTCAGGTATAAATCCTTTTAAAGACACTTCTTGTAAATCTCAACTATCCATCTACTCGCATCTTTATATTTAAATCACATCCTACAAAATTGTATGGCATGCATGCATGCATACCCAATACAATATATGGAACCAACAAAACCTCTAAATCATGAGTGGTCATTGCATCATACTTATTAAGATTGTGGTGTAACACTTGCTTGAATTTCAATGATGAGGTCCACACCTTATCCATGTATTTCTAGAGTCTGTAATCTCCTTCAAGATGTTCTTTGTATCTCAAGGTTTCCAACAAGCCCTTATACACCATATTCTGATAATCGAATCAATATCTACAAATCCTTAAAGTTAAGAACCAATTAAAATTTGATCATTGATATTACCTTATTTTCCTCTATTTTCAAGTTAATTGGGCTTGCTGGCTAGCGGCCCAACAAGGAGAATCGAGACCCCATCCTCCTCCTCTAGCGAGGTGCAACACGGGTGTGATGCCCATGTTCCTCCGTAAAAATAAAGGCAGTGTCGACCTCCTTTCCAGTGCCAAGTCCGGTCATCCAAGACCGAACCAGCGACCATGGCTGATAAAATTGCCACTTAGCCTCTCGCTAGAGCTGAGGTGCATAGATAACTAGTCCCTAATCTCGACTCAACTAGGTTCCGACTGGGGATCTTGCCACCCCTTCCTCCTGCGCCGAAAATAGGGCATTCGCCTAAGTGGTTTGATGATTTGTCGATGCCTCGACGTTGTAGCTTTCTCAGAGGAAGGCTCCTCACCTCGACGCATCCTCGTCCTCACCGGTCTTGGCCGCTGAGCTTGTGCCAAGAGGTTCCCTAGGGGTTTCAGTCTCCCCCAGAAGCCACTGCATCTGAATTCTGAGTGCCACCACCCCCCTCATCTTGTTCGTGAACCTCCATTTCTCTCTCAACTCATGTCAAAAGCCCTAGTGTAGGGTCTGACCGCCACCAATAGTCAAGTATCGAGGGGTTTTATACTCCCCCTCTAATCCTATTCTGGGTGAGAACCTAATTCTGGAAGCCCCCTTCAGACTCTGCAAAACAGAGGGGTGTCCTCCAGTTTGGGTCGGACTAGAGTCGCCTTTTTTTTCTTCTTTTGCATAAAAGTCCATTATGTAGAAATAATTATACATGCCACAAAATGACCCCATTTGACCTCAAATTTTGGGATCAACAAAATATTGTCATTTTCTTTTCATGGGCCATATTTTTAAATCCAAAATAATATATATTACATGCTCCAAGTTTATCTTTTGGGTAAATATAAAGTAATTACAAATTCAATCACCAAGGCCCCTAAATAAGTCAAAATCATATGAAATTTCTCCCACCATATTATATTCTAATTATTATTCTACTAAAATATTTTGATAAATTATTATGAGCATGAGGGACTCCATTAACAATTATATATATATTGGACCTATATGTAAACCTTAATCGATCCAAATCAACTTGAATTTGTTTCTAGGGACAACGGCCCATTTTTTTTGTCTTACAAAGAGTCCATAAGCTTAATCATATCCTTGATTATGATCAAACCAGTAACTGAAGTCATCATATTATATATTCTTCACATTATTTTTCACATGAATTATTCATTTATATTCATCTACACCCAACTACAATCACACGCATATAAGTCATTATGTGTGTATTGGTTGACCAGATGACTTGTATTACATATTTTATGAACTTAGTTACATACCTAGCCATGTTAGGTTCATTAAGTCCCTTGGCATAAACTTACTAGAAATCCCCACATTAAAGGCTTACATTAGTTATGAAATTTAGGATGTTACAATTCTACCACCTTAAAATAAATTTCGTCCTCGAAATTTCTCTAGGCTACTACCCACCTTAAGGTTCTTCTTACCACTTCATTTATTTCTAATTAACATATTAAGGTACACATGCTCAAAATTTTGCATGAAAAGAGATATGTAATGTATTTTCATAAAATATTTATGTGAGCATTTTCTATTACCTTGGTTTATTGCTCAGCTCATACTTAGGGTTTATGAAACTAAACTTGGCTCTATACTTAGGACATCTACCTTAACATTGTCATGATTTTATAACATTAGGTGTACATGATTTTCTAATCTTAGGTTCTTGAGGTAACTCCTACATTCCTAGATATGTGGTGATCAGGCACATACCCAGAGATGTGGGATCTTGGCATACTACCTCTCACTAACCTACTAATACATGTGTCTCATACCACACATACTAGTAAGAAATGAGATATGCATCAAAGTTTAGTTCTTATGACACTCCTCTTCAATTCTCAATTGGCTGGCCATAACCATTGAGAATGGATAAACAACGTCATTAGCTAGGGTTAGGTTGAAACTTGAGACCTAGAATAGTTAAACATCTATCTCGTACATCTCTATTTCTTCTAAGGTGAAAACTTATTAGTCATTCTAGGTCATTGTATCTTTCTTTGGGAATATATCCCTAAACCCTAAACCCTAATCTATTATCTTCATCCTAGGGTGACTATGAGAGTCATGTTTGTCTAGTGGCCATTTACCAAATCGCTCTGATACCATATTGTAACACCCAGATTTTCATATCACATGAGTGGAAGCATTTTTTTCTGGGTTGTCACACACATGATTATCATTGCAATTAAAGTAAATGAAACACCTTTGCATATATCTGAAAATGATTCATACATAGTTCTTGTCAACATAAAACTACATCATGTTTATTCATAAGATTATAATAAAAATATGTCAGTACTCTGGATCGTCTAGGTAAATGGCACCCCACTAGGCTGAGCTTTAAATCTCCTAGTCCTTTACTTGTCCTTTTGTTCTTAAATTACTCCAAAACCTACGAACATTGCGTCCCCAACCATGCATTAGGAAAATAACAGATGTTAGAGTAAGTGGCATGAGCATTCTAAAATATACAATGCTAAAGAACTGAAATTAGATATTATAAACATGAAACTAACATCAAGCTCTGAATAAAATTTGAAACATAAAGTCTCTTATTCCTTAATATGAATCCTTATCTTTCTACCTCATATTATTCTGGAGTTATGTACTTTGGTACATGAATCTCATGACCTACACCAAAGTGCCTGGGTCATACATATCTTATATAGTTCCCTCTCATCATACTCATGAATGAGATTATTGGCATCTCTAATCTAAGTTATCTTTTACTTACAAATTTTATCTGACTATAGCCACCATTTTACAATAAGTCCTCCTGAATTGGCGTATCTACACCCTGAATTGGTACCAAGGTACATTTGAATTAGCACTACATGCCTCTGAATGACACTGAGGTGTCTCTGAATCGGTGTGACTACGTCTGGAATTGGTGCCGCAACACCTCTAAATTGGAGTAAACACTCCTCTGAATTGGCAACAGATGCCTCTGAATCGTCCCGGGACTACTGAATGAGGACTTATCATATAATGTCTTATGTGAAGGTTTCAGCTTATTTATCTTAAGTCTAAACTTACTTAATTCTTAATCTGAACTGAAGTTGAATACTGATATATTTGTTGAATACTGAATCTGAACTTATCTTATATTAAAACTGATAATTGAACCTATCTAAGATTGATTACTGATGACTGAGCATGTACTGAATTCTAAATCTCTTATTCTTAAATTATGAACTGAATCTACATCTGAGTATGAATATAGATCTCAATTACTTCATAATCGAGACTGGGTCTAAAACCCTTATCATGTATCTTTACTCAAAAGCTAACTACTCACACCATGAGTAGTCCAAGCCTGAATCTAAATCTAATATCCTTATTATCTGGATAATCCTTAATCTAATACTTCAATCTGATAGAAATGACTTAACTACTTTTGATACTAAATATATGACAACTAAGCCTGAAGGCTTAGTGAAAGGATCTGAACTAAATATGGGAATATGAAGTATATGAGAGTCCTCGAGTATCAAATATCTATAAGAATGTTATTTCTGAAAAGGGACTCAATTTCTATAAAATCTCATCAAGTCTGATCTCAATAAACTCGTATAAACTTAAATCTTAAATCTTAAAGTACAAATCATATAAAGTCTCATCCTACAACTTAATCATGACTTAATGTCTCATAATTTGATGATATCATCATAAACTCATGTTATAATATATTCAGATCCCAATAGTACCTTTATCTTGGAAATTGGGCCATGGTCTACCATGTACAACACTCATATTATCACATGATACTTAACTTCTTCAACACTAATCTTTCTCAGGAATCCATTTCACTGCTTAATTTTTATATCACTACATATATAAGAAACCTTGATGACATGTTCCTACTTGAATTCTTAGCACACCATTATATCTAGAAAGGAGAAGAAATCTTAACAACATGTTCTACTTGAAATCTCAATACCTAATTACATACACACACACACACACACACACACATATATATATATATATATATATATATATATATATATATATATATATATATATATATAAGGGACATTGATAACATATTTGTACTTAAAATCCTAATACATGGTTATATCACATAACCATGGGAGGATGGAAAACTTATTTTTGTTTCATATTTTGTAACCCTAAGTATCCATATGGAATATCTTTAAGGGATATGATAGAAATATATGTTCTTATCCTTCTTATGAACATAACTCATGATCTAGTATCATTCTGTGAATCATCACTACTTAAGGTATTGAGTATATGAAATTCTACGATCATAAGGACATAAAATCTTTCTTACATATTTAACTTAGAATGTAGGACGTGAAGATCTTATCTAAGAAGCATGTAAATGTACTTGGTTTGATAAACATAAATACTCATGGGCATGAACCACTTACCTATCTCATAGAGGATAAAATCTTCATCCAAATTTCTCTAGTCCGGTCTAAATCCTTTTAAAGACACTTCTTGTAAATCTCAACTATCCATCTACTCACATCTTCATCTTTAAATCACATCTTACAAAATCATATGGCATGCATGCATACCCAATACATTATATAGTATCAACAACACCTCTAAATCATGAGTGGTCATTTCATCATACCTATTAAGATTGTGGTGTAACACTTTCTTGAATTTCAATGATGAGGTCCACACCTTATCCATGTATTTCCAGAGTTTGTAAACTCCTTCAAGAAGTTCTTTGTATCTCAGGGATTCCAACGAGCCCTTATACACCATATTCCGATAATCGAATCAATATCTATGAATCCTTAAAGTTTAGAGCCAAATAAAATTTGATCATTGATATTACCTTATTTTCCTCTGCTTTCAGGTTAATTGGGCCTACTGGCTAGCGTCTCAACAAGGAGAATCGAGACTCCATCCTCCTCCTCTAGCAGGGCGCAACACGGGCGTGATGCCCCTATTCCTCCGTAAAAATAGAGGCAGCACCAACCTCCATTCCAGCACCAAGTCCGGTTGTCCAAGACCGAACCAGCGACCCTGGTTGATCAAATCGCCATTGATCCTCTCCCTAGAGATGAGGCATGTAGAGAACTAGTCCCTAATCTCGACTCAACTAGGTTCCGATTGGGTATCTTGCCACCCCTGCCTCCTGTGCCGAAAATAGGGCATCCGCGTAAGTGGTTTCATGATCTGTCGACGCCTCGACGTTGTAGCTTGCTCGGAGGAAGGCTCCTCACCTCGACGCATCCTCATCCTCACTGGTCTTGGCCGTTGAGCTTGTGCCAAGAGGCGCCCTAGGGGTTTCGGTCTCCCCCGGAAGCCACTGCATCTGAATTCTGAGTGCCACCATCCCCCTCATCTTGTTCGTGAACCTCCATTTCTTTCGCAACTTGCGTCAAAAGCCCTAGTATAGGGTCCAACAACTACCAATAGTCAAGTATCGAGGGGTTTTATACTCCCCCTCTAATCCTATTCTGGGTGAGAACCTAGTTCTGGAAGCCCCCCTTCGGACTCTATAAAACAGAGGGGCATCCTCCAGTTCGGGTCGGATTTGAGTCACCCTTTTTTTCTTCTTTTGCATAAAAGTCCATTATGTAGAAATAATTATACATGCCATAAAATGACCCCGTTTGACCTCAAATTTTGGGATCAACAAAATATTGTCATTTTCTTTTCATGGGCCATATGTTAAATACAAATTAATATAATACATGCTCCAAGTTTATCTTTTGGGTAAATATAAAGTAATTACAAATTCAATCACCAAGGCCCCTAAATAAGTCAAAATCATATGAAATTTCTCCCACCGTATTATAATCTAATTATTATTCTACTAAAATATTTTGATAAATTTTTATGAGCATGAGGGACTCCATTGTCAGTTTTATATATAATGGACCTATATGTAAACCTTAATCGATCCAAAACGACTTGAATTTGTTTCTAGGGACAACGACACATTTTTTTTGGTCTTACAAAGAGTCCATAAGCTTAATCATATCCTTTATTATGATCAAACCAGTAACTGAAGTCATCATATTATATATTCTTCACATTCTTTTTCACATGAATTATTCATTTATATTCATCTACACCTAACTACAATTACACACATATAAGCCATTATGTCTGTATTGGTTGACCAGATGACTTGTATTACATATTTTATGAACTTAATTACATACCTATCCATGTTAGGTTCATTAAGTCCCTTAGCATAAACTTACTAGAAAGCCCCACATTAAAGGCTTACATTAGTTATGAAATTGAGGATGTTATAAGTGGATCCTCATTAGGACGAGATACGAGGACCATCTTCCTCCTACATTCAAAGAGAACATAGTGCTCATGGAGCCAGCTCATGCCCAAAATAATGTCAAAATTAGTCAAGGGTATAACCATAAGATCTGCGGGAAACACTCTCCCCTCTAGGGTAATCCCAACCCTAGAAATCATTCTCCCAGATACATTTACATGTCTACTAGATGTTCTAATCTTAAGATCATAAGGAAGGTCCTCTACTGGTAATTCTAGCATTGAGACTAACGAAGAAGATATGAAAGCATGTGATGCACCCAAATCGAAGCAGGCCAATATAAGCCATACCTTTAATGACATGATCTTGATCTTCCTCTTCTGTAGTCATGACAAAGACCTTTGCATGATGCTTCTCTCTCTGATTATGCTGACCTTGATTTTTATTATTGTTGCTGAACTTCTGCTACATCTTTGGATAGTTGAGCTTGATGTGGCCTTCCTCACCACAAAAGTAGCATACACTTTGTCTAAGTCTACACTCTCCTAAATGAGCTCGTTGGCACTTGGGGAAGATCGGGGTCGGTGGTTGTTGTGCTCCTTTAGCTGGTGCTCCTTTAAGTGTCGGTGGCCCTCCTGGGTCTCTCTGAACAGGGCTTCTCCCCTCTGAGATGGAACACCTCCTGGGCCTTCCTCTTTTTGTTCTGTCCTCCATGGTGATGGTTGTGATGATTGTTTCCCCTAGAAGATCCTCCATTCTTTTAGTTTTGTCTTGGGTGGTCCTCCAACTCTAGGGCTTCTTCTAATGCCTCATGTACCGTCTTGGTGCCACAACCCACTAGAGTGTAGCTGAGGTCAGGCTTTAGGCCACACATGAACTTCTTTGCTAGATGTGCCTCATCTTCGGTCTCACATTTTTGTAGCATCCGGAACTTCATAGCATACTGGCTGATGGTGGAGTCAAATTTCTTGAGGCACCTGAACTCCATCTCCTTCTTCTTGATCATAGCTTATGAAATATAGTGGTTTATGAAGGCGGTAACGAACTCCTCCCAGGTCAGCGGTGCAACATTGGGTCCTCAGGCGTTGGTGTAGTTCTCCCACCAGACGCGAGCAACACTCTTCAGTAGATGGGTCTCGAAACGAACCTTGGAATGCTCAGAACATCCCACATCATGAAAGCAGTGCTCCACACTTTGTAACCACTCCTCAGTACGAGTGACTACGTCTGTCTTAGCTTCTCCAGAGAAAGTCTCTGGCTTGATCTTCATGAAATCAACCAGGGTCAGCTCTAAGTTTCTTGGCTGCGGTTGTCCTCCATGCAGGACAGTCAGGGCATCAGTCAGGGCCTTGACGATCACGTCCAGAGGAGGATTGGGGTTTCCATAGTGGTTGGCCCCTCTAGAGCCAGCATCCCCGCTTCCCATTTTGTTAGAGATTTCCTCTCCGTCTACGTGTTCCTTTCCCTTATCAGACTTATTCTTGGGGGCCATCTGTAGAGAAAGGGCATCTATAAGAGGTCTATCTAAGGATATCAATCACTAATGGTTATTGAACACTCTGATACCAAATTGTGACGTCTTCCCCTTTCATTAATCACAAATACTATATGCGGAATCATCAATTCACATACGAAAGTAAAACATGGGCAAACATCACATATTCGGACTACTAAAGCATTTAAATAACCAGAGTAACTGAGTTTAAACAAAAGTCTGACATAAAGAAACTAAAAGTTTTAGATATACTAATCCTAACAAGAACTAAAAGAAAATGACTGGAAATAAATCTCCTAGTTGGAAGGATCACCTAAGATAATGTCCCACCAGTGATAGATATCCTCTGAGTCTGCAAGTCCTCAAGCTACTCCTCAAACAACTACTCAATATCTGCGGACATCACACCCCCAGCCATGCACAAGAAAGGAGAAACTAGTGGTTAGAGTAATGGCAATGAATTCTTACACAAAGGTTAAAGCATATCTTATAACTGAAAGAAAACTTAACCATATCTTTTAGTTGCATATTATATCTGAGTTGTGGCCACCATTATATGATAAGTCCTCCTGAATTGGCGTATATATACCCTGCTTGGTACCAAAGTACCTCTGAATTGGCACTACATGCCTCTAAATGACACCGAGGTGTCTTTGAATTGGTGTGGCTAAGCTCTGAATTGGTGACACAACACCTCTGAATTGGAGTAAACACTCCTCTGAATTGGGAACAAATGCCTCTAAGTTGGCAACACATGCCTCTGAATCGTCCCGGGACTAACAGAATGAGGACTTATCATATAATGTCTTATGTGAAGGTTATGACTTATTATCTTAAGTCTAAACTTACTTAATTCTTAATTTGAACTAAAATTGAATATTGATAATAGAACTTAAACTGAAATTGAATATTGATAACTGAATCCTAATGTACATCTGAACCTGAATCTAATATTATTATCTAAGAAGTGTGTATTACTCTATAGCAACTGATTATATTCAACTAAACTAAACTCTTATGCTCATGACAAGTATCATGTTACTTAAACATCATAAGGCATAACAATGCAGATAACATCATATCTACTGTAAATCCTGAATGCAGTCAATTACTACATTCAGAGATCATAATAGAACTTCCTAATCTACTAACTGCTTGAAATGATACTGAACAAGAATTCATAGGGCATGGCCCACTAACCTGTAGTAAGCCAAAATCCTGACTCTTCTCCCAACAGTCTGGATCTATCTCTCTCCTAAAAAACCCAATGGTTTTATCAGACCACACATTCCTTATTGGTCAATATATTTAGGGTCATTGGATACTCTCATTTTTATGCACTTTTCATGTATATCACATATTCATACATTAGTTCTTTATATCTGTTTATATCTGTTTATCACATATTCATTGTGACACATTGGTATTACCACAGCAACCACCTACTTACGATTAGGGTGATTATAGGTTACAATGTAACTGTCTAGGTTAGGTCATTAGCCTTGGTATATCTTATTGAATATCATTAGCCTTCTAAAATGGAGATACACCTACCCTGATTCATATAATGACGTTTTCTCGTTATTCTTGGTAGTGGACTTCTTCAGTTAAAGTGATAAGATGACCTGTTCAAAGTGCCTAACAGAGATCGGCATTCCCTAATGCAAGGTTAATTATTACCAACCTCTTGATCCTGATTCTATTATAGGATTGAGGTATGTTTATATGTACAGACATGTGAACATGATATCTTTCCGTTGGGTTTTATCTAATGTGAGTCGAAGCTATACATACGAGATATGATAATGCAATAATGGGCAGATTACACTACTGTACTGATCAAACATAACGCCTATGATTAACAGGAGACATACGACAACCACAACAGCAAGACTGAATCTGCAACTAGTCGAACAAAGCCCACGACCTAAGAGTACAGATTCAAAGACTAGCAGTCTGGGATCAACCGGATCAGGAGTATTAGTCTTGAGGCGTCAAGACACCCCCGATGGTACTTGTGCAGCCCAGAGAGAGGCAAGAGCAGTGAGGTTGCTCTGTCATGACCACACTGCCCCTTAAACAGGGAAACCAGACCGGAAATTGACATAGAAAAAGGAAAGGGGACTGATGCCCCTCAAACAGACCCCTGAAGCCGCTAGTTTGTCTCAGAGTCGAAGAATAGGTCGTGAGGTCAACCGCGAGAGACAGAGAGATGGCGTTGACAGCCATCGCGCGTGGAACATGGCATGAACAGAGCAAGTGGGTGAGTTGTGTGTACCTTCCACAGCGGCTTGAAAACGATCAAGAAAGCTTCAGTAGGCTTGACATTGCCCTGTGGTCGCTCTCCGCCGGTCAACACATGTCTGGAGGTGCCAGGCGGCAATGCCACTACCCGCGGCCACAAAGGGTGCTAGAAGACTGGACGCCACAATGACCCTCGGCTTGGAAGGAGAGCGGGGAGCAGTTCGTGATGTTTGGGAGATGGTGTAGGCATGTCTGATTGAGGGATGGTGGCGCGAGGATAGGGAACGCCAGTCAGCAGCCGGAGGTTGAAGAAGATGGTGGGGGCGATCTCGGGGATGAAGGAGGATACATTGATGGAAGGAAAACCCTCTACGACCCTCCCTTAAGCAATACTGATGCTCTCAGGGCCATGGTAGGCGCTCCGTGATCTACGACAATGGTGATGGGGAAGAAGGACGGTGGTGGATTTGGGCATTTTCAGTTGGGTAAGAACTAGGGTTCATGTAGGGGTTTATATGGTGCGCACCGCACTCAGGAATCTGCTGGTGAAAACCATTTCGAGAATGATCAACCAAACAGCGAGAAATCCACCGTTGATCGGCCATGGGAGTCCCAGTCCCTCCTAGACTGAGGTAGGAGATGACACGAACGGCTGGGATCATGCCTGCGTCCCTACTGCTGCATCCAATGGTTCAGAAAAAGTATAGAAGAACAGAAATTTGGATAAAAGCAATTATCTTGGTTTAATTGCTATTATCTTTGACAAATTAGTTACCTAGTCAAATCAAGTTCGATAAAACCCCAAATTTGGTCAGTTGGCTTATATTGTGTCTAGAATATTCTAACAAAGTTAATTTCTGAGTAAGGGTCTCCAAAGAATTAATATGATTAACAATAAGTAAAGCTTTAATATTACATAACTAATTATTTAAAATGAATCAACTCTTGATATTTTGGGTCTCATATTATATACACATTCTCTTTTTGTGGTAAATTTTCTAGTGCATGAAAATAACCAAAAACATTTAAAACTGACCCATTTATAATATGTGACCATAAAGAGTATGATATAGGGAAATTTGTGAATGAGTACTTGAAAATTGAGGATGTTACACAGAGTGTAGGTTATGTGACCCAGACACCTTGATGCAGGTCATGAGACCCATGTACTAGAGTACAGGTCTCCATAGAAAGATAAGTAAAAGTTAAGAACTAAGTTAAAGTAAGAAGAGATATTTATGTTTCATATTTGTAAAGTTTTTAATGTAAGTTCTCAGTATATAATGTTTAAGAATATTTTGCAGTATCTTATTTCATCAAGTAATGTATATGTTAGAATACTCAAGCCACTTATGCTAACAACTATTTTTCCAATGCATGGTTGTGGACGAGATATCCACAGGTGAGAAGCAGAAGTAAAAAGTAGCATTCAAAGGTTTGAAGCATAAGGATAAAGCAACATTCACTCAGGTGGGGTGCTAACTATAAGATGATCCTCAAGTTTATAAGCTCAGCTATGTGTTTTAAATGTTTCGAACTTTAGCGTAGAGACTCAAGATGTTAAATGAGTTTTCCACGTAACATGTATGTCCCTTTTTAAGAACAATGATGTGAATGCTTATTCTTTAAAGTTATGTGATTGATTATATTGTTGTTATGAATGCAGTTTATGTAATGCCCCCTTGAGTGCACGAGTTATGGATAACATTGTGTTGCTTCTGCTATGCACATGTGTGTTCTTAGGAGGGTGTTACAAAATGGTATTAGAGCAACATTATAGTTGGCCGCCAGATGAGTTCTCATGAACTTACTTAAGATCACCCTATAAGAACTTAAGTGAGAGTACAATACCAATTTAAAAAGATAACTAGTAGCCCTATGTATAAAAGAGGTAAGTGAAAGATATTAGAAATCTTTGTAGATCTTTAAATAGGGGATACAAGTTTAGATAAGGATTAGGGTTATGTGCCTAGATGTTTTACAATTTTTATGTTAACACTATAGTTGTATATAGCATTCTCTCTCTTTTTCCACATGTTTGTGGTATGAGACGCATGCTTACGGGGTTTTATAGAGAGAATGTTATGTGCATAATCATGCTTGTCTTGTCCTTTCAAGTGCATGTGGTATGGGACATGTGCATGAGGGAGGTGCTAGGATAAGTGTGATAAGATATGTCACCTTTGAATATATGACCAACCGACATGTATCCAAAGGCAACAAAGAAAACAAGTGTTGGCATTAAAAGTTTGAGACATATAATCATTTAATCCTAATCATACACATAGTAAGACCGAGCATGTATACAAAAGGTAGATATTTTGGCATAGATAATTAAGTTAGTTTTAAGTGAACTGGAGCCCAAACCAAATCCCAAGAAAGAGGCAAGCTAGATTTCTTGCCATGTTTAATGATGATGTTGTGAGGTAGACTTCATGTTACATTAGTATTATATGCAAATATGAGTCACATTTAGATGTTTAATCATGTGATGATCACACCTTGAGTGCATTCATATTCCTTAGAGACAACATTAAATATTAGTATGCATAGGATATGTGAAACCCTAAGGAGGGTAGACTAATTGAATTTTCAAGGGATTCCCGATAAGGTGGGTAGAATTGTCACACCCCAAAATTTTGATAAGTAACCACATGAATGTAGGTACTACAAAAAAATAGTTACGAGTTTAAGACAAATGATTTAAGTTTTGAATAGGTTTCATCCCATATTGGATTCCTTTGACACATATCTAGAACCCAATTACATTCATGGAAAAATTTACCACCATGAAATGCTATAGTGATCATAAGAAAACTTATGATATCAATAATATAATGAGACTACGGTCCTTTTGGATTTCAATAGAAATCCAATAATCAAGGACATGTTATGCCATGAAATTAGGGATTTTTTCTAAATTAGGCTCTCAGATGCCTGAAGTAGTGAAATTAAGATTGGTATTACGTTATGAAATGTATAAGATATGGTGTTGTCTTGGTGAAGTTTAGAGGTGATTGATGATTCAATTTGTTGATCTAGGTCATGGGACAAGTGAAATCACACACACAATACTAGTGTGGTCTAGTTAATGAATTATATTGTGATCATTTTGTACAAGAAGATGATAGTACATGAGGTGTTGATCGAATTGTGGGACCAATCGGGATTAGAGAGTGGCCTATGGAAATTATAGAAGAAATTTGGAATTTTGATGCCCTTTTAAACGGTGAACCAAGAGAACTGCTGGACAAATTGAGCACATGTCGGTTCACCAGGTGGGTTTGTGCTTCATAGAAGGGGAAAACAAGGGACTTACAATCCCTGTTCTTTTAGGAAGTGGACATATTCCAAGGTAGATTGGAATCAAAGGAGGCTATAAAACCCTCGCGCTTTGGGGTGATGACAAGGGCGAAAAAGTCAATTAGGGTTTTAGCCTAAAAAGAGATTGAGAAGAAGGTTGAAGCCATGAAGAGGGGAAAATGAGCGACGCTGGTTTTGGGTGCTTGGAACGAGGAATCTTCAATTCTGACCAACCTTGATGCAAATATGGTGCCTCCCTGATTGTTGGGGCATGGACAAAGTCAATGGAGGGATGGACATGAGTGGTGTTGCCTGAGCGTCGACCATGGAGCTCTCTGAAGAAGCTGATCGACGACACCCTATTTTGGGCGTGGAGCAGGGGATTCATAGATCCCTTTCGAGGGCATCTGTCATGAGGAGACACTGAACGATTGGTCTTTGCTAGGCTTGCGGTGGGCTATTGTCTGGGTTGTGAGCTAGTGGACAAGGAATGGGCAGGACCCCCCTGACGATGTCCTATTTTAACGGTAAAATAGGGGCGTCGTTTCCTATTTGTGTCCTAATGAGAGGGCAAATGAGAAGATTATGGGATCCTAACCTAATGGGCCACCAGTGACGAGGCCCATCAGGCTTAAAGGAAATTAAATAACAAGGTAATAACGAATGTAACATATTATTTGATTAAGATACTTTACAAATTCATGGAAATTGATCTGGTTGTCAGAATAGGGCATATAAGGGCTCGTTGGAAACATTAAGATACAAGGAACATATTGAAGGAGATTTTAGACTCTAGAAACACCTCGATAAGGTAATTTTATTTAAGAAAAGTTTGATGTGGACTATGTGCATATATGATGATGATTTGTTAAAATAGAGTTATAGGTGTGAACCTCATCATTGAACTTAAAGCTAGTGTTACACCACAAGTTTAATAGGTATGATGATATGATAACTCGTAATTTAGAAATTTCATTGATCCTATATGATGTATTGGGTATGCATGCATGCAAGACATAAGATTGTGTAGGATGTCATTAGAGATGAATATGCAAGTAGAATGATATTTGTGATTTACAAGTGTGTATTAAGGAAAAACCCTAGAAGTTGATTAAATTGTAGTGGTGGGATTTATGAGTAATAATAAATTGATTCAGATGTGTTTTAATGATAGGAAATGTCTTTTCAGGATTTAGATCTGACTAGAGGAATTCAAGATGAATTTTTTATCCTCTTTGACACAAGTAAGTGGTTCATGCCCATGCATATTTATGTTTATCAAACCAATTACATTTACATACTTATTAATTGTGACCTTCATGTCCAACATTCTAAGTTAAAATATGCATGAAAGATTTTATGTGATTATGATTGTAGAATTTCATATACTCAATACCTTAAGTAGTGATGTGTTATGGAATGATTCTAGATCATGAATTAAGTTCATAAGAAGGATAAGAGAATATATTTCTATCATATTCCTTGGAGATGTTCCATATGGATACTCAGGACTACAAGATATGAAACAAACATAAGATTGTCATCCTTCCATGGTTATGTGATATAACCATGTATCATGATTTTAAGTACAAATATGTTATTAGGGTCCCTTATATATAGATGTAATCATGTATTGAGATTTCAAGAAGAACATGTTTTTAAGATTCCCCTCATTTATAGATATAATAGTGTGATAAGAATTTAAGTAGGAACTTGTCATCAAGGTTTCCTATATATGTAGCGATCTAAGAATTAAGAAGTGAAATAGATTCCTTAGAAAGATTAGTGTTTAAAAAGTTAAGTAATATGTGAGAATATGGGTGTTTCACGTAGTAAACCATGTCCCAATTTCCAAGATAAATGTACTAATGGGATTAGAATATATTATAACATGAGTTTATGATGATATTATCCAATTTTGAGACATTAAGTCATGATTAAGTTGCACGATGAGACTCTATATGATTTCTACTTTAAGATTTAAGATTTAAGTTCATATGAATGTATTGAGATCAGACTTCATGAGATATTATAGAAATTGAGTTCCCTTGTAAGAAATCACATTCTTCTAGATATTTGATACTTGAGAACTCTCATATACTTCATATTTCCATATTTAGTTCAAATTCTTTCCCTAAGACTTTAGGCTTAGTATTCATATATTTAGTATCAAAAGTAGTTACATCATTCCTATCAGATTGAAGTATTAGATTAAGGATTATCTAGATAATAAGGATATTATATTTAGATTCAGACTTAGACTACTCATTGTTTGAGTAGCTAGATTATGAATAAAGATACATGATAAGGGTTATAGACCCAATCTCAATTATGTAGTAATTGAGACATATATTCACATTCAGATATAGATTTAGTTTGGAATATAAGAGTAGAGATTCATATTTAGAGTTTAGTACAAGTTCAATACTCAATATTTAGTTTCAGATAAGTCCAGTTCTAGAATTTAGTAAGCTTAGACTTCAGGTAATTAAATTAGAACCTTCACATCATACATTATATGATAGGTCCTCATTCAGAGAGTTTTAGGATGATTTCAAGGCATTTGTTTCCAATTCAGAGTAGTGTTTACTCCATTTCAGAGGGCATGTGGTTTCAACAGAGGGTGTGTTTCCATAGAGGACACTTCAGTGTCAACAGAGGGCATGTTGTGCCAATAGAGGGTGCGCTGCACCATAGGGAACACTTTGGTGTCTACAGAGGAGGACTTATTGTATAATGGTTTCCACAGTCAGATAAAAGTTGTAATTAAATATGCCTTATTTCATAGATTGTATATAATCTCATTTATACATTTTGTAAAAGAGATTAAGATAAGAGAGACATGACTCAGGCCCTTTGTGCAAGTCGTTGGCCCAGGCACCAGAGTGCAGGCCAATTCAGAGACATAACCCAGGCCCAGAGTGCAGGTTATGTGACCCAGGCACCTTGGTGCAGGTCATGAGACCCAAGTACTAGAGTACAAGTCTCTAGAGAAAGATAAGTATAAAGATAAGAACTAAGTTAAAGTCAGAAGAGATATTTATGTTTCAGATTTGTAAAGTTTTTAATGTTAGTTCTCAGTGTATAATGTTTATGAATATTTTGTTGTATCTTATTTCATCAGGTAATGTATACGTTAAAATACTCATGCCACTTACGCTAACAACCATTTTTCCAATGCATGGCTGGGGACGAGATGTCTGTAGGTGAGAAGCAGAAGTAAATAGTAGCATTCAGAGGTTTGAAGCACAAGGATAAAGCAAGATTCACTCTGGTCAAGTTCCAACTATAAGATGATCCTCATGTTTATAAGATCAACTATATATTTTAAATGTTTAGAAATTTGGAGTAGAGACTCAAGATGTTAAATGAGTTTTACATGTGATAACATGTATGTCACTTTTTTAAGAACAGTTATGAGAATGCTTATTCTTTAAAGTTTTGTGATTGATTATATTGTTGTTATGAATGCCAATTTATGTAATGCCCCCTTGACCTGCACGAGTTATGGATAACTTTGTGCTGCTTCTTCTATGCACATCTGTGTTCTTAGGGAGAGGGTGTTACAATATCGATTAGGGGGCCTTGATATTTTTAGACATGTTGCATTTTATAAGTGGTTAACCATTGGAGCCTTGAGGGGCTACCACTTGTCCATTAAATTGTTTGGGTTCACAAAGGTCTGGGAAGGAAGCCTATCCTCCTCATGGAAAACAAGAGATGTTTCTAATTGATCTAGGGTTTCTTCAACCATATGAAACTTCATCCATGAGTAGGCACATATTTTTTCTACTCCAAGAACATTATTCTCAAATCTTGAACTATACCTTTGTCTTTTATCTTGCCTTATTTGCTACTTTATATCATTACCTTGTTGCTTCCATGAGAAGTTGGGGTTATATCTCCATTTGGGGTGTAAGATTGGAACACAAGGTGATGGTTGGTGTAGTTCCCAAAAGGTCACATGTCCTTCACCTCTTCTTCAAGAGACTCAACAGATTGCACCAAATGGTGGGAGGAACTTCCCACCTAACTCATCATAAAATTCACCATGTCGGCAATGATATTCATCAATTTTGTATTTGCATCAGTTGATGAAGATAGCTATGAAGTGGATGGATAAACACCAATGTCCCAACATAATCATTGTCACATTGAGGATTTATTTCTTGAATTTCCATCCATGTGCTCAGATAGATGTTGTGATACTTTAAGAGTCTTTGTAATGAATGAACCGCCACAAAAGGAATCTATCACCATTTGGCCCAATTCAGACAATAACCAGTAGAAATATTGTACTAGTTGCAACAAGGATACCTCATTGTGAGGGTAGTCCCTCAATAGCTTTTGGAATCACTCCCAAATCTCATGTAATTATTCATACCCAATTGGCTAAAGGAGGTTATATGTCTTCTTATTTAAGTTATCTTGTATATGGGGTAAAAGTTCATTAGGAACTCATTTTTCATAGCCTCCTTCATAATAACTTTGGCCATAGTGGTGTACTACTCTTAGCCTTAACTTTTAAGGAGAGTGGAAACACTGCTACAGAGTCAGCGTTCAACGTCGCTTTTAGAGGTGCCGGTTATTTAATAAAACCGACGCTGATAAACATTACATGTCAGTTATTGAGGAAAACGGACGTCTATATTTGAAGACCATCTAGATACGTGTATCACTTTTTATTCAGCGTCGGCTGAAGAAAAGCAACCGACGCCTAAAATAGCCCGCAAAATCGATTTTTTTCGAGTGAAAAAAAATTGCCCCCAAAGGGTAACATACATCGTCGGTGTTTTACCTAATAACTGACGCCTAAAGAAGATAAAAATTGTATGCAATTTTTACCATATGGGCGTCGGTTGTCGTGGGATAATCGACGCTTAATAAGGGTTCTTGCGCCCTCCCTGCCAAAAATTTTAGGGTAAAGGATTGTCCAATTGACACCGGTTGTTATATTCAGTCGATGCTGATTCTGTTTAGGTGTCAGTTTTTAAGATAACTGACGCCTTTTATTAACTTAATAGTCCCCGTGAGAAGGAGACTCTTCCCCTTTCTTCTGTTTCATCGTGAAAATGACTGTGCCTGATCTTTCTCCTCCCGCCGCCGCGCCTACTTCATTGGTCAATCCTGCCGCTGTTGCTCCCACGCACTGCCACCACTCATTACTGCTTTCCCTGCCCCACCGCCGCCTGATCTTTCCCCTCCCGCCGATGCTGCAGCCGGTCTCCTGACCCTGGTCGCCTCCCTAGTCGCCGGTCTCCTGCTCCTGGTCACCGGTCTCCTGCTCCTGGTCACTGGTCTCCTACTCCTGGTCATCGCCCGCCTCCTTGCTACTCCAGCCACCCGCTCGCTACTCCTACATGTACCCTTCTTCCTCCTTTTCTTACTCCTTGGCGCCCCTCTTTTCTTCCTAGCTTCTCCCTCCTTACCAACAACAAGAACGGCGAAGGAGTTGTGTAACACTAAATTGGTGTTCACTTCCTTCCCCTACGAATTTGCTCCGCCAACACAGCCACAGCCGTGGCTATCCCACACGACCGTGCTTACTGTTGGTAAGGAGGGAGAAGGAAGAAAAGAGGGTATATGATACCTAAAATTGTGATGAAACCCTAACATCTAAATTCCTATTGCATGATGAAACCCTAACATCTACATACTCTATATGATACCTAAAATTGTGATGAAACCCTAACATCAATTGTGATGAAACCCTAACATTTACATATCTATCCAAGATGATGAACATGCATGGACACTCGAAATGTTGAAATCAATGTTATAGAATATGATACCTAGATTAAATGATGTTACATGAAACCTAGGATATGAATGATGAAACTAGGATTGCAGGTATTGGAATGACAACATACATGTATTTGTTGGCCTAGAAACCCGTCCAAGATTTACTCATTAGGAGTAAATATTGGATAGTCCCCGGTTTGGGACTATTCATGAACACCTAATCTCACTTAGGATGTAAGTGTATAATGTGTATTGGGTTTTCAAGAAAATTTCGGTACCATTTCCCCGTTTGTTCTGTAAGTACATATGTACTTGGAGAACAGTGGAAAAATGTTGCTGAAATTTTCTTGAAAACCCAGTACACATTATACACTTACTAGTGAGATTAGGTGTTCAAGGATGGGATAGGTGGTACACATTTATTATATATAAGATGAAACTAGGATTCGAAGTATTGGAATGAAAACATACATGTATTTGTTGGCCTAGAAACCCATCCAAAATTTACTCATTAGGAGTAAATCTTGGATAGTCCCCGGTTTGGGACTATTCTTGAACACCTAATCTCACTTAGGATGTAAGTGTATAACATGTATCGGGTTTTCAATAAAATTTCGATAGCATTTCCCCGTTTGTTCTCTAAGTACATATGTACTTGGAGAACATCGGGGAAATGCTGTAAAATTTTCTTGAAATGATATCGGGCCCTAAACAACCTAGAAGTGATATCGATGTTTATCTTGAACCTCTGATTGATGACTTAAAGAAACTCTAGGGTGAAGGTGTGATGATCTATGATGCTTTACGAAGAGAGACATTTCATTTGCACGCTATTTTGTTTTGCACTATTAATGACTTTCCAACATACAGGAATTTGTCTGGATATAGTGTCAAAGGAGCTAAAGTGTGTCCTATATGTGAAGAGAACACTGATTCAATAAGACTAAAACATGGCGGCAAGACTGTATATCTTGGTCATTGAAGGTTTCTTTCAAAATTCCATCTGTATCGTAGGAAGCGCAAAGCATTCAATGGAAGGAATGAGGAACGGAGTGCACCTAAACCTATACCAGGGGATGTTGTTTATGAAAGAGTAAAAGACATTGTCAATGAATTTGGTAAGAGATCACAATGTACTATGGCCACACGGAGTGACAATTCTTCATTCAAGAAAAAGTCAATATTTTGGGATCTTCCTTATTGGAGTTCTTTGACAGTCAGGCATTGTATCGATGTCATGCACGTTGAGAAAAATGTTTGTGATAGCGTCATTGGTACTCTGTTGAATATTCCAGGTAAGACTAAAGATGGGATAAAATCTAGATTGGACCTACGTGAAATGGGAATAAGGTCAGAATTGACATAATTACATGAAATGGGTAATAAAAGAACATACTTACCTCCCGCTTGTTACATGTTGTCTAGAAAGGAGAAGAAAGCTTTTTGTGAATGCTTGGCAAATGTTAAGGTGCCACAGGGTTACTCATCCAACATCCGTAGATTGGTATCAATGAAAGATCAAAAGTTGATAGGTCTTAAATCTCATGATTGTCACACTCTAATGCAACAAATATTGTCTGTGGCAATTCGATCTATATTGCCGAAGCATGTAAGGTTTGCAATCACCAGACTTTGTTTCTTTTTCAATAGTCTGTGTAGAAAAGTTATTGACCCTGATACTCTTGATAATTTGCAAAGAGAAGTGGTTGTTACCCTATGTCAGCTTGAGATGTATTTTCCTCCTTCATTCTTTGATATCATGGTACATCTTGTTGTCCACTTGACTAGGGAAGTGAAAATGTTGGGACCCGTTTTCTTGCATTGGATGCATCCCTTTGAACGATACATGAGTGTTTTTAAAGGTGATGTTCAAAACCGTTATCGGCCTAAAGGGAGTATTATTGAGGGTTATGTCGCGAGAGAGGTTATTGATTTTTGCAATGACTTTCTGAGTGGTAATGACACTCCCGTTAATGACAAGAATATTGAGGAGGGCAAAGGAATTTTGGGATCATGGGTGAAAGTAATCAGCCGTGAGAAGTTGGAACAAGGTCACTTGTATATTTTACACAACATGGATGAAGTGAGTGTTTATATCAAGGAACATACCCATTTAATCAAGCGACAACATCCTCGAGCCAGTTCAATGTGGCTTGCTAGAGAGCATAACAAGACTTTTACTAAGTGGTTTGAAGATAAAGTCATACAACAACTATCTCAAATACTAGATGATATTACGGAAACTATCAAATGCCTCGCCTTTAAACCAAAATCGAATGTTATGTCTTATGAAGGTTTGACATTAATGGGTTCACATATTACACAAAGCGCCAAGATGATAAGAGTATCGTCCAAAATAGTGGAGTCACCCTTCAAGCGTCGACTATGTATTTTGCAAGTGCAAAGGATAAGAGTCCATGTGAAGCTAAAATGTCATATTACTGTGTCATTGAAGACATATGAGAGTTTGACTACATAGATTTCAGAATTCCGCTCTTCAAATGTAATTGGGTTGATAACACCAAAGGTGTTATAGTGGATGAATTGGGTTTCACTTTAGTGAACTTTGAAAAGATTGGCGAGAAGGGTGAACCATTCATATTGGCATCACATGCGAAACAAGTATTTTATATCGATGATCCTGTAAATGATAAATGGTCGGTTGTTCTTCATGGTAAAAGATAGTTCATTGAAGATCCTATAGATGAAGAAGAGTACTATGATAAGAATGATGACTCCAGTCCATTCTCAGTTGGGTTGCCAACTCTACAAAATATTGAAGCTAATGATGACTTATATGTGTGCGGAGATCACAATGAAGGATTGTTAATTAATAAAAGATCACAATTTTAGAGGCATGCATGTTTATATTTTTTTATATGTTTCATTTTTCAATGTTTTAGAGGCATGTTTTTTTGATATCAATATCATTTTCAGATATAATGTTTCATTATCTTCTAGTTAATACAAATGCTAAATGTTTTCCTTTTTAATGACATTTTCAGATGGCTGACCATGATGTCCATGATGAGCATGGCGAGGATACCAATGTAAGTTTTAAAAACATATCCTATATTTCTGTAGAAATTCGTTATCTTCTAGTTATGTCATATATCCTATATTTCTATATTGGGCTAATTCAGTGTGTTTATTTTGTCAAATTTTAGGTTGATGATGCACATGTACCCTCTGAAGCACTAGAGGCACTTGATGCACATCACCAAAAAGTTAATAAGAAAAGGGGCATCACTCTGCTGAAGAAGTTAACGATGCTAAGGGGCAGTGGATCTAGATTGGCTGTGGAGTTTGATAATGCAGGAAATGCAATTGGAGTGAACCACAATAATTTTGTAAACTATCTTGGGTGTGTCACTCGAAGCCATTGTGGTGTTAAGTATGATAATTGGAATAAAGCTCTTTAGGTGAAGAAAGACTTGATATGGAAGGATTTATGCATGAGTTATTATTATTTGCAATTCTATTTTGTAGATTACAAATTCTATTATTTGCAATTCTATTTTTGGATACTAGTTAATAGCAATTCTATTTTACAGAATCTATTTGCATTGGATGAGAAGCTGCATCGTAAAAGCATGATGCAATGCGCTGGAAAGATGCTAAGGAACTATAGGACAAATCTCAATAGAGAATACATAAAAGATGGTGATAAGAAGAAGAAGTCATCCCTTGAAAAGTGAAACTTCCTGGACAAAGAAGATTGGGACACGTTTGTTGCTTCAAGACAAACTGAAGAATTCAAGGTATTAAGCATCACTCCCAATTTAATTAATATACATTGTATTCACCTATTCAAGATTAACCTTTAGTGTTACTAACCAAATCAATGTGCATACTAACTAGGCGTTCAGTGAGGCACAAAGAGAAAGGCGTGCATTGAATGTGCATGACCACACAATGGGTCCAAAGGGCTATGCAGGCGTTCACCAAAGACTATAGGCAGAGTCTGCTACTACTCAGGAGTCCTCTACTACATGTACCACACCCATGCCTCGCCATGATGTCTGGATAGCTAGGAGGCAAAACAAGAAGGGTGAAATAAAGAAGCCGATAACTGTTGAGGCGGCTGCAAAAATGGTAAAATACAACTCAACAATGCATGTCATTCGAATATTGATTATTTGTGGTGTTTACTTACCAATTTCTGTTGATGGTGATTAGTAGGAGCTGCACGAGCAGAGGAAAAATGGCACATTCATCCCTCAGGGCATAAGGGATGAGTTGACAGTTGCTCTGGGTAACCCAGAGCATCCTGGACGTGTTAGGGGTGCAAGCGCTGGTGTGGGCATCAAAGCGTTCTTTGGGCCATCCCAGCGCAAACCTGTCATAAGAGCGAGACTTTCACAAGAAGAGGTAACCTATTATTTTTTTAGAATGTTACTGCAATAGGGAATTCAATAATAAGAAGCTAATGTTTCTTTTATCCATGTATAGGAGAATAAGAGAGTCGAGGATATAGTTTCTAAGAAGGTCAAGGAAGAAATGATGTGGTGGTAGGCATCTCAGGCTTCCAATCAGCCAATGGCGACCTGCTCTTCTCCTGATGCACATGCTGAGAGTAATCCTATAGACTCACCACCTAGCACGTCTGCTGTAAGTATTGTTTATGACATAGTAGCTAGTCTTTTCAAGATGATATGTATATATGTATAGCATTATTTACATAAATTTATAGGCGTTGAAGCCATGCCGCTTAAAAATTGAAGATTATATTGTTGCAGAGGCGTAGGCTTACCCGTCCCTTCCTAGGGCAATGATTCATGGGGCTCCAATGCCATAGGGTTACGTTTGTGTGATCCTGATATGTGTATTCCCCGATTGGAGGGAAGCTGCATTGCCATATGCCCACCCAGATATTGATACACTTGCTGAGGCAGAAGGTGGGGTGATATTGTGGCCCAAAGCGGATGTCGTCTATACTACTAAAATTGAAAGATAAATTTACATTACGTTAAATTGTTAATGTGTATATATGAGGTCAATTGATATGAAATTATATATACAGGTTAAAAAGAAGACACTCAGAGCATCTAGGCCTCCACCTCCACTTCCTGGATTACCAAGTTGGGTTCCAACTGACCTAAAATTCCCGTTAGGTCCTGCTTATAAGGGAATGGTTGTATGGCTACGTGCACATAATATACATTGCCCTATAGTTGTTTCTTTAGAAGCGGATTATGCAAGTCAATCATACAAAAGCTCGTTATTTATACAAGATATTATTGAGTTGCTTATCTATGATTGGTTGAATACATCAATGATAGAGGCATGGATAAGGTGAGATCTTGTTTATACATCCATATACCTTGTGTAGGATCCAGTGATCTGGTTTCTTATATATTAATGCATACGTAGTACATGTTTTGCAACTACTTAGTAAAAATTCAATGTAAACAATTTGGATTTGAACATGTGGGATTTTTGATTCCATCATTGATTAGTCTGGTAGCTAAAGAACCTGATAGCGTTCAACAATAATGTTGTGATTCTTTTACAATTTTCGGTCAAAAAAAGAAGATGATAATAATAGCTCCATTCAATATGAAGTAAGTTTACTTTGCTTATAATTTGGACTTAAGAAAATTACATTTTTATTGTGGATTTTGAGTTATTAATTTTAAACTTTTTTACCTCTAGCGCTAAGCATTGGGAGTTACTAGTTATTCTCCCTGGGACGTTCATTGTCTATTATCTAGATCCTACGGGGAGTACATTGAATCAAAAAATTGTACACATAATGAGAATGTCATTATTCTGGTGAGAAATATTTCATTTTTATATACGTTAACATCTGTTATTACATTACTATTTAATTATGCAATTTACTGTGTTACATTAACATGTAGGGGTTTAGATGCGTTCAAAAAGGCTGGAGGAAAGGTCCCCAGTAAAGAGAACCAACCAATAATTTGGAGAACATGAAAGTAAGTTCCTGACTCCAATGTATATGTTATTTATGTGAACTGTGCTTATTTGTATTTTTTAATATTTTATGTCCATTTTATAGTGTGCTACACAAGACAACGGCTGGGCATGTGCATACTATGTGATGCGGTTTATGGACATGATTATCAAACATGCAGATGAAATCAATGCCATACCTAAGGTATTATATATAGTCTCATTAGATAGTATGAAATATATCAATCTTATTTATATATTATTACTTATATATACATCATTCTCTTTGCAGGTGTTTAAAATTGACCCCACTACAGGTAAAGCCTTAAAAGATGTACATGCTCCATATATGATGGAAGTATTAAATGACGTAAGAGAAGAATGGGCAAGAGCCATACAAGCAGTGGGGACTGTAAGATATAATTGGGATGCTGATAGCGATGATGAATGATATTTTATAAATGAATGTTTATACATGTGTTTCTACATGTCTAAATGTTTCTACATGTATTTGAATGTTTCTACATGTGTGAATGTGAAAATTGAATTGATGTCTGAATGTATCTACCTATGTTTGAAAAGAATATTTGTTGATTTTGCATGTTTGTGGCCTATTTGTTGGCTGATATCAATGGATGTCGTAAACCTATAGTTTAGTTCCACTGAAATGCAGGTTCTCATCCTGCGACCAACCACAGTAGGTGACGTGTATTTTACTACGCGCTAAAAATGCAAGTGTACGCGTCGAGTAATATAGGCCTTTGTGAGGCCCGAGTCGAACACAGGGATACGTTGAATTATTGGAGACTTCTACTAACTATTTGTGATCAGCTAAGCCGGATAACAAAGTAGGGTTTGTTGTCGAAATTAAAAGAAATTAAAAATAAAACAAAGCAAACAATCGATTAAAGGTTGATTTAATCAATTCAAAAGGATATCTTTAGGATTTCGGTTTCACCGCGGGTCAACATTGCTTTAGGTTTCATATAACTCCTCAATCTTCTCTCTCTATCCGGGTAGTGGCCTGAAAATAGAATTACCCACGGTCGTGGTGTAATTCACTACTTAGGTTTAGGTTGATTCCACCGTCGTAGTAATCATTCCCCTAAACTAAGCGCATTACAACCGATCTCTCAGTTTCCACCATTAATTTTACACCTCCTTTGTCAAGGGATTTATCTATTAATGTAGGTTTCGTCTCTTTTCAACCGTTAATCCTTCTGTCGAAGTGATTAAGGGCATTAAGTTATTATTATGGTGATCAAGCATAACAATATATGGAGAAAACAAAACTATACCACGGATTTAAGAGAGAAAATATGAATTATTAATATAAAACTGTCATACAATGCATTCCCGGGCTACTCCCAGTCCTAAAGATGGAGGGGATTAGCCCCACATGTTCATCTCGCACAAATACATGGTAGAAATAGGGGAAATCATATGAAAAACGTGAATTGAATGGGAAAACCCCTGAACGGAGGAGAACCGGTGGATCCTTTGCGTAGAACACGAGCTTTCCCGCCTCTCAGTGGTGAAATTCGCCTTCGACAGCGTCCTAATCGACAGGGATGAGCTTCTGGCCTCCGTTCTCCTCTTTCTCCCTCCTTGGCACTTGTGCAATGGCAAAATTAGATGATGATCTCCTCTGGGCGGCCGTCATTAGGTATAAGTCCCTAATTAGGTCGTCAATTAACTCCAGCCGTCCGATTGAAATCAATTTGAATCCAACGCATATCTGCAGGTGTCGATACCATCGACGCAGGTCGATGGTATCGACAACCCCTTTTTGGCGTCGGTTCTGTCATTTTGCGACGCTGTAGCCTCCATGTGTCGATGGTATCGACTTGGTGTCGATACTATCGACTGCTCCTTCGCCAGCAATCTGAAGACGTCTCGATACCATCGACATCAGCCTCGATGGTATCGACTCTTTGCTGCTCCTTTCGGCTGGAAACCTGCGGTCAAGTCGATGGTATCGACTTCCGTCGATGGTATCGACTTCCGTCGATGGTATCGACAGAAGCAGATACTTGTTTTTCCTGAAATTTAAAGACAAAATCAAATAAATCCACACAATTAATAATAATGTGATAATGAATGCTCAAAATGATGAAACTAAGGGGATTTGACATAAAATGATGGCAAAGACCAAAATGGATGAATTATGCGATATTAACCATAGAAATGACTAATAAAAGCATAAACCACATATAAAATAGGTCTATAAATGCGACTCAAAATCATCGCATCAAACTCCCCTAAGCTTGAATGTTGCTTGCCCTCGAGCAACTAATCCTTAGAATAGAATTGCAAATGTCAACTGAAAAACAACACACCAACCCAACATCCCATGTGACTCCCACTGAACGTTCTCAAACTGGCCTTCTCTAACCACAGAACGGTAATTACCCTAAAGGCGACAGTAATCATCAATAAAAGAAATTATCCTCCAAACAGATGAACACCATCACATAAGGCAGTTAACATAATACAATTCGCCGATTCAACATTGGTGCATCTTGTGATCGCCTATACTACGTTGCTCGCCCTAACTACCATATACATGGAAGCCGTTCTCCTGATAATCATTAGTGAGGAGAAATTCACGGTGGCCTACCAATCCGACAACGGGTGGACGAAAATGGGTGGCTCATGGAAAAACTTGGAAGTATTGTACAGTTTCAACATGCATAATACAAAAATGTCCTAAATGATGCCAATGCACATTGAAAATGCCCTAATGCCTAAAATTGGGTGAAATGATGCATGCACTAACCTTCCACCTCAAAATGAGATGGACGTCTAATCAAATTACATCATGTACTCAATTTCCTGTAATGCGAGTGATATCCTGTTCCTTTCTCCCTCTTATTTCACTTCCTTCTGAATTCTCTTTTTTTTATATTGCAGATTTTAGAATTTTTTTTTTCAGCCCACATATCCATTATTGCTTAAAGATAAGTTTATTGGGCTATTTTCTTCATGCTCAAATTTTTTTTTTTCAAAATTTAGAAGGTATGGAACAGTTTAATTCACCATTGGGGAAAAATTGAGACACATGATGTACTTTATGCATAAAAATCATGAGTGCAACTACATGGAATGCACCTAAAGGTAATGTGCATGAATCCTTATATTTTTTTTTCTTTTTATGCAAAAGTATGGAAAATATCAATGCAAGTCCTCTCTACATGCTATGCACACAAGAAAGAATTAAAACTGCACTTTACTTCCAATTCTTAGGTGGATTATGGAAAAATGAAGTGGAATGATCACAAGATTAGATGACTCAACCTTAGAAAGATATTATGTGTCCCTCCTTACTGACCTGTGTAGTAGTTTAAAGGGTTCTCTCTCTTACATCCAATTAAGGTCTCATTACCATTTGGTTAGGTTAGGCTCAAACAACCATTACTGTCCACTTTTCATGAATCAAAAGGAGTACAGGTGTGAAATGTTGTTTTAAAGTTGACATAATCAATCATTTTCGTAGGATGTGTTCCCCACGGTCAACCAAAGCAAGCTATCCAAGACACAAATTTTTTTTAAATTTCCCTTAAATTTCCCATGAACTAACAGCAAGATGACAAACTTTTACGACATCCACAGTTACACTAGATAGCACGTGGATCCTACAAAAAACTACAGATGCAAGAAACAAATAACACTGCTAAAAACCAAAAACAATAAAAGAAAAGATAGAGCTGTTCCAACTACCCCCCTAAGCTTGAATTCGACTATGTCCTCATAGTCAAAAACAAACTTAAGAGTGGAACAGAGATACCCGATCAGTCTTGTGGAGGCGGAGGTGGGTACTGTGGGGCCGTAGGATCCCAAGAAGGATACTCCCCCTGGAAGCTCGGATCGTAATGGGTCCTCGGCGGAGGCTGTGGATAGCCTCCAAAGTAGCTCTGACTCCAGTAGTGGTCATGGAAGGGCTCCTGTTGCATCTCCATCCTTTGCAACCGATTGTGTATCTGCTGTTGGTTGTCGAGGAGGAGACGTTCATTCTCGAACATCGCCCTTTGGTTGTCAAGTAACCGCTTCGTAGTATCCTGAATACCGGTATACATCTCTAGATGATGCTGCTGTGTCTGATGTATGTCCTGCAGCATCGTATACATGCTTTGCATTGAGTAGACATCCTCGCTTGGCTGCGAGGGCTGTGGTGACGGCGGCGGGGGCTGTGATGATGAAGACACACCCGGATGCATCTGAGGACGCTTCCCGGGTGCTACCCATGCACGAAGAGGTGTGAATGCCTCCTCTTCCTCCTCAGCCTCGCCTTCTTGTCCGTCATTGCCGCCTTCATTCTCATCGGAGTCAATGGCTATGATCGGCCATTTGAAATGTTGTACGCCCTCGATGTTGAAGATGGGATCCGACAGTGCGCACTCCTGGTACGCTTGATTCACATGGCAATGTGCAAATGCCGCGCCATCCCGAAGAAGAATTAAGTTGGCCCGGTGAAGATGTTGCAAGTTGACCTTGTTTCTTGTAGAAAGAGGAGTGAGGGATTGGAAATTTAGTCCCAAGTACGACGCCAGTTTGGTGATGAGCCCACCGAAGTGAATCGGCGCTTTCCTCGTACTCCTCTTTACATCCATCACACGCTGCAAAAAGAATGCACCCCAATTGCATTCTTGTCTCTTCAGAAGCTTGTATAGAAAGAAGAGATCGGAGCCTTGAAATTTGCTAAGGGGAAGATCACCCCGTGCAAAAACAGTAGAACTCAACATCCGATGCAAAACCCGGACGAAGGGGTGCTCGAAGTCGGCTACCACAGCGTTGTGGTAGCAAACCGACCTCCCTTGTGGCACCGTCACCAACTCGGACAAGATCATGTCGTAATCGGTGCGGTGGTCCGGCCTCCGGTGGTCATACTGGGAATGATTCCAGTTGAAAATTTTGTTGAACTGCCGCAGCGTGAGGACGTAGTCGTGGTTGTACAGCCGGAAAGATACCCGACCCTAGATCCACTCTCGGTCAGTAGCATTGATGTCGTTGGGATGGATGCAGACGTCCAACGACGCCATGAACTCGGCTACCAGCTCTTTGTATGTCGGTCAGTCACTAAAGAACGGCTGGCCATCTTGATGACGCTCCAGTTCGCCAAGCCTTATTCTAGTGTTACGGGCCTGTCCGTTAAGAACATAGGCCAAGTTGGCCTCGAATCCCAGATCGCGCACCATCTCCCGGTCCACATAATGGGTGGGCTCGATCTTCCTCCTCATTATCTCCTCGTAGATCTTTCGAATCTCCAGGGAAGGATGGATGAGTCGGGGACGAGCAACTGATGCCGTTGGTGGTGGAATGAATTCCGTCGGAGTTGCGTGTGAGGACGATTCTCCGGCTGTATGCACCATGGTGGCGACGAGAAAGGGGTTGAAGAAGAAGAGATCGGGGAAGATGGAGACTTGATTCTCCGCTCGGTGAAGATCTTTGCTCGATGTTGCTGCTCTTCGATATTGGATGGCTCGGGGAAGTGCTCGGCACGAAGGAGGAAGTTCACTCTGAAGGTGTGACGTCAAATGACGTAATAACTCTCCTTATATACACTTGGCCGGCGCTACTGTTGACCCGTCGATACCATCGACGCGGGTCGATGGTATCGACACGTCTCGATGCTATCCGCCTCCCTCGCGAGTATCGACGGCTGACGATTGCTGGATTGTGAAACCCGGATTGCTGACCTGTCGATACCATCTACGCGAGTCGATAGTATCGACGCAGCACCCAGATCGCTGATGTGGACTTCGCGATCGCCGTCGATGTCGTTGCGCGGATCGCTGACATGGATGGGTGATACCATCGACAGGAGTCGATGGTATCGACTTGGCTTCATTGCGACACCGCCACTTTTTCACTTCAACCTGTGACCATGTCGATACCATCGACACGACCGTCGATGGTATCGAGTTGACTGAGACAAATCACTCTGAACTTCTCCAGAGATCTCGATGGTATCGACAGTTGTTGCGCGATCTGCCTGTAGGTGTGTCGATACCATCGACGAGACCGTCGATAGTATCAACGCAGCACGAATCTTGCAGTTGTCAACCTGAACCTATGTCGATACCATCGACCAGTGTGTCGATGGTATCGACCCTGCCTCAGCCTGCACAATGAACAAACGGATCAAGGTATCTTCTTTACATCAAAATTTAAATGAAATGAAAGCAATCTATGACTATAATTAAACTATCCTAATGTACCGATGGTTGGGTTGCCTCCCAACAAGCGCCCTTATTTAACATCTTAGGCTAGATGGCTTCCCAGCATCTCATTCGTCCACAAATGTAATGAGTTTGACCTCATTCACTTTTCTCTTGTAATTTTCACCAAAATATAGCTTTAACCTCTGCCCATTCACCAAGAACGTGGCATCTCCATCACGCACCAGAATCGCACCGTGCGGTTTAACCTCTTCCACCACGAATGGTCCACTCCACCGGGACTTCAGCTTCCCGGGATGCAACTTGAGTCGGGAGTTAAACAACAGAATGCTATCTCCCTTCTTGAACGTGTGCAGCTCGATATGGCGATCGTGGATCAGTTTTGTGCGCTCCTTGTATATGCGGGCATTCTCATATGCCGTCATGCGCAACTCATCTAGTTCATTCAACTCGAACATCCTCTTTCTCCTAGCTTCATCATAATTCAAATTTAGCCTTCTAAGCACCCAATGGGCCTTGTGCTCCAATTCCACCGGAAGGTGACAAGCCCGGCCATACGCCAACCTAAAAGGCGTAGTGCCTATAGGTGTTTTGTAAGCCGTTCTATATGCCCAAAGTGCGTCCGGTAGTAGGGCACTCCAATTCTTTCTTGTGGATGCCACTGTTCGCTCTAGAATCTTCTTGATTTCCCGATTTGAGACCTCCACTTGGCCTTGCGTCTGTGGATGATATGGGGTGCCAATGTTGTGCTTGACCCCATATTTCTTCAAAAGTGTCGAGAATTTCTGATTCCAGAAGTGTGTACCCCCATCACTTATTATCATTCGGGGTATCCCAAACCTACAGAAAATATTTTCCTTCACAAACCTGCACACTACCGTAGAATCATTAGTCCTTGTGGGGATTTCTTCCACCCACTTCGACACATAGTCAACAGCTAGCAAGATATAAAAATTTGAATTCGAAGACACAAACGGTCCCATGAAGTCTATTCCCCACAAATCAAATACTTCCACTTCCTGAAATACATTCAGGGGCATCTCTTGTCGCTTCGAAATGTTACCTGCTCGCTGACACGGGTCACATTGCCTTACAAAATCGTAGGCATCCCGAAACAAAGTTGGCCAATAAAGGCCGCTTTCCAACACCTTTGCTGCTGTTCGCGAACTGGCATGGTGTCCTCCCGTAGGCGATGCATGACAATGGTGGAGAACACTGTCGTACTCCACCTCAGGCACACACCTGCGTAGGATGCCATCCCTGCATTGCTTCAAAAGAATTGGGTCATCCCAAAAATAGTATCTCAAAGAATGAAAGAATCTCTTTTTCTCTTGATATGACCAGTCTTCCGGGATGATCCCGCAAGCCAAATAGTTAACAATTTCAGCAAACCACGGTTCTTTAGAATTAATTTTCAAAAGCTGCTCATCGGGAAACGTCTCGGTTATGGGTATGTGCAAATCTTTTTCCTCTACCCTTTCTAACCTAGACAAATGATCAGCCACTACATTTTCAATTCCAGACTTGTCCTTGATTTCAATATCAAATTCTTGTAAAAGCAAAATCCACCTAATGAGTCTGGGCTTTGCATCCTTTTTCTCCATCAAGTATTTTATCGCAGCATGATCAGTCCATACAACCACTTTTGATCCAACTAAATACTGCCGAAATTTTTCAAAAGCAAACACGACGGCGAGTAATTCTTTTTCAGTAGTTGTATAGTTCAATTGAGCATCATTCAGAGTTTTGGAAGCATAAAAAATCACCGCGGGCTTATTATCTACCCTTTGCCCCAAAACGGCTCCTACTGCAAAATCTGAAGCATCACACATCAATTCGAAGGGTTTTGTCCAATCCGGCGTTTGAACAACCGGGGCCGAAATCAATTTTTCTTTCAAAACTTCGAATGCATGAAGACACTTATCATTGAAATCGAAGACCGCATCTTTCTCCAAAAGTTCGGATAAAGGTTTTGCAATTTTAGAAAAATCTTTTATGAATCGCCGATAAAACCCGGCGTGTCCCAAAAAGCTTCTCACCCCTTTTACAGAATTTGGTGGGGGCAGCTTGGAAATCACCTCAATTTTCACAGGGTCTACCTCAAGACCTTTTCTAGACACCTTGTGTCCTAGCACTATTCCCTCTGTCACCATCATGTGACATTTCTCCCAATTGAGGACCAAGTGTGTGTCCTCACAACGCTGCAGCACTTTGTCTAAGTTATATAAACATTCATCAAATGACGCACCATAAACCGAGAAGTCGTCCATGAAAACCTCAAGACAGTGTTCTACCATGTCAGAGAATATGGCGAGCATGCAGCGTTGAAACGTCGCCGGTGCATTACATAAACCAAATGACATTCGTCGGTAAGCGAAAGTCCCATAGGGACAGGTGAACGTAGATTTCTCTTGATCCAAAGGATCAATCGAAATCTGGTTATACCCCGAATACCCATCCAGAAAACAAAAATGCGACCGACCGGCAAGACGTTCTAAAATTTGATCAATAAATGGTCAAGGAAAATGATCCTTAAGAGTGGCTGCATTCAGACGACGGTAGTCAATACAAACTCGCCACCCGGTTACCAATCGGGTGGTGACAGGTTCATTCAACAAATTTTTAGTAACAGTAATTCCCCCCTTCTTAGGGACTACCTGTGTGGGACTCACTCACGTCGAGTCTGATATGGCATATATAATACCTGCAGCAAGAAGTTTGATGACCTCCTTCTTCACAACCTCCATCATGCTCAGATTTAAACGTCTTTGAGGCTGAATAACTGGCTTGGCTCCCTCCTCGAGCCGTATCTTATGCTGGCAAAGTGTAGGGGAGATCCCCTTAATGTCTGCAACAGACCACCCAAAAGCTCCACGGTGGTTCTTGAGCACTATCAGCAGTTGCTCCTCCTCATCCGCACTCAAGTAAGCAAATACAATCACCGATAACTTGTCCTTCTCAGCTAGAAAGACGTACTTAAGATGCGGGGGCAGCTGCTTCAACTCCAACTCTGGCGGGCAAATAAGAGATGATTGCAGCGGTGGGGGAAGTGTACCTAAATCTTCATAGTGCCTCGTATAGAAACATGGAAGTATCTGAAGCATTTTGGCGCACTCCTTGAGTGAATTACTCCGCATCCAATCATAGGTAACATTCAACAAACAAGCCTCCAGCGGCAGTTCCGGATATGCCTCAACAACCAAAGTAGTAATCGCATCATCCTCCCAAGAAGGCGGAATGTCCTCATTCTCATCATTCGGAAATCCAACAGATTTACATAAAGAGACAACCTTAGTTTGCTCCATGATGTCCACAGCTAAGGTTCCATTATCCATCTTACTCATCACATGAGCCATGTCCAAGAATGGTTTTCCAAGGCAGAGTGAGATGTTGTGATCCACATGTTTCACCATGTTACATCGTTCTTTTACTTTAGTAGACGCAGTGCTAGTGGGCATGACCATCTCAAAGCGGTCATCTGCTATGCCTAAGGTCAAGCGACCTCTCCCCATCTCTAAGATCATGTCGGATGTAGCTTGGAATGGACGTCCAAGTAACAGCTCATTGCAATGCTCATCTTGCATCTCCATAACCACAAAATCAGTTGGAAAGACAAATCGATCCACCTTTACTAAGACATCTTCGCAGATCCCATAAGGCTTCACCACAGAATTATCGGCCAATTGAATAGTCATATTGCTCGGCCGTGACTCCTTTAATCCCAGCTTTTTAAATGTCGAAAGGGGCATCAAATTGATGCTTGCCCCAGAATCACATAATGCCTCTCCAAATTTAAACTTCCCGATAAAGCAAGAAATGTTGAAACATCCGGGATCCTATCTCTTTGGCGGTAGAGTGCCCATAATGAAGGCACTCACTTGCTCCTTCAGCACCACGACCTCAGTATCTGGTATTTTCCTCTTCTTGGTGATGACATCTTTTAGAAACTTCCCGTATGACAGAATTTGCTCAATAGCTTCCAACAACGGAATATTAATCGAAAGCTTCCTAAAGCTGTCCAAGAATTTCTTAAATTGTGCATCTACCTTCCTTGCCTTTGCACTATTCGGATAGGGGACCGGAACGGTGCGTGCCCTTTGATGGGGTGGCACATATGGTGTCATTTTTTGCGGTTCCTCCTCAGCAACCTGTTCATCATTACCATCCACGGCTATGTCTTCAACCTGCCCTGTGACTGCTGTGGGCTACTCCGTAATGGTTTCACCTTAAACTTTATCTTGCGGTATGCTTGTTTCATCCATTCTTGGATTCAACACCTTCTTGCCGCTTCTCAGTAAAATGGCCTTGGCTTGCTGGTTTCCCCCGGGAACATTGGTGTTCCCCGGAAAACCCGGATGTGCTGGCTTCTTCAAACTAGCAATTTCAGCTTCCATCTGCGCCATGGAGGTCTCTATGGTCCTCATTTGAGCCCCATGGCTCTGCAATGTTTGCCCAAATTGGTTCATATATTCACCCTGTTGCTTGATTTGCTGCCCGAATGTGTTCATTAACTCCTGGTTTTGCTTGATGACCTGATTGAGCATCTCTGTGCTCTTGTCCTCTGTAGCTGGTGCGGGCTTGGCTTCCGGATCCTGCAGAAAATTGTTCGGATCCTTCCATGAGAACTTTTTGTCCTTACGCCATGAGTAGTCATTGTTCCTGTACCCTTGTTGTTGTCTCATGTACTTGACTTGAGCCTCATCCTCAGACTCATTTTCTTCTTTTTGCAGTAACTTCTTTGCGAGAAGATCCATCTTCTCATTCAACTCTCTCATTGCCTTTGATTCGCTGGCGACTCGTGCTTGCTCAACTGGACCTCTCTCTCTTTCTCCCCAGGACTGCTTTCTCGCCATGTTCTTGAGTATTTCCCAGCATCTAGTGTCAGTGTTATTTAGGAAAAATCCCGACCCGGCTGAGTCCAAATTACTCCTATCATGCTCGGAGAGAGCAAAATAGAAGATTTTTACCTGTGTCTCTTTGTCCAAACCATGATGCGGACATCTCCTCAACATAACCTGAAATCGCTCCCAGGTCTCAGAATATGTTTCACCCGCCTGTTGGGTGAAATTGTGAATCTTCCTAATCATGTCGTTGGTCTTCTCAGGAGGGAAAAACCTCTCGAAGAAAACCTCCACCATATGATCCCAAGACTCCACAAATTCGTCATCGAGGTTATGTAGCCACTCTCTTGCTGCTCTTGCCAAGGAACTCGGGAACAGCTTGAGGTACAAAGCATCTTGTGGAAACCTGTCTATCTTCACCATGTCACAGTTTTCGACGAACTGGCTGATATGTGCAACAGGATCCTCGTTCTTCAACCCATGAATTGCATTTGATTTTACCAAGTTAATCAATGCTGGATCGATCTTGTATGTCGGTATGTTGATCGCCTGCTTTTTTATAGGCCCCTTTGAAGCTGATGAGGAAGAAGCTTTGATATTCTCCCATATAGTCTGTGGCTCGGCCATGTCCTCTGCTTCAGATTCAGAATCTATCTCTTCTTGGTACTCGTGCTCAGAATGCTCCTCGTCTTCAGGTCCCGGAAACGGAACCTCGGGTGTGCGATTGTCGTAGTCTGTACTACGTGTATACACCATACACAATACCTGAAATAGGAAAATTCGAGTTCAATACTATGCTTAGACGAGTATAACAAATATAGAAAAGTTTTGAAATATTTGAAGGTGTTTCAAAATAAAAAAAATTGTGACCTAGAGTGGCCGCTCGTAGCACTCGAAGTGCCAACAATTCGCCGTATCCCCGGCAACGGCACCAAAAACTTGACGTGTATTTTACTACGCGCTAAAAATGCAAGTGTACGCGTCGAGTAATATAGGCCTTTGTGAGGCCCGAGTCGAACACAGGGATACGTTGAATTATTAGAGACTTCTACTAACTATTTGCGATCAGCTAAGCCGGATAACAAAGTAGGGTTTGTTGTCGAAATTAAAAGAAAATAAAAATAAAACAAAGCAAACAATCAATTAAAGGTTGATTTAATCAATTCAAAAGGATATCTTTAGGATTTCGGTTTCACCGTGGGTCAACATTGCATTAGGTTTCATATAACTCCTCAATCATCTCTCTCTATCCGGGTAGTGGCCTGAAAACAGAATTACCCACTGTCGTAGTGTAATTCACTACTTAGGTTTAGGTTGATTCCACCGTCGTAGTAATCATTCCCCTAAACTAAGTGCATTACAGCCGATCTCTCAGTTTCCACCATTAATTTTACACCTCCTTTGTCAAGGGATTTATCGATTAATGTAGGTTTCGTCTCTTTTCAACTGTTAATCCTTCTGTCGAAGTGATTAAGGGCATTAAGTTATTATTATGGTGATCAAGCATGACAATATATGGAGAAAACGAAACTATACCACGGATTTAAGAAAGAAAATATGAATTATTAATATAAAACTGTCATACAATGCATTCCCGGGCTACTCCCGGTCCTAAAGATGGAGGGGATTAGCCCCGCATGTTCATCTCGCACAAATACATGGTAGAAATAGGGGAAATCATATGAAAAACGTGAATTGAATGGGAAAACCCATGAACGGAGGAGAACTGGTGGATCCTTTGCGTAGAACATGAGCTTTCCCGCCTCTCGGTGGTGAAATTCGCCTTGGACAACATCCCGATCGACAGGGATGAGCTTCTGGCCTCCGTTCTCCTCTTTCTCCCTCCTTGGCACTTGTGCAATGGCAAAATTAGATGATGATCTCCTCTGGGCGGCCGTCATTAGCTATAAGTCCCTAATTAGGTCGTCAATTAACTCCAGCCGTCCGATTGAAATCAATTTGAATCCAACACATATCTGCCGGTGTCGATACCATCGACGCGGGTCGATGGTATCGACAACCCCTTTTTGGCGTCGGTTCTGTCATTTTGCGACGATGTAGCCTCCATGTGTCGATGGTATTGACTTGGTGTCGATACTATCGACTGCTCCTTCGCCAACAATCTGAAGACGTCTCGATACCATCGACATCAGCGTCGATGGTATCGACTCTTTGCTGCTCCTTTCGGCAGGCAACCTACGGTCAAGTCGATGGTATCGACTTCCGTCGATGGTATCGACGGAAGCAGATACTTGTTTTTCCTAAAATTTAAAGACAAAATCAAATAAATCCACACAATTAATAATAATGTGATAATGAATGCTCAAAATGATGAAATTAAGGGGATTTGACATAAAATGATGGCAAAGACCAAAATGGATGAATTATGCGATATTAACCATAGAAATGACTAATAAAATCATAAACCACATATAAAATAGGTCTATAAATGCGACTCAAAATCATCGCATCAGTAGGCCTGCAAACTGATAAGAAAAAAACAAACCATAAGCGTCAGTTATTTGTCTGAAACTGACAACAAAGGTTTACAACATCGGTTAATAGCATAAAACCGCCGCCTAATGTTGCTAGACAGCCTGGCCAGCACGACCGTGCTGGATAGCATGGCCGTGGTAGTAGGTGATATGGCGTCGGTTATTAGTAGCAAACCGATGCCATTCTGTCCAGCATGACCGTACTAGACAACACAGCCGTTCTGGATAGCATGACCGTGCTGGACAGCACAGCCGTGGTGGCAGATGCTATGGCGTCAGTTAGTAGTAGAAAATCGATGCAGATAGAGTCCTAGGTGACGCCCTTTTTGTGGCACAAATGATTATAGCATCGGTGTGGTTATTTATAACTGACGCTGATGGGGCCCTAGTGGCGTGTTTTCAGTGGCACAAAGCATTTTGGCATCGGTTGGCAAACCGACGCTGAAAGGGTTCGACTTTTAGCGGCGCCCACATAGGCGTCGCTTGGAAACCGTCATGAAAATGGCTTAAATAACTGATGCCAAAGGCGAGATCTGTAGTAGTGAAAGAGGGTGAGAGGGAGGGATACATCAATAGCATTTGGAGTGAGAAACGTGGGGCATGTTTTCAAGAATGTATATAGATTTTGTGGGTTTTCATTCTCTAACCCATAGAAGTTGGGAAGAAGTCCTAGTAGAGATGGTGGAATATAGAATACTTGCCCTAACATTTGGTCCACTCTTGTATAAATGGGTGATGTGTAGGCTCTCGACATGAAGTTATTATGTAGGGTCCTTAGTGCAAGTGGAAATTGTGGGTCTCCATAATGTTATTCTTTATGTTCTCCCATTGATTGATATTCTACTTGAATGATGTTCCTATTCCTCAACCTTAACCTACCTATCTTAAGATCTACAAAGAAAGAATCAATAGACAACAAGCAATGTCCAAGCATACACTATCACATGTTCAAGTCACAACCAAGAAAATAGAATCGATATAGGAGACACAAATGAAAAAGTTTAACAAAGAATAAAGAATAGAAATGATGAGGGATATTAGAGAAGGGCATAAAGAAACAACTAGTTACATATAATGAAGGACACTCTTAGATACGGTGCTAGAAATCTTGAATGCGTGTGGGGGCACACACTTGGGCTAACAAGATTTTTGAACCCTAATAAATACACTTTATTATGTAAAACTGTCTGCAAGCACATAGGATCAAGATGTAGTATAGAGAAGGCAAGTTAGGTTTTGATCCAGAGATAGTGGGGAAGGACAAAAATCAAGCTTCGTATTTCTTGTTTAGGCTTAGGGTCTTTACAACTTTCTCAGAGGTTTGAGTTACATTAGGGTAAACAAGAAAGGAAGTAAAGAAAGGAGAAACACTAAATTAACCCTATTCAATCAATGCTAACTAACAAACTAAGTGAGTAACTAGACTAATTTAAACCAATGAACCACAAGAGAGATAGAGAGATCAATTAACTACATTAGAATAGCAATTATACTAATGAAATAAGAAAAGACTACATCTAAGCAGTTAACTAATAAAAATGTAACACAAGAAACTAAAAAAGGAAAACATTTCTATTACAAGAACCAACTAACTTGAACAAGCAACATGAACTAAGAAAACATGGTACAAATACCTAACAAGAAGACACATTAGGGTTCTTAGTAAGTATTGGGGCAGTGGGTTGTTTGGGGGAAATATGCAACAATCAACCATGTCATAGGTTCCTATTTTTGTAGAAATATCCCATAACTATCTACCAAACAAAACAACATGGATTAATGTAGGGCATGCATTCTATCTTATTTGTAGGCCATGGGTGGCATGGTGGTGTATAGGACAACTTGTCCCTTTCACTTTTCATCTACTCTTACTAGGATCATTGACTATGGAATAAATAGTCATACATCTATATTATCCAAGTGTCGACTTCTCGATGGACTTCTCCTAATACACCTAGATGCAAGGAGTGGTGTGGAGTATAGGTGAAGGGTATTTCACCTCCCATTATCTCCATATAACCATTAAATAAGCCTTTCCTAGTGTAAATGGAAGAGCACACCTTGTCACCTAGATATCTCATCAAGGGTTAACAAAATAGAGGGATAATGGGTAATGGGGAGAAACTAGCTAAGGTTCCTCCAGGGAACTTAGGAGTTTTTTCCCCAAAAGGCCCAAAATCACCATTTTCTCTATTACTTAGGTGATTCCATAGATCAAATAACCATATAAACAGGTAAGGAAAGAGAGAAAACATCAATGTAACAATATAAAATGAAATTAGAGTTTGATGCACAATTATTTTTTAACATGGTATCATAGTTATATATTTTTGCCCTCAAATAACCCACAAAGGGACATAGATACCCATGGTCAAGGAAATAACAAAAGAAAGTGAAGAAGAAGAAGAAGATAGAAACTCCATGAATGTGGATGGAAGATCTCCAATCTTCACCTCCAGTAGCTAAAACTCGTCCTCCTCCTCCAAGTGGGTGAAAAAGGGAATGAAAGTGGAAGCAATATGGTCAAACCATAGAAAACTAGGCCTTTTAGGTGGAAAGTGGGAGGAGATGGAGTAGGTGGAGGCTGGGGGTAGACAATATGAGCTAATAACAAGTAACCTTTACCTCATGGCCAAACTAGTGTATATATAGAGTGATAGGGATGCTAGGGTTAAGTGGGGGAAGATTTGGAAAAGCAATCTAGGAAATAGTTGGGTTTTAGGGAAGAATGATCATTTTGAGGGCAAAAAATTCATGTTGGAATTATGTGTGTGTGTGGGTGGAAGAGGTAAGACAACTATACCAGAGTGGAACAACCATTTTGATGGTTGTGGCATTTCTGTTCTGAGTAGAACGACCATTCTAAGCTATGAAGTGGAACAATCCACTACTACAGAAACAACCTTTGGCGTCGGTTGTTTAACCCCCTTTGGTGTCGGTTTCTAACCGACACCTATGTGGGCGCCGCTAAAGGTCAAACACTTCGGCATCGGTTTTTAACCGATGCCAATAGTCCATATAGGCGTCGGTCTTTTAGTAGATAACCGACGCCAAAAGGGTTCGCGCCACATAAAACGGCGTCATCTAGGACACATTCTGCGTCGGTTATCTACTAAAAGACCGACGCCATACTTCAAGACGAAACGGCCATGCTTCCCTACACGGCCGTGTTTAGTACTATAGGCGTCGGTTTTGAATGAATAACCGATGCCTTTTCCACCACGGCCGTGCTATCCTGCACGGTCGGGTTGTTTGTACTATTAGGCGTCGGTTTTTGTCCAATAACCGACGCTGTAGGTCTTTGCTGACAGTTTTCTGTAAATAACCGACGCCTATATCTATTTTTTTTTATATCAGTTTGCAGGCCTGCTGTGGCTGGTCAGCAGGATGAGAACCTGCAGTTCCATTTTCTGAACTGCAGGTTTACGACATCCATTGATATCAGCCTACAAACAGGCCACAAACCTGCAAAAGTCCCAAGGAAAATTTCACACAAGTAGATACATTCAGACATCAATTCAATTCTCACATTCACACATATAGAAACATTCAAATACATGTATTAACATTCAGAAATATTCATCTACAAAGTATCATTCATTATCGCTATCAACATCCCAATTATATCTTAAAGTTGCCACTGCTTGTATGGCTTTTGCCCATTCTTCTCTTATTTCATCTAATGCTTCCATCGTATATGGAGCATGTATATTTTTAAGCGTTTACCTATAGTGTGGTCAGTTTTAAACACCTGCAAAGAGAATGATGTATATATATAAGTAATAATATAAAAATAAGATTGATATATTTCATACTATCTAATGAGACTATATATAATACCTCATGTATGTTATCGATGTCCAATGCGGCATGTCGGATAATTATCTGCATAAATCGCATCACATAGTATGTGCATGCCCAGCCGTTGTCTTGTGTAGCGCACTATAAATTGAAACATTCAAAATAATACAACTAAGCACAACTCACATCAATAATATATACATTGGAGTCGGGAACTTACTTGTACGTTCTGCCAATTTATTGGCTGGTTCTTTTTCTTGGGACCATTCCTCCAGCCTTTTTGAATGCATCTAAACCCCTACATGTTAATATAACACAGTAAATTGCATAAGTAAATAGTAATGTAATAACAGATGTTAACGGATACAAAAATGAAATATTTCTCACCAGAATAATGGCATTCTCATTACGTGTCCAATTTTAGTGTTTAATGTACTTCCCGCGGGATCTAGATAATAAACAGTGAATGTCCCGGGGACAATAACTAGTAACTCCTAATGTTTACCACTAGAGGTAAAAAGTTAACAATTAATAACTCAAAATGCACAATAAAAATGGAATTTTCTTAAGTCCAAATTATAAATAAAGTAAACTTACTTGACATTGAATGGAGCTATTATTATCGTCTTCTTTTGCTGACCAAAAATTGTAAAAGCATCTATATAGTATTGTTGAACACTATCGGGGTCTTTAGCTACCATACTAATCAATGATGGAATAAAAAATCCCACATGATCAAATGCAAATTGTTTGCATTGATCTTCGACTAAGTAGCTGCAAAATATGTATTACGTATGCATTAATATATAAGAAACCAGATCACCAGATCTTACACAAGGTATATAGATGTATAAATAAGATCTCACCTTATCCATGTCTCTATCATTGATGTATTCAGCCAAGTATACATAAACAACTCAATAATATCTTGTATAAATAAAGAGCTATCGTATGATTGACCTGCATAATCTGCATCTAAAGAAACAATTATAGGGCAATGTATATTATGTGCCCGTAGCCAACATGCCATTCCCCTACAAGCAGGACCTAACGGGTATGTTAGGTCAGTTGGAACCCAACTTGGTAATGCGGGAAGTGGAGGTGGAGGCCTAGGTGCTCCTGGTGTCTTCTTTTTAACCTGTATATATAATTTCAGATCAGTTGACCTCATATATACACATTACCAGTCTAAATCAATGTAAATTTATCTTACAATTTCAGTAGTGTAGACGACATCTGCTTTGCGCCACAATATGACCCCGCCTTCTGCCTCACCAAGTGTATCAATATCTGGGTGGGCATATGGCAATGCAACTTCCGTCCAATCTGGTAATACACATATCGGGCTCACACGAATGTAGCCCTGCGGCATTGGAGTCCCATGAAACGTTGCCCCAGGAAGGGACTGGTAAGCCTGCGCCTCTGCAACAACATAGTCTTGCATTCTTAAGCGGCATGGCTTCAATGCCTACAAATTTACGTAAAGAATGTTATACATATATACATATCATCTTGAAAAGACTAGCTACAATGTCATAAACAATACTTACAGCAGACGTGTTAGGCGATGGGTCTCCAGGATTACTCGCAGTCTGTGCATCAGGAGAAGAGTGGGTCGCCATAGGCTGATTGGAAGCCTGAGATGCCTGCCACCGCAGCAATTCTTCCTTGACCTTCTCAGCAACTACATCGTTGACCTTCTTAGCAACTATATCCTCGACTCTCTTATTCTCCTATACATGGATAAAAGAAACATTAGCTTCTTATTATTGAATTTCCTTTTGCAGTAACATTCTAAAAAAAGAATAGGTTACCTCTTCTTAAGAAAGTCCCACTCTGGGTTTGCGCTGGGATGGCCCAAAGAATGCTTTGATGCCCACACCAGCGCCTGCACCCCTAACACGTCCAGGATGCTCTAGGTTACCCAGAGCAGCTGTCAATTCATCCCTTGTGCCCTGAGGGATGAACATGCCTTGTTTCCTCTGCTCGTGCAGCTCCTGCTAATCACCATCAACAGAAATTGGTAAGTTAACACCACAAATAATCAATATTCAAACGATTTCTCTAAGAGTTGTATTTTACCATTTTCGCAGCCGCCTCAACAGTTACGGGCTTCTTTATTTCACCCTTCTTGTTTTGCCTCCCAGCTATCCAGATATCATGGCGAGGCATGGGTGTGGCAGACTCCTGAGTAGGAACAGACTCCTGAGTAGGAGCAGACTCCTGAGTAGCCGCAGACTCCACATGTAGTCTTTGGCGAACGCTTGCATAGCCTTTTGGACCCATAGTGTGGTCATGCACATTCAGTGCACGCCTTGCTTTTTGTGCGTCACTGAGGGCCTAGTTAGTATGCACATTAATGATTTGGTTAGTATCACTAAATGTTAATCTTGAATAGGTGAATACAATGTATATTAATTAAATTGAGAGTGCCACCTAATACCTTGAATTCTTCCGATTTTCTTGAAGCAACAAAATTGTCCCAATCTTCTTTGTCCAAGAAGTTCCATTGTTCAAGGGATGACTTCTTTTTCTTATCACCCTCTTTTATGTATTCTCTGTTCAGATTTGTCCTATAATTCCTAAGCATCTTTCCAGCGCGTTGCATTACACTTTTACGATGCAACTTCTCATCCAATGCAAATAGATTCTATAAAATAGAAATGTTATTAACTAGTATCCAAAATAGAATTGCAAATAATAGAATTTGTAATCTACAAAATAGAATTGCAAATAATAATAACTCACGCATAAATCCTTCCATATCAAGTCTTTTTTCCCCTGAGGAACTTTATGCCAGTTATCATACTTAACACCACAATGGCTCCGAGTGGTACACCCAAGATAGTTTACAAAATTGTTGCGGTTCACTCCAATTGCATTTCCTCCATTATCAAACTCCACAACCAATTTGGATCCACTGCCACTAAGCGCTATTAACTTCTTCAACAAAGTGATGCCCCTTTTCTTGTTAAGTGTTTGGTGCTGCACATCAAGTTGCTCTAGTGCTTCAGTGGGTACATGTGCATCATCAACCTAAAATTTGACAAAAATAAACACACTGAATTAGCCCAATATAGAAATATAAGATATATGACATAACTAGAAGATAATGAATTTTATAGAAATACAGGATATGTTTTTAGAACTTACATTGGTATCCTCGCCATGCTCGTCATGGACAACATGCTCATCATGGACTTCATGCTCATCATGGACATCATGCTCATCATGGTCAGCCATCTGAAAATGTCATTAAAAAGGTTTACTCCAAGATTTACTCCTAATGAGTCAATCTTGGACGGGTTTCGAGGCCAACAAACACAATAATAGATATGTACAATGAAGTCGGACTTCATACAAACAGTATATAATTTAGTGATTGTTCATTCTAATTTATACCAATGTACAAGTAATATAAAGAACAATGATTGTTCACTTTCTAGGCCAACAAACACATGTGATGTCATTCTTATATATAATAAATGTGTACCACCTATCCCATCCTTGAACACCTAATCTCACTAGTAAGTGTATAATGTGTATTGGATTTTCGAGAAAATTTCGGCAGCATTTCCCCACTGTTCTCTAAGTACATATGTACTTAGAGAACAAACGGGGAAATGCTGCCGAAATTTTCTCGAAAACCCAATACACATTATACACTTACATCCTAAGTGAGATTAGGTGTTCAAGAACAGTCCCAAACCGGGGACTATCCAAGATTTACTCCTAATGAGTCAATCTTGGAAGGGTTTCTAGGCCAACAAACACAATAATAGATATGTACAATGAAGCCGGACTTCATACAAACAGTATATAATTTAGTGATTGTTCATTCTAATTTATACCAATGTACAAGTAATATAAAGAACAATGATTGTTCACTTTCTAGGCCAACAAACACATGTGATGTCATTCTTATATATAATAAATGTGTACCACCTATCCCATCCTTGAACACCTAATCTCACTAGTAAGTGTATAATGTGTATTGGGTTTTTGAGAAAATTTCGGCAGCATTTCCCCACTGTTCTCTAAGTACATATGTACTTAGAGAACAAACGGGGAAATGCTGCCGAAATTTTCTCGAAAACCCAATACACATTATACACTTACATCCTAAGTGAGATTAGGTGTTCAAGAACAATCCCAAACCGGGGACTATCCAAGATTTACTCCTAATGAGTCAATCTTGGACGGGTTTCTAGGCCAACAAACACAATAATAGATATGTACTTAGAGAACAAACGGGGAAATGCTACCGAAATTTTCTCGAAAACCCAATACACATTATACACTTACATCCTAAGTGAGATTAGGTGTTCAAGAACAGTCCCAAACCGGGGACTATCCAAGATTTACTCCTAATGAGTCAATCTTGGACGGGTTTATAGGCCAACAAACACAATAATAGATATGTACAATGAAGCCGGACTTCATACAAACAGTATATAATTTAGTGATTGTTCATTCTAATTTATACCAATGTACAAGTAATATAAAGAACAATGATTGTTCACAATTGATGTTAGGGTTTCATCAATGTTAGGGTTTAATAAAATCAAATTAGGATCCTAGAATGGATTTAAATCAAATTAGGGTTTAAATCAAATCAAACACGGCCGTGGCTGTGTTGGCCTACCACGGCCGTGCTGGGCAGCATGGCCGTGCTGTCCAGAACGGCCGTGCTGCCCAGCACGGCCGTGGTAGGCCATTCTTCTCAGTTCTCAGTGAAAGAAGTGGTGAAACTTAGATTTAGATGCAATATTAGGCGAGCAACAACAACTGACCTCCCAGCAGTGGTGGCTGTGACCGGCGAGCTCCAGGAGGCAGGGCAGGCAGGTGCAGCGGTGGCCGGCGAGCTCCAGGCAGAGAAGGGGGCATGGAGAAGGGGAAGAAGGCAGTAGCAGTGGCAGCGGAGAAGGGGGCGCGGCGGCGGCGCGGCGACGCTGTCGTGGAGGAAGAAGGAGCTTTCGTGGAGGAGAAATCGGCGGCGTGGTCGGGCGACAGCAGAGAAGAAAAGGGAAATCGGCTCGCAATGAAACAGAAGAAAGGGGAAGAGTCGGGCGATCGCGGGATATTAAGTTCCCAAATAGCGTCGGTTGTTTCAAACAGTCTGTCTCAAGAAACAAATATTGAAATTTTAGTAGATGATGCCTCCATTTCTAATATTCAATCTAGATATCAGGGGCAAAGAGATTATTTGGTCATTTTAACATTTATCATAATATAATGTTGAAGTCTTTGTCCAAGTTATCTGGATACTTAGGTGGAAATGATGTGTTTGCCATTACTTGTAAAGTTGTACTAATGATTATAGACATCACTACCAACAAAATATGGAGTCTATAGTGTCATACACATAGTATGCACATGGATGAAGATCATAATTAGTATACAAGTTAAATTGGTTACTAATAGTGTTAGTAAACAATTAGAACAATGACAGACTATTTGGATGTCTAGACAGTCAGCAGAAGATCTAGTTGGTCAACTAGATGAGACAATTGATTGACCTAAGATCAGATATGTTGAATAGATGGAATCACTATCCTATCTACTGAATACTACTCAATCAAGTGATGAGATTAATCAATTGGTTGATTGTTGATTTGGTTCTAGAATATTCAGACCTCGTACATCCAATGGAATGGAGTATCTAGTTGAAGGACTAGTGTGTATGTAAATGACGGAGTGAACACAACTATACAATTTTCATTTCCCACTTTTCTTATTTAGAAACCATATTCTCTAAATTTAAGGGGGAATGATGGACCTGGTTTTGGTTACATGATTTTTACACATGGAGAACCCTAACCTCCTTTACCCTCATGGGAGAGAGAAGGATATATAGAAACTCTAGCACATTGCCAAGAGAGCTTGCTCCTTTCCACCAACACAAGCAGTGCAATGCAGAGTTCCCCATCTTTCATATATACTATGTAGACAAGCATGCATTTTGCGTCTACTTCGTAGGACATCATCAACTTCCATCTGTGCATTGTCTCAAGTGACACACATCCCTGCACTAGGAACATTGTCGAATCTACTCCTCAACAATGTATACTTTTCACCCCCTCCTTACTCGTATGTCTATGTTGACAAAATCTACCATGGTAATATGAACAACAAAAAATTTACTGTGACTTCCCAACATATTATTAGGGTTTACTGACTATCTATATTGGATTTTAAGTGTAAAATTTACTTATAACAATATATTAACCACTTCTTCCCCCAATGGTTTTTTGTGTGGGATAAACAATTAGTGGATCTTGTAGACATAATGCTATGAAGATACTTACAATGTTATTATTCCCTCCAAAGTGCATGCGACGTGTGATACATGCACTAGTAAGGTGTGTTGCAAAAAGCATAACAGGATATGGCATATTTAGATATAAATACATCCAATGTATAGAAGGATATGCCACAATAATATACGTTGCTTCGATGCTATGACATGTGGTCACACAAACAACTTGCAATAGTGAGCATAACCCTAAAATCGATACCAAGGTTAGATACCCCATTTAAAATAACATAGTATTAATGGACATGGGTGAACTTAGAGGAAGGATCTGTCTTTTGACAAGACAAATGGAAGAAATAAGCACTGACTGATCGAAGATGCAAAGGATGTAAGCCCCTAGTTTTGATAGTGAATAACTATGAACCTTTATGCATATATCCTGATATGACATGTAGGTTAATGTATTTAGTAGTACAATATGAAAGCAACTTATGATATGGGACTAAAGGCAGTGAACTCGTTATGGGAGTACCTTGATAACCCTAGATTAATTTTTAGAAAGAAATTCCCAGTATGGTTTGTAGTATTGCTACATCCCAAAGGTTTTAGTATAAATTATGTAAATGTAATTGATTTTAGTAGACTTAAAAAAGTTTCAAGTATTGTTAATTGATCTAAGTTAATGGGATATGGGACCAATTTGAGCCCATTTAGGCCTGGTTTACTGTAAGGGTAAAAAATCACCATTGAAACATACAAGCTTATGATGAACAGTTCACTGGTACTAGATAGCAAGAAATATAATTGACCAAAATTTAGTAATAAAATTTAATTATAATCTAAATACACTGGTATTCATGAAAAATAATAGTATGTTCAATTTATAAGATCTTTATGAAATAGTATATCATTTAAGGATAACAAGATATTCCAAACATCAAGATAATTAATGATACTCAATTTGGATTTATTAGGGTCATTTCTTTAAGGCTAATATTTGGAAAAAGGTTCAACATTGGAACTTTCTTTTATTTAGAAAAATAAATGGAAAGTATGGTTCAAGAAAAATCTAGAAATCTATGTGTTATATTGTAATGAGATTAAGAAAGAATGTGTGGAAATATGTAATGAAGGTGTGGGAATTTCCATCCATTATATTTTTGTATAATCTAGTTTTATTGTTTTTTTTTTAGGTAAGTCGGGAGGCTCTCTTATTCATCTCAACCTCCCCTTGCGAGTAAATTAAATTTAACTTACATACACTAATTAAGTATTGAAGTTTAAATGTGGTAGTACTACTAGGATTACAGTAGTCTGTAAAAAGAGATTCCTGAATCTCAGGCGGAAGATCAAACACACTCAATCTCCCAGGGTGTCTTAGGTGGTGTTTTGCTAAGCTTCATTGGTATCTCTGCTAGAATACATCACTTGCCACTGTTGTCTCTTGATTCTTTGAATCTTTTTAATGATCTTAGCATATCTAGGATTACTGTTGATGGGCTCGCTTATCATCTTCACTGCCGCTAGTGCGTCAGATTCAAAAACCGCCAACTCCAGTTTGTTTAGGTCGGCAGCTTCAATGGCTAGGAGGATGTCAGTTAGTTCTGCTTCGGCGACATCCTCAGACCGGAAACTCGTAGCCACCCCACCTAACAATCGCCCGAGATGATCTCTCGCAATCACAGCACTACTAGCCAACTTGTTTTGGACTGCCGCATCAGAATTAAATTTGACCTCTCCTATAATCGGTCGCTGCCATAGTCCTTTTGCGATCACACGATTGTCAGATTGGTCCTTTGCAAAGCATAGAAGTTGTGTGCTTGCTTCCTTACGGATCGCGTTGATTTGTTGAAGCCTGTGAGTTTTCTGTCCCGTGAACACGAATTTGTTCCGACTTGCCCATATACTCCAGCATGTTACTAGAAATATGGTCCTGAAGTCATTATCTTCTTCAATGTACCTATAAAACCATTCTTTGAAATCCTCCAAGTCGAAGAAGGATGTTGCCAAAGTGCTCGTTAACAACGCGTCCCATATTTCTTTGGCATACCTGCAATGGACTGCATGTAGTTGGGATTCTGATTGCACTTGGCATCTTGGGCAGACATCACTTGAAGCCATGTTTCTTTGAACTCTTCTCTGGTTGGTCATAAGGGCTACAACTTCTAAAAGGGAGGAGACATTCCTGATTTTTTCTTTTATTTAGGGATGATATGGATGACTATGTATCATAGACTTTGGAGTTATGATGGCCAATATATGTACAAAGTTTTGAAATTTTTGGGTATCACTTGATAAGTAAAATAACTAATGAGTGGTAACTATTGACTTTGGTTTTTATAGACTTGATTTTTTTATTGGAGCGGTAGATAGATATCCAAAACTTGTGTGAGGTTTAATCTACTTCCAATAAAAGAAGAAATGTATTGCATTTGTGGTTTGATCTAGTAAGTGAAACTGTGAGGCTTTTGGGCTACAACTTCTAAAAGGGAGGATCTTGGATGGTAGGGGGTCCGTTAGTGGTACTCAAATGTGTACCACAAGAAATCCTATAATACCAGTCTCTATCTAGAGCTTGTAACAAAGTAGAAAACATGAAGGAACAAACGTCTAGACTTTCTTCCAATCGTGAGAATGAAGTAGAATGAACCAAAGAGGTTCTACAAAAGAGGACTAATCATGTCTTAGAAAGGGGTGGGGTAGCTTGAGCAGGTAGTATTTTCTCTATGAAGATGATATGGCAAAGATGGTGCAACATACAGTGTGTGAATCATGAGGTATGGTCCTTTGATTTACATATTCACCTAGACAATTTCAACAACAGGAAATGAGCCGAACCTCACCATATGTATACTTCAAGAATATGTTGATTACCGATCCAAAATGAAATTTCCACATAATAATACGACATATGATTTGAGATAATCCTTCATGTCCACTGTAAAAACATAATTTCCTAGTTCTTGGAGGTTTACCATGGCCAATAAAAAATCCTAAATTATTACATTCCATGAGTTATTGAAAAGGGTTTTTTTGATGTCCTTCTAATAAAATCAGTAAAAAATAGGCCTTCTGATTCATTATTTAACAAAAAGGGATTTTAGGTCATAATTTGGATAACGAGTGGAAGTAATTTTCTGATGAAGATATATGTTGTTATATGTAGTATTCTCAAATCTTATTGTAGGTGATCTTAAAAAAAGTATTCGTATAAGGGAAATAAAAAGTTGAAGGAAAAATAAATATATGTATGTCATAAAATACAAACACTCAAAGGTTTGTGTACAAAAGAACAAATTGTCACAATATTTGGATACATTACAAAGAAAAGACTCCAATCATCATTTCTTATAGAACTTTATTTGGTATAGGATAAGGTAGCACATGTTCTAACGTAAATATGATATTGAAATTTTATCAACATATTACGGAAATAAAGAGAGTTTAATAATCATACAGAATGATAACAAATACTAAAAAATAATGATAAAAAGTTCAAAATAAAAGGTTTGCCATGTATATGTATAGTGACTTAAACCATACTTTACTTATTTAGTAGTGGTTTTGAACTATGGTAGTAATATATATGTCCACCAGACATGATTATCATGTTATTATCACATGATGTCTTATAAGACTGAAGAACAAGATCAAGAATCCAGATCAGTAATCATTGTTATTTCAGAAATGCTTGAGGGTACGAATTATATGCAGAATTATATCTGAGATTTAATTTTCTTCTAGGGAATATGAACTAGCTTTCTTCTAGAGTTAAGTGTCTAGACTTATTTGGCATAGGAAATAAGTCAGCGTATACCATAATGTCTTCTTTTCTCAATGATCTCTAATATTATAATAAAAATTAAGTGTGAGTTATACAAAAATATTATAATAATCAATATACTTATGTTGCTACTTCATATGGTATAGGATATGGTGAAGCCCTTAATTTGGTGTCATTTTTTATTATTTACATCAAATACTTACACTGCATTTCTTTCCACAATAAACTGTATTTTATTTCAGATGCACTATGGATGCTTTTGCATGTTTCATAGATACTTTGAAATTACCATAGGGAAATGAGAGGAGAAGGACAATCTTAGTACTTCCCTCATCTTAGAGGATCCAAAGTGAGTCCAAGATCACTCCCAACCTACTTCAAGTAATCAAAGAATGTATCGAAGTGAAGTGATCCATAGATTGCTAAGTTCATTAGTATATTGCATGAGAAAACCCTTCAGATGGTCATGGTATGTCACCATGGTCCATCTATACAATCCCAAGATATAGATAATTATAGAGGAATCAAGAAAGAAAGCATCCTTAGTAGGATAAGAATTCTATTATGAAATTTTGTGTCAAGTTGATGCCACCATGGTTGTTCCACCTTCCATGGTTGTGGAAATCAGACATGCCAGCTATTCCATTTTCCATGAGATCCTCCTCATTAACTCACCACTGTTGTTCTAACCAAAATGATCATACTACCTCCTCCACACAAGATTCATTCTATCTAAAATGGTCGGGCTACCTACCTCCATTTCCTCCCTATTTTCTATGAATCTATGCCATCTCACCACGATTGTTCCCACATTCCACAACCCTTAACTAATAATTCCATTATAGATGTTATACCCACTATGGTTGTGCTACCTCCCAAATTCTAGCGCTCCCCAGTACTAGATTTACCATATTACCCCCACTTAACCCTACAGCCCTAGACAACTATACAAGCCTTAGTGGTGTATAGGGTGAAACATTTAATACTTACCTCATTTGTTCCCTTTAGCTTCCACCGACCTACTAACAACTACCATTTCATTACATACCTCCCAAAAATCCCAGTTTTCTAGAGTTTTGGCAATTTCCTTCCATACTTTCATACATTCCACCCTTAGAGGAGTGAAGAAGAAAAGCTTGATGCTAATGGAGAAGGAGAAAAAGTCCTCTAACTCAATATTCATGGATTACTACTCTACATTATTCTCCCTTTTAGATTTTTCTTACATCATGTGTAGCTAAGCTCCTTTGGCGGGCTATTTCAGGGAGAAAAATTAACTTTGATATTGTTTTGCAAAATCCATCTTGTAAAATACTTTGATTTTATTGAATATATGCTATATTATAACATGTTCTCATTTCTTACCTCCTTATATGGTGATTTATGTATGAAAGCACCTAATTTATAGAGAATAAAGGGAATAGGCTTCTTTTCGAAGTCCACCTAGTGGGTTTGGAGTTTGTGTTCTCTCTATCCAACCATCCATTTATCACTTTCCCTAGGTGTGAGATCTAAGTATCTAGGTGTGCTTGTTTTGATGAACTTGGGAAGGGCATGCTGAGAGGTTGTATGGGGAGTGATAGGAGGTGAAATAACCTTCTCCTACACTCCATATGTAATAAGAAAATCACTCCTCAAAACCTAGACTAGAGGATAATGGTTGGGATCTACCTAACCCCTGGTCAAATGAGTCACATAAGGGTTGATGAGGGTGGTAGGGACCAGTTCTCCTATACTCATCTTATGCCATCCATGACCAACCGGTAGATAGAATTTGTCTGTCCTCATTTTTCTCAGTTGTTTGCTTTAGTAGCATTCTTGTATAATTGTTTGCAAGAGTATGATCCTATCATGGTTGATAGTTGCATTAATCCTAAGGGGGCCACTCAATTAATCATTTTCTAAAATACTAATTGTTTAGTTTAGTTATCTTAGCTCACTTTCTTTCTTACTTAGTGATCATTATTTTAATAAATGGTGTATTGCTCATATTAGGTTTACTTAGTGTTAGTTGTAGTTTCTGTAGTTGGTTGCTTGGCAAATTTCTTATCTCAGTCTCAATTTGCTTCTTGTAGTCAATTGCCTTGATACTTTATAAGCAAGACTTCTCTTGCTAGTCTAGTGTAGTTGGTCATTCCCTCTCACTAGTTTAGTGAAACTGCTTGCTCTTGTGCGGTGTAGTGTGAATTGCTATCCTAACTTATTACTTAACATTAATTTCTAGGAGTAACTTGGATTTCAATATTGCTTTCCTAGCTTGCATGAACCTTAGTGTAATAAACCCAAATCAAGTTTATACCATTGAAACCCCTACACCCTACACTAGGAACCTAAAGAAATAAACTAGCACTAATGATTCTCCACTTCTGTGGATTTGACCTCCTACTTTCTGTCTCTATACGTACATTCCAGGCCCATGCACTTGTTTGTATATTCTGAGTTCAATGTTAGGGTTACTTTTTGTGAACCTTAGACTATGTGCATCATGATGCATGCATTAGTAAGGTGTGTCGATAAAAGAATGCCATAAAAGGTGTTAGTACGAGGAGTCTAGGGAAAGTGATTACTCATATGTAATAATATTATAGAGTAGAATCATGTAATAAACACCAAGACAAAGACATGATTTTAGATAATAGAGTGATGATGACGATGCATGAACTTAGAGAAAGGATTTAATTCTTGAAAAGAATTATTTAAGGTCATGAAGGTGGCATGACCAAAGAAACCCTTAGGTTCCAATAGTGCATATTTATGCATTATACTCTAGGTAAATGGTTTTTAGAGTTACACATATGAAGATAACCTATGAAAACACAATGTGGAAATTTGGTGTGAGCATCTATCACACCTCCGATTCAGTAGGATATAGGAATCTTGGGTTTTATCTAAACTAGGTGTATGACAAATTCATCCACAAGTGGAATGGTCTTGTCATAATATAGTTAAGGATCAAAATAAAAGGAGAATGACTTTATAAACAAATCAGATCTTTTGTATAATAAAAAAACTAATTAACACTGATAGATTGTATTGGTAGTATGTTGATTAATTGAAAATTTATAAAGAAAGCAAGAACTAAAGTTAATAATTCAAAATAAAATGAATAAATGATAAAATAATAAGGGAAAGAGGTTTCAACACCACTACTTACATTCACTCTTCACCACCAAATTATCATACATATGAACAAATATTATTGAGTTTGTAGATTTATTCTTCCAAAATTAGGATTTTGCACATATGGATATCACTCTAGGATTTTTGTCGCATTACCTAGGGGTCATATACTGACCACCTTTGAGATTTCCCTTCTAAAGTTCCTAGTTGGGGTTAGTGTAAATGGGAAAAAATATCTTATAGTATTTATTTCAAAATTCTCAACATCCAAAGTGAATTAACATGTAAATTGGATGAACAAACAAGTAAGCAAGAAATATATAATCCATTCATAATAAGCTCAATTCATATAATTGTGAATGAATTAGAAATAATATATGTGAGGAATGGGGGCTACCTACATGCCCTAACATATAATATACTCTCTAATCATATCATGAAACAAGAGATAAGAGACAAGAAAACTCTCATGATTGAAGTAGTAGTATGGAGAAGAATCTCCATGGTGTGTGTAGCCACCCCAAATGATGTATGAAATATCCGGTCACATCTCAAGCAAATCACATCTTCACATCTATCCATTGAATTTCATTTCCATCACTACCTAATAGTGGTAGGGTTGTGGATGTGGGTAGATATGTCATGAACTCCTATCATAGATGCCCTTTTGGTCTTTTTATATTTTTTTTATAAGATGTCAAGTTAATCCAAAATCATCTCATAGTTGGGGGATGTTTGTTGTAAAATTTGTTGTGTTCCATGAGATAATAAACTCAAGGACTAGATGCTCAGTTGACCATGTTAGTAAATATATTTATTTTGTATATTAATTACAAAACCAAAAAGGTTTGAATTCCTCAACTTTTAGTTCTGATGTGAACTCTAAAGTCATTTCATTGACTTTCTATGATTTCTATATGATTGACTGAGGGAGTTATTTGATCGGTTAGCCAAGGAACCATGCATCTAGAAAGGATGTTACTCAATCAAATGAGTGAATGGGTTTGTCAAATGAGTTTCATGTCCATTTTCAATTGTTATGGTTCTAGTCGGTCGATTGGGTGGGTCATACAGTTGACTTTCTGTCGATCGACTAAGGATTATTGATATTCTGTGTTGGTGCGATATGGTTAAGTATGTATGTGAGATGGTGACTAGATTTGTGATACGTCAAATATGTGAGATTATTGACTAGAATATCTATATAATTTAGCAGGATGCAATGATTGGCATGTTACTAACTCCAATTATTGGAGTTGAACAGTGGGTATTTGACTACTTTAGTCAATTAGTGGAGGGATTATGACTTATTTTCTTTCCTTCACAATAATCATACAAATTAAACATAAATGCACATTAAATACTAAATAATCTGCATAAATAACTAAATCCTAAAACAAGTGGAAAATGTGAAATGCAATATAAATATGCAAAATTTAGTACAAAATGCAACTAGAAACATGATAAATATACATTCAATCATGTGATAAGGAGTAACAAAAAGGACATCATGTAGATTTTGAGGACGAATTACCCAATGAGATCTAGAGTACTAGAAACATCCTATAGGTTTTAATATATAAAATCTAAATAAAATGATGATTAATAAAACCTAAAAACCCAATTATTGATAATTGATACAGAAGATGGGTATTTCACTTAGTTGGAGAACATTTAGGAATTAATATACCATGAGGATAAAAAAACCATCAAAACATATAAGGTTATGATTCAATTTATAATGTAACAAGAATGCGAATTGATAAAGAAAAGGTAATAAAATTATATTGTAATGTAAAGATATTTGTTTTGTGTACAATCTAAAATGATTCCTTACGTAAGATACAAGGGAAAAAATATCAATATAGGTAGAAAATAATTCTTCCAACCTCAACATAAATTTATATCTTAAAACTGGTTATATAATGATAGGTTTGATAAGAAAATAGATTTTGAGAAGACTGCATCCATTAAAGTTTCCTTTACATATTAAATAAAAAAAATCTCATAGAAAATTGTGTCTATTTTGACAATTTTGGAAGAGATGTTTGGGATGATGTAAGAAATAATGGGATTTTCCTTTACCTTTTTTTTAAATTAATGTATTTGAATAACTTCTTCATGCTGATAAGAATTTGTTTGCTTTTAGTTTTAACTGGAATAAATTGAGTTCAAATTTTTATAGAATTTGGGAGTACAAGTGATCTATTATTTATAGGAGAAATTCAGAACTTATATGTATCATTTGATGAGAAAAATAATTTATGGGAACAAGTTATTATGGTCTACGAGAGTTTCACATTGATGAGATGTCACAGAACCATTCTTACCCCAATCCCAATCCTACTGCCTAGACAGTAGTAAGAGGATTGAAGCACCCGTCCCTGAGTGGTCTGATAGGATCTAACACATTGGAATATACAATAAGAAATAATAACTCAAAAACTGGATATATGTATAAAGAACAAACTAACCAAAAATGGAGATTTTTTAGATCAATCTTTGTCATCAGAGTATATGAGTGCATAAGCGATATAGTCAAGGTTCAAATGTTTTGCCTAAAATCAAGAAAATCATGACACAAAGTCAATGCAATTACACAGTACGCTATATAAAAACAACTAAAATTGTTTATAACAAAATTAATTTACTTGGTAGGACTTATATTTCAAAAGTATAATGAGCAATTTGAAAAACCAAAATTTATTTGACAAGTTTTTCAAACGATTCAATTTTTATTACAAGTTCCCATTATTCTGTAATTCGAGAAGCATGCTTATATATTTTGTGTGACTCAATCGCCCCAACACGATGGGGGAGGTCACTAGGCTCCTTCTCTCCATATAAGGTAGGAGGCCAATGTACAAGTCCCACCTCTGAATGAAGGGTTACTTGCACTCAGTATTAACATTATCAACATCATCATCATCATCATCATAATCATCATCATCATCATCATCATCATCATCATCATCATCATCATCATCATCAATATACAGACAGTCATAATGGGCATGTCATTTATGTTCACTAGTTTGTCTCAAAATATAATATAGGAAATACATAATCCTAATCAATAGGGAACAATAGCTCAACCAAGTATATAGACAGGTACAAAATCAAGAGATACATAAAAAGTATCTTCATTACAACCAAATAGAAGGTATAATAGTGTACCTTTCACTGAAGATTTCGAATATAGATCAACAAGTAATAGGTAAACCCTTTGAGTTAGATCTTGAATTTCAATGTTTGGATCAAGGGTCAGGATCATGATATTTGGAGATCATGTTTCAATATTCGATATTAGGGTTACATTTTCCTAGGTCAACCTTAGGATTAGGTCATCCACTTATGATCCATAATATTTCAATATGTCTAACATTATTCAAGTGTCAAGAATATTTCAAGTGTGGATGACCTACTTAGGTTTTCTAGGATCATATGTGTAAACCCTAATTTTATGATCATTATCCAAGTCATCCTCAAATGTCTATATCATTATCATGATAGTTAGCATCATTGGAAATCAATATTAGATTGATGGATCAAATGTATATCAAGTGTGTTGCAAGATTAGATCCATCATCATAATATTAAGGTTAATCCCTAGTGCAATGTGCATGATTCATATTCTAGGGGAGATGAGTTACAAGATCAGATCTAAACTCATATTTACTCAATTTTGGCTTCAAGATGATCATTAGAGTCAAATATCAGGATTTCAAGGGATTAATCACTAAAATAGAGTCATTTAGACCAAAGTATTAGCAAAGGATCAAGATCTAGGGATATTTCTGAGAAACATCAAAGTATTTTTAAATGATCCATTGTATTTTTGTGATCAAGAATGACTATTTATTTGAATTATTTGGAGCTAGGAATCAAGAGATATGATTTTTGTAAGTTTTGTCCATTTATTTGATTTTTGAGCAGAGAGGGAGCAAAAATACATTAATATGAAAAAAGTCCAATCGTTGTATTTACCTGATCAGGTGGATGAGACTATGCCATGTAGACGCGTGGATTTCTCAGTTGCTAGTCCGGTTCGATCTCGGTTGGGGGGGTTCAATCTTTAATTTGCTGATTTGATCAGCGGTTCGGTTGGGTCTTTGGACCAGGTAGTTTTCTCTCTAGGCGGTGTCGATTTGGGGGCAAGACAACGCAGAGGATGAATGCCCAAGTAGGCTATGTGGCACCGCCATCCAAGCGAGCATGTGAAAGGAGGGGAAATCAGGGGTTAAACTGGCCATGGGAGAGCAAAGATGCGAGGGGTTCTCGTGATGGATAGTGGCAGCGGTCCATTGGGGTGTTTATATAGGACTAGGACTAGGTTTAGGGCTAGATCGAGATTGAGGTGCAGCCATAGCCATCGAAGTGAGAGAGGAGGACAAAGAGCTCATTTTGGCGACTGGACATAGCACAAATGATGGTCAAACTATGGTTTGATCCATTCGAAATCATGAGAGGAGCATTTTGGGTCGCATAAAATTTTGATTCATGGTCACAGGCGGGAGATCTCATTCTCGGTCTTCATTTACTCCTCCCTACTAATTATGAGAGGTAGAAGATGGGTCCATGGCCGCTAGATCAGTATGGGATCCATGGATCCAAGGGTTGGGATCACCCCCGGATCCTTGCCTTGGATTGCTGACATGGAAAAAGGTCAAATAAAAGACAAGAATAATGGTTTTCAACACATTAACTTCAATAATCCATAGGAAATGGTAGGAACGTCCAAATGAGATGATTTTTGTACCATAGCTTCAAAATAATGTGAAGAACATTTAGAAAATGTTTGAGAACCAGAAGATGAATTTTGATGGATCAATTTGCTTCTTTACACAAAGTGATAATTGAATCCAATTTGAGGTGTTATAATGTGTATAAAATCCAATTTGATCACCATATTTCAATTTTGAGTATCAATATTGATTTTGAAACCAATAAAAATGATTTCGGACCATGAGTGAGTATAATGAGGTGAAAAGAGTAATTACTTCATACTTATGCAAAATTCCACTTTGTCACATGAGTTCATTCCTCAATAGTTGGTTTAGATCAGTTTTCTGGGTTCGCAATAAGGGCCCCATCAAGGAAGAAAAGTATTGCAATTATAGTTTGATTTGAAAAGTGAAATTATGAGGTTTTGTAGGTTAAATGCTAAAAATTTTAGATGGTTGGATGTGATAAGATGCATTGGAGGTTCATATAGTGTTTTTTCATCATACGAAAGGTTGATTTTTCTTCCTTAATCTAAGACTTTATAACATAAAGGTGAATCAAAGGGTTAAAAACCAATACATGTTTTGATCATGGATAAGAAGTGGAAGGTATTGAATGGGTGTTATAATAGAGGAGTAAAGCAATGCTTAGAATGTGGTGCTGCATCTTGATGTTGGAGGTATATCTCTATAGAGGTGAAGCGTAAGTGATTTAATATTTACATTGCTTGCAATTAGAGGAATCCAAATGATTCACATATGTATCATGGGTCATTTAATAATTGAAATGGTCCAAATTTCTCCACACGTATTTCTTCAGCATGAATGTATGTATCCTAATGAGATATAATGCCACATTGATGATAGAGACAAACATGTATGTACTCTAGTAAGAATTGTATTTGTTGGTATGTATGACCAGAGAACTAATCATATGATGATTGGAGTGTGGCATTGGATATCTGATTTGATGATAATAAAGGTAATTCCATCTATTATGTTTGTCTCAGTCATGATATGATGACACATACATAGAAGGTGTCTAAAGAATGATGTTGCTCCATGACATATGTTTGTAGGTTGCAGACTTGAATGATGAGATCATATGTATGATAAGAGACATACATTCTTATTATGTCCCTAGTCATATATTACTATGGAATAAAAATAGACAACAGTAATACATAAGACTAGAGTTGTGTTGTCTGATGATGCAGTCTCATTAGTCATGATATGTGATATCAAGTCAAGCACAATGGTACATGTTAGAGAACAGTGTATCAGACATACCCACCATGAGAGTGATACATGGAGACTGTGGAATGGTAGTTAGAATCATATCTCATAGTGATAGTGGTGATTATGGTTCTTATCCCTGAAGTTAGTACATTCATCACACATCGTTCATATACTTTGACATCATCCAATGTGATACTGAATAAGGGTTGCCATAACGGTGATGGTTGGGTGCACTATGACACATGGGGATATAGTGTGAGTGATGTAGATGGAATTTGTCCCTCCTATAGGAGATTGATATCCAGACTTATTGATAAGTGAGTCTAAGAAATGTATGGCCATACTCATGTGACTCAATGTGTGAAATGTGAGTTCATGTGCATCTCATACAGTCTTCTCTAGTTCAAGGAACATGGAATGAATGTTGAGAGGATGACTATTCAATGGATCGAGTTCAATCCAGATATAAGAGACATAAACTATGTAATCATAGTAACATTGATCACATATTGTAGGGTGAAGTTGTAATCCAACTTTTCAAATTTGATGGGTAGAAATGATGCATTTCTAGACACCACTCTTTGCTTGTGATGCCATAAGTTTGTTATGTACATTCACTGCTAATGTAAATCTATACCTATAGGGTCACATGCATAGGAATGCACTTGGATTAAAGGAGTATATTCATGAATAATGTTTATATTGATTACTAAAGGTGTTTTGGTATATAATTAAACAACTAAGGTTCACAATTTACTGAATGGACTATGAACTGACTGGTTCAAGTATTGAACTGATAAGTTCACATATCCCAACTAATCGGTTCACGGGATGAACTGCTCGGTTCAGTTGCCAATTCGATTGGATCAAGGATTGGTGTTGACGTTATGTTGTGCATAAATTGTACATTGATTACCAACTTGATTCAAAATACAAAACTACATGAATGGATCGGTTCTCTTAGCTAACCGATTGGCTCACATACCAACCGAGCGGTTGGGTGTGTGAACCAATTAATTCGTCATGTAGAGGTTCTAGAAAATTTGAGATTTTGACCTTTTCAACTCCCACAATGATCGGGAACCCTAACCCAGCCTCTCCTATAAATAGATGGGTAGTGGGGGGTTCCTAGACACAAAAATTGCCTCTGACAATTTATTGTCCTCTCTGGTTTTGGTAACTAATAGAGATCCCAAGCAAGTCCTACCCAAAAAGAGAGGGATAGAAAGGGAGACACAATTGCAGCAAAGTGAATCAACCCTAGTAGGTTGATGTTCAAAAGAGACAACTATTTCCCGTTGTCTTTGGTAGCACAACATGGAGTTCCTAGTGGTTTGTGTGGACTACTTTAGAGGAAGGAGGTCGTTGTCTGCCACTAGGAGGACATTGTTAACTGTTGTCTATGGTGTTGCACTTGGAAGCTGGCAAAGATGATTGTTTGAGTATTGTTTTTGTTGAAGGAGAGTGTTGCTGCCTAAAGAAGAAGCATCTGCTGCAAGGGTAATGCTGCTGGACTTGCTCCAGGATCTGATATAGCCTTGAAAATCTTCCTTCCTAGTGTCACAGAACCGTTTGTTACCCAAATACTCACTCCTAATGGATAGAAAGCCAAAGATGAGAGGACCTGAGCATTCGTCCATAGGATAGATCACATAACATATCCATGAATAAAACCACAAAGAACAACTAAGGTATGAGACAAGAAAGCATAAAAGAATGTAAAACTAATACCTGACATGATCTTAGGTCCCATATATCAACCATGTGTATTCCATGTGCATGTAAGTATACATCATCAGAGTAAGTGCTTGATTATCATAAGTGTGGAAGCATTGAATATTGTTAGAGATTCATAGTGTACCTATTACGTAAAATCATAAAATGAGTACACATCAACACAATTGTGCTGAGTACGTTGTGCAAACATATAAAATCACAACTTTAAGAACTATTTTGCTTGGCAAAAGCATAATATAAATATCAAGAATGAAGCAACAACATGATTAAAGACTCTTTTATTAGCGCCCAAGCGTGTTTTATGTTCGTTTCCATTATACAAACAATATTATAAGGCCTTTGATTAGCTTCTCAAAGGATGGGGTATGTGAGGGCACTCAAGATTAGCTACCCTATTTAAACATGAGGGACTAAAAGACTAAACGTTGAGAGTTAACCCTATTCATAAGGTACCTCAAGGCCATTGCCAAGAGCTATGTAACATACCAGATCTCAAACCCTACCCTAGAACTTTGATCCTTTTTGGTTTGACCAAACAAGTTTGAGGTTAGAGTGATCCTAATAATCTAATGCGTGAATAATGTAATCTAATATGTCATATAATTCATTTGGTGATAATAAGATGATAAATAACTTAATTGGATGCATAATGATGTTAATGGGCCTCTAATGGGATAGATGATATAAACCATGTAAGAAAGCCTCAAATTAAATAACAGACTTCAAATTCGTAATCTATACATCAAAATAAGCGTACATGTCAATTTTCATTTAATTTGGACGATCTTGAAATAATATGGTTAAATAGGAGAGAGAAATTGCCTAAAAGATTTAATTAATAAATAAATATAATAATTGACTCCAAAAGAGGAAAATAATCTTAGATTCGTGATCTACATAATAAATATAGCCTTTGGGTGAATTTTCATCCAATTTGGAGAAAGTTTGCTTAAAAGGAAAAATCAGGAGAGAGAAAATATGTAGAACCTTCAAAATATTAAATAAATGTTCAAACAACTCCAATATGTAAAATTGATGGAAAATTCGTAACCAACATGTTAAGTATGACTTAAGTGTCAAGTTTTATAAAATTTGGATAATCCATGTGTCGTTAATGCATCAGGAAAGAGAAACAAAGAATATATTAAATAATACATGTAAAGTTTTCAAAAGTGAAATCTAATTGGAGATTCAGAATCTACATGTTTAACTTAACTTGTGTGTCAAGTTTGGTTTAATTTGGATAATGTTTGAACCCTTATTTGAAGAGAGAGAAATAGGGACATTAAATGCAATTGTTACTTTATTCATTTGATATATTTTCCTTGTCACGCCTTTGTTTTAGGTACGCTTGATCTGGACCATGGATTTTGTATCCAACGGTTCCACGATTGTCTTCTAGCTCCGATCGGAGTAGGAGTACAGGCTGTTTTCTGTGGGTTTTTCGGACGAGGATATCTCCCTCAATTCTTACTCTTTTTCGACGATTTCTTCGCCTATGGGTTCTTGGAAAGATTCCGCACCCAACGACCCTATATAAGAAGGGTTTTGGTTGCCCTTTCTCCACCACCGTTGGGTGCCCTTTCCTCTGTTTCACGCCCTGTTCTTCCTTCTTCTGCTTCTCCTTTCCTGTTCTCTTCATCGGACCTCCTGGGAATTGATCCCCAGCCTCCGTCGGGATCACATGTCCTAGTTGCCTGCCTTGGTTCGTCTTCTACTGACTCCGAGCATGTTTCCTTTCTCCGGTCGTCTGCTTGGTTTGCCGCCATGTGGAGAGGCCTTCGGCGGTTATCGTGGATGCCAAGGATCTATTCCTTTGGTCTGAGTATTTCGTGGTGTTCGACAGGAGGTAAACACATCCTCAATTTGATGTTTTGGTCGTGATCCTGGTTTTCCCCAATCTGCCCAGTCGAGCAGTTCTCGCGCAATGGCCATGGCGCGCGAGCTGGGACACAAGTTGTGTTTCCCCCCCTAATCTACCCTCATGCTTTCCTGTTTTCTTCGTTTTCTAGCTAAGGGCATAATCGTCTTTTCACTCTCTGTTTTCCTTAGCTGTGGGAGAGGTCAACCGAGAGTCTGATTGGTGATGCGGTCACTTCTTATTGGGCCAAGTCACAGGCCAGGACCCGCTCTCTCTCTCTCTCTCTCTCTGTTTGCAATCGATTAGTCTGACGTGGAATTGTTGTATTGCCCGGTGCTTAAAAATTTATAACTAATAATCCATTGATCGGAAAATTATAAAAAAATACTCGTTGGATTCAGAAAAATGCAAGCTTTCTTATGGTGTTGGTTTTATCGCCTGAATCTGATGTTTTAAACATGTTTTTTTAATGGATCTAATTAAGGATGAATTAACTTCTAAAATTCATAACTAAATATTTATAAGTCAGAAAAATATAATAAAATATGTTTTGAAGTCAAGAAAGTATAATTTAAAATATGGAATCATTTTGGAAACCTAATTCATATATTAATAAAAAGGTGTTTTTAGGGTTTTTGAAATCAGTATAAAACCTAACCCTAATTCCACATATATGCTTAATAGGTTCTTTGGAGGCCTAGGGTTGGACCTAGATGTGACTTTGGATCGTTTGACTCTGAAGTTGAGGTATGCTTGCATCTCATATTATTCTTGTTGAGCAATTATCCTATTTTATTCTTTCTCTTGGTCCTTTGGACATTAGCCTACACATTGTCTTGTTCTTTTAAAATCATGCTTCATGTGAAGTATCTTATTTATTATTGATCTTGTGATCATTGATATTCTCTTGGAATCTTATCTTGTTGCCTTGGTGCAAGTTGGACTTTTGATATTATATGACCACTATGATGTGGAAGTTTACTTGTTGATATATGCCCACTATGATGTGGATGCTTATATGTTTGTGTTGTCCATTGTGTGATGGCAACATTGATTATTCTGACTATACTTTTCTACTTGCCTCAACATTATACATGCAATGTGATTCAGTAGCACTAGAGTAGTGTAATTACATTGGTTTTGGGGCAGTATTCCCCTATTGTTTATTTGGAGGGTGGTAGTATACCATTCCTCTGTAAATCGAGTGTGGCAGTAATCCATGCTCAAATTTTATATATTTGGGAGATTGGCAGTATTCCTTTCTCTATCAGGTTCAAGTTTGTTCTTGGCCGCCAATTGTGTTTATATTGTTCTAGGGCTATGCTTATCTCACATGCATGCAGGTTGATGATGATATGTGCTTTGTTTCCCACCATGATAGTGGATGTTTATATTGATAGCACATTGTTATTATTTGTTATTTTATGGCAAGTATCCCTTTTGTCATGTTACTTTTCTCTTGATATCCGTTTGGGTGGTACTTATCTCTTGCATGGGAAGCTTTTTATTTTGATGTCCCTATTTCCTTATATTGCTCAACTTGCTTTTTAGTATGCACATACCAGCTTTTGCTGATGTTTCCTTTTGTTTCTCTTTTGCTGGGGTATGCTTCCAACCCCAGGTGGAGGACATGGATGGCTTGACATGGTGACCTGGACTTAGTTCGAGATGTTGAAGCTTGGAGACAATCTTGAGGTGGTTTAGATTTCCTCTACATGGATCCTTGTGATGTAAGTTTAAGTTTGTAACCCTTTGTTTTATAATTGAATAGTCAAATATTTTCTTCCACTGCTATACATTGGTCATTTGATTACCATTATATAAAGATTTGAAAATTTTACACCCACTCCATCACACCTTTTGAGTGTGTTTGGATTGGAGGTTCTATTGTTCAAATTTTTAGTAAGGAAGTGGTTTCACTTCTTTACAGCATGGTATGAGAGCCCATGGTAGTCGGAATCGACTATTTCAATTTTGTCTCCCAATTAGAACCCTTGACTTAGTTAGTTACCTCTAAGTGAGATGTTGACCCTGGATTTGATCAATGATGATCTTTTGTGTAACAAGGTTTGGTTTGAGGATGAGAATATGTTAGGAGATCTAAATATGGAAATATTTTGACTTGGTTTCTCGCTTTGATTTTGAGCCCTAAATTTCAATTTTCAACCAAAAAAGTTTTTCACAACAAATTATTTTCCATATACTACTATATGTACAAAAGAAAATGTTTTCTCTGATTTATCAATGTTTTCTTGAACTAAGTCACAATGAAGAGAAACTCTAGTTGAGTAGAATCTAACCCTAGTTTTGTGACTAGGACTGGGATAAAGATATAGTTGACCTACCCTATGACTTTTGGTCGTTCATGTAGGGTTGATAGGTTAGAGACACAAGGACCTAAAACTCAACCCTAGATGGTGACTATTAGTTGGATACATGAGAAATATTAATCTCTAAAACTTTCACAACTAAGTGATGTGGGTAGCTCTAAAAAGTTGTTTAGTTTGACTTATTAGGTTGAACCCTTTTTAAGGGGTGGAGAGTAGTTAGTGGTTGATGTTTGGATCAATAGATTTCGAGGACGAAATCCTTTTTAAGCGGTGGAGTGCTGTAACATACCAGATCTCAAACCCTACCCTATAACTTTGATCCTTTTTGGTTTTACCAAACAAGTTTGAGGTTAGAGTGATCCTAATAATCTAATGCGTGAATAATGTAATCTAATATGTCATATAATTCATTTGGTGATAATAAGATGATAAATAACTTAATTGGATGCATAATGATGTTAATGGGTCTCTAATGGGCTAGATGATATAACCCATGTAAGAAAGCCTCAAATTAAATAACAGACTTCAAATTCATAATCTATACATCAAAATAAGCGTACATGTCAATTTTCATTTAATTTGGACAATCTTGAAATAATATGGTTAAATAGGAGAGAGAAATTGCCTAAAAGATGTAATTAATAAATAAATATAATAATTGACTCCAAAAGAGGAAAATAATCTTAGATTTGTGATCTACATAATAAATATAGCCTTTGGGTGAATTTTCATCCAATTTGGAGAAAGTTTGCTTAAAAGGAAAAATCAGGAGAGAGAAAATATGTAGAACCTTCAAAATATTAAATAAATGTTCAAACAACTCCAATATGTAAAATTGATGAAAAATTCGTAACCAACATGTTAAGTATGACTTAAGTGTCAAGTTTTATAAAATTTGGATAATCCATGTGTCGTTAATGCATCAGGAAAGAGAAACAAAGAATATATTAAATAATACATGTAAAGTTTCCAAAAGTGAAATCTAATTGGAGATTCGGAATCTAAATGTTTAACTTAACTTGTGTGTCAAGTTTGGTTTAATTTGGATAATGTTTGAACCCTTATTTGAAGAGAGAGAAATAGGGACATTAAATGCAATTGTTACTTTATTCATTTGATCGATTTTCCTTGTCACGCCTTTGTTTTAGATACGCTTGATCTGGACCGTGGATTTTGTATCCAACGGTTCCACGATTGTCTTCTAGCTCTGATCGGAGTAGGAGTACAGGCTGTTTTCTGTGGGTTTTCGGACGAGGATATCTCCCTCAATTTTTACTCTTTTTCGACGATTTCTTCGCCTATGGGTTCCTGGAAAGATTCCGCACCCAACGACCCTATATAAGAAGGGTTTTGGTTGCCCTTTCTCCACCACTGTTGGGCGCCCTTTCCTCCTCTGTTTCGTGCCATGTTCTTCATTCTTCTGCTTCTCCTTGCCTCTTCGCTTCATCGGACCTCTTTGGAATTGATCCCCAGCCTCCGTCGGGATCACAGGTCCTAGTTGCCTGCCTTGGTTTGTCTTCTACTAACTCCGAGCATGTTTCCTTTCTCCGGTCGTCTGCTTGGTTTGCCGCCATGTGGAGAGGCCTTCGGCGGTTATCGTGGATGCCAAGGATCTGTTCCTTTGGTCTGAGTATTTCGTGGTATTCGACATGAGGTAAACACATCCTCAATTTGATGTTTTGGTCGTGATCCTGGTTTTCCCCAATCTGCCCAGTCGAGCAGTTCTCGCGCAATGGCCATGGCGCGTGAGCTGGGAGACAGGTTGTGTTTTTTTCCCCCTAATCTACCCTCATGCTTTCCTGTTTTCTTCGTTTTCTAGCTAAGGGCATAATCGTCTTTTCGCTCTCTGTTTTCCTTAGCTGTGGGCGAGGTCAACCGAGAGGCTGATTGGTGATGCGGCCACTTCTTATTGGGCCAAGTCACAGGCCAGGACCCGCTCTCTCTCTCTCTCTCTCTCTCTGTTTGCAATCGATTAGTCTGACGTGGAATTTTTGTATTGGCCGGTGCTTAAAAATTTATAACTAATAATCCATTGATCGGAAAATTACAAAAAAATACTCGTTGGATTCAGAAAAATGCAAGCTTTCTTATGGTGTTGGTTTTATCGCCTGAATATGATGTTTTAAACATGTGTTTTTAATGGATCTGATTAAGGATGAATTAACTTCTAAAATTCATAACTAAATATTTATAAGTCAGAAAAATATAATAAAATATGTTTTGAACTCAGGAAAATATAATTTAAAATATGGAATCGTTTTGGAAACCTAATTCATATATTAATAAAAAGGTGTTTTTAGGGTTTATGAAATCAGTATAAAACCTAACCCTAATTCCACATATATGCTTAATAGGTTCTTTGGAGGCCTAGGCTTGGACCTAGATGTGACTTTGGATCGTTTGACTCTGAAGTTGAGGTATGCTTGCATCTCATATTATTCTTGTTGAGCAATTATCCTATTTTATTCTTTCTCTTGGTCCTTTGGACATTAGCCTACACATTATCTTGTTCTTTTAAAATCATGCTTCATGTGAAGTATCTTATTTATTATTGATCTTGTCATCATTGATATTCTCTTGGAATCTTATCTTGTTGCCTTGGTGCAAGTTGGACTTTTGATATTATATGACCACTGTGATGTGGAAGTTTACTTGTTGATATATGCCCACTATGATGTGGATGCTTATATGTTTGTGTTGTCCATTGTGTGATGGCATCATTGATTATTCTGACTATACTTTTCTACTTGCCTCAACATTATACATGCAATGTGATTCGTAGCACTAGAGTAGTGTAATTACATTGGTTTTGGGGCAGTATTCCCCTATTTTTTATTTGGAGGGTGGCAGTATACCATTCCTCTGTAAATCGAGTGTGGCAGTAATCCATGCTCAAATTTTATATATTTGGGAGATTGGCAGTATTCCTTTCTCTATCAGGTTCAAGTTTTTGCTTGGCTGCCAATTGTGTTTATATTGTTCTAGGGCTATGCTTATCTCACATGCATGCAGGTTGATGATGATATGTGCTTTGTTTCCCACCATGATAGTGGATGTTTATATTGATAGCACATTGTTATTATTTGTTATTTTATGGCAAGTATCCCTTTTGTCATGTTACTTTTCTCTTGATACCCGTTTGGGTAGTACTTATCTCTTGCATGGGAAGCTTTTTATTTTGATGTCCCTATTTCCTTATATTGCTCAACTTGCTTTTTAGTATGCACATACCAGCTTTTGCTGATGTTTCCTTTTGTTTCTCTTTTGCTGGGGTATGCTTCCAACCCCAGGTGGAGGACATGGATGGCTTGACATGGTGATCTGGACTTAGTTCGAGATGTTGAAGCTTGGAGACAATCTTGAGGTGGTTTAGATTTCCTCTACATGGATCCTTGTGATGTAAGTTTAAGTTTGTAACCCTTTGTTTTATAATTGAATAGTCAAATATTTTCTTCCGCTGCTATACATTGGTCATTTGATTACCATTATATAAAGATTTGAAAATTTTACACCTACTCCATCACACCGTTTGAGTGTGTTTGGATTGGAGGTTCTATTGTTCAAATTTTTAGTAAGGAAGTGGTTTCACTTCTTTACAAGCTAACCCTTGTATCAACATTGTCTGCCCTATCATGACAACTCAAGTAGGACACCCAACCTTGTGTTCATACCTCGAGAATATAGGTAGGTAGACAATGTTGTATAATGGACATCTATCATTATGTTTTCAAGTTTGTGCAACATATGTAATCAAGATCAAAACATAGTAGTCATAGGGAACATGTATCTCAAACAAGTATATAAGCCCAGCATCTTATAATTCATACATACAAGCAATTTCATTACAACTACTATGTCCAATAGAGGGTAAAGCGTACCTTGATATGAGAAAAATAGCACTATACAACATGATTAGATATTTGAAAGGAGTCCATCAAAGAGATCCTAACATTACAAGCAAGTGTGACTAGATTAACATCACTAGACTTAGGTCATATCAAACTTATTCATCAAGGGTGAAAATTTCACTTAATCTAAGTTCCATATTTCTAAATGATTGATTTTGACACCTTGAATATTCATGCATTTTTCATCATCATGCTACATACTAGACCATATATCATTTTACTTAGGGTGAAATATCCTTACAAGATCAGGTGTTTCAAACTTAGGTTTCATGGATCTTAATCGAGAAATCATAAGATTGAATATGACTAAAGTCTTAATCATCATATCATCCATTTAAGTCATATTCAGTCATTTTCATACAAGATAGTCGTCATTAGAGTACAAGAGTGATCACGATTGATTTAGTGTCATACATATAAAAAAGTTACTAATTTGAAGTCATCAAATAGAATGGGTTACCATTAGGGTGACATTTATACAAGGTTAGATCTAGATTTAGCACCATGAACATTAAAGTCACATTCAATGTCATGTTTAGGTCACTTAGTCATATAAGTGAACAAGAGTGATCCATAAGTCATTTAGGTGATGAAGCATGTAAAGTTATTCATCTAGATCAAATATGATGATTTGGATATCATATAATCAATCTTGGGCATCAAATTATTGGTCATAGCATCAAAGTCAAAATGATACATATTTCATGGTCCATTTCATACATGAAGTAATTAATAGATCATGGCATGATCAAGTTTGATTTATATAGTACAAGATAGCATGTTACTGATTAGGGTCATCAAAAGCAAGTGGGTGCATCATATGATCATGGTTGAGCATAAATCACCATTAAATATGTAAAAGAGATGTGCTTGTTTCCATTTTCAACATGTTATGAGCTAAGAAAGAATTAGGTTTCGAAATAAGGTTCATTGGATACATCTTGTTGAGTATATCAATTTTTATATATAATATGTAATATTTGGAGTTATGATTGATTTTCTATCAATCTTACAAGATATAGCTATGTATGTGAGGGACAGAGATTATACCATGAGAGAGGTGATGAGGTGTTGCACCCTGATTGGTCCATGCCAACCACGTAGCTGTGTGCACGGGTCCACAGTCATCACTAACTGGTCAAATAGAAGAAAAGATAGGGGGATACTCACATGTGATGTGGGCCATTAGATCTCAGCTCACCGTGTGGGAACAAGAAGGAAACAAAGGAAAAATATGAGTGATTTCATTCGGCTTAAAAAGAGGGCTCGACAAAGGTCCAGATGGTGCCAACCATTGTGGCCTTGTCCATGGTGGCTGACCATGGTGGAGGGGTGTTCCATGCCTCTATGATTGACCATATGGCTAGGAAATAGTAGGGGTAGATTCGTGTGAGAATGGGTGACTTTGGTGAAGAAAAACTCACCACTAGAGTAAAAGGGGAGTGCTTAGGCAGTGGCCTAGGGGTATGTCAGCCACCTTAGTTGCTGACTTTGGGCACAAGGTTGGGGATGATTCCCTAGCCTGGTACACGAACTAAAAGACTAGTGGCCTCATTGGCAGGTGGGTGGGCCGACTCAACAAGGGAAAAGGGTCGAGGCCCAACAAAGGTAAACACAAGGTGAAAAAGGCTAGAAAAAGTGCACAAATTGCTTAAGCCATAACTTTCTCCTCGAGACTCCAATTTGGGTGAAATCATCACCGTTGAATCACAAATTTCCTTCTGTTCATCATATATAAGGATTTATATCAAGAGAATCAAATTGAGTGATTTCAAAAATTCAAAAGATCCTCAATATTACTAAGGTGCTCAACATAACATAATAGGGCTCAAATTGCAATTCATTAATCCCATCTACATAATTGAGAAATACATGATTCCAAAATATCCAATTGATGCAAGGAAGGTGTTTGAGTCAAATTGAGTGTAACATGAGTCAATAATTGCATAGTTGAAGGAGAGAGAAAACCATGTTGTTACACCTAGATACATTATTGTTGATGCAATCTTGATGTTCTAGAAAATGAGCACTGAAAATTTTCTATTTCCACTATGTATATTTGTGCCTAATTTTCCTTCAGTGGTATCAGAGCCACGTCAATTTACAGTGTATCTACAAATAAAATCAATATGATCATATTTATTTTATTGCATACGATGTGAATATTAATCTAGTTAATGTGCATATCTGATTAATTACCACATATGCTCCACAAACTAATATATGTATATGATATGATATATATGAAATTTACATGTGTTGCCCTAAAATTGATTTTGATGGTAGATGTTAACAATGGTTATGTCCAATAATCGTAGATCTGTGTGTGCATGGTTGTGGTTCTTTATTCATGTTGTTACTTGGTCTGTGTATCGATCTTCATTCTTTCAATCTTCATTCTTTCTTCCAAATGAAAATTGATTCTTTCAATCTTCATTCTTTCTTCCAAATGAAAATTGATTCTCTTCATCCTATTTCCCCTTGAATGTAACTCGAGGTTTCTCTTTACAATGTAATAAGAAATAGGATACTTTCAATTTATGTTTTTATGAGAGATGTTGATCTGCACAAAGGCGATATGACCAACTCATGATATGAATTGATCGACTGGAGGACCGAGAAGGCTAGATGACAGGAGGATGAACCGATCGATTGGTGGCCCAACTGATCAGCTAGAGGTGTCCATACACCACTTGGTCCTAAGAACTAAATGATCACTTCAAGAGACCAACAGAGTGACTAAGACGCAAACCGTGTAGTTTAAGATTTGAACCGATCGATCAACCTAGATTGGTTCGAACACAAATCTTCATCAACAATAGGTTGGATATGATGTGAACTTTAGGTGGTAGTAATTCCTAATGGGTCCAAGGAATTACAATAGAGTGACCATAACCATCACTTATGTGTTTTAATTATTGCATATTCTCATTTGTGGTTATAACATGTATATGACACATAGTAAGTATGTGATCATTGGATATGTATAAGTATTTAAATATAAAATCCCTCAATATAAATATTAAGTCTTAGATGCATTCCGTAAGAAACACACATGAAAAGCTTGATCGACCAAGCATAAGTTACGCCAAAGTGTGGTGCACCATCTATCTCGTGGAAATGTGATGGTAGATATGCCAAATTCGGGTGTATATTCTATCGTGTTGGCTTTTGGGTCAGCCTTAACTAGGTTATCTTAATGGGACTAAAAACATAGAAGCATAAAGATGGTCTATGACAAAAAGTTGCACACACCATCTATCCAATAGTTGCATAAGATACAATTGACAAACATTATCTATCTAAATAGTCAAGTTGTGGGTGATCAGCCAAAGCTGAGTCATGATTTGATGAAATATGGATGTTGGCTTACTAGAAAATTGTATGATGCAGTCTTTCGAATTGATACATGAGGGTTATCAATTTGAAAAAAATAGTGGGAGAAATATTTAATTAAAGGCCTAATTAATATCGTCAACTTATCAAATAAAAAAAAAATAAAAATTGTTTTGAAAAAGTTGCAATAATTCTTTTGTAGACAAACACAAACACGTTATAGTTGTGATCAATCCTTAAGAAGGACAAAATGGGATAATCTTTCAGATCTGACTTAGGACTTTGAGAAGCATTCTCAATGAGAGAAATCTCTATGTCCTTAAAAGACTAGAGCTAGAGGAACCCGCTCCAAATGTGCCCAAGGATGAAATGGATGTTTACTGGAAGCATGCCAATGATGCCATAGACATTGAATACCTTATTCTATGTTGTATGAACTATGTGTTTCATGAGTAGCATGTAAACATGGACATTCTCGAGATGGTAACACATCTTAAGAATCATGTAAAGCAAGTAAGGTACAACGTCTCAAAAGTGTTGTTTGAATGCAAACTGACAGAGGAAGATCCAGTAGAGCCTCATATTGTAAATATGATTAGGCATGTGGAGTGACTGAGATTTCTCTTAGGTCAAGAGTTGACCATGGATATGATTCTACAAATCATTGTATAGATCATGCAACCAGTTTATCAAGTTTTACTACTTGAGTAACGTGGATAAACTGTTATTAGAACTACTTGGCATGTTGATGCCAAAGTCAGAATGAAGAAGTACAAAACTATGATGATGATTAGTAGAAGTGAGTCCAAGGGAAAAGTCAAGTCCAATAAGAGTTATGAGTCTAAGCTGGAGTCCAACTCTTCTGCACTCAATATATGGAGAAGGGTAAGTGCAAAAGGGAATCTGCCCTTTTCACTTATATAAGGAAGAAAATGCCACCATTGTCACCGGTTGGACATTAGAAAAGAAATTTCCCTCTTTATATAGAGGATATAAGCAATACGAAAGAGATAGAGATCGATACTTTAGGACCTGAGAAGAAGAAAGCTATAATTGTGTGGAGCAAGAGTTGTTGCCACTGCAATTGGACGCTATCATTCATGGGAACTTAATAGAATTAGTGAATTGCTATTATGTACCTGCCATTGATGAAAACATCATATGTCTTGCGTGACAAGAACATTATGTTTCATTTAAAAAGATATGATCTTTTATGTCAATGCCCATTGTCTCACAAACTATACTTGATAGTTGTAAAGACAAATGGGTATGACACATATACTAAATGACCTGATAACTCAAACATTAAATACCTTTAGCATTGTCATCTAGAGAGAAGAAATTATATATGTATTTATAGAATCCATATGATGGTTATCTAGACTCTTTTGGTTCACTACTACAGAAATACCCTTTGGCGTCGGTTGTTTAACCCCCTTTGGCGTCGGTTTCTGAGCGACGCCTATGTGGGCGCCGCTAAAGGTCGAACACTTCGGTGTCGGTTTTTTAACCGACGCCTATTTAACATATAGGCGTAGGTCTTTTAGTAGATAACCGATGCCAAAAGGGTTCGCGCCACAGAAAATGGCGTCATCGAGGACATATTCTGCGTCGGTTATCTACTAAAAGACCGACGCCTATATGGACTATAGCGTCGGTGTTTACTTGGTAACCGACGCAGAAAGAGTCCTAGATGACGCTGTTTTCTGTGGCACGAACCCTTTTGGCATCGGTTTTCTATAAAAAACCGACGCCATACTTCAAGACGACACGGTCGTGCTTCCCTGCACGGCCGTGTTTAGTACTATAGGCGTCGGTTTTATATGAATAACCGACGCCTTTTCCACCACGGCCGTGCTTTCCTGCACGGTCGGGTTGTTTGTACTATTAGGCGTCAATTTTTATCCAATAACCGACGTTGTAGGTCTTTGCTGACGGTTTTCTATAAATAACCGACGCCTATATCTATTTTTTTTCATATCAGTTTGCAGGCCTGCTGTGGCTGGTCAGCAGGATGAGAACCTGCAGTTCAGTTTTCTGAACTGCAGGTTTACGACATCCATTGATATCAGCCTACAAACAGGCCACAAACCTGCAAAAGTCCCAAGGAAAATTTCACACAAGTAGATACATTCAGACATCAATTCAATTCTCACATTCACACATATAGAAACATTCAAATACATGTATTAACATTCAGAAATATTCATTTACAAAGTATCATTCATTATCGCTATCAACATCCCAATTATATCTTACAGTTGCCACTACTTGTATGGCTTTTGCCCATTCTTCTCTTATTTCATTTAATGCTTCCATCGTATATGGAGCATGTATATTTTTTAAGCGTTTACCTATAGTGTTGTCAGTTTTAAACACCTGCAAAGAAAATGATGTATATATATAAGTAATAATATAAAAATAAGATTGATATATTTCATACTAACTAATGAGACTATATATAATACCTCATGTATGGTATCGATGTCCAATGCGGCATGTTTGATAATCATCTGCATAAATCGCATCACATAGTATGCGCATGCCCAACCATTGTCTTGTGTAGCACACTATAAATTGAAACATACAAAATAATACAACTAAGCACAATTCACATCAATAATATATACATTGGAGTCGGGGACTTACTTGTACGTTCTGCCAATTTATTGGCTGGTTCTTTTTCCTCGGGACTGTTCCTCCAGCCTTTTTGAATGCATCTAAACCCCTACATGTTAATATAACACAGTAAATTACATAAGTAAATAGTAATATAATAACAGATGTTAACAGATACAAAAATGAAATATTTCTCACCAGAATAATGGCATTCTCATTACGTGTCCAATTTTAGTGTTTAATGTACTTCCCACGGGATCTAGATAATAAACAGTGAACGTCCCGGGGACGATAACTAGTAACTCCCAATGTTTACCGCTAGAGGTAAAAAGTTAACAATTAATAACTCAAAATGCACAATAAAAATGGAATTTTCTTAAGTCCAAATTATAAATAAAGTAAACTTACTTGACATTGAATGGAGCTATTATTATCGTCTTCTTTTGCTGACCAAAAATTGTAAAAGCATCTATACAGTATTGTTGAACAGTATCAGGGTCTTTAGCTATCATACTAATCAATGATGGAATAAAAAATCCCACATGATCAAATGCCAATTGTTTGCAATGATCTTCGACTAAGTAGCTGCAAAACATGTATTACGTATGCATTAATATATAAGAAACCAGATCACCGAATCTTACACAAGGTATATGGATGTATAAACAAGATCTCACCTTATCCATGTCTCTATCATTGATGTATTCAACCAATCATACATAAACAGCTCAACAATATCTTGTATAAATAAAGAGCTATTGTATGATTGACCTGCATAATCTGCATCTAAAGAAACAATTATCGGGCAATGTATATTATGTGCCCGTAGCCAACATGCCATTCCCCTTCAAGCAGGACCTAACAGGTATGTTAGGTCAGTTGGAACCCAAGTTGGTAATACGGGAAGTGGAGGTGGAGGCCTAGGTGCTCCTGGTGTCTTCTTTTTAACCTGTATATATAATTTCAGATCAGTTGACATCATATATACACATTAACAGTCTAAATCAATGTAAATTTATCTTACAATTTTAGTAGTGTAGACGACATCTGCTTTGGGCCACAATATGACCCCGCCTTCTGCCTCAGCAAGTGTATCAATATCCGGGTGGGGATATGGCAATGTAGCTTCCCTCCAATCGGGTAACACACGTAATGGGCCCACACGAACGTAGCCCTGTGGCATTGGAGTCTCGTGAAACCTTTCCCCAGGAAGGGACGGGTAAGCCTGCGCCTCTGCAACAACATAGTCCTGTATTCTTAAGCGGCATGGCTTCAATGCCTACAAATTTACGTAAAGAATGTTATACATATATACATATCATCTTGAAAACATATCATCTTGAAAAGACTAGTTACAATGTCATAAACAATACTTACAGCAGACGTGTTAGGCGATGGGTCTCCAGGATTACTCGCAGTCTGTGCATCGGGAGAAGAGTGGGTCGCCATAGGCTGATTGGAAGCCTGAGATGCCTGCCACCGCAGCAATTCTTCCTTGACCTTCTCAGCAACTACATCGTTGACCTTCTTAGCAACTATATCCTCGACTCTCTTATTCTCCTATACATGGATAAAAGAAACATTAGCTTCTTATTATTGAATTTCCTTTTGCAGTAACATTCTAAAAAAAGAATAGGTTACCTCTTCTTGAGAAAGTCCCGCTCTGGGTTTGCGCTGGGATGGCCCAAAGAATGCTTTGATGCCCACACCAGCGCCTGCACCCCTAACACGTCCAAGATTCTCTGGGTTACTCAGAGCAACTATTAATTCATCCCTTGTGCCCTGAGGGATGAACGTGCCTTGTTTCCTCTGCTCGTGCAGCTCCCGCTAATCACCATCAACAGAAATTGGTAAGTTAACACCACAAACAATCAATATTCAAACGATTGCTCTAAGAGTTGTATTTTACCATTTTTGCAGCCGCCTCAGCAGTTACAGGCTTCTTTATTTCACCCTTCTTGTTTTGCCTCCCAGCTATCCAGATATCATGGTGAGGCATGGGTGTGGCAGACTCCTGAGTAGGAGCAGACTCCTGAGTAGCCGCAGACTCCGCATGTAGTCTTTGGCGAACGCTTGCATAGCCTTTTGGACCCATAGTGTGGTCATGCACATTCAGTGCACGCCTTGCTTTTTGTGCGTCACTGAGGGCCTAGTTAGTATGCACATTAATGATTTGGTTAGTATCACTAAATGTTAATCTTGAATAGGTGAATACAATGTATATTAATTAAATTGGGAGTGACACCTAACACCTTGAATTCTTCAGATTTTCTTGAAGCAACAAAATTGTCCCAATCTTCTTTGTCCAAGAAGTTCCATTGTTCAAGGGCTGACTTCTTTTTCTTATCACCCTCTTTTATGTATTCTCTATTCAGATTTGTCCTATAATTCCTAAGCATCTTTCCAGCGCATTGCATCACACTTTTACGATGCAACTTCTCATCCAATGCAAACAGATTCTGTAAAATAGAAATGTTATTAACTAGTATCCAAAATAGAATTGCAAATAATAGAATTTGTAATCTACAAAATAGAATTGCAAATAATAATAACTCACGCATAAATCCTTCCATATCAAGTCTTTTTTCCCCTGAGGAACTTTATGCCAATTATCATACTTAACACCAGAATGGCTCTGAGTGGTACACCCAAGATAGTTTACAAAATTATTGCGGTTCACTCCAATTGCATTTCCTCCATTATCAAACTCCACAACCAATTTGGATCCACTGCCACTAAGCGCTATTAACTTCTTCAACAGAGTGATGCCCCTTTTCTTGTTAAGTGTTTGGTGCTGCGTATCAAGTTGCTCCAGTGCTTCAGTGGGTACATGTGCATCATCTACCTAAAATTTGACAAAAATAAACACACTGAATTAGCCCAATATAGAAATATAAGATATATGACATAACTAGAAGATAATGAATTTTATAGAAATACAGGATATGTTTTTAGAACTTACATTGGTATCCTCGCCATGCTCGTCATGGACAGCATGCTCATCATGGACTTCATGCTCATCATGGACATCATGCTCATCATGGTCAGCCATCTGAAAATGTCATTAAAAAGGCAAACATTTAGCATTTGTATTAACTAGAAAAAGGCAAACATTTAGCATTTGTATTAACTAGAAAAAGGCAAACATTTAGCGTTTGTATAAACATACATGTCTCTAAAATTGTGATCTTTTATCAATTAACAATCATTCATTGTGATCTCCACGCACATATAAGTCATCATTAGCTTCAATATTTTGTGGAGTTGGAAACCCAACTGAGAATGGACTGGAGTCATCATACTTATCATAGTACTCTTCTTCATCTATAGGATCTTCAATGAACTATCTTTTACCATGAAGAACAACTGACCATTTATCATTTACAGGATCATCGATATAGAATATTTGTTTCGCCTGTGATGCCAATATGAATGGTTCACCCTTCTCGCCAATCTTTTCAAAGTTCACCAAAGTGAAACCCAATTCATCCACTATAAATCCTTTGGTGTTATCAACCCAATTACATTTAAAGAGCGGAATTTTGAAATCTATGTAGTCAAACTCCCAAATGTCTTCAATGACACCGTAATATGACATTTTAGCTTCAAGTGGACTCTTATCCTTTGCACTTGCAAAGTACATAGTCGACGCTTGAAGAGTGACCCCACTATTTTGGACGACGCTTGAAGAGTGACCCCACTATTTTGGACGACATATGTGAATCCATTAATGTCAAACCCTTCATAAGACATAACATTCAGTTTTGGTTTAAAGACGAGGCATTTGATAGTTTTTGTAATATCATTTGGTGTTTGAGATAGTTGATGTAAGACTTTATCTTCAAACCACTTAGTAAAAGTCTTATTATGCTCTCTAGCAAGCCACATTGAACTTGCTCGAGGATGTTGTCTCTTTATGAAATTGGTATGTTCCTCGATATAAACACTCACTTCGTCCATATTGTGTAAAATATACAAGTGAGCTTGTTCCAACTTCTCACGGCTGATTACTTTCACCCGTGATCCCAAAATTCCTTTGCCCTCCTCAATATTCTTGTCATTATCAGGAGTGTCATTACCACTGAGAAAGTCATTACAAAAATCCATAACCTCTCTCGCCACATAACCTTCAATAATACTCCCTTCAGGCCGATAACGGTTTCGAACATCACCTTTAAAAATGCTCATGTATCGTTCAAAGGGATACATCCAATGCAAGAAAACTGGTCCCAACATTTTCACTTCCCTAGTCAAGTGGACAACAAGATGTACCATGATATCAAAGAATGAAGGAGGGAAATACATCTCAAGCTGACATAGGGTAACAAACACTTCTCTTTGCAAATTATCGAGAGTATCAGGGTCAATAACTTTGCTGCATAGACTGTTGAAAAAGAAACAAAGTCTGGTAAATGCAAACCTTACATGCTTCGGCAATATAGATCGAATTGCCACAGGAAATATTTGTTGCATTAGAGTGTGACAATCATGAGATTTAAGACCTATCAACTTCAGATCTTTCATTGATACCAATCTACGGATGTTGGATGAGTAACCATGTGGCACCTTAACATTTACCAAGCATTCACAAAAAGTTTTCTTCTCCTTTCTAGACAACGTGTAACAAGCGGGAGGTAAGTATGTTCTTTTATTACCCATTTCAAGTAATTTTGTTAATTCTGACCTTATTCCCATTTCACGTAGGTCCAGTCTAGATTTTATCCCATCTTTAGTCTTACCTGGTATATTTAACAGAGTACCAATGATGCTATCACAGACATTTTTCTCAACGTGCATTACATCGATACAATGCCTGACTGTCAAAGAACTCCAATAAGGAAGATCCCAAAATATTGACTTCTTGAATGAAGAATTGTCACTCCGTGTAGCCATACTACATTGTGATTTCTTACCAAATTCATTGACAATGTCTTTTACTCTTGCATAAACAACATCCCCTGGTATAGGTTTAGGTGCACTTCGTTCATCATTCCATCCATTGAATGTTTTGCGCTTCCTACGATACGGATGGAATTTTGAAAGAAACCTTCGATGACCAAGATATACAGTCTTGCCGCCATGTTTTAGTCTTATTGAATAAGTGTTTTCTTCACATATAGGACACACTTTAGCTCCTTTGACACTATATCCAGACAAATTCCCATATGCTGGAAAGTCATTAACAGTGCAAAACAACATAGCGTGCAAACGAAATGTCTCTCTTGCTGAAGCATCATAGGTCATCACACCTTCAGCCCAAAGTTTCTTTAAGTCATCAATCAAAGGTTCAAGATAAACATCGATATCATTTCCGAGTTGTTTAGGGCCCGATATCAACAACGACAACATAACGTACTTATTTTTCATACACATCCAGGGAGGAAGATTGTATATAACAAGCATGACTGGCCAAGTGCTATGTTGGCTGCTCAATGTCCCGTATAGATTCATCCCATCTGTACAAAGCCCAAGTCTTAGATTCATATCTTCTTCACCAAATTTGGGGTACAATAGATCAATCTTCTTCCACTGTGGGGAATCAGACACATGTCGTAGGATCCCATCATTATTTTTCTTAACATCTGCATGCCACCTCAAATTCTTTGCATCTTTCGGATTTGCAAACAAGCGTTGAAACCGTGATATTATAGGTAGATACCACAACACCTTGGCAGGAGAACTAGTTTTGGACTCCCCCGAAGTCGTCAATTTATACCTTGACGCACCACATTTTGGACAATCTTTCAAATCTACATAGTCCTTTTGAAATAATACACAATCATTCGGGCATGCGTGTATCTTCTTGGCCTCCATTCCCATTGGGCACAACATTTTCTTTACCTGGTATGTTGAGATTGGCAGCTCGTTTCCTTCAGGAAGCATTTCTTTCAACAAAGTCAACAATGAAGTGAAGCTTTTGTCGCTCCATCTATTGTTAGCTTTCAACTTATACAATCTCAAGACAACGCTAAGCTTCGTAAACTTAGCACAACCTATGTATAACGGTATCTCAGCAACATGCGCAATGTTTCTAAAGATAGGAGGTGGATCGGTGTGCTCTACCCTACAACTATCCTGCATCGCATCAATGATGTCTGCTGGAACTGGTTCGTTCACATTTACATCATCGGAGGCAATTTCTTCTTCCACCCAAGCACTGCTATCAACATCTACTGGTTTCGATTTTGAAATCTCTCCATGCCAGTTCCATTCTGTATAGCCTTGTACAATCCCGTTGCACATGACATGACTTTTGATTTCCTCACCAGTGTTGACTTTCAAGTTGTTACCGCAATGCCTACATGGACAGTAGAACCTATCTGTAGGTTTTTTCCTATGTTCCTCGGAAAATCTAATAAACTGATCAAGACCAGATATAAACTCTGGGGTGCAACAATTACGAATGGACATCCATGATCTATCCATTCTATGATCAGAGAAAACAAGTATATATTAAGAAACAAGTATATATTAGGAAAAGATTAGGGTATACACTTACATCCTAAGTGTATAATGTGATCTCATTCTTATATATAATAAATGTGTACCACCTATCCCATCCTTGAACACCTAATCTCACTAGTAAGTGTATAATGTGTATTGGGTTTTCAAGAAAATTTCGGCAGCATTTCCCCGCTGTTCTCTAAGTACATATGTACTTAGAGAACAAACAGGGAAATGCTGCCGAAATTTTCTCGAAAACCCAATACACATTATACACTTACATCCTAAGTGAGATTAGGTGTTCAAGAACAGTCCCAAACCGGGGACTATCCAAGATTTACTCCTAATGAGTCAATCTTGGACGGGTTTCTAGGCCAACAAACACATTTGATGTCATTCTTATATATAATAAATGTGTACCACCTATCCCATCCTTGAACACCTAATCTCACTAGTAAGTGTATAATGTGTATTGGGTTTTCGAGAAAATTTCGGCAGCATTTCCCCACTGTTCTCTAAGTACATATGTACTTAGAGAACAAACGGGGAAATGCTACCGAAATTTTCTCAAAAACCCAATACACATTATACACTTACATCCTAAGTGAGATTAGGTGTTCAAGAACAGTCCCAAACCGGGGACTATCCAAGATTTACTCCTAATGAGTCAATCTTGGATGGGTTTCTAGGCCAACAAACACAATAATAGATATGTACATGTTAGGGTTTCATCACAATTGATGTTAGGGTTTCATCAATGTTAGGGTTTAATCAAATCAAATTAGGATGCTAGAATGGATTTAAATCAAATTAGGGTTTAAATCAAATCAAACACGGCCGTGGCTGTGTTGGCCTACCACGGCCGTGCTGGGCAGCACGGCCGTGGTAGGCCATTCTTCTCAGTTCTCAGTGAAAGAAGTGGTGAAACCAAGATTTAGATGCAATATTAGGCGAGCAACAACAACTGACCTCCCAGCAGTGGTGGCGGTGACCGGCGAGCTCCAAGCAGCAGGGCAGGCAGGTGCAGCGGTGGCCGGTGAGCTCCAGGCAGTAGGGCAGACACACCAAGGAGCAGCGGCGTCGGCGGGCGGCAGCAAGGAGGAAGGTGGCGCGGCGGCGAGCTCCAGGCGGCAGGGAAGGCAGACCAAGGAGCAGCAGTGGCTGCGGAGAAGGGGGCGCGGCGGAGAAGGGGGCGTAGAGAAGGGGAAGAAGGCAGCAACAGTGGCGGCGGAGAAGGGGGTGCGCCGGCGGCGCGGCGGCGCTGTCATGGAGGAAGAAGGAGCTTTCATGGAGGAGAAATCGGCGGCGTGGTTGGGCGACAACAGAGAAGAAAAGGGAAACTGGCTCGCAATGAAACAGAAGAAAGGGGAAGAGTCGGGCGATCACGGGATATTAAGTTCCAAAATAGTGTCGGTTGTTTCAAACAACCGACGCCTAAACCTCTTTAGCGTCGGTTGTTTGAACCAACTAACGTCCAATTGGACGATATTTTCACGAAATTGTTTGGCGGGAACCACTTTCAGCGTCGGTTATAAAAGGTTAACTGACGCTGAAAGTGACACTTTTCGCGCAAATTTTCATCGCGCATAAGCGTCGGTTTCTATCTACATAACCGACGCTGAAAGTGACACTATTTTTTTGCTCAAAAATTGGATTTCGCGGGCGACTTTAGGCGTCGGTTTGTTATTAACAACCGACGCTGTATTCAAAGCGGTACCCGTGTCTGGCTGGTCTTCGAATATAGACGTCGGTTTGCTTAGATAACCGACTTCTAATAGTGTAGGCGTCGGGTTTCCTAAAGAACCGACGCCCAGAAAAGCGACACTGAATGTTGTTCTGTAGTAGTGGTTATTGAACCAATAGAGACATACATATATAATTTGTCGTGCAATATGACAAAAATCATCTTCACTAGATGTAGTGGGAGAGCGACTATTCTATTAGGGCTCATACATATTAATTATGTAAACCTTTTAGAATAAATGCTAAAGGTAGTTACATGTACCTCATAATATTTAGTGATTCTTTCAGTAGATATGATAATTGTATATAATGAAACACCAGTTAAATTTCTTAAACTATTCAAGGAGATCATAAATGAAGTATGTAACTAACTCAGTAAACGTATTAAGATACTTTGATATGATCGATTTGGAAAAACTTTGAACCAAGAGTTTGTGGGCCTTCTAGAGAGATTGTTATAGAGTATCAAAATGAACTCCACGTAAAATATAATGATTTGTCAGAATGAAGGTATCACACCCTGTTAAGTCATGGTGTGATTATCAATAAAATCTAGCTAATTCTACAATTTCTTATGGGTACATGCTTTACACAAAAATAATGTACCATAAAAAATGGTTCAAAAGACAGCATATGAGATATGGCATGTGAAGTGTCCCGATATGTCTTTTATAGTGATTCGGATTTAAAGTTTATGAAGGAAAATAGTTACTTGAGAATCTTTGTCCACAAATCACATAAATGTTATTTTGTTAAAATACTACTCTTATCCCAATCCGACAACAAAGGGTTTGTTGATTAGTATGGTTGTATTCCTAAAAAGGAACTTAGTTCCAAAGGAATCAGCGAGAGTAAAAGTAGAACTCAAAATGTTTGAGACAAATAAGAAAATATTGAACCTAAAGAGGTACAATACAAACAACGAGAATCACAAATTGTTATGGAATCTCAAGTTCCTTATGTAACACAAAGCCTCATATTTCTAGTAGAAAATGCCTTAAGCTTGAAATATTATGACATCTTATGGCTCAAAAGGTGGTGAGTTGCTCATATATGATGAGTCAACAACTAACTAGAAGCTATTGAGGAATTAAAGTTTGAGAAGTGGCTTGAGGCCATAAGATCCTAGATGGAATCCATGTAAACTAATAAGGTATGACCTCGGTGGATCCACCTATAGGGTAAAACCCATAGGGTGCATTTGGGTCTTTGTAAAAAGACCAACATGGAAGGGTAGATTGGTTGTAAAGAGTTTCAAACAAGTTCAAGGTGTTAAAATGATGAAGTCTTTCACGAGTTACCATGGTTAAATCCATATGGATCATGCTTTCTTTTGTAGCTCAATATGACTATGAGATTTGACATATGGATGTTGAAACCACATTCCTTAAAGGAATAATTATATAGGATGTGTACATGACACAACCTAATGGTTTTGTAACACCATTAATGAAAGTAAAGTCGATATGTTGGAAAGGTCAATCTATGGATTGAAGCAAGCATTACAGAGTTGGAATCTTCTATTTGACAAGATAGTCAAAGAGTTTGACTTGAGTCATAATGAAGATGAAATTTGTGATTAAAAAAGATTTAGTGGGAGCATCTTTATATTACACATAATGATGATGAATAACATCCTTATACTCCAAATGTTAAAACATGGCTGAAAGTACCTTCTCTCTGAAGGGCTTAGGAGAAGCATCCTATGTGATAGGGATTACGATCTATAGAGATAGATCTAGAAATCTTATTGACCTATGAAAGAGCACATAAATTGGCAAGATGTTGAAGGGGTTCAACATGTAAGACTCAATGTGAGAAAACTTGTCCATGTTTCATGGAATTAGTCTCTCAGGAGCCTAGTGTCCCAGTTCTTGTGAAGAATAGGAACATGTGGATAGTCGACATATGCATTCACAATTGGATATATCTTGAATGCAATGTTATGTAATTATCTCGTTATGTTGTATGTATTGGACATGATGAGAGGATGTTCAATTATCTCATATGTATTGGACATGATGAGAGGATATATATACCTATCTAGAAATCTCGTATGTATTGGACATGACGAGAGGGTATATGTTAGATCCCAATGAGAGTCACTAGACTACCATAAAGAACATCCTTAGGTGTTTGTGAAGCACTAAAAGGATCAGTTCCTTGGTTATTTAATATGGACGAGTTGGCTGTAAAGGGTTACACTAATGAAAGCTTCCAAAATGACAAATAAAATTAATGATTGCAGTCTATATTTATGTTTGACCTTAAACAAGAACTGTATTCTAGAAAGGGTTCCAAGCTAATTATAGTTGTTTATATCTACAATAGAAGCTGAGTATCTTTGTGTTACTAGAATAGAGAGGATACTGTATGGATCAAGAAGTTAATATAAGTGAACTTATGTGAGGTTACAACCATTGATGACATAGTAGAAATACTTATCATAGAAATGGAGTTTCTAGTTAGGATGGGAACCTTAGATAACATACTATGACATTTCCATCTCATGTGAAAGGTCTCCCAACGAGGAGATGTGAAACTTTCAAATACCAACTTGAAGCAAACATTATTATATCCTCTATAAAAGTGCTTCCATAGCATAAACATGATGGACATGTTAAGATCACTTGGAAAAGATTTGCGGGTGATTGGCTCTAAGTGCAAGTGGGAGTCTGTTGGTATGTATGTCTGGAGATCCAATCATATAATGATTGGAGTGCAGAATTGGATACCTGATTTGATGATAATAAAGGTAATTCCATCTATTATGTTTGTCTCTATCATGAGATGATGGCACATGCATAGTAGATGTCTAAAGAATGATATTACTTGATGACATATGACTTCAGGTTGAGGACCTAAATGATGATACCATATGGTTGATAAGAGTACATACATTCTTGTTATGTCCCTAGTAAGATATTACTACGGAAGCAAAATAGACAATAATAATACATAAGACTAGGGTGTGTGCTAAATGATGATAGATTCTCTTAGTCATGATATGTGATATCAAGTCAAGAACACTAGTACATGTTAGAGAATAGTGTACCAGATAGACACACCATGGGAGTGATACATGGAGACCATGGAATAGTAGTTAGAATCAAATCTCATAGTGATAGTGGTAATTGTGGTTCTTAGACCTAAAGTCACTACATTCATCACATGTCATTCATGTACTGTGACATCATCCAACGTGATCTTGAATAAGGGTTACCATAACGGTGATGATTGGGTGCACTATTACACATGGGGATAGAGTGTGAGTGAGGTAGATGGGATTTGTCCCTCCTACAAGAGATTGATAATACATGCCTCTTGATAAGAGTTACTGAGAAATGTATGGTCATACTCATGTGAGTCAATATGCAATATGTGACCTCATGCACATCTCATAAAATATTCTCTAGTATAAGGAACATGGATTGAATGTTGAGAGGATGATGATTCCATGCCAGGAGTTCAATCTAGATATCAGAGACAAAGGAACTATACTATCATGGTAACATTGATCATAGATTGTAGGTTGTAGTTGTTCTCTAACTTTTTGAATTACTTGGGTAGCAATGATGTGTTTCTAGAAGCCACTCTTTGCTTGTGCTGTCATAAGTTTTTTATGGACATTCACTTCTAACATAAATCTAGACCGACAGGGTCACACAGATAGGAATGCACTTGGATTAAAGGGGTATATTCATGAATAGTGTTATATTAATTACTAAAGGTGTTTAGGTATTCAATTAAACAACTGAGGTTTAAAATTGACTAACTAGACTCTGAACCAACCGATTCAAGTATTGAATTAATATGTTGGAGTGTTAGGTCAATTGGAATCAATATTGGTTGATCAATGTCTGAACTAAAGAGTGAGATGAACGATTCATAGAGTGAACTAAGTGGTGCACATATCCCAACCAACCTGTTCATGGGATGAACCACCCAGTTTGGTTGCCAATTTGATTAGACCAAGGATTGATGCTGACGTTATGTTGTGCATTAATCGTACATTGAATACCAATTCGATCCAGATCAAGAAACTACACAAACCGATCGATTCTCTTAGCAAACTGACTGACTCACACACCAACTGACCGGTTGGGTGCATGAACCGACCAGTTCCTTGTGCGTAGGTTCTAGAAAATTCTTGAGTTTAACCTTTTTGACTCCTGTAATGATTGGGAACCCTGACCCAGAATTTCTATATATAGAGGGGTATTGGGTGCTTCCTAGACATGACATTTGCCTCTGATAATTTTTTATCCTCCCTAGTAGGTTGATGTTCGAATGGATAACTCCTTCCCATTGGCTCTAGTAACGTAATGTGGAGTTCCCAATAGTCTGCATAGACTACTCTATATGTGGGAGGCCATTATCTGTCGTGAGGAAAACATCATTAACTGTTGTTCGTGGTGCTGCACCAGGAGGTCGGTGAAGACGAGTGCTCGAGTTCTACCGCTTGCTAAGGAAGAAGCATCTCTTGCAAGGGTAATGTCACTAGACTTGCTCCAGGACTAGGTATAACCTTTGAAACCTTCCTTCCTGGATACATTCTTTTTCACGCGATCTTGCTATTATGGGAAACATGCATTTAAATTTTTGTGTTTCCGATGCATATATCTATGCCTGATTTCCCTTCAGTATCCTCATAACATTTTAAATGTTTACGATTCCATTTTGATTTTACAATCACTAAAGAGATAATATACATTTGATTATGTAAAGATGGATTTATGATTTTTCAATGTCATTTTCAATGATTTTTGATGTTATTACCTAGATAAGCATGATGCCAAGAGTGCCTAAAATTTAATAAACTCATAATCAAACAATTGAGTCAAGTTTCATGAAGGAGAGATGTCTTTAGATATTTATTTTAGGTATTATATGTCTTAACATAAAAATATAATTTTCCATTAACATAAAAATGAGATAGACTATAGGTTAATTATGTGGGAACTAGTAGTCTGTCAGGTGTTTTGTATAGAGGACCAAATTGTAAAGAAATAAATTTCCAATTATATGATTCTTTTTCAACAAACAAATCTCTTCTCTTATACTCAACGATGTAAATGAAACCTAATACACGTTATATATAATGTATTTTGAAACCATAGAACTTCTATGGTGTCTTAAATTTGGATATGAAAATAATTTTCTTTTGGTGGCCCTAGAGTTGCGATAATATTTTCCATAATAATAAACTCATGAGTTTCATTGGGAGATCGAGGATCCTCACTTGGTGTGGTGCCCTAGATTTAGTTAAATCACCTAGATGATGAATTTAGGGCCTAATTAAGAGCAAGGAATTAGCTCATAGCTCCAATATATATTATTCATGTCAACATGATGATTTAGGAATGCGATTTTAAACCTTATTCACCAATTTTGTGTATTTCACATGCTTTTCAATTTAAAATAACTAACCCTTCATTACTCCTTTGAGAAATGGTAGCTCTTGAGTACCTATGCTTTAATTGGATTTTATAGGACACATGTTATTGAGCCCATGTAGTGTTCCTCACATAGACAAAGATGTGGTGTGGTTTTGGTGGTATTGGTAACCCTAAAATAAAATGAGGGGATACTTTAATATACTCTTGTGTTGTGGTTTGGTATTATAACCAAATTCATAAGATAAAATAATGAAAAGATGGTTAAGCATCTGATGAGGGTCTTTTTAAGGACTTTAGTTCCTACATATGTTGGCTCTAGTTATTTATATTTACCTACAATTATGTCTTAGTAATATCTCCTCAACTGATCATTCCCATAATTGTACATTGTTGGATTTCTAATACATGAATTATTTTTTATCATTCAATTCCTTAATTAAACATAAGTAAGCTTGTCTTATCTCTTTGTAGGTGCTACACCAGTCACTAGGAATGTGTGTCACATATGAGTTAATTTCATTCTTTAGGATCTGAATACCTATATCACACATACCGGAGTTGCAATTCACAAACACATTTAGTCATTGATAGGGAAAATCCACTTGTTAAGGTGAAATTCATGTTGGGATTGGGTATATAGTGGCCATATATACTTGAGTCCCATTTTTGGTAGTTCAATGTTTGACATTTTTTTGTTCGATTGAAATTTATTAGTAGTTCTTATAAATGTAACATATTCAAGAAAAATATAATATGAGAATGTACCATGTTTAATGATAAGTAGACATATGGCTTGTGAAGGTATTAAATAGTTACGTAATAGTTTACAATTTGGCTTTAGATCTATCATATATGATGGTAAATATATATTGGTTGTATAGATCTTAAGTGATTAGGTTTTAAATTATTTGAGTCAATATTTTGTTTATTGATGTTTTTCAATAGGGCTTCAACACCTACATAAGATTATTTGATGCTAAAATCTTCTGTTACACCTATCACGGGGTCATTGTTCTGCAATGGTAGTTTCAGAAAGATTTTTTTATCGAAGAAGGCTTCTCATGGTCACATATTTATGGATGGCATTGACTTCATCGACCAATAACTTCTTGAAGATTTTTATACCTCTTCTCCACCTCATAATGGAGACTTTTCCAATTGAAAAATGAGCTCAATGTCTCTCATATTTCTTCTTATAATATGTGACCAATATGATTGTATTCGATCAGAAAACCAAAGATGTAAATGATATTAGCTCAACTCAAATAAATTTATCCTCTCCACTATGGTAAAAGGTTGTCCTCTTCAACTTGGAGAAACCAACTTTCTTTCACTTTAGTGGATAGACATGTTTTAGTATGATGATTGTGTTCATTTCATAACATGAAAATCCTAGAATGTATGTGTTCCTACTGGAAAATTTTGAATAACCTTAATTCTACTAAAAACACTATTATGCTTTTGGGTACCAATATAATGATAAATCAGGATATCTCTTTTTCATCTCTTAAAACCCTCCTTGTCTCTTTATCGAAATGATTAAATCCCATAACATTAATCCAAAATTAAACAAACATGATGTTGTTGAATACCATGCACCTCATTTATCATGTTTTTCATTTGATCAAAGTTAATTTTGTTGGCATTATTTTCTAGAATATAGTACAATTTATTGGTCAATTACCATACATGACTGTTATTAAACTTGCCTTCACAATCTTTTACTAGCTTTAGTTACCAAAGCAACAATTTCTCATTCGGTAATAATAATCACAATTGTTTTTCTCACCACTAGTATGATGTATCCAATCACTTGTCTCAATGCAAAAACTAAGCACTTTGGAGAATAGGGTTAGGCAGCGAACATCGCTTCTCTACCTTTGGGTCTCCTTCTCTTACGGTGAGCTTTATCTCTGGTCTTGTCATTAGGATGGTGGCTGAGTTAATCGAGCGATGTGCAAGACTCAACATTAGCATAGAAGCAGAAGATATCATCAATTTGTAGGAGGATGATGGAGGGGTGGAGGATCCACACAGGAATTTGGAACTTTTGGGCACGTTGTTATCTGATAGATCATATAATTTTTGGGCAATGAATAAAAAAAATTTCACAAGCGTGTGTGCTAACCAATAAGGCGATATTCAAGAAAGTAGATGAAGAGGTTTTGGTGATTCAATTCCTACACTTGAAAGACAAGTGGAAGGTGATGGAGGGGCACCATGGAATATTTTACAATACAATATTACTATAAAAAGATGGAAGACGATGAGTAATTGGGATGAGTAATTGGGAAATATTGAGTTAAATATGATTTTTTTTTGGATTTGGATCTATGGACTTCTAATGGGATTGAATCTGAGACAATGATAAAATCCATTGCAAGTAGGATTTATGTTCATGTAGGTTGACAGGGATGACTTTGAGTGGGAATCATCTACCCGATATTGGACTAGTTTAGATGTTACCAAATCCTTGAATAAGGTTCTTTGTATCAAAGTCAAGAACAAAAGGGTTGTAGATGTGGAAATCAATTATGATCACATACCTAATTTTTGCTATTTATGTGGCCTTCTAGAACATGTTGATAAAGATTGTCTGCATCATGAGGAGTATGAGGAAGTGGACAGAAAGTAGGGAGCATGGATTAAGGCATCACCCCCAAAATAAGAGAGTCTCTCCAAGTGAAGAAGTCTATGGCGAAGGAACAAAATAGCAATTGGTCTTCCACAAGAGGCCGGAGGTGTTTATATCTGAAGTGTTGGGACTGTCGGTGGGAAAGGATGGAAAGGGTGAGTTAGGAAGAGGAGATGAAGAAATATCTATTGGAAGCAATATCCCAATATGTGAATTGATGATGAGGAGGTGAAAATGTTCACGTGCAAGCATTTGATGGGAAAGAGGCTAGGGAGGGATGTCGACTGTACATAAGATGTGGAATGCGGGTGACATAATGGAGGAAAGAAACATGAGTGGTAGTGATTATCAAAGGTGGGTAGTGGATCTAAATCCGATGCAAAGGAGATGTAGGGTGGGGGACAAGTGGGTGCACATTCTATAGAGCAGGTTATTAGGCAGAGAATCTATGAACTTTTAAATATGGGGAAGGATATGCAAGACCCTAGAGTTATTGACAACACACACAAAAGAAGCATGCCTCAAGCATTAGGGGATGGCAAAAAAGACAAAAAGGTAGAATAATAAGAACTATATAAGGTTGAGAGGTAATGGAGGGAATGTTCTCCATCAGTGAGGGGATAAGAAATATCTATACGAGTGTGCAATCCAAGAAATTCTTTCGTGTGGAGAAGATAAATGGAATGTTGAAGGGATAAACTAGGAAGAAGAAGAGAAGTATGCTAATATTTAGGTAAATGAGATATGTGAAAAAATTAGGAGATATAAATCTAAGATGACATGGAAGGAGGTGACAGGGGTCATGGATATGAATGAAGAAAACACATGTGTGGAATATATAAAGAAGCAAAGAAATGAAGGAGTAGTGGGAGGTAATATGCAGAGTGAGGGAACTAGATCCCAAGTTGTGAAGGTTGGAAAGGTCTAAACCTATGAAGAGTCATGCTAATCCTAAGTTATATTTTTCTGACGTGGGACACTCTAACATGGTAGATGATCTGCAATCATGGTATTGGTAAGAAAGCACAAATCTAGTTTTTTTTATGGAAACCATAATGTCTGGAAACACTTTATAAGGTATTATGCAGAAGTGCAGGTTTGACAATACCATATATCTCACAAATATAGGAAGGATGGGAGGTTTTGGTATGTGATGGAAGAATATGCATGTGGAGGTTAATAATTTCTCTCAACTTCATACGGAGTGTACAAGAAGGGTAAATGAGGGTGGGATAAAGTGGAAAGCTTGTTGAGTTTATGGATGGGATGGTCAATAAGAGAAACACAAGGCATGGTATTTGATGAGACTCTTGAAAGGTGGGATAGATTTACTAACAATTTCTATTCACACACAATATCATGCTTTCTATTCACACACAAGTTATGTAATTAAGAGAGAGAGAGAGTATACAATATCATGCTTTCTATTCACACACAATCAATAATATGACCTCCCCTTAGAATTAGGATCAATACTCTTTAAATGTAGCCGATTAGGGTTTTACCTCATGGTTACATCATTAAACCCTAATCACACCAATTCCCACTTCCTTGAAACTGATTTAGGTTAGAACAACATATGTTAGATATGAATAGATTATTGTGTCATCAACACTAGGTATCATCATAGCATACATGTACATGTGTATTACAACCCTGCATTGAGTAAACATGTTGACCATGCACCATTCATAATGTGTCATCATTTTGTGACCCATACATTATTACTCTTTACAAATCATTAACCACATTTCATACTAAGGGAAGTCAAACCTTAGATTACACAACTAGAGAGTTTCACTTCAAACTATCCACAAGGCACTTATTAGATCATTAGACTTGTTTATATGATTTCTACACATGTTGTTACCTTTTATTCCAACAAGGCTTATCACCACCATATTATATATTAACATAGTTATGTCATTAACCTCTCCTCACAAGTTAAGATTATATGAAAGGAAACATAGTAGACTTGTCATGGATTATAATCTTTCATTAAGATGAGAACATGGGTCACATTCTTCCATGATTAAGGTTATCATATGGATACTCAACTATTAGACCCTACATCCATTACTTCCCACATTGTTGAAGAGTTTAAGGATAAACTATATAGTTAAGGATGGACCACTCATAATAACATCATCCTATGGTACACTAGGTTTAGGAGAAGAAACTAAGGTTGATAATACATTATCCAAAACAACACTCTTATATGCTAGGCATTTCTCATATGTGTACATCTGGGTATCTGAGAATATCCTTAAACCTCATCATGTGATATCAGTTTCAGCTCATCTACATGTACTGGCTTGACTACCTAATGATGTGTCGGGAAAGATCATCCAAGGGTATCAGTTTGGACTGCCTTGTGGTGTATCTATTTAGACCATCTTGTCTAAGAATTTCGATTTAGCTACACATGAGGTGTTACGGGTTAGCTACACTTGAGGTGTTAGATTAACCACACAAGAGGTATATCAGTTTAGCACTTCCTGGTTTTGGGTTAATATCACAAGGGATATATCAGTTTAGCACTTCATGGTGTGTTTCAATTTAGACATCTTGAAAGGGAGACAGGCAACCCTACTTGAAAGGGTAACGGGCAGCCCTAAATATGTTGGGCAACCCTAGGTGTGATGTATTGTTAGAGTTAGGGTTTTCCATGTTGGCCTCTCAATGGACCAAGGCCATCACATTTGGCACTCAAAGCATACCAGCCCACAAGGTATCCTCATGGTCACGACGGGCTAACATTCTCAAAGCATATCGGTTTAGCTAACATATCAGTTTAGGCATCTCTACGGCATGACGTGTTAGCACCCATAAAAGGATATTAGTTTAGCGAACATATTGGTTTAGGCATCTATAGGGCATGATGGGTTAGCACCCATCAAAGCATATCGGTTAGCATCCCCAAGTCATGACGACTTGTCACATGATGTATTGGTTTGGACACCACAAGTCATGATGACCACCCACAACATAGTGTATGTATTGACTTTGTCATCTTCAACCTTAGGAAACTCATCCATTAGTCCACCTACTATAATGGCAAGAAAGTGCAAGGAATGGATGGCAAACCAAATGAGATTCCTTCTCTAAAACAATTCTCAAACCATCACCAACTACTAACATATATGGGGTAAAGATCTAGAGATAAGAAACAACATAAACACATGAAAGAGTGAAAATAACAAAGAAGGATAAGAGTTATATAACCCACCTCAAGAAGGTATCCATCATGGGTTCAAGCTCCATGATCAAAGCTCCAAAGAACACGTTCTTAAGGTGGAAGATAGTCCATCAGAGTCCCATCTCGACCTCAACATCACCTCAAGAAAGAAGAAGGTGCCAAGGTTATGATAGCTAAAGAAGAAAGGAAAGAAGGAGAGTACCACGTTCTAGTCATCCTTCATCCAAGGTATGGTCCATGGCTGGGAGAGGAAGAAGAAGATGAAGAAGAGAGCTCAAAGAAATGGCAATCAAATAAACATAACTCACCAAGATGGAAGTTGAACAAGAAATCACCATGAGCAAGGAACTCAACCTCCCAAGCTTCACAGGGCTTCCTATAGATCCTTAAGCTCCCAAGCTCGTCCACCAAGATGAGAAGAACAAGAATGGATGAAAGGGTTTACTTGTGTGAAGAAGGAGGGGGATATATACTTGAGGGAAGAAAGAGAGATCAAAGGAGAGGTGTCATCACCTTTGGAGCTTAGGTGACACTTGTCAAAAAAAAGGGCCACATGCAACAACATGCAAGATATTGTGATAAGGTATAGGCTAGATCTCTCCATCTTGGTGTCCCACTAAGGTCATGGTCTCACTAAACCAATACCATATCCCCACACACTTACAAACCGATAGGGCATAACCCTACACACCCACAAACTGATGGGCCACAACCCTACACACTCAAAAATTGATAGGCCACAACCCTAAAAACTCACAAACCAATAGGCTTAATCACTACATAGTAACAAACCAATAGGCTTCAACCCTAAACACACACACACAAACTGATAGGCGGCCTATCCAAGGCCCTCTAACCCAAGATATCACAACTAAGAGCAAACACATCTCTCTTACAAGTTCTAAACATCAACAAGGATGCTTCCACACACAACCAAGATACAAGAAAGGTTCCCATATCTCTCTCTCCTCTAGATGAGGTCAAACAAGAGAAGGAACACTCTAGAGATGGTAAATTGCATGTTAACCCCCAATAGTGGATAATTTTCAATTTACACCAAAACTAGCACATAAAGCACAAGCATCAACCATACAAGCTCAACTTGGAACTTAGGCTTTCCACAAGGCACCCCTTATCATTATTCTCTCTTTGATGATTCTAAAGCCCTAAGGGCACTCAAAATGTGACATATTGCAAGATAACCCCCCATCCTAGGTAAATTGCACTTTGGTCCAAAATAAGCAAACATTGCTCAAACAACATTCAAATAGGACCAAACTTGAAACATAAATGTGTCCCATGATAACAAAACACCCTAAAGGATTAGATTAAAGTTATAAGAATCTTAGGAAAAACAAATATGGTTAGCCCAAAACCCAGGTCAGGGTCCTTACAATTACCGCCCTATTAGTCTCTGCAATGTTATGTATAAAAGAGTGCCTAAAGTTGTGGTGAATGGGTTAAAGCCCATCATCAATGATATTATATCAAAAAACCAAAGTGCCTTCATCCTAGGGAGGAGGGTATTTGACAATGCCCTCATAGCATGTGAACTATTTCACTCTATGAAAGGGGATAAAGGGAAGAAACATGGAAATATTTCTCTCAAGTTGAGTGTGTCAAAAGCGTACGACAGGGTTGAGTAGAGTTTTCTAGAACATGTATAGCAAAATCTGGGTTTTGGGTAGAAGTGGAGGAGGAAGATAATGGATTGCATATCATCTGTAACTCACACCTATGGCATTATGGATTCAAGATCGGGAAGAAAAATCCCACATGTCAATTGCGACATGGAGATTCCCTCTCACCTTATAATTTTATTATTTGTGTTAACGCTTTCTCTGCATCTTTACAATTAGAAGCATGAAATAATTTGATTCATATAATTTGGGTTAGTAGTAGTGCATATCACATTTCTCACTTGTTCTTCACAGATGAGAACATCATTTTTTTAGAGCTATCAATGCAAAATGTCTAAAATTGGTTGAAATCATCAACCAACATGAACTAGCAATGGGACAAAAATTAACCTATCTACAACAAAGGTAGCTTTCAGTAAGGAGATGACATATCAACGTAGAGAAGCCTTAAAAGGACTCCAGAAGGTGAGAGAAGTTGACCAACATGCAAAGTATCTGGGTTTTCCTACTACAGTAGGCAGTTTAAAGAAGCATGGGTTTGAGTTTATCAAAGAAAGTATATGGCACAAAATAAAAGGGTGGAAGGAAAAGATGCTCTCAATGCGAAGAAAGGAAGTACTCATCAAAGCTATATCACAATCAATCCCTACTTATGTCATAGGTATTTTTCAACTACATGTAGGATTTGTAGACGAAATTCATAGCATCTTCGCCGAATTCTAGTGGGGTGCAAAAGGGATAGAGTGGAAGATAGTGTGGAGAAGTTAGAAGAATCTATGTGAATCCAAACAACAAGATGGGATGGGTTTCCATGATTTACTTGTCTTTAATCAAGATCTTCTTGCAAAGAAAATTTAGAGAGTGCATACAAGGAAATATACATTAATGGCCAAAGTGCTAAAAGCCTGATACTTCCCACACACTACTATTTTAGAGGCGAACTGAGGTTTCAATCACATTTTTACGTAGAGTGTATGGAATGTGATGGCTCAATTCTTAGAAGGAATGAAATGGAGGGTGGGAAATGGTGAAAAGTTTGATATATGAGAGGATAAGTAGTTTGAATATCCATGTCTCACATTAGATCAATGAAAACAAGGATAACAATGCTCATGCAAAACTTGGCTAGCTTATTTATACAAATAAAACTTCATGGAATCAAGAGGTGATAAAAAGGATACTACCACTGCATATAGTAAATGATATTTTGGCAATCTAACTGGGTTTCACACTACTAGAGGATGAGATATACTGGTGGTGTGGTTTTTGATAATGCCTTCACAATAAGATCTGCATATTGGATGGGCTATTGAATGAAAAGGATTTCGTTAAGTTAAGGGTAGGACCAACATATGTAATATGGAAGATGGTATGGAGTAGAGGGTGTCCACCCAAGGTGGAGCACTTTCTATGACACATGAACACGAGAGGAATTGCTACAATGGGCAGAATTTTTGATAGATTCTACAAAATTGAGGCCATCTGTCCCCTATGCTTGAGAGGGAAAGAAGCCATTAGTCATATGATTAGAGGTGTGAGACGGTAAAAGGGATCTAGGAATACTTCCCTCAAAGAATCCAAGACATTATCTATGAATGGGAAATCCTTATACCAATGCAGATGTTGATGAAGCTATTTTATGGGAGTTCCATGGAGGAAACTGAGTGGGTAGTGTTGGCTATCTAGGAAATATGGACATGGAGATATAATTTGGTGTTTTAAAAAGAGAAAAAAGAGGTTATTTATTTAATAACTTTTTTTGACATGTATACAAGAATATCATAAGGAAATATATAAATTTATTGACTGGTCTAAGTTCTACGATATATATACATGTATGAATAATGGGAGATACTAGCGAGGACCAAGGGCATCAAAGCAGACCAGGGGAAGAAATCCATTATCTAATCACTAACGTCCCAAGTCAAGACACAAAAGGCATAGCAAGCGTCATTGGACAGAAAGAATGACTTTCATATAGTAGGGTAGTTACCAATGGGAAAACGGTAGGAGCACATGATGCAAACAAGCTTTTTCTAGAGAAGCTCTTCAGGGAATATCTGTCAGAAGCACAAGTACTCTGGAAGAGATAGAGGGTAAACATTCCCTAGCCATAGACCCATATGTAGAGGAGAAATTGACCAGGCCATGGAAATATGCTATTGTTATTCATCTTGTAGGCATAGAGATTGGTTATATGACATTAAAGGAGAGACTCAAGATTCAATAAAACTTGATGGGAAGATTCAACATATACAAACTGGAGATAGGGAACTTCATGTTGCAACTCTGATGTGCCAAGGATTATGAGACAACAAGGATGGGAGGTCCTGGTAAGATTTTTGGTTGTAACTTGGTAGTATGGGACTAGAAAACCATTCATGCCCAAGGAGGATCTTCTAGAAACCATTATAACCGATTATCAAAATCTTAAAGCAACCTCTGCATTTGTATGTATCAACTATATTTTATTGGTCTAGTGTTGGGATGTCTAGTCAAGGTCGGTCCATACATAGCTAGAAGATTATGAAGCAGGTTTTCTAGACTTGTAATAGTAATTAATATGAGGAAGAATCTAATTATGGCCATACTCATCAATGGGACAAATATGCAGTTGAATATGATGGTTTCCCTTTTTCTTTTGTGAAATGTAGAACGTAGGGGCATACCTTGAAATAATGTAGGGAGACTATCTCTAGTAACGAGGTTGTCCTTGATCAGGTGGAATAATAAGGCACTCAAAATGCCCAACCTTAGTGAGATGATAGAAGATGGCAAATGCAGAGGGGGGGAGGCAATGATAGAAACCTACAAAACATCTCTATGGGATCTCAGGAAGAAGGAAACCACAACATGAATATATTCTTCAATCTATCTAATGATGAACCACACAACAATCTGGAACAGATGCTTAAGTAAATAGGGGGAGGCAATATCTCACATGAGAACTAAGTAAGAATACACAAAGTCTGTAAAAATAAGAAGATACTTGGAATGGGGAAGACACTATCATAGCATGGAAATGCAACCATTAATACTAGCAATCAGGAAGGTTAAAAATCAAAACAAATAATGGTGAATCCTGAGGTCGATGAAGTGATATATTTTATTGATGAACTTAATGATACAAAGAAGGACATGAGGTCAAAAAACATATTAGATAATCCCATATTCAACACATCCAAAATCACAAGAAAGCAATCAACAAGTAAATCTGATAACTTAAGAATGACCATTGGTCGAATCATTAAGGGAAGCGACACCAAAATGAAGAGAAGAGGAAATTTAAAAAATAGACAGTAAAGTAAGAGGAGAATCCATCTACTATCCACAAAACACCTATACAATCCTCTCAAGAAGAGAAAGTAGATGGGGAGAAAGGAACCACGAGTAACTAATATGATCAGGTTGCCCACAAATAGTCTATACATTAATACGACTAGGATAGACAAATTAACATTGTACTTTTTGATGAGTTGTTGAATACCCAACTAGTATGTGAAGTCGACATGGTTCTACGTACCCTGATTGAACACCGTACAAAAAATTTCCTCCACTCCCATGTCATTGAGAGATTGCTTGACTTGGTGTCTATCTTTACTCTAGGAGATTAAACATGTAATTGTACTAATAGTATCATGTTTATTTGTTGTTGTGTCATCATGTCCTTTGTACTCTCATTTAAATTTGAAATAAATGGGAGCTTCTTAGAACATGGCACATGTTTCCAAATGTAATAAAGGAAACAAACAAGGGTGAGCGGAATTGTGATGATAATTATATAATAATAGCTTACGGAAAAGGAATATCAGTGCATCAAGGGTGAGGCACTAGTAGGAGGGAGGGAGACTAGTACATGGTGTTCACATGAGGAAGGCACATATAAAGTGAATTTTGATGCTTAAGTTACAAAGCATAATGTGACCACAAGAGCTATAATATGGAACCATGAAGGAAGAGTAATCATGATGACAAGAGGAGGGCGGAAAAGAGGGATGGCTGTCATTTTAGCAAAGCACTTGTTTCTCTAGTGTATATAAATAAAGCAAAAGACATGATTCTACTACACATAAGGGTAGAAACAGACTCACAACTTTTGGTCCATGTGTCAGCAAAAAAGAATCAGAGGAGGGATTAGTTGGGAATTATTGTTGTAGATATTAATATATTAGGATTGTAGTTTCATAGTTTTTTTATTAATTTTGTTATTAGAATAGAAAATAAAGTGGTGCATGAAGTAACCGTGTGCTTTCATTAGAGGTAATGATTTCTTTCTTGTTGAGAATTTCCCAAAGAATGTTCTTGATGTAGCTTTGGCCGACATTTCCATGTGAATTAATGATAAGGAAGACTTTAAAAAAATATTGGTCACAGTTAATAGATTGAATTTAGAGTTTTTTCACAAATGTACAAGGTAGGGTGATGTAAAGGGACAACATGTAGTTTCAACTCATGCTCCTTCAATATTGCAATACCCTCATCCACCTTCTAGTTATCATGAAAGCAATACTTTCAACTTTATTGGAGTTTTTCATCAATTTTGATGCCATATTAATGTAATAGTAAATTTGAATAATTCATTCATACTTGAGTTGATTATCCCAAACCAATTTCGTTAGATTATTTTCCTTTACATCTTCAACCTAGTAAAAATACACAATATGCCTCACCTTTGATTTCACTCATCTTACTAAATTTACTTCATTTTTACCACTAAAGAGACCAACTTTTATATATAGCCCAAAACATCACTTTAATACACTCATGTACCTTCATCTAGGCATGCAATATGGATGCAACATGCACTCTTCCATTGAAAAATGTAGTGACATTTTTATCGATCAACACTCCTCTATGTGGTGATGTGGATATTATACATATTGTCAATAATATATTTAGTGACTTGTGATGTTCATGCACTAGAGATTTTTGGGATCTCATACTCGTCCATGTCTTCTTTTCACTTCACTTCATATGTAATTCATAGTTAAATGAGATTATATTATCTAACCTATAATTTGCACACCCACTCCATCACATTATAGTTAAATCTAATATTATGCATGCTCTATCAGTTTACCTTTGATTTTTTGTTTGTTCTTCTTGTGGATATTATAGTGTCATGAAATGTTCATGCTCTATCATCCTTGCAGAATGAGTCAATTTAGTTCTTAACATAATACCTCTACTTTGTGCTCTAATTTTATTTAATCAAATAGAGCAATCGATCCCTAATTGGGTCAAATTAAATTTTAATTGAAGCTTGTTGGAAATAAATGCATGGCTACTACCTTTTTATCCGGTCTGAGACATGTGTTATAATCATTTTGTCTGATATAAAATAAGTTACCTCTAATATTATCTACAATTTTTACTTAACTCTCATAAATTCATATCACATCGATCTATGTGATTGATGATAATCTTAGTTTAGTTCTCTCTATGTTTGTCCTTTAGTTCTTGTGCTATCTTAGATTTCATTCCTTGGTTATTTTTCTCCTTGCACTTTCTATAGTTTAGGATTTAAATGTATATTAAATAATGAAGGAATTTCTCTTGAACTTTCTTACTTTTTGATCATACAAATGGGTGAAACTAATGATCTTTTTAAAATTTAAACCTTTCATGAGCTTTAATTATTTTGGATCTATATTCAAAAAGTGTATCTAGTATTTTGAGCATGCTTGATAGGGAGACATATTCTATAACATACATTATTTTATCTCCACTTAAGGAATGAATTCCATGTTCCCCAAGTCTCAAGTGGAATCACAAAAAGCATATAGATAAGGAAATAATTTCTTGTGAAGAAACTTTTGGTAAGAAACTATCACATCTTCAAAATGGTATTGGACAGAGTATATATGTCATCATCAAAATCAGAATAGTATTTGTTGAATTAATATGACCTTATCTCATGTGATTATACAAATATTTCTCACTTTCTTTACTTAGCTCTGAATTATGCATTTCAAGTGATGTGGAATTTTCATGAAGATCTAAAGAAAAACATCAAGCTTTAGAAAGTGTTTAGGGCCTAAGTTACCAATTTCAAGATGTGCCTATCCAAAACCTAGGTTCCCACTAAATTCATAATATATATTATAAAGGTTTAAATTTTTATATTGAATATGGGTAGTACTAAAATTGGTTTTGACCTAACTATATGTTTTTTCAGATGATAGGTAGTTAAAACTATTTTCCAAACAAAGGAAAGTCTTTACACTGAATTGGTTAAGGCTATCTCTTATAGAAGTATGTTTAATTGGTACTATCTCTAGTCAAGCTCTAGTTGAACCTAGAGAACACTATAATGTACATTTTAGTTGATAGTCATTTGAAATTTTTAAATATACAAATTTCATCGAGTTAGGTAGTATAGTTGTTCATGTCCCCTTACAACTAGCTAAGGTATTTCTCATCATTTTTTATATAGGAGGCTCCTAAAACCCTTTTAGATACACTTGATAATATATTTATTTACTTTATATAAAATTGATACTATTCTCCCTTACCTCTACAAGCAACTCAAGTAAAAAGGATTAATGTTGTTGTCTCTATAAGACATTTTTCATCTTATCAAGTTTGGCGTTTACCCTTTGCAATAATACCATACTGATTTTATGCTGGGGATTCCTTACACATATCCAATTTATATTATTTCATTCTTGCTCTCTTAAATATTGATCTAGAAGACCATTAATGAGAATCTAGAGGACAACTGGGAAAAGGAAGGCATTTTTCTCCAAAGTGTATTCTTATATATCCTAAAAAGAAGAATCGAAAAGGTTGATTTACATCATCCTGATAAAAGAGGTGTTTGTCTTGTTTGTTGTTTGTATGATTAAGTCATAATTAATATATGATATTTGTCTATCCCTAGTGTATGAACACTACAAAGATTGACTGGGGCTTATCATACTAGAAAAACTAGCCTTACATGCTTGTATCAATATTGGTTGATGAATATTTAGCACTATCATCTTTCAAATCAAGTTACATTTAGAATTTTTCAAATGTCAAATTATCTCTATCTTCCCCACCATAGTGGTTTAAATTATTAGCTTTATTACTATTTTTTTCTTCTTAGTGCATGTCAACTATGTTAATGTATGTTGTGTGTCTGCTAAAATAATTGTCTACCTAAGTTCATGTATCTTATATGTACCCATCTTAATTTAACATGTTTTAAAAATATAAATAAAAAACCAATCATACATATGTGATGCATACCATTTGAATTATATGCATATAAATGCCATATGAATATGAAATATCTAGACCATCTAAAAAGACATGATATATAAATCATACCAATGGTAGTTCTAGAAATTGTAGAAACTATTGAGCAATATTCAATTATATCTCATGATATACATGATATATGATTGTGGTTTCTATATAAATTTAATAATATAGTTATCATTACATGTATATAGTTGTATATAGTTTATGGGAGTCTAGATATTTCTTTCTAATGGTCGGTATATGTAACTATCATGTACCGACATATATATATATATATATATATATATATATATATATATATATATATATATATATATATATATATATATATATATATATATATATACACATTAAGAGAGGGGAGGAGAGAAGAGATTTGGGAAAGCAAGGTTAGATGGTTCAACTGAAGGGCTACAAATGAACTGAATTAGGTTTGAACACCAACAAAACATCCTTGATTTACGTCCCTAACACACATCTTGAGTTTTTTGGTTATTGGGAAGTAGGGGGTTAATCCCAGATTTTGTTCAAATATATACATATATATGTGTGTATACATATGTATATATACATAAATATATATAAAACATAGTCATACATATAATATTATATATGCATACACTTACATATATGTATGTATGTATATGTATAAATATGGAGAGATACAAATATAGAGCATACATATAACACTAATACAAGTATTACAAGTTAGTAACCCACAACGCGACTTATAGGAACAATCAATTTCAATGTTGTGGATTATTTTCTTCTATTTTACCTATAATATATTTAATTGAATACTTTTGTTTTACAAAATATATACAGTTTGTGTCTTCAATTGACAATTTGTAATGTCCAATAATAATGCATCATCTATGAATAACAATGACATATCACCTAGACAAGCAATGAGAAAATCTCATATATCATAGAGGGTGGGGGGATCTTTCTCTATTAATCCCAAGTAAGTAAAGTTATGATGCCCTAGTGGATAAGAAAGTTTTGTTAGCGTAGGTGACTCTGGTGTAACTAGAAGCCTCAAATTTCAAATATAAGAGAAGAGTTGTTCAAATAAGACAGTGTATAGAAACTAAAAAAATCTAGTTATCAATAGTAAAAATAATTTTAGAGAAAAAAACAACAAACCACTCGATTGTAACTATGGATATAAAATTGCAATAGTTCCATTAAAGTGTAGTTGAAATTTAATAACTTCACAAAAATTCAAATACATATCACTCAAACAACAACTGTATCATTGTTATGATACCCATATGAGTATTATAACCTTGCTTCACACACACATAAAGATATGCATATGTATACATATATATGTGTGTAAGTATATATATATACATATATATACACATTATATATATATATATATATATATATATATATATATATATACAAATACATATAATCACATGTATACACATATATGAACACAAATTCATACCCATATGTTAAATTTGGATTTGAATTTATCCTAATTTCATACAAATAAATGACTATTCATTTAAATCATTGTCTCAATCATCTAATCATTTAAATTCCCTATCCCTGCTAAAAATTCACTAAAAATAGAACATTCTTATGAAGCAATGTTGGGTATTTTTTTCATGTATGTTTCCCTAATTCCCATAATCATTCACAAGTATTTGACAATTTGTTCAATAGTTGGTATGTTTTTGTTTTGAGGCTACTTTTGTTGTTTGTGAACAATGAGATTAATATTTACTCCCTTGAAAATTTTAAAATGTCATACATATAAAAAAATCAGATTCGTCTTTCCCTTAGCTAGTTGCTTCCCTAAGTGGAAATACTTAATAGTGCACCATGTCTCTTTCATATTGTTCTAATATTCCTTTATTCTGATAGAGTATTATTTTTTTTAGTTGGGGTTGATCGAAGTCTTTCCTTTATGAATACCTCATCTGTTTTTTTTCTTGTATTTTTATATTATTGTACAAATAGGTCATAAAGATATTGTAAAAGGATCTAAATTAGATGCTATCTTGGAAAAAACTTTTATAAGATAATTCTACTTGGTAGATATGTATTCTTTCCAAAAAATTCCTAATGGACTGATGCCAAGCATCTATCCTAAAATTTGATTCACCCATGTTAACACATTATTAGTTTGTGGTAAAAGATTTTATTCAACTTAGTTTAGTCTTTGGGTATTAGCGTTAATAGATTTTGATATAAGAAATCTTGCATGGGTTAATCATAAAGTAGGTACACATAGTATATGTGAATAAGAGAATAGATAGTTTTTGTCTATTGTCCAAATAGAAGAGAATTTTTATCATACATTGCCCTCCTCTAAGATGGGGTACTAATTTTTTATGGCAGTGTGTGTGATATAATTGTAGCAAAGATCTAGTGGATATAATGCTCACCTTAGGTCCAATATGGTGATTAAAATCCATAAACATGTGTTCCATGACATACAACACGGGCATGACATGAGAATGAATAGGATTATTATACTTTTGTTAATGATTTTATAGAGTAAATAGAAAAAAGACCTTTGTATTTATTATACATGTACCATAGAGAACGTCTAATCATTTGTCTTTCCAAAAGTCTTATTAGAGTGTGGGACATGGCCCATTATTTTTTTTTGGTGAACTACATGGCCCATTATTGGTTGCTTAGAGTTAATCATTGTGCACCCAATCTCATGATTACCTCGTCAACTTGCTTTTCCTAGCACTGTCATCCTTATAGTGTTGTTTTTTGCAAAGATATCCTCTCTTGTCTAAGAGACAACATCTTCATTTTATTCACTTCCAAAGATGCATTTTTTTGGGTGACAACATTAGTGAAGCCATGGCTAGTAGTGTGTTGTTGGTCATTATTTCCTAAGCAGGACCATGTCTGGAGTAGGTTTGTGATTGAAAAATGGATAAAATAGCTTACATTGTGCTTGACAACATAATTTTGATTTCTTTAAGTATACAACTCTACTTTCAAAGCAATCTTATTTAAATTCCCAATTCTATTATTCTATGTTCTCCTTGTATGTTTGATCTTGACATTTTTATTGGATTTGATAAATCGATCGAATAAAGTGTTAAGTGTTTTATTGTAATTATTACTATTACATGTATGAAATTTGATTACAAGTGGCTTTGAATAATAATTCTTGTTATTATTAACATGACTATCTAAGGATCTACATAACCTAAGGTTGAAACATTTGGGATGCCTGAGAAGTATAGTGGTACTAACTTTAAGTGTTGACAAAGAAGAATGAAAATTTGGTATACCATGCTTAGCCTAGTTGAGTTTATATAAAAGGACCCCCCATGTGCTAAATGAAACTAAACCTAAAAATGATAAAACCACTTACTGGAAGGAGAAGGAAAATTTGTGATGAGGATGTATCCTACTTGAACTTCGCTATGTCATGTTATACATGTATCATTCTTCTCTTGTCACTACTATAAGGCTCTATGGTCATTAAAATAAATAATTTTGATGACCAAGCTCTTGAAAAGTATCATGATTCTAAATTCTAGAAGTTTTCTATGACAAAAGGGAGGTATAGTTCTGAATAGACACATGAGTTTCCAATCTTGTGCCATGGTCTTCATGAATAAAATATGAAGCTATCTAATGAATATATTTATTGTGACAATCATCAACAAGTTCTCAAAGTCTTAGGAGACCATTAGCCTAGATATCAAGCACAAAAATGGTGATTGTCCATAAAATGAACTAGTGATTGATATCTAAATTGAAGAGAACATAAAAGTCAAATTCAAGATGCATGTTGATATTTAACCTATTACCAATATTAATACTACTACTAATGATAATAAATCACATGAAGATAAGAAATAAAATAATTAACATAAACATAAGTTTAAGATTCAAAACAAACAAAAAACAAAAATTTTCACAGTTGTGAATAGGTTGGTCATTGGAACAAAGTTTAAAATACAAAGGAGTCAAACAAATCTTTGTCAATCGAGTGAGAAGGTGATAATAAACATAGTTACTACTTTCTAGAACTTATATGGTGGGTATATTTCTATTAAATGTGAAGTTATGTTTATTTTTGAAAATCTATATTGGGACATATACATTTAGGCTAATGTGAAATTATGTACTAACAAGTCCCTATTCGTGACCTACATTCCCCTTTAAGATGATATATGACTTTAGGTGATTCAATTATTGTAGTAGTCAAAGATGAATAATTGGTGGAGTTTAGTTTCATTTGTTAAAGATTTTTAAACTTCAAAGTTTCAGACATGTTGCAACCATTTGTCGCAACATTCTAAGTGATAAAATTATAGTTAGAGAATGTTTGCATTTATATTTCTAGTGTAATAAAGTAGTTGATACACATGTTTGTGATTTCTTATTTTCTAGCAAATTATATATATGTGATTTGGACAACTTATGTAAGATTCATGTTGAAACTATTTTAATGGCAAGTTGTAAGGCTTGAATCTTATATCTTTTGAAGTTTAGCATGCACTTTTGGGTCATGCGAGTGTTGATGAAATGATAGAAAAATGTAAATGTGAAATATGTGCACATGCTAAATTACCTATAAAGCCTTATCATAATGTTGATAGGAATTTTAAGATCCATATTTACTTGATACTGATATTTGTGCATTCAGCTAGATTTATACTAGATATCACAAGCGTTATTTCATAACATGTGTTGATGGCTGTAGTGAATATTTTTACATATAGTTGTTGAAAAGTAAAGATGAAGTTTTATGTATATATAAAATCTTAAATATAGACCTATAAACCCAAATTGACAAGGTAATTAAACAATTAAGGTCAGATTGAGGTGATGATTATACTTTAAACATGTTCTTGGATTTTTTCCAAATCAATGATTTAGTACAAGAGCTAACTGCTCCATACTCAACACAATCCAATGGGATTGTTGAATATGAAACTTTTACCATGATAGAAATGGTAACTACCATTCTTTAAAGTTCTATCTACCTAACTTCATAATCATTTCAAAGATCGTAGGAAAAGATGTCAACAATATTGTGGAACTCTCCGATGTGACATGTTGAGGATTTTTTCCAATGAAATCAAGCATGCCCAAGGAAGTTCTTCTAGAAGATTCATACATCAAAAGTTTCATTCCCAAACTTATGGGAAGGATGACAAATGAGGGAGGTGATACATAAAATACTAGTTTGTGACACAAAAATACTAGTTTTGAATTTGATGATTATGAGGAAATAGTTGAACCAAGGAGAAGTTAACAAGCTAGGACATCCAAAGATTTTGAAAGTGAGTTTCCCACTTGTAATATTTAGGATAACCATTTTTCCTTCAAACAAGTTATGTAATCACCTAAATATAAGTGTTAGAAGGAATGTGTTAATAACAAAATTCTAGTAATCCTTATGACTGGAACCTAGGAATTCATTGTTTTGCCTCTTAGTTGTCGTGATGTTATAAATGGATCTAGAAGGGGAAAAAACTAATATATACAAAAAAAACTCATAATAATAAGGATATATTGGTTTCTAAGGGGTACACATAAGGGTGATAATAGATAACATTATACCTATCATCTTTTTTCCCATATGGTCATAGTTTGTGTGTTTATAACATCAACTTCCATTTACACTCTCTCTACTCAACATATGGATATGAGGACCACATTATTCTATGGTGATCTTCAAGATATATATATATGTTTAAAGGGATTTTTGGGGAATACAATGATTCTTAGTTTTTTAAACTTATTAATTATTGGTATGGCTTGAAATAATTCTCTAAGAAAATGGCATGAAAATTTATTTATGTGATATCACCTTTTGATTTAACCTTTAATGATTTTTCTAAGTGTGTTTACTCCAAAACCATAAATTATAGATTTCATATCTTATGATAGTATGTGGATGATATTTTCCTTTTTGGTTATGATATTAAGGTGATGAAAGAGACTAAGTTTTGTGTATCAATCTTGAAATGAAAGATATGGGAATTGTTGATGTTATTTTAGGGCTTTAAATCCCTATCTCTTTAAATGGTATTATTGTCTTTCTGTCTCTCTATGTTGAAAAGGTACTTGAGAGATTTAAATACACATCACATAAAATATTCAAAGACTCCATAAGATCATTTAGAGCATTGTCCAAAATAAAAGTAGTATTCCTATCTCTTAATTACAATTATCTCATATTATTGAAAGTTTAATGTGTCTCTTATGAATTGCAAATTTTCAGACATTGCACTTGACATGAAAAATTTAAGTAGATCTGCAAGATGTCCCCATAGGACCTATTAAGAAACTATGATAGAGATGATGTACATCAAGAACACTTCTTCCCTTGGAAGCATAATTGGAAATATCCTTTGCAGTCAAGGGATATCATGATGCAATATAGATTTTCATGAGCTCTGAGAGTCACCGGGGTCTCCTAATATGTATTCCTATAAGGAGTAGGATATCATTTTTGTAGGTCTCATAAACATATCATATTGTCTTTGTCCACCTATAAGAGCAAGTTGTGTGCTTTTAGCTGAAAATGGATTAGGAGTTGAACAATTACATAACCTTACGTGCAGTGCACATATGGTTCAGAAGATGTTATATGCAATATCGATTCACTATGATAGCACAAAAACCATTTCCATAATCAGAAGTTCCAAGTAAAACAAAAACAACATAGAAACATCCAAGTAAAACTAAAGTATCTAAGGGAATTAATATCTAGTGAGGTTATGGTTGTGGTTGTGGATTACAGAGATACCAAATATTACAATTGATCATTTGACTAAAGATATTTTATTAGCCTTAAATAAGAAATTTATGTTGGAGATGGGAATGAAACCTCATGATAATTTACATGCAATATTTGTTGGATATATTTCAGTTTTCTAGTTAGTAATTAGCAATCTTATAATAGATTAAGGAAAAATATAATTCCTTCAAAAATAAGGAACAGAGATCACGAGTTTAGAAGAGCCTGTGGGCGAAGGTACACCACACATATCATTGTTGTGAAGGAAAAATTTGACACTCATGTGCACAAGCTTGATCAACAACTTGCCTCTCATATTAATCACTCCTGACTTGGAAACTACCACTCGGTGCTAGCAAAAGAATAGTGTTGAACAATCTATAAACCCTCATACATCATCAGAAAAATCATATCACATGAATCACATTCAAATGAAAAATAATGGGTAACAATAGGTGGAGAAGGAGGAAGAGGATGATATGGTACAAGGTGATGCAGTGGGCTTATAGTAAGGTGGTGGTGGTTGAACATAGAAGCGGTAGGTAGAGAACAATTTACACACACAATAGTTATGTCATACTCACTATTCTTGGTATTTTATATGTTTCTAGATTGTGTTAGAAATGGGTCAAGCGTGTCCTTGACATATCCAGACATAGACTACAAGATAGACACAAAATTATATATTTTTTCCTATAATATTAATTAGTAAATAAGTTCCCATGTGCATGGTTTGTTGGGTGCACTAAAACAAATACTGAAGGGACTCAGACTAGCCAGCAAAAGGATTAATGAACCTGGATGAGAAATAGGTTAGGATATATGTTCAAAGACAATATAGTCTTGGGAGGCTCAATGCAATTATTTCTCTAAGGTAATTCAAAAATGGAGAATATTGCATCTTTGGGACTAAAAAAAGAAAACAATTAATTTTTTGTTTGAACAAAAAAATAATTTTTTTCATAAAAATATTAAATCACACGAATGCAAGACACCACACCAAACCAAATTGAACCAGTACAGGGTGTGGTGAGGTGAGGCCAGACGTGCACACATGTGTTTGTGCATGTGTGTGGTTTAATTCATCCAAGCTCAAAGCACATACAAGCCCAATTAGCGTTAAAGTCAAAAGCCCTAAGAAAGACATCCAAGTCTTTGATCTCAACTCCCACTTTAGTGGATCCTTCTCATTTACTAATTGAGCACCGAGGGACTAATTAAGGTTGAGGAGGTTTTAAAATACAACACAAAACATGCAGAAATGCAACGTTACCCCACATATGCCATAAATCACATAAATTTTAAAGGAAAAAAATAAAAAAAATGTGTGTAATACTATGTTTTTAGCATACATAGGTTGTGGCTTTGAACCTTGACTAGAAATGGTTCATCTATGTCTAGAGAGATGTGGTAAACTATGTATTGAACCACACTCTATGATTCTAATTTAAATAACTTGTAAAAACATAGTCAGGGCAGGAGAACACTTTCATATTGGTGTGTACATTATAGCCTTTGCAAAATTCTATTTCCTCAGTTCTCTAGTGAGTATTCCTAACTTATATGAACGCCAACTGATGCGATGATTTTGAGTCGCATTTATAGACATATTTTACTTGTGTTTTATGCATTTATTGGTCATTTTGGTGGTTAATAGTGCATGATTCATTTACTTTGGTCTATGATCCTTCTCTATGTCAAATCTCCCTTATTTTGGTATTTTGAGCATAAATGAGTACAATAATATGTTTTATTTCGGCTTATGTGGTTCTGTGTTGAAATTCTAGGAAAAACGAATATCTGTTGCTGTCGATACCATCGACAGTGGTCGATACCATCGACTCAAGCACAGGTTGCCAGCCGTAAGGAGCATCGCAGAGTCGATACTATCGACACAGAAGTCGATGGTATCGAGATACCATCAGGTTGCTGGCGAGAAGACAGTCGATACTATCGACCACAAAGTCGATGCTATCGACACGAGGAGTTTTAGTGACAGATAAAGACAAAAGCGACGCCTAAGAGAGTCGATACCATCGACCCTAGTCGATGGTATCGAGTTAGCATCAGCCGTGACAAAGAAAAGAAAAGAAGACCAGCTGATACAGTGCAGAGTCGATACTATCGACCCGCGTCGATAGTATCGACACCGTCAGATACAAGTTTGCTTCAGATCGTTCTGAATCCGAAGGCTGTGTTAATTTGGCGACCTAACTCAGTGAATATACCTAATGACGGTGTCCAAGAGCAATCTATCACGTCATTAGTCGATGCACACATCCCGAGAAGGTGTGGAGAGAAGGACGGAGCCCAGAAGCACGCCCCATCCATTCTGGACGCCGAAGAAGACATTTTCCATCACCGAAAGGTGGGAGAACGTGTATTCTACGCCAAGGAGTTCCTGGATCTTCTCCATTCAGGGGTTTTAATTCGTGTTTCACATTTTTCCCTATGTGTCCCTTTGTCTCTACCATGTTTTGCTCTGAGATGAACATGCGGGGCTAATCCCCTTTATCTTTAGGACCGGGAGTAGCCCGGGGAGTCATTGTATGACAATTTTATCATAGTAATTCATTGTTTAGCTCTTGAATCCATGGTATGATTTCATTTTCTCAATTATATTGTTATGCTTGATCACCATAATAATAATCTAATGCCCTTAATTACTTTGAAAGAAGAATTAACGGTTGAAAATAGACAAAATTCACATTAATTGACGAATCCCTTGAACAAGGTGATGTAAGGTTAATGGTGGAAACCCAGAGGTCGTTTCTAATGCACCTAGTTTAGGGTATTGGTTACTACGACGGTGGAACCGACCTAGACATAGGTAGTGAATTGTACCACGACAGTGGGCAATTCTGACTACAGGCCACTACCTGGACAGAGTGATAAATCTGAGTTGCTATATAGAAATTCATACAATGATAACCCGCGGTGAAACCGTAATCCTAAAGATCTCCACTTGAATTGATTAAACTAAACCTTTAATCGATTGTTTTGTTTTGTTTTATTTCATTTTCTTTTAATTTTACAACAACTTCCAACTTTATAATCAGTCAAGCTGATTGCGAGTAGTTAGTAGTAGTCTCCGATAATTCAGTGTCCCTGAGTTCGACTCGGGCCTCACAAAAGCCTATATTACATTGACGCGTACACTTGTGTTCGACGCACGGTAAAAGCGTGTCAAGTTTTTGGCGCCGTTGCCGGGGACACGACAATTGTCGACACTACGAGTGCTCCAAGCGGCCACTCTAGGCCACATTTTCATTTCATATTTTTATTTTCACTTTTTAAATTCATAGCTTATCCTTCGCATTTTGTAGTTGTCAAGCACGATACTGAACTCAATTTTTCACTTTGAAGGTACTGTGTATGGTGCAAACGCGTAGCAGCGACTACTCACAATAGGCACCAGAGGTTCCACTGTCGGAACCTGATGATGAAGAGTACTACAATCAAGAAAACTTGGAAGGAACATATTCCGAATCCGAACAAGAAGAAATGGCAGAGGAACAGACGATATGGGAGAAGATTAAGGCTTCTTCTTCATCTGCTTCAAGGGGGCCAACAAGAAGCAGGCGATCAACATTCCAACTTACAAGATTGATCCTACGTTAATCAACTTGGTCAAGTCGAATGCTTTCCATGGGCTCAAGAACGAAGACCCAGTCACTCATATAAGCCAATTCGTGGAAAACTGTGACATGATAAAAATTGACAGATTTCCACAAGAGACGCTCTACTTGAAGCTATTCCCGAGTTCTCTGGCAGGGAACGCACGAGAGTGGTTGCACAATCTGGACGATGAATATGTGGAATCATGGAACCACATGGTGGAGGTATTCTTTGAAAGGTTCTTCCCGCCCGAGAAGTCCAATGACATGATCAGAAAAATCCACAATTTCACTCAGAAGGTAGGAGAGACCTACTCTGAGACCTGGGAAAGGTTTCAGATCATGCTTAGGCGGTGCCCGCATCACGGGCTTGACAAGGAAACACAGGTAAAAATCTTCTATTTTGCTCTCTCTGAGCATGATAGAAGTAACTTAGATTCTGCAGGCTCAGGATTCTTTTTGAACAACACAGACACGAGGTGTTGGGAAATCCTTAAGAACATGGCCAAGAAGCAATCCTGGGGCGACAGGGATGCCGTTGAGCACGTACGAGTTGCAGGGGAGTCAAAGGCCATTAACGAGATGAATGAGAAGATGGACCTTCTAGCAAAGAAACTGCTTGCAAAAGAAGATATTGAATCCGAGGATGAAGCTCAAGTCAAATTCATGCGCCAGTAGCAGGGGTACAGAAACAACGATTACTCATGGAGGAAGGACAAGAAGTTTTCTTGGAAGGATCCGGATAACTTTTTGTAGGATCTTGATGCAAAACCCTAGCCGGTGGCGGAGGATAAGAGCACGGAGTTGCTCAACCAGGTGATAAAGCAAAACCAAGAATTAATGACTACTTTTGGCCAGCAGATAAAGCAACAGGGGGAATTTATGAATCAGTTTGGACAGACATTGCAGATCCACGAGGCTCAGACGAGGACGATAGAGAAGTCCATGGCGCAAATGGCAGCTGAGATAGCCAATCTGAAGAAGCCAGCGTAGCAAGGTTTTCCGGGTAACACGAACGTTCCAGGAGGAAACCAACAGGCGAAGGCAAACTTGCTAAGGAGTGGCAAGAAGCTTTTAAACCCCAGGGCCGATGAACCAAGCAAACCCCAGTCTGAAACCGAAGGTGAGGCCACTGAGGAAGTGCCAATTTCAGCCACTGAGTCAGTTGTGGAAATAGCAGAGGAGGTCACTGCAAACCCCTTAGTTGTTGAGGAGGAGACATAGAAAAGGACACCATATGTGCCGCCGCATCAAAGGGCACAGGCTATCTCGGTCCCATATCCGAATAGTGTGAAAGAAAAGAAGGTGGACACACAATTCAAGAAGTTTCTAGACAGTTTCAGAAAGCTCTCTGTGAACATTCCATTATTAGAGGAAATAGAGCAAATCCCTTCTTACGGCAAGTTTTTGAAAGACATCATTACTAAGAAGAGGAAGATCCCTGATACAGAGGTTGTAGTTCTCAAGGAGCAGGTGAGTGCCTTCATCATGGGCACATTGCCACCTAAGAGGAAGGATCCAGGTTGCTTTAAAATTTCATGTTACATTGGTAAGGTGAAATTTGGCGAAGCACTGTGTGATTCAGGGGCAAGCATAAACTTGATGCCTCTCTCTACATTCAAGAAATTGGGATTAAAAGAATCAAGGCCGAGCAATATGACAATTCAGCTGGTGGACAATTCAGTGGTGAAGCCTTATGGTATCTGTGAAGATGTGTTAGTGGAAGTGGATCGGTTTGTATTTCCAATGGACTTTGTCGTAATGGAGATGCAAGATGAATAAGGCAATGAGTTACTACTTGGACGACCCTTCCAGGCTACAACTGACATGATACTTGAGATGGGGAGAGGTCGTTTGACCTTGGGTATCGTCGATGATCAGTTTGAGATGGTCATGCCTTCCAGCACCACATCATCTAAAGCTAGGGAGCACTGCCGCATGGCGAAGCATTTCGATCACAATATCTCACTTTGTCTAGGGAAGCCATTTTTGATATGGCTCATGTAATGACTAAGGTGGAGAAAGGGACATTGGCTGTTGACATCATGGAGCAGACCAAGGTTGTATCCCTTAGCAAAGTTGTGGTTTTTCCTAATGATGAAGAGGAAGACATCCCTCCCTCTACCAAAGATGAGGCAATATCAAATTCTATTTTTGATGCATATCCTGAATTACCACTTGAAGCCTACCTTCTTAATATAATACATGATTGGATGAGGAGCAAGTCACTGCAAGAGTGCACCAAGATGCTTCAGGTGCTTCCATGCTTTTATGCTAGGTACTATGAAGACCTTGGCGAACTTCCACCACCGCTTCAGTCATCCTTAATCAGCCTTCCAGATTTGGAATTGAAGCCATTGCCACCGCACTTAAAGTATGCATTTCTAGCGGAGGAAGAGAAGCTGCCTGTGATTATATCAGCATATCTGAGTGCCAAGGAGGAGGATCAGTTGCTGATTGTGTTGAAGAACCACCGAGGTGCATTCGGGTGGTCGGTTGCAGACATCAAGGGGATTTCCCCTACATTATTCCAGCACAAGATTCGGCTCGAGGAGGGAGCCAAGCCGGTGATTCAGCCACAACGTCGACTAAATCCTAGCATGATGGAGGTAGTAAAGAAGGAGGTGATCAAGATCCTTTCTGTAGGTATCATCTATGTTATATCAGACTCGATGTGGGTGAGTCCTACACAGGTAGTTCCTAAGAAGGGGGGAATTACTATTACACATAATCTCTTAAATGAACCTATCACGACCCGCTTGGTAACCGGGTGGCGTGTCTGTATAGATTACCGTCGATTGAATGCTTCTACGCTTAAAGATCATTTTCCCCTCCCATTTATTGACCAGATTTTAGAGCGTTTAGCCGGCCGATCGCATTTTTGTTTTCTTGATGGTTATTCGGGGTACAATCAGATTTCAATTGATCCTAAGGACCAAGAGAAGTCCACCTTCACTTGTCCTTATGGAACGTTTGCATACTGCCGTATGCCGTTTCGGTTGTGTAATGCACCGGCAACCTTTCAGCGTTGCATGCTTGCCATCTTTTCCGATATGGTTGAACGCTGTTTGGAGGTTTTTATGGACGATTTCTCCATCTATGGTGCATCCTTTGACGAGTACTTATACAATTTGGACAAGGTGCTGCAACGTTGTGAGGACACACATTTTGTCCTCAATTGGGAGAAATGCCACATGATGGTGAGCAAAGGGATAATGCTAGGACATAAAGTGTCTAGCAAAGGGTTGGAAGTAGACCCGGTAAAAATTGAAGTGATTTCCAAATTGCCCCCACCGAATTCGGTTAAAGGGGTACAGAGTTTCCTGGGTCACACTGGTTTTTACCGCCACTTTATAAAAAGATTTTTCTAAAATCGCCAAACCTTTATCTGAGCTGTTAGAAAAGGATGTTGTTTTTTACTTTAATGAAAAATGTCTACATGCGTTCAACGTGCTTAAGGACAAATTGATTTCCACACCGGTCGTGCAAACGTCGGATTGGACCAAGCCGTTTGAATTAATGTGTGATGCATCCGACTTCGCAGTTGGGGCTATTTTGGGACAACAGGTGGACAATAAACCCGCTATGATTTTTTATGCATCCAAAACTTTGAATGACGCCCAACTTAATTACACGACAACCGAAAAAGAACTGCTGGCCGTTTTTTTGCTTTTGAAAAATTTCCGAAAAATCTTATTGGATCTAAAGTTGTGGTATGGACGGACCACGCCGCCATTAAGTATTTGATGGAGAAAAAGGATGACAAAACTAGATTGATTAGGTGGATCTTACTTTTACAGGAATTTGATATTGAAATCAAAGTTATGGCGGACATTGAAAATGTGGTCGCAGATCATTTGTCTAAGTTGGAGAGGGTAGATGAAAAGGATTTGCACATACCCATTATCGAGACATTTTCGGATGATCAACTTTTAAAAGTGGAATCGAAAGACCCTTGGTTTTCTTACATTGTTAACTATCTCGCCTGTAAAATTATCCCGGATGATTGGACGTACCAAGAGAAGAAGATTTTTTTCCATTATTTACGTTATTATTTCTGGGATGACCCTATTCTTTTGAAGCAGTGCAGGGATGGTGTCTTACGCAGGTGTGTACCAGAGGTGGAATACGAAAGTGTTCTTCGTCATTGTCATATACTACCGACGGGGGGACACCATGCTAGTTCTCGCACTACAGCCAAAGTACTTGAAAGTAGCCTATACTGGCCTACTTTGTTCAGGGATGCTTACGATTTTGTGCGGCAATGTGATTCCTGCCAAAGGGCGGGTAACATCTCAAAAAAACAAGAGATTCCCCTCAATGTATTTCAAGAGGTTGAGGTGTTCGACTTGTGGGGTATAGATTTTATGGGACCCTTTGTGTCCTCAAATTCTAATTTGTACATTCTTTTAGCTGTTGATTATGTGTCGAAGTGGGTAGAGGCAATACCCACTAGGACTAATGATGCCGCTGTAGTGTGCAGGTTTGTCAAAGAATATATTTTCTGTAGGTTTGGTGTACCCAGAATGATCATTAGTGATGGGGGTACAAATTTCTGGAATCAAAAGTTTGTGGCACTGTTTAGAAAGTACGGGGTAAAACACAACATTGGTACCCCGTACCACCCGCAAACTCAAGGGCAAGTGGAGGTCTCCAATCGGGAGATTAAGAAGATCTTGGAGCGTACTGTGGCTGCCATGAGGAAGAATTTGAGTACTCTACTATCGGATGCTTTGTGGGCTTACAGGACGGCTTATAAGACACCTATAGGTACTACGACTTTTAGGTTGGCTTATGGTCGGGCCTACCATTTTCCAGTGGAATTAGATCATAAAGCGCAATGGGCGCTGAGGAAGCTAAATGTTAGCTATGATGAAGCGGGGAAGAAAAGGTTGCTTGAGCTTAATGAACTTGATGAGCTGCAGATGAATGCATATGAAATCTCACGGATCTACAAGGAGCGAACAAAGTTGATTCATGATCGCCATATTCAAATGTGCATCTTCAAGAAAGGAGATCGTGTACTTTTGTTCAACTCCAGGATGAAGATGCATCCTGGGAAATTGAAATCCCTATGGAGTGGACCATTCACCATAGAGGAGGTCAGGCCACATGGCACAATCATGGTGCATGATGGCGAGACAACCTTCCTGGTCAATGGACAACGTTTGAAGTTATATTTCGGTGAAGACTACATAAGGAAAGTGAATGAGGTCAAACACATTGCACTTCCAGATGTCTGAGGAGCTTAATTTCGTCTAGCCTAAGATGTTAAATAAGGGCGCTTGTTGGGAGGCAACCCAGCCATCGCTAGTGTAGTTAGTTTTTTCACATTTTGTACTTTGATTCGTTTTGACTTTGTTTTTAATGTAAAAAAAGATACCGTGATCGTTTTCTCAATGTGTAGGACTGAGGCAGAGTCGATACCATCGACCATTGTGGCGATGGTATCGAGTTGAGTACAAGTTGGCGACTGCAGAAATCGCTCTGCGTCGATACTATCGACGGCCTCGTCGATGGTATCGACTCACCAACAGGTTGATCGCAAGAATGAGGTCGATAGTATCGACATGGGTGTCGATACTCATGAGATCTCAGGAGATATTGAGAAGAAATCGTCTTAGTAAAGTCGGCACCATTGACGGGCCTGTCGATGGTATCGACCCAGATACATGCAGAAGGCGGCGACCAGGCCTCGCGAGGGTGTTGCCCAAACCAGAAGTCGATACTATCGACTAGCGTCGATAGTATCGACATGACACGTCACCAATCCACGAGAGGAGATCAACGGCGATCGCTGCATCGAGAGAGTCAATCTGTGGGACGGGTTGATACCATCGACATCTATCGATAGTATCGACACGTCATCGATCCGGGCCCCCACATCAAGCCATCGACGACTGTCGATACCAGCGGCGGACGGATTGTGCTACAGGAGTCGATACCATCAACTCGCATCGATGGTATCGATGGGCATACAGCAACACTGACCTCAGTTATATAAGGGGTGGATTGTCGTCATATGACGTCACAACTTTTGAGCAATCCTTCTCGACTTGTGCCGTGCGTCGTTGTGAGCAATCAGAGCCCGGCTACGAGCATCCAAGGAGCAAGTTCTTCATCGAGCGGAGATTTCTTCTCCGACCTTCTCCGAGCTCCATCTTCTAATCCTTCTTCTTCTTCGACAATGGTACACATCGCTGTCGCATCTTCTTCACGCGTGACACCGATGGAGATCCCGATGTTCATTCCTCCACCAACCGCTTCTATTCTGTGCCCGCAGATTGTTCATCCTTCTACGGAGGTTCGGAAGATCTACGAGGAGATCATGAAAAGAAAGATCGAGCCGACCCATTACGTCGACCGCAATATGATACATAATCTGGGGTTCGATACTAATCTGGCCTACGTGCTCAAGGGACAGGCGAGGCACACGGGCAGGAGGCCCGATGAGATGGAATTCCAAGCTGACGGCTAGCCATTCTTCGGAGAATGGCTGACATACAAGGAACTCATGGCAGAGTTCATGGCGTCGCTGGACATCTGCGTCATGCCAAACGACATCATCGCCATAGATCGTGAATGGATCAAGGTCCGTGTTTCTTTCCGGCTGTACAACAATGACTACACTCTCACTGTCCAACATTTCAACTCTATCTATAACTGGAATCATGGGCGAGAGCAGTACCTGCGGCCAGACAATCGGACTGATTATGATGCTATCTTCGTCGAGCTAGTGACTGTGCTGCCGGGCAAATCGGTGAGCTACCACAACACGGCGGTAGCAGATTTCGAGCATCCTTTCGTGCGGATTCCTCACCGCATGTTGTGCACCACACTCTTTGCTCGTGGTGACCTGTCTCTTAGCAAGTTTCAAGAGACAGACCTATTTTTCCTGCACAAGTTGTTGAAGCGTCAAGAATGCAATTGGGGTGCATTTTTCTTAACGCGCATTTTGGCGGTAAAGAGGAGTACGAGGAAGGCGCCAATTCATTTTGGAGGAGTCATAACACCGTTGGCCTATGGCCTTGGGTTGAATTTCTCCCAGCTGCCCCTCTCTCTAACAGGAGCAAAGTGAACCTACAACATCTGCACTGCTCCAACCTCATCCTTCTTCGAGATGGCTTGGCATATGCACATTGTCATGTCAACCAAGCATATCAAGAGTGTTCATTCCCCGACCCCGTCTTCCATATAGAGGGCGCTCAGCATTTCCGATGGCCAATCATAGCCATTGTTGATTCAGATGAGGACGACGGCAACGACAACAACGACAATGAGGGCGATGAGGCTGAAGAGGAAGAGGAGGCCTTCACTCCTCTTCGTGTACGAGTGGCACCTGGGAAGCGTCCTCGCATGCATCTGGGTGCATCTTCTTCTTATCAGCCTCTGCCACCACCACCGCCTTTGCAGCAAAGCGAGGATGTCTACTCCATGCAAGGTATGTATGCCATGCTGCAGGATATACAGAAGACGCAACAGCACCACACCGCAACATACATCGGTATTCACGATACAACGAACTGGCTTCTTGACAATCAAAGGGCTATTTTTGAAAATGAGCGCCTCCTCCTCGACAACCAACAACATATTCATGACAGGTTACATAGGATGGAGATGCATCATCATCCCTTCTATGATCATTACTGGAGCCAGAACTTCTTTGGGGGGTATCCACAACCTCCACCCATGCCCCAGTATGATCCGAGCTTTCAGGGGAAGTAAACATCCTGGGACCCCACGGCCCCACAGTACCCGCCTCCGCCAGAAGAGTGATCAGTATCTCTGTTCCAACCTTTAAGATTGTTTTTGAGTATGAGGCCATAGTCGAATTCAAGCTTAGGGGGGGAGTTGGAACAGCTCTATCTTTTATTTTCTCAGTTTTTAGTTTTATTGTTTTTGTTCTTGTCATTTATTTCTTGCAATCTTCGTTTGTTTGTAGGATCCACATTCTATCTAGTGTAATTGTGGATGTCTCAAGTCATGTGTCATATCATTGGCTTGTACATGGGAATTAAGGGAAAATTAAAAAAATTGAGTGTTCGCAAGCTTGTGTTGTTCAACTTAAGAAAATGATTGGGTTTGTCAACTCTAAAATAGAAAAATCACAACTTTACATTCATAATGATTCATGAAAAGTGGACAGAATTGGTTGCTTGAGCCTAAACTGACCAAATGATAATGAGACTTTAATTTGAAATAAGAGAGAGAAACCTCTTAACTACTACACAGGTCAATAAGGAGGGACACATAATAATTTTCAAAGGTTCAGTCAGTTAGTCTTGTGATCTATCCACCTCATTATTTTCATATTCCACCATAAGAATTGGAAGTAATTTACGTTTTAATCTTTTTGATTGTATCTCATGTAGATAGGTCTTGCATTGCAAAAGTATTTTCACATGTTTTGCATAAAAAAAATAGAGTAGCTATACATGCACATTATCCTTAGGTGCGTGTCATTTAGCTGCATTCATAATTTTTATGCATATAGTACATCATGTATCTTATTTCTTCTGAACCATTAAGGGTGATTAACTTGTTCCATACCTTCTAAATGCTTCAAACATTTCAGCTATGCAGAATAAGTGAGGCCGACAAATAATTCATTGTCATTATTGGATATAAAGGGCCTTAATAAGAAAAAAAAAGGAGAAGAAAAATATGAAAATGAAAAAAAAAGAATTGAGAAGTAAATAGGAATGAGAGGGAGAAAGGAACATGTTTTCCACTGCATTTTAAGAAGAATAAGCACATGGTGTAGCTTTTGTAGACATTCCATCTAACCTTGAGACAGAATAATAGTGCATGCATCATACCACCCAAATGTAGGCATTAGGGCATTTACACTTGCATATGCATCATTTAGGGCATTTTTTTATGCATGTTGAAACCGTATAATGCTTCCATTTCTTCCATGAGCCACCCATTTCATCCACCCGTTGCTCGAATTGGTAGGCTACTGTGATTTTCACCTCACTTGTGAATATCAGGAGAGCTGCTTCCATGTAGATGGTAGTTAGGGCGAGCAACGTAGCATAGGAGATCACAAGATGCACCGAGTCTGAATCGGAGAATCTTATTATGTTAACTACCTTACATGATAGTGTTCATCAATTTTGAGGTAGATATCTTTTATGGATGATTACTGTCGCCTTTAGGGTAATTATCATTTTGTGGTTAGTAAGGGCCGGAATGTGAATGTCCGGTGGGGATCATATGGTGATGTTTGTTGTGATGATCTGTTCTTGAGTTGACCCTCGCAATTCTATTCTAAAGTTTAGTTGCTCGAGGGCGAGCAACGTTCAAGCTTAGGGGAGTTTGATGCGATAATTTTGAGTCGCATTTATAGACATATTTTACTTGTGTTTTATGCATTTATTGGTCATTTTGGTGGTTAATAGTGCATGATTCATTTACTTTGGTCTATGATCCTTCTCTATGTCAAATCTCCCTTATTTTGGTATTTTGAGCATAAATGAGTACGATAATATGTTTTATTTAGGCTTATGTGGTTCTGTGTTGAAATTCCTGGAAAAACAAATATCTGCTACTATCGATACCATCAACTCAAGCACAGGTTGCCAGCCGCAAGGAGCATCGTAGAGTCGATACTATCGACACAGAAGTCGATGGTATCGAGATACCATCAGCTTGCTGGCGAGAAGACAGTCGATACTATCGACCACAAAGTCGATGCTATCGACACGAGGAGCTTCAGCGACGGATAAAGACAAAAGTGATGCCTAAGAGAGTCGATAAACTTGACATGGTTTTACCGTGCGTCGAACGCAAGTGTACGCGTCAATGTAATATAGGCCTTTGTGAGGCCCGAGTCGAACTCAGGGACACTGAATTATCGAAGACTACTACTAAATACTCGCAATCAGCTAGACTGATTATAAAGTTGGAAGTTGTTGTAAATTTAAAAGAAAATGAAATAAAACAAAATAGAACAATCGATTAAAGGTTTAGTTTAATCAATTCAAGTGGAGATCTTTAGGATTACAGTTTCATTGCGGGTTATCATTGTATGAATTTCTATATAGCAACTCAGATTTATCTCTCTGTCTGGGTAGTGGCCAGTAGTCAGAATTGCCCACTGTCGTGGTACAATTCACTACCTATGTCTAGGTCGGTTCCACCATCGTAGTAACCTATACCCTAAACTAGGTGCATTAGAAATGACCTCTGGGTTTCCACCATTAACCTTACATCACCTTGTTCAAGGGATTTGTCAATTAATGTGAATTTCATCTCTTTTCAACCGTTAATTCTTCTTTCAAAGTAATTAAGGGCATTAGATTATTATTATGGTGATCGAGCATAATAATATAATTGAGAAAACGAAATCATACCATGGACTCAAGAGCTAAAAAATGAATTACTATGATAAAATTGTCATACAATGACTCCCCGGGCTACTCCCAGTCCTAAAGATAAAGGGGATTAGCCCCGCATGTTCATCTCAGAGCAAAACATGGTAGAGACAAAGGGACACATAGGGAAAAATGTGAAACAAGAATTAAAACCCCTGAACGGGGGAGATCCTATTGGTGTGTATGCCCTGAGAGCCAATCATGGGATGATTGGTGGGATACATTAAGATTGATTTGATAAACAACAAAGGCAAGCTTCCAATTCTTTCTGGTTCAGTCATATGAGATAGTGATAGAACAGATTGAATGTCTAGAGAATGACAGTACTCAATGATGTATGCTTTCAGGTTGAGGACCTGAACGATGAGATCATGCGGATGCTAAGAGTTTGTACATTCTTGTTATGTCCCTAGTCGGATGTCATTGTGGAAGGTAGATAGACAACAATGACACACAAGACTAGATTGTGGTGTTGGTTGATGACAGAATCTCATTAGTCATGATATAAAGATATCAAACCAAACACATAGGTACTTGTTAGAGAACAATTGTATCGGACAGACCCACCGTGAGTTTGACACATGGAACCATGACATGGTAGTCACAGTCAGTACTCACAGTGATGGTGGTGAGTGTGATTCTTAGACCTAAAATCACTACACTCAACACATGTCGTTGGGCACACTTTGACATCATCAAATGCAGTCCTGAAACATGGGTTGTTATAAAGGTGATGATTGGGTGGCTTTGACACATGGGGCTTTTGAGGGGTGAGTGATAGATATGGGATTTGTCCCTCCTGAGGGAGTTTGATATCCAAGGCCACTTGATGAGTAGGATTGAGATAGGTGTGCGCACGCATGTGTGAATCAGTATGTGATATTGATGTCATACATATCTCGTTCAATCTACTCTGAGATCAAGAAAGTGAATGAACGTTGACAGGATGATTGTTCCATGCCTCGAGTTCATTCGGGATATTAGTGACAAAGGAATTATACATTCACTGTAACACCATTCACGAATTGTAGGATTGAAAGTTGTTCTCCAACTTTCTACTTTCACTTGGGTAGCACCGATGTGTGACTAGGCACCGCTCTTTGCTTGTGAAGTCATAAGTGTTATGGACTTTCACTGCCAACGTGAAATGGACATGCAGGGTCACACACATAGGATTTAACCTGGAAGAGTAGTTTTGTCCACAAGCAATGTTTAGATTGATTACTAAAGGAGTTTAGTAGTTCAATTAAACAATCAATCAGTTGATAGCTCAATATCATATGGTTCAAGGTGTTGGACACATTGATTGGAGTATCAGATTGATTGAAATCGCAATTGACTGATTCTGTACAACCTGCACTCCCAACCGATCGGTTCAAGTGTTGAACCGGTCGTCTGAGGTTGCTGAACCGGTCGGCTCAAGTGTTGAGTCGATCGGCTCATGTACAGAGTGAAATGAGCGGTTCAAGTGTTGAACCGATCCGTTCAACTGGTGCAACCGAGCAAGTTGGGAAAGTCAGGTCGGTGAGAATTTTCCTTGCATTTCACTTGCCCAATTTGATTGGAACAAGGATTGGTATTCGATACCAATTAGAAACGAAAGAAGGAAAGTCAATCGGGAACCGACCAGGACCACGAACCGACCGGTTCAGAAGTGAACCAATCGGCTCATGGGTCCCAACCGACCGGTTCACTTGTGAACCGATCGGTTCAGGTTGCGAGTTGGTTGCTTTTTGTGGAAAATCTTGAACCCTTCTACTCCTGTTTTAGTCCCGCATTGCCCGGGATGGAGAACCCTGTCCCATGACCCTCCTATATATAGGGGTATTGGGGGCTTCTCAAAACACAACTCAGTGCAACCAGTTGCTCTGCAAAGTTGTCGTTCTCTCTGGTTTTGGTAACCGTGAGAGAGCCCGAGCAAGTGCTTCCCGCAAAGGGAGGTGCAGCAAGGGAAGGACAACTGCAGTTGCAACTGGAGGCAGGAGAGTGTGTTGGCGACTAGTACATCAACAGGAGGGTGTGACTCCTTCCACTTCCTTGTGGGACAAGGAGAGTGGAGTTCCAGGTGGTCCGTGTGGACTACTTCAGAGGCGGGAGGTTTCTGCTGCTCAGGAGGACAACTGTCAACCACGACAGTCTGGTAGGAGGAGGAGGAGTCAGTCACAGTGTGACCAGGAGCTGCACAGACATCGTCCAAGACCGGAGTTGAAGACCGCGCATTGCACGAGGTATTGTCGCCAAGCAAGCCTTGGGACAAGGTATGATTCCACAAACCATCCTTTCCTATTATATAGACATTGACGCGTTTCCTCGTGCTGGGTTTGGGGGAGAAATTTTTGTTTCCGCTGCCTTCTCTGCCTCCCCTAAAACCCTGCAGTGGTATCAGAGCCACGTCAACTGCTCTATATTTTGGGAATATCGATATGATCGATTTTGGTTTGTTGCCTTTATTTATTGCATTCAATGTGAATAATATTGGCTTTATGCATGTCCAATCGTAAATCCACAAATCCCAAATTACATATATGATATGTATTATTAATGCACTCGATACGTGTCGCCCTTAAACGAATTTTGTGGTGGATGTGTGTAACATGATTATGGCCTATAAACCCCTATATGTGTGTGGTTGTTTGTGGTTGCTTGCATCTCGGTCTGCGCACCGATGTTCCCTCTCTTATTCTTGATGTAACTCGAAATAATTTGAGATTCTTTCCTACCTTTGCTCTCCCCGAATGTAACTCGGGGTTTCCCCTTTTAAAGCAATGTAATAAATAGGATAGATTTTATTTCCTGTTATGTCGAAGACCGGAGGACATCAAGACGACAGTTGAAATGATCGGTTCAAGGCGTGAACCGATCGATTGACATTCCAGACGGTCGGTTCAAGGAGTGAACCGATCGGTTGATGACCGTTCGAGGAGCAAGATGAACGGGTGGCGGACATGACGAGATGCACGACGACCAGGAGAACCGATCGGTTGGAGGAGCCAACCGATCGGCTGGTGGCACCCAGACAACCGGCTGGAGAGTACAGATCATTCATGTGATGGGTTGATCAACTCGGATGGCAAGGCACAGATGTTCATCTTGTAAAGGTTGCATGTAATGTTGACCTAGATGACCGTGATTCCTCTTGGATTGAGGAATCACATTAGGATGGCCATAATCATCGCTTTTTATCATTTGTGCATGTTTTCTGTGGGATATAGCATGTATATGATACGTACTATGTATTGTGGTGATTGGATATGTATATGTATATAAAAACCAAATCCCTCATTAAAATATTAAGTTTTAGATGCCTTCCAAATGCGACACACGTGAAAAGCTTGCTCAACCAAGTGTGGGAACGCCCAAGCGTGGTGCACCGTCTATCTCGTGGAAGCGTGAAGGATGAATGTGTAGGTCTGCCCAAGTAGGGTGCATATTCATCGTGTTTGCTTTGGGTCGGACTTAACAAGGTGACCTAGATAGGATCTAGCACCTTGAGGCATGGAGATGCTCATGGCAAGGAGTTGCATATGACATCTTATCAAGAGTTGCATATGATGCAATTGGCAAGAGTTGCCTACCTGAGAGATCTAAGTTGTGGGCGATCAGCCAAAGCTGACTCATGAATTAGAGGATTTCAGGATCTTGCCCACTACAAGGTTGTACACTGCAATCTTCCGAATTGATGGTGAGGGCTATCAATTTGAATTAAAATAGTGGGAGCGATAATTAATTAAAGGCCTAATTATATCGTCAAACTTTCAAATCAATCAAATAAGTCAAAAATGAGTTTGGACTAAAATTGCATATTTTCCTTTTGTAGTTCAAATGACAACAAACAACAACAACTTTTCTTTGCGATCGGTCCTTGACAAGGACAAGCTAAATGGGACCAACTTCCACGACTGGTATCATACATTGAGAATTGTTCTCACTCAAGAGCGTAAGCTCTATGTCCTGGATACTCCAATTCCAGAGGAACCCGCTCCTAATGCACCAAGGGCAGAAAGGGATGCTTACAAGAAGCATGCTGATGATGCCATTGATGCTAAGTGCTTGATGCTATGTTCAATGAACCATGAGTTGCAGAGACAACATGAGAACATGGGTGTCATAGAGATGATTCAGCATCTCATGAACATGTATGAAGATGAGGCACGGCAAGAGAGATACAATGTTTCTAGGGCGTTGTTCAAGTGCGTCATGACAGAAGGAGATCCAGTTGGTCCTCACACACTCAAGATGATTGGGTATGTGGAGAACCTGTAAAGACTGGGATTTCCACTGAGCCAAGAGTTGGCTACTGACGTGATACTGCAATTGTTGCCAGAATCTTATAGTCAGTTTGTGATGAACTACAACATGAACAACTTTGATAGGCCACTGTCAGAGTTGTTGGGCATGTTGAGGACAGCCGAGATACATATGAAGAAGGACAAGCCCAAGTCTGTGATGGTGATCATGGGCAAGAAAGGCAAGTCCAAGTGCAAGGGCAAGGGAAAAGCTAAGAAAGGTTCTGATGCTAGCCAGGAGCCCAAGACGACTTCAGCTCTCAAGGCCAAGGGAGGCGTGACCAAGAAAGGAAATTGCCACCACTGTCAAAAGCCAGGACATTGGAAAAGGAATTGTCCTCTCTATCTGGAAGAACAAAAGAAGAAGGAGGCGACTGAAGCCTCTACATAAAGGTGTCATGAAAGTAAACTTGTAACACTTTTTGAGGTATATGATACCAAGATGTAAAGTGTAAAGCACTCATAATTGGGGCAAGTGTTGCCGCCATAGATAGAGTACTTTAGTTTATTTTCAGCCTACAAGGCATGTAATACAGTTATGAACTACTATTTCATATATTGCCAAAAGATAGAAACACTTTATTTTGCATATTGTATGACAATGATGGCAATTAATAAAGTTGAGTTTTCAATCTTGAAGATATGATCTTTGTGGCAATGCCTTGTTTATCTTGTGGTATTCGATATGCATAAGATAAAATGATACCTAAAAGTTATTAGATAACTCAAACAATCAAATTAGCATCAATCATGAGAAATTCATTTCTAGTTTCAATGTGATGGATAAATCAAGACTCTTTTGGTTAGAGAACCAGTAAGAGACATGAATATCTTGGACATGATTAATCAATCTTCACTAATGGTAGTGAGAGAATGATTATCCTATTAGGTATAATACATGTGATGTATTTACATACCTATTGGAATGAGTGCTAATACTTCAAATGGTGTTTAGAGAAATACCAATATGAGTATCTTGAAGTGTTCAAGATTATCATAGATGAAGTACAAATTTGGTAAAGTGTTAATTCTTGATGAGATCAATGAATGAAATACTTGGACCAAATGTTTGAGATCCTTTTGAGTGATTATGATAGTGTATCATAGTGAACTCATGATTAAGGCATGGTGATGTCTAAATAAAGAAGGAATCATACTCTAAGGAGTTAGAGAATGATTATCAAATAATTGAATTCTTCTTAATAAATGAATACCCCACACTAATAAAAGAAATTTAGAATCACAAGGGTTGTGAGTTCTTATATCTTTAACAGATACACCTCAATTATCTATGTGATAAGTTGTTCATGTGATGAGTCAACTATCTAGATGAATATGAGGAATCGAATTATGAATTATGGTTTATGACCATTACATCCTAAATGATATCCATGTGAACCATAAGGTATGACCTTGATGGTAGCACCCATTGGATGAAATCCATAAGTGCAAATGAGTCTTAAGTGTTAAGACACATGGATAACATTTGGAAAAAGGATGATGCTTGTTGATTGCAACTTAATGACTAAGACATTTGGCATATGGATACTAAAACCGCATTCCTATGAGGAATAAAACAAGGATGTGTACGTGACACAACCTATAAGGTTTATGAATCCAATAATGCAAATGAAGTCTATAAGTTACAATGGACTAATCAATATGATTGATTGAGTACAAGCAACTCAGAATTAGATCTTTACTTTGATGATATAGTCAAAGGGTTTGACTGATATGTCAAAGATAAAGAACGGATCTGTGATTTAGTGGGAGCGTATTCACATTCCACATGTTGATTTGAAATGGAAATGTTCTAGAATGGAAATCCAAAAGTGGAAATTATCTTTAAGGAAGATAGAGATGTTTCCTATGTGATAGGAATAGAGATCTATAGAGATAGTTCTTGAAAAATCTCTTGACCTAAAAGAGAAAGCATACATTGGCAATCTGTACTGAAGTGTTCAGTATGCACAGATTTAGTGGGAGAAAACTTGTCCATGCTACATGGAGTTAGTATCCCAAGGCCAAGTGTCCAATTCTTATGAAGAATATGAACACTAAGAATAGATAAGGATCTATCATGTATGTAATCATCCCATTATCTTGCATGTATGGACATGGCAAGAATAAAATGCATTCATCATCTTGTATGTATGACATGACAATTTGATGTGCTCATCCTATTAACTCGTATATGGGACATGACGAATGGATGTATGTTTGCTTCCAATAAGGGTTACTGGAATACCATGAGAACTTGATAAGTACTTGAGAAGTACTAGTTATATGGTGATAAGGAAGAGTTCGATGTAAAGAGTTACATTGATGCGAACTTCCGAAAGGACAGAAAATTAATCGCAAAATATACATAGGATGTATAGAAAGTGAAAGTTTGTTAATAATTGGAAGTGTTCCAATAAAACCATTTAAAAGGAAATGTCGAGTTTCTATGTGTTAGAGAACTGTAGTGGATACTATATGGATCTGGAAGTTCATGAGATGAACTTATAGATATTCCACTCATTGATGACAAGTATGGAATCCTTGATCATGCAATGTGGCTAAAGGTTAGCAAAGGAATACTAGATCGCATATTACGGCAACTCCATCTCATACGTGTGACATACAGTGAAGAGATGAGAGACATGCAATTTATACTGACTTTGGAAAGATATTGCCATAACTCACTATGTTCACACTAGAGCACAATAACATGTGGGACATGTTTGAAGATCACTAATGAATATGATTCAAGGGTGATTGGCTCGCAGTGCAAGTGGGAGTCTGTTGGTGTGTATGCCCTGAGAGCCAATCATGGGATGATTGGTGGGATACATTAAGATTGATTTGATAAACAACAAAGGCAAGCTTCCAATTCTTTCTGGTTCAGTCATATGAGATAGTGATAGAACATATTGAATGTCTAGAGAATGACAGTACTCAATGATGTATGCTTTCAGGTTGAGGACCTGAACGATGAGATCATGCGGATGCTAAGAGTTTGTACATTCTTGTTATGTCCCTAGTCGGATGTCATTGTAGAAGGTAGATAGACAACAATGACACACAAGACTAGATTGTGGTGTTGGTTGATGACAAAATCTCATTAGTCATGATATAGAGATATCAAACCAAACACATAGGTACTTGTTAGAGAACAAGTGTATCGGACAGACCCACCGTGAGTTTGACACATGGAACCATGACATGGTAATCACAGTCAGTACTCACAGTGATGGTGGTGAGTGTGATTCTTAGACCTGAAATCACTGCACTCAACACATGTCATTGGGCACACTTTGACATCATCAAACGCAGTCCTGAAACATGGGTTGTTATACAGGTGATGATTGGGTGGCTTTGACACATGGGGCTTTTGAGGGGTGAGTGATAGATATGGGATTTGTCCCTCCTGAGGGAGTTTGATATCCAAGGCCACTTGATGAGTAGGATTGAGATAGGCATGTGCACGCATATGTGAATCAGTATGTGATATTGATGTCATACATATCTCGTTCAATCTACTCTGAGATCAAGAAAGTGAATGAACGTTGACAGGATGACTATTCCATGCCTCGAGTTCATTCGGGATATCAGTGACAAAGGAATTATACATTCACTGTAACACCATTCACAGATTGCAGGATTGAAAGTTGTTCTCCAACTTTCTACTTTCACTTGGGTAGCACTGACGTGTGACTAGGCACCGCTCTTTGCTTGTGAAGTCATAAGTGTTATGGACTTTCACTGCCAACGTGAAATGGACCTGCAGGGTCACACACATAGGATTTAACCTGGAAGAGGAGTTTTGTCCACAAGCAACGTTTAGATTGATTACTAAAGGAGTTTAGTAGTTCAATTAAGCACTCAATCAGTTGATAGCTCAATATCATATGTTTCAGGGTGTTGGACACATTGATTGGAGTATCGGATTGATTGAAATCACAATTGACTGATTCTGCACAACTTGCACTCCCAACTGATTGGTTCAAGTGTTGAACCGGTCGGCTGAGGTTGTTGAACCGGTCGGCTCAAGTGTTGAGTCGATCGGCTCATGTACAGAGTGAAACGAGCGGTTCAAGTGTTGAACTGATCGGTTCAACTGGTGAAACCGAGCAAGTTGGGAAAGTCAGGTCGGTGAGAACTTTCCTTGCGTTTCACTTGCCCAATTTGATTGGAACAAGGATTGGTATTTGATACCAATTAGAAACGAAAGAAGGAAAGTCAATCGGGAACCGACCAGGACCACAAACCGACCGGTTCAGAAGTAAACTAATCGGCTCATGGGTCCCAACCGATCGGTTGGTGCTCCAACCGACCAGGTCAGGTCCCCAACTGACTGGTTCACTTGTGAACCGATCAGTTCAGGTTGTGAGTTGGTTGCTTTTTGTGGAAAATCTCGAACCCTTCTACTACTATTTTAGTCCCGCATTGCCCGGGATGAAGAACCATGTCCCATGACCCTCCTATATATATAGGGGTATTGGGGGATTCTCAAAACACAACTCAGTGCAACCAGTTGCTCTACAAAGTTGTCGTTCTCTCTGGTTTTGGTAACCATGAGAGAACCCGAGCAAGTGCTTCCCGCAAAGAAAGGTGCAGCAAGGGAAGGACAACTGCAGTTGCAACTGGAGGCAGGAGAGTGTGTTGGCGACTAGTACGTCAACAGGAGGGTGCGACTCCTTCCACTTCCTTGTGGGACAAGGAGAGTGGAGTTCCAGGTGGTCCGTGTGGACTACTTCAGAGGCGGGAGGTTTCTGCCGCTCAGGAGGACAACTGTCAACCACGACAGTCCGGTAGGAGGAGGAGGAGTCAGTCCCAGTACGAACAGGAGCTGCACAGATGCCTTCCAAGACCGAAGTTGAAGACCACACATTGTGCAAGGTATTGTCGCCAAGCAAGCCTTGGGACAAGGTATGATTCCACAAACCATCCTTTCCTATTATATAGACGTTGACGCGTTTCCTCGTGTTGGGTTTGGGGGAGAAATTTTTGTTTCCACTGCCTTCTCTGCCTCCCCTAAAACCCTGCAGATCCAGGCACTCCTTGGCGTAGAATACGCGTTCTCCCGCCTTTCGGTGGTGGAAAATGTCTTCTTCGGCGTCCAGAATGGCTGGGGCATGCGTATGGGCTCCGTCCTTCTCTCCACACCTTCTCGGGACGTGTGCAGTGGCTAATGACGTGATAGATTGCTCTTGGCCTCCGTCATTAGGTATATTCATCGAGTTAGGTCGCCAAATTAACACAACCGTCGGATTCAGAATGATCTGAAGCAAACTTGTATCTGACGGTGTCGATACTATCGACGCGGGTCGATAGTATCGACTCTACACCGTATCGGCTAGTCTTCTTTTCTTTTCTTTGTCACCGCTGATGCTAACTCGATACCATCGACTAGGGTCGATGGTATTGACTCTCTTAGGCATCACTTTTGTCTTTATCCGTCGCTGAAGCTCCTCGTGTTGATAGCATCGATTTTGTGGTCGATAGTATCGACTGTCTTCTCGCCAGTAACCTGATGGTATCTTGATACCATCGACTCTGCGATGCTCCTTGCGGCTGGAAACCTGTGCTTGTGTCGATGGTATCGACAGCAACATATATTCGTTTTTCCTGGAATTTCAACACAGAACCACATAAGCCGAAATAAAACATTTTATTGTACTCATTTATGCTCAAAATACCAAAATAAGGGAGATTTGACATAGAGAAGGATCATAGACCAAAGTAAATGAATCATGCACTATTAACCACCAAAATGACCAATAAATGCATGAAACACAAGTAAAATATGTATATAAATGCGACTCAAAATCATCACATCAAACTAGTTCTGAATTTGATGATTATGAGGAAATAGTTGAACCAAGGAGAATTTAACAAGCTAGGACATCCAAAGATTTTGAAAGTGAGTTTCCCACTTGTAATATTTAGGATAACCATTTTTCCTTCAAACAAGTTATGTAATCACCTAAATATAAGTGTTAGAAGGAATGTGTTAATAACAAAATTCTAGTAATCCTTATGACTGGAACCTACGAATTCATTGATTTGCCTCTTAGTTGTCTTGATGTTATAAATGGATCTAGAAGGGGAAAAAACTAATATATACAAAAAAAACTCATAATAATAAGGATATATTGGTTTCTAAGGGGTACACATAAGGGTGATAATAGATAACTTTATACTTATCATCTTTTTTCCCATATGGTCATAGTTTGTGTGTTTATAACATCAACTTCCATTTACACTCTCTCTATTCAACATATGCATATGAGGACCACATTATTCTATGGTGATCTTCAAGATATATATATGTTTAAAGAGATTTTTGGGGAATAAAATGATTCTTAGTTTTTTAAACTTATTAATTATTGGTATGGCTTGAAATAATTCTCTAAGAAAATGGCATGAAAATTTATTTATGTGATATCACCTTTTGATTTAACCTTTAATGATTTTTCTAAGTGTGTTTACTCCAAAACCATAAATTATAGATTTCATATCTTATGATACTATGTGGATGATATTTTCCTTTTTGGTTATGATATTAAGGTGGTGAAAGAGACTAAGTAAGTTTTGTGTAGCAAGCTTGAAATGAAAGATATGGGAATTGTTGATGTTATTTTAGGGCTTTAAATCCCTATCTCATTAAATGGTATTATTGTCTTTCTGTCTCTCTATGTTGAAAAGGTACTTGAGAGATTTAAATACACATCACGTAAAATATTCAAAGACTCCATAAGATCATTTAGAGCATTGTCCAAAATAAAAGTAGTATTCCTATCTCTTAATTACAATTATCTCATATTATTGAAAGTTTAATGTGTCTCTTATGAACTGCAAATTTTCAGACATTGCACTTGACATGAAAAATTTAAGTAGATCTACAAGATTTCCCCATAGAACCTATTAAGAAACTATGATAGAGATGATGTACATCAAGAACACTTCTTCCCTTGGAAGCATAATTGGAAATATCCTTTGCAGTCAAGGGATATCATGATGCAATATAGATTTTCATGAGCTATGAGAGTCACCGGGGTCTCCTAATATGTATTCCTATAAGGAGTAGGATATCATTTTTGGAGGTCTCATAAACATATCATATTGTCTTTGTCCACCTATAAGAGCAAGTTGTGTGCTTTTATCTGAAAATGGATTAGGAGTTGAACAGTTACATAACCTTACGTGCAGTGCACATATGGTTCAGAAGATGCAATATGCAATATCGATTCACTATGATAGCACAAAAACCATTTCCATAATAAGATGTTCCAAGTAAAACAAAAACAACATAGAAACATCCAAGTAAAACTAAAGTATCTAAGGAAATTAATATCTAGTGAGGTTATGGTTGTGGTTGTGGATTACAGAGATACCAAATATTACAATTGATCATTTGACTAAAGATATTTTATTAGCCTTAAATAAGAAATTTATGTTGGAGATGGGAATGAAACATCATGATAATTTACATGCAATATTTGTTGGATATATTTCTGTTTTCTAGTTAGTAATTAGCAATCTTATAATAGATTAAGGAAAAATATAATTCCTTCAAAAATAAAGAACAGAGATCACGAGTTTAGAAGAGCCTGTGGGTGAAGGTACACCACACATATCATTGTTGTGAAGGAAAAATTTGACACTCATGTGCACAAGCTTGATCAACAACTTGCCTCTCATATTAATCACTCCTGACTTGGAAACTACCACTCGGTGCTAGCAAAAGAATAGTGTTGAACAATCTATAAACCCTCATACATCATCAGAAAAATCATATCACGTGAATCACATTCAAATGAAAAATAATGGGTAACAATAGGTGGAGAAGGAGGAAGAGGATGATATGGTACAAGGTGATGTAGTGGGCTTATAGTAAGGTGGTGGTGGTTGAACATAGAAGTGGTAGATAGAGAACAATTTACACACACAATAGTTATGTCATACTCACTATTCTTGGTATTTTATATGTTTCTAGATTGTGTTAGAAATGGGTCAAGTGTGTCCTTGACATATCCAGACATAGACTACAAGATCGACACAAAATTATATATTTTTTCCTATAATATTAATTGGTAAATAAGTTCCCATGTGCATGGTTTGTTGGGTGCACTAAAACAAATACTGAAGGGACTCAGACTAGCCAGCAAAAGGATTAATGAACCTGTATGAGAAATGGGTTAGGATATATGTTCAAAGACAATATAGTCTTGGGAGGATCAATGCAATTATTTCTCTAAGGTAATTAAAAAATGGAGAATCTTGCATCTTTGGGACTAAAAAAAGAAAACAATTAATTTTTTGTTTGAACAAAAAAATAATTTTTTTCATAAAAATATTAAATCACATGAATGCAAGACACCACACCAAACCAAATCGAACCAGTACAGGGTGTGGTGAGGTGAGGCCAGACGTGCACACATGTGTTTGTGCATGTGTGTGGTTTAATTCATCAATGCACAAAGCGCATACAAGCCCAATTAGCGTTAAAGTCAAAAGCCCTAAGAAAGACATCCAAGTCTTTGATCTCCACTCCCACTTTAGTGGATCCTTCTCATTTACTAATTGAGCACCGAGGGACTAATTAAGGTTGAGGAGGTTTTAAAATACAACACAAAACATGCAGAAATGCAACGTTACCCTACATATGTCATAAATCACATAAAGTTTAAAGGAAAAAAATAAAAAAAATGTGTGATACTATGTTTTTAGCATACATAGGTTGTGGCTTTGAACCTTGACTAGAAATGGTTCATCTATATCTAGAGAGATGTGGTAAACTATGTATTGAACCACACTCTATGATTCTAATTTAAATAACTTGTAAAAACATAGTCAGGGCATGATAACACTTTCATATTGGTGTGTACATTATAGCCTTTGCAAAAATATATTTCCTCAGTTCTCTAGTGAGTATGCCTAACTTATATGAATGCCAACTGATGCGATGATTTTGAGTCGCATTTATAGACATATTTTACTTGTGTTTTATGCATTTATTGGTCATTTTGGTGGTTAATAGTGCATGATTCGTTTACTTTGGTCTATGATCCTTCTCTATGTCAAATCTCCCTTATTTTGGTATTTTGAGCATAAATGAGTACAATAATATGTTTTATTTCGGCTTATGTGGTTCTGTGTTGAAATTATAGGAAAAATGAATATATGTTGCTGTCGATACCATCGACAGTGGTCGATACCATTGACTCAAGCACAGGTTGCCAGCCGCAAGGAGCATCGCAGAGTCGATACTATCGACAAAGAAGTCAATGGTATCGAGATACCATCAGGTTGCTGGCGAGAAGACACTCGATACTATCGACCACAAAGTCAATGCTATCGACACGAGGAGCTTCAGCGATAGATAAAGACAAAAGTGACGCCTAAGAGAGTCGATAACATCGACCCTAGTCGATGGTATCGAGTTAGCATCAGTCGCGACAAAGAAAAGAAAAGAAGACCAGCCGATACAGTACAGAGTCAATACTATCGACCCGTGTCAATAGTATCGACACCGTCAGATACAAGTTTGCTTCAGATCATTCTGAATCCGACGGTTGTGTTAATTTGGCGACCTAACTCGGTGAATATACCTAATGACGGTGGCCAAGAGAAATCTATCACGTCATTAGCCGCTGCACACGTCCCGAGAAGGTGTGGAGAGAAGGATGGAGCCTAGAAGCACGCCCCAGCTGTTATGGATGCCGAAGAAGATGTTTTCCACCACCAAAAGGCGGGAGAACGTGTATTCTACGCCAAGGAGTGCCTGGATCTCCTCTGTTCAGGGGTTTTAATTCTTGTTTCACATTTTTCCCTATGTGTCCCTTTGTCTCTACCATGTTTTGCTCTGAGATGAACATGCGGGGCTAATCCCCTTTATCTTTAGGACCGGGAGTAGCCCGGGGAGTCATTGTATGACAATTTTATCATAGTAATTCATTGTTTAGCTCTTGAATCCGTGGTATGATTTTGTTTTCTCAATTATATTGTTATGCTTGATCACCATAATAATAATCTAATGTCCTTAATTACTTTGAAAGAAGAATTAACGGTTGAAAAGAGACGAAATTCACATTAATTGACAAATCCCTTGAACAAGGTGATGTAAGGTTAATGGTGGAAACCCAGAGTTCGTTTCTAATGCACCTAGTTTAGGGTATAGGTTACTACGACGGTGGAACTGACCTAGACATAGGTAGTGAATTGTACCACGACAGTGGGCAATTCTGACTACAGGCCACTACCCAGACAGAGAGATAAATCTGAGTTGCTATATAGAAATTTATACAATGATAACCCGCGGTGAAACCGTAATCTTAAAGATCTCCACTTGAATTGATTAAACTAAACCTTTAATCGATTGTTCTGTTTTGTTTTATTTCATTTTCTTTTAATTTTACAACAACTTCCAACTTTATAATCAGTCTAGCTGATTGCGAGTAGTTAGTAGTAGTCTCCGATAATTCAGTGTCCCTGAGTTCGACTCGGGCCTCACAAAGGCCTATATTACATTGACGCGTACACTTGCGTTCGATGCACAGTAAAAGTGTGTCACCAACCTAGGGTTACACCAACATAGTAGGGATCTCCCATGGGTGTACTTACTAGTAATACACCCTACCAACCATATGGCCTCGATACCATTTAGAGAAAGACTTTTCCTATACTAAGACAACCTCAAACCACAAACTCCATAGGCAAGGATCTCGAATGAAACACTAAAATGTGTGCTTCTACAAAACACATGCACATCTTAGTTGTCCCTTTGAACCATTCATCATGGGACCTCCAATTTGGAATAGTGGGGTTACAAGTGTAGTGTTCAATTCATGGGAAGAAGATCCATTCCCCTCAATGCACTATGTACTACCTTTCTAGATAGACCTTTAGTGAGAGGATCAACAATATTCTCTATAGAGCTAACAAATTGTAGAGATATAAAAACATGGGTAATGAAGGCTCTCACTTCTTCATACCTCAGTTTCATTCAGTTCTTACATAGGTTACCATTAGATTGTTTAAATCTAACAATGTTTGACCTACTATCATAATGTATTGAGATAGGAGGAACCTACTTCGAAAGTACATGTAAACTGAGCAAGTTATTTCTAAGCCAATCATCCTGACAATAAGCTAAATCTAAGCCTATAGGCTCATCCTCCATTGTGGATTTAGACCTCATATTTTTCTTGGATGATTTCCAAGAAACTACAACACCACCTAGAAAAACACATAACCACTATTTGACTTGATTTCATCAGAGTCATCAATGCAATTTACAAATGTACAACCTTCTAATACGGCTAGGAAATTGGTATAATGAAGACTATAACTCATGGTACCACTAAGGTACCCAAAATCAATAACCATAGCCTTATAATGATTAGCATTAGGAAAACTAGTGTACCTGCTTAGCCACTCACTTCATAACCAATACCAGGTTTAGACCAATTTTCTAAGTAGATAAAGCCTACTATAACTTGGTCTTTTTTTAGTCAAGCAAGCGTGTTACCTATTTTATTACCTCAAGGGAAGGTGGGTCCAACACCGCACTTGAACAAAACTAGAAAAAAGTCCATCTACAATAAGAATAGCTAGACTGAGGGCTGTTTAGAAGCAAAAAGAAAGAAAGAAAAGGAGAACTATACATTGAGAGAAAGGGAAAGCAAAAAGAAACAAAGCTCAGGCTGCTGGAAGATACCATATCTAGGCCACAACACTAACAAGAGGATGTAGTACCTCAGGGACATCTCAAACCAATAACCAAGGGCCAACCCATCTAACAAGGTGCCCCTTCAGCTGGATAGAGCCGCAAAACTCAAGGGGAACAAAACCATCCCTGCGTACACTTCATAACATCCAGTAGCAACAGATCTTTCAAGCTAGCAGGAAATCAAACAGACCAAAGATCTGACAAGTGGCAGCTTCCAGAAGCAAGAAACTAGCAAACAATAGCCAACCAACCTTTGGATGACCCAACATTTGTACCATGTCCACAACTGTTAACAAAAAAGCAAGGCCAGACCACATCACAGGACCCATAACTACTGGGACAGGCCCTCATCACAGAAAACCATCTAGGAACCCATGGGGAATAGAACCATAATAGGTGAGAACAAGCAAACACACCAGAACTTTTAATGCTCAGCAAAGACAGATATCAGAAAGCATCATAACCTCAACCTACGGACAAGAAATCACAACTAGACCTCATCACATAGAAATCCCATAACTACTGGAACACAAACCAAGCAACCAGCCAGGCCAGTCACTACCAAATAGGATTGACCAGCCATCACAGATATTACTTAAGGTATAAGATCAGGTCATCCAGGATAAACCTCCAACATCTGATAGGATCAGGAGACCAATCCTCAAATATAACTTTGTTTCAAAACCACAAGATGTAATAGAGAATCCCAATACAGGCAATGAAGGATTTCCTACTCACAAAGTCTAGAATATCATCAAACTTCTTGGGGCCTTTATTAATATAATTGAGATCAACAACTTTAGACAAAATGCAGGAGGCCACCGGGAAGGAGAAGAAGAGATGGGCACATGACTCATCACGATTCTAACAAAGCATACAATAAGATATACAGTACATACCTCTTCTTCTGAGGTTTTTCATGACTAAGATGCAATCTTTAGCGACTTTCCATACAAGGATTTTATAGTTTTCAGTCCCTTTGTGACCCCATAACCATCTTGACCAAGGTAAAATTGGAGCTTTCATTCTACAACTCTCCCATGCATCCTTCAATCTCACATACTTTACCATCTAGAGAAATACAATCAGGTTTATCCAAAATTTTCATAGAGGATTGAAAAAAGGATTTAAGAGGCCCCAATCTTTTGGAGTTAGCTATAGACTAGGCACCATCACAGATAATAGTGCTTACCCGAATAAATTTTCCTTTCCCCCAAAAAAGGAAAAGATTCGGGTTAACCATCTCATCCAGGAACTTATTGTCCATAAGCCAGGGATCTCTCCACAACATGATGATCCCTCCATTTCCCAAATTGAAAGAAATGTTATTCCAAATAACTTTTCTAATTTTCATAATAATTCTCCATAACCAAGAGTGATACAGTTTCCCAGAATGCCTCCACACATAATCATTTTTAATGTACTTCTCATGCACCCACTTGACCCACATACTATCTTTTTTTGTAGCAACATTCCATAAGTTTAGAATCATACCAGCTTTATTTAGGACATCAGTATTATGAACTCCTAAACCTCCTTCAAGTTAGGGAGAACAAACCTTATCCCAGCTCACCAAGTGTATAGATTTTTTTCCCTCCTTTTCTCCCCAAACAAAGTTACTACAAATTCTATCAATCTCCTCTATCACAGATCTGGGGAGAGGGAACACAGTCGTCCAGTACACACTATAAGCCATCAAAGTGGTTTTAGCTAACTCTATCCGTCCAGCCAAGGATAAGAGCTTAGTCTTCAAACTATCAAGTTTATTCTTCAGTTTATCAATAAGAGGGATGCACATATTTTTAGTTAGTTTGCCACAAAAAAGGGGCACTCCCAGATATTTGGAAGGGAAATGACCCTCTTGGATCTCAATATTACTAAGGAACTCTTCTTTATTTGCACTCTTACTCAGGTAGACCAGGCTCTTTTAAGAATTCATACACAAACCTGAGACCCTGCCAAAATCACAAAGAATCTATCTCAAGCATCTTGCATTAACATAATTAGCAACCCCATAGACCATAAGGTCATCAACAAAGATAGAATGGGAGATAAAAAACTCTTTAGAGGCCTTAAGAGGATTGAAAAAGCCCTTCTTGACATTAAATTTGATCATAGAAGTGAACCCCTGCATACAGAGAACAAATAAAAGTGGGGCCAAGGGATCTCCCTACCTCAAGTCGTTCTTAGGCAAAATATCATTATTAGGTTCCCCATTAATAAGAACCTGATAACTAGTAGAGATAAGGATTTCCTTGATCCATTCACACCAGCACAACGGGAATCTCATCCTCTTCATAACATCAAGGAGATAGTCCCATCTAACTGAATCATAGGCCTTAGTTATATCATCTTTTAAACAGAATTTGGGACTACCTTGCTGCTTATTAAAATCACCGGCAAGCTCATTTGCCAACAAAATTGCATCAGAAATCCTCCTGCCCTTAATAAAAGCAACTTGGTTCTTGTCCACAATAGTAGGAAGAATATCTTTCATCCTATTAGAAAGGACTTTAGAAATGATCTTATAAATGAAATTACATTGGGAGATAGGCCTCCAATCTTAGATATGAGAAGCATCTCTATCTTTACGAACCAGAGTAATAAATGTTCTATTAATTTCTTTCAACATACAACCTTTTGCAAAGAAGTCCAGAACAACCTTAGCCACATCATCCCCTATAATATCCCAAGCAGCTTTAAAAAACATGGTGTTAAGCCCATCAAGCCCTAGAGATTTGTCACTATCTGACTCCTTGATTACAATGTCTATTTCCTCTCTAGTCACCAATCTAGACAGACTTTTAACTTGATCATCAGACAACTTAGGTAACTCCCAGATATCATCTACCTAACAGTCTTAACTTTTTTCTTATTAAACAAATCATAGTAGTAGTCATTGATATGGCTTTGTATTTTACTCTGCTCATACTCAAACTTATCATTTATAACCAAGGAATTAATCCGGTTACGTTGTCTACAAGTCTGCAGAGAGGCATAGAAGAACTTGGAATTTTTGTTTCCCAAAGTGAGCCATTGATTTCTAGATTTCTACATGATAAAAGATTCCTCTAACTCTAGCTCTTTCAAAGCCTTATTTCTGGCATCCACAACTCTATACCTGAGAAAGGAATTTAACAAATCAACATCACCTTCTTCTTGCAACTTCAAAGCCTAAGATTCAAGAGATCTGGCCTCATCACAAATATTTCCAACACATTTCTTATTCCAAGCAATCAGCTCATTTTTTACCTTCTTCAACTTAAGCAGCACGTGATGCATAGGGAAGCCCTTGACATTAGTATCCCAAGCCTTTTTAACAATATCTCTAAAACCATCAATCTTCACCCAAGCATTAATGAACCTAAAAGGAACATTAAGTCTTCTTTTCATATAGTTAAGAGAAAGACGCAGGATTCTATTATCACTATAAATGGTTGAGTAAGTCTCCCCCTTTATATTCTTGGTCATATCTACTTTGATCCACATTATTACCTTTATATGCCTTAAGATGTAAAGATGGATCCTACAGAGTACCAACAGGCACACAAGTGTACATATAAAATCTATATAAAACTTTTTCTACATAGTGAGACTAATTTAATGAATTACCAGAAATAGATTTAGTCAATTTACTACCTAGAATAATATCAACCATTTCTAATTGTTCATATTAAAATTATTGGAAAGATCATATTTATATTCAAAGATAATTTTAGCATTGGAGACAAATATTAATATGTCATCAACACACAAGCACACAATCACATATGCAACATCAATAGTTTTAGAATAAATACATCTATTTGGTTCATATACAGTAAAACCATAAGATAATATAGTTATATCAAACTTGTCATTCCATTGGTTAGGTGCTTGTTTTGAACCAAATAAGGATTTTACAAATATAAACTTTTTGTTCTTGACCTTGGACTAAAAATCCAAATACTGATGATCTTTGTTACAGGAGCACAGGTTTCAAAATAATCAAATGCTACATGCTATTTGTAATCTTTGTATGCCACCTGGCCTTAAAATTATCTATGCTACCATTTTCCTTTGTATTCTTTTTGAACACCCCTTTGCATCTGATTGTTTTGCAACTTGGAGGGAGATCATTTAGAATACAAGTATGATTGTTCAAATGAATTCTATATCACTATAAATAAATAAATTCTAGAAATCAGCATCCATGGATTTCATGAATTCTTCTGAGGTCTTAGGGTCTTCGTCTATTATGAAGAAGTAGGAATATGAACTAATGTTTTTTGTTACTTTAGCCCTTTTACCCTGAACAATGTTACTTGGAGGCCCAACCAATTCAATGTTCAATAGACTAGGTTCAGATATGGGTATATCAACAGTAGGAGTCAAATCAGGATTGGATCCTAAAGGTTCTAAAGTTTCAACATTTGAAGGCCCTTCACCAACTTGCTTGGGAATGCTAGACTTGAAGGGAAAGATATTTTCATAGTAAAAAACATCTACATGTTTGATTCCTAATGCGGAGTTTTTTCTAATGTCAGGAATTGTTGCCTTTATCCCTATAAATTTATTTGCATTGATATTCTCAACATAGCCTATGAAAACAAAATCTACAGTTTTGGGATCTAGCTTTTGCTAACTATTTTTATGGATTTTTACTTTATCCAAGAACACTCACACTTTAATGTACTTTAAAACAAGTTTCCTATTAAATCGAAGTTCATAACGTGTTTTCTCTATGTGTTTGAAAGGGATATTAGTTCATATCATAGTTAGTGATTAGAAGATCCTCCCCCCAAATTATTTAATGTAGACTAGATTTGGCAAACATGTCATTGAACATATTGATCAATGTTTTGTTCTTTATTTTAGCTACAACATAGGATTGTGGATTGCATGGGATAGTGGTTTCATGAATAAGGTCATGTTCTTCACACTAGTTAAGTTCACTAGAAGTATATTCACCTCCTCCATCGGATCTATCCTTTTAAGGTTCTCTTTAGTTTGGTTTTCTACTTGTGACTTCCATTTGTTTATCTTTAGATTGCAACAAGTAAGCATAACAATATTTAGAAAGATCATCAATGATTGTCAGAAAGTAGTGCATGACATCATGAGTAAGAATACTATCTAGATCACATATATCAATATGAACAAGTTCAAGAAAAGATGTGTTCTTTTCTACTAATTTAAAGGGTTTCTTAGGTAATTTAGCTTGAGCACATATTTGGAATTTAACATCATTAGATATTGGAATCTTGGGAATCAAGTCCATGTGAACCATATGTTTCATAGTGTTCTTATTCAATTGTCCTAAATAGTCATGCCAACCATGACAAGAAATGGAAGTAGAAAGAATACTCAACCAATTCTCATTAATATGAGAAGTACCGTTGCAAGAAGAGAAAATGATCTTGATTAAACTCCCACCAGTTCAACCAACACCTATCTAAGAAAGAAAATCTAGAAATTACAACTTTTTTCCCTTGACATAAAGAGTATAACTAGACAACATGATTAAGATTTCACTAACTAGGTTTTTCTTAAAACTAGGAAGATGCATAACATTTTGTAGTCTAAGGACTTTTACAGATGTGAGAGTCGAATCCTCATGTTTGTAGCCTACAATATGCTTCACAGACACATCATAACCCTAATAGATCACATGACTCTTTTCTACCTGATAGGTAAAGAAGGAGAATGATCATAGAAGATGTGACCGCTCCAGATTCCATCCTCCAATTTTCACTAGAAGAAAGGTTAGCATTAATAAAAAGGGAATTAGTGGTATCTAACCTTTCAAAAGAGGATGCATCGGCCCCCACATTGATCATGTTCACTTTTGCATTCTCACAGGTCTATTTAGTTTGCTTCCTTTGAACCTTATGGTCCCAACAAATATTAATAAGATGACTATGCTTGTCACATGCATAACAAATTTGTTGAACCCCAGAATTAGAGTACTTATTATGACTGGGGTGCTTGCCTTTCTAGAAAGATTTCTTAGACATAGGTTTGAACTCGTTTGGTTTCTTTGTGGGTTTGATATCATCTATTAGGTTGACAAATTGACCGTAACATACTTTCCACTATGCTGGAATTCACTTTCAAGGGATTTCACTAAGGAGAACATAGTTAACCTATCATGTCTATGACAAAGAGACTTGGCAAAGTCCTTATAAGATGGAGGGAGCTTTTCAGTTAGTGATTCCACTTTCAAATTCTCCTCAGACTTATAACCATTGGCAATAGATTTTAAGATTAAATTGTAGCAGTCAAGTACTTGGTCTAGAATAGGCTTATTATCTACCAAATTGTATTCACACCATCTAAAGAAAGCATATTGTTCTAGCCCAACATCTTGCATTCCAAACTTGTCATCCAAGGCTTGCCAAATCTCAAGGGTATAAGGTTGGTTGAGGTAGATGTCATAAAGCTCCTCATAAAGAGTAGTTCAGATCCTACCATGACAAAGATATTTTTTTTGGCATCTTGGTGGGAGATGATAGATCATTATAGGTTGCAATCAAGGTATCAAAAGCATTAGGTACAAAATTGGAAGATGGTTCACGTTCCTTAGGGTGGCGTGATATAAGAAACTAAACCTAAGGAAGTGAGTCAAACTTTCATCTTTAGTTGCCAACAATGAAAACATAACCACATGAATTTTCTAGGCCAAAGACTAGATATGTCTTCCATGGTAATCAAGGATCTAGGGTCCATATTATGTAAACCATAAGAATCAGATTAACAAAAACAAGCAACAACTAAAAAGATGATTTTGTCGTCACAGAGGTTGGATATATTTTGATTTTCTAGTTGCTCTTTTGCAATCTTATACTAGATTAAGGAAGCATATAATCATATCAAAAATAAAGAATGGATATTATAAGTCTAGAAGGACCTGTAGGTGATGGCGCATCACAAACATCACTATCGTGAAGACAACATCTGCAACTCCTATGCACAATCTTGAGCAATGTATTGCCTCCTAGATTTGGTCACCCCAACTTAGGAACTACCTCCTGGAGATAGGAAGAGCACTATGTCAAATAGTCTGATTGGCCCATGTACATCGCCAGAAAAATCACATTGCAGGAATCATGCTCAGATGCACAATAGTGGGTACGAGAAGGTGGAGAAGGAAGAATAAGATGAGATGGAACAATGTGATGTAGTGGGATAATGGCAAGGTGGTGGAGGTCACACATAGTATCAGTAGCCACTTAACAATTCATGCACATAGTAATTCCCCCACACTCCAATATTCTCAGTATGTTTCTATGATTCTAGGTTGTGTTATAAATGGCTAAAGTGTGTCTTTTACATAGTTGGACATAGCCACAAGATCGATGCATGACAAGCCATTTTTCCCTCTAATATTAATTGGTAAATAAGTTCACATGTGTGTGGTTCATTGGGAGCACTAAAATAAAAACCAAAGGGACTTGAACCTGTCAACCAAATAGTTAACAAACCTAGATGTAACATAGGTTGGGAGATTTCTTTAAAAAAAATAAAGGTTTGGGAGGATTAATGCAACTGTTAAGGCAATTAATGAAGAATTGTTCATCTTTGAGACTCTAAATGACAATAATTAAAATTTTGTTTAAACAAAACAAAACCAAGTATTCTCTTGATTAATATATCAAGTTGCATGTAAGCAACGCACTGCACCGAACACATCCGAATGGGTCAAGGTGAGGCATGTATATGTTTAATTCATTAAACCCCAAAGAACATATAAGCCCAATCAGCCTTAATTTTAAAAGCCTCAAGAAAGGTCTACAAGTCTTTGGTCTCCACTCCATCTTAAGTGGATCCCTCTCACTTGTTTATTGACATGTGGGTCTAAAGAAGGTTGTAAAGTTTTTAAATATAGCACAAAATATGGATGGGAAACAACAATAGCAACCTGGTCTAATGGGTGGAGATCCAATAAAAAAATATGGTAATAACAAGCTATCATGTGAATTATATTTCACTATGTGATATTGTTGATGGTCTTTGTGTTTGTGTGTTTGTCCCTTGAAACCATGTTCATGTCATTACTGTAAGTTAGTAAGAGATTCCTCCCTAAATGGGGTCATGTCCCCAGATAGCATGCTAGTGACACATCCATGAATAATCCATCTTAGTGGTTTATGATGTGTGGACGCAACATGGGAGTTGGGTTGTTCCCTACAATCAATAATGATACTTGATGTGGTCATATGGACATTAATACACCAAAACCTTTTCAATTTCATAATCCTTATTGTGTTGTTACTAACAGTCACTCTTACATCTAAAGTCCAAGTATAGGATGTATGTTGATCTAGTTCATGTAGGCATAAATTTTTATAACTTTGACATAGTTCAAGATGAAAGACAACATTGATTAAATTAAAATATAGAGGGTTCATTGACATAACACTCTACACTTTAGACTTTGTGGGATATTATTAGTTTAATTTTTTATGAATATTGTAAAAATTGAATGTCTTAAGCACAAAGTATCTACAACTAATACATGTTAGCTGGAGAAAAAGTACTTTTTTCATTTTTAGCAAGTACAAAAGAAGTTTATTCCCATACTTTCCACATATAAGATGGAGTGCCACATTTTCATATGAGTGTGTATGTGACATTTTTGTCCTAATAATTTACTATAGGGTATGCTAAGATTAAGGTTTGTATGGTGACCACAACACATGTGCCACACCATGCCTCGTTTTGACTCACCTAGATGGGCACGTAGCTCACATGAATTCTTTTTGTATATCATTTTCTTTTACAAAATATAATAAATTCTAATTATAGTTTTATTATGATTGTAACCATTATAAATCTTGTATAGATTTATCCCAAAAGTAGTTGCAACTACTACATGCATGTAGGAGGAAAAAGTGAAGTTTGTCCTATGTGCAAATGAAGAGAATTTTAGTCTCATATTTCCCACATCTAATATGGACCATTACCTTTCATACATGAGTGCATGTTACATGGTTGTTACAACAATCTCGAGGAAGGTGTGCTCACCTTGTTGTGATTATGGTGTTCGTGACATAGGAATATGTGTGTGTGTGTCATGCCTCATCTTGTATCACTTTGTCAGATTAGGTTCCACCACATGCAGGTGGCTTGTGGAAATTGTATTTTGTCTTATATTTCTTTTGGTACTGAATGATAACTATTAGTTATAGTCATATGATAAATGTCATACATTTTAAATTTATTTTAAAAAACACACAAAAATATGTCTCTTTGTATTCGTTATATGTCTACCAGGGCAAATGTGTTATCACATATTTCGAAAATCTCACCAGTGTGCTAGGCCTCTTTAGTATTTTATAAATAAAGTCATAGTAAAGGTTAATTATTATACACTCATTCTTGTGATTATACCATTTCATGATTGCCTTACTAATACCACCATCATCCATTTAGTGTCGTTTCTTGTGGATATTCTCTACTCATGTGCAAGCCACAAAGACGATATTCTACTTGCTTCCAAAGATGCGTTATGTTGGGTTGTGGTACTTGACATTCTTTGAGATGCTTCTAGTGGTGTGTTGTTTATCATCATCTTCTGGAGGGGATGAATACCTTCTACATGTTCATGATTGGATTAATCAGGAGAACAACATGCATCATGTTACATATAGGAAATTTGATTTCTCTAGGTATATTTCAACTATCTTTGCATCAGGTTTACAAATGGAAAAATTAATAAGTTCTGGAAGATTTCAAAAGAGTTCTAGGGAAGTAATTCTCTCCCTCCCAAACAGAACTCCAACACCAAATCCTTTGGTGTCACCATCTTCCCCAACGTCAATTTTTTCATCTTCATCTTCCTTTCACCCACACCAACAATTACAACTCAGTCAAGAAGATTTGACACATGTGGGATATTCTATAGATTCTTCCAAGATATAAGACTCATATATGGTTGGGTCATCTACACAAGTCACATGTTCCTTTTTGAGTCTCCATACTTGTCGTAGCAAGCCTATTGCATCAGGAATTTTTTCTAATAATGTTCAGAAATTTCACCAAACTACATAGTCACATATTAGTGGCATCTATAATGTACTGGAATATCTTGATGCATGGGATGGATTGGTGGATTATCTTTGCTCTTTCATGGTTGTATGTGTGTCTTGCATCTTGGCACTCAACCTTAGTTGAAAAATTGCTCTCACCAAGCGTGTCATGGTTGATACACCACTATAGTTTTAGCTTGTCATCCTAGTTGGCTCAGGTACATGTGATAGTTGGTCTTCCTGCTCCCATCAAGTCCAGATTCCCAGCCTATGATCCTTGTATTTCAGATTAGTAGCATATATAGTTCTTGCCTCCTCCTACGGACTACCTCAAGCATTGTGCATACCTTCTAGTTTCTATTTTTTGTGCAAGCATCCATACAGTAAAGACAATCCCACTCCTATGTTGGTTTCCCTTTGTTGACACCCTTCACGCTCCCATGCTCTAGGTGGCTTCTCACCCCCACTCAGTTGATGCTCGGGTCCACCTTTTGTTACTCCCAGTAGGTGTCCTCTATTGCTTCTCTCCTGAGTCATCTCAAGAACACTCTTCTCAGAAAGGTGTCTCCCTCTAATAGCTTATGATCCTCAAGGATTTGAAAACTTAAAATTTTGGTCATGATGGTATTCAACAACTCCTCATTTATATTTTATCCCATCGATGTCCTTTTGTACATGAACATTATGTTAAAGGCAGTGTTTTTGAAGCCAAACCCAAAATCAAAGATGACCAATTTGTTGCAGTCAGCAGGGTTCTCCCGTTTAGTGGTGTTTCCCTATCCAACACTTCTACTCGGTTGGATCTTGAAGTTAAGCACCCCAAATGTTCACCTCCTATCAAGCAACATCTATCCAATATATATTGCTCTCACTTTGTCACTTTTTGTTATATGGTTGAAGAGGCTAATTTATCCTTCAAGAAAGGGATTGTTCGTGCATGTGACAACCTCTGAGCACAACTTCTTATTCACTTTATGAGTGGGGCAGTTGCCTCTAAAAAGACAAGTTATTACATGGAATCTCTATTGTGGTCAATCTTTGGCTTGTTAGTCGTTTTCTTGTCTCCGTAGAAGCCTATATTGTCAATTTTCCTTTGACTCCTCTACTTAATCTAGAAAATAGTATTCAACCTACCATAGTCGGTATGGTGTAACATCCCAAGATTTGAGGCCTTAAATAGAATGATACTAAAAGGAATGATTGGACTACCCATATCACCAAGGTGTACCTCCTTTTTAGGGATCTCATCACTAAAGAACTCTGTGGTTAAGCATGTTCAGCCCAGAGTAGTACTAGCATGGGTAACCAGTCAGAAAGTTTTTCCTAGCTTACATGTGAGTGAGGAGAAATAGTGCAGTTAAGGCTAGTAGTGTCTATGGGGTCGGTCATCATTCCTAAAACTCTACTAGAGCCTTCGACAATGGGCCCAGACATGACAAATAGTATCAGAGCTATACCCCCTCCAGTAAGTGGGGCCCACATGGGCCTGTGGTATGCCAATCTTTGAGTCATGCGGTCCAGGCATGTTGGAAAGGACTATTCGAGTTGATGGAGCCACCCTTGCATTGGTAGTGTCTATGAATGTTGGAAAGGACTATCTGAGTTGACGGAGCCACCCTTGCATTGGTAGTATCCATGCGTTTTAGAAAGGGATATCCAAGGTGATGGAGCCAGCCTAGTGCTAATAGCTGTGATCAGAGCTGGTGTACATGGTCCATTTGGGTCGGCATTGAAATGGGAAAAGTAATGAGGCAATATAGTTGAACCTTGGTGAGGACATCAAGAGTCTAAGTGAGGGAGTGTAACATACTAGATCTCAAACCCTACCCTAGAAGTTTGACCTTTTGAGCTTAGCCAAACAAGGTTGAGGTTACACCTAAGAGATGTTGTATATGATCCTAGTAAGCTAATGCATGCATAAATCACCCCAATATAACGTAATGTTCTCACATTAGACTTATTCCAATAATGGAACATAAAATGTGTCACCTAAAGTATGTAATGGAATACATGATAATTCGCTCTTAATAATCACATATGACTCATTTGGATGGTAATAAGAAGTTAAAGAACTTAATCGGAAAAATAGTTTTGGTTAAATGGGTCACTAATGGGCCATATGGCATATCTCATTAAAATAAATCCCAAAAGTAGAATCTAAGTCGAAAATTGTGTTCCTTGGATCCCAATTACCTTGGGAGTCAAGTTTCTCATTATTCACATAATAATAATTAATTTAATTCTTTTTGGAAAGAGAATATATAAGTTTTCCCCAAAATGTCAAATAAAAAAATAAATGACTCCAAAAGAGGAAAATGATCTTGGATTCATATGCTAAATAATAAATATAGCCTTTGGGTGAATTTTCAACTAATTTAGAGAAATTTTGCTTAAAAGGTGAAATCATGAGAGAGAAAGTGTGTAGAACCTTCAAAATATTAAATAAATGCTCAAACAACTCCAACATGTAAAATTGGTGAAAAAATTGTACCCAACACATTAAATATGACTTGTGGGTGAAGTTCCATAAAATTTGGAAAATCTTAAAGCCATTAATGTATGAGGAAAGAGAAAAAAAGATTTCACTTATTTAACACAATAAAAGTTCTCAAAAGTAAAACTAATTGCATATACGGATTCCACATATTAGAAATAGGTTGGTTGTCAAATTTGACTTAATTTGGGATTTGTTTGCACCCTCAAAAGAGGAGAGAGATAAAGGAATATAATTAATGTATCACTTTAATTGATTTCATTGTCCGACTATGGTTTCCGATTTACATTATGTCACACGTTGATTTTTATTTTTTTACTATAGCAGGAGATCAAGGCCATTGATTTTTTGATCGGACGAATCACAACCCATCTTCTACCTCAGGTAGGAGAGGCACGGGCGTGAACAATACGATTGGGTTTGTGTCCATGTTTTTCGTTGATATTTTTCTCAAATCATGACGGTTTCTCGAAATTTTTATTTCCAAGAACTTAGGAGATAATTTTTCTTACAACAAGGTATCACTCGAGCCCTACTTTGATATTTTCACGATTTGCCCAATTTTGAGGACATAAGCTTTGCGAGGAACTTGCCTACTTTGGGTTCCTCCCAACCACACCTATATATACCCCTACCCCCTTGATATTTGGGCACTAAGCAAACTTTTAGACGTTCCAATTTTATTGTAGCTTCTCCTATTTATGAATGCAAGCTTGTAGAGTGGAGCTCACCGGCAGCGAGACTTCCTCCTCCTCTGGTCTTCTTCCTTCCAATTCCTTTCTACGTATGTTTCCTTACCCTCTGTTCTTTGTTTTCGTGTGATCGGTTTCTTGTACGGTCGACATCTCACATTTTTCCCAATTTGAACCAGGGAGAAGGTAACTTGTTTTGTGGCCATGTCTTGTGAAGACCTACGGGGGGGATGAATCCCCCAGGTCATTCTCGAAATTGCCCTCCTTGTCTCCTTTCTTTGTTTTATCATCCGAGGGGCATTCTGGTCTTTTTCCAAGTTTCTTCTGCTTTGACATGGGTCAAACAAGCAGCTGGTTAAGCCATTGACCAGTGACTTACCTGTGTGCGATTGGGCCAAGTCAGCCAGCCTGATCCCTCTCTTTTGCTTTCTTGGGTTATTTGATGACGCGGTAGTTTCCAATTGACCGAATTTTGATAAATCATAACTATTTATTCCTTTGTCCAAAAATAAAAAAAAACATGTTAGAACTCAAAAAAAGATGCTCTTTCTAATAAAAGTAATCTTCTGGTTTGGTTTTGAGTTTTATCGAAGGTGATTTTCTAGAAAATGATTTAATACATAAAAATCACCAAATATACACTTTTAACCTCATAACTCTAAAATAGGCAAAATTATATGTTTTCTTAATCAGGAGAACCTAATAAAATCAATGGTAATGTTTTCAGAATCTAAATCAATTTTTTGTGCAAAAAGTCCTAAACTAGGTTTTTTTTAAGGAAAATATATTAAACCAAAAAGGGTGTATAGTGACCTATACAAACATTGTGTGGCACCCAGCCAGGGCCCAGAAAAGGGGAACTATACACATGGTATAAACTACAAAATCCCCAGTATAAATGCACCTTCGGACTGAGATTCTACATAATCTCAGTCCTACACTTAACATGCCATTTCATTTCTTTAGCAAAATCTGTAAAACCGTACTCATATTGTGTTTTCCCTAATCATGCATCCTTTTGTTTTTTTCTGCCCAAATGTAGTAATTGATCCCCATAATGCAAACATTTGCATACCTTCTCATTGCTTTGTCCCTGGTATACTTAGCTTCCACGCAGGCCAGGGCCTCGCCAAGATGTGTCGGGCCTCCCTGTCCCCATTCATTTCTCAAGTAAACCAGCCTCCACATCCTTTTAGTCCACTTGCATTCGAAGAAAAGGTGCTCACATGTTTCCTCATGTTGATTGCAGAAGCAGCAACTGCCATTAACCACGAAATCCCATCTAATCATCCTCTTTTTTGTAGGGAGGCGATCAGGAATTGCCTTGTAGAAAAGAACACTCCATTTGGGGCAATGATATCATCCCCAAATCATCTTGGTCTAGCCTACAGGAGAGGAACTACCAGTAACGGTTTTGATCAGTGGTGTTTGTCCTTAGATGTGCCAAGCACCATTAGCATCAAAACTATACTGCTGTTGGTTCATCATGACTTCATTGTACATGCTTCTCCACAACCGTGAAGGTCTAGTGTTGCTGCCAAAAGAGAAGCACTCCCCTTATCTCAACTTCGTCCACTTGCCCCACATGCTATTAGGCTCCTTGGTGAATCTTTTGATTCTCTTTTTATTGTTGATTTGCATCTGTTGTATAGGTCCAATGATCTGCAGTCCACCTTCTCCATACGGCTTGGTTATCCGGTCCCAAGCCACTCCATGGCCCTTGCCTGCCCAAATGAAGTTTGTTGTCATAACTTTGAACACCTGTAGGATTGGCATGGGAATATCACCCATCGTTGTCCAGAAGTGGACCATAGCTTGAAGCACCAATCTCACCAAAACCAACCTACCAGCCATAGAAATATTCAGCCCGCTCCACCCTTCTATTTTGGATCTGAAGCTATCCAGGAAATCCTTGAAATCTCTGACAAAGACTTTCCCAGCAACGAGAGGGAAACCTAGGTATTTCGAAGGAAAAGCACCACTCTCCATCCCGATCACTTCTTTGAGTCTACCTCATCTTCTATCACATGATTTCGATAGGAAGACATGTGATTTTATAGAGCTGATGTAGAGGCCTGAAAGCCTCCCTAACATACATAGGACTTTCTTGAACTCTTTCAATCTCCTAGCATTCTCGCCCGAGAACAGCATTACATCATCCGCAAAGATGATGTGTGGCACCACTTTAATCCCCTTCACTTTGTAAGTTTTGATGAGCCCTGCCTCTTCGGCATCCTTTAGAAGTTTTGTTAGCCCCTCCATGACCAGAGTGAACAACAAGGGGGATAGTGGGTCCACTTATCTAAGTCCATTTGCTGATCTGAATAAACCAGTAGGAACCCCGTTAATGAGGGTGGAAAAGGAACATGCCATTACACACTGGTTTATAATATCCACAATCTTCAGGTTGAACCCCATAGATGTCATAGTCTTCCACAAAAAATCCCACCTAACGTGATCATAATCTTTGCTAATATCAACTTTCATACAAGCCTTAGCAGTGGAAGGTTTCCTAAGCTAGGGTTTTCTTTACATTGATGCATATGACAAACCCTAATACATGTGAATAATTTAATTAGGCAAAGTTGATCTTGGAAACAACTAGTTCAGATAAGAGTATTTCTAGGACACATGTTTAAGGTATGATGTATCCCCTATTCCTCTATATCAAGCAATTCACCTATCTTTTCATTCTCTTGAAATTGTCCTACACAATATGTCTTATCTCTTGATATCATGGTTCATGTGAACTGTCTTGCTTGTTGTGGTCTTGGATATTCTCTCAGCTCTAATTTTGTGCCTTGGTGCATGTTGGACTTTTGATGATATGTGTTCACTATGATGTGGATGTTTATTTGTGGATATGTGATTACTTGTTCCCACTTGCATGTGGGTGTATGTGTTGTTCTTTGTATGATATGGCAACGTTATATAATTCTGACTACACTTTTCTACTTGACTCTACATTATACATGCTATGTGATTTAGTAGAACTAGAGTAGTGTAAATGCATTGGTTTTGTTTATGGCAGATGTGTAATTTCTTTCCTGGGTAGATGTGTAATTTCCTTCTCTTTTGGGATGGAAAGGTTACCTCATACCCAGGGCAAGATGTATGATTCTTGGCCCATGTTTTATATATTTGGGAGTTTGACAGTATATCATTCTCTATCATGTTTCAAGTTTATGAGGCTTGGCTGACTTTGTTGTTATATTATTCTAGGGCTATGTTTATCTTACATGCATGCAGGTTGATGTTAATGAATATGGGTTAGGTGCCCTAATTCCAGGATATGTACTTCATTTCCTACCATGGTACTGGATCTATATATATGGAACAATCTTTTTATGTTGTTTTATGGCAAGCATCATTCTTATTGTGATATTTTCTCTTGATACCTACTTGGGTGGTACTTTTCTTTTCTATGGGAAGCTTCACTTTATTTGATGTCCTTATCTCATATATTGCTCAATTTACTTTTAGTATGCACATACCCGTCTTTGTTGATGTCTTCTGTTTTCTCTTCTTGTTGGGGTATGCTTCCAAACCTAGGTGAAGGACATGTTGGACATGGCATAAAGTTTTAGACCTATCTTAAGGAGTTAAAGCTTGGAGACAATCTTTATGTGGTTTAGATTTCCCTCTACTTGGATCCTTATGATGTACCCTTACATGCAAGTAAAGATGTTCTTTAGTAACCTTATGAGAAATTGAATATAGTCAATGTTTCTATTCCGCTGCTATACTTTGGTTATTTTGTATACCATTAAAGAAGATTTGAAATTTTTTCACCCACTCCAAGATACCTTAAAGCTGTGTTTTTATTGGAGGTTCTATTCTTCAAATTTTAAGTAGAGAGGTTATTTCACTTCTTTACAGCATGGTATCAGAGCCCATGGTAGTCAGAATCTGACTATTTCAATTTTTTCTCCCTAATTAGAACCCTTACCCTATATGTTACCCTCTAGATGAGATGTTCACCCTAGAATTGATCTATGCTAACATGTGATGAGGTTTTAGGTGATCTTATCCTATCAAATAGATTGATGATGACTGGTATCTTTTGATGTGATAATGTTTTGATTTGAGGATGAAAATAGGTTATGAGGAAGTAATAGGTTAAGAAGACTTTGATATGGATAAATTGTGACTTGGTTTTCATATTGATCTTTGTCGGCATGGTTTTTTACATCGCAAAGATTTTCACCAGCAAAACTTATTTTCATTATACTACTATATATACAAAATTTTCTCAGATTATCTCGATGATTTCCTGAAATAAGTCACAATAAAGAGATATGTGATGTTTTCTAGAGAAGCCCTAGAATTAGTTGGCATAGAATCCCAACCTTAGTTTTGACTTTGGAGTTGTGACTAGGATTGATATAAAGGTGTAGTTGACCTACCGTATGACTTTTGATGTTTATGTATGGTTGTTAGGTTAGAGACACAAGGACATAAAACTCAACCCTAGATGGTGTGAATATTAGTTGGATACATGAGCAACATAAATCTCTAAAACATTTACAACTAAAAGATATGTGGGTAATCCCATAAGTTGTTAGTTTGACTAGTTAGGTTAAAACTTTTAAGGGGTGGAGAGTAGTTGGTTGTTTGATGTTTGGATAAATAGATTTTGAGGATGAAATCCTTTTTAAGAGGTGGAGTGAAGTAACAAACTAGATACAAACCCTACCCTAGAAGTTTGACCATTTGAGCTTAGAAAAATAAGGTTGAGGTTAGACCTAAGAGATGTTTTATATGACCCTAGTAAGCTAATGCATGTATAAACCACCCTAATGTAACCTAATGTTCTGACATTAGACTTATGCCAATAATGGAACATAAAATGTGTCTCCTAAAGTATGTAATGGAATACATGATAATTCATGCTTAATAATAACATATGACTCATTTGGATGGTAATAAGAATTTAAAGAACTTAAATGGATAAATAGTTTTGGTTAAATGGGCCACTAATGGGCCATATTGTTGGGTTTTAGGGGAGGAAGAGAAGGCAGCAGAAACAAAAGTTTTCTCCTCCCCAAACACAGAACAAGGAAACACATCAACGTCTATACAATAGGAAGGGATGGTTTATGGAATCATACCTTGTCCCGAAGCTTGCTCGGCGACAATACCTCAAGGCTTGCGCGGTCTTGGACGGTGTCTGTGCAGCTCCTGGTCGCACTGGGACTGACGACTACTGCTCTCACCAGGACTGTCGAGATTGACAGTTGTCCTTCAAGTGGCAGAAACCACCCACCTCTGAAGTAGTCCACACGGACCACCTAGAACTCCAATATCCTTGTCTCACAAGGAATTGGAAGGAGTCGCACCCTCTTGTCAGCATACTAGTCACTGACACACTCTCCTGCCACCCGTCACTTTCTACAGTTGTCTTTCCCATGTTGTGCCTCCCTTATCGGGTAGCACTTGCTCGGGCTCTCTCGGTTACCAAAACCAGAGAGAATGACAACTTTACAGAGCAACTGGTTGCACTGAGTTGTACTTTGAGAAGCCCCTAATACCCCTATATATATAGGAGGTTCATGGGATAGGGTTCTCTATCCCGGGCAATGTGGGACTAAAGTAGGAGTAGAAGGGTTCGAGATTTTCCACAAAAACAACCAACTACGCAACCTGAACCGATCATTTCATTTCTGAAATGGTCGGTTGGGGACCTGAGCCGATCAGTTGACACCTCAACCGATCGGTTGGGACCCATGAAACAGTCGGTTCACTTCTGAACTGGTCGGTTCGTGGTCCTGGTCAGTTCTCGATTGACTTTTCCTCTTTTGTTTCGAATTGGTACCAAATACCAATCCTTGTTCCAATCAAATTGGGCAAGTGAAATGAAAAGAAATTTCTCACCAATCCTACTTTCCCAACTTGCTCAGTTGGACCAGTTGAACCGATCGTTTCAACACTTGAACCGATCATTTCACCCTGTCCATGATCCGATCGAATCACCATCTGAGCCGATCAGTTCACCAAGCTCAGCCGATCGGTTCATCACATGAGCTGATCGGTTGGGAGTGCAGATTGTGCAGAATCAGTCAATTGCAGTTTCAATCAATCTGATACTCCAATTAATGTGTCCAACACCTTGAACATTATGACATTGAGCTATCAATTAATTGAGTGTTTAATTGAACTACTAAACTCCTTTAGTAATCAATCTAAACATTGTTTGTGGACAAAACTCCTCTTCCAGGTTAAATCCTATGTGTGTGACCCTGCAGGTCCATTTCACGTTGGCCGTCAAAGTCCATAACACTTATTACTTCACAAGCAAAGAGTGGTGCCTAGTCACACATCTGTGCTACCCAAGTGAAATAGAAAGTTGGAGAACAACTTTCAATCCTACAATCCGTGAATGGTGTTACAATGAATGTATAATTCCTTTGTCACTGATATCCCGAATGAACTCGAGGCATGGAACAGACATCCTATCAACGTTCATTCACTTTCTTGATCTCAGAGTAGATTGGAAGAGATATGTATGACATCAATATCACATATTGATTCAAACATGTGTGCACGCCTTTCTCAATCCTACTCATCAAGCAGCCATGGATATCAAACTCCCTCAGGAGGGACAAATCCCATATCTATCACTCACCGCTCAAAAGCCCCATGTGTTAGAGCCACCCAATCATCACCTTTATAACAACCCATGTTTCAGGACTGCGTTTGATGATGTCAAAGAGTGCCCAATGACATGTTTTGAGTGTAGTGATTTCAGGTCAAAGAATCACACTCACCACCATCACTGTGAGTACTGATTGTGACTACCATCTCATGGTTCCATGTGTCAAACTCACGGTGGGTCTGTCCGGTACACTTGTTCTCTAACAAGTACCTATGTGTTTGGTTTGATATCTCTATATCATGACTAATGAGATTTTGTCATCAACCAACACCACAATCTAGTCTTGTGTGTCATTGCTGCCTATCTACCTTCCACAATGACATCCGACTAGGGACATAACAAGAATGTACAAACTCTTAGCATCCATATGATCTCATCGTTCAGACCCTCAACCTAAAAGAATATGTCATTGAGTACTATCATTATCTAGACATTCAATCTGTTCTATCACTATCTCATATGACTGAACCAGAAAGAATTGGAAACTTGCCTTTGATGTTTATCAAATCAATCTTAATGTATCCCACCAATCATCCCATGATTGGCTCTCAGGGCATACATACCAACAGACTCCCACTTGCACTGCGAGCCAATAACCCTTGAATCATATTCATAGTGATCTTCAAACATGTCCCACATGTTACTGTGCTCTAGTGTGAACATAGTGAGTTATGGAAACACCTTGCCAAAGTCTATTTTTAACTACATGTCTCTCATCTCTTCATTATACGTCACACATATGAGATTGAGTTTCCATAATATGCGATCTAGTATTCCTTTGCTAACCTTTAGCCACATTCCATGATCAAGGATTCCATACTTGTCATCAATGAGTGGAATATCTATAAGTTCATCTCATGAACTTCCAGATCCATATAGTATCCACTGCAGTTCTCTAACTCATAGATACGAGGCATTTCCTATTAAATGGTTTTATTGGAACACTTCCAATTATCAAAAAACTTTCACTTTTATATATCATATATATATATATATATATATATATATATATATATATATATATATATATATATATATATATATATATATATATTGCGATTTATTTTTTGTCCTTCCGGAACTTCGCATCAATTTAACTCTTTACATTGAAATCTTCCTTATCTCCATAGAACTAGTACTTCTCAAGTACTTATCAAGTTCTCATGGTATTCCAGTAACCCTTACTGGAAGTAGACAGACATCCACTCGTCGTGTCTTACATACGAGTTATCAGGATGAGCACATCATATTGCCATGTCCTACATACAAGATGATGAATGCATTTTGTTCTTGCCATGTCGATACATGAAAGATAATGGGATGATTACATACATGATAGATCCATATCTATTCTTTGTGTTCCCATTCTTCATAAGAATTGGACACTTGGTCTTGGGATACTAACTCCATGTAACATGGACAAGTTTTCTCCCACTAAATCTGTGCATACTGAACACTTCAGTACAAATTTTCAATGTATGCTTTCTCTTTTTCAGGTCAAGAGGTTTTCAAGAACTACCTCTATAGATCTCTATTCCTATCACATAGGAAACATCTCTATCTTCCTTAAAGATAATTTCCACTTTTGGATTTCCATTCTAGAAAATTTCCATTTCACATCAACATGTGGAATGTGAACATGCTCCCACTAAATCACAGATCCCTTCTTTATCTTTGACATATCAATCAAACCCTTTGACTATATCAACAAAGTAAAGATCCAATTCTGAGTTGCTTGTACTCAATCAATCACATTGATTAGTCCATTGTAACTTATAGACTTCATTTGCATTAGTGGATTCATAAACCTTATAGGTTGTGTCACGTACACATCCTTGTTTTATTCCTCATAGGAATGTGGTTTTAGTATCCATATGCCAAATGTCTTAGTCGTTAAGTTGCAATCAACAAGCATCATCCTTCTCAAAATGTTATCTATGTGTCTTAACACTTAAGATTCATTTGCACTTATGGATTTCGTCCAATGGGTGCTACCATCAAGGTCATACCTTATGGTTCACATGGATGTTGTTTAGGATGTAATGGTCATAAACCATAACTCAAAATTTGATTCCTCATATTCATCTAGATAGTTGACTCATCACATGAACAACTCATCACATAGATAAACATGGTGTATCCGACAAGGATATAAGAACTTAAAACTCCTTGTGATTCTTAATGTCCTTTATTAGTGTGGGGTATTCTTTTATTAAGAAGAATTTAGTTATTTGATAATCATTCTCTAACTCCTTGGAGTATGATTCCTTCTTGATTTAGATATCACCATGCCTTA